>CAMAPE010000005.1:11936666-13342500 GCA_945859875.1 Cuscuta europaea | reverse complement strand
GTGACCGTTATGGGCGTTCATTACGTTCCTGGCCGTTGTCGTCTCCTTATTGTTGGCGTTTGTGAACCTGGCAAGCAAATATGACGTTGTGGGCGCTTGCTGGCACTTGTGAAGCCGGCAAGTGTATAGGCCGTAGAGTCTGTTTTGCCAGTGGGCTGTTGACATGTAGCTTGGCCCGTTGGTGACGTGGTGGCCTCCCATTGGTGGCCGTTGATGTGGCCATTGGGAGGGTGCCACGTGTAGTGACCGTTGGGTGGGGGGGTTCTATAAATACCCCTCCCCCTCCGACCAAAAATCTCATTTGCATTCTGAATTGTCGAAGTGTTGGCCAATTTTCTAGAGAGATAAACTCCCAAGCTTGTTCTTCGTGTTCTTCGTGTTCAAGGTTAGTGTTCATCGCAATCTTCTGCACTTTTCATACTTTGCTTCCTAGGCTAGTGATCTAGTGTTAGGCGTTTGAACACCCTTAGATCCTAAGTTATTCTCCTTAGGCTCGTAGTAGTAGTTATGGTGAAGAGTTTGAACGAAGACTACTATCCGTACGACGACCAGCCCTCCACTAGGTCACTCGACTATGAGGTGCTCGAGGAGTTCGAGGAGGAGATACAACACTTAAGTCCCTACAAATCCGAAGAGCCGGTGGACGACGAAGTCGAGGACGAGGAGTCCGCATCGTCTTCAAGAGGTGAGGACGCAGGTGCGTCCCGAGTGGTGGACGGGGCGTCCACTTCCGCTGTCATTCCCTGCCCGAGGCCGGTGTCTGCCGTGAAGGGAGCAGATAAGCCGAAGAGGGTGAGGAGGCCGAAGAGTGGGCCTGGCGTCTCCTACCTGGATCTCACAAACATCTTTCTGATCAAGCCGGAGAGCAACGTGGCCGACTACTTGGTTGCCCAGATGTACGTGGGGCCGTTCGGGCGGGTTAGGGCACCCAGGCCGACGGACCATGTTCTTCATCCGCCACCGGGATACTTTGGAGTATACCCGATGAGTTTTGTCAAGGGGCTGAGGTTTCCCCTTCACCCCTTCATTACTGAATACCTTGACATGGTGGGGCTCCCTCCGGCCTTGCTGACGCCGAACAGCTATTCTTTGATGGTGGGGTTTTTGCTCCGCTGTGAGGAGCTGGGCTACAGGCCGACGACGGCCCTTTTCATGAATCTGTATCAGATCGGCCGAGGAAGCCACAAAAACTGTGCGGCCTATGCTACTCTTCAACAGCTGCCGAAGAAGAGGAGCTTCACGGACTTGCCTTCGTCCATTCATGGGTGGAAGAGCAAGTTCGTTTTTGTATCCCTTGGTGAGAGTGGCACCGAGTTTCCCTCTCTCGGCCATACCGGGAGGTTTAATCTGCATGATCCGCCGAAGAGCTCTATCTTGGACGCTCAGGTGGAGGCTTTCCTGGAAGGGGGGCCGAGGAGCGTGAAGGATTATATTACTGAATACAAGATGACCGCCCTCGGCTTCTTGAGATACCATGTGTATGGTGATAAGGAGGATGACATCCAACTCTGGCCGAGGATGACCACCACCTTCGAAGAGGCCGACGGCCCGGACTTGGGCATTCCTGCTGAGGCCGATGGTATTATTTCTTCGGCTTTCTGTCTTTATGATTTGTTCTTTTGCCCTGCTAATCTGTTGTTTTTCCTTTGTGTAGATTTTGTCATGGACCATCGCTCCATCATGGCTATAGCAAAGGCCAAGGCGGCCGAGGAGTTGGCCGCAGAGGCGGCCGAGACGGCCAGACGTGCCGCGGCCGAGGGAGGTGGGGCTACTGCTGGTGCGGCCCCAAAGCCTGCCCAGTCCAAGAAGAAGAGGCCGGCCACTGACGGCCAGAAGAAGTTGACTGAGGCCGGCCTGAACGTTGCCAAGAAGACAAAGAGGGCATCGTCTCCTTCCCCTGCTACCGAGGCCGGTACTCTGACTGTCCCAAGTGTGGACGATAGTGGTCCCCTCGTGGACCTTACTGCTGCTCCAAGCGATGCCGCCCAATCGCTCCCTATCGTCCAGGAGCCACGGACGAAGAGGGCTGGCAAGGAGATCGCCGCTGCCACCTACCAGAAGGTGTGGAATACCCCGTCGGCGGGGGTGTGTTTGACGATGCTGTCCTCGGCCACGATGTGCTGGCCCAGGCCATGCCGGCCAAAGATCGGGCTTACCTTAAGAAGCTCGGGGACGTGAAGGTGTACGAGGGCGGGATGGACCTCCTCGTCCAAGTAAGTTCTCTGCCTTCTAATGTGTAATTTTTCTCGTCGTCCGAGTGGAATTATTTTTCTGAGCCTTTGTTTGCCCTTTTTTCTGCAGAGTGTCTTTATGCTCATGGAGAGCCACAAGAGGAAATACCGGGAGATAGCTCATCTGAAAGAGCTTGAGCAGAAAGCTGCCTCGGCCGACGAGGCGGTAGCTTGCCTGGATCGGCTCCGGGAGGATGCTAAGGCCTTGCAACAGAGGGCCGATGAAGACGCTGCAGCCAGGGACGATGCCCTGGCCAAGCTTGAGGAGAGCCAAAGGGCGCTTGAGGCCGAGCGGCGCAAGAACGAAGAAGCCGTGAAGGCGAAAGCTGAGGCCGAGGCCGCCACTGTGAAGGCTGCTGATGAGGCCGTTGAGCGGTTCCTGGCCGAGGGGTGGAAGGCCGATGAGTGGCTCCCCTGGTGCTATGAAGTTGTTGCCGCCAGGCTTGAAGATTGGGGGATGAACTCCCCCGCCGGCCAGGAGTATTTCAGCAGAGAGATGGCCGTGTACTGTAACATGGGCCAGGAGCGGATGCAAAGGCTCCTGTGTCGGCGGCTATCTCGTGCTCTGAAGGCCATGAATTACACATCTGGGTGGGCTAGACGGAACTTGAAGCTTCCAAAGCTGATGAAAGATCCTGAAGATCAGGCCAAGCTTCCTCTGTCGGAGCGCGAGTCCCCCATTGAGAGTTCCGGCCTCGGCGAGCCGGATTACACGGAGTTTGATTTCTTGGACGATGCCACCAGTGTTGCGGCTGCCGGAGGCCAGGAGGCTGAGGCCGAGGAGGGAGCCGAGGACGTTGAAGAGCCAGCCGCGGATGGAGGTGCTCAAGAGGCTTGATCGGCTATACCCCGCTCCCTTGTAATTAGTTTCGCTTTTTTGCCGTATTGATGTAATGGCCGAAGCGCCCCCCTTTGTACTGAATTGAATATAAATGAAAATTTTTGCTGTCCTGATCGGCTTTGAATTCCTTGTTTGCTTATTGCCTTTTGTCATTTCCATTCTGAAATTTGTCTAAGTGTCAAGGTTACAACTTGGGTCACCCGCGAGTGTCCGCTACGTCCGGGAGGTAGTCCATCCTGTCCAGTGGCCTGGTCGGCCTGTTCGTCGTTGCTTTACTATCATAACACTTAAGATTTTTTTCAATAATTTCCTAAGTGTTTTGGGTTCACTTAGCTGCTTTTTTCCCGGTCTGGTGGCTTGGTCGGCCTGGCCGTCGTTTCTTTACTATCATAACACTTAGGATTTATGCAAAAAATTTCCTAAGTGTTTTGAGTCCACTTAGTTGCTTTCTTCCCGGCCTGGTGGCCTTGTCGGCCTGACCGGTGTTGATGTAGTATCATAACACTTCGGATTTTTTTAGAAATTTCCTAAGTGTTTTTGGGTCCACTTAAGTGCTCCCCTTTCCGTTCCTGACCGTGGTGTCCGTTCCGTCCTGGCGTTGTCCCCCTCTTCTTTGTTAGAATTTTTCTAAGTGTTTAACTTCAAGTGGATGGGTGTTCTTATCGTCCTGGTATTGGATTTCTCCTCATTGTTGACAAATGCTTGGGGAGATTTCCCAGGTGTTGAATTAATGTTGTTGTCGGCCCATGAAGGTCGGCCTGCATCCTTGTGTTGTGGCCGATAAGGGCACCTTCGCCTTGCTCTTTTGAACTTAAAATTTTTTTCTAAGTACACATGCAAAGGCGTAGGTAGCTAACGGCCTTGGAGTATACAGGTACCCGCTTCGTCTAGAGTTCCTTCATTTAAGTACTTAGAGAATTTTCCAAGTAGAAATGTAAGGCATGGTTCCTTCTTTGTGGTACCGCTGCCGACTAGGAGGTGGCCCTACCATCATCAGCCAAGGTCTGGCTTTGTGGCCGATGAGGGTGCCCCTTGCTTTCCCCAAGAGAAGGCCCTACCTTTGTCGGCTAGCCATAGTTCCTTCTTGAGGAACCTTTTTTTCTCAGAATTTTCTCTAAGTGTTTGGTAAACACTTGAACAAATTCCCAAAGAACTGTCGCTTGACCAACACCCTTGGTTCCAGTGCCTGTATCGGCTATCCGGGATGCTGTGGCAAGTAGGGATTGTTTCTTGATTGCTTGATTCTTCCGCGGGTGTGATAAGTGCCCGCTTCGTCCTGGTCATCCTCAGGATTGTGATTCGTTGTTTCATACCAAGCGTTGGTGCTTCAAAGGACTGTGGCCGATGAAGGTTACCTCTCGCGTGTCACCCAACCGATTCGGTTAGGGTTTTATAGGCGTATGTTTCGGCCGTGACCATTCCCTCGTGGTGTGTGGACGTGTCGTCCATTGTACCTGTCAGTGGTACTACACTTGTGTTCAACTGATATGTACTTGGCCAAATTGGGCCTGAATTGTGGGGATTGTATTTTTCATTGCTCGAGGCCGGCTAGTGTGCACGGCCGTCGGCTTCCCTCTTTTTCCCTTATATATATATATATATATATATATATATATATATATATATATATATATATATATATATATATATATATATATATATATATATATATATATATATATATATATTGTTTTCGGGGAATATCCTTCTTTCAGGCTTCGGCCGAAGGGTGTGCTCGTCCTTCGGCCGGTTCGGACTTCGTTTATAACGTCCGTGATCTCAGGGCGGGTCTCGTCGCCTATTTATGACGCGGGCTAGACTTTTGGTCGGTTTCCAACGGCTGTCGTTGCCCATCCCTGAGTGTTGGGATTTTGTCACCTCGGCCATGATTTCAGGCCTGTCGTCCTGCGATCTGGCGCGTGGACGACGCGGTGAGCTTCCCATTTCAAGACGTGGGCCGTTTGCGGGCCCCTCGTCCTGGGGACATCATCGGCCATACCTGAGCGTTTCACTTCTAGGCTTACAGGGCTAGGACGACGTGCTCTCTCAGCTAGGCCTGAGCCCTTCGCTGATACAAAATACAATGGAGTGCCTGAGCTTGTCGCTCGTAGGCTGCAAATGCAAGGGGCCACGTCGGCCATGCCTGAGCCTTTCGCTCTAAGGTGGCCGACGGGGGCACCTGCTTAATGTTTTTACTTTAATTTCCAGAGAAAAAATCAAGAGGAACATGATTTTATTCATAAGTGGCTCGAGGCCGAGGGTGGCGTTCAATCAGTAACCCGTTAAGGGGTGAGGACTTCGTTGTCTGCACCTCCTTCGGATTACTGATAAAACTTCACCAGATGGTGTACATTCCACGTTCGTGGTACATTGGACCCATTCGGGCGTTTAAGCTTGTATGTGTCGGGTTTTACCACGGCACTGACGATGTAGGGCCCTTCGTATTTCAATGCAAGCTTGCCACCCTCTGTCGGCTGGCTTGCTTCCCTTCGGCGGAGGACGTAGTCCCCCACCTGAAATTCCCGGGAACGTACCTTGGCGTCATAGTATGATTTTACTTGACGCCGGTAGTTCTCTGCTCGGACGTAAGCTTGCTCACGCCTCTCATCGACCAAGTGCAGGTCAATCTTCATGCTTTCTTCGTTGGCGTCAGGCTCGTACTGTTCCACCCGTCGGCTGGGGATGGCAACTTCCGTTGGGGCCTTTGCTTCAAAGCCGTAGCACAGGGCGAAAGGCGTTTCACCTGTCGCCCTCCTCGGCGTGGTTCTGTAACACCACAGGATGTTGGGGAGCTCGTCGACCCAACTACCTCCTGCGGCCTCGAGTTTCTTCTTCAGCCCCTCCATGATTGTTCTGTTGGCGTTCTTGACCTGCCCGTTGCCCTGAGGATAGGCAACGGAGGAGAAACGGTGCCTCACCCCAAACTCCCGGAGGAGCTCCTGGAAAGGGGCTGCCTCGATTTGGGTGCCGTTGTCTGATATAATCTCCTGGGGGACGCCGAAGCGTGTGATGATGTTCTTGTAAACAAATTTTTGGCATCTGGCCCCCGTGATGCTGGCCAAGGGTTCCGCCTCGACCCACTTGGAGAAGTAGTCGACCGCGACGATGATGTAGCGGTTGTTCCCGGCGGCTCTGGGCAGGGGGCCGACCAGGTCAATCCCCCATCTAGAGAATGGAATTGCGGTGCTGACGGGGGCGTAGTTGACGGCTGGCCGACCAGGGGCCTTCTAGAGTACCTGGCATGTGGTACACTTCCTGGCCAGGTCAGCGCAGTCTCGTGCCATCGTCGGCCAGAAGAAACCCTAGACAACGAGACGCCGGGACATGCTGAAAGGGCCTTGGTGCGAGGAGCAGACACCACAATGAACTTCTTCCATGGCCACGTCGGCCTCGTCCTGGTGGAGGCATCGAAGGAGAGTGCCATTATAGGATCGTTTGTAGAGTTTGCCATCTTCAATGGTGTAGCTTGGGGCCCTGAGTTTGGCAAGTTTGGCCCTCTCCTCGTCCGGGGGGAGCTCCCCCGTCGTGATGAAGGTGACGATGTCAGAGATCCAGTCCTCCGGTCGCTGTTGGACGCACAAGACGGGGCTGGCATGGATGCTGGACATGCTCAACTCCTCGATCTTGGCTAGTTGGGAGATGTGCTCCAGGGTGTCTGAGCTGAGTTTGGAGAGGATGTCGGCCTCGGCGTTCTCGGCCCTTGGGATCTGTGTGATCTCGTGGGTTTCGAACGCCTTCAGCAACTCCTCTGCTGCTTGCTTGTACTGCTTCATCCGGCCTTCCTTTGTTTCGTACGATCCCTCCACCTGGCCCACCACCAGTTTGGAGTCGCACTTGATTTTGAGGTGCTTGGCCTTGAGGCCGGCGGCGAGTCTGAGACCGCTAAGGAGGGCCTCATACTCGGCTTCGTTGTTGGATACCCTGAAGTTGAAGCGGATGGCATAGTAGGCTCTGAATCCTTCAGGGGATATGAGGACGACGACGCCGCCGCATGATTTCACGGCCGACGAGCCGTCAGTGAACAGGGTCCATATATCGTCCGGCTCCGGCCCGGGGTTGGCGACGACCGTCTCCCTTGCTGTGCACTCAATGACGAAGTCGGCCAAGGCTTGCCCTTTGATAGATGGCCTTGGCTTGATCTCAATTTGAAACTGGCTGAGGAAGATTGCCCATTTCACCATCCTAGAGGAGCTGGTGGGGCTCCTCATGAGTGCGCCGATAGGCTGCTGGGTCAGTACATGGACGGCGTGGGCCTGGAAGTAGTGTCCCAGCTTCTTCATCGTATGGACGATGGCCAGCACCGTCTTCTCAATGGGGGAGTACCTGAGCTCGGCCTCCCTGAGTGTCTTGCTGATGTAGAAGATGGCCTTTTGCACCCCTTCGTCCTCATGGATGAGCACGGAGCTGATGGCCGACGTGCTCACCCCTAAGTACAAGAAGAGGGTTTCGCCGGCTTTGGGCTTGGAGAGCACGGGTGGGGACGACAGGTACCTTTTCAATTCGTCGAATGCTTCCTGGCACTCCGTCGTCCACTTGAAGCTGTTGGCTTTACGCATGATCTGAAAGAAGGGGAGTGCCCTCTCGGCTGACCTGGAGAGGAACCGGTTTAAGGCCGCCAGGCGCCCCGTCAGTCGTTGTACCTCGTTGACGTTGCGGGGCGGCTCCATGTTGATGATAGCCTGCGTCTTCTCCGGGTTTATCTCGATGCCTCTCCGGCTGACCATGTAGCCGAGGAACTTGCCGCCCTGGACGCCGAAGGCGCACTTCTTGGGGTTGAGACGGAGCCTGAACTCCTTCATTATTTCAAAGATTTCCCGGAGGTCGCCGACGTGGGAGGTGGCCTGCCTGCTCTTGACGATCATGTCGTCGACGTACGCCTCCATCGTCCGGACAATGACCGCCCTGAAGATCTTGGCCACCATCCTAGTGTAGGTGGCGCCGGAGTTTTTGAGTCCGAAGGCCATGACGAGGTAGCAAAAGATTCCCTCTGGGGTCATGAATGTCGTCTTCTCAGCGTCATCTTCATGCATGGAGATTTGGTGGTACCCTCTGAAAGCGTCAAGGAACGACATCAACTCGCACCCCGCCGTCTCGTCCACCAACTGATCAATGTTGGGGAGAGGGAACGGGTCCATGGGGCACGCCTTGTTCAGGTCAGTGTAATCAACACACATCCTGAATGTCGGCGGCTTCTGGGCGAGGACGACGTTGGCCAACCACGTCGGGTATTTCACCTCTTTAATGTGTTTGATTGAGAGGAGCATGGCGACCTCCCCTTTGACGAAGTCCCGCCTGTCGGCGGACAAGTAGCGCCGCTTCTGTTTGACAGGCGCGGAGGCCGGGTCGACGGTCAGCCGGTGAGTGATCACCTGGCGGCTGATGCCTGGCATATCGTCCGGGCCCCACGCGAAGACAACGGCGTACGACCGTAGGACGAGGAGGATGGCTTCTCGTTGGTCCTGGGGGAGTTGCTTCCCGACTCTGAGAACCCGCTCCGGCCGGGAGGTATCCAGAGGGATTTCCTCGACCTCCTCGGCCGGCTCCGCATGTGGCCTCTCCTCGTCCGTGGCGACGGCGGCCGTGATGGTGTCTATCCTCTGACCCTCCCTTTCGGCCGGCCTCGTTAGCTTGAGGTAACAAGCTCTGGCAATCCTCTGGTTTCCCCTGGCGAAGCCGATGCCGTCACTGGTGGGGAACTTCAGGCACAAGTGCTTCATGGAGATGATGGCCTCCAAGTCCTCCAGCGCTGGCCGGCCCAAGATCAGGTTGTGGGCGCACTGGAGGTTGACCACCATGAACTCCATGTCAATCCTGGCGCGGTGGGGGCCGTCACCGACCTCCACGGGGAGGACTATCGTGCCCTCGGCGTCGATAGAGTCCCCGGTGAAGCCGGATAACGGTGTCTTGATCGGCTTCAGCAGAGCTCTGTCTAGCTTCAGCTGCCTGAAGGTATCCAGGTACATCACGTTGACGGAGCTCCCCGTATCGATGTAAGTGCGGTGGATGATGGAGTCACCGATCTCACACCGGATGACGAAGGCGTCCCTGTGTGATCCCGTACCCGGAGGCAAATCCTTGTCGGTGAAGGCGATCGCCTCCGTCCGCTGCTTCTTCGGCTGGGGGGGAACGTGGGACACCTCCCCAATGTAGAGGGATTGGGCCCATTTCTTTCTCTGAGTGGCGGAGTCCCCCCCAGTGTTCCCACTTACGATGAGGTGAATGTGATTCTTCTTTGGCGGGGGCTCTTCGAAGTCCTCGTCGTCGCTGAGCCTACCAATCTCCCGCTTCTTCGCAGAGGGTTCGCCCCCATGTTTGCCGGTGTTTACCCATGTGTTTTTGCGTGGGCCACCTTTAACAAACTGGGAGAGTTCCCCCTGGCGAATAAGACGCTCGATGGCCTTCTTCAGTGTGATGCAATCGTCGGTGTTGTGCGACGAGTTCTTGTGGAACCGGCAGTATGTGCCGCCCTGCTGGATGGCAAGGATCTCCTCGGCTGGCCGAGGAGCCTGCTCGATGAGGCCGTGCTTCTCGGCATAATCGAGGATGGTGCCGACCGGGTGAGTGAGGGTGTAACACTTGAGATTTAATTTAAATGGATTAATAGTACTACTCATACTAACAGAGGTGCATCTCCTTTTAAGGGAGCTCATCACCCAAGAACTCCAAAGTTAAGCGTGCTTGCACGAGAGTAGTCTTGGGATGGGTGACCTCCTGGGAAGTTTCTCAGGGCGCGCATGAGTGAGGACAAAGTGCGCGGTAAAGGCTCGTGGTGGTTTGTGGGGACAGTACTAGAGGTCTAGAGTAACTACCTCGGGTCCGTGTGGGGCCCCGGGGTGTTACAGGTGGTATCAGAGCAACCCTGCGACAGTGTGCTGATCCGTCGGATATCGGGCGGGCACTTAGCAGGGGAAAAGATTCTGGGATATGATTGAGATTGGTTTATGGGCGCAACGAGGACGTTGCGTTCCTAAGTGGGGGTGATTGTAACACTTGAGATTTAATTTAAATGGATTAATAGTACTACTCATACTAACAGAGGTGCATCTCCTTTTAAGGGAGCTCATCACCCAAGAACTCCAAAGTTAAGCGTGCTTGCACGAGAGTAGTCTTGGGATGGGTGACCTCCTGGGAAGTTTCTCAGGGCGCGCATGAGTGAGGACAAAGTGCGCGGTAAAGGCTCGTGGTGGTTTGTGGGGACAGTACTAGAGGTCTAGAGTAACTACCTCGGGTCCGTGTGGGGCCCCGGGGTGTTACAGAGGGAGACCCCCGGCCGTTCCAACCTCGGCCGCCAGTGGCGATCTTTCTTACTCTGTCCACCAGAGCCGTGACGGCCCTGGGCACCCTGGCCGGCCGGGGACGGACCCAGGGCCGGCGAAGGATTTGTCTTCTTGGAGGGATGGCCCCCCTCTTTCTTGTGATTATGGAGCTCGTCGGCGTCAGCGTACAAGCCTCCGCGCTGAAGCGCCTTGGCGTACGACCTCGGAGGGTCGATGATAAGGCTCCTAGCGTACGGGGAGCTGCGGAGGGCTCCCTGATACAAGGCGAGGAGGGTGCGCTCATCGACCCCCTCGACCTCCTCGGTTTCCCTCGTCCACCGATCGATGAATGACCGGAGGGACTCCTCGTGCTGCTGCTTGACGGAGAGGAGGTGGGTGAAATACTTCTTCGCACGCTTCCTCCCGGCAAAGTGGGTGAGGAAGCGTTGGGCGAGATCCTGCCATGAGTCGATGCTCCCTTCGGGGAGCGCGTTGAACCACTCGTACGCTGTCCCCTCGAGAGTAGAGAGGAACCAACGGCAGAGGTATTCGTCGGACGCGTTCACCATCAGCATGTTGTTCTGATAGCGGCTGAAGTGTTCCTGGGGGTCTGATCGGCCGTCGTAGGACTTGATGGCGTTCCCCCTATACTTCTCCGGGATGGGGGCCGAGAGGACCCTGTTGGTGAAAGGGGTCCTGGTCCTGACCTGGATGATGGGGTCACCTCGCCCCTCGGCCAGCTCCTTCTCCAGGGCGCTAACCTTGTTCATGAGCGCGTTGAGGCCGGGGTCGTTGGAGGCGCCGGCCGTAGGGATGTTGGCCGACTGCTTGGCTTCCATCTAAGCAAGCCTCCTTTCCAGCTGGGTGATGACTTCATCTCGGGGGTCCCTGGCGGCCGCAGCGGCGCCCGGCTGGTTCCTCATGCGCTCGTCGTGAGCCGCATTGATCCGGTGGCGCACGTCGTCTTCGTGCAACTTCCCCTTGCCCTTGTCCGGGCGGGGCTGGTCCGCTGTCCAGGACACAGACCCCAAGCTTTCCCTCGGCGAGCCAGGACGAGGCTCACCAATCCGTCCCGCCATCCTCTCCGAAACCGGACGACGGCGCGTGTCACCTAGCCTGTTGAAGGCAGAGGCTTTTCCACGCGCTGGGGTCTGCCCAGGCCGAAGAGGGGAAACAGGGTGGGAGTGGGACGACGCCGTGTCTTGGGGCACTACCCCCTCATCGTTGCCTATCTGGACGGCCAATGGTTGGGGCTGAGGAGGTTGAGTGACGTCCCCCCCGGTCCTTGGCAAGAGTGCGCTGAGGACGGTGGGGTTCTGAGCCAGGCTGGCGATGATGGCCGATAGCGCGGCCTGGACCTGTGGATCCACGGACGGAGAGGCCGCGGCCATAGGCTGGGCCGGGGCGTGATCCGTCTTCTCAGCTCGCTTCTTGTCCAAGCCGAGGCGGGCATCAGGGGCTCCGCCGTTGAGTTGGTTGCGGAGGTCCGTCGTGAGGTTGAAGGCCTCCTGGAAGAGGTCCCCTCCGCCGACCTGGTCGGCCGTGGCGTCCTCATCGTGCTCCCTGGGCTCTTGGTCCTCAGGGATGGCCTTGCTGACGAGGTTGTGGTTTGATTTAGTTCTTCCCATGATCAGTGGTTAGCTGTGCTTGGTAGCGACGAAGGATGCTAACTTGATTGTTCTAGCTCTCAACGAGAGCACCAAATGATAGAGTATATCTAGAGAGAAGTGAGAGCTAGAGAGAGAAGTGCAATAATATGCTTCAATAGAATGAATTTGTAACCCCTATAACTACTCCCAAGGGGAGTATTTATAGAGAAAATACGGACTGGGCTCCCAAACCTTGGGCTTGGGAGGCCCGTTTACAACTGGACCGCTACTGGGCCGAATACAAAGCCACTAATGGGCTGTACAAATAAGTAAGTGTAGAATCCGGTTCTGTGGAGTCTTCGTGGCCGACGAGGGCGTGGCCGACGAGGGCACGGCCGACGAGGGCGTGGCCGACGAGGGCACGGCCGACGAGGGTGCGGCCGACGAGGGCACCCGGGTTCCTGGGCTTCAGGACCATAATCTGAGTTGGCACCTTTTCGGCCGACGGGGGCGTCTTGGCCGACGAGGGCGCCACTCTGTGTCTTGTGCTTTCTGTTCTTCCGAGTATGTGGGTCCGGGGGCTCAGACCCATATACTCCATCATATATATATATATATATATATATATATATATATATATATATACACATATATATACATACATATATATACATACATATATATATATATATTACAGTAGTAGTTGAAATACACAAGAAGGGGTGAATTGTATTTGAAGAATTAGACATGTTTATTTGCAGTTCTAGTGTTATACTCCATTTGTCCGTTAAGTTTGACAAGTTCTTATATGCACGTAGAATAACAAAGTAAAACTTGTGTAATAGAAATTTGCGCAGAAGAGATAGAAATTCCAGAAATCTCAAATTGATTGATTAAAAGATAAAGGTAAAAAAAATTTGGGACAATCGAGAAAGGAAAATTTATAAAGTTTTAAGAGACGGAGGACTATATAAATAAAAATAGAAAGTAAAGCACGAAGATTTAATGAGGAACAATTTCTTGACTCAAGAGGATTAAAAATCTCAACTTCTATCGGAGGAATTTGAAAACTTTTTCACTAAAATATACGGAGTATATCTTTAAACACAACTATAAAATAATATCTACTAGTCTAGCCTTGAGTTACTCCAATTCCAAAACACTAACAACCCTTGTAAAAGACATCTCAATGAGACTTATGAACACACTAAACTATAGAAATTGCCCTAAATAGAAGTAAAAACGTTTTGAAATTCCAAACTAGGAGTATCATGTTTTTTATTCCTTGAATAGGAGTAATCTGCCAAGTTTGGAAAAAAATGTCATGTTTAAAATCTTAGTAATGCCAAACTTGGCAGAAATTTACTCCTATTTAGGGAATAAAAAATATGATACTCCTATTTTGGAATTTCAACTATTTTACTCCTATTTAGGAAATTTACTCAGTAAACTATGAGTGGAAAAAGAACATACAACTAGAACAAGGTATAAATAGTATTCCTTTTGAATATGACAAAAGTTTATTGCATAAATTTAAAGATTAAAGGGATCGTAAACTAACCACATAGAGAGTAAAACATGAAGTTATTAAAAACAGCGTAATATATACGTAGTATATTGTAAAACAGGAAGTACTAGGAGGGTCTATGGCCTCATTTTTTTGTTTGGAGTTTAAAATATTAAAAAGAATGTTTCTAGAGAGTTCTAATGACTCTTCAAACCCCTTCAAATGGTCCCTTTTTAGTTCCCTGAAATCAAGATATTTGGAAGAGTAATTAACTAAATGGTAATTTTAATTCAAGTCAAAATGAATATAAATTCAACTATTTGAAGTTATAACACTCTCAAATAAGAAGAATGATTTCTTTGACTTCCTTTTTTCCTCCCCCTTTCAATGACTAGTTTCAAGGACTTCTCCTCCCTTGGCTTCAAACCCCTAACATTGGTTTCAAGGATATTTCGACTAATTTTAAACGACGTATTGATTACGTAGCATTGATATGCTTATTTACACGCGGAAGAAATTGCAAATGGTAGAAAAGGGCTATACCAAATCTGACTTCCAAGTAACAGCTTCAAATAAACTAGGGAGATTTATCTTAATAATACCAAAACATGGCTTTTTTTCCAAAATAGGACCAATTAGTTTAAACATTCTTAAATAGGACTTTTTATGTGTGATTGGACCAAAATACCCCCACTGCTGCCCCTGGACCTCCGGCCAGCCGCCTGCCGCCAGACCTCCGGCCAGCCGCCTGCCGCCAGACCTCCGGCCACTGCCGCCGCCGCCGCCGGAGCACCGCCGGAAAATTCCAAAAAATATCTGGCTGGTCGCCAGATTCTGCCTCCGCCACCTCCGCCGCCGCCGGACCTCCGGCCACCGCCGCCGGAGCACCGCCGGAAAATTCCAAAAAATATCTGGGCGGCCGCCAGATTCTGCCGCCACCACCTCCGCCGCCGCAATGGTGTTTATCAGAATTTATTGTTTATTTATTGTCTACTTATTGTCTATTTATTGTCTATTTAATGTCTGTTATTTTCTTGCCGCCGCCGGAAACCACCGCCACTGCCACCGCCGCCACCGGAAACCGCCTCTTCCGCTGCCGCCGAGCTGCCGCCACCTCCAGACTGCCTTGGTTGTGCAAGGAAACTAGGGGGGGCAATTATTTAGATCAATTAATTAATTAAATAGAATTAGGGGTGAAAAAGGTAAGGTTAGTCCTATTAGAGAAAAACATGCATGTGGTCCTATTTTGAGAAAAAGATTGAGTTTTAGTCCTATATTGGACAATTTTCTCAATAAACTACTCTCTCCCTTCGTCCCAATTTGATGATCTCATTTCTTTTGGGCACAAGTTTTAATAAAGTAGTTGAAAAGGTAATAGTTGTGGTTGAGATTTGAGTATAATAAAGTGAAATGATATGGACCACATCTTTCTTTCCAAAAAAGGAAACATAACCATCATTTTGGGACATTTCAAAAAATAAATACAGGACCATCATTTTGAGACGGAGGTAGTACGATTTTTTCTCAAATCTCACTTCACAATTAGTGCATCCATATTTTGCCATTAAAACTAAATCAAATTCTAGATGAATTTATATCAAAACTTTGTATTCATATTGTCGATTCAATTGTTTCTTGCGGTCTAGCACTGTAGATGTATTCACCCAACCGAGTTTTTTTGAATTAAAATCCTTAGTTTTATTATTATTATTAACTAATTTTTCGACACTATTTTTTAATGAACAAATATGAGTTAAAAAGACAAACATGGTGATTTAAAAAATATTAAATTTTGTGTTTATAATTAATTTTACTTTTGTTATTTCAGACTTGTTTTTCAAAAAAAAAAAAATTACTGAAAGATTAAAACAAATTCTAACAATGAGATTTTGAATTTAAGATTTGAATGTACCTAAAAAACAATTGGGGCTAAAACCCCCCAGGAGTCAAATCTTCTACTATGTATTTTTTAGTATTATACTAGGTGTATGATATATTGATGATATAATAGATGAAAGTTATGAATTGATAATGTTTTATAAATATTGAAGCGCAAATAAAAAATTATACTTGTACTACGTAATAATTTTAAAAAGAAATATACTACTCCTTCCATCCCAAAATGATGGTCCTGTATTTTCTTTTTGGGATGTCCCAAAATGATGGTCATGTTTCCTTTTTGGAAAGAAAGATGTGTTCCATATCATTTCACTTTATTATATTCAAATCTCAACCACAACTTTTACATTTTCAACCACTTTATTAAAACGTGTGCCCAAAAGAAATGAAACTATCAAATTGGGACGGATGGAGTAGGTAATACCTACGGTTGGGACCCTCGGACTACCATTCTATGTCACTGTTAGTTTTTTATGTCACTTATTTTATGTCACTTTTGAATGTCACTTTCGGTTTTCATGTCACTTTTATGTCACTTCTGTCGTCAAACGTGTCATCGTGCCGTCGTTAAACGTGTCACTGTGTTGTTAACCATTTCCACCCCAACCTCTAGCCACAGTGACACCTCCACCGCCGATGTCACTATGATTGATGGAAATGTAAATTTCAACCAAATATGGCTTCCACGCCAACGGCACCGCCACTACCGCCTCTCCAACCCTCACACCAGCCCCTTCCCCATCCCACCAGCCCCCTCCCTGCCCCAACGTTTTAATTGTAGAGAGGAAACGTTGGGAGCTAGAGAGGAATCAGCCATCTCCTGCGTGCGTGGAAGAGCGGGTAGCGTAAGATGGGCGCTAGGAGTATTTTAAAAACAGACGGAAAAGGACGTCATATTCCTGGAAAAATTAAAAACAATCATATTTTTGTGCATAAGAAGTCCAATAGTAATATCTATGCCATTATTTTCACAAGTAAATGGAGTGAAAGCTCAAATTTAGCTTTTCACCCCATTTCTGATACTATTCATTCCAATTTAAATTGCAAAATTTCTAATTTTAGTTTTCAAAATAATTTTCCACTTTCTATTTTAGTTATGAGAATATGAATGAAGTGACAAACCTACCGTTACTTTTGCACTTTTTTCATTTACCCAGAAGCATCTACTTTTTAAGAGAGGGCATACTAATAAAATCAAACTACATTAATTATCTTCCTTAAGACGAAGGGGAAGTATATAAACGGTATTTAACTTTACCATGCTCTCAAAAGTGTAGAAGCATTCTTCTTGATCTTAAGCCAATGTCTAATTCTTTCCAAGATTGCTTCTGTAAATGCATACATTAAAAAAAGATGATCAGAAGAGTCCATATGAGCGTACAAAAGCAATATGCCCTGTCAATATCTATGTATAGCAAGTTATTACAGGTTTGTAGCCCATTTCTCAGTCCAAGCAATTTGTTTTCACCTATAGAAAACCCTTCACCGAAGTAGTAGAAAAAGACCATCTTAGGGGTGGACCGGCCCAACTTCATGTTGGTTATGGCCCCTGAACTATCAGTCCTTTTTAAATAGGGGCCTGGGCAGGGGCGGATTTGAGGGCAGTTGGGCCAGGCAACTGCCTTGGGCCTCAACTACCAAGGGGGCCTCCAAAAAATTCTACTCTGGTATTAGTATTAGGTGTTATTCGCAGACCGCCAATACACCGAGCGGCAACTGCAAGAAGAAATCAGCTTTATAGTTCACTTTTGACTATCCGTCCTTCATCAAAGTTGTAGCCAATGAAGTCTTCTATCCAACACAACTTGCAAAACTGGATTTGAATCATCCAATAAAAATATATGAATAAAATGGTGGAATGTCGCATTCTGAAATCTCAACAGAGATTATCTGACTTCATCGTTTGTTTTCACCTTGCTTCTCTCAGATTCTCACAATGGTGTCTTCATATGATTTGTAGCCCTTGAAGTTGGCTTTCATATGAAACTTCAATCATGTTTGTTGGATGTTCCTAAGAAAAGATATGTTTGAACGATTGACAGAACGTCATTCCGATCGTTGTTTTCAAGCTCTATTCGTCTTCTTTTGATCTCGTAGCCAATTCTAGAGCTCTTTTGTCTTCAAAACTTTGTCTTTAACACATCACTGATCTCCAATTTTCCTAATCAACTCTAAAATGCTTCTCAACTCGTCCCTATTGCTTCTCAAACACCGGTGGTGTCAGGCTCAAATTCCCTGATTTTGACTCCAAAAATACCAAAACTCGAACCAACGGCCGGTAAATATGACTTGAGCTTAAAATTGAGACTTATGACACCTTAAAGTTAGGAAAAAACTATCAAAAGCCGATCTCAACACGCATCAACGTCCAACACAGACCGCTAATCGGCTACTGTATATATGCCTCACTGCCCGCCGTCGACATGGGTCCTTGGTTAGTGAATCAACTAAGACTCTTCAGCTCTTCTCTCCGAGTCTCGTTCTTGAAGTCTCTTAATACTTTTACAAGTACAAGTTTGCCTTGTGTTTTGAATAAGTTTGCATTTTAAAATTTATCCTTTTGAATATTACAAACATTATATCGTGGACTTTGAATATGCTTTTTTTCATAAGGCGATTTTTATTCAATTTATCTGATTTTAAAAGTGATTTGTACATAGTAAATATTTTTCGTCTGGGGCCTCCAAAATGCTCAATCCGCCTCTGGGCCCGGGATGTGAACTTGTTTAAGAAGTTCGGGCCAGTCCTAGCCAACAAGCCAGTTCACACTTGGTCCGGTCTCAATTTTGTTTTGTTTTTTATGATCCAGGTGTCGGTGTCTGTGCTCCCCTAATTCTAGAGTCTATGAACTATCCTCCAAAGCTCCTAGACAGTTAAATCCGGATCTAATCACAACATCATCAGTACTGACTCCACATGGTGAATCCTGGCAGCCCACATAGCTGAGCTGCATTCCGAGGATCCTCCTACCACACGTCTCAATTTTGTTTTCTACTAAAATGTATTTGCAAATACAAAACTTAATTCATTTTCATTTACCCCAGTGCCGAAAAGGCTCCCACCTACGGTGGGGTAAGGGGGGGTCGGATGTACGCAGTCTTACCCCTGTACCAAAGCACAGAGAGACTGTTTCCGGATGATCCATAGTGAAAATCCCGTCCAAAATTGCATGGACTGACTGCTGCTTCATAACAAAGAAGCGCAGACAGTTTAGTGAGTCATTTTGCTTTATTCCATCATAATCTCAAGCCAAAAAATAATGAATCTTTGGCTCCATTGCAAATGATGGAATATGAATATTATTAATTTATTAGTCACAAATATACATTAAAGATATTTCAAACTTAGACATTTTTTATTTCAAATTTAAAAATATTACAAATATCAAAACAATAATACTAGGCTTGAAACCTAATTGAATTTAAAAGGTTACCTAAAAATGATCATGCAGATTCTTAGCCAATTTAAAGTTTTAAACGGCTGCGGGCCAGTCCAGGTCCTATTTTGGAGGAACTTGAACCAGAGCTGGCCAGCTCTGAACAAGTTCTCTTTGCCTGTTCCAGAGACAACTAGCACTCCTAAATTCTGGAAATTAAAAAGAAAATGCTGAAACTGGTGAATCCTCAGAGATGTATTCACCAGAAAGAAGAGGATGAACTTCAGAAGAATAGTTTGGCCGAAGCAAAGTCTGCCTTTTTTATTAAAACTGATGCATATATATATGACAAAATACAAATAATGGGAAATAACTACTGCTAACAAATAGCTACACTTTAGGAAATGACAATACTAAATAACAACATGAATATTAATAAAGACAGTAACGAGTCCTATCTCATGTGGCATTCCCACCACGCACTTAAAGCATGCACTTAAACTTGACCGTTGAAATATTCGGCATTGCATCTACTTCAGCGAACACTCTTCCTAACCTCGCTGTGTGCACTTGTATGTTCATCAGAAACTCTTCCAACAATTTGTCTAACAAGTGAGAAGAAAAGTGCAAAACACGTGTTACAAAGTTAAAATAAGTCATTTTGCTAAAGAACAAAGAAGTTAATCCGCATAACTGGAGCCTAGTATATAAATTCAACTTGGATTAGAATAAATAACATTATCACTATTTTCTCACTTCACTTGTTCAGTGTAATCTTCATATCATTTCTCTTCCACAGAGGCCATCTTTTTGAAATACCTGTAGTAAATGTATTGTGATATGATCTGTCAGTGCAGTTAAGGTTGAACAGATGATGGTGGCTGAACGGTTTAGTATCTTGTATACCTTCACCCTTTTCTACGCTCCAACGAAAACAAAAAAAAAAGTTCTACTAGGAGATAGGATACAAATGAGTCAAGCATGACACAGCCAGCAGCATCAAACAACCACGGCAAGTTGGGTTTAATCTTATCCCACTCCGTTGTTCTCACAACAATGCTGCATCAAGTAATTTGGATGAGAGAATGGAGAGAGCACCAAAAATGGCAGTTTGGGACAGTGAGCACGGAATGCGAGCTTACCTTCCCACATAAGTGGCATTTGCAACAAGTGCAAAGATAAACATAAATGGGTTCAATCCCTGCATGATACAAAAGAGACGTTTGCTATGCGATCCAAAAGTCACAAGCACAACAATTTGGCTTTAGAGTATTTTTAGGGCATTACCTCCGCGCTTCCTCTTCTTATCTGGTAGAACAAGGAAATGACATTGGTGAAAGTGAAGCAATTTGTCAAAAGAACAAGAAATAATGACACATATATGAGTATATGACATACAAAATTAATGTACAAAAATGTGAGTTTTACTACGCAGTGGTCATGGTAGTGTTTTTGCAGTGACTGTAGTGAGCATGATGATGTTCTGTTTTACTATACAGTGACCATGATGATGTTTTTCAGTGACTCTAAGTCCTATGTAGCCATATTTTTGTCCAATAGCTTTGTATTAGTAATATTACTATAGGGACAAACCCAACTTAGTTTGTTTTTCATAAGCAACCACTTTGGTTTGCTATTTCATATTTAGTCAAGACCCCTCCCCTCACAAGCACACACCTCTTCTGGATTGTGTAATTGTTAGTCATAATTACACTCGGCATAAACTCTTGTTTAGCCGCAACCTATGTAGCACGGAAACTCTAGGGAAAGAGTATGTTTCCGTTTCGGAAACTCTACAGAAACTCTCCAAACAAGCCTTTTTTGAGTAAAAGTTGATGTTTCCCGTTTCCCATTTCCTCATGATTTTCGCGTTTCCGTTCAACATAGGGCGCAACTAATCCCTGCCTAAGAACCAGACCGGCAGACCCTCTTTGGATGCTTAGGTTTTCCCCCCACTTTGACTCTGCCTAAATCTACATATATCATGCATAATGCGACTAAACAAGCACTAAGTGCTTTAAAGGTATTGATCATTAGCGCTTACGTTTAGCCATATCTGTGGGATTCTGCCACTCATATAGATAGCAGCCATCATCCATCCCAACCACTCTCCAGTAGCACTGTGATCCGCGCCATTTCCCTAAAAAGGAAAAAAATGTTGACATGACGATAAGCTAAAACTAAAGTTGAAGATGGTAGTTGAACTTTTCAATGAACAAATGAATTTGGGTTCAATGAGTTCATGCCTGCAGTAATTTCCTTCCACCGAAAGCAACGTATGTAGACATTAAGGCCTTAGCTTGGTGAGGTATATTAACTGAGGTAGCCAGAAATGCACCATAACCTGCCTGTAACACATATATTCTTCAATAAGGTTAGTTAAACCCTCCTTAATAAAAAATCCCAGTCTAAGACCTAGACTTCTCTTGCCCGCCTATGTTTTCTCAACTTGAACACAACCAATCTGGCTTATTATTATAACGTTTTGGGGTTACATCCTAAAAGTTTATTATATTTGGGTTTGTTATTTCAGATTTAGCCAATATACAACAAAAACCTCCAAACATCTTCTACCGTCCGACACGTCATCTCAATTACACAATACTTTTTCATAATGACACATACTTTCACCGCTTGACACCTCATTTGAACAATGCATTTTTCCATCATAGGGAGCACCATCATTGTTATAGATTGAGCTAACAATGATGCTATATTATGGTTTTGGAATTCATCCTAAAATGTCAAACTGATAAACTTACAAGCTCATGTTCTTGTAGATTGGTTTTTTATTTCATATTTAGTCAATATGGGTCATGGGACAAACTTTTCAACTTGTAGATCTATGTTACTTAACCGAATCATGAGTACTTTCTACACCAGGTTGCTATTCAAATAATTAGGGTCATTTGGAGTATCTGAATATCTACAATACTCATCTTATAGATTGTTGGAATTGCCTGCCCCCTCTAAATCAAACTCACTGCAATAACATAACTGCAGAGAGAAGAGGTGGCACTTACAGATCGTGGAATAGCCTTAGCACGGGTAACTGGATTCTTGGATGCTGCCTCAGCATTTTCATCATCTGAAGGGACATCATTTTCAATATCCAGAGCCGGAGGTCCACTTCTAACAGGCCATAAGTTACTCCTAAACGGAGGAGTTGCACTACCTGCCAATGATCTTGCAGACCTGCATAGATATAATAATGAGAATAACAATAATAGTAATAATTAATACGAAGTATATTATTGTTAATAATATATGATAATAATATAGCCATAATTTTGGTAGCATTAATCCAGAAAATCCATTGCTATTGAAACCAAATCATTGGCAAGAAAGGAGAGGATAGCCTCACATGTAGTAATACTCAACCCTGTTTGATGATCTGCCAGTGCCATTAGGTATTGCAATGCCGGAGACACCAGATTTTTGCGGCATCAGAGGCTTCTTCACGTCAGCAATCTATTAATCCAAGAACCAAGGAACATCTTTAGCAGATAAGGAATAATGCATACAAAGGATAGATCCAATTTTCCAATCTTACCTGTTGGCTTGAAATGACATCCTTGTGTTTCAAGCAATTGTACAGATAATCATAGTACAAGCTTTGGAGCACAAGTATCACAGTAGTAACTGTATAGAGCTGCTAAAAATGATAACCAGATTAACATCGTGATGCAATTCTGATTTGAAGTAGGAGTTGGGAACTTCGACAATTACCAGAGCAGTATACAATTGGGTTGGCAACTGCATGTAGAAAGTATGAAGAGCATGTCAGGGAAAACTGCCAGTCACCATCATCTACCAGCATTTTAAAGGCATAGAATGCTCCTTGTAACAAACTTATTTCCCCAAAACCATAAATTTTACTACAACTCTCTTAAGACATGGGGCAAGATTTTTTAGTACATCAAAACAAAGTCATTTCCAATAAAAATAACAGACTAAAATTGTTTTGTTTAAGAACATATGAATAATGCATAAATCCATGCATCCATACGTTCATTAAAGTACACTTGTCTATTTCCACTGCTTGGCCCATACGAATGGAGTTAGCTGGACACTTATATTCACGTCCCTTGAATGTTTGATGTGGGCTGCACCCTAAAAATTTATACCTACCCTACTCCCTATCGGATTCTATAATATCCTTAAATGACTAACAAATAAAAGGAAAAATTGGATTTTGCATCCTACATTTCTTTTAGATTTGAGTTTGTACCTCATCTTCAAAATCATTAATATTTGCACCCAGATTTCGAAAAGTCTGTTAAAAGGGGTGCAAACTTCAATTTGGAAGAAAAAGTGAGGTGTAAACTTCAATTTTTAGAGTGAAAGTATTAATGACGGGACATCCCAAAATAGGAGTAAAAAATAAGGTGTTTTCAGTGAATAAGAGCATTATATTTTCCCAGAAAAAGGAGTAGAGTATGGAGTATCATATTATAGAGAAACGGGTAAGATAGGGCCTCGAACTTACAAAAAAATGTCAAATAAGGCCTTATATAGGAAGTTCTGTCCGGCCGACGCCATTTGGGGCGGTTCCCGGTGGAATTTTTCGATAAAATTTTGTGAGAATGTTATACATTAAGTCTAGTTTACTCATACCAACTTTCAGCTAAAACTTCAATCGGGAAGGCATTCAAATAAATTATTTAGGATAACTACGCTTTTAACTGCGCACCTAGCTTCAAGAATTTATTTGAATGCCTTCCCGATTGAGTTCTAGCTGAAAATTGGTATGAGTAAACTAGACTTAATGAATAAGATGCTCAAAACGTTTCCATTAAAAAATTTACCGGGAACCACCCCAAATGGCGTCGGGCAGACAAAACCTTCTATATAAGACCTTATTTAACATTTTTTGTAAGTTCAAGGCCATATCTGAGCCTTTTCCCCATATTATACGACAGTATAATATGTCAATATCGCTTCAAGATTAAAGTAATTATACCTATTTGGTAAAAAAACAGTATGAGGAAACCAACTTGTTCTGTACTCCTGTTAGGGCAATTTCTTTAAATGATTTCGAAAGCAGAACACACATTCTATGAAAAAAGTCTGGTGAAAACTCCAAACTCATAAAACTGTTAACTAGCTTTGAAACATATTGCAACCATGCAGATAAACATACCGTTGCAGGCTCAAGAAGACAGCCTACTAAGTTGAATATGTCACTGTATCAAAACATACAAAAAATGTAACTAAGCAGTATAACAAGGGTATATATATAAGGAGAATTGGAGGAGGGGAGAAGGAAAGAAGAAATACCCTGTAATCCAAGTGAGAAGAAAAAGAATGGAGATGCCATGGCTGGACTTGGTCTGAAAGTTGGTGACAATCTGAGGGATTTCAGCAACGCCCCAGAAGAGGAAGCTCACCACACCCAATCCGAAGGACAGTTCGTCTTTAATGTTGCAAAGACAGTCACCCAAATGCTCATACACCCACCCCACGCAAGCTTTCTCCTCTTTCGCACAGTGTGCCGCGGCTACTGGCAAAAGCAGCCACCTTTCCATGATATGCGTCTATGTACTTTGGGATCTGGGTGTATAAGCTCGTATTGAGGGTTCATGCAGTAGAATGCGCTTCACTGAGTTGAAGAATGAAGAGATCTGGTGATAGAAGAGAGCATTAGTGGTGGCGGCGGTGGTATTAAATTCTTTAAAACGTGGCGCTCTGGAAAGAGCCGTGTCTATAACCCGAATAATATCAATTTTTTGTTTTTTACTTTTTACTCCAAGGTTTGTTGCATTTTTTTTATGATATTTTAAGTTTTGCTACATTTTCTCTTAGGTGACGTTTTCTTTTTAAAAATATTCAATCTATCTCTTTTTTTATCTTTTTTTATACTTTTCTAGATTCTCTCTTTTTTCAAAATTATTCATTACTCTTGATAATTTTTCCTACTCTTGTTAATTTTTCCCTAATTATTGTATTATGCAGTAAACATTAGCTAATATCTACGCCAATAATGCATTTTTTGTTTACCGGGTATGTTACAAGAATCATTAACATAGACAAGGATATTCACAATACAAAGTGGCATATACCAATCATATCAATTTTTATACGGAGTACTATACAAAGTGCCAAACAATTAGTCGACATCATAAGTTTGTCACTTTTCCATCTCTTGGTCCGGTTGAATGCCCAACCTCAAGACCCCCGACCCGACAGAATGGTGAGGAGGTTGATTACGGTGCCTCAGTCAGCAAAGCGGCGGTAGGCCTTATACACGTGCGTACCAGAGGTCCAGCCTTATTTCAGGTTCTGTAACTTTCACACGGTCGCTGTGGATTTCGAACTTTGGTCACTTGGTCCAATTTTCCCACCACTCGACCAACTGAGTTACCCGTGCGGGTAATCACTTTTCCATCTCTTACATCATTTGTAGTGGTTAAAATTAAGGGTCAAAAAATCAAAAATAGAATTTTTAGACTCTTGATTGGGTGTAGTGGGGGTTGAAAAGGAGAGTAAGACAATTTCTAGTGGTCAAGAGTTCAAATTGTTAATTTTGGACTTCATCTATATGAAAACAGTGTTTAGATTCCGTCAATGTTTTTCCCTGCATCCGTGCGCCGTCAAAAAAAATACACTCTACATATTTTTTTACATATCAATTTAGTAAAACATTAATTAAATTATTATAAGTAATGTTTTACTTTTGATTTTTTCCTTGAATAATTATAAAATAAAAAAATACACATTTCGATATAAAAATAATAATTTTTTTACGTTTTTCGATTAACAAACTGAATTCAAGCACATTGGAGCATTGGATTCTCTTCTCAAGTTGTGTATCTAGCCATAGCACATTTATTTCAATAGCACATCTATAATGCTTTTTCATTTGATCTTATAGAGATATTTTCTTCATGGACATTTAGATAACCTGGGGCACTTCTTCGCATGGCAAACAGGATGACATTGGTGTCCTTTGAAACTACAAGTTGTAGCAATTGGGATCTCCACATGTGTTCAAGATTTAGTTATTCTACAAATACAATAGACTTCATATAATTAATAGAAATGAACCAGTGTCAGGTAGCCAACAGGTTACATTGTACAACATGATAGCCTGCCTTTTGAAATAAAGAAACTGGAGAAGTTTCAATTATGTCAATCAGGCTGCTGCTGATATGGAACTAGATTAATCATATTGAACGCTTATACTTATATTCAACTGTGAAAAGGTGTGCTATTGTTGGGGCCTACTAATACTTGAGAGTGGTGCCAAGAATGCATATTTAATTTGTTAAATTAAATGCCTTATCCTTGTGTCGTTATATTTTAAAATTTCTAAATGTAATACATTCGTTTATCATGTTGCACTTAACATACCATACCCTCATGTATATCACTATTCTATTATATATTATACTATTTTTTCCATTTTAATTGATATATTTGCTCATGCAAGTAAACATGTCATACCGTCGTTATATTTTAAAATTTCCGAATGTAACACATTCAATTTGACATGTTTGCACTTAGCATACCACATGGGTCCCTGTTGTGTGTTTTGGGGACGGAGACCAGGCAACCCAGTCCCGGTTCAGTCCTAACAACTCTTTCATTTTCCTTATTCCCATTGGTTAACCTAATGTAGTTATTGGGGACATTATAATTGGAGCCTATTCTTACGACTCTTAGAACCATTATATTGGTCTCGTCTGATAAATGTCTGGTCTCTGTGTATTTTATAACTACAGAAGTCTGGTCTGAGACTGAAAACAGTCCAAAAGAAAACATCCTTATATTGCATTTGTAAAATTTTGAAAATATGTTCTTTTTTTTATTATCATATATATATATATATATATATATATATATATATATATATATATATATATATATATATATATATATATATATATATATATATATATATATATATATAGGGAGCGGTTCATGTAAGAACGGACTCCCAGGAGATAAATAAGAGCGGATTTGGACCGTTGGATTGTATTATGTGGAACGGAAATGTGCATTTGATGGAACTGAAATGTGTATTAGATGATATTGAAATGTGCAGAATAAAAATTTAAACTCAATTGTGTGTTAGGTGAAACTAAAATGTGCGGAATAAAATGTACAAAAATAACATCACATTGTACTTTTTATTCTGCACATTTCAGTTTTACCTAGTGCATATTTCAATTTCACCTAATGCACAATTCAGCTTCACATAATGACATTGTATCATACGCTTTGTGTTGCACATTTCAATTTCACCTGATGCACATTTCAGTTTCATCTAATGCACATTGAATTTCACTTAAAGCAAATCTAACGGTCCAGATGCGTTCTCATTCCTCTCCTAAGATCATGTTCTTATTTGAACCAAAACCTATATATGTATATATATAATCTTTATTTTATATTCATTTTATCTTTTTATTTTCATATATATAATCTTTATTTTATATTCGTTTTACCTTTTTACTATTTTTATCTTTATTTCCTTTTAGCTATGAAATCATGTATTAATTCATGTTAACTGTTCCCAAAGTTTTTTTGGGATTAAGGTTTGGATGTTGTTGTATTTTTTGTTAGATATTTATTTAGTAGGGGTTTCCTGAAATATTATTATCGATAAAAATGTGACCGAAGTCACTACAAGTATATCACCATAGTCACTACAATGTAAATTTCAACATCACCAATATTACTAAAGTTACAATTCAAGTCACTAAACTATAAAAAGTCACGTTATTTTCCATTACCTTTATTTTACTATTCTGTAAGTCTAGTATTCTAGTCTGGTATGACTTGTTTAAATCCATAAAGATCGAAATCAGTCCAATTACAGACATTCTAAATGACGTTCACATGTTCAATCATCAATAAGTTACTATAGTTGATGGTAATATATTATACAAATAGTTGTATTTTAAGATAGTCTTTTTTAAGTTTCTCAAAAAAAAGACAGTCTTTTCAAAGATAAAGTTAAAGAAAACTTAAGGAAATATTGTTTCAGAAAAACTTAAGGAAATATAAATATACATTTTAATTTAAAAGGCAATATAACGATTAACGAGTTTGGTGCGCTACGTAATAGGAATGAGTTTCGTAATCGAAGTACTACGTAGTTGTAGCGGTAATACTACGTATCATTCTGTTCAGATTACAAAATATATTAAAAATGGTAAAACCCAAAAAAATATAGAACTAACTAATTAATCTTATTTTAATGTAATTAAAACAAAGTAATTAAAGTGGTACATACATTGTAAATATTTTATCTTTTTTCGCGAAACAAATCAGTGACTGCCATTCGCTAGCAAATGCAATGATTAGCTAGCAGACGCCAACAATGATAATTCTTGAATCTTTGTTTTTGACGATAATATCTATAAAGAAAACATTCTTTGCTACTTATGTAAGTAGGATATCTAATCAATGTCCACAATAAAATAAAGTCTTTATGAAATTGGAACACTAAAGAATAATCAAGTTGCATCCCACATTCAAAGACACATATCATGGCATTTAGATTAGTGGGTGATCATAAAGAATATACTGATACATAGAATCAATTTTTGAGGAACTGAGGAGTAAATGAGTCACTTATTAAATATATTTTGAATATAATCTTTATATAAATCAACAGAATCAGTCAATCCAACTACTTCAGCGAGAACTACATAAATTTCAGCAGAATCAGTAGATTCAGCCGATTTTGATATTACCAAACGGGCTTTAAGTGTACTATCAAGTTATCCATTGTCACGTAAAGTTATTGTTATACGTTATCATTTATTTTAATTTTACTTGCAATTTTCATACGATTCAATTTTTCACTTTCTTACAGCTAGTACTACATACGTATGTAATAAAAGTCATAACACATAAACTCTAACGTCTTTTTTATTTGTCATAATTATACATTGTGTACCGTCGTATTTTAAATAAGTTATGATTCAATTAATTCTAGATACACCACGTGCATCGCACGGGTACTTCGTCTAGTTCAAATAAATGAAAAGTAGTCAAGCCAATGACTAGATAATCTTGTTAAAACACTTTTGTCATTTAATTTTGTGACCATGAAAAAGAATCAATAAAATAATCATCATTTTATTTTTGTGAAGGTATTGATGAGTTGTGATTAAATCTTCATTATACGGTTAATTGGATTTGTAATGCCAATTCTCCTCACTACCGTTTTTGTTCTAACCTGGTTAAATTTTGTCTCCGTTTATGTGTGATTCAATTGATGAATTTGTTTGTATGGTTTTCTTGATAGAAGTTGTGTGTGGTTCTACTTTATGACTCTGTTGTAGTAAAGTGCACTTTTCGGAGGATATAGAGTGACATTTTGTTAGGATGCCTCTGAATATGCTCTCATACATTTTTTTTCGGGAAAGTTCCCGAAATAGGACTAAAACAGTTTCAAAATTTCAAAAACAGGCAGTCCTATTTTGGAATTTTGAAATTGTTTTAGTTCTATTTTGGGTAATATCTCTTATTCAGATTAAGTCAAAATTCGCTGCTTCATGCATTTTTTCAAATAGTTTAATAGCATATAATTAAGTTGGTCAAAACTTCTTTTTATTTCTTTTAAATTTAGGATGTGAAATTACGGAAAATGCCATTATTTTCCATAAATCGTTACAACAACTTTTACAAGATAAATATGTACTCCCCATAAATATCAAGGGTGTTGTCAACAAATAAATTAGATGCATGATCAAAATTTAATTGATTACCAAATGTGACGGGAAAATGATTAACAACCCAATGTTAGATATCTTTCTTTCAAAGCATCGTATATCAATTTTATGTGGGCATTAGAAAATGATTAATAACCCAATGTTAGAGATAAAACCTCCCTAAACATACCAAGTGTTTTAGCTTCGTTCTAAACCAATTTTAGGGAAAAGGGCCAAAATGGACACTGAGGTTTTTAATGAAGAGCGTATTGGACATTAAGGTTTTTTTGAGATCAAATAAACACCAAATTAAACTTTTCAGACCTCATCGCCCACCCCCTAACATTTCCCGTTAACAGCTTCTCTTCCCCGTTATCACCCTGCGATTAGAATCTCCCAAATATACAACAACTCTAATTGATATATACCTAATAAATACAATCTCAGACAGATTATGAAGAAGAAAGCAGTGATGTCGGCTACTCCTTCAGCATCGAGGTCGTCTGAGGCACGGAAATCTGAGTCCGGTGATTCAGTGAAGCTTCGAAGCATCTATGAGCGACCGTATTCTGGGCGTTCTAGGTTTTGCAGATGCGTGAATGCAAATGGAACTCGCGTCAAGGCGCCACTTTGGACTTCATGGACTGACAAGAATCCAGGGAGAAGATTTCATGGATGTCCTAATTATGAGGTATGCTTTTAATTGTTCTTTTCACATATGAGAACTGGAGAAGATCATGAATATGTATAATTTATTTATATTCATATTGATATTCATACTCTTGTGTATACTCAGAAGGATGGATGTGGCTTCTTTGAATGGCATGATGAGCCATTAACGGACAGAGCAAGGCATGTTATCAATGAGCTGAAACGGGAGAATAGGAGGCTGCAATCTGCAATGTTTGAATTGGAATGTGATAGTGTTGCTCAAAAGTTGGAGAGTGAACTTGAAGAAGTCAACAGTATGAATGATGCAGCCCATCTGGAATTGGAAAGCAAAACTAAAATGAAGAATAATTATGTTATTGTAGTGTTGTTATGTGTCTTTATTGTAGTATTATGTGTGTTAGTATGTTAGTTTCAGTTTCTTGTAAAATGGTTTGGTTATGACCTTGTAAACAGTTTGAATACATGTTGCTGTTAGAATTTGAATTTAAGTTAACACTTTGGTTTGGTTTATAATATGAAAATACAATTTGTTGTTAGAATTTTTTAATAAGTTGGTCTGGTTGTATTACTATGTTTGAGAGCAGTGTACTGATAACACCACAAATGAAGTAGTGTACTGATAACACCAGTTTGAGAGCAGTTTGAAATCAGAGCCAATACCATAACCACAATACAATCTGTAGAAGAAAGCCCTCATGCCAACATGGTCTGGTTGAATAAACAACATATATAAACAAAAAAAGAACTTATATCATAACTTCACATCATTAGGGATCATAATACTGATTGTTAATGAGGTTACAAAATACAAAAAAAAACATTATAAGCCCTAATTTAGCACCCCAAAATTGCAGTCAGTTCCTTATAGTGCCAGAAGTAGTAAAACTTCATACAAAACACCTAAGCTTCCAGTGAGTCTTCAAACGACTACATTGCAAAAAAGCTAATAAGCTAATAAATACAAAGTGCCCAAAAGTGTTCTAATGAAACATATGAGTCTTCATTCATCCATATTTGCAGTCTTGCTTCAACATGTTCACTTTGGAATGGAACCCGACCTCCTGATCTGCATCTTCTGTAACAACTGCTTAGAGCTGATTGCTGCATTCCCATTCCATTGCAAACCAGGTGGTTGAAAAGGTAGGTTTGGTGGATTATGCACCTTTGTACCATCACCCTTGAAAGGTATTGTTCTACATGTTGGCACATCCAACTGTTTCTCAGCCCGGGCAGCTCCTCTGATATCTTTTTCATTTGGGATTGCAAATCTGACTGTAACATCAGGGTCATGTGGCATTTCAGGCTGGAAATCTGAAACTATTTCCTCACTGCTCATCCCAGGCTACAAGCATAAACAAGTACATGAAGGTAAAATTAGAAATAAGAAAACTTATTGCTACTTACATAACACTGGAAACCTATTGATACTCACATTTAAAGTCTTCTCCCCAGTGTTCACATCCGCATGGCACCCAAAGCCTGTTACAGATTGTTTACTTATATTCCTTCCTATTCTTCTACATGTCACTTTAGACTTACCAGTACTCCTTTTAGCATTAGTGTGTGGATTTGTTGGTGGAGCTGATTCTGTAATGGTAGGAATTGATGAAAAAGCAACACTAGCAGGTCTCTTCACAGGTATAGGTACATTCCCTTCTGCTCCTTGAACACTTGCCTAAGAAAAAGATAAAAAAAGTCATGAAAACACAATAAATCAATATTGCAGTTTACATCTTCAAAGTCATGTACTACTTACATCTTTATCTTTATTAGGACATGTAGCTCTCTTATGGCCCTCCTTATGGCATATCCCATAAGTTTGTAGTCTCCCTTTTCTTGATGATGTCTGAGGTGTAGCACTGGCAGATGTAGAAGCACTTCCAGATCCTTTGACCTCAGTAGATGATCTAACCCTGTTCTTCTTTGGTCTGCCAGGTAGGTTTGGCACTGGGGGAGGTAAAATGGGTTCATAATCATCAACCTTCATGAAAGCTTTTCCAGGTACCGGTTGCAAAGCATTTGCATATGCTGCCATATAAGTCTCCTTATGATACCATCTTGAAATGTAGGTGATAGGATCTACCTTCCTATAATAGAAAGCACATATGGCATGTAAGCATGGTATTCCAGTCAGTTCCCATGCTCTACAAGTGCAGACCATCTTATCCAACACAACTGTGTGCTTATCTGTCCCCTCTCCAATCTCAAACCCCACATCCCCATTAAATATAACATTGCAACCACTAGCAGTCTCATTATTGTCTTGATAGTACTCCATGCATAAGGGAGACCAATCGTTTATCCATTTATCATGATTTGTCTTGAACTCTGAAATTCTTTTCATTGCCTTCAATCGTATATCCTCCAGCATGGTTACAATAGGTTTTGACCTAGCTTCCCGGATCCATGAATTGAAGGACTCTGTGATGTTATTATCAACCATCCAACATGAACACCTATTACTAAAGTATGCTCTACACCAAGTTTGAACTGGACACTTCAAAAGGTCAGAAGCAGCTTCAGAGCTCAATTTTCCAAGCTTTTTAAGATTCAACTGCAGCTCTTCTTCATATGTGCTCCAGGAACATATCCAAAACTTTTTGCAAAACTCATTGCCTCTCCAATTTTTTCACCAATTAGCATACATGAGTGTTGGGGTAATTGGACCAACACAAGATAGACACAATACCACCGCGGGCAAGCAGACCCTAGGACCAGGCAGCTCCACCTGCACGGCACAAGATTCTTGAAAAAATCTCTTATGCCATTGTTGGAGGGCTCTCAGCTTCCTAGTTCCTACCTCAACATATTTGGCAGGAAAGTGAGGATTTGGATAGAAAGCACATTTAATTCACCAGATATTAAAAAACTTATGATATGATTGGGGCCTAGCCAATCAAGTTTCGTCACATCACCACCACTACCTACCTAATGATAGTATAAATATGCCATTGTTATTTGTTAGAGGTTGACAACTTGTATACACTTGATTTATCTTTTTTCTCATACTTCTTTTGTACTCTCACCTTAAAATAGAGACTCAGCGCTCAAGTCGGTAAAGTGTGTTGTAATTGTTCTAAGTCTTTAATAGAACTTGGCTCACTTACCTTTCTACTCTTTCTTGCAATTCTTGCTAATATTTGTGCCACAAAACAGCTAACTAATCCAATAGAATATATCCAAGCCATCAATATACAATGAAAACCCTAGCAAAAACCGGTGGACGTAGCTCAACTGGTAGCGAGGGAGTGTCACAAGGGTTAGGTCCCGGGTTCGAATCCCAGCAACTGAAATGAGAGATTACTATGCTAAAAAATGCATAGGACCTCTGCAAGTACATGGGACATAGCTCCACTCTCTATCTGTCAGATTGGGATTATAGTCCAGTTTACATCCTCCCAACGTACCGTCAGATCACAGAAGTTAATTAATGTTTTTATTGCATAAAAAAATCACAGTCACCGAAAATGGTTACTCATGGTTGAGGTTTATTCCTCTATTTGGGGCCTCAAGGATGGGATATCATCCTTTTTTTTTAAACCCTAGCAAAAGTGTTGGGTCCTTCGATAGAGGAATAAACCAACCATGAGTAACCATTTTCGGTGACTGTGATTTTTTTATGCAGTAAAAACATTAATGATTTCATGTGGCATCCATTGAGAAGTGACAAAAAATTGATTCACTTTTCATCTTAAATAAAAAATGACATAGTCAACGAAGCAACACTACCAGTACTGACAGGTCTTGCAGACACGGTATTTGCTAAAAGTCAACAGCCACGAATCAAGTAACCAAATTGAATACTCGTCGTATACTTATTTCATTATATTTCCGCCGGATTGCCCATAATAGCCGCCGCTCTGTAATCTGTAACATATTTTAGCTATTCATTCTTCATCTTCTTCGGGAAAACGAATAGAAATGAGCAGTTCACACCTGATCTGGGTCTGTACTCTCCTGATTTCCAGCTCCTTGTTGGTTCAAGCTCAACAGCCGTATATCCGGAAGGACACTGGTTGCGACGGCCGCGCAAGCAATACCGCCGATAACTCTTCCTCCGCCTTTGGGTACATCTGCAACGGTGTTAGCCGGAGCTGCCAGGCTTACCTGACAATCGTATCGCAGCCGCCGTTCAACTCCGTCTCCTCCATCTCCGGCCTGGTTGGAGCTGACCCGTCAAAGCTCGCCCAAATCAACTCTGTTCCTCAAAATTCAACCTTTGGGACAAACAGGGTCGTCCTCGTCCCCGTAACCTGTTCTTGCTCAGGCCAGTTCTACCAGGCCAATGGATCATACACTTCTAGGCATGGAGATACCTTTATAGGAATCTCGAATGACCCTGTACAAGGTTTGTCTTCCTGTCTGACTCTCCTGTCTCAAAACAGGAAGATAGTTCCAACTCTGTTATCATCTGGTACTAGGCTTTCGGTTCCTGTAAGGTGTGCTTGTCCGACGAAGAACCAGAGTGATAATGGCGTTAAGTATTTGTTGAGCTATGTGATTTTATCTGGGCAGTCTGTTTCTATAATCAGTCAAAAGTTTGGGGTTGACACAGAGAAAACCCTAGAGGCGAATGGGCTATCTTTTCAGGATTCAACCATATACCCAAACACGACTCTACTTGTTCCTCTTCAGAACAAACCATCAAGTATCCAGGTTGTGGAACAGCCATCTCCGCCGCCTCCGCCACCCTCGCCGCCACTACTCGGTCCTGCACCAAGTAAAAGCTCAAGCAAGACCTGGATATATGTAATAGCCGGTGTTCTAGGAGGAATTTTGTGTTTATCACTTGCAGGCGGGCTTGTTTTCATGTTCTGCATCAGAAAAAGGAAAAGAAAAACCGATCCCGAGCTGGTATCTGCCGACTTCGTTGGAGATGAGAAGCCATTGACGAAGAAATCGGAAGAGGGTTCGGATTTGTCTTATTCAAGTGTATTTGAATTAGTGCAATCTGTTAAGATCTACACCTTCCAAGAGCTGAAGTCGGCGACAGAAAACTTTAGCCCTAACTGCTGGATTCGCGGATCGGTATATCGTGGCAAAATAAATGGAGATTTCGCGGCGATCAAGAAGATGAATGGAGATGTGTCAAAGGAAATTAATCTGTTGAGCAAGATCAACCATTTCAATCTCATAAGCCTCTCCGGCATCTGCTTCAATGACGGAGACTGGTACCTCGTCTTTGAATATGCTGAAAACGGGGCATTGAGTGATTATTTACGTGGAAAGTCTTTCCTGACGTGGACACAGAGGATCCAAATTGGACTTGATGTGGCGACGGGGCTTAACTACCTACACAGCTACACTACCCCTCCACATGTTCACAAGGACTTAGAGAGTGGTAACATTCTTCTTGATCGCAACATGAGAGCTAAAATAACGAACTTTGGTCTGTCCAGGTCAGCAGACGGACAAGAAGGCGAGTTCGCATTGACAAGGCACATAGTTGGGACAAAAGGCTACATGGCGCCAGAGTATTTGGAGCATGGTTTGGTTTCCCCGAAGCTAGACGTGTATGCCTTCGGGATTCTTATGCTAGAGATACTCACTGGGAAGGACATTGCCACATTGCTAGAAGGTCATGACAAGATGCGTCCCGTTTCGGAACTTCTACTCCCTGTGGTACAAAAGGAAACTGGGAAGGAGCATTTGGTCAGTTTCATGGATCCTAGTCTCGAACCGAGGGAGTATCTTGCAGATGTTGGTGTTTCGTTGGTGAGATTGATTGGTAGTTGCTTGCAGAAAGATGCATCGAGTCGGCCCAATATGGATGAGATTGTCCAGCACTTTACTAAAGCAATTAGCGCTACAATCTCTTGGGAGTTGTCCTCAACCACTTAATAATCTTTACCTGTTTGGTGGTGGTATAAGAACTTATACTATACCTCACTAGTTTTGTATATGCATTCCTCCCAGATTCATAGATCCACACATGCCTCTATATGTGATATGGTTCTTCTGTCAGTATAAACAGGTGATTCTCAAATCATTCTATGCATTCAATAGTGCCTATCAACATTGAGGAAAAAATTTCTATCCTTGAACATGGACAGCAAGATATTACGATTATTCGTGTGTGGGAATTCAAGAGCCTCCAATCTTGGTGAAATATAGTTCACATTCTGTGTAGTGTTCACCTATAAAGATGCACACTAAGAACAAAGAGTGAGAAAAAGATAAACCTCTAAGGTGGAGGTTTTTCTGTAATTTTATTTTGTAAGCAATAGAAGATTCTTTCCTCCACAGTGATTGCATTGTAAGGTATCTACCTAGCTTCAAGATTAAATCTTAGTTGCCTTTACTTTTCCTACTCAGACCGGCCAAGAGTTCTATTTTGTTAGAATATCACAACAAGCAAGTGAATAAAAAACAGTGAGTTAATAAGACTGGGTTGAACATGTTAATAGATCGATTCAATCTCTTAGTGTTATTTGGCTCGGGTTTCTTCTAGTTCAGTGACCTAATCCAATTCTTTTACTCTATCTCAGTATCAGTGCAATTTGGTTCAGTGTGGCTTGTGGCCAAGTACATCAACCCGCTAGATGAATATTACCTAGCTGTCGGTCCATGGACTCCAAGGCCGACTTATTCTATTTACATTTCTAACTTGGGACTCCAACACTTAACAATGACAAAAAACAAGATGACTAAGTGATTGAATGTAGCAATAGTCATGACCCTTGACAGATAGAGAACCCGTGCAATTTAATCGGAATTTCAATTATGGGGGCAAATTTGAACTATGTGTTTGATGTTCCACAAATTTGGGAGGCTAAGGGGGCTTTATATTTTATTCTTACCAGTCCTTATTTGTCCAGAACCAAACCATAACTTATTTGTCCAGATAAGGTTCTGATTACACGGGACTGGAGTTGGACTGGAAATGGCCAAGGTCCACCCTGCTTGTAATTCAGAGATACTATCTTTAAGATTTTTTGGGGAATTTATTTACAATAGTTACACGTTAGTAAGAGGTCAAAATATTTTCAGATTGTTTTACATAAAAACCGATATTTGACAAAATTTTAGACATTCCAAACTGATAGTGTATTCCTCAATGATAAATTAAACAAATAGTGACAGTGTGGAGGAAAGAATCTTCTATTGCTTAACAAAATAAAATTACACTAATCAAACTTACTCAACTACAAAATAAATTAAACAATGATAAATTATGCAACCCTAATACGGAGTATATAATCAGAAATTTAGTAAAGCATTAACTGCTTAAATTATCACGATCAATATTATTTTCACAATATACTGCACCCTATAACATGTTTTTATGGGGATCCATTACATTTGATTTCTATGTGTTCAATCCTATACAGCTGGTGTGCAAGCGAAGGGTAAATTGATGCATGTACAAGTATGTACTGAATGAACTCTGGATTCAGGAATTCGAAAGCCTCTTAGCACGGAAAGTTTCCAGTAAGCCGAATATGGTCAAGTGTACTCTTCAAGCCATACTTGAGCACTGCCTTGTTTCCTTCTCTGAATCCATCCCCATAAGCTGCAGAAGTATCTGATTCTATCTGGTGCTTGAAAAACTCCCCTACACTCTTCTCAAACTGTGAACGGTTACCCTTTTTTGAAGAGGTGGATGATGATGATGACAATGATGATGAAGGTGAAGTTGTCGAAGAAGACGAGGATGAGGACGAAGTAGATGCAGTGCTACTACCAGAACCAGCTAAGATTTCAGAGTCCAACCACATGTGAGCTAAGACTTGACAGATGCCTTCTTCCACTCCTGGGCTTAGATTGGGATAACCTGAATGTGCTCGTAACGTTAGCTTAGAATATTACATTTCAATTTTCAAAGTAATTGTAAGAACCCCATTTAGTATATCAGAGCAGTGTGATTAGTCCTGTGGCAATGCAGTTTTGTCAGCTCCCTTTACCCCCCCCCCCCCCCCCCCCCCCCAATAATAAGGAAAGAGAAAATAAAATGAAACACATTGTCAATTTTGAGTGAACGAGAGGAACCTTTAAGCCGCAGATATGCATGCATCATTTCATGAGCCAAGATTGAACCAGTCAGCAATCTGAACAGGCAATCAACATCAACATTCTAACATCAGCTTATTTGAGAGAGAAGTTAGCTTTAATGTTTGACCTCATATCTGATGCTGGCTCATTTGAGAGACCAATCTTAAAATTTGTGTGCTTATCCGGATCAATCACTCCTTTTGAGTGTAATTAGCTTTAATATCAGATTAAATCTAGGAGTACGTCTGTACGTGAGTTCAATATTTATATTTGACAAGTATCGGACGACTTGACAGAAAGTAGTAGTGATTACCTCGGAAGACCATATAAGATGAGGATTGCTGTGACTTCACATCTCCGAATTAGCCTGTATGGTTCTGTGAACATATCCGTGATCCTATAACCCCCGATTCTTGGCCGCTTTAAAATCTGAAATTTGTTTCTAGTAAATGACACAAGTCAAATTGGTAGATTTCAGTTTTAATTTAATTGGTCACCGAGAGAGAGTCATACCGTGCTGACTGTCTGCTCTTCTGACAAGCAAAGTCCTCTTGTTTCAGCCATGTGATGATGGCCCTGACAACAAAGGATTTTTTTTAGTGATTCTAATCTTAGTTTCCAAACAGTAAAAAAAACAAGACTAAAAGATGTTTCAGCTGCCTCACATTCTTTTCTCCTTCCATGGCTTCATTCAATGCTTGCCTCTCAACTAAGAGTAATGGAATTTGCTGCTCTACTTTCATATTTAGACCTTCATAGAAATCTCGAATTTCAAGATACAAAGGCTGGCATTCATGAGTATCCATTATTGCAGAATCAAGACACTCCAGACACAGTTTCCTCCCATCATCAAGTATCAAATATCTGGTATCTACTTGCTGCATAAACAAAGAATGTTTGGATTTTTTAAGCATAAGATTAGGTATTGCACTTTTGCAATACTTGAATGTTATATAAGAAAGAAAAAATTCCACTTTTGGTCCCGTGACTATTATAACACTTCCACATTTAGTCCCTTACTTTCAGATTGTCCACATTTAGTCCGTGACCATTATCCCCTCACCACCCCTCGTCCTTCAGGCCAAAATTCCGGCAAATTTAATGCAGATTTAGGTATGAAAAACCAAATTTAATGCAAAGACTGATATGAAAAACCCAACCTTATATAAAATTTAATGCAAAGACTGATTCTGAGGCTGATAAGTGGACTAAATTTGCCGGAATTTTGGCCAGAAGGACGAGGACTGGTGATGGGATAATGGTCACGGACTAAATGTGGACAATCTGAAAGTAAGGGACTAAATGTGGAAGTGGTATAATAGTCATGGGAACAAAAGTGGAATTTTTGCTATAAGAAAAATACCCAAATGTCTTATATGTTAGTTTATTAATTTGTATTTAACCAGCAAATTCTTCAAAGTTCGAATACTTGATCTCGACAGTGTAGTTGTTTTATAGGACCCATATCATGGATATATCATATCTATTCTTAGAAATCAATTTGAAAACGTCAGCATACCTCCATTCTCTCACAGCTGCAGCAGCGAGGTGTCCTATCATTTTCATGCGAAGGGCAGTACTTTTGAAGCCAGAAAGGATGTGCTCTATATTCTATAAGACCGGCTGCATTTGTAGGGATCTGGAAACACATTTGGACCGGAGATAATTAGAGTGTATTAGGCACACGTGGGATTTCAAGATTCATATAAAGAGATATATCTCAAATTGAACAAAGATATAAATATATAAATCATCATGTCATGTCTTGCAGCACTCCTCTTATTAAACATCCAGTACAGCTCTGTAAATAGATGCTTACAAAGTTTTTGCAAACATCACATTTTGGGTGATGCTGTTCCTTGTAGCAGGACTTGTGGAATGGACGATTTTCAGACACTGAAAACTACATGCAAAGATGAAAGAGAGAGAATCGTTAAAATCATAATGACAGATGGAGGATCGTTGTTCTTTCTCCTAAAATAGAAATTAAACATAACACATTTTTTCAAAGAGGAGGATCATTGTTCTTTCACGAAAATAGGATTTGTCCACTTCTAATAGAAGAACTATTAATTGTGTAGTACTTGTTTAGGACTGATGGGTGTTAGTTTTAGCATAAAACACACACTCCTATTTTGTAAAGGTGGATTTATAGGCACCAAACCTCATAGTCAGAAATTGGAAGTTTGCAAGCATTGCATTGGAAGCATTCAGGGTGCCACACAGCTCCCATGCAACTTAAAAATCTTCCATGACCAATTTCTGCATTGCAACCAGCACAAATCCTATATACAGGTGGATACAGTAATGCAAATGGGGAAAATAAACTTCCATAACCATTATTTCTTGGCGGGGACTCCATATCTATACTCTCCTGAAGAGCCCTTGCTAATTGTTCATCTTCCTCAATATTAGTTTCGGCTTCAACCCATTAATAGAAAACAAGAAGAAATTCACCAATGAGTATTGTAGCATTAAAAGCATCAAGATCAGTAATAAAAAAAAATAACTATTGTACATCGTCTCTTTCATAGCATCAGTAAGGATACTATTTTTACTGCTATAAACGTGACTTTCTTTCAATGGAGCCTCTATTTTACCCAAATCCCAACATTCATAAAATTGCAATCCCAGGGAGAATGTTTGGTGTTAAAACCTCACATAAGAAAATTAAAGATGGAATGATAGGTTAATTAGGACGTGTTCACATCAACTTCAACACCAGACTTTTACCAACGAAACTTAAACAGACTACATCAGCCTAACACTCCATAATAATAATATACACATCAATCAAACCAGACCAGAGAAAACAATTAAACTTAAGCAAGCTATACAGAGTACAGACAGACTAGCACTCAATAACAATAATAATAATAATATACATATAAATCAAAAGCAGATCAGAGTAGATTAATTTAGACCAGACTTCAACAAACGGACAAAAAGTTTAGACCGGACCAGGAATTTTTAATCCAAATGAACCGGCCCTAAGACCTTAGGTTGAGCCTAGTAATGGATTCAATATATCTAAGTGACTAATATTCTTTATGTACTCCCTCCGGTTCTTATTAAAGTTCCCAGTTTGACTTCACACATATTAAGAAAGTGAATTTGACTTTACTGTGGAGTGCACTGTTTGGACACTATTTGGCACTGTTTGGAACTGTTTTTCATTGTTTTGTTTTCCAAAATGGAAGTGTGAACTTAAATAAGGGACATCCCAAAAAGGAAAGTGAGAACTTTAATAAGAACCAGAGGGAGTATAAAAAAGTGTCTCATATTCCATTTGAGTGACCTCAACCCAATATTGAATTCTATCACATAGTATAGTGCTATAGTCCCTACTTAAAAGGGTAAAGTACTAGTCATATACTGTGACCAATCATTCAGCTTGCTTTATTTTTTTACACATGGAACTTTATGCTGTCCTAAAATCTTCTATGCTTTCTGCAGATTTGCTTGCTAGTACTTTGCACAACATAATAGCATTTGGATATCTCTTTTCAGAATTTCATACCTATGAGGGAGCATAATAGCTTCAAGAAAATTCAATATTGAAATATGGTTCCTGCAACTTACCGATTACCCTTTTTCCCTTATCCTCTTCTTTCTGGTCTTGCTTTATATCTTCCCTTTGGTCTTCCTTCATCTCTTCATTTTCGTCTTCACTCTGTTCTTCCCTTTGTTCTTCCTTTGGATCTTTCTTTTCGACTTCCTTCTGCTCTTCTTCAGCAAGAGATAGTGCAATTGCAAGATCAACTTGTTCATCATCAAAGTCCGACCTTGCATCCTATGCAGAAACACCATAATCACAATCAGCAAATTAAATATAACTCTATGAATTAGGATCAGTATAAAACATAAATATATTTCACGTAGTACAAAATTTAAAAAGTTGTCATTACTGTAGATGATCTGGGCCTGTCCCAACCAGTGCCTTCCTCATATCTCTCAAGGCGTTGACCATGAATCGTTTTCTGCTTACTGCCATGGCTGAAACCTCTGCAAATCTTGGAAAGCCAACCCATAAGTCCCAGTACCTGAAAGTGGTAATATAAACACTGGGTCAACCGATGGAAATGATTCAGAAGAAGACACCGCAGAAAAGATAAAGAATTCCTCAATCATTCGAACAAAAGCAAAAATATATAGGCAGAATCTGGCAGGCAGTACAATTCACTGACAGCCCACAAGAACAAACTAATACGGAGTACAATGATTTTTCTTCAATATTTGTCGGTTGTATGACTTACTGTTGCCGACAAGGAAAACGTATCAGTACTTGCAGTAGGAGAATTAACAGAAGACAGAAGAATCTGAGAGGAACCAGATCAGACAAAAGCACCAAATTCAGCTTGGAAACATATCCATGGCCGGGAAGTAGGGATGACAGGAAAGACTTCCCACCATCCCCCACATAACCATGCCCGCAATCACTCCAACGAAGAATAGGATGAAAATTCCAAAATGCCCCCACAAAGAGAAAAACTGAACGAAAATTACTCTTCTGATAAAGATGGCTTTGGGGGGAGAAACGGAAACCTACACGAATCTAATACTGGTAGGAAAAAGTTGAATCTTTTTTACTTCAAACAAAAGATAAGCTGACGCAAGCTGCAAGAATAGCAGCATGAGTAGTTTCCTTGCTAAAGATTAAAAAAAGATCACAGATATGAAGGGTTCGACTTTTACGCTTCAAAATTTTGTGCTTTCTTGAAAATGGGTGTGGGGGTGGCCTCTCCTCTATTCTTTTACAACCATCGCACTACAAGTCAAGAAAACTCATTAGTTTCCAACTGCTAACCTTTGGGTATTAAAAAGGCTGAATTAGAGGGGTATTGCTGGGTCGCCCAGCGCCGTCCATAGTTCCATACTGTGATGTCTTTTCGTCTTTAATCACACCAACAAGAATTTCTTCCAAAACCACGTTACAATAGTAGTTGATTAAGGTATAGTTTTGTTTTGACTTTTCAAGTATACCCTTACTTTATGTCAATTCAAACAAAAAGTAAGGGTAGTTGTGACTTTTTGCTTAAAAGTGGTTTTCTTTTATAGAAATGAGAACTTCTTTTTGGGACATCCACAAAAGGAAAGTGGAAACTTCTTTGCGGGAGGGACGTAGTATAAAAAACAGCCAAGCACGGCAAAATATATGACAGTCGCAAACTCGCACAATTTTATATACTCTGTTATTATCTGGACGATTCCCCTTTGCCTCTTCTTCACTTTTTTATTGTTTATATCTAAAAATTTTAATTTCTACAGAAGCCGCACTCCAACAAATTCTCTGAAAATAAATGGAATGATGATATTAGTGGTGGACTCGGGCCGGGTCGGGCCCGCACCGGGCCTAAGCCCGGTCGGGTCGCCGGTTTGTATGACATGGGCCCGGGACCGGCCCGAGGGTTGGACGGGTCCGGTTCGGGCCGGGCCACTCGTCCGGGTCACGGGTCGGGCCACCCGCCGGGTCGGGTCGGACCGGTTAAAGATTTTTTATAATTTATATTTTATAGTTTATAGTTTTATACAAGTATTAAAAACAAACTTCAAGTGCATTTATTTGAAATGAAATAGGAACTACATTTGAAAATTAAAACAAACTTCAAGAGACAAACATTGTGTAAATTGTAATCAATCGGAACTTCCCGCACCTCCCGATCCTTTGGCTTTGTCACATGACTTCATATGCTTCATTGTCATCCCGTATCCGCCTGAAACCCCCATGCTACATTTTTTCCCGCATCATTTACAAGTTGCGTACCACATCCCGGTCTTCGGGTCCTTCTGCTTATCAAAATTATACCGTATAACGGCATCTTGATTTTCCATCTTAAGCATAAAGTAGATATATAAATAATAAATTAGTAGAGAATAGAGATTAGAGAGTAGGAATATTTGGAGAAGATGTGTAGTAAATTGTATAGAAAAAATGGAGTATCTATAGTTTTTTTGTACCCCTACCCCCCACCCCACCCCTAACCCACCCCTGGACCCCAGGAAGGCTCCCAACGGCTATATAGCCGTTTGGGTTCAATCACAATGGCTCTAAGGGCCTGTTTGGTAGCCAAAAGAAAAAAAAATAAAAATATAGTCGTTGACCCGAACCGGCCGGGCCGGGCCTTCCTTTTTGTGAACCGTGCCCGAACCGCTAGCCTCCCCCGGGCCGGGTAAAAGCCGGCACCGCCCATTCCGTAACCGGTCCGGGCCGACCCGGTTTGGTCCATCCCTAGATGATATGATAAAAAAGACCTCCTTTCACTGTCTCTTGAATTAATCTTAAACAACGTTAAGAGACCTTAAGGGAATACTAACAGAAATCTTAAAATCGGGGCCGACCCGGTTTGGTCCATTCCTTTTTTGGACGTCCCGTTAGAAGGTTCTCATTTCCTTTTTAGGAAACTATTAACAATCTTAAGTGATAAATTAATCATTAAATATTAAAAATAATACATTTATAACATCACGGTTATGAATACTAACTACATTATAATATATACTCGTACCTATTAAAATTATTTCTCAAAATATACTCGAAGTAATTTATTTAATTATTGCCTAAATAACCGTGTTGTTTTGCTATGGGAACATTCCAACGGGACGGAGGGAGTATTTTGGATGAGATGTTTCAAGATCAGAACCTTCACACTGTCGGAAAGAATGTCAAAATGAATTTCATTCTTTTTCTTGAGGAAATGTTTATTGTTTGCAGCAGTTGAATTAAATTTTGGCACAAGTATAATTTATTTTGAAAAGTAACTCTTGTTTTGAGTAGAGTTAAGTAACTTATAAACTTTGAAAAAGAGCTCGATTTTTCTTGAATTTTATGTTTAAATAATTAGCTACTCCGTAATAGAACTTCAATATTTCATATTTTAATTTACGAATCATGTTAAGTGGGTTCAATATACCATCGAAAAAAGCGGGTTCAATATTTCTACAAAGAAAGCGTAATTATAAATTACTTTCTTTATGTTGGAATAATTGTGAGTATTTCAAATGAATAAATTATCTAATAATATTATTTTATTAATAAATTAGTTATTTCTATATATTCCATTAAAAAATAAATACTATTTTATGTTCATTCAGTATTTCCAAATAGCATCATTACAACATCTACTTTATCCAATTAATATTGGAAGTGTGTAAATGGTTACGTTAGTGCTATTAAAATTATTTGATCATTGTTTTATGTTACAACGTTTATGTGTTCGAAATGAGCTTTAAAGTTTATGATCATTGTGCTCAACGTTTATAATTTTTAATACATAGCATGTTACTCATCTTTGTTGATATACAAACATTAAGATGGTTTTAATTGCAGCCGTTTCTAATCTGGCTAGCAACGTTCATGTTGCATGACTTGCATGTCTATTTATATATGTTCGGCCATGCTAGTTGATTGGCTGAGGAAAAAAAATAATTTTGAGCTAAAACATCCCCATATAGATTACAACTCTGCTGGATTAATTTTACCCTACTCTCGTTGTTTTGTTACCGGCTTATGCCGAAGAGCTCGTTTTATCTTGGGGAAAGGTTTTCGCTAGTCGGAAATACTTTCTTGAGGACAGCGTTTACGCTACTCGAGCTATATTATTTTCTAACGCTTTTTGCAGGTTTATCCGGCCAATTTCCACCAACACTTTAAAAGTTATCTATTTCTCCTCGCTAAATCTACTAAATATATTTTCAGTATATTTATCTTATCACTCAATTTCTTATCTAACATTTAACTTTTGATTTCGTGTGTAATAATCAAAACAAGTAAAATTGAGATTACTTTTTTTGGCCGAGTTTATTGTAGAGAAACATTTTAGCTATTTTCATATATATTTTCTTTATTTTATAAGCAAAATATTATCTACGTCTCAATGGACATTGTACCTTTTGAATTAGATGTGAAGTAAGAAAAGTGACAAAAAAATTTGGGACAATAAAAAAGGGAGTATATTTTAGAAAGTTGGCAAAGTCTAATGGGACATGAGGAGTATATTTAATTTTTTTATAATTCAGCATATTCAGCCAATTGGACTTTGCCATAATAATTCAAGTATTCAAGAAGTATTGAGATTGATATAAATTTGTAATTTTGAAAAATCAAAATGCAAAAGTGTAATTGTTACAAAAGATAAAGTTTGAACCCTTTTTTAATAAAAGTTAATGAGTAAGATAAATTTGTGAGTTTCATGATATTAGGAATATAGTAAGCCAATCATCTTATTTCAAATGAATGTATAGTAGTTATGAGTTCAGTGATTAAAAGAATTATTCTTTAGCAAAACATTGTAAAATCATGAGCACAATAAAATTGGTAAATATAGAATTAGGAATTCTAAAATACTTTCCCAATAAAATTGTTATATTTCCATTTCTAAGACTACTAATAATTGAGTGTTTTAGAATTGTTTGTAATGAATATGTTATATTTATAGAAATGAATTTTATGTTACACAAAGGAATTGTCCAAAAGAGGAGTAACAACTTTTAAGAATTAAAAAAAATGAGTACTATGTTTTTATTCCCTAAATAGGAGTTGTTAAGAAATTTTATTAATCCAAAACTTACAAAATAGATTCACTAAAGCAGGCGGCAACTAGGTTTATCCTAGGTTTTCATAGGTTCCGGCGGTGACTTTGTCATCTGGTCTGACAATTTGTGACTCCTTTAGCGGCAAGGGGACAGGAAGAGGTTGCATCCTAAGGCCTTATCACACGAACAAGGAAGGCACTATGGTATCAATGCCATCATTGATCGAATAATATCAAATCTTGGTTGGCAGGAAAAAGGGCAGATCTGGTCCAAACATGATAAAAGGTGATGCAAGAGACAGAAACAGGTCGGAGAAGGGAAGAGATGACGAGATTAACAAGCAAGACGAAGTATTGACGCCCCCGCCCCCTCTTGAACCACCACCTTGGAGTGACCGCAGAACCAAGGATCGGAGACCGACATTTCACGGTTGGATTCGGTCACCTGTGCTCTTGTGCTCTATTTTTCGTTTAAAGTTTTATTTTTTGATGTGTCGTACTTTTTTATTCGGTTAATAATTGTGAGTTGCGGGTGCTTTTTATTGTGAGAATGAGTGAAGGCAGTCAGGCTAATCTGGCCGATAATAGCTTCAAATCTCTTGCATGTTTAGCGATTAGTCTCGCTCATTTTTGGGTGGTCTGTTTTGTGTCTTGTCAGGTAAGGAGCCTATTGGCTATATGGAGTCTAGAGGGGGGGCTTAATTTATTAATGAAATTGGGATGTTTGCTTCTATGAATTTAATATAACCTTTTTCCATTCAAAAAAGGTAGGAGTAGCTAATGTTATGCTCGGGAAATAGAGAAAATTCCTGAAATGAGACTAAAACATAATAAAATGCACAAATGGGACCACTCTTTTTTTCTTCTTAAAACATGACTAATTCACTCCTAATTGGGGAAATTTTATAATATTAATAGGATCAAATAAGTCATATTTTGGGAACAAAACATGATTACTCCTATTTGTGTATTTTGTCTATACCGCGCTCATCGTACAACCGCCTGGATGATATCGGCACTGGCCTAGCACCTCCTTATGAGAGAGATGGGATGAGGTGTAGAAGGTGTTAGTAACGCAAGTGTTAAGAAGTGTTGGTGGTAATTTTTGTGTTGGGAGGAATGTAATAAAAAATCCAGAATGTTAGTAAATGTCGAGAGATGTTACAGGTAATCCTCCCAAGTCCCAACACCTTAAATCTATTGAATTGTAGAAAACAGAGGAATATTCAGAATGAAAAGCACACTTGTAAGCTAGTAATTACGATAAATAAAATGACTTGTAAATGACATAACTCAAGATCCTAATAACGCTTTTCTGGACTTCTATCACTCCTAAGAATCAGAAGCTTGTCTTGAAAAGGAATAAACCGTTGTCGTGAAAGTGGCTTGGTGAGAACATCAGCCGACTGATTATAAGAGGGAATATAAAGTGCATGAAGAAGTCCACGCTGGACCCGTTGCCGAACAAATAGAAAATCAATGGCAACATGTTTCATCCGGGAGTGGAAGACAGGGTTTGCCAAAGAGGTGGTAGCTCATTTGTTATCACAAAGTACAACCAGAGGTATAGGAGATGAATGTCGTAGCTCATAAAGAAGTGATTCAATCTAGAGAATTTCAGATGCAACATTGGATAGAGCCTTATAAATGGTGCTTCAGATAAAAGATGAGTTGTTATCCAAAGTAGCCTATAAAAAGAATGTATTAGGAAAATATTTAGCTTTAAAATATTTTTCCACTAGCGAATCCAGATTTTTAATGAGCCGCCAAGCTTGCTTGCCCAGCATGGCAATATTGAACTCCCTGAGTGAGCGAAAACCCATCCATCCTTCCTACTTAGGGACACATAAGGACTGTCAAGTCTTTCCGCGAATACCCTTCCGAGCCTGATGAGACCCCCTCCATCAATGTTCATTCATTAAGATCTCAATCTCTGAGCATAACTACTTAGGAAGAAGGAAAACATTCATAGCATATCTGAACAAGGCCTGAATAACCGTCTACAACATAATCTCACGCCCTGTTCTAGAGAGAAAATGATTGTTCCAACCTCTCAAGCATTTGCTAATGCGTTCTCTGAGGTATGCCAACGTATCTTTTTTATTGCGTCCTATGAGAGAGGGTTACCCCAAATAAGAAGCACTTGCACCTTCACCACCGACCCCAATTCATTCCGAATAAAGTTCTTATTATCCTCTCTTACATTTGGGCTGAACATCACAAGTGACTTCTGGAAATTGACCTTCTTATCTGAGGTATTCTCATAATAGTGGAGGATATTTTTAACCGCCCTACATACATACTGTGTCTCTAGCTCTGAAGAATAAGTAGCTATCATCTGGAAAAAATAGATGAGACACCATGGGAGCTCTTTTTGCCACAACTATACCAACCACATTGCCCATACTCTCCTGTCTTCTGATCATCGCACTTAGGCCCTCCGCTACCAGGATAAATAAGTAAAGAGTCAATGGATCCCCCAACATTAGTCCACGTTTGGGAGCTATCGACCCCACCATATCCCCATCAAAAGGAATATAATATTCCACAGAAGCTATGCATTCACAAATTAATCCGACCCATTTCTCATCAAATTCCATAGCTCTCAGCAAACTCTGTACATAATTCCATTTCACCCTATCATAAGCTTTACTCATATCAAGCTTAAGTGTAACAAATCCATCCTTACCCTGCCTTTTATTTTTAAGCCAATGTAAAGTCTCCAAAGCAATCATAACGTTATCCACAATAGATCTCCCAGTAACAAAAGCGCTTTGATTAGTGGAAACTAGATCACTTGAGACAAATTTCAGCCCATTAGCCAGCACTTTCCCAAAAATTTTAGAAATAACATTGCAGAATAAGAATAATATTAGTTTTTCCAAAACTTTCACCCTTAAGTGACCTAAACTTTCCGGTTTTTCCTTTGTCGAATTAAGAATAATATTAGTTTTATTTACCTCCCTAGAAACCTTCCCTTCCACCATTATAAAATCACACAACATCGTCTCCTAATATCTCCCAGTAATGCTGGAAGAACCCTGGATTCAACCTGTCTGGACCAGGTGACATGTCAGGATGCATGTCAAAGATGGCTTTCCTTACCTCCATAGTTGTGATAGGCTTCAGAAGCTCCCTATGTTGGCTATCCGCCACTCTAGCCAAGCCAGGTAAGATATCCACATCAACGCTCTCTTCCCTAGAGTCAAACAAATCAGAATAATAGTTGAAATTCATGGAGCTAATTTTACTCTGATCTATCTCCCACGAACCATTGGGCATTATAAGTCTCTTCAATTAGTTTCTCCTCCTCCTCCTCCTCCTCCTCTGCTTTACTGCATTGTGAAAGAACTTTGTGTTTTTATCCCCCTCTCTAAGCCAGAAGGTTTTAGCGCGTTGCTTCCAGAAGATATTCTGTTTATGTAAAAGGTTAACCAACGCCTTCTTTGTGTGCTGATATCAGTCGCATTCCACCTAACACCTTTGGCTCTTAGTTCAGCCAGCCTTTTTTTGCATACCTCACTTCTAGCCTGGAAGCCCACTTTTCTGCGCCTTCCCCACCTGTCCGGTTCCATACCGCATCCTTGTAATCTTTACCAGATATTTAATCCACGAGAATGAAACCAAGTTCGCTAGACCACTTCTCTACACTCATCCTCGTGTAACACCGTCCCCAAACGTATTTACCTTTAAGCGAATAATTTATTGAACCCTATGAAATTTTTGTGAATTTACGAGGTTGTGAATTTGTATAAAATTTTTCGCGTGAATAGTAAAATGCACGTGGGGCCCACATCGGGAGTGGGGACCGCCCGATATTATCGGGACCACTTATTAGATTCATCTGGACCTAGAAAATATGTATATGGTGGTGGATATCCTAATTGGTCCATAGTAATGGCACAGGGTTGACCGGTTGGTCAAACAAGGCCTCATTATTCAAGGCCTGAGCAGGCTGGTAGGAGAGGTGAGGTGGGAGAGGACTGATTTGAGATGTTTGGCATCAAAACAAATCATGGTGGCCCTCCTCTCTTTCACTCATTGCCCAAAAGGAGACAAAAAGGGCATTCCTACCCATCCCCCTCCTCACTAGTTCGGCCAGCAGCAAGGGAAAGGAGGAAGGAACCTCTACAACTTCATCTTTCATAGCAAAATTCGAGTTGAGCTCAAACAAGAAAGTTGGGAGGAAGTTAAAGAAGGAAAAAGCTAGGAAAAAGTGTGAAAATTAAGGTAATGACCTTATCATAACTTTTCCTTTGTTTTTCTTCTAGCATATAAGATATATATCATATGAAAGACTTTTAGTATTGTTCTACATGATTTAAGTGTGGAATAATGGGTGGGAAAGTGATTCTAAGTCCAAGAACGGACTTAGGAGCCAAATCGACCGGTTTGCCGGAAAATAACCTTTTATAGGTTATTTGTGTTGATATGAGTTTTGTGATGATAAAACCTTGTTAGGAACTTGATTTAAAGTATTTTTGAGCTTCGCCGGAGTTTCGTCGGAGTTGGTCAAAGTTCGCCGGAGTTGGTCAAAGTTCGCCGGAATTAGTCAAAGTTCAATCGAGAAGCATAGAACGCGCTTAAGCTTAATTAAGGTGAGGATGACCGACTATGTTACTTATAATCTTTGGGTTAATTTCATGGGATTTCCTAAGTGAATACAAATGTGATGTGCATGGGTTGTTAATGGTTATTAATGCCTAAATAAAACTACTATTGATTTTAAGTATAGTATGCATGATACACAAATTTATGAATAAATTGTGTATGTTTAGATGTTAGGATTATGTGTGTATGATGGTTGTACCAACCATGAAATTCATTTGAGATAGTATACTTGATACCATGAGGAGAAGCCATGAAGGTATGAAAGTGATACTTGATATTAAGGCAAATCATGCATGAAGAAAGAATTATATTGAAATAAATAAATAACTAGTATTGAAATATTAGTTGGAAATGTTAGTTGAGAAATGGATGAATTAGATCCTAAGAATTTGAATTATAAAGAATCGGTGATTATGAGCCGGGCTCAAGACCGATGTAGATAACGGTGATTATGAGTTGGGCTCTAGACCGTAGTAGATGACGGTGATTATGAGCTGGGCTCTAGACCGTAGTAGATGACGGTGATTATGAACTGGGCTCTAGACCGTAGTAGATGACGGTGATTATGAGCGGGGCTCTAGACCGTAGTAGATAACGGTGATTATGAGCTGGGCTCTAGACCGTAGTAAATAATGATGAATTGATACTAAATGAACGGATTAACTATAATGTAATGATGCTCTAGATTGAGGGCCTTAGAGATTTAAACTTCGATTATACTTAGTATAGTTGTCATTGTACTTGTCAAATGCTTCCAAGTACTGACCTCCCCTTCACGGGGAGGCCACCTCACAGTTTCAGGTAAAACTTGAAGGTTGCTACTACCAGTCGCTGTTCGGGAAGTTTCTGAGAAGAAGACTTGGTTCGTGCTTCTTCCGTTCTCGTTTGAAAACAATATGAATAATGCTCATGGATAATATTTTCTGAATAATTACTTTGGGGGCTTGCATGCCTAATTATGCCAAGTGTGGCTTGAACACTTGTATCAATTGTTTCCGCTGCTTTAATAAATGTTTTACATTATGTTTGTTTATGGATGTACTATGTGTGAATGGTATTCAAGAAGCCTTGTATAGTATGGATGAGTCGGACTGCGGTTGACTATTCGTACTGTACGGCGGGTTGTTGACGTGTCCGGGTAGGTCCGGGGCGTGACAATTTAAATGGTATCAGAGCCTTAGTCCGTAAACATCATAATGAAGTTTCAAAATTTCTTTTTGAAAATGAATTTGAAAAAAAAAACCATGAACATAAGTTTTGTACTTATAGAACTTTTGGTACTTGAGTTGCAATGCCTCTAATTGTTAAGATGGTACCCTTAACAATTGGTATGGCGGTGATTTGAGCCGAAGGATGTCTTTAAGTACTCGTCCGTCATTTGACATTCGATACGAGTCTAATGACTCATTCTAATTTCTTTCAGAAATGGAACCAGTTGGAAGGATCACTAGAAGGAACCCGTTGGGCCGTGCACCAGATGGGTCCGAGCACGGTAGCCGGGGGTCCTCTAGGGGATCAAGAGGAAGGGGTCGTGGAGGCCAACGTCAAACCGTGAGCGATGGCCACGTTGATACCGAGAGTGAGACCTATTGGTCCTATGAGGACTCAACTTACCAGCCGGGGACTGAGCCAGTTGAGACCCCGTACGAAGGGAGTGATGATGATGTGAATGATGAGGAGGAAAGTGGCTCCTTGGCCAGGATCGAAGCGCTGCTCCAATAGTATCATCGGGAGCACGAAGAAAGGAGGGCACGCCGAAGGCACCGTGCAGGGCAACCTTCGGGCGGGGCTGCAAGAGGGAGGAGCTATTGCGATTCGAGAACCCGTGTGGAAGCGCATGGAAGTCGGGGCGATGGAGGTCCAGCCATAAGGATCTCCAAATACATCAAAGAGGCGAGGGACTTAGGGTGCAAACCGTTCGATGGGACGGGAGACATCTCGGTTGCCGCACAGTGGATCAAGAGGCTGAACGAGGCAGCCCTTGACATGCAGCTCACCCCCGATTTTAAACTAAGAATCGCGGTAAGGTTACTCGAAGGGTTGGCATCCAAATGGTGGGATGGAATCAAGGGTAAGTATGGCGGCAATGTTACATGGGAGGATTTCCGACAAGAATTCTTTGCCCAGTACTACTCTGACTTCGAAGTAAACGCCAAGGTGAGGGAATACACTCTCCTAACCCAAGGTGGTAACATGACGGTGAAAGAACTTGAGAACAAGTTCAGAGACCTTGCTGATCACATACCGGAGTATGCTTGTGATGAAAACCGAATGGTGAATCATTTTTGGGAGGCCTTGGATTTGGAGATACGCGACAGGGCAACTCAATTGCCCAACATGACTTTCAGCCAAGTGGTCGCCCAAGGGTTGAAAGGAGAAAAGCAATGGGAGGAGAGGAAGAAGAGAGATGCCGAAGAGGCTAAGAAAAGAAAGTGGGAAAGCCATGGCCCCCAAGGTCCCAACAAGAAGGGGAACCATGGGGGAGGTGGATCGTTCAGGGCACCGGCAGCACCATCCAAGGGAAACCCGGCCACGAGCGGGCACTACTCGGGCTCACAAGCCCCAACGACGCCCAAGTGCAGGAATTGCAACAGGAACCACACCGGTAAGTGTCGTGATCCACCACGGTGCTACCAATGCGGGAGTACAGGGCATATTAAGCCAAACTGCCCTCAACTTGGTGGGAACCGGGGGTCAGGACCAAGCGGCGCTACCACGGCAAGTAGGAACCGGGCCGGATCATCTCATGCCAGTGTGGGCCAGGGGGAGCGAGCACGAGTAATGCGCCGTCCGTGAATCCAGGAAGAACTCAAGCTAGAGTTTATGCGATGACGGAGGCGGACGCACGTGCTAACCCGGACTCCGTGGCGGGTAAGATCTTAAACTCATGATATTACTCCGTTGTATGCAATAGGAGTGTTTGTAAGGTGTAAAATTTGTAACCCCGACGGTTTGGTCAGGATTGTTGGGAAAAGGGGAGGAAAAATCCCCGCCTTGGGCGAATGCTGCCCGGCATTTGACGGAAGCCGCCCGGCTTTCGTCTTGAATTATTGGGAAAATGTTGCGGCGACGAATGCCGGCCGGTTTCCACCAAAAGCCGCCCGGCTTTCGTCAACACTTAATCAGGAAAATCCTCGCAACCAAAAACCGGCCGGCTTTTGTAAAGACCGGCCGGCTTTCATAAACGCCTGACCTGGGAATTTTCTCGCAGCTGAAAGCCGCCCGGCTTTGGCGAAAGCCGCCCGGCTTTCGTCGAGCCTAGGAATTCCTGCGCTGCTGAAACCCGGCCAGGTTTCGTATAAACTGGCCGGCTTCGAAACCATTCCCTGAATAAAGACTACGGCGACGAAAACCGCCCGGCTTTCGTGATTTAATACTTAGAATTGTTCTCGCAGTCGAAAACCGGTCGGCTTTCGTGAAAAGCGGCCGGCTTTCACCTGGATTGGTCCTAAAATGGCCCTAAAGGTTAGAAACCGGGAAATTTCGGAAGGGTATCGAACGGACCCCACCCGAAATACAACCAACATACTCTACGACTTAAGAAACGAACCTATTAATTAGATAGTGTGTCTTACATTACTTATGAATGTAGGAACACTAAAGATAAACGGGAGAGACGCAAGAATCCTTATTGATACCGGGGCGCAACGATCATTTGTGAGTGAGCGTTCGCCAGCGGATTCAACGGACCACTTGTACTGATGACTCAAACCCTATTGGTGTCCACACCTTTAGGGGATGATATCGAAAGAGATAGCCACTATCCATCAGGTGAGGTGGAAGTGGAGGGCCAAACCTTGACGTGTGACTTCGTACCGCTGAGTATGATCGAGTTCGATGCAATTCTAGGAATGGATTGGCTTGAGGAACATCATGCTAGGGTCGATTGCTACACTAAGGTTCTTGAACTCGAAGGCGGCGAAGGGTTGACCTTACGCTTCGAGGGAGATAGAGGCAAATCAAACTGTTGTATCATATCCGCTGTGAGAGCAAGGAATATGATGAGAAAGGGGTGCCACGCATACCTAGCGTATGTGGTGGACAAAACCAAAGAAGAGATAGACATCAATGATGTGAGAGTTGTGTGCAAGTATCCGGATGTCTTCCCAAAAGACTTGCCGGGACTTCCACCCGATAGGGAGATTGAGTTCGTGATCGAGGTCGAACCCGGCACCAAACCAATCTCTATACCGCCATACAGAATGACACCCGCTGAACTTAACGAGTTGAAAACCCAATTGCAAGAGCTATTGGATAACAGTTTCATAAGGCCGAGTCACTCTCCGTGGGGAGCACCGGTCCTTTTCGTGAAAAAGAAAGATGGAACACTTCGTATGTGCATTGACTATCGTCAACTGAACAAGGTCACAATCAAAAATAGGTATCCCTTGCCTAGAATTGATGACTTGTTTGATCAGCTCCGAGGGGCGACGGTGTTTTCGAAGATTGACTTGAGGTCGGGGTACCACCAACTGAAAATAAAGGAAGATGACATACCGAAGAGTGCATTCCGCACAAGGTATGGTCATTTCGAGTTCCTAGTTATGTCGTTCGGGCTAACCAACGCCCCGACGGCATTCATGGACATGATGAACCGTGTGTTCAGTGAATACTTAGATCAATTCGTGATAGTATTCATTGACGATATTTTGATATACTCCAAGAGTGAGGGGGAGCATGAAGATCATTTGAGACTTGTACTTGAACGGCTAAGGGAAAAACAACTCTTTGCCAAATTCTCTAAATGCGAGTTTTGGCTCAAAGAGATCGGGTTCCTCGGGCATGTCGTGTCAGGTTCGGGCATTGCGGTGGATAAAGCCAAGATAGAAGCCATTATGAATTGGGAGAGACCCAAAAACGTGAAAGAAATACGTAGTTTCCTCGGCTTAGCAGGATATTATCGTAAGTTTGTTGAAAAATTTTCTGTATTGGCGTCTCCATTGACAAAGCTCACAAAGAAAGGGGTCAAGTTCATATGGGGCGACAATTGTGAGAAAGAGTTTCTCGAACTAAAGAAACGGCTTACAGAAGCACCAGTCCTCGCTCTACCCACACAAGGGATAGGGTACGACATATACAGTGACGCTAGCATCCAAGGGCTTGGATGTGTTCTAATGCAAAACGGTCGGGTGATTGTCTATGCTTCAAGGCAATTGAAGAAACACGAGGCAAACTACCCTACCCACGATCTAGAGTTGGGAGCGGTAGTGTTTGCACTGAAGATTTGGCGGCATTATCTCTATGGGGAGACGTGTCACATTTTCACCGATCATAAAAGCTTGAAGTATGTATTCACTCAAAAAGAGTTGAATATGAGACAGAGGAGATGGATGGAGTTGATCAAGGACTACGACTTGATCATCGACTATCATCCCGGGAAGGCCAATGTAGTTGCCGATGCACTGAGCAGAAAGAGTACATCGGGGACGTTACTCACGTGTCTACGCTCACTAAGGGCACAAGTGGAGGTATCCACGAGTGGGGTCCTCATTGCTAGATTCGAGGTTAGGCCTACATTGCTGAGTGAGATCAGTAGATGTCAGGCCACTGATGGGGAATGTCAGAAGATCCGCGAACGGATCCTTGAGGGACCTGTTGAGAACTTTCGGGTACGTGATGACGATCTTTTATTGTTTAAAGGCCGTGTAAGCATACCAAGGAATGAGGAGCTCCAAAAGTCTATACTAGAGGAGGCTCATTCTTCGGCGTATGCCATGCATCCAGGAGGTACTAAAATGTACCGAGACTTGAAGGAAAGTTACTGGTGGTCGGGTATGAAGAGGGACATCGCAGAGTACGTGAGTCGGTGCCTTACTTGCCAACAAGTCAAGGCGGAACATCAGCACCCGGTGGGACTTTTGCAACCACTTACCATTCCAGAATGGAAGTGGGAGCACGTGACCATGGACTTCGTGGTGGGGCTACCACGAACAGTGAACAACTATGATGCAGTATGGGTAGTGGTTGATAGGCTCACCAAAATTGCACACTTTTTGCCTATCAACATTACTTATCCTCTTGAAAGATTGGCAAAGCTATACACGGAGGAGATTGTGAGACTGCATGGAGTTCCGATATCCATTGTCTCGGATAGGGACCCACGTTTCACATCCCGATTTTGGCCAAAATTTCAAGCATCTTTGGGTACGAAGCTAAAGTTTAGCACATCCTTTCACCCACTGACAGATGGGCAATCCGAGAGGGTGATACAGATTCTGGAAGATATGCTTAGGGCATGTGCTCTGGAGTTCCAAGGGAGTTGGGACAAGCATTTGGCTCTGGTCGAGTTCGCCTATAACAACAGTTATCAGGCGAGTATTGGCATGCCTCCATACGAGGCATTGTATGGGAGGAAATGTAGAACACCGTTGTGTTGGGACGAGGTTGGCGAAGCCAAGCTCGAGGGGATTGAACTTGTCGAAATCACCAAGGCTAAGGTGAAAGTCATTCAGGATAGACTCAAGGCTGCCCAATATCGGCAAAAGAGTTATGCTGACAAACGACGCAGGCCATTGGAGTTTGAGGTCGGTGATAAGGTTTTTCTAAGGATTTCTCCTTGGAAAGGTATCATCAGATTTATATCGAGGGGAAAGCTTAACCCCTGATACATTGGTCCATTTGAAATCCTTGAAAGGATAGGGGCTGTGGCTTACCGTATAAAATTGACGCCAGAACTTGAGAAGATACACGACGTGTTCCATGTATCGATGCTCAAGACATACGTGCGAGATCCGTCTCATATCCTTGAGAAACCACCGGTAGAGATACGTGAAGACCTACAATATGCGGTGGAACCGGTGAAGATTGTGGGTCAACAGGTAAAGAAACTGAGGAACAAGGAGATTCCTATGGTAAAGGTCCTTTGGAGGAGTGATCGAGTCGAAGAAAAAACCTGGGAGACTGAGGTCTCAATGAGGGAGCAGTACCCTTTCCTTTTCGATTAGACACGCGGATTTCGGGGACGAAATCCCAAATAAGGGGGGGTGAACTTGTAACACCGTCCCCAAATGTATTTACCTTTAAGCGAATAATTTATTGAACCCTATGAAATTTTTGTGAATTTACGAGGTTGTGAATTTGTATAAAATTTTTCGCGTGAATAGTAAAATGCACGTGGGGCCCACATCGGGAGTGGGGACCGCCCGATATTATCGGGACCACTTATTAGATTCATCTGGACCTAGAAAATATGTATATGGTGGTGGATATCCTAATTGGTCCATAGTAATGGCACAGGGTTGACCGGTTGGTCAAACAAGGCCAAATTATCGGTATCGGCAAATTTATCAGATAACAGCCCAAAAAGGGATTTCGGAGACTTCTAAATTGAGGTTGGGGAATGCATATTGATTCTAGGGTCCCATAAGGATTGGGAACAAGTGTTATATGTTATTTGACCCGATAAAATAAAATATACTTAAAACAGTCCGGAAAATACAACTTTCGGGACCGATTGTACACTTCTGAACAAAAAGGGTTGACCTCCCACATGGGTGGGGGCCAACCCACGAATTTAGCCTCATTATTCAAGGCCTGAGCAGGCTGGTAGGAGAGGTGAGGTGGGAGAGGACTGATTTGAGATGTTTGGCATCAAAACAAATCATGGTGGCCCTCCTCTCTTTCACTCATTGCCCAAAAGGAGACAAAGGGGCATTCCTACCCATCCCCCTCCTCACTAGTTCGGCCAGCAGCAAGGAAAGGGAGGAAGGAACCTCTACAACTTCATCTTTCATAGCAAAATTCGAGTTGAGCTCAAACAAGAAAGTTGGGAGGAAGTTAAAGAAGGAAAAAGCTAGGAAAAAGTGTGAAAATTAAGGTAATGACCTTATCATAACTTTTCCTTTGTTTTTCTTCTAGAATATAAGATATATATCATATGAAAGACTTTTAGTATTGTTCTACATGATTTAAGTGTGGAATAATGGATTGGAAAGTGATTCTAAGTCCAAGAACGGACTTAGGAGCCAAATCGACCGGTTTGCCGGAAAATAACCTTTTATAGGTTATTTGTGTTGATATGAGTTTTGTGATGATAAAACCTTGTTAGAAACTTGATTTAAAGTATTTTTGAGCTTTGCCGGAGTTTCGTCGGAGTTGGTCAAAGTTCGCCGGAGTTGGTCAAAGTTCGCCGGAGTTGGTCAAAGTTCGCCGGAGTTGGTCAAAGTTCGCCGGAATTAGTTAAAGTTCAATCGAGAAGCATAGAACGCGCTTAAGCTTAATTAAGGTGAGGATGACCGACTATGTTACTTATAATCTTTGGGTTAATTTCATGGGATTTCCTAAGTGAATACAAATGTGATGTGCATGGGTTGTTAATGGTTATTAATGCCTAAATAAAACTACTATTGATTTTAAGTATAGTATGCATGATACACAAATTTATGAATAAATTGTGTATGTTTAGATGTTATGATTATGTGTGTATGATGGTTGTACCAACCATGAATTTCATTTGAGATAGTATACTTGATACCATGAGGAGAAGCCACGAAGGTATGAAAGTGATACTTGATATTAAGGCAAATCATGCATGAAGAAAGAATTATATTGAAATAAATAAATAACTAGTATTGAAATATTAGTTGGAAATGTTAGTTGAGAAATGGATGAATTAGATCCTAAGAATTTGAATTATAAAGAATCGGTGATTATGAGCTGGGCTCAAGACCGATGTAGATAACGGTGATTATGAGCTGGGCTCTAGACCGTAGTAGATGACGGTGATTATGAGTTGGGCTCTAGACCGTAGTAGATGACGGTGATTATGAGTTGGGCTATAGACCGTAGTAGATGACGGTGATTATGAGCGGGGCTCTAGACCGTAGTAGATAACGGTGATTATGAGCTGGGCTCTAGACCGTAGTAAATAATGATGAATTGATACTAAATGAACGGATTAACTATAATGTAATGATGCTCTAGATTGAGGGCCTTAGAGATTTAAACTTCGATTATACTTAGTATAGTTGTCATTATACTTGTCAAATGTTTCCAAGTACTGACCTCCCCTTCACGGGGGAGGCCACCTCACAGTTTCAGGTAAAACTTGAAGGTTGCTACTACCAGCCGCTGTTCGGGAAGTTTCTGAGAAGAAGACTTGGTTCGTGCTTCTTCCGTTCTCGTTTGAAAACAATATGAATAATGCTCATGGATAATATTTTCTGAATAATTACTTTGGGGGCTTGCATGCCTAATTATGCCAAGTGTGGCTTGAACACTTGTATCAATTGTTTCCGCTGCTTTAATAAATGTTTTACATTATGTTTGTTTATGGATGTACTATGTGTGAATGGTATTCAAGTCGCCTTGTATAGTATGGATGAGTCGGACTGCGGTTGACTATTCGTACTGTACGGTGGGTTGTTGACGTGTCCGGATAGGTCCGGGGCGTGACACCTCGTGTGGTCAGATATTCTCAAACTTGAAGAATCTGTGTTTCCTACCTTGGCCTCCTTTGGTTGGCCTAACATATAGCATCCAATGATCACGGGATGGCCCCTCCAAGGAAGTAGCGTTGTACCCACTAAACCTTGAAAGCCATGCTTAATTGGTTAGAATTCTATCAAGCTTCTCCTCGATCCATCTTGGTGTACCCTTGCCTCTCTCCCGTGTCCATTGATATCCTTCAAACTGAACATTAATGACCTCGCTACTCCAAATTGCATCACGAAAACCCCCAAGTAACCACGACGCTTGGGGGTACTCTACTCCTTCTTTCATAGTGATACATAACATCATTAAAATCCCCCATAATACGTCATGAAGCATTTGACAACTGGATAATCGTTTGATAAACTCCAAGGATTCCTTTCATCTACTACGTTCTGGATACCCATAGTAGCTAGTGAACCGCCGGGGGGGGGGGGGGGGGGGTCATCAGGATCATAGTTAACCATACAACTAACATAATTAAAATCAGAATCGAAGACAACCAGATTCACCTCCTTACTTCAGAGAATGCACAACCCTCCACTCTGACCGACACTATAAACTGCGAAGCATCCCTGGAACTCGAGATGAGACTGAATCTCCTCACATCGAACGGAAGAGGTTTTCGTCTCCATCAAAAACAGAATCCCGGGCCTTTTCGTCTCCTCTTGAATTGTAGCCAGGTTGCCCAATTCCTTACAAATCCAGCTCACCGCCCCCATTTCGATCCCACCAAACAACCACACGCAGGGCCTCGCCGAATAGAGAACAAGGCCTCGCTGAACAGAGACAAAGAGCTGACGCTCATTGTTGTAACACAAGTAGCACTGTTCGCAGAGCTGCTCCTTAATGGTTCAGTTGTACTTCCGTCCTAATTAGTCCGTTGTGTCACCAAACGATAACCTTGGCCACGTTCTACACTGAACTGCACGAATCCGGAAGTCAATCATTCACCGGCCGCCGTTCCCAAATCCAACCCTAGACTAGACTAAGGCGTCCGCTTAATATTTGACCCTTTCTATTCAAACATACTCCCTCCGTTTCCAAAAGAAAGTCACGGTTTGACTTCACGATTATTAAGGAAATAAATTGACTTTACTGTAGAAAACACTATTTAGACACTGTTTGACACTGTTTCGCACTGTTTGACACAGTTTAGATGTAGATTTCTTTGCCAAATAAGGAAATAAGGGAAATGTGACTTTGTTTCTGAAACATCTAAAAAAGGAAAGTGTGAGTTTCTTTTAGAAACGGAGGGAGTATTACATTGTGTTTAACTAGCTAGTTTTTCCCTTGAGGTTCAAATAGAAAGGATTGATCTCAAATTCTAATTTGTTTGTAAACTATAAACAAGAGAATGTCTTCTATTTGAAAAAGTGAATTAACTTAGTGATGCATGTGTGGATTGCAAAAAAAAAATACAGCTTCAGAAATAATTTGCTCCATAACAAAGAGGTTAACCAAGCCTACATGGACATAATTGTCCAATAATGCTACAAAAGAAAATTTTCTTATTTGCAAAAAAAATACAGCTTCAGAAATAATTTGCTTCATAACAAAGAGGTTAATCAAGTCTACACGGACATAAATCACATAATTGTCCAATAATGCTACAAAAGATTTTTTTTAAATAAGAGTAAAATATAGATAAAATGTACAAGTAGAATCATCAATCATCATTGTCTAATTGTCTTCATCCTAAAAATAGGAAAATTTGATTGTAATAATCCCAATTATTGGCGATCCGTTTATAATAATCCCAACTGTCGATTATCTCAGAATAATCCCAACTTTAGTGACCTTCCGCCAATAATGGTCCATGACCAGATATGACCTGCTATAACAAGTGAATTTTAAATAGAAATAAAGCGTAAAAATTAAAAGTTGGGACCTAAAATGGAAATGAAGATTAGGACGATTATTTATAGCCGGTCATGTCGGACCATTATTGGCGGAAGGTCACTAAAGTTAGGATTATTCTGAGATAATCGATAGTTGGGATTATTATAAGCGGACCGCTAATAGTTGGGATTATTACAATCAATTTTTCCCTAAAAATATGATCCATTTACTCTTAATTAGTATAGATTTATACGGACTATTTTTTATCAGTGAATCAAACACGTCTTATTTTAGAAATAAATGTAGCGGCTCCTATTTGGCGCAATTTCGTTTACAAATACATAGAATGTTGTGTATTTTTTCAGGTGCACCAATGGTTGTCTAACCATTCATTATTGATTTTTCTCTGCGCGATGTTCTTGGCTCACTCTTAAACCGCACATTTTCCTCCAATCCCGCAATGCAAAACTACAGAATTACTGTCCTCCAAATCTTCCACATTTCCTGAAAAAACAAAAGAAAGAATTATTTAATCAGTCTCTGATTACATGCACATACTCCAATCGATTCAAAGCCGTTTAGGCATTTACTGATTTACATTAGTTTAGTTTAGAGGGGATCAGATTGATGAATTCTTTTACTTGATTATTACCATCAAAATCCAATAATGAAATATGGCCTTGTCAATCTTGATCCATGCAGCTTTTAATTAAAAACAACATTTTTCCTATTTATCATATGATTGAGAGCTAGGTAGGAAGAAACAAAGATGATGAAGAATTCAACAAGAAACAAGATGCCCGCGACGTTCGAGAGCAGCAACGGCAGCAGCAATTACCGGAGAAACACGATCGGCGGCATTCTGCAATCCGACCCTAACAATGAAGATGACGATGTTTCCTTCCGCTTCAGCACCGCATCAGATTGCGCTTCTCACGACAGGCGGCGGTCATCAGCATGCTACAACAACGACGCGCCGCCGTCATGGGAGGCCACCTGGGAGGATTCTCCTCTATTCACGCCGACCACCTCATTCGGCCACTACCCGTCATCTCCATTATCTCAGTCTCCTTGGCATGCTCATCGATCCTTGGCCCCACCTTCCAACGACGTCTATTCCTACACCGGATTAATGGGTTCCCTCGTTCGCGAAGAAGGCCATATATATTCCCTAGCCGCCTCCGGCGACTTGTTGTACACCGGTTCAGACAGCAAGAACATTAGGGTTTGGAAAAACCAGACTGAGTTTACCGGTTTCAAATCCAACAGCGGGTTAGTGAAGGCTATCATAATCGCCGGTGAGAGGATTTTTACCGGACATCAGGACGGCAAGATTCGGGTGTGGAAAGTTTCCAACAAGAACCCTAGCCTTCACAAGCGCATTGGGACTTTGCCAACCTTTAAAGCCTGCGTCAAGAAATCGATGAAGCCGAAAAATTACGTTGAGGTGAGGAAGAACCATAACGGCGTTTGGATCAAGCATTTCGATGCCATCTCATCCCTCACTTTAAGCGAGGACGCCTCCCTCTTGTACTCATCATCCTGGGACAAAACAATCAAGGTTTGGAGGATCGAAGACTCAAAATGCTTGGAGTCCATAAACGCCCACGACGACGCAGTTAATTCCGTGGTTGTGGGGTGTAATGGATTAGTCTTTTCCGGTTCCGCTGATGGAACCGTGAAAGTATGGCGGAGGGAGTTCAAAGGGAAGCGCACCAAACATCATATGACACAAATGTTGCTAAAACAAGAATGTGCGGTTACATCATTGGTCATTGACCCTTCCGCCACCCGTCTTTATAGTGGTTCATCCGATGGTCTGGTTAACTTCTGGGACCGCGACCGGCAAGTTTACACACACGCCGGAGTTTTGAGAGGCCACAAGCTGGCCGTTCTGTGTCTTGCAGCGGCAGGGAATTTGATCTTCAGCGGCTCGGCCGACACAAATATTTGTGTGTGGAAGAGGGAGGGTGGCGATCATGTGTGTCTGACGGTGCTGAATGGCCACACTGGGCCAGTTAAATGCCTGGCGGTGGAAGAGGACGGTGGAACGCCGGCTAGCGGGGAAGACAAGAATTGGATCCTATACAGTGGGAGCCTTGATAAGTCGGTGAAGATATGGAGGGTTTCGCCGCAACAGCAACATCAAACTCCACACATTCCGCAACAGCACGCGGCTGAAGGTGGCTTGGCGTCACCGCCGGGAATGACTTGCCCGAGCGGCGCTCCCAGCTTTTCAAAGCAAGGTAGCAGAATACACCAGCGGAGCAGGCATGAATGACAAGATGTAGTCGTGAAATGAGTAATTGGAAATTGGGATTTGTTTGACTAAATTTTAAGTACATAATATGCACAAGTTTTTTATGTACAACCATATTTAGTCTCATATCATACTTGAATTCATTGGTGATCGAGTTAATAAACATATGGTTATTGTGTATATCCATATCAATTAAAATCAAATGATTGTGTATTGCAGTAATGCTCCATAATATACTTCCCTCCTTATGCAATTACAACACTTTTTATGTTTAGAAAGACATAACTTTAACCATTAACAAGTATTTAGCTCACACGTTGTCCTGGGTGATGTTTGACATGGAGAAAAATCATTAGTTCCTATTATGACGAAAGCATGCACCTAAATTTGTCTGGTTATCAAAATGTTATAAAAAACTAAAGACTTGTTTTATTCAATACATAGTAAATTTGTTCTTCTAAAATAACACATGCATGGCTCATCGTATAACTGAGGGGTTTTATGCATTTGTTAAATTATAGAGACTTAATGCACATAATTTACATATCGAGAGTGTTTAAAATAAGGGTTTAAAATTAGTGAACCTGGACCCGGCAGGTCAACCCGGTCAACGTCTTGAAAAGTTGACAAATCCAGTCGCATAACAGTCTCTTCTTCCCAAACATCTATCTGCACATTGACCACCTAAAACAGTAAGTAAGAAGAGATGGAAGTTTTTTGAATCATCTACGTTTGCTTATAAAATCTTTTCCTGAAGAAGATATATAAATATAAACTACTCACCTCCATATTGGTTGTTTGGTGTTGGTCCATCATTAAGCATGACTCAAACTCATCACAATCTAGCCCTCCGGGAGGTTCATTTTCTACTACCCAGAACTCCCTTTTATCTATACATTCATAGTCTATGAGATCGTAATCTCTTTTTTTGTTGTACAACCTATATATATAGTATAATCACAATGCATTCAATTTCGATGTCAATAAAAAAATGAGCACATAAACAGAATCAATAACACACAGAAACAACACGTTTACTAACCTGTTTTTCAAACGCAGGTTATAATGCACATAAACAAGACCATTCAACCTTTGATGTTCCAATCTATTCCTCTTCTTGGTATGAATCCTCTCAGACAGCCCAGTTGAGCTCACAACCAGAGCTCCCGAAGAGGAAGAAGTTTGACTGAGAATGTGAATAGCCAAGAGTTTCACGGTGATTGAGCACAAATTTAGTCAACTGGGAAGCAGTTTGGGCCAAGTTCACAAAATAAGGCATATCACCAATATTCTTTAAAATTAAATTCAAACATTGGGCAGCACACAGTGACCAAACAATTTTATTATACTTATCATAAAGTAATCTGCTGGCAGCTTTATAATTGTTATCATCATCCGTTATCATCTGAACAAAGTTCTTGGGCCAACAATTTCAACAATATCACAGAACAAATTACACAATGTTTTTGAATTACTCTCAAAATAGCCAACCCGCCCATCCAGGTCAACCCGAAACGTGGCCATCCACCCAGAAATGCGGTCCTTAAGGACAGATTTGATAAAAGACACTCCCTAAGGACAGTATACCAGAACGTTGATCAAAATCATCAAATGTCTATCTCTACTGTCCTTCATATGTGCCCATTATACTACACCCAGTTTCTTCCTACGCGTCCCTGTAAGATTGAACGAGTAATTGAACCTCCTTCGCATCACTCATTAAGTTAACATGTAAAGTTGTATAAGTTGAAGCTTTATATCCTAAACCCAGAGAAGAAATAGCATCAACCATCGGTTGATAATAGCATGAGTTGGCAACATTAACTGGAATACAATTATCAAAAACGAATAAAGAAACAACCATATTTACTTGCTTTATTTTGTCCTAACTTTGAAAGTGCATAATTTATGCTTGGTTGCGCTCCAACCTGTGTGCCGCTCAGAAAGAATGAGCCAATATCACCGGATCTTATTGTTTGGGTCTTCGTACCTACACTATGACTAGTATTGCTGCCAGCACTTGTTGGGTGTGTTTCGGAAAATAAAGAAAATTAATTAAAATAAATTAATTAAATAAAATGACTAGAGAAAAACAAGAAAGGTGATGAAGCAGAATTAGTCAAAGCTCGTGCTACGCACGATGTCCTTAAAACGTATTTGTTGTCTCCCACAGTGCTAGGAGCGTTGCAACAATAGTTTCCCAGGATACGATGACTACGAACTAGTGTTTGAGCACACAAACAAAAGATCCAGCGAACGAGAACCAAGTAAGAACACAGAAGGAATTTTCAGAGTAGCTGTAGGTGTTTTTAGCTCAAGAATACGTGAGGAATGTATTGTGCGTCGTGTTGTTGCAAGCCACATGCCAGCTATTTATAGGAGAATTTGTTGTGTGTTAAATGGGGTGTTAATGGACCTGAACGTTGAACATCAATGACCAGTCCGTTGGGCATTGAATCGTCCATAAACTGTCCATTTAACGTAGCATTAAAAGAGAAGAACGTTGGACATTAATTGTTGTAACGGACCAGAAGACATTCTATTGCGAACATAAGGCCTCGAGGGTCTCTGTTGCGAACAGAAGACCTCGAGGGTCTCTGTTGCGAACAGAAGACCTCGAGCGTCTCTGTTGCGAACAGAAGACCTCGAGGGTCTCTGTTGCGAACAGAAGACCTCGAGGGTTTCTGTTCCGGACAGAAGACCTCGAGGGTTTCTGTTCCGGACAGAACTCGATCATCTCTGTTCCGGACAGAACTCCACCCCTTCTGTCACTGGGAAAAATAAAACGTTACGGGAAGAAACAAAAATTAGATCGTATCTTTGAATGATAGGTTTTCGGACGACATTCGTGTCCGCAGGTCGCCCGCGCACACGAGTCGCGGTTTTTCTTCTCCGTTTCGGGATTTGATCGGCGCCCCCCCTGCGCGTAAGAGAGAGCCTTTCCCTTTAGGAATCTTAACTCCTTAAAAGAGGTTTCCCTTTATAAGGGGGTGAAAATCCCTTGAGTTTTTCGGTGTGGGATAAAACACACTAGAAACTCACCATTTTCCCAGTTTTTCCATTTCAACGAGTGAACTTCGAGAATCAATTTCTCATTCACCCGTTATCCGTTTTGAGTGTACCACATATCGAATTGTAGCCCTTAACAAGGACAGTCCGAAACCACTTTGACCCGACCCAAATCGGAAGTGGACCCCACTCAAATAATTTTATACTTTTATCAGTGACCCGACCCAAATCCGAAACCACTTTGACTTCGAGAATCAATTTCTCATTCACCCGTTTCCCAGTTTTATACTTTTATTTTAAAATTTAATTTATTCTTTTAACATTTCAAATAAAATACGGAGTATTGTTTTTCTTAAATAATTTATTATGCAAATAAACTATAGTTTTAACATTATCACTATTAGCATTACTCAAATATTTATACACTCATGTCCTTATACGTCTTTTTACATTCAAACGGTTGTAGTTAATTTTACCAAACATTTATTAAAAACAAGCTAACATAACTAGCCAATCAAAACAGCTAACACAATCAGCTGTGATCAAACAGCTGACAGCTAACAGCCGATTGTCAAACAAGGCCATTATTATATTAATCCTACTTCAGGTAAAAAAACATATCAATGTTATTTTTTACTGCTCGAGCTAATTGTCCACCCTTCCACGTGTGATTATTTTGTTTTCTGGGTTATGTTTTTTGACGGCTATGAACATGATACCAAGGCAAACTCATGGAAACACCCCATTCTTCAAAGATGAATAGACACTGCGTAACTTTCTTGCATTGTAAAAACAGAAAATTCAACACTCGTTTATCTTCCAAAAAAATCAACACTCGTTTACTCCTATTTCGGAAAGTTTTCATTCATATTATCTAAGTATTATCTAATTTCATATGTTTATATCTCGCAAAGTCTGGTCGCATATACTCCGTTTTTAATCCGATTGATATACCTAAAATAGAAACCAAATTGTGTAAGAGATTATATATGGGGATGTTCGGAAAATGACGTTTCAGCAAAAAAAAAAAACAGCGGTTTGACACCTTTTAGCGTTTTCAATAAATGAAAACGTTGTTTGCTAAAAAGCTATTCGGCCCTAGCGTTTTTAATGGAATCGATGAAATGGAAACACCACAAATATGATAATTTTTGGTTAGCTTTTAAAATATGGCATTTTCTACTATTTTTTATGGCTAAACAGCTAAATTACCAAACATTTTCTGACAACCCCCGTTAACTTATTCCGCTAATCAAACCCGCTAACTGAATCTTGTATTGACAATCTACTAACATAATTCACTATCCGTTAACCACAACCGCTAAATGTCAAACACGCCCTACAACAATTTTGTTCACCCTCTTCAATGAGGGTAATGCTCACTCTCTCTATTGGGCTCACACGTGGCATGTCAATTCATTTTCTTTTGGGAGAACTACCAAGTAAGCCCTCGAACTTTCATAAAAAGTGCAAATAAGCCCTTTTATAGGAGGTTCTGTCCGGTCATCGCCATTTGGGGCGGTTTCCGGTAGAACTTTTTGATGATTTTTTTGAGCATCTTCTTCATTAAGTCTAGTTTACGCATACCAAATTTCTGCTAAAAAATCAATCGGGAAGGCAGTCAAATGAATTTTTGAAGATAACTGCGCAGTTAGGCAGCACAGTATATTTCAGAAAATCATTTGACTTTCTTCTCGACTGAAGTTTTAGCTGAAAATTGGTATGGATAAACTAGACTTAATGAAGAAGATGCTCAAAAAATTTCATCAAAAAATTCCACGGGAACCCACCCCAAATGGTGACAGCCGGACAAAGTCTCCTATAAAATGGCTTATTTACACTTTTTATGAAAGTTCGAGGGCTTATTTGATAGTTCTCCCTTTTCTTTTTCTAATTACTGAAAAAAATATTTATAGGTCAATTTAAAAAAAATAAGATTTTGCATTTTAAGATAAAAGACTAACTTAAAACTGATATTTAGAAAAACAGATTCTTTTCCAAAAATTTTTAAGTGCGATATTAGTACCATTGAAAAGACCATAAAATATGTTTTTTTTTAAAAAAAATTGTATCAAAAATAAAATAATTATAACAATTTCAAAAAGAAAATGATCGGAATGTCACATTGCAACAAAATTGAGTAAACACATCCTTTAATTAAACATTTTATAGTGAATTTTAATGGCACGTTTTCGAATTAGTGATGCCTCTTTAATTGGTGATGGGACTTAATACACATCAACAACAATATGCCCGACCCCACATGTCACAACATTTTTTGGTGTCAAACTCAAAACAATGGAGGGCCTCCTTTTCATCATCTAGATCTATTAATTAAAGCGTCTAAAGTAAACAAAAGTTTGATCATAATCACGATGAAGAGGACAAATGGTTCCCACAACCACCAATAAATTGTACTCTCAATTTCCACTACCTCCGTCTCGGTGTATTTTGTCAAGTGCAAATTAGATGAGAAATAAGAACAGTAAAAACTGTGTGATTGAAATTTGTGCATACGAGAGAGAAATGTGCAGAACCACAAATTAATTGCAGAAAAGTGACAAATTTTTTTGGAACAATCAAAAAATGAAAGTTAGCAAAGTCTAATAGGACAGATGGAGTATTACTTTTCACCTAAAACCGGTATTCTAGATGGCCGCTTAAACATAATAATAAATTAATAATGCATGAGAATCGGTGAGATTTAATAAATGCGTTTATAAAAGGGAAGTTTGTGCTCAAAGGCAAGTTTTAAATGAAACTGATCGAGTTTTAAATGAATCATTTTTAAGTAAAAATTGTGACTAAATTTATTGAAGTATAACCGATTAATTGTCTATATGCTAACTATATAATCTAGTTGTACGAAGTGACGATATTATAACAGCGGCAAATCTATGATTCGTTTTTTTGTATAATTAAATTTTCAAAGGACAATAAATAATAATTAAACTAATTTAATACACATATACTAACATATTTTTCAAAATTCTAGATGTTCATGTGAACACCTTAACACCTTTAAACTAAGGTGGCTCCGCCACCGATTATAATTTGTATATATGACTTGTTACACTTCACAATTCACATAATACGTAATATATACTCCATATTTGTTAGGAAATATATATCATCTTCTGTATGAATTATGTTAGATTTTATATACCTTTTCTGTACGTGTCATTATAAGATGATAAATATTAATATAAGTGATGCTTAATTTTTTCATAAACTTAGACCGACTTCACATTTTTATATATGATGGTTGCGCAAAAGGAAAACATCTCATAAAATGGATCCAATGTTATAAGGTTGTCATTTTTTATGCATCCAGTTTCTTCAAATCATGTCAACATTTCAGGATACAATAAGCATTGAGTCTGATGTATGTAATATTAGAAATTATTACCATAAAATAAGCAACTCCGTCTAATTAAAGCTAAAAGGCCAACAATTTGAATTTTGATCTACTCCGATTTGCAATCATATGAGTTCTTCCTATGATTATGTGCACCCTTTGAGGATCAACCTCAAATCTTAATCTATGATAACAATCTATCACATTTCGAATCTCTTTCGCATATTATCCAACTCTAAACAAAAACTCCGAACTCCATATAGTATAAAGAAAATATATTTAGGGTTGTCTAAATTCCTATTTTTCTAAGAGTATATACATCATGAATATGAAGTTCATAGTCCACGAGGACGATGGACAAATTCATACTTTTATTGACATTAATAACATCAAATGATCAGTTGCATGTTTTTGCTTGCTCTTCTAATAAACGAGCGTGTAGTGTTATACTTTTATGTTGCACGGAAGTTGCCAAAATAATGAACAACAATGTTTGATGTATTCATCCTTATATCACCTTATATTCATCATGTTTGTGAAGGTTTCTTTTTTTATTCTGTGAATCCGATTCACAGAATAAAATATAACTTTGTCTGTGTAAATTTTGGACAAACAAAATATTGTCTTTGAACGAAACTCACAGACAAAAAAGCGTTCACAAAAATGAATAAGTATAAAAATGAGTATAAGAATGTGTACAAACATCATTTTTGAATAATAAATATGTTTGAAAAACCCACCAGTCCACCACAATAAATGTTAAGCCTATTTTCTAAAACATTCAATAATAAATGTCTATGTTTATTTCCTAAAACATACTCCAAAATCCCTCACCTTAGGCCCCCACACCTAAAATATATTGATCCAGACAATGATCAACCCGATTGTCAAGTTTCAATGGAAAAGAAAAAGAAAAGGAAAGAAGATGCCAAGACTTTTAACACTGTACCCACCTCTTCTTGCCCGTTTTTCCTCCGACTCTTTCTACTTTACCAACACATTTTCCTCTCCCAGACCCCAATCTTGGATCTTTCTTCACGCATCTCATCTCTGACGCTCGTTAGGTTAACTCACTTGACCCGCTGCCTTTCTTCCACCGATTTCAGTCTCTCTTTTTTGCATTTACTGTGTTTTCAGGGCTATGGGTGCTCCTAAATACGAGTAAATGAGTTTATTCTTATGATGTGAGTGGTGAAGTCCGCAAATAATTGATTTTTATTGAAAGAAGGCACCAAATGCCGCCGGCGAAGGCGACTGCGGTGGATGATGGAGTGGAGTACTCCTTCGCAATGGAGTACCATGGCCCACCCATTTCTCATGAACTTCCTCGGGCGGTACCCATCAATGTGGACAGCATTCCAGTTGCTTCAGTGGTTTCGCAGATGCCGATATCTCATAGATTTACCTTGCCCGTCGTTCATCCCGTTTCAGTTTCTGATGTGGCGAAAGGGTTTTCGAAGGAGCTGAAGCGAAGCTCCAATTCAACTGTTTCTCCGACCTCCGTGATTGCGTTTGACCGGCAGAGTACAAGGTACGAGGACGAGTCTGCTAGCAAAGAGTTAGCTTTAGCGTCTGAGATTACACTGTCTCCATGCTCGGTCAACGGTGTCGTTGACCACAGAGTGCCGAGTAGTAGTGATTGCGTTACGTCTGGTGAATCTAGTAGCTCGAGTTCCGCAGAGAGAGAAGGTGAGTTTTCTTGCGCGATAAATGAATCCACCGAGCTAGCTTCTTCCTCAGCTGGCCATGAGCATTCCGATGAGTTATTGGGCAGGTTGGGTAGCTCTGGTGACTCTAGATTCTCCAGTAGCTTCGAGAGGTCGAGGGAATTTTCTAGAAGTTCCGGGACGCTGATGAGATTTCCGACTACTGGTAAAGGGAGTGAACCCGATTGGGCCTCAAACGATTCAGTGATGAGTTTTGATTATCCATCTTCTCGAGTTTCATCTCATAAACTTGAGGACAGTAATATTGAACAAGACAATGAGGCAAAGCGGGCTTCAATTGTCACTTTCTGTGATGTCCAGTCAGATGATGAAGATATTAATGAGGAATTTAGTGGACCTGAACCTGATGTGAGCAGACCTAAGAAAGAACCTCACTTGATGGCAAAGAAGAAAGGGGCATGCTATAGATGCTCTAAAGGAAACAGGTTTACTGAGAAGGAGGTCTGTTTAGTGTGTGATGCAAAATATTGCAGTAGATGTGTGCTTAGAGCCATGGGGTCCATGCCTGAGGGAAGGAAGTGTGTGGCTTGCATTGGGTATCCAATTGATGAGTCCAAGCGGGGAAATTTGGGTAAATGCTCCCGCATGCTTAAACGTCTGCTAAACGACTTGGAGACTCGACAGATTATGAAGGCTGAAAAGACGTGTGAAGTGAATCAATTGCCATCAGAATATGTGTGTGTGAATGGAAGGCCACTTTGTAATGAAGAGCTTGTTATATTGCAGAGCTGCCAGAGACCTCCCAAGAAGCTTAAACCTGGAAAGTATTGGTATGACAAAGTTTCTGGTCTATGGGGAAAGGTAGAGCCATGTCATTGGGAGGCTTTCTCATTATTGTCTTCCTGTTTTTTTTATCTTGAAGTTTTGTATTGACTGCTGATTGTTTTTGAAGGATGGACAAAGGCCTTCACAGATTATTAGCGCCCATCTAAATGTTGGGGGTCCTATCAAGGTGAATGCTAGTAATGGGAACACTCAAGTTCATATAAATGGCCGTGAGATTACGAAAGGGGAGTTACGCATGTTACGGGTTAGTTTCTCTCAAAAGTGCAAAAGTAATAAAAATTGACATTAAATGACTCAATTAATTATGGGCAAAAGTATGACTTTTAGTATGCAGTTACCATACTTGTATTTTCACAGCGACACTAGTAAACACACTAATGTTCAATTTTGCATTTTAGTGACCATGATGATATTTCCACAATGATTGTAGTGATCATATCGAAATTTTCTTATGCAACTGTAGTGACTATATAGTCATTTGTTTCCATGATGATATTACCACAGGGACTGTAGTGATGATGTTCATATTCTTAGGTGACGGTAGTGACTATATAGTCAATTTTTTTGTCCATGAGTTATATTTTAGTAATTAAGGTAAAACCCCATGCATACATCATACATGATTTGTTGTCTCCTTATACTTTGATTATCATAGTTAGCAGGAGTTCAGTGTGCTGGCAACCCACACTTTTGGGTGAACGATGACGGTTCATACCAAGAGGAGGGACAGAAAAACACAAAAGGTTATATCTGGGGCAAGGTAGGATTTCTATGCTGTCAGTGTGTATCATTCCTTTATGTTTTTCTTCCTCACATCTCACAGAAATAAACAAATGTGTCATTCATTCAATCTATCTGACATCTTAGGCTGGAACAAAGCTGGTCTGTGCAATATTTTCCCTTCCAATTCCTTCAACTTCATCTTCTGTTTCTGGGGAGCAAATAACCGACACGCTCAATCGATCAATACCTGCTTACTTGGAGCAAAGAACACTTCAAAAACTACTTCTTGTTGGATATAGTGGGTCCGGTACAAGCACTATATTCAAGCAGGTAGTTTTCTGAACATTAGACCTCAATGACTATTGATTTTTATTTTTATTGCTCAATCCGCTCTCACCCAAATAAACTGAAATTACCGGTTTAATTGGTTCCCTTAATTTCTTGTATGGTGTAGGCAAAAATTCTTTATAAGGATGTACCTTTCACTGAGGATGAGTGCCAACATATCAAATCAGTGATTCAGAGTAATGTCTATAGATACCTTGCCATACTTCTTGAGGGACGTGAGCATTTTGAGGATGAAAGTGTAAATGCACTATCAATAAGACAACATTCTGATGAATCTACAAAAACAGGTGATTGCACAACAAATTAATGAACTCCATAAAATATCATCCATACTTTTTGTAATGTCCTGCACCATATATCTAATTTATTTTTCTGATGAAGTACAGGGAAGGTTGATGGAGTTGATCAGAAAACTCTGTATTCCATTCCTGCTAGACTGAGAGCATTTTCTGATTGGCTCCTCAAGATTATGGCTTCTGGTAACTTGGAAGCTGTCTTTCCAGCAGCTACACGGGAGTATGCTCCATTAATTGAAGAGCTGTGGAGTGATGCTGCCATTCAGGCTACCTACAAACGGAGGAGTGAATTGGAAATGCTACCTGGTGTTGCAAATTATTTCCTTGAGCGTGTAAGACAATGACTGTTCTGTGGGGAATATTTGTCTGTTTTTTTTCTTCCAAATTTCCATTGCATCAATATTGTTTTTTTAATTCATTTTAACACCCTTTGTATCACTCATGTTTAATGACTTAGGATGTGTTTGGATGGATGGTTATAGGGGGGGGGGGGGGTTATCCTATATTTTGATAAATAGAATGATTCTTAAAATGAATAAGTGGTGTTTGGGGTAATATGTGATGACCTATTATGTTATTCCTTCATTGTGTAGGAATTTTTTGTTTTCCCCCCATTTAGTTGTTGCTGAAGAAACTATATGTTGCTTTTGAAATGTTTAGACTGCAACCTCTGAAGAAATTGTAGATGGTTAGGATATACATGTAGTGTTCAAGACTTAAATGCAGAACCTTAGCTTCTTTGTCTTAGTATGAGTTAGCACCAGTTCCGAGTATCTGGCTATTTCCTCCAGCATTTTGCAACCTGTTATTTACACTACATCTGTCCCCACAAAAGAATCATGTTTTTAACCAACACACAACTTTTTATTTCATTTAAGGTTGTGCAACCTGTCATAATTATATTTTTAAAATTTATTTGTTAATTTAACTAAACTTGTCATATGTAAGTATGTAACTTCTTTGTCAACTCTTTTTTGATAATTCTGTTAACAGATTCCCTGAAATATTAGCTTCATTTGCATCAAAGTGGAATGTTTTTTGTTGGGGGGGGGGGGGGGGGGGATATACGTTTGATTGTTTGAACTAGGAGTCTAGGACTTGGTTTTTAGGGTCGGAGGGATTATGAATGAATTTTCCAGCAAAGATCTTTTGTTGTCATGCGGTATAAACCTGTGACCAAGTTAATATTATTCTATCCTAATTCCTATCACATGCATCTGAAATTGTGTTTCTTCAAAAAACAAAAAGATAAACATGATTTGTCCTTTTCAGGCTGTTGATATTTTGAAAGTCGATTATGAACCTTCAGATGTTGATGTATTGTATGCTGAGGGTGTTACATCATCCAATGGGCTTTCATGCATGGAATTTTCTTTTCCTGAGGCTTCAAATGATGACAATATTGATAGCAATAATCAGCCTGATTCTCTGCTCAGGTTTGTAGAACTGTTCACGTTTTTGGGGTGGAGTTGTAGCAATGGTTCCAGAAGTACATTGCACAATTACTTTTAGTCTCTCATTTTGACACTTAAATAATATAAAGCAAGTTGATCAAAATTGCTTAAGTTTTTATGTATTTATTCGATTATTATTGATATTAGGAAGGTGGAAAGGCCAGTTGGGTTTGGAAAATTTTCAAATTTTAGAATTTGAATTTACAAGTAATGGGTGTGGAAAATCACGTTTAATTCTAATCTATTTTAGTAAATGGACTAGTACATTTTTTAAGAAACCATAAGATGAGCTGTGAATACAGGTTACACACCCATGTTAAAAAAAGTTTTTTTATTGAAAGAAGGATATCATATGCAAAATCATTTATGTAATCTGTTTTTGGCTCGGATACTACGTTCCCCCATGTTGGTCACCTTTTTCTCCTTACAAACTTTATCATCTAGATTCTTTACCGAACATGAACCTATTTGATAGTGATGGCTGGATTTATTGATAGTAAAAATGTAAGATGTACTTTTTGGGATGAAGTCGTTGAAAATCATGAAATGAATGAAAGTTATGCTTCTACCCTCATTTTGAGATATTATTTTCTTTAATTTATTGTTAAGATTAAGATATATTATAAGAAGCAATTCCACTAATATTACTTCTGGAAAAGTAGTGGACAAAAATGTGACTTGATAATTTTTAATGACTATAATTGTGTTCAAAGTTACTATGATATAGTGACTATGATGTAAACTTTGAAAACAATTATAATCACTAATAGTTACTAAATCACATCTTTGTCCATGACTTTCTTATTAGTAATATTTTAAGAAGAACCTCATATTATCATCCGTCATGTGTGCAAATTTATAGCCCTTTTGGTATGCCTATGTCTTATATGCCTTAAAAGATTGCAAATACATCAAACAAACCATCTGCCAAATTTGGCTTATAAGCAAGTATTTGACTTTTTGCTACATTTTGCGCTGAATTTTATTTTAAAAATAAGATGACATATTCATCTCCTTTTCTTATTTCTCCCCATGTTGAAAATTGCTAGATATCTTCTTAGGTTTAATACATCCAACCAATCATCATAACCAAAAAAATATATATACGTAGTATATAATAATTCCGCCTATTCAGCCATTTCAGCTAAATGTTCCCTTACCAGACTACATCTTAGTTATGGGCTACACTCTATAGATGAAAACCTATGAACTTTTGCGGATCTTGTAGTTGCATTCATAAATAACTTTCCTCCCATCTCCTCTCATAACATTATACTTTTTCTTTCACTCAGATATCAGCTGATCAGAGTACAGGCAAAGGGGTTTGGGGAAAACTGCAAGTGGATTGAGATGTTTGAGGATGTGCGGATTGTCATTTTCTGCGTGTCCTTGAGCGACTATGATCAATACCGTGTGGCTGAGACGGGCGAGTTAGTGAACAAAATGGTGTTGAGCAAAAGGTTCTTCGAGAGCATCGTCACTCACCCAACATTTGATCAGATGGACTTCCTATTGCTCCTAAATAAGTTTGACCTGTTTGAGGACAAGGTAGAATGCGTACCGTTGACTGAATGTGAGTGGTTTGATGATTTCCGTCCTGTGGTCAGCCTCCATCGCTCCTCCAACAGCAGTAGCAACAACATCAACCATAACCCGTCCTTGGGTCATCTTGCGTTCCACTATATTGCTGTCAAATTTAAGAGGCTATTCTCAGCTCTAACTGACAGAAAATTGTATGTTTCTATGGTTAGAGGTTTGGACCCAAAGAGTGTTGACGAATCGCTAAAGTACGCGAGGGAGATAGTGAAGTGGGATGAAGAGAGGCCCAATTTCAGCTTGAGTGAGTACTCATTTTATAGCACCGATGCAAGTTCCATTTCGCATTAAGGATGCATGCTGTACATACATATCTATATATATATAAATACACACACTTAGATCGTTTACATGAAAAGGGAAGGGAAGAGGATTGAGTGAATGGAAATGCATGTCTTTAGGGATTGTAATGAACATGAGACTCAGCCACGTTGTTTCTGGGAGGTAGGCTGTCAAACTCATGTCGTTCCATGTCCCGGCCCCGTCTAGGCAGTAGGTTCCAGTCTGCAAAGCCTAGCTCTTTTTGAACAATGATTTAGATTTTAGACCCCCTGTTGTTCTGTAGGAAAATTTAAAATTTACTACTAGCTTTAGTTGCATTGTGTAGATTTATGTATCTGTGCAGGGTGTGAATGCTGGAGATAATGATTTATTGCTTTGAGAGTATTCTCGAAAGTGCCGAGTTTATAACTAAGCAATACAACATTGGTTTATAGTTTACACTTCACACTGTCCAACTCTGTTTAGTCAAAGTGCTGTGATGATTTTATGCTTTAGAAATCTTTTTATTTCACTTTTGTTAATTACAATACGCTCCCAATATTTGGTAATTCACTCTTGATTACTTTTAAACTCCTGGCAAGTTACATCAACGTCTGCAACGAATTAAGACTAGTACCGGCCTGCGTGTATTTTGTGGTTTCATGACATATCTTCTAAAGAGGTAACAAGTTTGAGTCTCATCCCATTGAAGGATGTTGACATTATCTTGAATAGATACTATAATAAGTTTAGAAGGATATGCAAAAAAATTGCCATCGGCCTTATGAAGTATTTGCACATTATGAGGGTCCTGCTTTCATTTCGAATTACTCTAATTTCATATAAGGATGGAGGACCTTGCCAATCATTGGCTGTAATAAAACACAGGTGTGCTAACAATTTCATCCTTTGGTGTCCTGCCTAGAAGACTAGTGCAAGACTGCAAGCTAATTACACAGAAGTGTGGAAATTATCGGGAAATGCGAAACATGAAAACACATATTGATTAAATTCCTCAATGTTTATTTAAACTTTAAAGCTTTCGAAACAGAAACATGCTCTTTCCCGAAATTTTTTGTGCTTCTTAATTTAACATAAAAAAATTAGTGTGTATAATGTAGATCTTAGATGCTCTGTATTCCTCTTAATTAACCGTAAATTATACGTAGTATTCGCTATGGCTAAATTCTATATAAGACAATTCTGCATTTTTTTAATCAAATTTTGTATCGTGAATGGATAATTGAATGGAAAGAACATTCCCACTTAGGAATCCCACTTCTAATACTACGCATTTATTTCTTATATCCCATTATTACATTTCCATTGAATTGTCTTTTAGTTACATTTCTATCAAAGAATTACATTTCTTTACACGTGAGTTACACAAAAAAAGTTATTGTTCATGTGTGTTACTACTGCTCACAGAGTCACAGCTCACTCGTGTTTTAGATGTGAGAGTATGATGCTTATTACGGACTACCATGATATAACAACTTCGGTTTTTCGTGTTTTTTATTGGCCACAATATAGTGGTTGCGGGTATTTGTCCTGGACTTTTTAAAAGGCTGGCCGAATGAATTGCAGGTTTTTTCCTAGTTGGTTTATCTCATTTGGTGTTTCTTACGTATGACTGTGTATGTGTGTCTTCTCTCTAATTGAGAATTTGATGGTAGTATGAGGTTTTATTTGTAAGCTTTCTCTAAAAGTTAAAACAAAAATTTAGAGATTATATATCGTCTACATTTCAATTTGATTTATAAAAATTAATTTTGACTTTAATATTTTTTCTTCTCTCTCATAAAGTAGAGATACATTTAAGTAATAGAAAAGGGGTAAAAGTAAGCTTAAGTTTGTTGATTTAGAGACTGTTTACTTTTTTTCATTACTTTTTTCATTAAATCTTGAATGACTTAAGACGTCTGTCTGGTTAAGAGATCTGTCTGGATTAAATGCTACTGATATAACTAAGTGTTTACTATTGTTGAGTTTGATCCAACACGATATATGGAGTAATAAATATAGATATAAATTTGTATGAACTCTCGATCTTTACGTGGAAACCCGAAAGGAAGAAAACCACAAGATTTTTGAGGCTAATCTCCAAGCTCTCTCATTCTCATTAACGCTCTCCTCACCATTATTACATAGTACAAAAGCTTCCATTAATGGAGTTACAAAGCTATCTAGAGAGGAGGAAAAAAGAGGAAGAAGAAGCCCCCATAGGAGGGAAACCTCCTATATATATATATATATATATATATATATATATATGTATATATATATATATTATAGAACCTCCTATTTATAGAACATAGGGGATGAGTACTTGGTGTGAAATAATGGGAAAGGGTACTCCAATAGGAGCCCTGACAGATATATTTATAATAGAAGAGTTGCCAAAATACAAAGTATATTTAAATATATATTAGGTAATTTCCTAAATATATATTAGGCAGATTCCTAAATATATTAGGCTATTATACCCCACTCAAACTGTGCGAGAGATACAACGCGCAGGTTGTCTTTTAATTTTAAAAATGAAATTGCAAACTTACAAAAAAACTCTTAGTAATTATATCCACCGGCGGAAGGTTAGGAGGCACATATTTGACAATAAGATCTCCATGAGCAAGTAGGTTGTTTCTAGGACTTCCAAGAAACCAAATTAGGACCAAGAAAGACAACAAATATTGTCCACAATTTGGAGACCCTTGAAGATATCTTGAGCAAGAGCAGTGAATGAAGTTGGCAGCGGAGAGGATCTCGGCCGACGACCAACTGGCCCGACAAAAGATGACAAGATCATGCCTGGCTCGCCAGAAAGAGTGGAACCAGCGTAGCGCTCTGGAACAGCTGTGCGAGCGGTCGAACCGGACTCCACTAGAGAATGGATGTCTGCAACAGCGGGCGGCGAACTCAACAGTGTGCTGGAAGCAAGCACCGTGGTCAGCGGCGCGAAGAATGTGGGCTGCGCGGACGTAGGCAGCATGTAACACCGCCCCCGAGTATTTGTACTGTACCAAACTATGTATTGAACCTTGAGAAATGTATAAAAGCATTTTTACGTGATTGTAAATTTTTATCGTTTCTATTACGTGAATAGTAAAATTCACGTGGGGCCCACACCGGATGTGGGGCCGCCCAATATTATCGGGACCACATATTATATTAATCTTGGACTAGATAATATGTATATGGTGGTGGATATCCTAATTGGGCCATGACAATGGCACAAGGGTGACCGGTTGGTCAAACGGGCTAAATTATCGGTATCGGCAATTTATCAGATAACAGCCCAAAAAGGGATTCCGAGAACCTATAAATTAAAGTTGGGGATTTCATAATGATTCTAAGGCCCAATAAGGATTGGGAACGAGTGTTATATTTTATTTGACCCAATAAAATAAAATATACTTAAAACAGTCCGGAAAATACAACTTTCGGGACCGATTCTACACTTAGGGACATAAAGGGATGACCTCCCACATGAGTGGGGGCCACCCCACGGATTTTAGTGCTGCAGATGTCAAGGGAGCCGCACAAAGAGAAGGGGGAGGGGAAAGAGAAGGGGTTGAGGGGAAAGGCATTAAATGGAGTAGGGCCTCCCACATGCCATGATTGTGAGAAATGCCAAGAAGGCATTCTCAATCATACCAACCCACCCCATTTCGTATCAGGCATCAACCAAGTGAGAGGAGCTCTGCAAATAAACCATTTTCATCCATCATACACGCACCAAGTTAAGGGAGGAAGAAGAAAGGGAAAAGAGAAGAGAAAAGAGGAGTTTAGGTGGGAAAACTTGTGTTTAACAAGGTAATGACTCCATTACTCCTATTTCTTGTTCTTCAATACTCTTTTATGATTATTCAATCATATTTCACACCCTAGTAATGTTCTACACGTTGGGATGTGTAGAAAGAGGGGTTGGAAGGTAGTTCTAAGTCCAAGAACGGACTTAGAAGCCAAAGTGACCGGTTCGCCGGAAAATAACCTTTTTGAGGTTATTTGTATTACTATGGGTTTTATGATGATAAAACCTTGTTAGTAACTTGTCTAAGGTATTCAAGGAACTTTCACGGAGTTGAAAAGGTCACCGGAGTTGTCGCCGGAGTTCGTTGAAGTTCGCCGGAGTTTCGTCGGAGCTAAATCGGGGAGGCTAGAACTTCATAAGCTTCATTAAGGTGAGAAGACGGATTTATGATTTATAACTTTTGCGTGAGGCATGAGATTACCTAAAGTAATCAGGAATATGTTTTGTGGAATGATTAAAGATAACCAAGTGTGTGTTTATGCCATGATTATACACAAAACATAGTTAAAAAGCATGTTATGTAGGTTTGGTGATTAAAAATGTGATAACATATTTTGTGTGATGATCCAGGGATCCAAAATGGTATTTTTGGATCAAGGACATCAAGAAGTATATGTGTATAAAATTTCAAGTTAATCGGACTCTGTTTGGGGGGTCAAAAGGGGCGTTGACCGCCAAGTCAACTGCCATACCCGATCGGGTATTGACACATACCCGACCGGGTATTTGTTGAAAATCAGCTTTGTGGACTACTGTATCCTGTACTCGACCGAGTATGGGTTAATACTCGATCGAGTATTGGGTTATGCTCAAAACGGGCAGTTTTGAGTAGGTTAATGTGGGCCGTTCGGGTGGGACCCGCCCACGTTGGATCCTAAGGATTGTTATATGACTATAGGGCTAGGCATTGTCCATAGTTAAAGGAATGAAAGGTTAGCCATATCCAGGTTAGGATTTGGTAGAGAATAGACTGGGGATTGAGTGCCCTTGGACGGTAAATGATCCAGAATACTCCAGGTGGGGTCGAGTACCCTTGGACGGTAAATGATCCAGAATACTCCAGGTGGGGTCGAGTACCCTTGGACGGTAAATGATCCAGAATACTCCAGGTGGGGTCGAGTACCCTTGGACGGTAAATGATCCAGAATACTCCAGGTGGGGCCGAGTACCCTTGGACGGTAAATGATCTTAAATACTCCAGGATGGGTTGAGTGCCTTGGACGGTAAATGATCCTAAAACACTCGGTAGTATGAATCGAAGTAGACTATAGCTTGTGAGCTAGGTAACCGGGAAAGGAGTGAGAAAAGTCAGGCAAGAACTTTATCTCTAAAAGACTCTTTAAGGTAAATGACCTACGGGTTGAGTATTTTACGAGTATATATACAGTATGTATCATCGGGTGGATGAGGGACATCTATATGTATATATCACCCTATTTTTGGGTCTCGTGTCTGAAACATTAGTTATTCTTCATATAGCCTGCTTGTCACTAGTACTTCTATGGAGTACTGACCCCTCCGGGGGCCCTCACATTTTTCAGGTTGAGGCTAGAGTCCTACTACCTGCACCTTTGCCTAGGGTGACTGATCGAGAAGGAAGACGTGGTTCGTGCTTCCATTCTTATTTCAAATGTATAAACCGCTCATGGATTTTTGAACAATATTTTCATTAAAACAGTTGGGGGCCTGCGTGCCCGTGTTTGCCACGTGTGGCTAAGTATCAAACATTTTATTATTTTCCGCATTTGATTGATTATGATATTGATGTTGATTGTATGTGTTTACTAATCGGTTTGGCAATAGAATAAATCGGACGCCTTGTACAACTCAATAGGGATGAACTGTTGTTGTTCTTATCGGGTTGTACGGCGGTTGTCTACGTGGCTCGGATGCGGTCCGGGGCGTGACAATTAAGTGGTATCAGAGCCATCGATTTCTAAACTATATAATTAACCTCTCAATATGGTTATCCTCAAAAAGTTTTGAATAAAACCATGAGCAACAGTTTTTGTACTTAAGGAACCGTTGGAAACCAAGTTATTGACCTCTTATTGTTAAGACGGTACCCTTAACAGTTTGTTGGCCATAATGTTGGACCAAGGGGTGTCTTTTGTACTAATCCGTCAATTGACATTGAAACGAGTCTAATGTTTCATTCCTTATTTCTTTCAGAAATGGAGGGTGGACGCAGGATAACTAGGAGGAACCCGACAGGGCATGTGCAGGGGGCCACCGGGCATGCCACTCGGGCGGAATCACGGACCTCTAGGGGTAGAGGCCGGGGCCAAAGCCGAGGAGGAGGCCGAGGCAGGGGTCGTGGGCGTTCTACCACGCCGACGACAAGTAGCACACGCGTCGGTTCCGTGCACCCGTCATGGGCCACCGAACCGGACGACTTCACCTATGCTCCAAGCACGGAGCAAGAGGAGACCCCGTACAACGGGGAGGACTTTGAGGAAGAAGATGAGGATGATGATCCTCATTATGACCGTATGAGTGAGGTACTAGAATGGTACCTCGAGAATAAGGCAAAGAGAGAACAGCGGCGCCAAGCTAGACAGGCTAGGCAGACCATGGGGCAAGGAAGCCGAGGTGCTTCTAGTGCTCCATCGGGGGCATTTGGAGGAGACACGATGGTGCGTATCTCCAAGTACCTCAAGGAGGCCAGGGCCTTGGGGTGCAAATCATTTGATGGCAAGGGCGACATATCTGAGGCCGCCGACTGGATTAAGAAGCTGAATGATGCTTCTAGGGACACGCAAATTTCACTCGACGTGAAGTTGAGGGTGGCCACCAGGTTACTAGAAGGGGTAGCCGCTGTATGGTGGGAAGGCGTGGAGGGAAAGTTCCACGGTGAAGCCACTTGGGAGAAATTCGAAGTGGAATTCTATAATCAGTACTACTCAACTTTTGAAGTCAATCTCAAAAGAAGAGAGTACACGAACCTGAAACAGGAGGATGGTTGCTCGGTGAGGCAATTGGAACAAAGGTTCCGTGACTTGGCACGATTCATCCCAGAATACTCATTGGATGAAAATCGTATGGCCAATCACTTTTGGGATGCTCTACAGTTGGACATCCGTGACCGGGCTACTTACCATCACAGTATGACATTTAGCCAAATCGTTGATCAGGGGCTCCTTGGGGAAGCCCAATGGAACGAGAGGAAGTTGAGAGACGCCGAGGAGGCGAAGAAAAGAAGATGGGGAAACGCTGGACCCCAAGACCACTCCCGGAAGCATCATGCTGGGGGTGGCAGTTCATTCAGGGCGCCGGCACCACCGGCGAAAAGGAACAAAGGTTCAGGAGGGCAAGGGGCCAAACCAGGGAGTACATGGTCACCGAGGTGTGCAAACTGCGGCAAGAATCATGCGGGGAAGTGCAATGAACCACCCCGGTGTTACAAATGCGGTAGCACGAGCCACCTCAAATCCTCTTGTCCAATGCTGAACGGGGGAGGACCATCGGGAGCCATGGGAGGACCTACGACTAGTAGGGGACGTGCGGGGCCGTCTCAGGCCGGCACGGGAAGGAGCGGACCCACGGCTAGCAACGCCGCGTCCGTTAACCAAGGGAGGACCCAAGCACGGGTGTATGCAATGACCGAGGCTGATGCTCGGGCCAACCCGGACTCCATTGCAGGTAATCTCTTGATTTCACACGTATTTGATCATGTAATGGGTTGAAAAATCTTCAAAAATATGAAGGACCCGATCGGGTACTCCTATAGACCCGACCGGGTATAAGCTATGCTTCGAGTTTGAAGTGTGCACCCGTTCGGGCAGCCAAGGCAGGATGCCTTATTTTTGACATTTCGAGCAATACCCGATCGGGTATGGCTATATACCCGACCGGGTATGTGTATATTTTGAGCTTCGAAGTGTGTACTCGATCGAGTGTAGAAGACAGGGAGCTTTTATTTGTGGATTTTGAGTGATACCCGACCGGGTATAGGTATATACCCGACCGGGTATAGGTATATACCCGACCGGGTATTGACATTTTGCCCGAATTCGAGGCTGGTACTCGACCGAGCAAGGAAGACAGGGGGGTTTCCCTTTAAGAATTCGAGTGATACCCGATCGGGTAGAAGACCCTACCCGACCGGGTATAGGGTAATTCTAGGCTGAAATTTTTTCGTCCGGTCCTTTTCTGTCGGGATGATGAATAGGGTGTCTTACATGACTTATATATGTAGGATCACTAAAGATCAACGATAGGGATGCGAGAATTCTCATCGATACCGGGGCACAACGTTCGTTTGTGAGCGAAGCGTTTGCCAAGGGATTGAACATGCCTTTGGTAGCAATGATGCAACCTTTGTTGGTCTCTACGCCATTGGGAGATGATGTAGAGCGGAAACACTACTATCCCTCGTGTAACGTAGGGATAGGGGGGCACTGTCTAACGGGTGACCTTGTGCCGTTAGATATGCTCGAGTTTGATGCTATACTTGGCATGGATTGGCTCGAAAAACACCATGCGAAGGTAGATTGCTACACCAAGGTGTTAGAACTAAAGGATGGAGAAGGAAACACTCTATGCTTCGAGGGAGATAGAGGGAAATTCAACCCTTGTATCATATCGGCCATAAGAGCAAGGCGTATGATGAGGAAAGGGTGTCAAACATACTTGGCCTATGTCATAGGCAAGGAGGGCAAGGAGAAGAGTCTCACTGAGGTGAGAGTGGTGAGTGAGTACCCAGAAGTTTTCCCTGAAGAACTCCCGGGACTCCCACCAGATCGAGAAATTGAGTTCACCATTGAGGTAGAACCCGGTACAAAACCCATCTCGATTCCTCCATATCGGATGGCACCGGCTGAACTTCAAGAGTTGAAGGTGCAATTGGAAGAATTGCTGGACAGCGGATTCATCAGGCCGAGTCATTCACCATGGGGAGCACCGGTACTATTTGTAAAGAAGAAAGATGGTACACTCAGAATGTGTATCGACTACCTTCAGTTGAACAAGGTCACGATAAAGAACAAATATCCTTTGCCAAGGATCGATGACTTGTTTGATCAACTACGGGGGGCAACGGTGTTCTCTAAGATTGACTTGAGGTCAGGCTACCATCAAGTAAAGATCAAGGAGGGTGACATACCCAAAAGTGCATTCCGTACGAGGTATGGTCACTATGAGTTTCTAGTAATGTCGTTTGGGCTTACGAACGCCCCCGCGGCATTCATGGACCTCATGAACCGAGTATTTCACCAATACTTAGACCAGTTCGTCATAGTGTTCATTGATGACATTTTGATATACTCCATGAATGAAGAGGAACACGAAAAACATCTAAGGCTTGTGCTTGAAACACTGCGGGAGAAGCAACTCTTTGCCAAATTGTCTAAATGCGAATTTTGGCTTGGGGAGATCGGTTTTCTCGGGCATGTGGTATCGGGCTCGGGCATTTCAGTTGATAACTCCAAGATTGAGGCGGTCACTAATTGGGAGAGGCCCAAGAACGTGAAGGAGATAAGGAGTTTCCTCGGTTTAGCGGGGTATTACCGCAAATTCGTGGAAAAGTTCTCGGTGATAGCATCCCCGCTCACGAAGCTCACTAAAAAGGGGGCTAAGTTTGTGTGGGATGACAAGTGTGAGAAGGGGTTTCTTGAGCTAAAGAAACGTTTGACCGAAGCACCAGTGCTTGCCTTGCCCGTGCAAGGGTTAGGGTATGACATCTACAGCGATGCTAGCATTCAGGGACTGGGATGTGTACTGATGCAATCAGGGAAGGTAATTGCTTATGCTTCTCGGCAGTTGAGGAAGAATGAAGTAAACTACCCCACACATGATCTGGAGCTAGGTGCTGTGGTATTTGCATTGAAGATTTGGAGGCACTACCTCTACGGGGAGTTGTGTCACCTTTACACCGACCACAAGAGCCTGAAGTATGTGTTCACTCAGAAAGAGTTGAACATGAGACAGAGGAGATGGATGGAGTTGATTAAGGATTACAACTTGATCATTGACTATCATCCAGGCAAGGCTAATGTTGTAGCTGATGCACTGAGCAGGAAGAACTCATCATCAGGGGTTTTACTCACATGCTTACGGGCACTGAGGGCACGCGTGGAGGTATCCACGGGTGGGGCGCTATTGGCCAGATTTGAGGTGAGACCCACCTTATTAGATGAAATCAGAACATGTCAAGGCAATGACGAGGAATTTCAGAAAATCCGGGAACGGATGCTTGTGGGGCCCGTCGAGGGTTTCCGTGAGAGGGAAGATGGACTTCTACTATTCAGGGAACGAGTGTGTGTACCATCGGATGAGGAGCTCCGAAAATCTATCCTTTAGGAGGCTCACTCATCTGCGTATGCCATGCACCCGGGCGGTACAAAGATGTACCGGGACTTGAAGGAAAGCTACTGGTGGTCGGGGATGAAGAGAGAAATTGCAGAATACGTGAGCCGTTGCCTTACTTGTCAACAGGTTAAGGCAGAGCACCAACACCCGGCAGGGTTACTACAACCACTTACCATTCCAGAATGGAAGTGGGAGCATGTTACCATGGACTTCGTGGTGGGTCTACCACGGACGGTTAGGAACTACGACGCGGTATGGGTGGTAGTCGATAGGCTGACCAAGAGCGCTCATTTCCTACCTATCAACACTACCTATACGCTCGAGCGGTTGGCCAAATTGTACACAGATGAGATTGTGAGACTGCATGGGGTTCCGGTTACTATAGTATCGGATAGGGACCCACGGTTCACATCACGGTTTTGGCCTAAGTTCCAGGAATCCATGGGTACGAAATTGAGGTTTAGCACCGCGTTTCATCCTCAAACGGATGGGCAATCTGAACGGGTGATTCAGATCTTGGAGGACATGTTAAGGGCATGTGCCTTGGAGTTCCAGGGGAGCTGGGACAATCAGTTGGCTTTAGTAGAATTTGCCTATAACAACAGTTATCAGGCAAGTATAGGCATGCCCCCATACGAAGCATTGTATGGGAGGAAATGCAGGACACCATTGTGTTGGGACGAGGTCGGCGATGCTAAGCTTGAGGGCACCGAGTTAGTCGAGATCACTAAGGAGAAGATAAAGGTCATACAGGATAGGCTTAAGGCTGCCCAAGACCGACAGAAGAGCTATGCTGATAAACGTCGAAGGACGTTGGAGTTTGAGGTTGGTGACGAGGTATTTCTGAGGGTATCACCTTGGAAAGGGATCATCAGGTTCCTCAGTCGGGGTAAGCTTAACCCACGTTACATAGGCCCGTTCAAAATCCTTGAAAGGATTGGGGTTGTAGCTTACCGACTTCAGTTGACTCCAGAGTTAGAAAAGATTCATAATGTATTTCATGTTTCTATGCTCAAGAAGTATGTGCGGGACCCGTCACATATTCTTGAGAAACCACCGGTAGAAATCCGAGAGGACCTACATTATACGGTACAGCCGGTAAAGATCATAGACCGACAGGTAAAGAAGCTAAGGAGCAAAGAGGTGCCGATGGTCAAGGTACTTTGGAAGAGTGATCGTGTCGAGGAGCAAACGTGGGAAGTGGAGACCCTAATGAGGGAACAATATCCATTTCTGTTTGATTAGACACATGGATTTCGGGGACGAAATCCCAAATAAGGGGGGTAGAACTTGTAACACCGCCCCCGAGTATTTGTACTGTACCAAACTATGTATTGAACCTTGAGAAATGTATAAAAGCATTTTTACGTGATTGTAAATTTTTATCGTTTCTATTACGTGAATAGTAAAATTCACGTGGGGCCCACACCGGATGTGGGGCCGCCCAATATTATCGGGACCACATATTATATTAATCTTGGACTAGATAATATGTATATGGTGGTGGATATCCTAATTGGGCCATGACAATGGCACAAGGGTGACCGGTTGGTCAAACGGGCTAAATTATCGGTATCGGCAATTTATCAGATAACAGCCCAAAAAGGGATTCCGAGAACCTATAAATTAAAGTTGGGGATTTCATAATGATTCTAAGGCCCAATAAGGATTGGGAACGAGTGTTATATTTTATTTGACCCAATAAAATAAAATATACTTAAAACAGTCCGGAAAATACAACTTTCGGGACCGATTCTACACTTAGGGACATAAAGGGATGACCTCCCACATGAGTGGGGGCCACCCCACGGATTTTAGTGCTGCAGATGTCAAGGGAGCCGCACAAAGAGAAGGGGGAGGGGAAAGAGAAGGGGTTGAGGGGAAAGGCATTAAATGGAGTAGGGCCTCCCACATGCCATGATTGTGAGAAATGCCAAGAAGGCATTCTCAATCATACCAACCCACCCCATTTCGTATCAGGCATCAACCAAGTGAGAGGAGCTCTGCAAATAAACCATTTTCATCCATCATACACGCACCAAGTTAAGGGAGGAAGAAGAAAGGGAAAAGAGAAGAGAAAAGAGGAGTTTAGGTGGGAAAACTTGTGTTTAACAAGGTAATGACTCCATTACTCCTATTTCTTGTTCTTCAATACTCTTTTATGATTATTCAATCATATTTCACACCCTAGTAATGTTCTACACGTTGGGATGTGTAGAAAGAGGGGTTGGAAGGTAGTTCTAAGTCCAAGAACGGACTTAGAAGCCAAAGTGACCGGTTCGCCGGAAAATAACCTTTTTGAGGTTATTTGTATTACTATGGGTTTTATGATGATAAAACCTTGTTAGTAACTTGTCTAAGGTATTCAAGGAACTTTCACGGAGTTGAAAAGGTCACCGGAGTTGTCGCCGGAGTTCGTTGAAGTTCGCCGGAGTTTCGTCGGAGCTAAATCGGGGAGGCTAGAACTTCATAAGCTTCATTAAGGTGAGAAGACGGATTTATGCTTTATAACTTTTGCGTGAGGCATGAGATTACCTAAAGTAATCAGGAATATGTTTTGTGGAATGATTAAAGATAACCAAGTGTGTGTTTATGCCATGATTATACACAAAACATAGTTAAAAAGCATGTTATGTAGGTTTGGTGATTAAAAATGTGATAACATATTTTGTGTGATGATCCAGGGATCCAAAATGGTATTTTTGGATCAAGGACATCAAGAAGTATATGTGTATAAAATTTCAAGTTAATCGGACTCTGTTTGGGGGGTCAAAAGGGGCGTTGACCGCCAAGTCAACTGCCATACCCGATCGGGTATTGACACATACCCGACCGGGTATTTGTTGAAAATCAGCTTTGTGGACTACTGTATCCTGTACTCGACCGAGTATGGGTTAATACTCGATCGAGTATTGGGTTATGCTCAAAACGGGCAGTTTTGAGTAGGTTAATGTGGGCCGTTCGGGTGGGACCCGCCCACGTTGGATCCTAAGGATTGTTATATGACTATAGGGCTAGGCATTGTCCATAGTTAAAGGAATGAAAGGTTAGCCATATCCAGGTTAGGATTTGGTAGAGAATAGACTGGGGATTGAGTGCCCTTGGACGGTAAATGATCCAGAATACTCCAGGTGGGGTCGAGTACCCTTGGACGGTAAATGATCCAGAATACTCCAGGTGGGGTCGAGTACCCTTGGACGGTAAATGATCCAGAATACTCCAGGTGGGGTCGAGTACCCTTGGACGGTAAATGATCCAGAATACTCCAGGTGGGGTCGAGTACCCTTGGACGGTAAATGATCCAGAATACTCCAGGTGGGGCCGAGTACCCTTGGACGGTAAATGATCTTAAATACTCCAGGATGGGTTGAGTGCCTTGGACGGTAAATGATCCTAAAACACTCGGTAGTATGAATCGAAGTAGACTATAGCTTGTGAGCTAGGTAACCGGGAAAGGAGTGAGAAAAGTCAGGCAAGAACTTTATCTCTAAAAGACTCTTTAAGGTAAATGACCTACGGGTTGAGTATTTTACGAGTATATATACAGTATGTATCATCGGGTGGATGAGGGACATCTATATGTATATATCACCCTATTTTTGGGTCTCGTGTCTGAAACATTAGTTATTCTTCATATAGCCTGCTTGTCACTAGTACTTCTATGGAGTACTGACCCCTCCGGGGGCCCTCACATTTTTCAGGTTGAGGCTAGAGTCCTACTACCTGCACCTTTGCCTAGGGTGACTGATCGAGAAGGAAGACGTGGTTCGTGCTTCCATTCTTATTTCAAATGTATAAACCGCTCATGGATTTTTGAACAATATTTTCATTAAAACAGTTGGGGGCCTGCGTGCCCGTGTTTGCCACGTGTGGCTAAGTATCAAACATTTTATTATTTTCCGCATTTGATTGATTATGATATTGATGTTGATTGTATGTGTTTACTAATCGGTTTGGCAATAGAATAAATCGGACGCCTTGTACAACTCAATAGGGATGAACTGTTGTTGTTCTTATCGGGTTGTACGGCGGTTGTCTACGTGGCTCGGATGCGGTCCGGGGCGTGACACAGCAGCAGGCGGCGAACTCATCGGTACGCTGGAAGAAGGCACCGTGGTCAGCGACGCGGGGAAGGTGATCTGTGCCACATCAGCCACGCTCATCCTCAAAGGAGTGGAGACTACCGTACATGTGGCGGCAGTCGACCCCAAGGCGGCAGCGACTGTACTAGGGTTCATGGGAACCGGAAAAAAAAAAATAGAAATTGTGTATCTACAAACCTAGAGCTCTATATAACCTAAATATATTAGGCTATTAGTTGGTTGCCCTAACAGGCCAAATGGACCAAAATGGGCCCAACGGATCGCAACAGGCCCGACAAGCTGAAGTGGTCTCGTTGATCGAGCTCCAAACTAGGGTAATGTCCTGAGCGCTTAAACAATAGTAGATCCGGATAATATATTTCAACAACTATGTATCATGAATGAGTGATCTGAATTATGTAAAATGATCAAACTACCCTGGCCTCCTGTATGGAACTAATAGAATATTTCTTTATTAACGAAGGTAATTTCAACGGTCTAAAAATCATCACTCAATTACTAAAATAAAATAATTGCATTACACCATATGAAAAATTCAAGAAATTTCCAATAACAACATTTTAAATATGCATATCCACGTTGAAGATCTGCTAATCAACACACAAAAATTAGTCAAATGAAGATAGAAGCAAAGAATACTATTTCAAATGAGCAAAAATTAACTGCTAATATGCTGCACATAGATCTGTATACTTGTCGATTTAATTTTATAATATTAAGTCATAAGATTTTGTCTCCTCTTGCAGTTGCCGCCAATTTCAGCACACAAAAAAGAAAACCTAACAGATCAAAAAAAGATGGGGTTCTTGCTCCCAATGATTCTCCCTACCTTCACGGAGTTGCTCAGCGGCTGAGAAGGGAGAGGATGGTAATGAAGGTAGCGGGTTCGTGTGGTGGGAGCAGCAGCCTGAAAGGTGATGTAAGTCCTGCTGGATTCGTCCTTTGGAGCCAGTACTGACGAGGCTGACTGTGATCAGATCCGGACTTAACTGTCTAGGGGCTTTGGAGGGTAGTTCATAGACTCCAGGATTATGGGAGCGTAAGCCCCGACACCTGGATTATCAAAAAAAAAGAAGGGGTTCTTGTTTTTTTTGAAATAAATGGAATTAATTGGCATCAATCAAATCGAGAAGGGTTTCTTGTTCTAGAACTTGGGCTATTTCTCGGAAATGGCTACAATGTGCTTGAATTTTTAAAGTTAGGGCTGTGCTAAAGAATATGAAACTGAATATATATAAATCTCAAGAACAACTAACCAAAAATTCGTTTATAAGGCAACCATCATAGACTATTGAACATTTGAACATGAGGTTTTTTTTGAGTGAAATTGTAGATAATTTATCAAAACACAAAAATGAAATGAATTTACAAGAAAATTGACACTCAATTTTGCAAGAAGTGAACAATGAGATGGAGAATAAGAAACTCTAGAATATAAAATAGAAACCAATAAAATTAAACCCATATGCAATGAGAGGAAATGTTGATCGAGTGGAAGGGGATGAGAGCTTTCTTCGCCGCTTAGCTCCGTTCGGATAAGCACGCCGGTTTCCTTATAGCCTGGTGTTGTCGGTGATGGTCTCGAGAGGGGAATATATCTGTTAGAAGAAATGTTTAGAGGGGAAGCAAGGGTTATAATAGGGACTCCTCTTCGAACGAGACGTCTGAAGCGTAAGGATCGTAAAAATTACGCCGAACGAATAAGTCACAAAACGTCTGAACGAATAAATCCTTTTTATAATTAAGTCCCAAGCAAACACAACTATATAGCTTACTGGTTAAGTCAGAATACTCATAAAGTCACAAGTAAACGGTCTCGAAAGTGAAAAATCATTTTGAGACAATGAAAATAAAGAATTTTATTTTGCAAATTAATTTGGAATAGAGGATACAATTTATGCAATAAGTATAAATGCAAGAAAAAGAAGTTAAGAATTAAAGATAACATATTTCCTTCCAAAAAATAATAATAATAAAAATATTCGCAATGATTTTGATAAAAGTTCTACTGGGTAGTTGAAAAGTTGACAAACTTGAGAAAAATAAAGTGCTAGAACAAATAGTTAACTTTCATAAGGTTGTCCGTAAAAAAATGTAAACTCAAGGAATTTAAACAACATATGAAATATATGCCATTTTTTCGTAAGGTTGTCCGTAACTCAAGGAATGTAAACTCGAAATTTGAAATATTCTCCCTAAATGTGCTCCAATCCAAGCCAGAAAATGTACTAGTATTTATGAGGAGTTGAGGACCAAAGTTCACCCGTGGAGGGTGAGAGCACCTGGGCGCATCTGCTGGGCGAGGAAGGAAAAGACGCAGGTGCCAGCCAAAAATAAAATAGAAATTGCCCCAAATAGGAGTAAAAACGCTTTGAAATTTCAAAATAGGAGTATCATGTTTTTTATTCTTTGAATAGGAATAATCTGCCAAGTTTGGGAAAAAATGACATGTTTATTAAAAGCCTAGTAATGTCAAATTTGACAGAAATTTACTCCTATTTAGGGAATAAAAAACATGATATCCTATTTTGAAATTTTAAAACTTTTTTACTCCTATTTAGGGAATTTATTCAAAATAAAAAGCTGAATTTCTTTAAACTCTTATAGCTATTTTATTTGTAGTCCAATTTTTATAAAAATATAAATTAAAATTCATAACTTTTTATGATCTTTCATATAACTCCAGTATCACGTATATAAAATTAAAAATATGAAGTTCCACCGGCTAGTGATTTTCAGATCTAATTTTTTTTAAGTAGATCCAAATGCTAAAATTAAGATCTCATGATTATTTTTTTCAAATTTCATTTTTTAAATATCTGAAGTAAGAACAAAAAAGTTTAACTCCAAATATATTTATTATTACATCAAATGATTGCATTTATAGATCATAATTATTCATAAAACAGAATTTGGCGAAAAGTCGATGTATAATACGGAGTAGTAAAAGTAGGGTTTTAACTATAGAAAACTTTACTGATCAAAAGTAAAGTTTGCGGTATCCTAAAAGAAGATAAGTCAGGCAAAACAGTAAGATGAGTATGTAACGATTTTTAAATGAAATATCTATTAATAATATATAAAAGTAAAAGATTTTCAAGGAATAGTGTTCCCTCTCAAAAACATCAACATCAATGAGTCATTGGGTTATTTATCTAGATTTATTCCTATTGGTAAATTTGGGTAGTGAGAATAGTGATTGAGATTTAATGTATCTCATTCCCACTATTCCAAGATATTTTTTGTTGAGAGTTCATAAAAAATAGATCATGGGTGAGGGCTATACCCAATGTATGCCTATTTACATTCAGCTATAAAAGCGGATTCAATAACACATTTCTCCCATTCACTCGATCATCAAGCCCACAAAGCAAAAAAAAGTCAATATATATATATATATACACACACACACACACACCTTCAATATGGTTGGTACGAGGTCTATCGTTCATGGGATCCTGCACATCAAGGATAGGGTTCAATGATTTATTGTTTATGTGGTTGGGTTATAATTCTTCAGTTTGGATGGTTTGGTCAGAGTAATTAATGAATCTTGATATTTAAGTCTAGGTCGGTGGGGTGGTTTAATGGGGCCATGAGGGTCGGACGCAGCACGTGTGACTGGTGGATTAACATTGATGCCACAGGACATATTTGCAAAAAAAAAATATTAATTATTTTTGACATATATTTGCAAGCAAGTATAGAGTATAGACTTGAAAAAAAATCCAGAAGTCAATATTTTCTTCATTAATTGTTTTCCAAATATTTTAAAACCACACAATTAATGTTCATTTAAAAAGTTGAAATTCGAGAAAAATGCATGATAATAATTTGTTTCTGTGTGCATTTTTAACAAAAAAAATGGCATATATTTCATATGTTGTTCAAATCCAAGTAATATTATTTAAAAATATTTTTTTTAGAAATAGATTTAAAAAATCCTCACATCGAATGTAATTTGACATGCAGATACTTTATTTTCAAAATTGAAGTAACTATTATTATTAAATGCATATACGTAGATCTATTATAGAAATATTTTGAGCGTGATTGTGTCTTATTAATTTTTTCAAATATTTTTTTCAAAAACATATTATGTTTTTTTTGTATATGAAATCATTTTGCCAAAAAAAGTATATGATATAACGCTATGTATAATCAAATATCATTTTCATAAAATATCTTTAAGTATTATGGTAGTAATAAAAGCAAATCTGCTAGATCTGTGGGTTGTAAGTGTGCTAATTTGTACAGAAGTCCGATTGAATGATTTTAAGATAAAGGTTTAATAGGTGATGATTGTGTCTAGTAGAGGGAGTGTGTTCTTACCGTTTAATAAGTCTAAGCGGAGGATGAGGCGGATGAGGCATACGAGACGGAGGAGGCTTATAAGAGCTTGATTCATGACTGACTCCAGAAATGTTGGCGAAGTATCGGTAGAAAGGGGGGATGCGTGACTGACTTTTGACCGACCGTTGATTGAAGAAGTGTTTGGAGTGAAATATTGTTGAACTTGGTTGGAGAGAGGTTGAGGCCAATTGTCTTTTGCTTGGAGGAAATGAAGGATTGAAGAAGTGTTTTGGGTGGAATGTTGGTGGGGCTGATTGAAGAGGCGTGGCCGAAGAGGAGAACAATTTTGTTCACTCCATCTTTTGACATTGAACATCACCTCCACCCTATTGGGCTGCCACATGGCATGACAATTGTTTAAACCTTTTCAATTATTATAATTTTTTCATTTTTGATTCAATTTTTTCAAAAGTTATATCAATATTTTTTATTTTTTATGATCTTTCATATGATACCAATGTTGAATATGTAAAATTAAAAAAACAATCCGGCCAAAAATAGATTTAAGAAAAAAAAGATTTTTTTTTTCAATTTTTTATATGAAATATGGATAGCAATGGGAAGATAATAAAAAATTATTAAATCTGATATAGTTTTTGTGAAAGGAAAAATACACATCGGAGTTCTTGAATATATAAAATTATCCGATGTATCGAATCATGAGTTAACGTTAAAGGTAGGGACTCCGGTGATGCTTTTGCGAAATATTGATCATTCATTGAGGTTGTGTAACGGGACTCGGCTTATTCTAACGAGGCTCGGTGATCATGTTTTGGAGGGGAAGATTTTAACAGGTGTGAGTGCTGGACAAAAAGTATTAATTCCTAGATTTTCCATGACCCCATCTGATGCCAGCTTGCCTTTCAAATTTCAGAGGCGACAATATCCTCTTATGACTTCATATGTTATGACTATAAATAAAATTCAATGTCAATCTTTGTCCCGTGTTGGGTTGTTGTTGAAAAAACTGTATTTACCCCGAGGTGGCAAAATCTCGGTATCAAGGGTGACCAATTGTTCTGTTTTAAAAATTTGAATTTTTTTAGAAGATGAAGGAACAACTGACAAGACTCGAAATGTTGTATTGAAGAAGTATTCAACAATGTTTAGGGTTACATGAAATGCATATTTACAATGTTATGATTTCTACGTATTTGTTGGTTGTTTTTTATCTTTTAAATAATGCTTAGTGCGCTCTTTTTAACCATAATATTATAAGTGTATTTCGTTTATTGCTTTGATCTATATCACTATTCCATGGAGATAGATGTGATCATGAATTGATAGTGTGATTTGAATTAGTGTACACAAAAATTGAAACAAAATTTACCGAACATGCATCGCACGGGTGAATTTACCAGTTTCCGATAAAGTACGGAGTATATTTTTCTTGTCGTATTGTACTAAACACAACTTCTTAGCAAAAAAAAAGGCTAATTTTAAACACAACTTCTTAGCAACTTGTACCAAACTAAGCATCCATACACTCAACCAAAAAAGGCTAATTTGGAATAAAAATGATTTCAAACAAATAATAGATACTATTTCTGTCTTAAATTAATTGTCTCAGTTTAATAGGTGGTGTTTTATTAGTCAATAAAATCCATTTTTAATCTATTATTTTATATATCAAGTTTGTATATTTAACTTAAGCTTTTGTAATTCAACCCAACATAAATTTCCAGAGTAATGTATTTCTTCTCAACATCTAATACAGAGAATAATTTTACATACAATTTTGATAGTGAGAAATTACTTTTTCATTAATCAAGCCTTAAAATCAGATAAGAAACTAAGAAAGTATGGTTTGGTTGATATTATTTCATTGTTTTACTAAATATCAAATCACATCATTTCGATAAAAGTGTAAAGCCCCTGAATCTAAACGACTAAACCTTGAAATAAAGGGAGTGTTAAAATTTATAAATGGTATTTCAGAATTGAGTACTTTGTGTAATATTGTTGCAAAGCATTACACAGTACACTCAAACATTACATTATTTGATGAAATGAAAAATGTTTGGTGTACACGCTAGTTTGATGTACACTTTTGACACACTTGTTTGTCTACAGAGTAAGGCACCAGCACATCTCTTGCTTGATAGTCATTCCATAGATGGGTGATGTTAAGCTAATCATACAACATAATTACTCCCTAGTTAGCAACATCGAGGGTAAATGCAGCAGCATGTATTTTCTAATTGATTTTTTTTTTGGTCCCTTCTGGTCTTCCCCTCGCTTTCTTCTCCAAATGAAATTGAAGAAATTGATCACCATACCTCCTTACCAGTTCAAATGAACAAAGATATCCCTTACCCAGCCTGTTGGCTTTTCGGAAATCTTCCCATTCCCCGCCATAGATTGCAAATTCATCACCTTGATTACGCATTTTGATCTCCCAGCGCTTTCCTTGCGCATTCTCAAGCGGGATGCATCTCTTCCCCGCAATTCCCATTTTTTCTACGAACCCTTTTGGTATGATCTGTGCGTTCAAAAAAAGAAATGAAACAGCCAGGAAGTATGTTTCGGTGTGGTGCAGTTTCCATAACGACTATGGTTATACTCCGTATTTGACAGTGAAGTGAAAAATTCAAGGAAAACTGGACAAGAATAATCACAACTATTAGTGATCCGCTTGAAATAATCCAAATTATCAATTATCTCAAAATGATCCCAACTATTGTAAAAAAATCTCAAAATACTCCAAGGACAATAAAATATTATAAGTCATTTACGTACTCCGTATTATTTATTGTCCTTGGAGTATTTTGAGATTTTTTTCAATAGTTAGGATTATTTTGAGATAATTGATACTTTGGATTATTTCATGCAGATCACTAATAGTTGGGATTATTCATGTCACTTTGGATTATTTCAAACAAGTTAAAGACTCAGACCGCTTGGTATTGAAATTAGAGATTGGACATTGAGACAAGCTAGACCCCTGCACACCGATATTATAACAGAATTTAGAATTGTGTTGACATATATGGTTAAATGACATTAAAATGTTTTTTAATGACACGACATTAAAATGTTTTTTAATGACACGACATTAAAATGTTATACTCAAACAATTAATTAATTCAACTCATTTTCTTTTAAATCCAAAATATCAGACTAATTTTCTAGAGCGGCCACTGCAAAGTTTAAGTTAGGGAAGATTTGAGTTTGCTTTACTTTGAAAAATGATTTTTAAATTTACTGTACTTCCAAAATGATCCACAAACACAGGCTCCCTAGGCACTCAATCCTTATAATAAGGGTGGACATGGTTTGAATTCCTGATAATTACGTTATGGGCAAGTGGGCAACTTTGCACAGCAAGTGGTGTCTGTAACTCTGAAAGTACTAGTTACAGACTTCAAACTCTATGGACCAGATTGTGAGTCACTTAGTTTAATACCCCAGCAAATGGTTCGGCTGGTTGTAGAAGATCCTCAACAATGGAATGCATCCTTTCTTAAAATAAAATTACAAAAGAGACACGGGTCATGAGATACTCTAAAAGGCATGGACTTGTAGCCGCACAAGAGAAAGATACATACCATTTTCTTATCGCGGGGTGGAAGGGAAACTACGAAACTTGGATTGTTACACCACTTCATAGTGCCAACTGACTTAGTAGATTCATCTGTCTCCTCTCCTTTCTTCACCCTCACATTGCGATCAAGATTAGTTGATTTTCCACCTGCTAATTTATGGCATGAGTAGAACAGTTTAACATTCTTCTAAGTAGCAGGACTGAGCAAATTTAGCTCTAGAGTGATTGCTTCAGATTCAACCCCAACAGGTTACGAGCCATAAAGTTTTCAATTATATTCAAGACAACTGAAGTTACTACTTCCAGCCAAAACCCAAAATAACAAGGTCACAACCGATTAGACCCTAATTAAACCATATAATTATTTTTAAATATGTAATTTACCTAAAAAGTATTAATATTTAACACATATTAAGCATAAAATTTAATTTAAATTTATTTAAAAATTTATAGAATAAAAAACTTTCTATATACAAATTAATTAGCTAGCAAAATCAACTTTTAAAGAGAAACTTTTTATATTAAAAATTCAAATTCAGTCCAACCGATCCGGTCCAGTTATACCAAGAGTAATCTAGTCCAATCTTGGCAATAGATTTAGTAATGAGAAATATAATAGTGTCTATGATTTCTTAACCAAGATTACAAATTTTATTGTAATCATTTTATAATGTTACACTCATGCACATTTATTTCGAACGCCATACATATTTTTGTATGCCCAAAATTCATTTCAATAATTACACATAACAAACTCATTCAAATTAATAGAATTAGCTATGTCTATTCCTTTGTTACAGCAAAATCTTTTGAAAAGCATATACAGCTCAACAAGTTAGTATAAAAATCTTTGTGCACTACAGAAACTTGATCAATCTAAGATTCTAAACACAATGCACATTTAAAAAAAAGATTAGCTTACAAAAAAAGATCATTTGAATAAAAAATCTATCATACGATTTAACATTTATTAAATTAAAATGATTCAAACTTGTAGAATTTGCTGACAGAGTAGGTTGTAGGTATATACCAGGAGAGAATCGGGAAGATGATAGTTGTTTTTCGCAGCAAGTGTAGTCGTAGAGTCGAACTTGGAAAGTAGAGTAGTTATCCATCAGCCAGAATACTGCGAAATCCCCCGCCGCCAAATCGTTATCCTTCACAAACACATCCCATCCGTCCCCAAAAAGGGAATGCTCGCCGCTCTTCTTAAGCTTTACGGCCCATTTTTTCTCCGACGCCGCGGCGGCGTTCGCTACGAGTGACAGCGTCGGCGACAGCTTTTCCCCAAATATCTCCACAAAGAGCGGCGGTAAACGCTGCAAGAAACGGCAAATTAGACACATGCATTCACGGAATCGATTGTGTACAACGGAGAATTTGAGAACTTACCAGAGCAGAGGCAAAATCGCCTATTAAGATCTTGAAAAACGAAGGATTTTGCTTCTGCATCTTAAAATTACCGGAAATATTGAGTATTTCCTGTTTCCATGTATTCTAATTAAACAGATTTGGAGCTTCTGTAATCAATTGAAGTTTTGTCTAGTTTCTTTATTTAGAGCTTCTTTAATGGAAACACTGCTGTTTTATGGCTTTCATTTATAAACGTCTTGTTTTGATGAAGGGCAACACTTTTGTCAGACATTGTTGTAATAAATTGGGAATATTTTAAAATATGAGTAGAAATGTTTGTTGATTTTAAAATGAAACTGTTTTTGTTTTTTATTTTCTATCTCGAATAATAATTATCAAATTTCAAAAGTATTCTCAAATTTAAATTATAATACTACAATAATGGCATGTCAGTAATTAATAAATACTCATATTTTAGGAATAAAAAATATTGTTGTCATTATTGCATTATTGTAACTTGTAAGTAAATTGTGTAATAGAAATTGCCCAATATAGGAGTAAATATAAACATAATTGTACAAATAGGAGTAAAGCTTAAAACTTCCTTCAATAGGAGTAAACATTAATTTTGTACCCTTAATATCTCTAACCTAGTTAATTCTAAAATATGACTTATTTAATCCTAACCTAGTTAATTTATGACTTATTCGATAATAATTTATTTTTTTTCAAAAAATAAAAAATATATTTTTTTTTAAAAAAATAAAAAACTCAAAGAAATAAAATAAAATTCACTGCGCCTCTGCCGCCTCAGCACCACCACCTCTAGTCACCAGGGAAAAAAATGCCAAGTTCATTACGAATGCCATATTTATGGCAGAAAACAATGAAAATGTTGGCATTCGCAAAGAGAAATATGCCATGTTTTTTGCATTTTCAGAAAAAATGCAGTTTTTAGGGAAAATGGATTTTTTTTCACCGCTCGAAGGTGGTGGTGCAGGGAGGTAGTACAAGCGGTGGGAAAGACATCCATATTTTTTTTTTTTATGGAGTTTTACTATTTTTTATTATTTTTTTTAAAAATAAAAAATTTAATTTTTTTATTAATATTTTATAAATTTTTTAATTATTTTTCTACGATTTTTTGAATTTTTTCCAAATTTATTATGAATTAAACATTTAATTAAAAGTTGTTGGGGCTTGGGTAGGGGTATACTTGTCCAAACACTAAAGTTACTCCTATTCAAAACATGGTACTCCTATTTTTGCATTTTGCCTATGTTTTGCTCATATTTGGGGAATTCTCTCATTGTGTAAAATAAGAGTGAAAACGTTTTGAACTTTAAAATAGGGTTTCTATATTCTTTCTTTTCAAATAAAAGTCATTACTGATATGATCGACTAATATTGTCATTAATTGTAGTAGATGCTACTCCTTCCATATTGTAAAGTTTGTTACACTTTTCTTTTTGGGATGTATTTAAAAGTTTGCTACACTTTCATTTTTGGTAAGTTTATCCTTTATAAAATACTCAAATATGCTTACTTTTTCTACTTTTCTTCTCTTTCATACTTTTAAACGATCTCTCATACTTTTTATACACTATTCATTACTCATACTTCTTTACTTTTTAAATAATGTGCAAACCTAATAACATTCTTTAAAATAAGGAGGGAGTATCATATTGGAATTAATGGCTCCAAAGTGATAATACATCCATCCCATATTTGGTGTCCACTTTCAATTTGGCACGATTATTAATAAAGTACTACCTCCGTCCCTTAAAACTTTGCCAAAGTTGACCGGTACGAAGAATAATAAAGTAAAAATTGTGTGGTTGAGGTTTGTGTAGAAGAGAGAGAAATAACAGAAACCACAAAATAATTGATTAAAAAGGAAAGTGACAAAGTTTTTTGGGACATCCCAAAAAGGAAAGATGGCAAAGTTTTAAGGGACGGAGGGAGTAGTTGATAAGTAAAAATTGTGGTCATGATTTGAATAAAGAAACACGATATTCATTTTGGGATAATACAAAAAGAAAAGGACAACCAAAATGAGGCGAAACAAGTAATAAATATTACAATATTACTCTTATTTATAAAAACATAACACATCTATTTCGAAAATTTTAAACATATTTACTTTCTGGAATTGTGCCATGGTAAAGATAGTGAGATCATTAATAAAAAAAATGCCTTACCGGTGGGCGTAGCTCAACTGGTAGCAAGGGGGTGCCACAAGGGTTAGGTCTCGGATTTAAAACCCGACAACTGCGATGAGGAGTTACTATGCTAAAAATGCATAGTGCCTCTGCAAGTACGGGGACAAAGCTTCATTCTCTATCTGTCAGATTGAGATTATAATCCAATTTACATCCTCCCGACGTACCGTCCGGTCGAGGTTGAGGGGCCCTCAGGGGTGGGGTGTAGGGTTAGTGAGATCATTAATAAATAACAAGACCGGAGTATGATTTTGAGAGCATTGATTTTGGTTTTGCGAAGGACGAGTGTATCTTGGGCAGAACGACTATGAAGTTGGGCAGACATCAGACAGGCGAGCTCAAATAGAGTAACAGTATGGTGTACCTATTAGCTTAGAACGATTAGAAGTTGGGCAAATTTCAATATCCACTTTTATTTTATCGATGTACACGGACAAACACAGATAAAATACTTTAATGTTCTTAAAATATTTCATATGTGCACAAGAAAAATAGGGGGTGGGTACAAAAGTGAGTACAAACAGATTTTTTGATTAGCTTATTGGAGTATTTATTGAGACTTTTCGAAAAAAACACATTTTGATAATTAATTACGGTATTTAAGTTCTTGTTCCAGATAAAAAATTATTTAAGGTCATACAATCAATGTCTATCGGGGCGTAAATTAATGTCTATTTGGAAAAATAATTCGTAGAGTCTGTTTGATAACATTAAAATTGATTGAATTGATTGAAATTTATGAAATTCTATCTGAAATGATTGGATTGGTTGATTCTACTGATTTGTGGGAAAAAAATATTAATGAAATAAAGAAATTTTCTTATGAAAATAATTAAAATGATTGATGGAGTATATGGCTCAGGAACCCCCGGCTCATAGACTCCTATTATTCTAATGGAGGCCCAGGAAGCACGGCAGACCCAAATCACGGTGCCCCTAACACACATTCAAAGAAAGACGAAGGCATACATCCCGAAAAGACGAGGACATACATTCAAAGAAAAACAATCAAAGGAAAACGAATTATATGCAAAAGCCCGAAGGCAGGTATTCATTCATCAAAAGAAAGGAAAAGTTAAAGTGTATATTACAAAATGGCCGAGGCCGAGAGCATACAAATATTCATTACAACAAAATTGTTCAAAATTTGCTAAGTACAAATCAAATATTATCAGCCCCGGTGGCAGCCTCTTCCACGGGCTTTGAGGTAACCTCTGTGTCGGCCTCTGCTTCGTCCCCCTCGACCTCCTTCATCACCTCAGTATCTTCCAAGTATGGCCTTTTGACATCTGGGGGGAGAGGAACGCGGATATCTGGCTGCAGGGGAGGAAGGTCGTATGCCGCCGGGTCGAAGTCTTTTGGATCAATCTTCATGTGACGTGCCATCCTCCGGTAGATAAGGGCCTGAGTAAAAAACTCACCCCCATCACAGTATTGTTTGCCCTTTCGGGAAACCCACTCCACACCGGGCCCGTCGCACCATTCATCGACGGAGGACTCCACGACTGAGGACAGCCATTGTTTGTGCTCCTCGGCTTTCCACCCCCCGGCCAAGAATCCGGAGGTGGCCTCCTCTCGCTCCTTCGCAACGGCATCCGCCTTGGCGGCCTCGGCCTCCTTGGCGGCCTTCTCGAGGGCTTCAGCTGCGGACCTCTCAGCCTCGGCCTTGCCCCGGTCTGCGGCCTCCGCCCGCAGCGTCATCTGTCGAAGGCTCTCCTCCAGTGCAGCCATCTGCCTGATGGCATCAGAATTATGGGAGACAAGCTCCCGCATCTTCGCGTCCTGCTCAGCCTTGTGCAGGCGCCACTCCTCCATCCTCCGGGCCTGTTCGTCGAGGGAATGCAGGCCTGTAAATTATAAAGGAGTTAGGAAAAGCGTACAATATATCCTAGCGCAAGGTAAAACGGTAGTGAGGAAGAAACTTACAGTGAGGGAAGACCGGAGGATCTTGTCCTCGAGGGCCAAGTCATCATCAGCCCCGAGGGCGGCTCTGTCAATCTCGGGGGTCATGCCCCTCAGAAGCACCCTCGGGTCCACCGTGCAGTTCATCACGACTGACCCCTCGGGAGAGAAACCTGCAAAACCTCGGAGGGTGGCTCCCGGACACCCATAGACACTTCAGCCACCGTCATCTCCACATGCGTCCCGGAGGCGGGGTGCTCATCTATGATCACCACGGGAGGATCTTTCTTCCCAGTATCTCCCTTTTTGGGCCTCTTCCCCTTGGGAGCCTTGCCCGCAGCCTTCCTCTTGACAGCGGCGGCGGCATCAGCGCTCGGGACCACCGATGGCCCCTCGGACTTCTTAAAGAAGTCACCGGCGGGCTTCTGGATGCCCGCATCCGTCCCCTTCGGGACCTTGGAGGACTTCTTCTTCAGATCAGCGAGTCCCCTGACGTTCATCTTAGAGACCGGGATACCTGCAACACAATAAAGGGTTAGGCCGACGGGTCATCAATAAATGGCATGAAAGTACAAAAAAGAATGAAACTATATGCTAAGTACGAAAATAAAGATGCCCTCGGCTGCTACCTCCTAAACCCCCGGAGGCTCTATCGAACGTCGGGTACTTTTCATCTGTTTCCCCCAGGAAGCGATACCGCCGGAACCCGAGGGTATAGAGATCCTCCTCCTGAATGCACTCCTTGATGGCTATGTTCTTATCTCGGCCCTCCGGGATCTTGGCCAGGATCCTCCCTTCCTTCTCGAGGGCGGCACTCCTCACTTTCTCATGTCATCTAAACCGATCACGCAGCTCCCTCGGGAAGGGGCTCTCAGCTAGCCTGACGTAGCACCATCGCTCCTTCCAGCCTTTGTTCGAGGAAGGCGCCTCGGTGAATAACTTGAACAGGGCCACCTGCTGCAAGTTCGTGAAGCCCTCGACATTCGCGTGACCCCCCCGGCAGAGGTTGAAACTCTGGAAGAACAAATCCAGGCTGGGGGTCACCCCTCGGAACCAGCAAAGGTTCAGAAAGCCCGCCACATATGAGTGGCTGTTGGGTGTCAGTTGGCAGGGGACCAAACCCACGTACCTGAGGTATTCCCGAAGGAATGGATGCAGGGGGAACCGAAGACCCATGGAAACAGAGAGGATGTGGACGGCGATGCAACCCTCGGGAGCTCAGGAGAGCACATCATCAGGACCCGGCGCCACCACTACGCCCGAAGGCCCCACATGCAACTGAGTGACATAGAAATCCGCCTCATCAGCCTTCGACTGTATCTCGAGGGCGGCGGTATTCAAGTAGGAGTACCCTTCGGGCATGTCGACGGGATTCCCTCGGTCTGCGACGCTGCCTTTCTTCTTGGAAGCAGCACCCTTCGTCTTCTTCTTCCCGGGGGCCACCCGGAGAGGGACCGCGTTCAATGGCCGAGAGGTGCTGGCCTCACCAGCGTCTCGAGGGGGAAGGACAGCGACGGTGACCCTCACGCTCTCTCTCTGCGCCTCTTCCTCAGCTACCTGCCAGGCGAGGGCCAGCTCTTCATCCTCGCATTCTTGTTCGAAGCTCTCGGCTTCCACCTCGGCGACGAGGGCTCTCTGCAGCTCCATCGCTATGACGGCATCTTGTCCCACTGAGGGCTGTTCACTTGTGGACTCCACGTCCGAGACGGTTTCCTCCTCCATCGAGGGCGTCCTCGAGATATCTTGAGAGTCGCTTTGTGAAGACATCGTCTGTACTAACTCAGGGGTTCAGGAATGCTAAGTGCTCTAAGCTACAACTCCTAAGTATAACTCCTAAGACCGCTAAGCACAACTAGCTAAAAAGGGTGAAGGACAAGTGAGGAACTGACCTTGGAATCGAGGGCAGAAGTTTCTCTCTCTAGAAATTTTGGCAGAGCTCCGTTAACACAATGATCGCACAAAGGGGGAAGGGCTCTGGCCCTGGGGTATTTATAGGCGCCCAAATCCGGGCTTGGGCCTGAAAACCAGGCCTCCGGTACAAAGCCATCATTACCAACCGACGAGTTGCCCAATCGGTGACGCCCGCCCACAGGCAGCCAACGAACATGCACCACGTGGAAGCCCCCCCCACGGCTATATTTTTGACGTTAGGTATTCCAACGGCGATATTCTGGGAGCTCCAGGCTATATTCAGCAGACCACTCCTTCATCAACCAAGAAACTAGCCCCCAGGCTTTTACTTCATTCCACTTCATCAAGAGGAGCCCCCGGGTGCACTTACCCAGAGGAGCTCCCGACTTATGCCCCTCATACTACATAACAAATGCCTTCGGGCTCACTCCTTCAGAAGCCCACAGCTTCATGACGGACACACCCCTCGGGAACCAGCGGCCCTCAAACACATTGAAGACCACGAAGCCCCCGGGGGAGCGCGCCTTCATCAAAAGGCGCCCTCCACTCACCAACAAACAAGGGACCCCTCGGCAACACCACATTCATCACGCCCTCATCCTCATAATTTGGGGGCTCCCCCTTCGGCATCTCTCAGAAAAACAACATGATCCTCCGGCAAATCAACACACGCGCCTTCAGATGGAGATGGCCTTCGGCAAAAAATATTGCACTCATTCCAAGCCAGGATTTCACCTTTTCGACTCATCATTGGGGAATTCAGTGCACTCTTTTTCCCTCATTGGAATTTTTTCCCACAGGGTTTTTTCCAATGAGGTTTTTAACGAGGCATCCCCCCCAAAATGAAACGGAAAGTGTCACCCCTCGGCTTCATATTGCAGACAGGCACTACTCTACTCCTTTTCACCACTTTGCAAGTGCCTCAAGGAGTGGGGAACTGGAGGACCCCTTCGGGAAAATCTCAAAATAAGGAAAAATGTCAAAGACTTCCACAACAAACGAACATGATCCCTCAAGTCCCGGAATGTGGGTAACTGAGGGACTGCCCTCGGCTGAAACGTGCACACAACAAACTACTCACAAACTCTACAGATTACAACGGAACAACACCAAAAGGGCAAAACCAGATTACTCCTTTTCCCTCAAGTACCTTTCGGCAAAAGGAGTGAGGGACTCCTGATGGAGTATATGGCCCAGGAACCCCCGGCCCATAGACTCCTATTATTCTAATGGAGGCCCAACAGGCCCAGGAAGCACGTCAGGCCCAAATCACGGTGCCCCAAGCATTAAGCAACCCACATGACACACTGGGAGTGCCTTCGCCCCCCTGACCGAAGGCTCCAAACTCTCACAGAATGACCAACTTGAGCGGATAAAATTACTGGGAGAAAACGGTGAAATCTGTAGCCCTCGGCATCTAGAGCCGTCGGCATAAGGGGGTCCCCGGCACTCAGAGCCCTCGGCTAAACACCTGTAGCCGAGGGCACCTTTCCCGACATAATATCCATTCCACATGCGCCGGAATCACCGTACCGAGTACGACGTTACATCCAACAGCCGCATTAAATGCGGCCACATGCGATTGCCAGCGCCAACCAGTTGATGTGACCCCTCGACCAATGGATGCTTGACACGTGTCCCTATCTGGCATTTATTACTACTATAAATAGCACCCCATTTCCCCATTTGTACACCAGAAGCAAAATACGCTGAGTACACATCAAATATACACACTCTCTCTTACTTATTTGCTCTGACTTGTCTCTAGTTATTCCTCGCAATAACCCCTCGGATAAGCTACCCCCCCGGGTACACTATCCATCAATGATCCTCTACAGTAATTTCAACCAATACATCCAAAAAAGTAACTCCAATCTTACCTTTTCTTATAAAAAATTCTACTTATCTGTCCGGATACAAATAATTGATTCTTATTTTTGTAAAAGTACCTATCTATAACTCCAAATTGTCTGCGCACAGAAAATTCATTTTTTCGGAGTCACAGACAATTCCCTTAACTAAAATGAAAATCAATTGTCTATGCACAGAAAAATACACCCGAGTGTAAACGGGCATATAAGTCGGCATGTACAAGTAGCATTTTTGTGTTTAGGTTTTTACATAATTCAGCATGCGAATTCAAAATTAAAATGTTTGTAAAAAAATGACTGGTAATAAGTCTTATAAGCCAAAAAACAGAGTCACTAAACAAACTCCTAGAGTGAATAATTTATGGATTTTCATATACCTAAAAAAATTATGGATTTTCAGATTTTTTCATACAGATAGTACACACTTTGTTTGTAGACGCAAAATATATTTTCGGAAATTGTAGTTTTTGTGTGAAAATTTTACAAATTTTAATATACTATATCCATTTCAAGGTAATGGTAACATTAGACTTTTCACGTAACTTGACGTGTTTGTACGTGTACTACACATTTTATAAAAAGAAAATATCTTTTGGTACTGTAACATTTATGTACACTTTATGGCATGTTTGGTTTGGAGTGATCTAAAACGAATGTGTCCATGTTTGATTCGCGGGTTGAGAAAAAATGGAGAAAGTTACAAGCTCGGAGATGTAATATGAAAGGGAATCTTAAACTCATCTATACCTTAGGTTATACTACCTCCGTCCCGATAGACTTTGTCAAGTGCAAAGTAGATAAAAAAATAAGAATAATTAAAACTGTGTGGTTGAGATTTGTGTAGAGGAGAAAGAAATGTGCAGAACCACAAATTAGTTGCTTTAATAGGAAAGTGACAAAGTTTTTTGGGATCGGACAACCAAAAAGGGAAAGTTGACAAAGTCCAACGGGACAGAGGGAGTATGACATTTCCGGGGATCACCTATATTTCTTCCGAAAATACTTTCAATTAGTTATCTTGTTGGAGATATTTTAATTGTGAATCAAGTTTGTCATATATTAGCTTTATTATTATTCCTTGTATTAAATTAGTGCATGTATTAGATAGAATGTGGGCCAAGTGTTAGGCCCATATAAACAGGCTAAAAGCCTTTCTCGCCTAACCTGAACCTCGCCTATAAAAAGGGAGTCGAGGGTTCAGGATTAGGTAAATGTCGTACTTATTCATTATAGCCTTACGCGCATATCTTTCTGTGTACGAGTTCACGATCTATCAAAGAGGGTTTTACATTGATTCAATCTGTGTTCATCTTTACGTTTAATCTTCTTTGTTAGACTGCTTATCATTGCTGTTACAGAAACAGGGACTATCATTTGGTATCAGAGCCGATCGAGAGCCGATCAGAAGAACGCCTGCAGAAGACTCTGTTTTTCTTTATGTTGTTCTTTCTGTCGATATTTTACTCTGTAATCTTGTTTCTTGTTCAAAAGTTGTAAAAGTTACACCCATAGAATCGTCGTTTCAAAGCGATCAAGGGGTATACTTCAGATTTCGTTTTACGCATATTCTGTACTTGAGATATTTCGAGTAGCCCTTGTCGACATCTAGGTTTTAAGCAGGTTCTGCCAGATATTTCGAACTGAAAACTTTACCTAAGGATCTCGACATCCTACTCTACAGGAAACTACCTTCAGATTTTGTTTATATGATTTTTACAGATTGCAGGATTTCGACATTGAGGATTTCGACATCTATATCTCGAGATCAAAGATTTCGAGTTTAAGGTTTCGAAATCTGATCTCGACATATGATTTCTCAAATTAAGATTTCGAGTTTTAACTTCTCGACATTTCAAATCTCGAGATCCTCTTCTCGAAATTTGAAATCTCGAGATCCTTAATCTCGAGATCCCAATCTCGAGCTCAAATCTCGATACCGGGCCTCCTTTATCGAAATCCCAGATCTCGATATTCAGATCTCGACATCTGATTTTTCGACATTCTGCCTCTAAAAATCTTTTGATCAATTATCTCGAACGGTCAGTTTTTATACAGCAATGGCCTCAGAATTCAATGCACAAGGAAACAACAGTACTCCTCCCAGTCTCAGGAAAGGAGAATACCAAATGTGGAGGAATCGATTCCTTAATTTCCTTGAGCACAAAGAGAACTCCGCTGCGATGCTTGAATCTTTGCTTGAAGGACCAGCTGAACTCATGATTTCAGTTGGTGGTGATCCAGAAAACAACCCTCCTATTCTTCCAGAAATAAGGAGGAAAGTGGCATCTGAATACACGGAAGCTGACAAACTCAGGCTTCGTGGTATACGTTCTTCAAGGTACAATGAAGTATACGTTCTCATCGATAGTATGCAAACAGCTAAGGAAATGTGGGATGAGATAGAGAAACTGCTCCAAGGCACAAGCATTAGCCTTAAGACCAAGAAGACGACAATTCTTATTGCTTATGACTCCTTCAAAGCAGGCCCGGGAGAACCTTTGAACGAGACTTACAACAGACTCATTCAACTGGTCAATGAACTCAGAAAAATCAAAGTATTCAGGTCCAACTTGGAACTGAATATTAGATTTCTATCCAGCCTGCATCCTGCATGGGAAAAGACAGTGAAGGATGTTAGATCTCGGATGGACTCGGATGAAATTGACCTCTGCACTCTCTATGAACACCTGTCAATGAGGTTGCATGTGCCGAGGATCATCACACCACAAATCCTCTAGCTCTTGTGATGGAAGCTCAGCCCAGAAGGACAACCACACCACTGAAGAAGAAGAAGAAGGTGGTGGTTGAATCAGACGATGATGAAAGTAATGACGACAAATCTGATCTGGAGGCTGAGCTTGCAGACTTACAGAAGAAAATGGCACTGCTTGCCAAGAGATTTGCAAAGAAGAACAGCTCCTCCAACAAGCTGAGAACCTCCTCATCTAACTACAAACAGAAGAACCATGAACAAGGATCTTCTAGAAAGGTGCCATCAGCTGAAGATGCTCCCAAATGCTACAATTGTGGAAAGGCTGGGCATGTCATCAAAGACTGCCGCCTCCCAAAGAAGAAGGATGCTAACTTCTACAAGCAGAAGATGCTGTGGAATAAGCACAAAATGCTGATGGTGCAGAAAGAAGAAGAAACTTCTGCAATGATTGCTGAGAATGATAACTGGGCAGAAGATTCTTCTGATGAGGAAGAGGAAGAAGAAAATTATGCCCTGATGGCACGAGTGGAGGAAGATGAAAGAAAGGGTGATGCTTCGATCCCCGAAAGCGAATGCTCAACAAGCTCTGTAAGTACCTCTCATACTCCTTTAAATAACCAAATGCAGTCCTTACTTGAGAAGGACAGTCTAATTAAAGAACTAAAGGAGAGACTAGACAATAATCACAGGGTACAGAAACAGAATCTAGACCAAAAGTCTTCTTTAAGTGTTCAACTTGAAATTGCAAAAGATCAGGTCAAAAAGGTGTCCTCAGATTTTGAAAGCTTTGAACTTAAGATAGCCGGATTAACTAGGAAATTTGAGGATAGTGAACGAGAAAAAAGCACAGCAAAGGCTGAATGCGATTTTTTGCATAATAAGAGAAGAACACTTTTAAACAAAGTAAAAGAACTAGAGGATCTAGCTGCTAGAAGAGGTCAGTCTGAACAGACAATTTTTCTTAATCGAATAAAGGATGACCGATTCTACAATCCTAGAATAGGACTGGGCATAAAAAACCCATGTAATCTAAAGAAAGTTACCTGTCTTCAAATTTATAACAAAGATTACATGGGACTAGGGTTTGGTGAAAAAATGTATTTTCGAAGTGATGAAGAAAACACTGAAGCAGAAGAAGAAAAGAGAAAGAATCCTAAATCTGCGATTTCTTGTGATTATCCCTCTGTAATTGAAAAACAACTTTCACAAGAAAAATCTAGTTCCTGCTTTAGTGAATGTCTTGACCCTTATGCTAAAGATATTCCTCACATAGGACATCCTCTAGACCCACCCCCAAGAGTAGGTATCGCTAAAACTGGAGAGGAACCTTGTATTTTTCCCATGGCTCAAAAACTCAAAAACCTTCAGAAAACTCTTGATAACGAGAGAGAGGGATTTGAAACTGAAAAGAAAGGTTTTGAGAGCAACTGGCAGGAACTTCTTCAAAAGTTCAATGAATTAAGTGAACAGTATCATGCTAATACATCCCCTTCTACTTCTAAGACTGACAGTTCACACACCTCACCTGAGAAAAACAAGGTTTTAAAAGGTTCGTCCACTCATCTCTCTTCTCCTTTGTTTACAGGAAATAAAGTGAAGAAGGAAGGAGAAGAGCAGAATGAGTGGAGGAAAAAGAGGGAGGAAATCGCAGAAGGCAAAAAGAAAGTTTTTGAGAATAGTGCCAGTCCTAGATCTAGTTCTATTTTTTATTCTAAAGTTAATTGTAATTCTCTCTACAAAACAAACTTCTAGTAGTTCAGTCTTGAGTCCCAACCTGAATATTTCTGAGACTTCTTCTAGACATCGTTCAATTCATAATTCAAGCATTGCTTATGGTTATTCTGTTCCAGACCCCCATAATTATGAATGTGATGTGAATGTTGTGAAAGCAAAGCCTCAAAGAAAGCTCAAACCAGAAAGAGAAACCAAGAAAAGAACTTCCAAGGGAACATTTTGTATTCCTGATATGAAATATGCTCTTCGAGTTCATTCATGGAAACATCTTAATCAGCTTTCTAAAGAGGAGATTTTCAAAACCAAACTTAAGAAACAACCATTCAATCACAAAGCGAATGTCTACTCTCCTCCCAAAGCTAAAACTGAAAAGTGGGTCCCCAAGATAAGACCCACCAAAACTGAAACGAAGAGGTGGGTCCCCAAGATGAGACCTACCAAACCTGAAACGGATAGGTGGGTCCCCAATCGCAGACCCACCAAAACTGAAACAGAAAGGTGGGTCCCCAAATTCAGACCCACCAAAACTAAAACGGAAAGGTGGGTTCACAACATCAGACCCACCAAAATGGAAACTGCTAAGTGGGCTCCAAAAACCAGACCCACTGCCAAAGCAGATCTGGCTATTGGAGAGTCCACAAGAGAAAGATCGTTTGTTGAAAAAGCTGTTGACCTTGGATCACAGCTAAAAGCAAGATTTAGAAAGGTGTTTTTTGTTAATAAGGAAGGACCCACTCCAAGATGGGTACCTAAACCTATTTGATTGTTTTGCAGGACGGTCATGTGTGGCACTTAGACTCAGGATGCTCAACCCACATGACCGGAATAAAGCACCTATTGAGCAACTACACCAACTGCTACGGAGGCAATGTCAGATTCGGGAACGACGCCTCATCTCCTATTCTTGGGTATGGGGACGTCATCTGTGCCAGTGTCACTATAAAAGACGTTTCATTTGTCAAAGGGCTCAAACACAACTTACTGAGCATAGGACAATTCTGTGACAGCGGGATGGAAGTGAGGTTCTTTGCAAAACAATGTTGTGTTCTTGACAGCACGGGGAATACATTATTAACGTGTTACAGAACATCAAATCTGTACACTATTGATCTGAAAAGCGTCCAATCCACCACTTCCATCTGTCTGATGTCCAAAGCTTCAACTGAACAGAACAACCTATGGCACAGACGTCTCTCCCATCTGAACTTCAAACATCTATCAATCTTGTCCTCCAAGAAACTTGTCAAGGGGCTTCCTCTGCTAAAGTCTTCCGCTGAAAATCATTGTAGTGCCTGCAAAATGGGCAAAATGACGTGAAGCTCCCACAAGTCGAAAACAGAACCATCATCTACACATCAGTTGCAGCTAATTCACATGGATCTGTGTGGACCTATGAGAGTCCAAAGCATCAACGGTCGCAAATACACTATGGTGATCGTTGATGACTTCTCTAGGTACACATGGACAAAATTTCTCCGTTCAAAGGATGAGGCTGCAGAAAACATTATGACCTTTATCAGAACCATCCAGAAACTGCTACAGCACAGTGTTCGAATTGTTAGAACTGACAATGGTACCGAGTTCAAAAATCAAACTCTCACTGAGTTCTATGAATCACTCAGTATCACTCAGCAATTTGCAGCAGCTAAAACTCCCCAACGGAACGGAGTTGTTGAGAGAAAGAACAGAACCCTAGTTGAAGCAGCACGCACCATGTTAATCCAATCCAGGTTGCCTCACTTCATGTGGGCAGAGGCAATCAATATTGTGTGCTTCACTCAGAACAGAACATCCATCCATAAACGCTTCGACAAGACCCCTTATGAAATCCTCTTCAACAGAACTCCTGACATCTCTTTCTTCAAAGTTTTTGGCTGCAAGTGCTCCATACTAAATGATCGGACAGAGAGAAGTAAGCTGGACCCCAAAGCCAGAGAAGGCGTGTTTATTGGCTACTCACTGCAGTCCAAAGCTTACAGAGTCTATCTCAGAGACAAGCGCACTGTCATCGAGAGTGTAAATGTTACATTCTATGAAATGGCAGACTTCGCGATCGAACATCTACAGACTGATCCATCACATGCTCGACTCTCTTTTCAGAAACTTCTACGAGAACTCACAACCTCCACCTCCTCCATGCACTCCAGCTTCAACATCAACTCCAACAGCAGAGATTCCGCTCCTCACAGGTCCAGACGATGTACCATCCACACCCTCAACCCCTTAATCCAATCTCAGAGGTGTGGATGATCACGGCTTTGCTACAAGTCCAGATTCATCTCCATTGCACACCACAGCTGCTCCAGAGCCCTCAAACTCCTATCAGGACTCGGATCAACCTATCATAACTCCAACTCCTCTAGCTCATGAGAGGAAATGGACGAGAGCACATCCCGTTGATCCGATAATCGGTGATCCGAGTCAAGGTGTGCGCACAAGATCCGCAACGATGAATGAATGCCACTTCGCGTGCTTCCTAAGCCAGTCAGAACCATCAAAGGTCTCCGATGCACTACTTGATCCAGATTGGGTGATTGCGATGCAAGATGAACTCAATCAGTTTGACAGACTGGATGTATGGTCACTGGTACCCAAGCCTCAGAGAAAGACTATCATTGGCACGAAGTGGGTATTCAAAAATAAAAGAGATGAAGAAGGAACAGTTGTAAGGAACAAGGCAAGGCTGGTCGTAAAGGGATATAATCAACAGGAAGGCATAGACTACGATGAAACGTTTGCGCCCGTAGCTAGAATTGAAGCAATCCGCCTATTTCTTGCATACGTGGCACACAAAAACTTCACAGTCTTTCAGATGGACGTGAAAACAGCTTTTCTAAATGGGACTTTAGAAGAAGAAGTCTATGTTGCTCAACCTGAAGGATTTGTAGATCCAAAATTCCCAGACCATGTATACAAGCTCAAGAAAGCTCTCTATGGGTAGAAACAGGCACCCAGAGCTTGGTACAATGCCTTGACCGAATTTTTGATTGATTCAGGTTTCTCCAAAGGAAAGATTGATACTACTCTGTTTATCAAGCGACAGAAATCTGACATCATTCTGATTCAGATCTATGTTGATGACATCATCTTTGCCTCTTCAAATCCGCGCCTATGCCAACATTTTGAGAAACTGATGAAAACAAAGTTCGTGATGAGCATGATGGGTGAACTTAACTTCTTCTTAGGCCTGCAAGTAAGACAACTCTCTGACGGCATTTTTATCAACCAGTCCAAATACATTCTGGATATGCTAAAAAGATTCAACATTGAAGGCAAATCCTCCATGACGACCCCCATGTCCCCAAACAATAAACTGGACTCAGACCCCTCCGGGAAGCCAGTTGATGCTACGAATTACAGGGCCATCATTGGATCTTTGCTATATCTCACGTCAAGCAGGCCTGACATTGTCTTCTCCACATGCTTATGTGCTCGCTTTCAAGCCAATCCGAAGGAATCTCATCTGACCGTTGTACGACGAATTTTAAGATACCTCAAAGGCACGGTGAATCTAGGCCTTTGGTATCCCAAGCATTCAGGCTTTGATCTAGTCGGATACTCGGACGCTGACTTTGCTGGTTGCCGGATGGACCGCAAAAGTACATCGGGAGCCGTCCAATTCTTGGGCGAGAAGCTAGTCTGTTGGTCTTCCAAAAAGCAGAACTGTGTGTCAACATCTACAGCTGAGGCCGAATACGTCGCGGCTGCTAGTTGTTGTTCACAAATATTATGGATGAAGACTCAGCTCCAGGACTACGGTTACACATTCCGCCACATCCCGATCTACAGTGACTCTCAAAGCACCATCGTCATCACAAGCAATCCTGTTCACCACTCCCGCACCAAACACATTGATCTGCGCTATCATTTCATCAAGGATCACGTGGAGAAAGGAGACATAGATATGTACTTTGTAAGCTCATAGCTTCAACTGGCTGACTTGTTTACTAAGGCATTGGATGAAAAAAGATTCCAGTTCCTGGTCTCCAAGTTGGGCATGTTGAACCTCGAGCCTGTTTAATCTTTGTCTCCACTGGTCTGAAAAGTGTGTGTGTGTGGGACTTGTAAAAAATGTGTGTGAGTGTGATCTGTAAATAGTGTGTGTGCATTGCATGTGTTGAGGGGGAGAAAAATAAAAAAGAACAAAAAATAGTGTGCGTGTGTTGCATGTGTTGAGGGGGAGAAAAATAAAAAAGAACAAAAAATAGTGTGTGTGCGTTGCATTTGTACATATTGTTTGTTGCATTTTTTGGGGGGGAGAAAATTTTCACTGATTGAGGGGGAGCTCTATATTTTTACTGGTATTGGGCCTCAAAAATCTTTTAAAAAGGCATTGTGAGCTAGCCCAATCATTCAGGCTCAACTGTTACGAAGGAGGTCCAAATATTTTCTCGCGTATATAAGCCTCGCGAAAAACCCTTCTCTTCCCATTCTAATCTTTTCACGAAGGCAAGGATTTTTCACAAGTCAGAGCTCTCAGACCATCCCTTCGTCTTCTTCCCAAAACTTCTGTTTTCGCAAACCCTTCTCCTTCTCCGTTTCTCTTTCACGACAACCTTCTAAGGTAGTTCCTCCGTCGTGTTCGAATTCCATAAAAACGCTTCAACGGAAAAACGTTTCTCGCAGAACGATCGCCTTTTCTCAAAATCAAAATCAAAAATAGGGTTTTTCGTTTGATAATAGGTCGACATCTTGTTATTTATCGTTTTGGTATATCGTGTTTATGTCTTTGCAGGTGGATTCATCTCTTCGAAATCATGATTTCGAGATTTTGGTTTTCAAGATCTCGAGATCGTCGATTCATCTTCGAGCAAGATCTCGATATTTGCATCTCGACATCTTGATCTCGAGATTTGAATCTCTAAATCAAGATCTCGAGATTTGCATCTCGACATCTTGATCTCGAGATTTGAATCTCGAAATCAAGATCTCGAGATTTGCATCTCGACATCTTGATCTCGAGATTTGAATCTCGAAATCATGATCTCGAGATTCAGATCTCGAGATTTGGACTTTGCAATTTTTTTCTAAATTCCACCTGCATAAACTTATCTGAAACCTAAAAACCAAACTCTTTCAATCTAATCAAACCGTTGAATTTCATATGCTGACCCCCTGCTTCTACAGTTTATAATGGCAGGAACAACTCAAATGCAGATCGACGATGCCATCTACCCCAAGGGGAAATGGATCAAGGTGCTGGACAACAATTTCCAGCTAGACCTTACAGTGTTCAAGTGCCAGAATCCAGTGATTCCAGCAATCATGAAAGGTCACTATCTCTGGCCTGCACTTCACAACGCAAAACCAGTGCCAGAGATATACCTACAACAGTTTTGGGGTCACATGCATACGGAATCACCGAAGGATCGCTCAAAGATAAAGACCAAACTGAACGGCATGCGCGTGATTCTGACACCATCAACACTGCGTACTACACTAGCGCTGCCAGTCCGAGACATGTATGATGCGCTGCCATCAATCCCCGAGCTACTAAAAGACGTGGCATCCCTCGGCTACACCTCCTTACTTCCACAGCTCTCAAACTTCAACAGAGCATATCTTCATCATCCGTGGTAGAGCCTCTTCGGGCTGGTGAACAAGTGCCTGTCGCCGAAGCATGCCGGATTCGACAAGTGCAACAAGCAGATCCTGCTAATATTTCATGGCATCACATTCAACAAGAACTACGACTTGGCACAGCTCTTCTTCTCAGACCTAATGGACCTGGTCAAAGCGAAAGAGAAGAACAGACCAGGTACCATCCCATACGCAAGATGGCTCGGGCTAATCATCAACGACTGCATGGCAGAGCACTCTTCGATCCCAAAACGCAGCTCAGATCCACACTACAATGCCCCGAAGCTGCAGTACTTCAAAGCAGACAAGAATCCTGTCTTCGGTCTGAGGATCCCTGGGTTTCTGCTCAACTTAGTCAAATCTTCAAATCCAGCAGTTCAACAGTACAAGGAAGCCACTGAGAGAACTGTCCCTATGGTTCAGCAAAGCCGAGTGTAGGTAAGGGTCCTAAGAGAGCCCCAAAGCCACAGAAACCAGTGGCCGGTTCGCCCAATGAAGGAAAGTCTGACGACTCCCTAGAGACGAGTCAGGCGGCTGAGGGCACCGAAACAGACGCTGAGGAAACTGCCAATGAGTCGTCAAGTGATGCCCAAACAAACAATGACGATGAGGCATCCGAGAGCATGGGCACGGATAGCGAGGAGTCTGGCTCGGATGATGATGACGACAATGACAGTGAAGATGTTGAGAACACATATGCTCTGATCAGAAAAGGAAAGCTGCCTATTGAATCTCCACAAAAGAAGAGGATCACTGCTGAAGACGCAACACCGATAATAGCAGGCAGACCCCAAGTCTTCACTATCAAAGAGCTGGCTAAACCAAGAGCCGATCCCAGCGAAACAAACTGCTCCAAGGATGACTACGATGAAGCAGCTCATTCCATAAAGAATTCCAAAGACGTCGTCATCCGGGAGAAAAGGGCAAAGGTTAAGAATGACAAGGCTGCTAAGTCAAAGCCCCAGCACCGAATCAGAAAGAGCCTAATTGATAAGGCAGACGAGCACATCTTCGCCGGCTGCGATACCTTTATCCAGATAAGCCGAGCTGAATCCTTAAGTACAGGAGCCGATCTTTTCGGTTCCCGGGTAGAAGTCGCAGCATCTGGCTCAACTGCGCAAGCACAGCCCTCACTCAGCCACTCGATAGCCTCTCAACAGGTTATCGTTTCAAAAGCGCGGAACTCAACCCCCTCACTGGTTCCTTCCGAATCAGTTGAGCGTACAATTGACCTATCTCCCGAGGTCAAAACCCCTTCTTCAATCACATCGAGTCTAGGTGTCACATTCCCTACATTTTCTTCTTTTTCTAGGACACCTACACTATTCACTGCACATACAGGTGCACACACCCTGAAAGCAACAACCAGAGCGCAAGTTATGACGGTTGGAAGCCCTGCTACGCCCTCAATGATTCCATCATTGCACGCAGGCCACACATCAGCTATCTTCACTGATGCTGTGACAACAGTTACAACCCCCGTAACTGGTCACCCAACCTTTGAAGACGTCAATGTTCTACTAAATCGCTTCCTAGATTCCACCATTAAACCATGGGTGCAAGATGCAATGACCGCTCTAGCACAGGAATTTAGGACCACCCAAGCGGTTTAGTCTGAACAACCCCCACCCCAACCTTCACCCGAACCCTTCATTTCCCATACACAACCTGTATCCTCCACCCCTCTATCTCACCAATCCATTAACCAAATACCTGTTCCTTCACATTCTCGGGGAACCCAGGATACAGAACTAGTATTCTCCCCACGCCCGACCACACCCTCCATCGATCTCTCCTCACTACCCTTCGAAACCCTTGCATCGGCCTTGCTGGATAATCTTCTTAACATCCCTGAAGCCAAACTTACCCTTCACCAGCAAGCCATTCTCGAAGCCCTCCTTTCTTCCCCCGAAACCAAGAGCAAATATAAGGAGAGTCCTCGTGGTCGCAAACGTTCCCATGAGGACCCCGATGATTCGGATCCTCATGAGGGGGAGAACAAGCGCCCACGATAACTTGAGCAAACTGCTTTACCTCGCCAAACTCCACAGCCCATCCAACCCGAAACCTCTACAAACCAACAGCCACCACCCGTAGCCAAAATATCTAGCCTGGTCGAGCTAGACTCAAAATCCCGAGGCGTATCCCTTAGAGATACCAACTGAGGAGGGGATGGAAGTCCTGATGATGCTACCACTGGTACATCTTTTACATCAGGCCATCAGTTAGAACCTAGTTCTAAACTGATGTCAACGGGCAATCCAAGTGAACCCGGTTGTGCTACCCAAGAACAATCACCGCTCCAACAGCAGCAAAGAGTTCCATACATTCCCCCAGGCAAGGACATCCACGACGCACTGGAGGAGACGGTGATACATGATAAATGGCCAAAACAATGGACAGAATGGGATGATCTCCGCAATGAGGCTGAGGTAGAGGACATGCAGAGAAATTGGTGGCTACGAGAGCTAATCAACAAATGTGCTGAAGATATCATCAGGCTCGAGGACGATGAACGAAAGGAAAGGGAGAACTACAAGGAATCTCAGAAAACTCTTGAATCCGTCGTCAGACAATCAGCGGGAAGACTTCCCAAGACAGAGAAACCATGGGACAATGTTCGAATCAAAGCCCCCTTCCAAGAGGAAATCAGAGAGCATATTTGGCGTAGACCAGACAAAGTCAAATCGTTGAATGAACTGAAGCTACGAGGCCTTACCCATCTAAAAGGAAAGCAGGCTGGAGGTCATCTGCATATGCTATTACAAAGGTCAACCGGTACTCAGAGAGAGCTGATGGAACAAGACTTGAAGTCAAATATTCTCCCTATTCATCAAATTCTACAAGTGAAGGCCGAGGATTATCACGGAGTGACATTCTATTCTTACAGGCTTCAACGCACTGACGAGAGTGAATTTACTTGCCAAGAGAATGATTTCATCATGCTTAAACCAGACGACATCTATCAAATGTTCATGGCCTATCGATACCTTCCAGTCAGGCAAAGCAAAACATACAGCGAAGGTCTTGCAGCAATCAAGAGATTCATGCTCAGACAGATCAAAGTACACTCTTCACACGACCTACAGATGGCTATTGAGTGCAACTTGACAAAGACAAACCTTACAAAGCCAAGAATGTATGGTCCAGAACTCGAAGACTTCCCAGCTTACCACATCTTCTTCACACAGCCAGCAGTCACTTATCTCAACCACAAGAACGAAAAACGTCTGATGGTGGTCAATGAAATTGAGAAATACTGTGACGGAACGCTGAAGATAATCAAAGAACAGCTTCTAAAGATGAAGGCACAGCTAGAGGAAAATCTTCAGGAGGCATCGTCATATGTTCAAAAGGAACACTCTATAGTAGAGACAATTTTAAAGGCCATCGACGATCGCCTAGAAAAGAGAAATATGCTAAGGCAATACGAGCATGCACTGAATATGAGGAAGCACTACTTCAAGTCACAGAAGCAATAACAAAGTGGCACTTGATCACAAAGGGGGAGTTTGTTGGAGATATTTTAATTGTGATTCAAGTTTGTCATAGATTAGCTTTATTATTATTCCTTGTATTAAATTAGTGCATGTATTAGATGGAATGTGGGCCAAGTGTTAGGCCCATATAAACAGGCTAAAAGCCTTTCTCGCCTAATCCGAACCTCGCCTATAAAAAGGGAGCCGAGGGTTCAGGATTAGGTTAACGTCGTACTTATTCATTATAGCCTTACGCGCATATCTTTCTGTGTACGAGTTCACGGTCTATCAAAGAGGGTTTTACATTAATTGAATCTGTGTTCATCTTTACGTTTAATCTTCTTTGTTAGACTGCTTATCATTGCTGTTACAGAAATAGTGACTATCATATCTCTTTTCATTTAATTTCTTTTCTACTCTTCCACTTAAAGATTCTCATCCACTATTCTCCTATCGATTACTTTACTTAAAAATAATTCAATTAGTTTACATTTTTATTTTTTTATTAAGATATTTCATTTTTGTGTCTTTAATTTCAATTACTTTAGATGTAGGTTATAATAGATCTATTGTGTTAAGAGAAAATATTTAAAGAACATTGAATTAATTCAACAAATCTGGAATATAAGATATTTTCAGCCAAATAAGTTAATGACACATTCCCATAATCTTAATAACCAAACACAAATGGGAATAAATTGAATACATTCTCATCAGTCTAACATACCCAACAATGTAACATTCTCATAGTAATTTGACATTCCTTGTACCAAACGAGTCCTTAAAGTTTTATTATAGCTACTTTAAAAAGAAAATATATTTAGATTATCTTTTAAAGGGAAAATAGTTTTAAATAATACCAACTATCATTCATAACACTAGTAGAAAAATGGTCTATAGTGACACTAAATTAGTGTCACTAAAAGTTTTAGTGACACCATAAAAGTGTCAACGAATGGTTGGAACTCTGACACTAAAAAATGTGTCACTAAAAAGTATCAGTAAATTGTGACACGTTAGTATCATAAAATATAGTGATACATTTGCATTGGTATACTTAATGACATTTTGATATCATATAAATTAGTGATATCACTAATGTTACAAAAACCTATGATACTCTTGCGCCATCCAGATTTATGATACTATAGTATCAACTATTGAACAATTTTAATACTTTTTTTGCACCACCATATCCACCTAAAAGTTTAATTTTCAAGCTTGTAGACAAATATAAAACAAATTCATAATCAAAGTATCCCATAACTAACTAATTGCCATTTAGATTCAAATCAAAGTCAACATGAAAATTCAAAGACAAGTTAACTTGTTCTTGGAAACAAAGCAAAATCCAAAATACCAATATTCTTGAATTCTAGTCTAACTACATAGGGCTGCAAACATAAAGTAGTCATTACATAGGTCCTTGAAACACATAAAGTACATCACAAGCATCCAAATGTTGTGTCCTTCCAGCCATTTGTTTAACCCTCATAATGCATACGAGCTTAGCAAAAATGTTAGAATCAAGACTGCTATTGGACTCTAGAAAAGCTAGTGTTCTTGTTGATGGATCTTCAACTTTGACACCTACAGTTTCCAATAGGGAATCTACCATACTTTGTTCTTCCCTACAATCATCATCTTCTCTACACGTATCAACCTTCTGTAAGAATAGAAAGTTGAACCATTTGTCAGCAAAGGAACATAATATACTGCTAAGTATTCCGTGGTAAACAATATTCAGAAAGTTGAACCATTTGTCAGCAAAGGAACATATAACATTATTATCATCAGGGGCTTCACAAACTGTGTTAACAGGACCAACACCAAACTGTGGTGAAACAACATGGACAACAAGTTTACCAGCAATAGCCTTATTACCTGTAGCAGCAGAAGTAGGTGAAGTATGCACAACAGAAGTAGGTACAAGATTCACAGCAGTAGTGGCACAATCAGTATCCAAACTCAGTGAGTTAGGCCCCCAAAATTGAGGTTGCCCAAGGACAGCCAGTCAATTTATGGCCAAACTGTGAACACCTGTGGCAGAAAATAGGTAAATTCTCATACACAATGGGCTGTAAAAATCCGTTTTTACCATTTTTATATTCTCATACACCGTGAACACCTCCAGCATTTTTTCATAAAGGTGCCTACAAATCGGAAAAAACAGTGAAATATGTGTACTTGTGTAATTCACATAAGTAAATATGTTATTTTGAAACCGACTTTGCTATTTACTTATGTAAACACATAAGTTAATTGGTAAATATGCTTACCGGCATGCTATTTTGAAACTGACTTTGCTATTTTCTTACAATTAATAATCTAATAGAGTCAATATAAGAATAAACATGAATATTTAGAGGGTTTGTTATCAAGTAACAACAAAGAGAATTAAGTAACTTATCTTTATAACTTATCTTTATCACTTATCATCTGTGACAATAGAGAATTAAGTAAAAAAGGTACAATGCAAGGGAAGAAACATAAAGATAAATATTCAATAGGAAGTTACTGCACATTTGATACTGAAAAAACCTATTTTCAATGCTTCTATCAATATTAAGCTATATACAGATGAGAGAATTCTCACCAAGTGGAATTTTTAACCCACTGAACACTGCATCTCTAACAGGAATAGGAAGTTACTGCACATTTGAGATAAAAAATAAATTATTTTATACAAAGTAATGACACATTGACACAAACCACACAATTGTTTAAGATGGATTGTGTGGACATATTTATTTGTTTAGTTATAAATAGCACAACTCATCTTGAAAAATAGCACACATTTAAAATAGGTAATGTAAATGAAAAACCCACAAAGAAAGAGCCAAACCGTAGCTGTCAACGTAAAGCTTCAGTTTTAACAAAACTGTACATCAGTTCATCAAAACCATTAGTTCAAAACATATAAAAAAGAGCCAAACTAAAGAAGTCAAATAACCTATGAAATAGGGACGCTTTTATTACTATGTAAAACTAGGCCTTTAGGTAAAGACAATCATAAACGAATTTGTATGTAAGTTTTCACAACCTGCCTCAATGCCTTGACAGTTTCTTCACATTTATTTTCATCTAATAAACCTCAATAATCATTTAGAAAAATGAAGCTAAACTCTATTAATACCTATAAACAAGTTAAAGATAATATTATTACTCGCACCATATCAAACATAGAACCACTGCTTCACATGTGAGCTGTTGTACTATATTATTGAAAATATGTTTTTTCAATATTATGTCTCAATAGTGTCACTATAGACCATTTTTTTACTAGTGACCACTGCATACTCACAAACACCTTCATGGCATCATTATTGAAAACCCCTCTTCATGAGAAGAGAAATCGTTGTACATCTATTCCTCTGATCTATAGTTTTGTTCACCTAAAACATGAAACTTACATTATATAAACATATATAAAAGTTAGAAAACCAATAGGAGAAAACCTCTGATCTATACTTTTAACCTGCATGAATCCTTCTAGGTGGTCCACATCAATAGGAGGAGGATTATGACCTGAAACAGAATGAGAAAAAGAGTTTTTGTTTGTGTTTGAGTCCTCAGAAATGATTTCATCACTGGACCATTTAGTGGTAAGTGTAGTATCTGTAGTTGGTGGATCAGAGAGAACCTCATCATTTCCAGTTTGGGCCGGACTGTCAGTGTTAACCAAAAGATGGTCAAATTCCTTGGTTACCTCCTTGTTACAGGTGGCCACCGGGGGTTCGTCACGTTCCAAGGCACCACAGTGTGCTGTGGATACGACAAATTGGGCTGCAGTTGGGGCTGCAGTTGCACCATTAGTAAAGGCATCAAAAGGGACAGATTCACAAGCATTAGAAACATCAATATGGGTTGCAGTTGGAGCTGCTGTTGCAGCATCAGAATAACTATTCAAAGGGACAGATTCACAAGCACTAGAGGCAACAATATGGGCTGCAGTAGTGGCTGCAGTTGCAGTATCGGTAAGGGCATCAAAAGGGACAGATCCATAAGCATTAGAAACATCAATATGGGCTACAAATGGAGGCATTGTTACAGCATCAGAAAAGCTATTCAAAGGGACGGATTCACAAGCCTTAGAGGCTTCAATATGGGCTGCACTTGGGGCTGCAGCAGCAAAGTTAATAATGCAGCAGCAAAGTTAATAACGCAGTAGGTTGTACTCCTTACCCCTAGCATTGCCATTCAAAGTCTTATCATTATGCCTTTGAGACTGTTCAAAACAGAGGGTTTTTGTCAGCTAGAATTAAATGAAACATCGAATACATCCTCGGAATACTTTTGAAGTTTGTATTTTTTGTTACCTAATAGCTGACAATGAGAACTGACATCGAAGTGAAACACCGAATGAGATTTGAAGAGAGGGGTGATGGACCGGTTTCAGTTTGGGCATTTTGTCTTAGTACTTTTGTTAGTTTTTATGTTGATGTCATTGCACTGTTCTGTTCGGGCCTAACAAGAAACTACATTCTGCAGACAAAGGTCTGATTTATGTATTATGTGACTATAGGACTAGTTTCACCTGTTTCATTGTACAGTAGGTTAACTTTAATCATAAATGATGGAATTACACGAGTGTCATTTCTAAGCCAAAAGACTCAAAAACAAAGAACGAAAAAGAAAGAGCTTGCTTCTTCTTTTTTCTATTTATGTTTTCTTACTCAGAAAAGAGAGTTAGCTGACCTTTAGTCCATTAGTCAAAGTGAGGACCCAGTTGTACTAAATGGCATTGGTATTCCCAGCCCCAAGTATGATCACTCCATTTTACGCTAAAGGATGTCAAGTTTCATTTTTAAAGCATGATTGATATTTGATATTGTGGGATTGTGTTCATGTTCTTAATCTTGACACCCGTTCTAAAATGTAACACCCATTCATAGACAATAAAAACAAAAAAAAAGTTACAAGTGGTGCAATATGAATTATAAGACTGAAACCGGTGTCAGTCTTATAATACAAACTTCGATGTCAGTTCTCATTGTCAAAACATAGGGTTATCTCATTCAAAGCATTGCCAGTTAAGTTTAATCTTAATTAAACAAAGGGTTATCTTTCGTCTACACATAAAATACAAACTTCAAAAGTATTCTGAGGATGTATATGCTAATAAAAAAGATAGTTTAGGTATAATATTAAACTCGGTAATATACAAATACAAGAAGTTGTACTAGTCAAAGGTATATGAACTAAAGAATGTGTGTTTGAGAAAGAGTTAATCCATGAGCATATTCCTGCACTTGATATAAAACAGAGGGAGAAGGGAGATGAGCAAAATAGAGTGGATACAACAATAGTCCAGTAAAATGGATACAAAACAGAAAGTCCTCAATAAAAAACGACATTTTCAGATGCAAATTAAAGGATGAAGAAGAAAGCATAAGATAAAAAATAATATTAGTTAAGTTTAATCTTAATTAAACAAAGGGTTATCTTTTGTCTACACATAAAATACACACTTCAAAAGTATTCCGAGGATGTATATACTAATAAAAAAGATAGTTTAGGTATAATAGTAAACTCGGTAATATACAAATACAAGAAGTTGTACTAGTCAAAGGTATATGAACTAAAGAATGTGTGTTTGAGAAAGAGTTAATCCATGAACATATTCCTGCACTTAATCCATTTTACTTAATAGTCCAGTAAAATGGATACAAAACAGAAAGTATTTGCCTTGCTTATTATGGAAGCTAAATTGGAGGATGAATTCTCAATGGCAAATCAAGCATGATATTTGAATGACCCAAGGAACATAGCCTTTCAAATTGAAGAGAATGCCTTGTTTTATTAAGGCTTTAAAATCAACGAGTATAGCCATAGTTCATATACTCAGGATTATTCGTGCTTTCTCATTTTTCATAACTTATTGAAGCATTTTTGCAAATAGGTTATTTACATTAGAAAATAAAAACGGAGCAATAAATTAAACTTTTCAATGCCCTTTATCAAACATAAATCAATTAACCAACCTAGAAAATACACAAATCTAGAGAAGACATACAAAAGTCAAATTATACCAATAAAAGTAATTAAATACTCCATGTATAATATGTAAACCTGAGGCGAATGCAACCTGGGACCTGTGCCGCGTGAGGGGATCTCCAGATCGACAACTTCCGTCACCGGTTCAGTGGATCTGTTATGGAGAGAATGAGATCGATAAAATGCGGTGATTCTCTTTGCTGCGAGCAGAGAAGACATTGCTCTTGATAACGAATTCCATGGATAGAGATTTTGACAACACAAGGAAGATGCATACAAAACCTTTCATTCACAAAAATATTGATGTAAGAATAGATCGATTTAAATATAAGATGAGCTACCAAACCTGGTCGGTGATTCGATGATTAGTTCTTAGCGAAACCAGAGAGTTACGTTAGACTTCGTAACCGTAGTGTGGGGAGGCTTAAAGTGAACGAGTCGTCGGAAAGCTTCACAGCAGAGGTGCAGTTGGAAGGTGGAAGAAAGCGATGAACTCTTAAAGACCAAATCAACACAGAGCTGGGTTTTTACTTTGCCGCTGAAATTTTATTTCTCCATCTAGGGTTTTTAATTCAGGCTTTAGCGTTTCTCCAATATAGCGAAATTTTCAAAAGGACGGGAAATTAGATGTCAAAAATTTCATTTAACGTCGCTATATTTTATGATACTCTTGTGTCATCAAATAGCGACACATATTTGTTAGAAATCTTATATGTCGTCCTTTTGTGACACTATTAGAAAAAGTGTCATTAAAAAAGTGTCACTGTAAGCCAGTTTTCTAGTAGTGTAAACACGATATTAAGATCTTGGGCTACTCCTCCTATGAGGTTGACCTTTTAGGATGAAACTCTAAATCTTAATATTGTATCAGAGCCAAATTGATCCATTAACATATGTGGGCCTCCTATGAAAAATGTGAAAACTGACAATACAATTATTAAAAAATGACAATGATAAATCGATGAAAAAATGAATGACGACACGATCTAGACGAAGTGTCTGGTTGTGAGGAGGGGTATTGTTGTCCCACACCAGATATCTTTAAATTAAACACTATATTAAGACTTTGGGTTACTCCTCCTATGACGTTAACCTTTAGAATGGAACTCCAAATGTTAACACTATATTCCTATAGTTGTTACCAGGTCAATGATCGATCCTAATAAATTTCATCGTGTTTATTTAGTTTATGATGAGATGGAAAACTTATTTAGTTTATTATCAAAAGTGCCCCTTATATGTCATAGGAACATAGTTTTCTTTAAAAGACATTAAGAACTGAGAAGTATTTTCATCTATTAAGTCCAAATTTAGAGCTTGACTATTTTGGTGTATCTACACTCAATCCTCACATAATGATTTGATAATATTTCGACCTAATCTTTGATTATTTTTATTTTGTCAATGTTTCAATGATGGAATTGTTGAAATTGATGTTTTTCTATTAATAATGATATTAGTGCAAGACTGCAAGTCTTAAGTATAGATAGTTTTTAAGAAAAATAAATGGGTAATCAACATGAGCTACACCTTTGACCACATAGGTATTTTTCTTTGCTTTTATTCTAACATCATCACCATCCTCAATTCTTAATTTAAACTATTTTGTGGTCATAAAGAACAACATTGCTCTGTATCATTCATATAATAATACAAAGATTAAACTTACGGAACTGCACCTCAATTTCGAAGTGTACCATTTCACTCATCTGGAACTCACTTTACTCCACCTCATTTGCTATTATTGTGTTTTTAAAAATGGATTTTAAAGGGTTATTTTCCGTATATTCTTTATCATCACTATCTAGCAATGAAAGCAATTTAAACACACACTATTTGGGCTAGCAATTAAGAAATAATTTGGGTAAGAGATTTACAACATCGTAGTATTTTTAACATAATAATACACTTTTTAAAGCCTCACATATACAGGAGTAGTTAGTTTATTTAAGGAGAAAAACAGGGAACTAACTTGAACTTGCTTAGTTGAGAAACCGATTTATGAATACACAAAGTTGTCACTGCTATTTCATTTTTTGGATAAAATGTAAATGTATATATATCCAGAAAAATAGCATAGTACAATGCATCATGCGTACAATCAAAATGCATATCCCGATATACGGAATACCACAAAATCAAGTCTCACATTCTCACATGTCCATATTTGGGACTCAAAACAAAACACAAAAACAGTCTTACAAAACCACCTCAACAATAATAAGGTACCCCTAACTTAACATCCAAAGAAAGACCGGAAAGGAGTAGTGAACTTTGAGTCAAAGCAGACTTCCCCTTTTTTCTTAGTAACTCCGGGTAGGCCCTCAAGACATTTGGCGGTGAAGGTTAGGCCCTTTTTGTCCAAATCATCCGTAAGTCTAAGAGAAGTATCCACTCTAAGCACACTATCATGTACAAATCTAAACGGTTTGACAAACAACTTGAAAGTCTTACCATTTAGTACCTCACATTCGGTGACGACATCATGTTGATGCAAATCATTTTCATTCGTAATTACCCTCTTATTTTCTTCCAAGGTGGCTCCATGGTCACCAATCGAGTTTTTCTTTAAAGAAGTAGCCTTTTGTACATCTTTGGACGACCCTTGGACACGTGGCATGCCCCCGGCAGAAGCTGCAGCAACCTGCCGTGGAGACCCGGTCGGGTTACGGGAAGACCCGGTCAGGTTCTTGCCCTGGGCAGTGCATTTCCCCTGAGACCCGGTCGGGTAAAAGGCTGGCCCGGTCATGTTCTTCCCCTGGGCAGATTCTGGCTGAGCGGAAACAGATTCAACTTCTATAATTTCATCAACTACAACATCAAGTTTTTCCTTTTCCCCGTTTACCCCAACCCCACATTTTGATAATTTCTTACAAATAAATGGGTGGTGCCCATATTCTTTGCAATGAAAACAATAGCTAGGAAAAGTTTCATAAACCACACTTTGTTTGAATACCTTTTGGGAAGGCAGTCGTATAGGAAACGAGAGTGGTGGCGGCTTTGAGACATCAACCTCTATCAACACTCGAGCGTAGTCATTGTTAATCCTCTCTTGAGTGATTTTATCCGTGGTTATTGGAATTCCAACCATGGAAGCCACCTCACTCATAGCCTCATCATTCCACAATTGCATTGGTAAATCATGAAACTTAACCCAAATAGGAACTTTTAGAAATTCTTCATCCTCAAACGAAAAATTTTCCGAAAGTTCCTTGAGCGTTAGGAGTTTTCCAAACACGGTGTATGGCCCCCCATGTAGCACCTTTGATCTATCCTCCTCACTTTGAAATTTAAATATCATCCACCCCTTTTTGTGGGACCTCACTAGGCATTTAACACCCCATGTTGCTTTAAGATCATGAACCGCTTTGAGTCCGGGGAAATTCCCGGAGAAGTGTCCAACTAGGCAAAAACCCCACATTTCAATCATTGAAGGTAGTACACGATCACCAAAGTCCAAAGTTTCACCTTTTGGAGGTACATACCTCAATTTGATTCCATACCTTGGGTCGCGATTGTCTTTGAACAAAGCATTCCAAGGTTTTTCTGCCAAAGGTATGGCTTTAGTGGGCTGTCCAGTAGCTGTGATCTGGCTAAAATTCGTTTCTGCATCCGGCTCAGTAGCATTAACTGCACGGGCAGTACCTCCACCCTTCACAACAGCCTTAACTCCAGTATTTACAGGCTGCACTTTCTTCACACCTTGCTGCTTAGAAGCAGTTCCATTATCAGTAGTTTCTGCCAAATATTTGGCTTCATCACCCTTTGTCAAAGTTCCTGCAGCAGTAGCAGGAGTTTCACCTTTTCCTGCAGCAGTTGCTTTAGTCGCAGTAACTAAGGCCTCAGAAGTAGCAGTTGGTTTCACATTAGCAGCATTAGCATCCATTTCTGCAACCTGGATGCCTTTAGGCGCAGCAGGCTTTATTGCCAATGAGTTTACAGAATTCAGGACCGGAAATTCTTCATCCCTATCCTCCAATGCTGCGTACCTTGATCTGGTAAATCTCAGTTTAGAGGAGTTCCCAGTCACCTGTTCCGTTTGCCCCATTACAGGTACCTGCAGCAGTCCAAGAACAGGCCAAAAATATAGCCCACAAACAGAGAAACTGTTGCTACAGAGGAAGTACCACGCAGGTAAAACAGAGTTGGATTACCAGAGGAGGGACTTTCGTCCCAGCTAAGAACGAGTTCAGGAACCTGCAAAATTTCTCCCAACCTGCGAACCAAAAACCTTCCCGGCCTTCTAAGAATTTTTGGGAGCTGCGTCCAGGTACGACCCAGAAGAACCCAAAGAAATGACCAGAAAGCAGGTCGTCGTGAACAGTGAAATCGACCAAAAAGTCCGCAGAAAAATTATACAATTAGGTCATGCTTCGCATTTGCCCCTCATATTTCATTGTAAGCCCAAATCCTTCAAAGAGAAGCTCAAAAATGAACTCAAAATGGATTTCCGACCCAGAAGAACCCAAAGAAACGACCAGAAAGCAGGTCGTCGTGAACAGTGAAATCGCGCCTGAAACCTTCGATTTTTGTGTTTTTGGCCGTCGTTTTTCTTTCTAAAACCAAATCCAAGTTAAGATGATGGTATTAGTGAGGAATCCTGACCAAGAACAGCAATAAATCCGGATTATAGCTTACCAACCAACCAAGAAATCACCACACGCGCACGCACACGCACGCGCGCACGCGCACACACACACGCGCGCGCACACACACACACACACACATACATATATATATATATATATATATATATATATATATATATATATGAAAAATAGCAAACCAAAAGATTTACATTATAATAACAATATGCACCACTAGATTCACTATTCCAAAATTGGGAGCCATTGTTAAACTAGGATATTGGATTCAGTTCTTACATTAAGCCCTTAAGTGATGCCGGGCTGATATGAGTATGTCACCATGTGACACTCATTGTGATTACGGTCATAGTATTTGATGCACAACAGTCCTAATCATTTTGAACAACTAGAGTGAAAAAAAGAACAACTAGAGTGAACATACACCCTTTACTATAAGAGGGAGACAATCCATGGTTCTAAATGACATTTTAGGCTCATTAGAGGGAGTTGAGACACATTAATTTAAACTTCAGGTTGCCTATGTTGTCTCTATGATAAGAACAGAAATTGTAGTCAAATATGTACTGAAATAAATTCATATTACATAATACAATAAGGGTATTCAACCCTTATATGTAGCATTGGGCTCCTTTGCTTTCAAAATATGTTGAATTGTAGTTAAATAAATTTTTTGAAGTATTAGAACAGAGTTCCAACCTTAAATAATAACATATCACTCATACTACCTCATTAAATGCTAGAATTACAAAAATTCATGAAGGAGTTTTTAATCAAAGAACCTTTTTTCAAATGCTCCATATCAAAATTGATGTATCTATTATCAAAATTAGGGATTCATGAAAAGAGGAACAAATATGAGGAAATTGGATCAAGTTTATCGCATTAGAACGTTTTTGTACAAGGTATAACCTTTTGGAACTGCGATCCATGGTGAACTGTGATGCTTGATCCTCCTGCGGTTGGGCAGCTGCATCTTCTGCCACCTGATGATAATGTGTGGTCAAAGAAATCTTTCGCTGATGTGGTTGCAGATCGGTCATCTACGCTCTCAGCTAAGGTGCCATCAAGATTCAAGGGTATGCTAGCAATTACCATTAGTGATAATGATATTAAAGTGTTGGCGGATCACCATAAGCAAGCTCTGGTTGGATATTTTTTCAAAGGGAGACCTACCATAGCCTTAATTGAGAAATCCTTCTACATTATCGGGTTTAAAGGGCTTTCCAGTTAGATCTTTGGACCCTAAACATATTCTGATTCGGTTTGATTCCGAGGAAGACTACCTGAGATGCTGGAATAGACAAGTTTGGAATACTCAAGGGAAAACAATGCATGTCACAAAATGGTCACCAAAATTCTGACCTAACATGGAATCCCCAGTGGTTCCTGTTTGGATTATTGCCCTAGAAGGTTTGCCTATACATTTACAAGTAGGGTTGGCAATATCACCCGCACCCGCGGATATCCGGTCAACCCGAATCGAAAATATGGACGAGAACCCAAAGAAATATGGATGAAAAATGGATGACGAGTTGGATCGGGTGTGGATGAACACTCATCCAACCTATCACCCGACCTGTCACCCGCTCCATCCACCCGCACCCGCTGACCCGCATATAAATATATATACATATATTATAAAATCTATTAAATAATATATTAATAATAATAATAATTAATAATAATATATTAACAGATACTACGTAACTACGGAGTAGCATTGTAGTGACTAAAATAGGAAACCAGTCCTAATCCCGTTGAACTGCAAAAATAGTTTTGTGTTGATGCAGAAATGTAGAATTGACAAATTGAAGAAATTTTTTATCTATTTTGTTTGACAATTAGTTCTTTCTTTATCATCGGCAGTGAATTAATGATTGTAATATACTAGTACTTAATTGCTCAAGTTTTTGTAGTTATTTTTCAATGAATTCTTAATTTTTGTCATAATTTCTTTTTATAATTTATTTATTTTGTCTTTCAAGTTTGACCTTTTGTATTCACCCGTTACTCACCCGATCCACCCGATAACCCGTTCATGATGGATGAGTTGGATGTGGATGTAAATTTTAATGGATGATGGACGGGTGGGTGGACTATGAAAAATTAATGGGTGGACGACGGATGAGCCTTCACCCGGCATAAATCCGATCCGCTGCCACAATGCCACCCCTATTTACAAGATAAAAGAGCATTATATTGTGTGTGCATAAATCCGATCCGCTGCCACCCGGCATAAATCCGATCCGCTGCCAGTCTGCCACCCCTATTCACCTTGCAACACTATGATTTGCTTTTTGGGGCTAAGGGGAGTGTGCATCATAACCTCCTCTTAGCCATGCTTTTTTCATCATATTGATATATTTTGGTGATCTATGTGCGTGCATCTTGCAGCACCGATTGATTTTTGAGCTTTAGGGGCATTTGGTATATTGTATACTTAGGCCCCTTTTGATTTTGATTAGATCGAACAAAAACCTCTCCTAACCCCTACACTAGGGGTGGGGGGTTTTAGGAGATCTAGAACATTTTGATGTATAGTTTTCTTTGGGTGTTAATATAAATTTACATTTCATCCAAAACAAAAAGATAAAAGAGCATTATTTGATGTAGCAAGACTGATAGGTAATCCATTGAAAATTGATTATGCTATGGCCTCATTAGCCAGGACATATATTATTATATTGCACGGGTATGTGTAGAGCTAGACCTTACTAAGGAAATGCCACACAAGATCTGGATCCATTGTGGTGCCCCTGATTTTTCCCAGCAAGTTGTATACGAAAACAGGCCTTTATATTGCTTGTCCTAAACACCCAACGAATATCACTGCGTCTCAGCCTAAGGATTAATGGGTTGTTAAACCCACAGTGGACAACATACTCTTCTACTCATTACAAATGGGGATAAAGGTAAGGGGAAAGCACATGAGATTTGTATAATCAATGATAAAGACCCGGACGTGCCATCTACTTCACAAGCTCATAAATCTCAAATTGGTACAAGCAATGGAGGTAAAGATCCCATCATAGAGGACACCTCCATTGATGGGGCTGGAAACCATAAACCAGCTTACACCATGCAACAATTGCTTCTCATGGAGGTTCCCGGGCTGGTACCTTCTCACAAATCAGATGTTGAAAATCCCTCAGAAGTCAGATGATTCCACTCTCCATCAGATCAGACTAGTTGGGAATTTGATCCCTCTTTGCTTGCTAAAGGATATGCTTCTGATGGAGATAATCCACCAAACATATCTGATAAGGAAGCCTGGATTGAAAAATTACCATCACTGCAAACAAAAGTAGCATTTATTGTTACATATCCGAATTTTTGTAACAGATACCGTATTATACATGTATACGTATTTACACGTTTTTTAAAAGTCAACGTTTTTTGAACGAATTTTTCGCTGTTTTTCATTAATGTTACCGAATAAAACGCGTACGTATTAAACCTCGTTTAATCCTCGTACTGTGTTTAACTAACTAGGATATATAGTAAAAAGAAATAAAAGTATACACATATTCAAGTAGCAAATCACATTACTACATACAAGAATAATTCGTAATTGCAGGTGGATGCCAAAAATAAAAATAGTAATTAAGTCCAAAACATAATTTTGCAAATAATGTCAAAAACATGAGGCATAATGACAATAGAATGATCATAAGTTAAAATCATTATCTTTATATGATCATCAAATAACACTCAAGTTAAAATCATCATTTTCATTAAGATGACAAATGACATATGAGAAAAGGTGTGCGACTGTTACGCTTTTTATTGTTTAGGTGTAAAATTTTATGCAAAAAAAATGTCAGGTTTAGAAAACTTTAACTTTGATATGCTTGTTTGTCAAAACATCAGAATTCTAGTAGTATTTCAAGTTTTAATCTTTTAGGATGCTAGCTTTAGCTGCCATGCAAATGATTTTAGCATTTAATAATTAGATTGTAACAATACAAAAACAAAAGATCAAGGTGAAGAGGTTTTCCTTTTTGCATTTAAGCTATTGTTGATCTCCTATGCATTTAATGCATTCATTCAATAGATAGTTCATGTTTCTATTTTTTGTAAAATACGGGAAAAATACGTTATATACGAGAAGTACGAGTTTTTTTCCTTTCTAAACGGACCGACATTATTTTCGTTTTGAACACATTTTTGGTTCAAAAAAACGGTACGCGTTTAAAACACAAAAAATAAACATGTCACACCCATAAAAGAATAATAAAATAAATTTTAAACTAAATCATTTATAATTACCAAAACATTATTCATTTGTATCTCTTCTTCCTAGTCATTGGCTTCCTCTTTCATCTGTCTATTTTTACTTCCTTTTCTACAGTTTTAGCCGTGTCCAGATGATCACAATTCTGACAAATATGATGCATCTCATCATTCATATCTTTCATCGTTTCGTGCTCCATATCCTTTCCATCTTTCATCAAACCTATATCATGGCTAGCTTCTCCTCCTTGCTCTTTCTCTTTAACGTGATCCGCTTCCTTCTTTCTTGTTTGATATTTCCTTTACAAGAGATAGAATCTTTTTTAAAACTGTATCCTGTTTGTTTTGCCTTTTTTGTATTTCTTTTACCTCTCCAAGTATTTTGGCGATGTCTTTGGAGTGTTTCGGTGCCTTGATCACTATGTTTTTTCCTGCCCTTGCCGTATCTTCACTTTCATGGGAACTGGAATCTTCACTATCATTCACATTTCCCCCCTCTTTCCTCAATACTCGCTTAATACACTCTCCTTTCTCCTTTTTGCTTTCACACTTCTTATTCCTTGCACTTTTTCTGTTGCCTCTGCCATCTAACACACTTTCTGTTTCTTTCTTCTTTCCTTTTTGTTTTTCTGCATTCTTTTTGTTTTGTTTTGTTTGTGCTCTATCTGCATCAATTCTTAAGTCCTGGAATGCTTCATTGCCTTCGCACCCCTGAAGCCCTTCTATGCATTTTATCTCCTCTAGGCTTGGAACCATTGTTATCCACTCAAACTGCCAAAATTAACATTTCAAGTTAACATATTACTATATTATTTGTTAAAATATATTTAAATTAAATGTGTCTCTAACTATATGCATTTACCTCGGTATTATTGAAGATGAGCTCACACAACTTTTCTAATGATGGCTTTTTGAAAAAAGACCATCTTAGAGTCCGGGGTATTTGATCTTCTTTCCCTTCTATTTTATTGCACAATCCTGCACTAGCCAAACTTGGAAATGTTTCAAAAGCCCAAATTTGTATTGCATGCATACAACCTGGGAAAGCAACCCTATTTCCTGTGCATATTTTCAATGCTTGCGCATTGTTTTTCATATTGGACACAAGGTCATCCCAAACATCCTCTCCCCAAGGGTAAGAATTGAAAGCATCTAGATCTTCTACTAAGTTCATATATTTTCCCGGTAAACGATGTGAGTACTGATTTCCTAGGAAACCATGTGCTAGCACATACAACAGTGCTAGTTTAATGCCATCTTCTTTTTGTGTCCCAGGATATTTAGAATTGTACTCCTCCATTGCTTGAATAATATCTTGTCTAAGTATTATTTTCTTACTACCAAAGTATCTTCGGCACAAATCCCCTCTTGGGACATCAAGAATATTAGGGAATTTTCCTCTTATCTTCAAGCCAGTCACTATTGCTAAATCATCCTTTGTAAAACCTATCACCCTATTCCCTATGTGAAACCTTATTATAGTTTTTTCAGTTGTCCCATTAAACTCCTTGATGTAATTCGCTACAAAGGCTATGCTTAATTGCCCACTTATTCTTGGCATGTGTTCTATGTCTAGAACCCATCCGAAAACGGTGTCTCTGAATTGTTCTATTTCTTGTTGATTGAGTTGGACCTTTATTCGCTTAGCTACTTCACTCAAATTGCAATAGCAATTCACACGAAGCTTTTCTAACTTCTGCAGCAGTCCACTGTCACAAGTCCTTGTTATAGTCTGTAATAATAATTAAATACAATTATTATGTAGTTATTAAGAATAAACCGTTCTTAGTTTACTTTATGATACTTGATTGTGAAAGATAAAATATACGGAGTATTAACTTATTATATTATGGCACTTAATTGCCATCCTAATGACATCTATAAGTATTTCATTCTAACATTCCCATCCTACAATGCTCTTGTTTATGAGGTTTGCCTTTTGACAAATTTTCACAAATACAAGTATAATGTGTACTAATGTCATTTCGACTCGATAGCTACCTCCTACAAGAATAAATTGTTTTAATATGTTGTAGAATTTTAGCATGACACTAATTAACTTTTTGAACTTTAACAGAAATGTCAATAAGCTAATCATTTACAGAGCATGTGCATATTTAATTCATCTTTTCTAACTACACATCGGTTTACTATGGTACTTGGCCATTCTAATGACATTTAGTTTAATATATTTGATTTTTGACATATTTTATCATATAAGATGGCATTCAATCACAAAATGTTTTTTGTAATATAATCCTTTAGAACGCTTTCACTCTATTTAGTTTTCCAAATATTACTTTACATTGCAAAACGAACTCAAATAATGCATTCCTAAACACATAAGCGCACACATATCATTATATGATCTCTTCCTCAGCACATTAAATTTCATGAGTAACACTTGCATTGGATCTGTATAGAACCATTGGTAGTATATGGCACTAACAACAAATTTATACTACGTATCATGTATTAGTCATTTCCCTCGGAATTTACCATTGGTGAAGAACTCGTCACACAAAAATGCAACTAATAGCAAAAAATGTCATTCATGAGTTGAAATATTCCAACAAACATCTGCATGTATCTTGGACACTAATTTCATAAACAAAATCAAATAAATTTGACATTAACAGTCTAAATCGTACCAGGTCTCGTTTTATTTTAACGTTTTGACCAGTTGACTCAAAGTCGAAATCCACCATTGTATTTTCTTATTTCTCCGTTCTCAAGCTTAGTTCTGTGTTTTGCTTTTATTTCTTTAACACTCTTTTTGATTATTTCTTTTATTTTTTCATTCTCGGACTCTAATGGCTTTGCCTATTCGAAGGTTTGAATGTTTAGGTTTCTCGATTAATTCAAGTGTCAAACGAGTGGATTCATTCATTCAAGCGCCAATTCGTTAACGGAAACCACGTTATTTATGGCTTACACAGAGAGAAGCCCCCCAGCAGTTTGTTATTTCATTAAGGGTATTTATTTATGTCAGGCCACTCTTTTTTACTCCTACTAAACCGAACGAAAAGTTGAACTCCTATTTGTGCATAATTGTTATGTTTTAGTTCGGTAATTTTCTCGGTTTGAATTCCTGACAATTACGTTATGGGAAACTTTACTCAGCAAGTGGTGTCTATAACTCTGTAAGTACTCGATACAGACTTCAAACTCTATTAACCAGATTGTGATTCCCTTAGTTTCATACCCCAGCAGATGGTTCGGCCGGTTCTAGGAGACCCTCCACAATGGAATGCATACTTGCTTAAAATAAAATTACCAAAGAGAAAGATACATACCATTTTCTTATCGCGGGTTGGAAGGGAAACTGACTTAGTAGATTCATCTGTCTCCTCTCCTCTCTTCTCCCTTACATTGCAATCAAGATTAGTTGATCTTCCACCTGCTAATTTATGGTATGAGTAGAACAGTTTAACATTCTTCTAAGTAGCAGGACTGAGCAAATTTAGCTCTAGAGTGATTGGTTCAGATTCAACCCCAACAGGTTACGAGCCATAAAGTTTTCAGTTATATTCAAGACAATTGAGGTTACTACTTCCGGCCAAAACCCGGAATACCAAGGTCACAACCGATTAGACTCAAATTAAACCATACAGTTATTTTTAAATATGTAATTTACCTGAAATGTATTAATGGTTAGCAATGTTTAACATAATTTTTATAAAAATATATATAAAAATCAATTATATAAAAATTTATTTAAAACCTAATTAAACCTAGCAAAGTCAACTTTTAAAAATGAAATTTTTTATATAAAAAATTCAAATTCGGTCCAACCGATTCGATCGGGTTATACCAAGAGTAATCTGATCCCGTCTATGGAAATGGATTTAGTAACAACAAGTATAATACATGGTAGGTTTATGAAGAAATATAATATGGAGTATACATTTCTTAATCTAGACTTACAAACTCTATTGGAAATGGATTTAGTAACGACAAGTATAATACATGGTAGGTTTATGAAGAAATATAATACGGAGTATACATTTCTTAATCTAGACTTATAAACTTTATTGTAATCATTTTATAGTATTATACTCATGCACATTTTCTTCGAACAATCAAATAAGCCCTCGAACTTTCTTCGAATTAGCTATGTCTATTTATTTCAAACAATAAACATGTTTTTGTATGCACCAAAATTCATTCCGATAATTACACATAACGAACTCATTTCAATTTAAATCAATAGAATTAACTATGTCTATTCATTTGTTATAGAAAAATCTTTTGAAAAGCATATACAATTATACAAGTTTGTAACTTTGTATACAAATCTCCGTTCACTAAACTTGATCAGTCTAAACACAATGCACATATAAGAAAAAGGGAGAACTATCAAATAAGCCCTCAAACTTTCATAAAAACTGCAAATAAACCCTTTTCCAGGAGGTTTGTCCGTCTGTCGCCATTTGGGGCAGTTTCCGGTGGATTTTTTTGATGAATTTTTTTTATCATCTCCTTCATTGAGTCTAGTTTATCATACCAAATTTCAGCTAAAAATTCAATCGAGAAGGCAGTCAAATGATATTTTGAAATATACTGCGCTGCCTAACTGCGCAGTTATCTTCAAAAATTAATTTGACTGTTTTCCTGATTGAATTTTTAGCTGAAATTTGGTACGAGTAAACTAGACTTAATGAATAAGATGCTCAAAGAATTTATCAAAAAATTCCAGCGGAAACCGCCCCAAATGGCTACGCCCCAAATGACAAAGCTTATTTACACTTTTTATGAAAGTTGAGGACTTATTTGGTAGTTCTACCGAGAAAAAAAGATTAATTGTATAAAAAAGATCTACTTACAAAAAAAGTTCATCTGATTAAAAAAATCTATCATATGATTTAACATTTATTAAAAATGATTCAAACTTGTAGAATTTGCTCACAGAGTAGGTTGTAGGCATATACCAGGGGAGAATCGGGAGGATAGTTGTTTTTCGCAGCAAGTGCAGTCATAGAGTCGAACATGGAAAGTAGAGTAGTTATCCATCAGCCAGAATACTGCGAAATCCCCCGCCGCCAAATCGTTATCCCTCACAAATGCACCCCATCCTTCCCCAAACAGGGAATGCTCGCCGTTCTTCTCAAGCTTCACGGCCCATTTTTTCTCCAACGCGGCGGCGGCGTTCACTTCGAGTGACAGCGTCAGCGACAGCTTTTCCCCATACATCTCCACAAAGAGCGGCGGTAAACGCTGCAAGTAACGGCAAATTAGACACATGCATTCACGGAATCGATTGTGTACAACGGAAAATTTGAAAACTTACCAGAGCATAGGCAAAATCGCCTATTAGGATCTTGAAAAACGAAGGATTTTGATTCTGCATCTTAAAATTACCGGAAATATTGACTATTTCCTGTTTCAATGAATTCTTTAATCTCCATAGAGAACCAGTTTTTAAAAATCAATTGAAGTTCTGACTGGTTTCTTTACTCCTTAACAATTTGGTCTTTGACGTCTTTGGGGAAAATCTGAAATAGAAATGAAAATGTTTGGATGTTCAGTGTTTCCAACTGATTTTGCTTTTACTTCTTTTTTAAAACAGAAGCATAAGTAGAAATAGTTTTCAGATGTAATTAGAGCATCACAAGTAAATTAGAGCATCACAAGTATTTCTGGACTTTCACTCAATCACTCCATTTTTGTTTTTGCTCTCTGAAAGAGCAGAAGCAATTTTAAGAATCAGATCCATACACGTTCTTAACTTTTTGGGTTATTTTTATTTTCTGGTTGGGAACCAAAACATATATGAAAATAGTACATATTATAAAAAATAAAAATTTAAAATGATTTCTTTCTTCGCGTTAGTCAAACTTGCAATTTTTTAAGGGACATTATTTAATTGGCATAAAGTCATTTAAATTTAATTAGGCCTCAAACTAAATCAAACCGAATTAAATACAAAGGATTCGCTAAATAAAAAATGACATACAGACTTAACTCATATACTTCATAATAAAAATTAGGATGTTTTTACTTGAACTATTTTCAAACCTAGACAAGATTAGATCATATCACACCAGACTTGGACAATTATAAAATATACAGAAACCATACATTTAGCAGATCAGATCAGAACAGTTCAACTTGATCATATCAGGCCAAACCAGAAAATTCTAGTCCAAATAAAACATCTTTAGCAGACTATCAACTAGGCCATTCGAATCAATATAGATATATCAGATTTATAGAATAATATAGATCAAATTTAAGGGAATCAAATGAAACCAAGCAAAATAATACTTTCAAAAGAATTTCACAGTGCTACGCATAATTGACGTCATTATTGTATTATTCTATGACTAGATTTTCACGTGGACAAAAGAGTGACCATCCCTAAATGCTGCTCCCAGGTTCCCCCTCCTGACGCAAACAAATCGGTATAGTTTTTAGTCAATAACTCCTCTATTTCCTCCTAACTAGTTAACCATCTGCCCCCTTCACCGCGGATCCCTCTAATTAGATTTCTTACCTTCTCTATTTAACCGTGGTACCCCCATCTTAATAAACTCATGTATGCTATCTTCGCCTGTGCATACCACTCAACACTTGCCTGATCTGCCTTCCCACGGAGCCAGTTCATCCTACGCTTACAATCATCTATCTGCCGTTGGAACCCCATCCGGAACTGTTTTCCCCAGTACCCGAGTTCAACACCACAAAACGGAGTTGATCCATTAATTTATGCTCCCAGTGATTTTCACGTGCTTGTTCTACTATTTCTCCACACTCTTTCTCCCGGAGCCAATGGTTTTCAAATTTGAAACCTCTTGTATAATTCTTTGTCCATTCCTGGTCTCATATTTTAAAAACAATGCCATATGATCACTTGCCCCCCCCCCCCCCCCCAATCAACTGAAATAGTCCAAGCATTCCCAAATATGTCAAGCCATCCTTGAGATATCAAAGTTCGGTCCAGTTTCTACTCCACCCTACCCGATGTACCTCTACCTCTCTCCCAGGTAAACTGATGCCCCATCAAAAGAAAAATTTGACAAATCGCTGCTCCACATAGCGTCTCAAAATCCATACATTAACCATCGCTGACCAAGAATTCCTTTCTTCTCAAAATCACACATAATATCATTATTATCTCCCATAACAACCCAAGCTACATCGGTTACTTTAGCTAAGGATTTCAGCATATTCCAAGCTTGTTTTCTATTATTCCTCTCCGGGCAGCCATAAAATCCCGTAAATCTACACTTGCAATTTGTAGCCATATTTGCCACAATTACATCAATAAAAATCCGGCTGAAATTACTAACATGTACGATGATATCTTCCGTTCAAAACATTGCCAGTCCTCCACTATGACCTTCACAATTCACAGAAAAAGCATGTTCAAACGCTATCTTCTTCCTTATCTCCTCTATACGTTCATGCTTCGCCAACGTCTCCATAAGGAAGACGAGATTGGGCCGATGAGATTTAACAATATCCTCAAGAATCTCGACCGTTGCTAAATTACTCAAGCCACGACAATTCCAACTTACACACCCCATCACAAAAATTCAGACCTGAATTGGTCTGCCTCCCGACTTACGGGGTTAAAACTCTGCACAATGAAGGGGGAAACACAAAACACCAGATAAAACCCGGACAACATGGAAGAAGGATGGTAGCCGCACGTTCTCACTCTTGAAAAGCGCTTGTCAACGTGCTGCATTCGTCGTCATCGCTAGGTTTTTTTTGGTATGTCAGTTGTGTTATGGATATTTAGCTTTATGTTCAAGAAAAGGAACATGTTGGATAAAATTTTAAAGCAAACTTGTTAAAAGCGTCTAAAGCGACAAAGCATAGGCGAGTACTATAACTCTGCCTCGCTTTTGAGAAGCGCGTCACCGTGAGAAAGCCCAACTTTTTCACCGCTTTTCTTGAGAAGCGCGTCACTGTGATTCATAAAGCGATCGTTTGGCTGGCCAATTTTTTAGTTTGAAAACTTTCATCTTTTCAGCCTTATTACAGAGATCTTCAGCTCACTTTTACTCTGTTTTTTTACTGATTATGGAATTCCAGTTTATTCCACTAAATTAAATTCAAGTTTATTCCTTTGTGTTTATTTGATTAATTAATTTTAGTTTATTCCAGTTAATTAATTTTTAGTTTTTTCCAGTTTATTCCTTTCACTTTATTGATTAATTAATTTTTAGTTTATTCAAGTTTATTGATTATTTAAATTTTAGTTTCTTCCTTTATTATGTGGCGCTATGTCGTTGTTTGGTTTTCTTGTTTGTTCCATGGGTTTTTGGTGAGTACCCATTTTTAAAGGAAAATTCCAGATTCCATTTAGATTATGTCATCTTTGGTGCTTTGCTTTGCTCTTAACCTTGATGTCTTCTTGGTTGTGGAAAAGATTTCTTCTTTAACCATGAATGTTGTTGGAGTGGTTAATGATTAGTTGTTGATTTTGTTTTCTGGGTGTGTGATTAATGACATTATCATCCCAATCAGATGTCATCCTTAGAACCGTTTTTAATGAAACTATGACATTATGTGAAAAATGTTTTTATCTTTATGCTGCGCTAGTAGTATTATTCTACTCCCTCCATTCCGCAAAATAGTTTTCAGTTTCCTTTTTGGGCCGTCCCAAAAAATAGGTCTCATTTCCTTTTTTGGAAAGTTTTGTGTGGCTCACATTCATTTACCTTTTTCTTACTCAATCACAAGCATACATTTCTACTTTATTTTCACTTTCTTAAACTCCGATTCAAGTCGATGCGGAAACTATTTTATGGGACGGAGAGAGTATTAGTTATGCCACTTACTCAATCACAAGCTTTTCTATGTAAATGATGTACTATGTGCCTATTATTAGCTCGTACTTGTAAACCCTACTCTATCCCTATTTATATGGGCTTTCGGTAATGAAACTCTACGAACAATTCTCCCTACAACACGTTATCAGCACGATAACGGCTTCACAAGTTAATAATTTGGGAAAATTCCCTACGCTCGACACACAGGGGGAGAATTAAAGGAATTATATTCCTCTATTGTGTGCCTTCGCTAAGGTAATAATGTTAAAAGTATTGAAATGCACATATTTTACAAACACCCTTGATTAATGTAAGTATTAAGGTTAGATGTAGACTTGAGGGGGAGTACCCCAACTAGATTACGTTACATTCTTTTCCTTTACCCAAATTTTATTTTTTTCCACTGTGTTTTGTTACTTGGTAAGGTTTTTAATGAGATAACAATACATATAAACTTTAATGATCAAAGCAAAGATCAAATAAAGATAGACGTACTTAATGAAAGAAGCCTATCTTGATGCTATACTCCTTTTTCTCTAGTCAATGTTATTTGTTCCCACATAGTTTTTATTACTTGACAGAGTTTGAAGAGGCAACAAGACAAATACAACATTCTATCTACAACTCACACAAGGGGGAGTGTTGAAGGAAATTCTATGTTGTGTGCTATCGTTTAGATAGAATATGTATTAGGGTTTTTCTATTAGCCCGTACTTGTAAACCCTACTCTATTCCTATTTATAGGAGCTTTCGGTAATGAAAGTCTACGGACAATTCTCCCTACAACAATTCATTTGAATTGATTCTATTTTCCTAACATATATGTATCTTTCATCAACAAAAAAGGCAGAAGCGTCTTGAGGACTTTTGAGGCCCCAGACAAATAAAAATATTATATTCAAATCATAAAAAATCATACGAAAAAATCATATTCAAAATTGCAGATATAACGTGAACGTCCAAAGGAAAAGTTCATGAAAGAGAATTTCACTAGTTATCTCAACTTATTCTTTCTTTTTGTACTAATATAAAAACCAAGAATCTATAAATAATAAACTAACAAAAACCAAGAATCTATAAATAAAAATGACAAAGCAAAGAAAATAAATATTTTAGTAATACCAAAACCATCACATTAATTATTTCATGCCTATATCATACGACATATAATCTAATCCATACAATACCAATTAGTTTTACCAGTATAGCATTATTAACCCAATAATTTTTAAATTACAACTATTTGTCATACATTCAACATATTAAATATTTAACTTTACACCTTTACTCCTTTAGTAGATATTATTTCACTGTAATCACATTAAAACACTTGTAGTACTAAAAAGTTAAAATCCTTATTACCTTATTTAGACATCTACATGTGACACGTCGTTGCCTGCTGGATGCGTAGAAGATAATATTCTTATTCTAATTTACAATTAATAAGTAATTATACATAATACTAATAGTAATAGCTTTGATTTTGGAGGCCCCTTGAAATGTGAGGCTCAAGGCTGTGGCCTGAGCTAACTCCCCCAAAGTCTCCTCTGAGAAAAGACAATGTCACACTCTGTACTTGAGTAGCTCTCTGACCAATTATTTTTCCAATTAATGACCTAAAGCAGGATCGGCTTGACACATTAAGACACCCAGTGTGAATCACACAAATGAGACCTTTTATTAAATAAAACGCATATCTAATGTGTAGACATATGGTTTGCTTTTATTTGGAGTTGGGCCGTTCGGTGTGGTGTATAAAGGTGTTTAAAAAATGCAAATGGGCTCCTATTAATAATTTAAACAATTACGTACTTTATAGAGTACTCTTATGGTCAGGAATTCCTGACCGGAACCTCCGTCCAAACAGCGGCGTTTGGGGCCCCTCCTGGTGAAATTTTTTTATGAAATTTTTATGTCATGTTCTTCATCTAGTCTAGTTTATCTACAAAAAAATATCAGCTAAAAATTCCAACGGGAAGACTGTCATATGACTTTTGAAAGATAATTGCGCCAGAATATACATATAAAACGCAGTTAACTTCCAAAAATTATTTGACGATCTTCCCGATTGAAATTTTAGCTGAATTGTTTTTTGGATAAATTAGATTTGATGAAGAATATGTCATAAAAATTTCATCAAAAAATTCGACCAGAAAGACACTGAAACGCCACCGTCCGAACGGCAGTTCTGGTCTGGAAATCCGGACCTGAATATTTCTCTACTTTATATATATATATATATATATATATATATATATATATATATATATATATATATATATATACATATATATATATATACTCCCTCCGGTCCCAAATGAAATTCACACTTTGACTTCACACAAAGTAAGGAAATAAATTTGACTTTACTGTAGAGTACACCGTTGTGACACTGTTTTGCACTGTTTTGATGTAGATAATTTGTCAAATAAAGAAAGAAGAAGAAGTGTGAAGTTTATTTTGGACCTACTCAAAAAGGAAAGGGTGAATTTCATTTGGGACTGGAGGGAGTACTATTTAAAATTTTTAAAAAATGGACCTGCTATTTTTGGAGGCCCTAGGCCCTAGGCAGTAGCCTAAAGAACTTGTAATTTGATGAGGCTGATACACGTTCGATTCTGTTCGAAATCGTTGTTGTCGACCTAATTCTGGATTTTTTTTCTACACTCTAGTTGCTCATATATAAGCGTACAAGATAGATAGTATATGACAAGTATACCTGCCTTACCAAGTTACCAAACAAGAAACAAACCCAATTCAATAGAAACTAAGGCCTTGTTTGGTTCAAAGGAGAGGAGGGGAGAGTCAAGGAGGGAAGGGAAGAGAAGGGGAAGGAAGGATTTTGATAAAAATTTGTGTTTGGTTGGAGGAAATAGGAGGAAATGTTTAATGAAAATATTTTCGCAATTTACTTTTATTTGATAGCTTACTTAAAAAATAGATACATGTCTAACTATTGTGAATATTACTCCTATGGTCATGAGTCATAATTTTATTTTATTTGATTTTTTACTTTTTTAAATTTATAATTTTTCATTTTTCAGTTTGGAATTTTTAATTTTTATTTTTATTTTTTAAGTTTTTTATTTTTTAATTTTTAAATTTTTTAATTTTTAAAATTTTTAATTGTTAAATTTTTTAATCTTTAAAATTTTAAATTTTTAAATTTTTAAATTTTTTAATATTTCAAAACTTTTTGTTTTTTACCTTTTTATATTATAACATTTTGTTCATTCACGTAGAAGATAGGGAGGTTTATGGTTATCAACACGTTTCCTCCGAAATACCTCGATTTGGGAGGTATAGAATGAGAGAAAGTGAAGATTTTAAAAGCCTTCCACTTTCCTCCTCTTCCCCCTATTTCCTTCAACCAAACACACACAAGTCCCCCACTTTCCTTCCCTCCCCTCCGAAACCCTCCAACCAAACAAGGCCTAAAGGGTCACATGTTTATCCATGTATAACTTTAATTTTAACGGTATATATGTCATTATTTCATATTTTTATACTCCTTTCCAATCATTTATGATGCAAATTTGTTACGGAGTATATAGCACTAAAATTCAAAGTGAGTTATTTTGATTGTGTGAATATTGTTTGAGAACCTTAAATTGAGATTGTTGGATTAGTAACATATAAAAATAATCTTATTATGTAACGTAACATGCTTTTAAACTTGTGTTGTAGTTTTTTTTACTCCAGGATGCGTCTGGAGGAGGGGGCTGGGGGCATGGAATAATCAGGGTTGAAACTCACTCCATTGAGTTTCAAACCCTTATGTGTCTGACGAGTTTCGAACTCGAGACCTCTAACTAAGCACGGTAACCTCATAACCAGTTGTGCTGGAATGGTTGGTTGTGTGGAAGTAATTTCATTACATGACACATTTATACAACTTCACTATCAGATAAGTAACACTATTAACAATGATCACAGATATGTGTTGGCCAACCAACATTTGCAACTTGAAAAAACCTATGTTAGTTTAACCTAACACAATGCAATTTGGTCAAAAGTACTTCAATATCATAAACTTATATACGTTATAAATAAAAAAAATCAATTTGTTTGAAAGTAGTCAAACTCTTTGAGGTGACTATATATACATACCCGGAGCTAATAAAACTAACCATCCAGCTTCATTATACGAAGTAATAATTGTTAATTTGCCTTGGCTTATTTATGTTTGCAGCCCTAGCTAGTGAGCTGCATAATATATCAAGATCGGACTATATATAAGTTAATAATGTGTGTGAAAGACCCATACTTTGTGGCCATATTTTTGCTTTTTGTTACTGGGTTAACAGGAAGTTTCATAGCTTGTAATGAAGATAGCAATAATAATGGTGGGGATTACTGGAAAATGGGAGCTTCCTTCATCTTTGGAGATTCTTTGGTAGACGCCGGAAACAATAACTACCTTTCCACCTTGTCCAAAGCTGACACTCCTCCTAATGGCATAGACTTCAAACCCTCCGGCGGTAACCCTACCGGCAGGTTCACCAACGGAAGAACCATCGGAGATATTATTGGTAAGTAATAATTAATTACTTGTATATAACACCAACCTTTAATTTCAACGTCATATTATATATAGATCAGAATCCATATTAGTTTCTTTGATCATTGATCTGAATTGTTATTAGAAAACTAGCTAAGCTAGTACTGGCATATTTTCAATTAGACTTATTTTAATTCAGATCAGACTGTGTCATATTTTAACCGGAAAAAACAAACCAAGAGCCCGTTTGGTAGCACGAAAATCGGCTGATTTGGCTGATTCTGCTGAAATTGATGAAGTTCTGGCTGAAGTGACTGCATTGGCTGATTCTGCTGATTTAAGAAAAAAAAATTAAAATATATTTTATTAATAAAATAAAGAAAAAATTATATGTAAAAATAGCTAAAATGGTCATCTACAGTAACTTCAGCCAATACAGCCAGAAAAGTAACTCCAACCTTACTTTTTCTGCTTATTACACAATTCAGCGCGCGAAAGCAAAAGTTACGTGTTTGGTGAAAAAGTTGGCCGATAAGCCTGATAAGCCGATAAACAGTGTTACCAAACAGCCTCCAAATCGAACAAAACCAAACTTAGACAGCAGTAAAATAAGCATACATCGGACATATAATTTATCAGCATAACCCAATTTTTATGGTTTGATCTAATTTGATAAATGTATGATTCATGTGTATTTTATTATTTTTTAAATTTGGTATGAGTGAGTAACAAATAAGTACGTATAGCGTACACCCGGTTGTACGTATAGTTCACCGTACAACCAGATCTTTTATCTTATACTTAATGAGTATAACGTTGAAAATAAATGAACATTGGTATCAAATCACTTATAGTATAATTGAATATTAGAAGTGTTCAATTGAATATTATGATCTACATGTGATATATATGTTACAAGTCAACTTATTCATTTAACTATATTAAGGTAGTATCATTGTATTATCATCAAAAAAAATTATTGTGCTAATTTTATAATTTAATAGCAATACTCATTTCATTTAAACTATATACTCATTAAGTATAAATTAAAATACCCGGTTGTGTGCATGGTACAACCGGATGTACTTATGTACGACCATATAATTTACCGTTACAAAATCAAGTAAAATTATCTCATTTGTTAAACTAAAATGGTACTACAAAAGTTCTAAATGTTCCAAATATCTCATTCTTTTTCATACTCCGTATATAATTTGGATGTATCTTAATTTTTATATATATTGAATATAGACCTACATGTAAATTAAAATGTTTTTAATACAAATCTATTGTAATTGTTCCAATTTGTTTTATTCTTAAATGTTAATACGATGCATGTCAGTATTCTTAAATTCGTTTCACAAGAAAAAAATTCTTAGCATCAATTTTTGGATTTTATATCATACTATCGTATTTCCCCTATGTTTACTTTTCTTTTCCTCTATCTCTCTTTTGTGGAGTACTTCATCAGCCCTTATAATTTTGTCATATTTCTTTTTTTTTTCTTCTCAAGATCTTAGACACTTTCCTCACAGTACAAACGTCTGTTAATTAACCTGTGGTATGAACTTCTGTCAGGAGAGGGATTGGGACAGTCTTACTATTCAACGCCATTTTTAGCTCCAAATTGTAGCGGAAAAGCCATACTCCATGGTGTGAATTACGCGTCGGGGGGCGGTGGAATTTTGAACGGAACTGGATCCATATTTGTAAGCAATCAAACAAACACCAATCGCTTACACACCAAGTATTTCAATTTTTTGTCCTTAATTTATATAACATGTACACCGATGTCCTTAATTACAAACTTGAGAAAACTGTTAATATGGTTCCTGCATTGTCACGGAAAAGTCAATCAGGTCCTCGTATTATTAAAAAAATCAATAAAATCCTCCTAACTTTGTAAAAATGTTCAATTGAATCCATAAAATCAGTACACAAATTGTACACCTGTAACACCCCGGCCCCGCAGGATGCGAGGTAGTTACTCCTACACACCCTCCAGACGTCTAGTATTGCCCTCACAAACCGGCACAAGCCTTCCACGCGCACTTTGTCCTCACTTGTACGTGCCCTGAGAAACTTCTCAGGGAGTAGTTATCCATTCCAAAACTACTCCCGTGCAAGCACGCTTAACTTTGGAGTTCTTAGGTGATAAGAACCCTTAAAAGGGGATGCATCTTGTTGATATGAGTAGTATTATTAATCCGTTTGAATTAAATCTCAAGTATTACAACACCCCTTACTTGCATGCATGTATACAAGGCAACTCGTTTAAAAAAAATCACTAATTATCTTCCAATTGTCTCTATGGCTCTATATACACAAGCTGTGTAAAAAATTTGTGTGCGCCAAGAATTTCCCATTAATTATTTACAGGTGTTGGGTCAATAGGATTTTCCCATTGATTGGGTGTAATTGTTGCAGGTGAATAGGTTGTCAATGGACATCCAAGTTGATTACTTCAATATAACAAGGAGACAAATCAATAAATTGCTTGGTGCCTCAAAGGCAAGAGAATTTGTCACCAAGAAATCCATCTTTTCCATCACCGTTGGGTCCAATGATTTTCTCAACAATTACTTACTTCCGCTAGTTTCTATTGGTACAAGACTCAGCCAAACTCCGGATGCCTTTATTGACCACCTTATTTCTCATTTTAGGGCTCAACTTACGGTATATAATATAATCCCAATGATTTCTCTCAAGATTTAGGGCGTGTTTGGGAGTTGAGTTTTGAAGAGGAGGGGAAGGTTAATGACGGTTTATAATTCTTCTTTTCATGTTTGGGAGTTTATAAAATTGGAGAGGATGGTTTTGGAGGGTTTTCATGACCTTTGGAGGGCTTTCAATTTTTAAGTTCCTCAAATTTGAAGGGTTTTGACGGATAATTAATGAAATGTTAATTTAAGCTCAATTAAAAATAAATATCAGTTCAATTATTTAAATTCGTCATATCTCAATGTGATTTTAATTATAATTAATTCAAAAACTCTCGTCTTCCAAATTTATTTCTCCCAAATACAAAGAAGAGCTTCCTCACCCTCTCATGCCTTTCCCCTCAAACAACATACCTCCAAAGCCTCCTCATCCACTTCCCTCCGAACTCCCAAACATACCCTTAGGGGGTGTCCCCAATTCGAATTCTTAAGGATTTTAATGGAGTTTAAAATTCCGTCAGAATTCAGGTGTTCCCGATTTGGATTTCTGTGGAATCCATTAAAATAAGGGTGTCCTTCAACATTCTATGGATTTTTGGTGTTACTTATTTGCACGGATTTTAATGGATTTCGATGAATTTCTATATATAAAAACAATCCACCACAATCTTGTAGACTCCCATCGAATTTCAAAATTCTTGATCTTTTAAAATTCATCAAAGTCATAATCGGGGCACCCCTAATTTACTTTTGGTACAGAGGTGTGTTTTAGAATTAAGATATTATTATTATTATTACTATATATCTCTTCATTTTCCATTTTACAACGTCCGGTTTTATGTTTATTGCCTAATTTGTCACACCAATATTTTTTTCAAAACTACTTTCAAGCTAAAAGCTAGATACTTCAATGATTAGTTGAGCATAAAAGTTTTAAAATGGAAGCTCTATTGTTATAACTTACTTCGTATAAGTTTATGGTTATAAGTTATAATAAGTTACTCCCTCCGGTCCCAAAATGAAATTCACACTTTCCTTTTTTGGTAGGTCCAAAATAAACTTCACACTTCTTCTCTCTTTTTTATTTGGCAAATTATTTACATCAAAACAGTGCAAAATAGTGCAAACAGTGTCAAACAGTGTCACAACAGTGTATTCTACAGTAAAGTCAAATTTATTTCCTTAATTTGTGTGAAGTCAAAGTGTGAATTTCATTTGGGACCGGAGAGAGTATAACTTACTCCATCTATAGAATTGCAAAAAAAAAAACTTACTCCATCTATATCATTTAATTTATTCTTGTAACTACACACCCGTCCATACAGAAATTTAAAATTGTTTTAATTTCGATATGCAGAGGCTTTACCAATTGGATGCAAGGAAATTTATTATAGGAAATATTGGACCTATTGGTTGCATTCCTTACCAAAAGAATATTAACCAGTTGAATGACAAAGAATGTGCAGAATTAGCAAACCAGCTTGCTCTCCAATACAATTCCCGTTTGAAGGACTTGCTGAGTAATTTGAACCAAAATCTCCCTGGTGCCACATTTGTACACTTGAATGTTTATGATCTTCTCATGGAATTAATCATAAACCATGATAAATACGGTGAGATTTTTTTTTGTTCTCTCCTACGCAAAATTTAATATATTAGTCTCTTCAACATATAATAATTAAAAAATTCCCCTAGTAGGAGTAAAAAATGTGATTTCCTAAATAATTAGAAATTTCCCTAAGTTGGTGAGTATTAGATTTGCAAAACTAAAGGAGTGTTTTAAACTGATTCTGCTTCTACTTCTTTTTTCAAAAACTGAATCAGAATCCGTTTTTTGGGAATGGTTTCCCCCAACGTCTAAAAAACCGCTGCTATGAGTAATTTGGAGCATTCAGAAATACATCTACACTTTTACCAAACACTCTAATATCTGACTTTACTCACTGAAAGAGCAGAAACACTTTTAAGAAGCAGATCGAAACACCCCCTGACCCTCATACATAAGTTTGAATGTCATCATTCTCTCATCAGCCCTTAATTAATGCTCTGTATAAAACTACAAGTATACATTGGTGCAGGATTTACCACAGCCACTATGGCTTGTTGTGGAAACACAGGGCAATATGCATGGATAGTTCCATGCGGATCAGCATCCAATATGTGTGGAGATCGCAACAAATATGTATTTTGGGATCATTACCATCCGACTGAGGCTGCTAATATCCTTATTTCCAATAAATTTCTCCAAGGAGATCCTAAATATGTATCTCCAATCACTCTTCTTCAACTTAGAGACTTATAATATTTCATTACTCTGTATTTTGTAAATTCTATACTAGTCTTTACTTCGTATTTGGTTGTATAAATTCTCCTGAATTTCTTGTTTTTTATTAAAATTCACTACTAGGAAAACATCTCATTTAATATCTTATACGTTTGGCAACAATCTTATATGTAGTATGCATTTCACAATGCATACTTAATTGTACATTTGTACTAGAAGAAGTATACGTTTTGTGAGTTGTGACTATATATAATTACCTTACATAAGTTGTTTGAAATACTAAAAGTTTCCCAAAGAATAATTGTATTATATTTAGAAAAAAGATGGTTCCTATGTCGGCTCGATAGGTGTTCGGTGTTTGATTTGAGCACTTGATAAGGTCGATAGATATGCAGCTCAAATATAGAGATCTAATTTATGCTCGTTACATGTTTGTGCTCATATCACTTGACATTTCAACTAGTACGGTGAACTTTAACACCAGTAATACTCCATACGTTCCAAAATGATATGAAGTGTCAACTTTTCCTAGTCAACATATATAGTTTCACTTTATCTACTTATTTAACATATAATTTTTTTATATTCTAAGGGAGCAAAAGTAGATATTTAAGTGTTTGGCAGAAAGTGCAGAAGTACTTTTGGGTGCTTCAAATTGTTCCTAGAAGCGGTTTTTTAGAAGTTGGAGGAGACCAGCTTCTGAAAAATAATTTTGATTCTGCTTCTGCTTCTGCTTTAAAAAAAGAAGCAGAGACAGAATCAATTCCAAACATCCTCCAATTTGGACTTTGCAATCTTAAAGAACATTGAATATAGTATTCGCATATGCTGATTTTAATTATTATGAAGTATAACAGATTAAACAGCCAATAACTTTACTGTCAATAAACTTTAAAATTCATAAATTGCAATTCAATTTGGGATATGATTGAGGAAGTATTGAATAACAATATCGATACAAAGACTAAAGAAAATAAAGAATTCAATGTTGTTTTGTCAAAGATTGATACGACTATTTTTCATGGCTGATGGCTCTATGTCAACATTCAAATATCTTGCAAAAAAATGGCTTTAAAAATGGATTTGTCAAAAAATTGTCATGTATTTGTCAAATCCGAGCCAAAATTTATGCAAAAGCGATTTGTCATGTAAAATTTACCATTGAGTCTTGCTTGACAAAAGATAAGTCAATTTGTAATAACTACTCCGTAAGTTTTAGGTCCTTTGGTTTATTGAGATGCAGCATAATAAAAAATCGATTTGTAAAATTAGATTATTAAATAAATTTGTACTAGATCGAAATTTTGACCGTTTATAATTATGGTGATTCTGTTCTAATTCAAATTTTGTGTTTTTGCTTTCGGGATGTTAAATACTATGTATATTGGATGTCCTATTGATGACCCTAATCTAATACTTCGTAGCTAATATTATATTGGATGTTTTGGTTTATCTAAAAACTCAAAATTCTGGCCGTTTATAATTAAGGTTATTCTTTTCTAATCCAACTTAGTGTTTTTCTTTGGGTTTTTGTATGTGTGGTTTTATAGTTTTGATGTTTCATTTTTGTATATCCTATGAGATAGTGGTTTTATAGTGGAATCATAAAAAGATGGAGAAATTTGTAAATTTAGCCCCTATTTAGTTCCGTAACTTTCGATTGTGTTCATTATTATTATTGTAACTTACTCGATGGGAGATTTAGCCTTGTAATTAATAAATCAGTATAATTTACCATTGTAAAGCATACTTTCGAGCAAAAATGTACTGAAAGATACGCCGTCAACGTCAATTTTTCTGTTGGAAATTGTAAGTCCTCAAATTGAACCAAATCTCGAAACGAGTGAAGTTATATAACTAATAACAAGCATATCCAAAAGTTAGTCAATTAAAATTGAGATCTTCCCTATAACAAGATGCAAAACTCCGTACGTTATTGTTACTGATACATAGAACTATAGAAGCATATATTCCAAAAAGAAACCTAACTGAGAATATATTACAAGATGCTCGAACGGTAAGTACATATTTCAAGGCTTAAAAAAATTAGCCCGCAAGCCATTAGCTATCAAATCCCACAAGGTTGTCGTTGCCATTACTAAACACATTAACATTCCTAAACAGCCGAGAGCCATGTTGACACACCAGAGTAAGCTCCACCGGCGTGGGCTTTTCATGGAAATCCACATGAAACACGGATAAGCAAAAGTAAGAGGCAGTGTGATGGAGCCGACAAAGCCAGCTAAACTCCCCAAGAAAGGGAAAGCCATAGCTACCAAATAGGTCAATCCACCGAACAGAACTTTGATACTTAACCGCAACCATCTAGACCCACTTTTCTTTTTCTTGGTCAAGTATATTCTCTCCCAATTGTCCAACGTTGGTATTGCATATATTTGGAAGTTGCATAGGCAAGCTATGATGATAATCATGTATATCGCTCCCATCCCGGATTTCGAAATGTCATCTCGGTGAAATTGTGCAAATGCATTCAGAATTCCTCCTTTGTTGTATGTCCTAGGCATCTGTATGTCAAATTAAAGTGAAACTTTGATTAGTAGTTAATATAGCACTTTATTACTTCATAATTCACCGGAGATGAGAGAATGTTAAGAACCAGATTGCCATAAGCCCAATATCCTGCAATGGCTAATGGGAAGTGACACAATGCAATGATGGCATAAGATGCCACAACCCCTTTCCACATACGGCGTCGCATTGGAGTGGTATTGGAGGGCATGGTTCCCTGTATCTCTAGGACGAGATTGTGACCTCTAAATGCAAGAGAGATGAGGGTCAGAGCGTTTACGATGTCCCGAAACCTGTCCACCTTTGAGGTAGAAACGAGTGGAGGGTCATAAACCACTCCTTCCGGTCTGCCCTTGCTAAGGGACAGTGTCCACAAAACAGTACAATAGGCCACGCCCGTGACTGAACCAATGGCCGCGATTGAAGACAAGGAATTCATATTGGGGAAGAAAATGGACACCAATATGGCGAGGCAAATGAACACCAGAAACCATTCTGCCCCGGTGGGCCCAACCCCGTGGCAGCTGGGGTCCTCTACGCCGCCGCACATGGTTTTGTAGAATAGCTCAAGGGTCCCACCGCCGTTGATTATGAATAGAACGCACGCGCCTCCGGAAAGATACATTGTGGGGAATATGGCGGTCAACTTGCCGGCGGTTTGACCAAAAGCTACGATGGCTAGGTGGGCGTATCTGCTGAAACGAGTCCCGGTGGCGGCGCTTTCGTGAAGGTCCACCAATAGCCAAATGGTATACAATTGCCATACGTATACAAGTGATAGACATATTATTCCCCATGCCCTACATTCCACCAAAGAGTAAATTAACTAAACACGAACAAAAACAAATTAGATACTACGGATAATAATGAAGAACATATGACTAAGAGTAACTAATGTCCTTCAAAAAAATGACTAAAAGTAAGTTAGTAAATAAAAATGTAATTTTCATATTTTAGTGACTATAATGTTGTCGTTGATGATACACCGTAGTATCTTTAATTACATTTTGTTCGTAAAATTTATTTTATTACGCTCACGTCTCTTTTTATTTAATCATATTTGAATTTTCAAGTTGATGTTAAACTTTGATCAATTATATATTTATACACGATAGTATTGATAATATGATGAAAATGATATAAAAATATTTTTTGTTAAAAAATACTATCGTATATCATAAAAGTATAAATAAATTTATTAAGTTTCACATAAATATCTTATTTAAAATAATGGATCAATGTTTATCATCTTTGATTGGAAAAATCAAAGGTGACTAAATAAAAAAGGATAGAGATCGTAATATTTAAGGCCTTGTTTGGTTCAAAGGAGGGGAGGGAAGGGGAGAGTCAAGGAGGGAAGGGAAGGGAAGGGGAAGGAAGAATTTTGATAAAAATTTGTGTTTGGTTGGAGGAAATAGGAGGAAAGGTTTAATGAAAATATTTTCGCAATTTACTTTTATTTGATAGCTTACTTAAAAAAATAGATACATGTCTAACTATTGTGAATATTACTTCTATGTTCATGAGTCATAATTTTATTTTATTTGAATTTTTACTTTTGTAATTTTATAATTTTTCATTTTTGAGTTTGGAATTTTTAAATTTTTATTTTTATTTTTTAATTCTTTTTATTTTTAATTTTTAAAATTTTTAATTTATAATTTTTAAATTTTTCAATTTTTAAAATTTTTAATTTTTTAATTTTTTAATTTTTTAATCTTTAAATTTTTAAATTTTTAAATTTTTCAAAACTTTTTGTTTTTTACCTTTTTATATTATAACGTTTTGTTCATTCACGTATGAGATGAATAGTTTGTGGTAATCAACATGTTTCCTTCGAAATGCCTCTATTTGGGGGGTTTAGAATTGGAGGAAGTAGAGGATTTTGAAAGCCCTCCCCTTTCCTCCCCTTCCCCCATATTTCCTTCAACCAAACTCACACAAATCCCCCACTTTCCTCCCCTCCCCTCCGAAACCCTCCAACCAAAACAGGGCCTAAGGGTATGTTTGGGAGTTGTGTCTTGGAGGGGAAGAAGGGTTAGGAAGGTTTATGACGTCTTCTATCTTGTTTAGGAGTTGAGAAAATTGGAAGAAATTATTTTGGAGGGTTCTTGTGAGCCTTCAAACCATTCAAATGTTCAATTTTTAATTTTCTCCAAATTGGGAGGGGGTTTGAAAAATAAATAATAAAATGACAACTTTAACTTAATTAAAAATGAATATAAATTCAACTATTTAAATTTAAACAAGAAGAATGATTTCATCATCTTCCCCTTCCCTTCCCTTCCTAGAACTAATATTCAAAGTTTTCCCCTCTACTCCCAAACATACCTTAAAGAGAAAATCTCAAGATATATACATTAAAAAAGTCCAAGTAATGTAGAAATTAAAATTATTTGTTATTTTAAGATATACTATGTATCAACTAATGAGTCTTCCCATGAAAAATAAGAACATATCTAGCCTATATTAATCATGAAAAATATAATGAATTAGATCATTTTTCATTTTATTATCTTAAGTAAGTGTATCTCATATGTACCCGGTGTGACATTATATTTAACAACAGAAGTCTTAATAAGGTATGTAAAATGATAAACTAATGTACAAATGGGGAAAGCAAACCCAGAAAAAAGAAAAATTTTAGACATACCAGCCGAGGGAGGTGAAAGCAACGGGAAGAAGGAGGGCCTGGAGGCCGATGCCGGAGGAGAGCAAAAGTAAAGTGACGGAGAAAAAGTTGCCATTTCTGGACTCTGTAATGGGAAGCAGAGAATCTATGGGGGCCAACTCTCTGTAGGACGCGTTTCTCTCCAGAGCTGATTCTCCCCGAACGCTTATTCCTCCCACTGCCAGCACTTCTGCCGGCGTCCAATCCTCATAAATGTCTGCCGCCGCCGGTTCCGGGAATACTCTGCTGCTCGACGACGACAACCTGCTCGCCGCCGCCTCTATTTTCACTTCCACCACCGCGCCTTCTTCCATCATTAATTAATTACCTTCACAATATATTCAAGTTATTGGCATCTATCTCTGCTTTATATCGATAGAAGATCGCCATGTAGCGGCGCTATTGGGTTACCCCTACACGCTAGTACTTTACGCATACAAACGTTTTGACTTCATTTTTTTGTATTGACTTTGCTAACTTCAAGGTTGTTGTTTTATAATTACAGATTAGAAAATTAATATAAATATGATTAATAACGTTTCTATATTCTAAAATAGAATTATCATGTTTTCATTATTTAAATAGGTGTAATTAACTAATTATTATCATATTTTGGTAGTACCAAACTTTAATCATGACAATATTTTTTAAACTTGACAGTAATTACTGTTATTTAAGGAATAAAAATATGATAGTCCTATTTTGGAATCCAAATTTTTTTTACTCCTATTTCGGAAATTTTCCTTTAAAAATTAAAGTTGTAAAGCGTGAATGCTTATGAACAATCTACATTTTTGGTTGCTTAACTGAATAGGGTAACATAGATTTTAAATTCCTAAAATATGAGTTTTAATTACTATGAAAAGTACTCTCTCCGTCCCAATTTGATGGTCCTGTTGCGGTTTACAAAGTTTGACCAATGATTAAGCTAACGAATCCTTGTCCGCACTCAAGTTATTTGTAGCATATAAAATTTACATATTCAGAAACTACAATAAATGTTTTACAAAGTCGCAAAAACCTGAATCAAATTTCATAAAAATTTAAGAGTGATTTGTGTTGACCAAGTGAATATGAACAAGAATCATCGGGCGGAGGTAGTAATTAGTTGCTCGGTTTGAACTTTTTTACTGCATTCATGTCAGAACCACAACAAATATGTGTTTTTTATAACTATTGTTGCGATTATATAGCTAAAACCACAACAAAAGTGTAAGTTTTTTTCAAATAAAACAACATAGATCTCGAAAAAATATGTGTTTTTTTGCATCGATCAGATACGCGAGCGCAAAACAAAGTGTCAAAGTGTATTTGAAATTATTCAAAAAAAAAACATTTGAGGTTATAGCAGGAACTGCAGCAAATGGAGTCATTTGCGTGCTACGGTTCCAGCTATAATCGCGACAAAACAAGACTTTTTCGGTATCTAAAAATACACTTTGTTTCACGCTCGAGTTTTTCGATTGGGTATCTTATTTTTAAAAAACATATTTTTTTCGAGATATGTGCAACGTTGTATGTTGAATGATTTTTTTGTGTTTCAAGAAAGTTTCACGTTTTTTGTGCTTTATAATTTACTTTTGAAGTATGCATCGAATATTCAGGTACACAGTTATAACTTATAATATACCTTGAAAGTATTGTGCATATAATTTTTTTAAATAAAAACATACGGAGTATTAGATCTGAATATGTAACGGAATAATATAAATAATATTACACCTACTATTACTATTAAAATTACAGAAACTATTAGTAGAAACTACTTTATTCAAAATACAACAAATTTTAGAGTATATATACCGAATTTAATTTATGTGTATTAAGAATCTTCAATGACTTAGCGGTTTGAAAGTGCATACATGATCTGTGCACGCTCTGCTGTGCTTTTAAGGTCACGAGTTCGAAATCAGTAAGAGGCAGGCTAAAAAAGAGCAAAGTGGATTAATTTTGTAATTCTAAAAAATTATTTTTTAATTTGTTGCAGTTATACAACAACCTCAACAAACAAGATACACTATTGCTTGCGATTGTTCAAAACATTCGTAACAAATAAGGATTTCTAATTTCTTGCAGTGAAAGGACTAAAGGAGTAGGATTTTCTAATTACCTTATTTTAAACGGAGAAATATATAGTAATATAGGCGTAGCTCTTACATGTTTGTATGCGTAAGCAAATAACGTAAGATGTGTTGAGCTCATGTTGTTTACGTCATAGCTTACTTGTAGTTTTTTCCCGTCCCGCTCGTAAAATTCTTTGGGAAAAAGTGTTCAGTTTCAAACATAGTGGTTGACAATTATTATATAACAAAATGATACCATAATTAACATTAAAGCGATTGATGAAATTGATTAACGGGCAATAGCGGTCATGAATCATAATTGACCTAACCCTTTTTATTAGAGGTAATCATTAGCTATATTAAAGGTTATAAAACTTAAATTACTATTTAATTTTAATAATTGTCAAACATTATGATTAATATTGAACACCTTTTTCCCCCAAAGAATTTTACAGTCGGGTAAAAAAGCTACTCCGTAATTTCCGTATGATGTAAGCGGTGTGAGCTCATCCATCTAACATCCTTAGCTCAGAGCATCTTTAGTGAGAGTATGAATTGTTTAAAATGTATTGACACATCACAAAAATAGACATTTGAGGGAAGGTGGGTGTAGTCCAATGGATGACCATCCACCCCCATGCAGTGGCGGAACTAGAGAAAAAATTAAACAGGGGCACAATCACTTTATGTAAATCATGACATTAATAATAAAATTGTCTTAACAAATTACACTAACAAAACATACCAAATTTAATCAAAAGAGTTAACGTAATGGTGCTAAATCCAACCTACGGGTGCACATGTTCTGAAAATGTTGGATAATAACCTCATTATCGATGCATCTAAACACATCTCTTTCTACGTAGCAGACTACACAATCAGTAAGATAATCATCTCCCATTTTATTACGTAATGCAGTTTTGACAATCTTCATCGCTGAGAAGGCTCTTTCCACTGTAGCTGTGGCAACAGGCAAAACTAGTGCCAAAACAATCAGGCGGTAAACTAGGTGGAAAACAGTATGAATTCCAACTTCAACCATCTTCTGAGATAGCTCTCAAATATTCTGCAAATTGGAAAATATTGCATTCCCTCTCATTTCAAAGATCCAAATTTGAAGTTGTTCTTCAAGTTCCACGCGATCTAGATTTGTGAAATCATTTGGATATAATGATGCAAACTCAATTAACTTTGCCTCACAAAAATTGGAGAAATTGTTCTTGGGATCAAGACATGCTACACACTTAAGTAATTATGTCCCAGTCTCACTGAAACGATTGTCCATCTCCATTTGAATTTTGTCGATGACCTAACAAATTAAAGTAAAAAAAACTAATCAATTATGAACTAATATTTTACATAAGAAATACAGTAAAGTATTTACTTTTACCTCATATAAAACCTCATACCGAAGATAGTGATAATTAGTTTTATCACCCCCAACACGCCTTGACTGAATGTGTGTAGCAGGATCATCCAAATTAATAATTGTGATGCCATGTTTCTCACAAAACTTGTTCACATCATTAACAAGACTTTCCCATCGAGTTTCCCTCATATCTTACGGCTTTTCTTTTGTAGTTTGAACTAAATTAACAGCCTCAAGAATATTCTGATTTTTTTGTTGCAAAAACTTAGACAAAACATATGTCAAGCCTAATACTTTTTTCATCACATGAGCAATAAAAACAAAATAATAACTCTCCATCTTCTCAATTAAGCTTCCTGCCAGTCCTCTACTTTTAAAATCAGCACCATCGTCACATATCTTACATAGCACTTCAAGAGTGGGAGACCATAGTAATAGCAATCGAAGGATGGTAGTATAATGAGAACCCCATCGTGTAGCTCCTGGCCGAGCTAAGGAGCATTCTTGGTTCAAACCTCTTCCAGTTTCTATTTCTCCCTTCTCTAACATTTCCACTAACTTTTACTCTTGTATCTGTCTGAACTCATCTTTCTTTTGAAAGAAGCTCCAACCATGTTAGTAATCATACTCAAAAATTCAAAGAAATCACTCATAAAACGATTAATCGTCAAAACTGAGACAACAGTCAATTGCAATTGATGAGCAAAACAATGTATGTATCTAGCACATGGGTTTTCATTCAAAATTAGAGTTTTCAGACCATTGAGCTCACCACGCATATTCGATGCTCCATCATATCCTTGACCACGTAATTTAGAAATCGACAAACCATGTTTGGAAAAGAATTCATCTACGACACTTTTCAAAGAAAGAGCAGTAGTATCAACAACATGAATAAGACCAAGAAAACGTTCTATCACTGCCCCATTATCATTAACAAATCTAACAACAGCCATCTGCTCTTTTATAGATGAATCACGAGCTTCATCAACTAATAGAGAAAAATATTTTTCCCCAATCTCACCTATTAACTCTTTTCTAGTTTCAGAGGCACATGCGTTAATAAGTTCTTTTTGAATTACTCGACTAGTGAGTTGATGATTGCTCGGTGCATTGTCCTTCACAACTTTCGCAACCTCATCATTCCTTGCACTATACCAATCAAGAAGTTCTAAAAAATTACCTTTATTGGCTGAGTAATCATGTTCATCATGTCCTCGAAAAGCTAGTCCATGCACAAGAAGAAATCGAACAATATCCAAAATAGCCGTGAGGCGAACACGATAAGCGGCCTCTAATTTGTGTTTACCAATGGCAACACACCGTGTCAAACTCTGCCTTTGATCCTTAAAAGCTAAAAACGAAGTTCTAGCATCATTGTGCCCAATGCTTTTGACATGCTCTCTAAATTTTTCAGGGCCTTTCTTCCAATTAGGGAAACCTTTTTTGACAAACACTTCATCACCAAATCTTTTCATTTCATCTCCTTTAAACAAATAACACCAAAAGCAAAATGCAGCATCTTCAGACACACTATATTCCAATCATTCCCGTTTTGTATACCATTCCCTTTGAAATGACCTAGATTTGTTTCCAAACATAGATCGTGGGAAATCATGTAAATGTGGTTGGCAAACACCTTTTACAACATATTCTCTTCTTATCGCATCCCTAATTGACGGATCATAATCATTTATTGATTTTCTTAAACCTGGATCGCCAATTATTTCATTCTCAAGCTCATTATCTAATCTAGGTCTTTTTTTCTCTCGGATCATTATCCGTCCCCGCATTTCCATCAATAGTAGATTGTCTAATCCTAGTCTCGGTCTCTCTACCGATCCTACCATCCGTTTCTAGAGGTGTGGCTTGTAGAGAAACATTTGAAGAACTAGCATCGAAAGTTTTTGGTGTTTTTTTCCGGGAAAAATACTTCTCAATTGACATCCCCTAATGACAAATATTGAAACAACAAATAATTAATTCAAGATTTCAAGTCGAACTATTAATCTATTATAAATACTTCATTAATACAAACAAATGAAACAATACATTAACACAAAAAATTACAATAACACATAATCGTTATATTTAGTTCAATCTATTTTACACAATTACATATAACATCTTTTTCAAATCATAACTATGAATTTTAAAAAATGAATATTCAAATACCAAATTTTATTTAATTTCAAAGAGAAGAAATAGGAAATCGGAACTCGGAACATACCGTTGCCGTCGGGGCGTCGCCTGTGAGGCTGTGACCGGTGGGGCGGGCGGCGGCGGGCGGCGGCGGCTGCAGGCTGGAGAGCAGAGAGCCGGGCGCTTCACTCGCTTGTCCCTTGGTCTGCCGTCTGCGGGTTGTGCCTTGACAAGGAGAGCAGAGAGCTGGAGCTTGTAGGCAGCCTTGCGTCTTGCGACTGGGCTGCTATCTGCTTACTAGGTAATTAGTTGAGCCTGGGCTGGGCCAAGCCTCATTGGCCCAATTTTTTTATTCCCAACCCAATACAAAACAACGTCGTTTTGTTAAATTAAAAAAAAAACTCTTCTTCCTCATTCGGTCGCAGCACGTAATAGTTCAAGGCATACTTCACCGGAAAATTCAACGCAGAGCCGCAGACCACCGGCGCCCCGCGGACCCCCACTACCCCATATCTCCGGTGGCCGAACCAGGGGCACCGACCCCCCTTGCCCCCCCCCCCAGCAGTTCCGCCCCTGCCCCCAAGTCTCTCCTTTGTGGAAGATCTTGGGTTCAATTCCCACCAAGGGAGATGAGGTAGGTCTTGCTCCCAATGATTCTCCCTACCTTCACGGAGTTGCTCAGCGGCTGAGAAGGGAGAGGATGGTAATTAAGGTAGCGAGTTCGTGTGGTGGGAGGAGCAGTCTGAAAGGTGATTTAAGTCCTGCTGGATTCGTCCTTTGGAGTCAGTACTGACGAGGCTGACTGTGATCAGATTCGGACTTAACTGTCTAGGGGCTTTGGAGGGTGGTTCATAGACTCCAGGATTATGGGAACGTAAGCCCCGACACCTGGATTATAAAAAAAAAAGACATTGTGATTAAATTTTACTCTCTAGCGGAAATGTGTACATGGACTCCTACGCTGAGTTGGAATTGAATATATCCCACGATGTGAACTCATTTGTCTACTTTGAGAAGGCCTTTTCAGATCCCGGGTTCGAATCCCGACAACTGCGACGAGGGGTTACTATGTTAAAAATGCATAGGGTCTCTGCATATATCGGGACAGAGCCTCACTCCCTATCTGTCTGATTGGGATTATAGTCTAATTTACATCCTCCCAACATACCGTCCGGTCGGGGTTAGGGTCGAATGGGATGTCATCTTTTTGTTAGAAGGTCTTTCCCACGTGCTGACTCATCAATTTTTTCTTCTCTCACAATTTTTTTTACGAAGGCCGAAACATTTCCACCATGCTCTTCTCCCGGTAATTCTTCTTCGCACCTGCAAGAAAGTTTAACCTCCTCCTTCCAAAACATTCTCACCCAGGCAGGCTCTTATTTTATCCTTCTGGTAGCTGCTATACCAAGAAGGCAAGAATGTAACATCATCATCATCCAATTTCAAAGAAGCTCTAAGGTTAAGAAACAAATCCATGGGAAATTAAACATCACCTCCAACTATTCTTCCACCTGAGACTCGGAGCTCGTCGGCGACACATCAATGACATCACCGACGACCGGAATCACCATCATCGGGACCCGAAAGAAGGAAGGTGGCAACGAACGGTCATCATCATATGCATCTCTCAGAATTTATTATCCAAAAATTCATCGAATTGGGTGTCACCGTTGGTCTCCATGATCTGGGCTCAGAGTGGCGTCCGTGACCTGCTGGACAAGTGAGCGGAATCTCGACACCGTTTTCTTCATTTTCACAGGCGATCGATGAAATTGAAAGCAACTTCACCTCTTTTGTTTTCCTCTCTTTCTAGTTAATCGATCAATGAATAAAACAATAATCATACATACAAAGTAATTCTATTAATATACGAAGTACTTTCCAATTGTGTATATAATTTTTAAAATATACGAAGTACTTGTTTAATATTTTTATTTTTTTGTAATTGATGTTATGTTGCATTTTATTTTAAACTTTGTTAAGATAATATACTTTAATTACAAATTACCCTAAATAGGACAAAAAAACATTTGTATATTCCTTATCTTAAATAGGACAAATTACCCTAATATACGTTTGTAAATTACGTTAATTACCCTAATATACGTTTGTAAATAGGTATATGTAATTACAAATTTAGCTAGTACAAAAATGACATGTTATGGTCAAAGTATGAGTCTGTTTGATCTTCTCGATCTATTTTCAACGTATTATCCTTATCTTTTAATTTTTTTATCAAATAAGAACGGTTGATTTCAGTGTTGAATTGTACGTAGTATAATAATCAAAATAAGTAAATTCAATATTACTTTTCTAGTTCATTTGACTGAAGTTACTATTGAAAACTATTTTAGCTATTTTTACATGAAATTTTTTCTTCATTTTAAGAAAAGTGCGGTTGGAGATGGACATAATTGTAAGATTAATTAAATTACGCGGAGAGAGGCGCACGGTTGGAGATGGACATAATTGTAAGATTAATTAAATTAATCTTATTTAGAGAATAAATTAGGCATTACTCCTACTTAGGAACTTTCCCATAATTTTAGTCCTATTTATGGCAACAAAAAAGCTTTTTGTACACACAAAGTGTACACACTTGTACACCCTATAAAAGGGTTTTTAATTTTTACCTTCTTTTCTTTTACCCCTTTTCTTCCACTCGGCCACTCCCTCCCTTCTCGTACATCACCCCCTCCCCTTCCCTTCCTTTCTTTCTCTTCTATGCTCAAGCATTGAGGTAATAAGAAAGCACATACAGAAACACAAGTGAGGATGAGAAGGAAGAACACTCGGTTGAAATAAGAGTAGACCGCCACTCCTTGTAGCTGCATCTCCACGGTCAACTGCTGCTCCCACGCCACAATCATCTGATCTGATAACCATACGACAACATTTCTCACACCTCTCTTCATCCATATCAAGGTAGTAATTCTCTTGAGCTATATATTTAATAAATAATTTGAATTATTCTTAGTATATTGATCTTCCATTGTATATTGTATGTGTAGAGTCTGTTTCACTGGTTTTGATTGAAGATCGAGCATGATTTTTTTAGGTTAAAAGAAATCAATTTCATACTACCCTCAAAATGTTTGTTAAAATGTCTGAATGAAATTTTCTTTCAATTGAAGTACCAATCTGAAATTATGATATATTCAATTGATGTACTAGCCTGAAATGTCTCGATTGAGTTTTCTTGCATTTCCCGTTTCCAAGAATGGAAGACAAATTGACAAAATGGTGATGAACTCACCTCTATGTACATGTTTCATAATAGGGAGGAGCCAAAGCAGTGTACCGTACATCTTCACAAATCAATTGTTATTCCGCTTTTTGTAAATTTGTATTTTAGTTTAAATTCAACTTATCAATTATGTATTGCCATATAATCAAATCTGTTCATTATTATGTTTTCATATCATTGATCTAATTTAATTTTATTGAGTTCATATTTTAGCCAAATGGGTTGATGCAATGCCAGAAACTGCCACAGTGAAGAATGTTCTCATTTGTGAAATCTTGCATGAATATTATATCAAGTATGTCTGAAGCTATCCATAGGTTACTACTCTCAGAGGGGAAGGCTACAAAGGCTCAAAGTATGCCCTTGCTTATGAGGATCTATAAAGATGATGACTTGATGCTTGTTGGTGATGTTCCTTGTGAAGTGTTCCTGTCATCATGCAAGAGGTTGAGAATCATGAAATTAAAAGATCGGAGAAAGAGGTTTTGGTGTTGGAAAGTGAAGATCTAGAAGCCAAAAATTGATAGGAAATGAGTGGAAATTGAAGATCTCTTCTGTCTTAGGCTGGGAATTTAAAACCCTGTCTCTGGTGATTATTTTGGCTCACGTGTATTGTATAGTTGTTGAAATTTATGAATTCCTATTTAGATTTCTTGATGTAATTTCATATGCTTTTAGAAGTATGTAATTATGGTAAAGTGGTTAAAGCATTGCAAGGAACACACAAACAACAATTATTGTTAACACGATTTCTTATGTTTGCTTCTCTTTTACACCCTCCGTCCCTTATAACTTTGCCAACTTTACTTTTTTGGTTGTCCCAAAAACTTTGCCACTTTCCCTTTTAGTCAATCAATTTGTGGTTCGTGTTATTTCTTTCTCTTCTGCACAAATCTCTACCACACAGTTTTTACTTTATTATTCTACGTGCCAGTCAAACTTGGCAATCCTTTTAGGGACGGAGGGAGTATGACATTATGAGAATATAAACAATGTTTTAATCATGCACAAATAATATAAACGAAGACATAGACGATGCTTTGAGCACAAACAAAATAAATGAACATACAGACAATTATTATCTACACACAGGCAAAATAAACGAACATACAGACAATATAAATGAAGACATAGAAGATGTTTTGACTACGCACAAACAAAACAAACAAACAAACAAAAAATTATTATATATGCACTGATAAAATAATGAACTTACACACAATGTTTTAACCACACATACAATATAAATGAAGAAATAGAGGATGATTTAACTACGTAAATGAACAAACACACAATGATTTAGCCATTCACAGATAATATGAAATGACCAAACAGACAATGCTTTAACCAATCACAAACAATATCAAATGAACAAACAAACAATGCTTTAACCATTCAAGACAATATCAAATGAACAAACAGACAATGCTTTAACCATTCACAAACAATATCAAATGAACAAACAGACAACGCTTTAACCATTCACACAATATCAACAAACACATATGATGACTTGACTATGCACAAACAAAATAAATGTACATACAGACATTTATTGTCTACACACAGACAAAATAAATGAGAACACAAACAATAATTGTTGTGTGATAAAATTTGTGATTAGTCACTTAGTAAAATTAATGTTCTCATATACATAATGTAATCGTATTTAGACTTACTTTTGTTGCCTGTGAAAATGCACTTGATAAAAAAACTATTGTCTCTCCCCAAAGTCCCAAACTATCATAATTGATATACTATTCAATACATTTTATTTACAACTGAAACAAAGCCAAGTACTATAAATGTAGCTACTACAATATTTCAATCTTTTTTGAAGCTAAATTCAAAGTGCTAATACATAAAATCTCAAAAACAAGCTAAAGAAATCATTAAATCAACACCAACAAAACTCAATCTAAATTTGACCACATGCCCAGACAGTAGTGTCTCTACATGAGCAAATAGAGCAACACCATAACTCCTCCAATAGCAGCAATGAAGTAGGAAACCAGAGAGTTTGAAGGTTGAATTGTGTCCCGTACTGTGAGAATTCAAAAGCGGTTATGAACAGCCCATTCATTATAAGTCTCAAACTCATTTCTTAATGAGGAGGATTGAGGCAAAGACAGCAGTCTGAATGTTTCTTGGATCAGCTTCATATCTCTTCTCCCACCACATATTAGGGTGATCATAAAGCCGAGTTTGACATAACTTCATATCAGAAGAGATTGCAACATATATCAGTTAACCCTTAGTTAAACATTTTGACAAAAAGGAGAATGAACACACAAAATCATGTATAGGAATCAATAATCATTGAAACATTTCCACAAACACCTTTTGAGCATAAAAGTAATATTTAATAGTTGAACAAAAATTTAAATATTAACATCACAAATCTATAAGGATATAGCAATGTAAATAAGCATTTAACATTACAACATAAATTATATACATAGAGCCGAAAAAACAGAATCAATTGTAACCGTAAATGCACAAAAAATGGAATAAATACCTCATATGTGCAAGGTGCGTTGCAGTGGTGGGGTCGCCGGGAAACTGCCGCGATAGAGTGGCGGGGAGACTGGAGAAGAGGACAAATCCAGCTGCAATCACGCCGTTCGTGTTGGACTCGGAATTGAAGACAAGCGATGATGAAAAAGATCTACCTCAAATTAGGGATTTGGGAAAAGAGAGACAAATGAAAAGAGAAATGAGAAAAGAATAGGGTGCAGGAAGAATGAAGAGAGAGGAAGAGAGGCGGATGGTGAGACGATGATTTTTTTGGGAAGAGATGGTAACTTTTTGAGTTTATGTAGTGTGTATAGGTGTGTGTATAATAGTGTGTACAAAGAGCAAAAAATACTTTAAACCGACTAGTTTCGTGTAATCATCACCAACTTATGTGTACAAAATACGCGTGTTTTCATGTTTTTGTTCTATAATGAGTAATTTGTTTTTTTGAAGGAGAGTAATTTTTTGATATGCTTCTATTAATTTAGATTTTGCCCAATCTATGGTATTCATACGGTACCATACATTCATTCACATGGACCAATTAGAATGTTTCAGTTGAATTATTTAAATCTAAATTTAAAATTATACATGATATAATGCTTTGAAAAAATTAAGTAAACGGTACGGTACCCGAATTTTTTTAAACGAGTACTTGTTGTCACCCTTTACGAATGGCAACTTGGCAACTTGGCAGAGTACACGTGCCATTACGCGATTTCTTCAAGAACGGATGGATCCACCAAGATGAGATACATAAATGAGTATAGGTGAAAGTCCAGAAGGAAAGCGCAGAAACATTTAGAGATGACGGATATGGCTGTGGAGGGAATAGAGATAGCGTTGACTGAGCTCAGGCAGACTTTCGATAGTGGGAAAACCAGAGGACTTGAATGGAGGAAAGCTCAACTTCAAGCAATACTAAAACTCCTCGCCGACAATGAAGATTTGATCTTCCAAGCTCTTAAACAGGATCTCGGCAAGCACCGAGTTGAAGCTTATCGTGATGAGGTGAATCTTCTTTCCTCTTTAAATTTTCGCTTTTCAAGCGCAAATTCGTCATACTTTTGTTTTTAAGAATCAATGAGCAAGTTTGGTGTGACTGTTATAACGTTGATATTGCAAACATAAACTTTAAGTGTTAAATGTTTATGGGGAAAAAGTCCTTGTTCATTCATAATATAAAGTGATAAAGTGACATGTGTAGTAGTGTTAATTAGTACGGACTAATAACTTTTTCAAAATTTGGTTCTTGTGTTTGAATTTGAATGCATATTTTACCTGTGATTTTAACTAGTTCTAGAGTTCGTACCCGATTTGTTCTCTCCGCTATACACTACTCATTTTCATCATCAAATTTTTTTTAGATCCAATTTGGTCCAACTATGCAATTGGATTCAATTAGTCTCTAGTTGGTAAAGATATCTTCCTATGTTGAGGATTACATTGGCTCCAACAGTACAAAGCTGATGGTAAAATTGAGTTTGGATCAAATATAGAGAATGAGTAAAATTATGGGGAATTTTGAGTTTGCACCCCACTTTCAAAACTTTTAGACTTTGCACCCCATTTTCAAAACTTTTAGACTTTGCACCCTATCTACAACATTTTGTGAAGAAAAATTCCTGAATGGGGTGCAAAGGCAATGACATTTTAGGGGAAATAGGGTGAAAAGTCTAAGAGTTTTAAAAATGGGGTGCAAAGTTCAATATCACCCAAAAAGCGGGGTGCAAAGTCAAAATATCCCTAAAATTATCCTCTTGCTTTAAAACCAATTATGTATGAGGACTAATTTAGGTTCTAATTTCATAATCAAGAACAAAGTTGGTCCTATAAAAAGTAAGTCCAGAACCAAATTAAGTACTAGTGTAAACGGATGAAATTGGGCATTAACTCGTTTTACTACAGTGGATTTAAGCTACATCACTTTTTGGAAGTGAAGCCTAAATCTATGCTTTTGAAAGTTAATTTTCCTTCAGTTGTTGGTAACTTTTCTGGATTTACTTAATGGTTTGCTTGATTGGTGCTTGTTTCTGTAGGTAGGTGTTTTGGTTAAATCTGCTACCTACGCTTTAAACAATGTTGAGCAATGGATGACACCCAAAAAGGTTAGATTCCATACTTCCCCCAATGCTGAAAGGATTAACATAGCATTATTATTATTATTTTGAATGGAAACATAGCTTTATTATTATGTTTGTAATATGAACAAAAGTTGAAACTGTTTGGAATGGTGGTGGATTGGTGGAACATCATACCTGTTGCACTGTGTGTTTTCATGGTGAGTTGAGCAGAGTTAAGAATGTGCAGTATTTAAAATTTATGACTAATGATCACCAAAATCCTTATCACCTTCACCCCAACTACATGAGGTTGGTAGAATGAAGTGTATAGTGATTTATTGTTTGAAGTCAGTTAATACTATAAATTCATTTAAGAAAAAAAGTTGTAAAGTGTTTATACTGCATGTCTTCCCTTGCAACCTTCTAAAGATGGAACAATGAGATTAAGTTCCACAATAGTAATAATAGTAATACTCCGTAATTGTTATGACATACTTTTGGCAGGCCAAACTACCACTTATATACCTCCCAGTCAAAGGTAATGTTATGCCTGAGCCACTTGGTGTAGTACTCATATTGTCATCATGGAACTTCCCCATCTGTGAGTTACTCTGATTCTACTAGTCTATTCAGTTCTGCCCTGTTTATCATCACTTCTAGCTTAAACATACAACTTTAAGATTGCTTTTGTTGTTTAAAATTCACCTGTTTAAATTTGTTTGAACCTGAAAGGATGAAACATATCCAGAACAGTCATTTTATACGATACACTGAAGTGATATTCTAAGTTGAGGCACTGTTTAATAGCCACAATCGGCTTATTCTTCTCCAGAGACAGAATAAACAGAATAAGTAACTTTGCCTTACTTATTTGGCTTAAATGGATGTTCACAGCTGACACTTTCACTTTCAAAAAATTCAACATATCCAGTCATTTCTGCCATATAACTTTAACCAAATAATTCCTAAATGTCCATTTTCTTGTGTAGCATTATGTTTGGATCCATTGATTGGAGCCATATCAGCTGGAAACACAGTGGTTTTGAAACCTTCTGAAGTAGCACCGAAATGCTCTTCTTTTTTAACCGATATGATCCCACGTTATTTGGACTCTAAAGCAATTAAAGTCATTGAAGGCGGAAGAGATATATCTGAGCATCTACTGCAGCAACGATGGGACAAGATCTTTTTTACAGGTACTTTCCCTCCAGTGTTGCTGTATATTAGCTTGTTTGACGGTTAGTCTGTTTCATTGATCTAGTTAGGCTGCTCATCATGGGCCTGAAGATTTCTTGAGTTGACTGTATATTTTATGCTTAACTGTTACTGGTTGCGGGTGTGGGTTGGGTGATAAAAAAATTAAGATTGAAAGCAATATAACTAAAGAGCCTCCCTGCCTTTGACAAGAGAAAGGTGGCACAGCCTAATAAAGACTCTAAGCAATCAATTTCAAAATTATTGAGGATATTATTTATGAGTAGAAGCCCTCTATTTGTATGAGCCCCAAGAGTCTTGGTAGTTGGGTAACCTATTACAATACTGCTGCAAGGAATACCAACTAAAAAAAGAACGTCAACAGTAATAAGACATTATAAGTAATAAGAGCAATTGGAACTAATACTAATATTAACAACAACAACATCCAAGCCTTATTCCCAAAAGATTTTGGAATCGGCTAACATGAATCAATCCATGATATCGGAGCAAAATGAAAAGAAAGTTACGAAAAATAAAAAGATAATTTAAGATAATACTACGTAAAAGATAAGATAAAGATGAATATAAGATAAAGATGAATATAAGATAAAAGAGCATAAGAAAGATAAAAGATAAACATAACATAAGAACATAAGAAAGATGAAGAAGATAAAAAAATAAAAGAAAAAGAGAGACAAAAGAGATCAATCCTTCACACGAATATTCGCCCTCCACTTTGCTCTCTCCAAAGCTATACTCTCATCCAACCAAACAAGAAGTATACTAATACTAATATTAATAAATAAAATATCAATATAATTATAATAGGAAGACTCCTCTAAAACTTCCTCATGTTCTATCTGCGCAACCTTGACACTAGAAATGCACTCTGTCATTGCTCCCTTCATGGACATCAAGCTTGTTCCTAAGCTTGACGGAGAGTAATATTGAATGCCAATATGATCTGGACTTCTCCGGTCTTGTACTAGTGATTAGCACTACAGAGCTTTAGTGATTTTTGGAAAACTAAAAGAATAGAACCATAAAAAAGAAAAGAATGTATTTCAGGCAGTAGACAAGTGGGACAGATTATCATGGCTGCAGCTGCAAAGCACTTGACGCCAGTTACTCTAGAGCTTGGAGGGAAGTCTCCTGCCATCATTGACTGCATACCGAATTCATCTGATTTAAAGGTTCCTCCTTTTATATATTTTAGATCTATAAACCATTTGTCCCTCAGGTATACACCACTACTCAGTTCGGTCCGCACCTTTTGTTGTATATTTGAGTGTTCACGAAATTTCAACTTAATCCTGGGCTCAATTTGGTCCCCAGAACTATGAAATGTGGACTCAGTTTAGTCATAAACATACAAACTTACCATCTTAATTAGAGTAAGATATGGACAGGTAGTAAATTTTGTCTAAACTTTATATTGAGGACCAAATTGAGTTTACAAGAAGGTCGATCGCCAGTTTGAGTAATAATGTAAATTTGAAGACTAAATCAGGTATTAACTCGTTTCAAATTCTTACAAGTTGTGATAATGAAGTGTTAGAGATGTATATGAGACCATAACTTTGCATTCATATCTCAACATTTTTTAATTAAAGGTCGCTGCCAAGAGAATAACTAGCGCGAAGTGGGGTGCTTGCAATGGCCAAGCCTGTATAGCAGTTGATTATGTGCTTGTGGAGCATGGATTCTCTTCACTTCTGGTATTGACTAATGCAGATCGTACAATACCGTTCATGCTCATTCTTATATAGTTTATGGGTCCATCTCGAACTAATAAAATGCTAGGGATAGATTGAATAAAAATAGGGAGGGAATAATGTAGCAGAGGTTTTGAAGGAAAGAAAACATAGGATAAAATTGGTTCAAACTCAATAAAAGCAATTTATATTTATTATTAAATAAAACATAAGAAATGTGAACAGATTTAAAAAAAGTTAATCATATTTTATTTTCTAAGTCTTGGGAGCGGCCTCTTGTAAAAAATGACAAGGGAAGGCTTGCCCCTTATACACCCTTGTGGTGGGCCCCTTCCTCGGACCCTCGCCTTGCGAGGGACACCAATAAGCACCGGAGTGCCCTTTTTTTGTATTTTCCAAGGCAAAGCCAATTCAACACAAGAAAATAACTTTTAATTTTTCTTACCATTTTCCCCTGTTCCGTAGTATTTTCCGGGATCCAGACATACCCTCATATAATGTTTGAAATAACAAGTGTTTTGGGTTGAAAATTTCCAGGTTGAAGCGTTGAAGAAGTGTATATGCAAATTTTATGGGGAGGACCTGACAAAGTTGGAGAACATTTCTAGTATTGTGAACAAGCGCCAATTTGATAGATTATGTGGGCTTCTCAGAGACCCCACAGTTAAAGATTCCATTATTTATGGTGGCTCGGTAGATGAAGAAAATCTGTAAGTTTTTCTATATCCCTAAAGACCCAAAATGGCTCAGTTCCTCAATGCATTGGAGTATCCCTGACGATTACTGGTGGAATGGTACAGGATAATAGAACCAACAATATTACTAAATCCTCCACTTGATTCTGAGATCATGACTGAAGAAATATTTGGCCCCTTGCTTCCTATAATTACGGTAATATTATTGCCAATGTACCTTCTTTACTGTTATTTACCCTGCCTAATCTTCTTTATGCTCTGTCTGACCCTGCCCCGGCATGACTTGGTGCTAAACCGTAGTCTACCACTTGCCTTGCTCCTAATGGTTTTTATAACATGGTGGAATGCTTGCTTGAAGCAACATCTCAAGCCTTTGTTCTTTCCAGGTTGCTGTGGAAGACATTTTCCTGGAAATTGTTTTTCGAGTAAATAGATGTTTTTTGTATAAAGTAATATTTGACCTGCAACAATAGAAAACATAAAGCTGTTTATCTGGAAAGTCGCTTTCTATGAAAGTCTTAAGAATCAAGGAAAAATATATGATGTGAAACCCATGAAAATCTTTTAGTGTAATGTTTTCTTGTGCCAAACATTAGAAAGTCAGAAAATCTTTCCGAAGAATGACAATCCTCCTATTAGAAGCGGAGCCTAAATAAATAATGAACAGTTTGAAGTAGCATTGTCTGGAAATTGCAGTCGATTAGAAATATCTGATACTGCAATGTGTATCACAGCTAGATAAAATTGAAGAAAGCATCAAGTTTGTAAAAGCAAGGCCAAAACCTCTTGCACTCTATGCGTTCACAAAAAATGAAATGTTAAAGGAACGGATTTTACTGGAAACGTCCTCTGGAAGTGTGGTTTTCAATGATACTATGGTTCAGGTATCTCCTCCCATTCTTTTAATTTCAAGTCCTTCATTTTCTTAGAAGAATATTTTCCACTTTTGGTCTCATGACTGTTACATCATCTCCACTTTTGGTCACCATTCTTCGCCTTTTCCACCTTCAAGAGCCACAAGTGCCTTATTCTGCTTATGAACAGAATAGAGATATTAGCTTTTGAGTTTTGACTTACTTATTTGGCTGAAATGGATTTTACAGAACATCGAATAACCATATCATTAAATGGGTGTCGGGGCATGATTATAGATTTCTTGTTAATTTTGGACTTTTCCCATTACTTCTTCCGAAGCACAATTTTTCCAAAACCTGCCTAATGAGTGGTCGGAATGGGAAAAAAGTGGCTACAAATCCATCACACCAAAAGTGATTAAAAGTAGAAGTTGTTAACCAAATGTGGAAAATCTTACTTCTGATAATGCTGATTGAGGTATAGGCCTTCTTTTCTTTAATTTCTTGGAATGTAAACCTGCAGTTTGTGTGTGATACATTACCATTTGGAGGTGTGGGGGCGAGTGGGTTAGGGCGTTACCACGGGAAGTACTCTTTTGATGAGTTTAGCCACGAAAAAGCGGTGTTGCATAGGACCTTCTACCTGGAATTGGAGCCTAGACATCCTCCATGGAGCACTTTTAAGCTGGAGTTTGTCAAACTTGTATACAAATTTGATTATTTTGGACTGGTGCTGCTCATTACTGGGTTGAGAAGGTTATTCAGAAGTTCAGAACACGCGAGGAAAAACCGGTGAAGAAGATGAACCAAACAAAGCTGATTCCCGCTCTCTTAGAATATCACTCCCTCCCCTTGTAGAAGCCGACCGTTATTATATTTATGTTTGCCAATCTCGTGAAATAAAGTACGGTCTTATGCATTATGTAACTTGCCTATGAATCTTTGTGGCAGTGATTTGTTGTCTGTAATAAACCAATAAACCATAGCGTGCTGATTTCACTAATGAATTATTGTATTTTTTATGTACATCACGTTTTATTTCCTTACTTTTCTATAGGGAGGTGGATTGTGTTTAAATTCTTCACACCAACTGTATATATTTTTGGCAAAAAGTCTCTCCAATGCACAATGAGCGGACCAAGTGACGATGTGCTGATAAAGGGGGAGAGTTGAATCTCATCTCTATAATCAGCAAGCAGCAAGTAGATTTTTTAACCAAGAAATAAAGATGTGAAATTTTAGATGGGGACACTTCCCGGTAAAAGTAAATCCAACCTTCTATTAAATCATTTATTAAAAAAATTCCTACCGGGGCATAGCTCACATGGTAGGAAGGGAATTCCATATGGGAGAGATTTGAGTTCAACTCCAAAGAAAGATTTGAAAATATGATATGAGTATAACATTGATTTACTCATATTTTGGAAAACAAAACAATAATTCTATATTGAACCTGCTTTTACCTATTTAAGGGGAATTCCCCCTGGAAGCAGGTGGTTTATATTAATAAGAAAGAACGTAAGCAGGGTACAAACAGACAAAGAACATATAGTCTACCGTCTGCTCTTGAACCAGACTTAGAATCTGTCATTCCTAATGAAGCACCCAGATTCGCTGATCCTAAATTGGGCTTACATGAGCTAATGACTAGTAAACTAAGTTCCCCATCACCTGTCCTAGGTTCTAGAGTCTTGACAAAATTAAAAAGACTATCATCCCAAACAAATTGATAGACCTAACAACCAAAACTATCATAAGAAACCAAATGACAACCCATCTTAAAATAATCAAATTTGTATGTCTAGGCTCAATATGAACTTCAGTCCAAAATAAACCAAATGAAACCAAATGAAACCAAATGACAACCCATCTTAAAATAATCAAATTTGTATGTATACAAATTTGATTATTTTGGATATTGTATCAATCGGTACATTACCATATCATATTGAAAATGCCAATATGTCAAATAAATTTGATATTTTTCAATACAATATGTACCATAATATTTAAGTTCAAATAGTTTTCTCCATCCTTATGACTCTATGAGCACCTCCAATGTAACAATGACAACGGCACATATGTGACATGATAAATATTGACGCATAAAATTTAATTGAATGAAGTTTCTCTACTTTTCTATTCACGACCTTCTATATTTGTAATAATATTTTATCAATAATTTCAAACACAATATATACATTGAATTTTTTTACTTAATATCGTAGACAAAGAATTACTAAAAATTAATAAGATTGTTCAAATAAGAAATACTTCGTACTACCTACGCAAATCATATCCTACACCCAGGTATAAAGCTACACCCAATATTTATTTTTGTAATTCTCTTCAACTTTGAGGCTTCTTCTCCCATTCCATATATGTGGCACGTTGAACCCTCACCATTGATATCACCGTGCGACCTTCACCATATGCCATCGCTTCGAGTTTCATCATCACCATCACCGCGCGAGAAGAGTTCTTCTGTTGATGCAGTCTAATCATGAGTAGATTCCACCTTGCTGCAACATGATTCGTTTGAGTCTCACCCGCGTCGCCGAATCGTTGGTGCTCCGGTCCGTCGAGATTTGGGCATCTCTGGGCCGTCGTTGTTCCTCCATCTTCGGTGCTGCAGAGATTCTAGATGACAACATTAATGCTTGTATAGACTAAGTTTTGGTGAGATTGACCTGACAGATCAATCTAACCCTTGTGGCATTGCTCTCACACACCATTTTTCTCTCGCTCTCACACACCAAATGAGTATAACGCTTAAACGAAATAAGCATAGACAAATGAGGATTTGAGCGCATAAATGATTTCGAACAACGTTTTGAATTTTTCGATACTCATTTGTAAGTTATGTATGCTTATTCGGTACAATCATTATGCTCATTTTAGAATGTCATACAAATACATAATTCAGAAGTACCATATTACATTAGATTCACATATTAGAATTCATAGGAGTTAATTATAGATATAATTTAAGCAATTTTACAAAAGAATAAAAACTAATAACAAGAAAGTGAATTAGAAGATATGGCAACAGAGGCCACGATACTCAATTGCAAGTTTTTAATACTCAATAGGTGAACCTCAATGCTCAATGAAAATGTATTGATACTAAACTAGTAGAACTTACGATTTTAATAGCAATGAATATTTTAGAAGTATAATATTTTAAACAGAGAACACGATGCTCAATATTAGACTTCACATATTCAACAGAATTGGTCTGATGCTCAGTAAAAGTTCACCAATGCTCATTTAACAGAAATCATGATTTTCATATCAATAGAGAAGATTTAATGCACAATGAAATGTCGTGATGTTCAACTAACAAACCTTACGATTTTCATATCAATGTACATTTGGTAGGTTACATATGCTCATTTGGTATTGCTTTTATGCTCATTTCTAAAATTTCATATTAATGCATACTCCCTCCGTCCCTTAAAACTTTGTCATTTTTCCTTTTTTGGACGTCCCAAAAAACTTTGCCACTTTCCCTTTTAATCAATTATTTTGTGGTTTCTGTTATTTCTCTCTCCTCTGCACAAACCTCAACCACACAGTTTTTACTTTATTATTCTCCGTGCCGGTCAACTTTGCCAAAGTTTTAAGGGACGGAGGTAGTATTTCAAAAGTACCATATGACATTAGATTCACACATTGAAATTCATATGTGTTGATTATAAATATATTTTAATTAGATTTATAAATATGAATAAATGGACCAAACATTACTGCTAGAGTTTTATTGGACCAAAATATGACTCATTTAAAGGTGGATCAAAAAGTGATTCAACCTTATCCTTGTTTTGCCATATGTCTTCGCATTCTACGCCCTACATTCTCTTTCCTTCAGTTGTGCAACACTGCTTCTCTTTCCTTCAGTTCGATGACATATCCTTCATCCCTCAGTTGTGTCGCCGCCCTGGTTTCTGCCGCCCTTAGCTATGCCGCCGATCTCACCACCATCTGCGACCTCATCACGTCGGATATCAGATCTAACTGCTAGGGTTCAATTCGAGGGCGGCGGTGACGGAGCTTCTTGGTTTAAGGCAGCAGCACGGTGGTGGGTTGCTGACGGCTAGGGTTACGACGTTGTTGGTGGGCTGACCTAGAGGTAGGGGATTGGATTTGGGATTGACAACTGGGGGCTAGGGCGAGTGACAGAGAGACTGGGTGGTGTTGGGATAGGTCAGGTGGTGGCAGGGCTGGGCGGCGCTGGGGCAGGTCTGGTTGTGAAGGGGGATGGCCGGCACTGGGGAAGGGTGAAGCGGCGTTGGGGCGAGGTAGGCTGGAGAGGGGATGGGGTGGGAGTGGTGATGCACACTAATTAGTAGTGCATAATTACATGTTTTTATGTTTGATTTATGTTAATTGTTTGACGTTTTATTTAGTTTTTAAACATTTATGTGATTTCAGTTGTAATTGTATCTTAGTCTTTATTTGTCAGTTGTAAAGTTTAGTTAGGATTTGTGGTTTTGGAAAGGGAGACTTTGAAGTAAAGAAAAAGAAGATTTGGCTGCCCAGGAGCAAACACCCGACCGGGTATAATACTTGACTCGGTCGGGGAAAGAAGTGAAAAACGAAAATGCAAAGAAAGTGCATGGCCCGGTCGGGCCCACTACCTCACCCGGTCGGGTGAGAAGTGACCGGGGACAACCCGGTGTGCAAAGATCACCCGAACGTGAAGAATATCCAATTTTTGCACTCACCCGGTCGGGTCCCCTACCCCACCCGGTCGGGTCTGACTTGACCCGGACACTTTAACATGCTGAAGATCGCCAGAACGTGGAGGATATTTGATTTTGACATGGACCCGGTCGGGTGAGTACTTGACCCGGTCGGGTACCCGGCCAAAGGTGTTGAAAAACACCTATAAATAGCACACTTTTTCTTCACAAAAATAATCCCTTCTTCCATACTCTTTAGCTCAGTTTAGAATAACATTTCTTTATATTTTTCTAGCTATGTTTAGTCTCCAAATGAGGAGCTAAACTTCCATTCTTGGTGTTGCTCTTGAAGCTTGTTGATTATTAAAGTTGTGAGTTATTTTCTTAACTTCTTTCCTTGAATATTAATTAATAGTTCTTTCCTTAATACCATCTCTATATTAATGTTGGGGAGTGTTGCTAAGATGACAATTAATTAACATCTCGACATTAGTTAGAATGGTATTTTCTTCCTCTATATTAATGTTGGGGAGTGTTGCTAAGATGACAATTAGTTAACATCTTGATATTAATTATAGTAGGATTCATCTTCTTTAATAATATTCTTCCTTGAATATTAATTAATCCCTACTCTTATTTCATATTAATATTTTGAACATTACTTAAAGGATCAACTAGTTTTGTTTCATATATTAATTATTACTAGAAACGATCAACGAACCGATGGTTAATCGTTGATGGTTTCACAAGTAAGTAACTTCGGTTTATTAATGCACGGTCGTGGTTAATAAACTTAAGAGGGATTAATTTTGTTGGTTAAACCGAAACCGCTTGTGTTGAGGTTATCAATCTCAATTGATTTCATCAAAGAGTTAGAAAGATTAAATGCTACTATTAAATCGGTATACGGCGTTGTTCTATATTTGATTAATAGTAAGGGTTATTAATGAACGGTCGTTGTTAATAACTACCCTCGATGAAGTGGATATACTCCCCGATTGAGTATTCGAGAGGGAATAAGTTATAGATATAACAATGATCGACTAAAATATATCAACAAGTGGAAAGTAGCAATGCCAAGTCCTTTTTATCTTTGAATTAAACACATATAGGTTGTTTCATCTTAGTTTCTTAATTGAATTAAATCACTCAAAACCAAAACCCCCCTTTTCATTACTAGTTTCATAGAAAGAAAATCGTTCCTTTCCCTGTGGATACGAACTCTACTACGCTATACTACGTATAAGTGTTTAGTATTGAAATTATTTTGACGCACCGTGACAAAGTGCTCGTCAAATTTGGCGCCGTTGCCGGGGAAAGGCAATTAATTTTTCTTTTTATTTTATTTCGAAAAAAAATATATATAAAGATTTCTATTTTGGCTGAGCTTTGTTTTGAGTATATGGTTAAACACCGATCTATAAACCAAATCACCTACCAAACAAAGCCCGAAACAGAACAAGCCTTCGAGAGATTCAGGAATCTATTTCCGAATACTTCTTCGGAGGAATCATCAAGTGCTAGTTCTCATTCTAGCGAATCCGAAGAGTCCTTCCACATGGCTCTGGAAACAAGGACGCTGAGGGAGCTCACGGCTCCGAATCTAAATCAACAACCCTTATGTATCACTTTTCCAACTCTTGATACGGGGGTCACATTCGAGCTAAAATCTGGGCTCATTCATCTACTTCCCTCTTTCCATGGCCTACGAGGGGAAGATCCAAATAAACATTTGTCGGAGTTCCATATTGTGTGCACAAGCATGTGCCCCAATGGCGTGTCCGAGGAGCAAATCAAGCTGAGAGCCTTCCCATTCTCTCTCAAAGACACCGCCAAAGATTGGTTATTTTATCTTCCCTCGGGGAGCATCAACACATGGACTCAAATGAAAAAGAGCTTCCTTGACAGGTACTATCCCGCTTCTATCTCTTCAAGTCTCAAGAAGCAAATCAGCAACATTGAGCAAGCAGAAAATGAGACCTTGTATGAATATTGGGAGCGCTTTAAAAAATTATGTGCTAGTTGCCCATATCATGGATATTCAGAACAAGATCTCATTCTCTACTTCTATGATGGACTTGTTGATCAAGATAGACGCATGGTGAATGCGGCATGCGGAGGGGGTATTGTCAACAAAACCCCTTCTCAAGCAAGAGACCTCATTTCGGAGTTGGCCGAAAACTCGAGACATTACAACGGAAGGTCATCATCGAGACGAGTCATGGCAGCGGAATCCAACAATTCGTTGGAAAGTCAAGTAGCCGGCTTGACTTCTTTGGTTAAACATTTCCTTTTAAATCCAAAAACCCAAGAAGTCAAGGTCTGCGGCATCTGTTCAACGCAAGGGCATCCCACAGATTCTTGCCCGACACTACAAGAAGAGAACTCCGAGCAAGTCAATGCTTTGGGGTTCCAAGGTCAAAGGAGGTACGATCCTCAAGGAAATACTTACAACCCGGGATGGAGGGATCATCCGAATTTAAGGTACGGAAATTCTCAAACAAATCCTCCCCCTCAACAATACAAACCCCAAGGCCAAACATCGAACTCGAGTATGTCCACTGAAGACATGATTCGAGCGCTGGCCGTTAATATGGGAACAATGCAGCAAAGCATGGGGCAATTCCAACAAACAATGATGCAATTCCAACATGAAACCAAGTCGAGCATTCAAAATTTGGAAACTCAAGTTAGCCAAATTTCAAATGCCGTAAGTCGACTTGAAGCAAAAGATTCAGGTAGGCTCCCCTCCCAAACTGAGCAAAACCCGAGACAACATGTCAATGCAATCATGTTGAGGAACGGTAAAGAATTGCAACCACGGGAAGTTGAGGAGGAGAAGCAAGAGGTTGATCTTGAAGAAGGCTTCCAACAAGAAGAGGAGAAGCCAACGAAGACTAAATTCCCTCCACTGTCATCATATGAACCACTCCCTCCATTCCCTGAGGCATTGAAAGACACGAGGAAGCTGAAGAATGATCGGGACATCTACGAAACATTCGTCAATTCTGAGGTAAACATCCCACTCTTCAAAGTGATCAAAAGTGTTCCCCGTTATGCAAAGTTCTTAAAGGAACTATGCACAATGAAAAAGAAAAATAAACTGGAAGGGAAACAAAAAGATGAAGTGAGTGAACGTGTCTCGGCCATTTTTAAAAAGAAACTCCCTGAGAAATGTAGCGATCCAGGCATGTTCACTATTCCTTGCAAAATAGGGGATACCTTATTTTCTAAGGCCTTGTTGGATTTAGGAGCGTCAATAAATGTCATTCCTTATTCCTTATATAAATCCTTACAACTCGGCCCACTACATAAAAAGGACTTGACATTGCTACTTTCCACTTGTTGATATATTTTAGTCGATCATTGTTATATCTATAACGTATTCCCTCTCGAATACTCAATCGAGGAGTAAATCCAATTCATCGAGTATAGTTATTAACAACGACCGTTCATTAATAACCCTTACTATTAGTCAAGTATAGAACACCGCCATATACCGACTTGATAATAGCATTTAATCTCGTAACTCTTTGATGAAATCAATTGAGATTGATAACCTCAACACAACGGTTTCGGTTTAACCAACAAAATTAATCCCTCTTAAGTTTATTAACCACAACCGTGCATTAATAAACCGAAGTTACTTACTTGTGAAACCATCAACGATTAACAAGCGTATTCGTCGATCGATTCTAGTAATAATTAATATATGAAACAAAACTAGTTGATCCTTTAAGTAATGTTCAAAATATTAATATGAAATATGAATATGAATTAATTAATACTCAAGGAAGAATATTAAAGAAGAAGAATCCTACTATAGTTAATATCAAGATGTTAACTAATTGTCATCTTAGTAACACTTCCCAATATTAACATAGAGCAAGAAATAACTATTACTATAACTAATGTTTAACTAATTATCATCTTAGTAACACTCCCCAACATTGATATAGAAATAGTATTTAAAGGAAGAATTAATATTCAAGGAAAGAAGTTAAGAAAATAACTCGGAACTTTAATAATCAACAAGCTTCAAGAGCAACACCAAGAATGGAAGTTTAGGTCCTCATTTGGAGACTAATCATGGCTAGAAAATTATAAAGAAATGTTATTCTAAATTGAGCTTAAGAGTATGGAAGAATGGATTCTCAAATGGGAAGGAAAAGGAGTGTATTTATAGGTGTTTGGAGGTGACATGGTCATTTACCCGACCAGGTTTTTCAGAAACCCGATCGGGTTTCCTGAGCAATTGCCCGGAATCTTCATTAGTCACATCTACCCGATCGGGTAAAAGACAAATCTTTGCCAAATCTTCACCCTGCACGTTTAATTGTGTCCAAATCAGATTTTATCTTCGGGTCTAGTCAAATCCGATCGGGTTTTTGGAAAATCCGGTCGGGTTTTTGACTATTTTCTAAAATTTTCACTTTCTCTTGTTCCCTTGCATTTCCTTGACCTTTCAAGGATCCTTTGATGATCTTTACCTAGTTTAAGCTCAGAAAATCCCTAATCTATACAAATTACAAGTAACTAGAAAAAATAAAGTATTACACCTAAAGTGTGCAATTTCCCAAACAACAACAAATAAAACTAGTTAAAATTACAAACATAAACAATAACAATTTTATACTCACTTACTTATTTTCTTTGTTCTATTTCTTTCCAGCATAAATCGCCAGCGACCAACTCTTCTCCTCCGCCGCCGGTTGCTCAAAACTTTCCCAACCACCATTGTGGACTGATCGTTGGCCATACTTCTCCAATCTGGCACCGATCTTCCACAACCAAAGTTTGACCTGCCGCCGCCAAGCGCCGTCCGTCGCCCACACTTCCCGAACCACCTTCACCAGCCTTGCATCGCTTAAATCTTTCCCAACGGATGCCACAACTTCTCAACCACCGACAGCCATCCCATAAAGAGAATCGGGAAGAATAGAAGAAAAGAAAGAAAAAGAAATTGGAAAATAAATAAATTGGGGTAAGGGAGAAAATCAGGACCAGAAGGATAGTGGAACCGGAAGGAAAGAAAAAAGAAAGCATGGAGGGAAGAAATGCACTGGTACGAAGCAATCTGGGAAGGAGTCTGCAAGAAAGAAGATGGTTCACCCGTTGGGCTTCCACATCAGCAGATGTATGGGCTATCGGTTGTTTACCGGTCAAACAGCAAATTTGGTTAATTTTTTGAACTTATGAACTTGATTGATTCAAAAAATAGTAAAAGAACTCAATTGACTTTTTAGTATACAAAAGTACGAGAATTTATCTGACAGTACGAGAAAGAAGATGGTTCACCCGGTATAAAAATCATTTATATGCTCATTAGCTCAATTAAGTGTAAGTCGCGATTTTCACTTTAACCGTGATACTTCGTGTTCACTTCGGACTCAATCTTTCTTGTACACGTATTCACGATTCACGATTCACATTTTCACCGCGAAAATTCTCTCATACCGTTCATACGTTAGCAATCACTCTTCGCGGTTTCGCCCCGGATCCAGAAAGACCTTCGCGGTTTGCTCTCGCCTCTACCCTTCCGAACTTTCGTAACTCTTCGCCGAGTGTGGAAGAAAAGGGACGCCAATGGATGAAGATCGGCCTCATAAACTAACCCGAGCTATAATCGCCACTTTGATCGGAGTACTGCTGACGCTGAGTAATTCTGAAAGAGCCCTAGCGTCCAAATCTCCATCAGCTTTCGTTCAGAACGTCATTTACTCCAACAAAATCGCCATCTTCTCCAAATCTTACTGTCCGTAAGTCTCTCATTTATCCATTTTTTCAACGTGCAGTGCCGTTCCAGGCGGTGGTACCAAATTTAGTACTTCAGTGGTTGGAGATGATTTATATTGGCGATTGGGCATGTAGTTAATGTGATTAATTGACTTAGTCTAATGACTAATCGGAGTTCAATTTCTATGCTTTTCACATGCAAATATTAGTTTGGAAATGGTATTCCTTTCTTACTTTTATGATTTGTCATCATCAAAAAGTAATACTCGCACAGCTGCACTAGTCGTTCAATTTTTCTTAAAAGAAATGCAGTGTATAACGAATTCATTGAAACACGCATCACTAGCACACCTCTTTTAGTTGGAAAACTAACATATACTCCGTATATCACTAGACAATCTGTTAGTACTTTGAATGATTGCATAACTTTCCCAATACGATATATCTATTACAAATATTATCTGAAAAAGAAGAGTGACAGTAGTCTAATGATAATAATAATAATACTTTGAAACTAATACTAATACTAAAATAATAATAGGCTCATATCATGAAAGCATTAAGCTTGCTGACTATCTTCTTGCTTCATGAACCATGATGCTACTGTAGCGAGTATTCGGCAAGTTGATTACCTTGTAGTGTCCTACTAGTATTCAATGCATATGTTGTTAGGCTCACAAGGATGTATATAAATCTTAAAGACCAAAAAGCTTTTTAAAGACTGTTTGACACAACTAAAGTCAAAGAGGTAAAAAATGAGCTCTGTATTTAGTACTGAAGTTGTTGAAAAGGTAAAAATTATGATGACGTGTTGTTCAAATTCTATTATGTGATGATAGACAAACTCATGGCTAGGGAAACTTGATCTTTAAAGGTGCAAAAAAAAAAGAATTAAGATTGTGATATAATCTTCAGTCCTTCTCATTTTTAAAAGGTATTCCATGCGTGCCAAGCATATATTTCATGAACTAAAGGAGTTACCTTTTGTTGTGGAGCTGGATCTTCGAGGTAATTCGTTATTTTTTTCCTTCCCCTGCTATTAAATGTGTCGACTAATTCAACGCAGTTGACTTTCATCTGCCAGACTCTCCCTGAATTTAGTGACGTTTTGATGACATACTACACTGAATTACATATGTAATTTCACTTGGCACTGAGTTTTCTTTTCTCAGTGTCGTCTGTCCAGTGTAGATCTGAAGTCTTTAATACAGACACTTCCACCAACAGAATAGCAGCTATAAAACTAAAACATAATTCATTTTTTTCACCTAGTACTTTAGTTGTCTTTATTGTTATTGTTTTGTTGTTGTGCTTCTGCATAACAGTTGAATAAACAGACATATTGATGAACATCATGTTCAAACTGGTAAAATGGGTTAATAAAATAAAGCATGTAAACAAGTTAAAAACTAAAGGCCATTGACTCATTGTAACCACTGAGAGTGTGATTAAAGGCCCATAAAATGTGAATATGCTCCTCAGGGCCTGCATACACTTGCCAGATATCTGTGGCTAAAATATGAAGGATCGTAGTAACAGGGACTGTAGAACAAAACTACTACCAACTTGACATATATTATAGTTGTGATGGTTTTATTCTACATATTGAACAGATGATGGGAACCACATTCAAGATGTCCTTCTAGATCTGGTGGGCCACAGAACAGTCCCGCAAATATTCGTTAACGGGAAACATGTTGGTGGATCTGATGGTAAAGCTTCAAAAGTTTATTTACTTATGTACTTTACTTGCTTCGGTTAACTGTATAAAGTCTAAACTAATTTAACCCCCTCCCTCTGTCGGCTTGTGATAATTTAGATCTCTATAATGCTGTTGAAAATGGGCAACTGAAATCACTCCTAAGCAAAGAATGATCCTGAATGACACATGGTTTGCTAGAGTTACAAAGTCAATTGCTGGAAGGCCTAACTAAATTGTGCAGGAAAGACTTTGTTAAAGCTACCACTGAATATTGATGCCTACGTGAATATATGGTAGTTGTGACTTGTGAGGTTGGATGTATAATTTTTTTCTGAAACAGCACCAATTGGTAATTTACGACGTAGTATTTGAGACAATACCACTACAGGATTGGCAGTCTGGGTCCAGTGCTCTAGTCATATTTCACACAATCATTTTCAAAGTGGTGCCTGTCCTAGTGTCCTATTTATTCACACAATCATTTACAGTCCTCTACTACTGTTTTGATATGAATCAGAACTAGAATCTTATTGATCACAGTACATGTTGTTTGGAATAAACCTTTTCGGTGAAGAAACACATGTATAACATTCATCATTAGTAACTAAATAAGCAAGTCTAATGTTACTTCTTCCATATTCAGAATAATTTCATATTAACCGGATGTGTTGGTAGTTTGCACTCTCCGTTTTGTAGTGATCGAGCATAAACGGCCAAAACGGGACTGGTAAAATAATTGAAGTGGGACGTGTATTGTTTCATGTTGGCACTTTGCCCAAAACTACTGCAAACCAATCCTGGTTCTTCCAAACTTGGACCCGAACTCACCGATTCTGGAGTGTTTTTATATATATATAATCTAAAAATCTGTAATTGCTTTGGATTCAACATCATTTTATAAATCACGATTGACTAATGCGCAAAATTTATATACCACAAGGGTATTGGGCACATTAAACCCTACAAGATTCTCCACCTTAGATGATCTACAATAACACCTCCACAGTGATTTTATGAAATGACGATAGCTTTTTCATGTGGGATGGGGAAAAAATAGTAAAGTACATACTTCTACCCTCACAGAAGCATATGGAACACCATGACCCTAACAAGAAGTCACTGATTTGATAGTAGACTACATGATGCTTTGAAATACTCCATAAGTAAAAGCATTAGGTTGAAGATGCAGCATTTGTTTCGGGTCGCCACTCGGTTTTCTCAGCGCTAAGCATTCCATCTTGTTTTTGATAAAAGGTCATCCGTACCTCCCAATGCAGAGACTTGAGTATGTTTTCTACTTCCTTTATTGTTCCTGAGTCATCTTGCATTATAAATTTTCCTCCAGGTCTAACTACTCTGTCCACCTCAGCCATTACAGCAGATATCTTGCACCTGCAGTATATTATTGGACATTTTTCACCATATGCTAATTTATGTCCCAAGGGGAACTAAGAATATCAAGTCCATGATATCCAATAGAAAATAATTGATACTACATTTGTAGTAGCCAGGAGGACCAAGGCCAACCTATAAAAATGGTACTGGTTCATCCAACATAGGACTTGAATAGTTGAGTGGACTAAATCTTGTTTTGATTTTTTTTTTCTTAAATTAGTTAAATAAGTGAAAATTCGACAGTCAGATTCGATTAAAACCAAATTTAATTTATGGTATATAAAATATGTGGTATATATGAAACTAAGAAAGTGAGATACATATTCTGCTTTAATGTGTGTGATTTCCTAGTGTTTCGAATGTATATATACCTCAATTTGAGCTTAGAGAAGAGATGATCAGCATGGAGGAGATCATATGTTCTTGGGTATGTGCTGAAGGATTCACACCAGTCGTGGTATATTCCAAATAGGCCACGCTCATATATGATTGGAAGGGTGTCTGGTGAGTCCACATTTACCACATTCATTACCCACACTTTCAAGTCCTTCAGTGCCGCAGCAAATCTGTAAAACATGCATGAATCAATGCAAGATGAATCTTCCTGTCAGGCCGGTGATAGGAACCATCGTCTTGCCACCTCCATTTGAGATTCTCCCGCGTTGATTTTTTGATGAAATTATGACATCATGTTTTTCATAAAGTATATATTATGTCCATCAAATTTTAGCATGAAACTCAATCAGAAAGTCAGTTAAATAAATTATTGAAAAATATTACGCTTATTATGTACTACGTATATTTTACTGCAGTGTTTTTTAATAATTTATTTAGCTTTATTATTGATTGAATTTTAAACCGAAATTCGACGGACATAAACTACACTTCATGAAGAACATGCTTACGAAATTTCATCAAAAAATTCCACTAGAAAGTACCTCAAATAGAGGTGGCCGGATGGCACCTCCGATCAGGCCATCCCAACAAGACTCTACAATGCAAAAATGTAAGACATACTTAACTTTGTTAGCCATATATGTAGTATTAGAAATTCATGAATGTTTATAGTGTTGTATAGACTATAGGTTTCCCAAATAAAAACTTATAATGTGTTAAGTCGTCGGGGGTTAACCTGATTGGAATAGTAGTCCGGGATATTAAAATAGCACTTTATGCTTCATATTTTACTTGAGAATTCAACATAATGTGGTGAAAATCTCATTAAGGACAAAAATAATTACTACGAATAATTTTTATACTATTAAGAGGGAATTGTAATTTACCCCCCATAAACGGCTCTCATGTCCATGATATTTCTAACGCTGGACCAGTTGATGCCCAACCCGCTCATGTATGACTTGCTGATTACATGTTTCCAGTGCTCATAATCTGCTGCAAAGTCATCTGGAGCTGGTTTTCCATATATACCCATCTGAGATCTGTTTAACCAATATGGTGGCGTTTGAAGTCTCTCTGGCCATTGTTTAGGCCACTTTGATCCTCTATCCTTCTCGTCCGTTGAGATTCTGTGCATGCATGCTTGTAAAGGTACATACCTGGAAATCATGCAAAAGTATGTTCTTGATGATTAGCATATTTGATTAAATAAATCTTGACGATTTGTGGCCACTTGAAGTGTTGAACATCAAATCAAATTAGGCGTTATAAGGGTTTTAAATTGCGGTTGAAATTGCGATTGTGGTTGTAGTCGTTGTGGGTATGGCTATTGCGGCCGCTGCGATGCGTATTATGGCTGATGCAGTGTGAATTAATTTTCGTTCAAACAGAATAAGAAAATACTATTTCCCTTCTTAATTAAATGTCCCTTTAGGCTTGGGCATGAGTTTTAAGAGAAAAATAATATGAGTAATATAGAGTGTGTAGGGTAAATGATAAAGTAGGAAATAGAATGTATTAAGAAGAGTAAAGTGATGATAAAGTAGGAAATATAGTATATGAAGAAGAGTAAAACGATGATAAAGTAAGAAAGAGAAAGTAATACGAAATATGTAAAAAGTAAAATGGGTAAAAGTAATAAAAGTGAGATATTCATTTCAAAAACTTTCCTAAAATGGAAAGAAGGACAATTAACAAAAAAAAATGAAAATGGAATAAGAGACAATTATTAAAGAACAGAGACAGTAATTAAATTAGTGTGGCAGTACGGTGGACCGATGCGGCTCCTTTACGGTCTGTGTTGCAGTTACGTCAAAGATTGTTTTTGAGAATCCGTGTGAATCGAAATCTCAATATGCCGTCCACAATCGAAATATTGTGGCTGTTTTGGGTGTTGTGGTCCGCAATTTCAAACCTCGGGTAAAACTATAGAAGTATGAGTTTTAAGTGCTAAAAGAATATATAGGCCTGTCAAAATGTCAAATACAATTTGGAATGGAGAATGTACTCTCTCCATCCCGCTAACAATGGGACAAGAGGGAGTGACACACAAATTAATAAAAAGTGTTTTATGTGGTTGTAATTGAATTGATAAAGTAAGAATAATTTAGAGCCACACAAACTTTACCAAATTTGGTATGAGACAATCTTAGTGGAACGGACCGATAAGGTAAAATGGGACAATCATAGCGGGACGGAGGTAGTAGTAATTAATGTGGTGTAATATATTACTCCTACTACTTTAGTGTTTCAGTCTTGTAATTTTCTGTAAGTATCCACTTTTACTGTTTTGTAATTTTACTCAGTTACAGATTTGATCTTAATTATAACTAATAAGTTTATTCATTTTTTTGAAAGGATATAAGGCTATTCATATTAAGGATTTTTCGCGGGAAAGTACATTTTCTAACATAAAGCACACCGGAAAATTATCTGCCAAATCAATTTTTGCGTCCAAAAGAAATCCTTAATATGAATCAATTTATTAGTTAAAAAAGGGGATATCTACAAGTATGTAAAATTACCTGGACTAAAAGTATGCACATGCATAAATTACAACACTAATTTAATTACTCCCTCTGTTCTTTAATAATTATCTCTTATTCCATTTTCATCTGTTTTTTATTAATTGTCCTTCTTTCCATTTTAGGAAAGTTTTTGAGATAAATATTCCACTTTTATTACTTTTACCCATTTTACTTTTTACATATTTCGTACTACTTTCTCTTTTTTACTTTATCATCACTTTACTCTTCTTAATACATCATCTTTCCTACTTTATCATTTACCCTACACACTCTATATTACTTGATGGAGTACATGGCCCGGGAACCCCCGGCCCACAGACTCCTACTACTCCAGCGAAGGCCCAACAGGCCCAGAAGGCCCAGCAGGCCCAAATCACAGCGCCCGGAGTACCAAGCAGCCCGCACTACGCGTCAGGGGTGCCTTCGGCCCCCTGGCCGAAGGCTCTAAATTCTCACAGAACGGGTTTCTCAAGCAAATTAAGAAACTGGGAGAAAACGGCGAAAACAGTAGCCCTCGGCACTGTGAGCCCTCGGCACCAGGGTGCCATCGGGTGGAAGAGCCCTCGGCTACTGCTCTATAGCCGAAGGCATCTCACTCGACAAGATATCCGCCTCACATGCGTACAGATCACCGTACCCCGCACAGACGTCCCGTCCAACAGCCGCATTAAATGCGGCCACATGCGGCTGCCAGCGCCAACCAGTTGAGGTGACCCCTCGGCCAATGAGCGCTTGACACGTGTCCCTGCCCGGCATTTATTGCTACTATAAATAGCACCCCATTTCCTCATTTGTAACCACGCTGAAAACGGCATTCATATTGAATACACTCTCTCTCTACTTTTACTTACTTGCTCTGACTTCTCTCTAAGTTATTCCCCGTAATAACCCTTCGGATATATACCCCCGGGTAGACTATCCATCATTTGGTGCTCTCATTGAGAGGTTTGAACACATCAAGTAAGAAAACCTCCCAAAAAATACAACAAAAATCATCCAAATCACAAAAAATCCAGAAAAAGTTGTTCTCGAAAATCAAAAGAAAAAAGGTGAAAAATGAATCTGCATTCTGGGGAATTGGAGCAGCAAGAACCACTCACTGTCGTGGGTACGGCTCCAGATCTCAGACCTCGTCACCGCCTTAGAGCTCACCTGTCGCCGCATATGTAGACATCGCCACCAGCAAAGCTGATGTTGTTGCTTCCGTTATCCGTCGCTATGACGTCAGCATCCAGTTCGCACCACCATACTAAACTTCTTGAGGAGCCGGCTGGGCTCGTTTCTGTAGTCAAACGGAGGGCTCGTTCCAGAGATCCGACCTCGCCAGAAGTGACCCGAGCAGCAACGGTTCCGATGAATCCTCTTTCACTCTCCAGCGAGAGCAGTGACAAGGGGCGATGGTGCTTCCAGACCATCGACGACCCCGCCTTTCACTTTTCCGACCTATCCTAGACCTGGCCGGAGCAACCGTCACCGAGCCGCCGTGTCTCAGGGGGTCACCGCAAACCCTTCTGGTCTCGCATCGCCGCCACCGGCAGGCCACCGATGCCACAGATCTCGCCAGCCAGAGAGGATCTGCAACTTCTAGATCTGGATTTCCATAGATCCGCCGGAACCCTCGTGCTGTTAGAGCTCGCCTTGCGCCGTTGTTCTCTTCCGGAACCAGGTCGGCTCCAAAATTCGCATCGACACTGGAGCTCCCAACCACAACAGCTTCCCAGTCGCGGTGGAAGCTGGAGGCGCCCCTCCGCAGCAGCTCGCGAGTCGCTGAACTAGCTCGCTACTCCGCCTCCGTTGCAGCTCGAACTCGAGCCACGTGAGCTCGCGCAAATGCTAAATAGCGGCCGACGCGTCTGAGGGTGCTCCACCGTGTTGATGTCTCTCTTTGGTCTCCATACCCGGCGGCAGTGGAGTCGGGCCATGAAAATCTCCAGGTCTTGCCGTGGTCGGTCGTATATCAGATGATAGGTCAAGGAAGTTTTGCATTTCTGGGCCATGTCAAAAAAAAAGATGGGCTGGTCTGGGCAAGGTGTTTCAAGAGTCTAATTTCTACAGAGGCCCCTTATTCAAGCCCATTTCCGGAAGCCAAGTTCTAAATCAGCGGGCCAGGACCACTTCAAGCCCAAAATTGATGTTCAGAACTGATGGGCCACAAATTCGACAACACTCATGGATTTCGGCCCACACAGAAGCTAAGTATTCCAAAACTAGCTCCATGCAATTCATATTATTTCTATTTATTTAAATAATTTTTTTTGTCGGGTGAATGTCACACCATCACGCGCTTATGATCAAATGCCTAGTAGAGTGTGGCTTGAGACCCATCACTAGGATTTAAAGCCCTGACTCTCAGGCACAAAGCCCTGACCTAGATCAGGCACAAAGCCCCGACCAAGTCGGGCATGAAGACCGGTCTTAGTCATTCCAAGAGTGGCGACCGTTGCGTACGAATGGCTCACACATCCACTCTACTAAGTACTTTATCATAACATGAACAATTCACATTTCCACTTTTTTCAAGTGACGAACTCCCGATCGAAAACATAAACCCCAAGAAAAAAAATTATATGCATGTTAAATGTGTAGGTACGAAGATGACTTTACTCATTTTCACCTCGTCTCCACTCGCCTCAAGGAGTGGGGGGACTGGGGGACTGAGGGGTCAGAGTTTCTAGATGAGCAGAAAATATCACGCATGAGCAGGAACGAAAGTTGATTCGGTTGAAGAGGAGCTGAGCTAGACAAAATTGATTATGCCGGAGGGAACGTACCTTCCTTGTTTCATGTTGGGGGCGCTAGGTGTACTCTTTTTCTCTCATTAGGATTTTTTTCCCACAGGGTTTTTCCTAATGAGGTTTTTAACGAGGCACCTCCCCATCATGGACAAGGGTGGTGGTCCCCGGCCGGAGAGGAAGAAATCAAAGACAGAAGAACGTTGCAGATACAGTTTGAACTACTCCCTTTCACCTCGAGTACTCTAGACTCAGGAAGTGGGGGACTCCTGATGGAGTATATGGACTCCGACCCCTCGGTCTGTCGACTACTGGGCCTGGACAGCGACCCACACACGTTTAGCGGATATCATTCATATTATTGTACATTATTATTATTGTTCAGATGTTCTAGATTAGTTTTTTGTACTATCAGTCCATTTATGTAACCGGGTCTGTCAGGCCCATATTAGACGCCCAGACCCAGATTTCCCTATATATACTCCTTATAGGAGGCTTGTAAACAATAAGTCATAGAAACCATTTTCATCCAATCTATACATTATCTTCTTCTTCCTGTTTAATCTATCCTAGTTTATACAATATGGGTATCAATTATCCAACAATGGTGCTCTCGTCAAGGGTAGCCTCCGGGTACACTCACTCAGAAGTGCCGCCGGGTTGTGCCCCAAACAGCACATAACAGACGCCTTCGGGATCACTCCTTCAGAAACTCAGGGCTTCATATCAGGGCACCCCTCGGGGATTCCCCCTCAGCACTGCAAAACCGGGTAGCCCCCGGGGAGTTGCCTCATTGACGGATGACCCATGGCACGCAGGTAATGGGAGCCCTCGGGTATCTTCATCACCAACTAATCAACAAACAGTGGACCCCCCAGTAACAACTCCATTGCCGCCCTCATCCAGCAGGCCCTCGATCCCCGAATTGAGGGGCTCCCCTTCGGCGCCACCAGGACATCAACAGCAAGCCTTCGGCTAATCAACACAGGAGCCCTCAGAAGAGAGAGCCTTCGGCATTCCCGTCATTCTCCATTTTTTACCAAGGTTTGACATTTTCGATTCATCATTGGGGGAATTCGGTGCACTCTTTTTCCCTCATTAGGATTTTTTCTCAAAGGGTTTTCCTAATGAGGTTTTTAACGAGGCATCCCCCCAAAATGAAACGAAAAGCGTCAGCCTTCGGCCCACAACAGCAACGTGACTACTTTACTCCTTTTCACCACTTTACAAGTGCCTCAAGGAGTGGGGGACTGGAGGACCCCCTCGGGAAAATCATTAAATTACAAAATCTGTGAAATTCCAACAAACGACAAGGCAAGCCCTCAAGTCCCGACATGTGGGTAACTGAGGGACTGCCTTCGGCAGGGACATAAAAGCAACAACTCCTCACCAACTTCAGAGATCATGACGGGACAACATCAAAGGGCAAGCACAAATTACTCCTTTTCCCTCAAGTACCTTTCGGCAAAAGGAGTGAGGGACTCTTGATGGAGTACATGGCCCGGGAACCCCCGGCCCACAGACTCCTACTACTCCAGCGAAGGCCCAACAGGCCCAGAAGGCCCAGCAGGCCCAAATCACAGCGCCCGGAGTACCAAGCAGCCCGCACTACGCGCCAGGGGTGCCTTCGGCCCCTGGCCGTAGGCTCTAAATTCTCACAGAACGGGTTTCTCAAGCAAATTAAAAAACTGGGAGAAAACGGCGAAAACAGTAGCCCTCGGCACTGTGAGCCCTCGGCACCAGGGTGCCATCGGGTGGAAGAGCCCTCGGCTACTGCTCTATAGCCGAAGGCATCTCACTCGACAAGATATCCGCCTCACATGCGTACAGATCACCGTACCCCACACAGACGTCCCGTCCAACAGCCGCATTAAATGCGGCCACATGCGGCTGCCAGCGCCAACCAGTTGAGGTGACCCCTCGGCCAATGAGCGCTTGACACGTGTCCCTGCCCGGCATTTATTGCTACTATAAATAGCACCTTATTTCCTCATTTGTAACCACGCTGAAAACGGCATTCATATTGAATACACTCTCTCTCTACTTTTACTTACTTGCTCTGACTTCTGTCTAAGTTATTCCCCGTAATAACCCTTCGGATATATACCCCCGGGTAGACTATCCATCATTACTCATATTATTTTTCTCTTAAAACTCATGCCCAAGCCTAAAGGGACATTTAATCAAGAAGGGAAAGAGTATTTTCTTATTCTGTTTGAACGAAAAATTAATTCACACTGCATCAATGGGAAAGACAATTTTATGATTGCCTAAGGTATTATCAATGAGAAAATTACATTTAAAATATATTTTATGAATTAAATAAAGAAAAAATTATATGAAAAATAACTAAAATTGTCCTATATAGTAACTTCAACAATTAGGTCAAATAATAACTATAACCTTACTTATTTTAATTATTACACAATTCAGCGCGCAAAATCAAAACCTACATGTTCCATCAAAAAATTAGTTGAAAGCCGATAAGTCAAAAAAGCAGAGTCGGTGAACGGTCTCAAAATCCATTTGGTAATTCAAAGAAGGGACAGAGAATATGTGAGCTTACCAGGCAGCATTTGAGTCATCATCGTCATCACACATTGGGGGAGTTTTGGATTTCCTATGATTGTAGCAAACATTGTTTTCAGGTTTGTGATAGATAGCTACACCAATGGAGTTTAGCTTGTCCTTCTTTATCCCAACAAGCTTCCAACACATAGACACAGTCAAGGTAGACATTTCTGGGATACAATGTAAAGTAGCAATAATGAGATATATTTTGATCAATGATTTTAATTATTAGAATTTTGTGAAGGTTATAAATTACATATAAATGTATTTTTAACAAAAAATATTTTCATGTCAGTAATATAGTTTAATTTTTTGAATATAATATTCAAAAAAGTAAAGTTTTAAGAAATGAAGGAATAATCACCAATTTTGCTCATACTCCCTATATATTAAAGGTTCCATAAAACAAGACATGATTGTTTATGTCGTACCCTTCCAAATCTGCACATCTTCCTTGAGTGTTTGGTAGACTGGAGTTGCTGACCAGACAAAGTAACCTCCAGGACGAAGAACTCTATTTAACTCCAAAAGTAGAGCTCCACCTTGATGGCAAAATTCAAGCATTTTTATAACATGGGTGAAGATTTTTAGGAATTGAAGTAAAACTTGTGGAATTTCCTTACCGAGAAAAAAAAACTTGTGGATTTTTCAGCCACATATGAGCAAGACTAGACTTAAATCTATCAGATCGGACTAAATTTAAATAGAGATAATTTCGTAATAGGACTAAAACAAGAATAAATTTCATCATTAAGATTATTATTGCTTTATTCCCAAAATAGGATTTATTTGCTCTTATTTCAAAAATAATACTCCCTCCGTCCCATAAAATAAGTCCCATTTCAATTTGGATCGGAGTTTAAGAAAGTGGGAATAAAGTGGAAATGTATGGTTGTGGTTGAGTAAGAAAAAGGTAAATGAATGTTAGCCACACAAAACTTTCCAAAAAGGGAAATGAGAATAATTTTTTGGGACGGCCCAAAAAGGAAAATGAGACTTATTTTATGGGACAGAGGGAGTATTAAAATAAATGCTATGAAAAAATAGGACCACTTTAAAAAAAATGAGACTAAACTACTATTAGTGACCATGACCAACTCGACTACTAACAAACTCTCTCAGTGACCAACCCGACTTGTGACCATGACAATTCTGATAAGTGATCAACTCGACCATGACCAACTCGATTAGTGATCATGACTAATCCGATCAGTGACCAAGTAGCAATATGTGACCATGACCAAACCGCCCAGTGACCAACCTGCCCGACACCAACCCGGCTAGTGACCTCCGCCGCTCCGATAGTGACGACCGCCCAGTCCACCCCTGCAATTATGACCTCACCAATCCCCCACCATGCGGATAGCCCTGCCCCACCCGCCCAGCCCTAGCCCCCATCCTCCCTAGCTTCCCTTTCCGGCCTCCCAAAATTTCACGTGCCCAAATAAAAAGGAAAATAACTTGAATAATACCAATTATCAACCATAAATAAATAATAATACATACATTGAAATGAATTCCAATAATACAACTATTTGAATACATAAAAATAATAATATAGAGCCACTTTTTGATAAGAAATTTAATCATTTAAGATATCAAAACTGCTATCAAATTATCAAATAAATAATATTTAGAAATAGGGTCACTTATTTGATATTTTGAAATTAGTTTTTGATGAGTTAAATGACTGGATTTTTAGTAAAAATTTGAAGCGAGAAAGTCACATACCTTCGGCGTGCCAAGGGACTCTGCAACGTGCACAATGCACAATGTCAAAGACGCCACTAGGGAAGGGGAGGCGTTGAGAGCCCATGACGGCAGAGATTGCCGGAATCCCTCTTTCAAGTGCGAATTGAATTTGAGCTTCATGTTCATCTTTAGGCGCAAATGACATTGCCAAAACGTCTCTATCAAATAGGTAACCGCCAAAACTAGCAACTCCACACCCCACATCTAATATCACTCTCGTACGCTTTCCCCATGCAATCTTGGGTACTGCCTAACGTTTAAATGTTTATTATAAAAAAAGTTGACTTAGGGTCATTGAGATTGTTAGTTTGGGGGACTTTACAGACAAAGTATACTCCTAAATATGATATCATGCTTAGGACATGAGCGCACATTGTCTGTAAAGTCACCCAAACAAACTCACCTACAACTCTTCAAGTAGTCAAACAAGTGTAATTTCATCACCTAATTCAATAGAGCTAAGCGAATCAAAGTCTTTGGGGAAAAATTATAAAAGATTTCAAAAACTTTTAGGCTTAGATTGCAGGAATTATTTAGATCCCATCTTACAATCTTTACAAGATTCAAGTCTACCACTCCTTAAGATTTGCTCTTGTATGGAGAAAGAATATTAACTTATTGATCCAAATAAGTTATTATTCTTTCTCCATACAAGATCAAATCTTAAGGATGGAGTATATCTAAGGTCTTATATACTGAACGTTTCTCTGAGGAGATAATATTAGAAACTATCGTACCATGTCAGACACATGATAGTACAACTCAAAAAACATGAGATTATAACAAACTAGACTTGCAAGTTGCAACACATGATAGTACAACTCAAAAAACATGAGATTAGACCATGTAAGACCTAAACATCTAAACATAGAAAATACATTTACAGAAGAACAAGGCCTTAATTCCAAATTAAATTTCATGGTTTGCTTTTCAAAGTGAAAATGGGATATCTTTGACCACTATGGCACTATTATTTGGTATATGTCTATACATTAAACCGGACATGACACACAAAGTTGAAAACAAGTAAACAATCACTCCGGGCATCAAAGTTAGATATTTGTTCTGAACTTCTGATTCAAGGTCTTCTTCAACTAGAATCACAACCAGTTTTAGTTGTATAAGAAACTAAGAAAGTGATTTCTTTTTAGTGTCTGACATTGTTTATGGGGTATGAAACAGAAAAACAATTCCTAATATTTAGACCAACACTAATTGAAACTAAAGATTACACTAAGGTTTATTAGTTTAATTTACTCCCTCTCAACGACATTAATTAATTTTTCACTTTTTGACCGCTAAATCTATAGTAATATTTGAAATTGCAGGCACCTTAAAGGTTCATATTTAGAGTCACACTTTAGCTTACCTGTTGGACAAAATCAATGTAATGTAAAGCTCCATGGATAAACTGAGTGCCTCCACCAGGAAAAGTAAGGAATTCTCCAGATACCTTCATCCAATTTTGATGCCCTTTCACTTCTGCCAACAATGTATGAGGCACATTGTGATACCATATCTGCCATAAATGCATAACTTTTGTTAAGTATATACAGTTAAAAACTCACATAGAACAATTTAGACTACTTCTCTTATTATTGATTAGAACTCTTTCAAGTGGATTGAGCATGATAATAAGACTGTCACTGACTAGTGATCACATATATGCATTTACCTTATCTCGGCTTTGTGGCCATTCAATCGGTTTCTTGTACCCTTTGGGAAGCGGGACGAGACACGTAGGAGGCTCCTCGGGGCAATGTCGCTCCCTGTGCTCGAAATGCCTTCGACTCCTTAGCTTCCTAATAGCCTCCTCGTTGTCCAAACACGGTATATAATCGGGACCGGCTGTCACATTACACAATTGCCAGCTCGTAGTACTACTTTCTTGATCATCGTCCTCGGTTGAACTTGTCGTCGTCGTCTTTGCCCTTTCTTTCTGATTATCGGATTGCGTGGCTTGAGTCGACCACTCCTTCTTTGATGTCTTCGGGACCACCTCGTTTGTGTCCTGATTTTGTTGAGTTTGATCTTCTCCCACCACCTCATCTTGATGATCTTCGGTGTGAGCTTCTTGCTCAGATGATTGTCCTTTTGATTGCATCTGATCGTCTTCTTTCTGTTGTTGCTCGAATCGCTTCTGTTGATCTTCATCGGATATCAAGTTTTTCGTGTCAGCCGATGAGGTTTCTTGAACCTTATCATTGCTTTCTTCTTTCGAGCTTTTTTTGGCTTCAAATATCTCTTCCCTTGACACATCACCCTTTTCATTTGTTTGTTCACTTCCACTCTGCTTCTCAGCTTTCTCATCCTCCTCTGCTTCCTCTGCCGCTTTCTTGCTATCTGAGTCACCACCTCCGTCCCGATCAACCTCCGCCTGCTCAACCGCAGCCTGATCTTTATTCGAATTTTGATTTGCACTCTCAGGGTCGGACGATTCATTTTTCGAGGTGTCTTCATTATTATCCCGGGGCTTCGCCTCCTCGTTGTCGCGGTCGGTTGACTTGATGGCGTCTTCAGGAAGCTCTCCGGGGTGGTCTTCGAAAGCGGGCGGGCTCTTCGAAATGGTGGTGGTGACAGAGCTGAGGAGGGAAGAGGCAACTCCGGCAGCGGCGTTGGTGGCGGTGGCTGTGGACTCGCGGGTGGTGGTCCGGGGAGGAACAACAGAGGTGGAGGACAAGAGCCAGACCCCTAGGATGCACAGGGCTACGAAGGCGATGGGGGTGACGGTGGAGGAGCAGGAGGAATTGGATGTTCTTCTACCGCCGGTGGTACGCACTTTTCCTAAGGCCATGTTTGTCTGCTTCTTGTTTTTCTTTTACTTTATTCCTTTAATGGTTCTTGGAAAATGGTGGAGTTTGAACAAGGAATTAAGACATGAGAGGACTTCCCGATTAGTTTGTGGAGGAATCAAGAGAAAACGGGAGACTAAAAGACGGAAGAATGATTCTCATTAAGATCCACAAGAGTAGGATCAAGAAGCTTATTTAGTTACTTACTTCTGTTATTTCAGTTGCTCCTTTTCCCGCGCTTATCTGGTCAAAATACAAATAGAGATAGAGATGTTCCTTAATAGTAACACACTACACATTCTGATTATATATATTTCTCCATTTTTATTTTAGTTTAACCATTGTATATTGAATTATCTTTTATTTTAAATTTTTAAATATTATAATTTAAAAATACAAACTAAAATAAATTTTGCAAGTTACATTAGGATTTTTGTTGGGAGTTATTCCTTCAATATTACTAAATTAAGTGTGATTTTCTAAAATGTGACCACTTTTACATTTGGACTAAAATGTGACTAACGTAGTCATATTCATGTCACTACCACATTTTAATGTCACTTATCAAATTTAATGTCACTATCGAATATCACTGTCGCCACCACCGGTGTCACTGTAGCCACCGCCCGTGTCACTGTGGCCACCGCCCGTGTCACTGTGGCCACCGCCCCAGCCAGTGACTGCCGCATCCACCCCCGACCAGTGACTCCCGCTGCTGCCCCCAACTCCGGCCACAGTGACACGTCATCTCCGACCACAATACCCCCTGCCCCCATGCCCTATCCCCCTCCACTAATCCCTACCCTCACCCCTTGCTCGGAAGGCTGCAACCTGCCTTCTCCCCCCCTCTACAGCCCCGACCAAAGTTCCGACCAGCCCAACCACATCTCTGACTAGCCCCACCCAGGCCCCAGCCTGATCTGCTTCGACAAGCCCCACCCAACCCTGATATGCTCCTCCCCAGCCCCAGTCCACCACCGCGTGACCAAATCAGCCTAACCCAAAACCCTAGCCGGCCTACCAGATCTGGAACTTAGCCTTCTGCAATCAAGTCGCCGCAATGAGACTGTAGCCTAGCTGGAGTGATCCTCGTCTGTTCACCACCGCTGCCACCCGCCCCCTCGGATTTGCCCCATTCACTCTCAAACAGAGGGGGGTGACGAAGATAATCGCAGGTGGGCGACAAAGACAAAGGGGCGGCGGCGAAGATGGAGGGGCAGCGGCGGAGATGGATGGACGACAGCGACTACAGATGAAGGAGAGAAGGTCGCAGATCGGGACTGATGATTGAAGAGTTGATGTCATCTTCGATGGAGATTAGGTGCTGCGCCGATGGTGTGAGCGGCTGAGTGCATCTTCGACAATTGAAGAGACAAGGAGAAGGATAATTTTAATTTTTAACTCACTTTTTTGTCCAATTGAAATTTGGTCATATTTTTGTCCACCTAAAGTGTATGAGTAATACTCTTGCCATTGTTTTTTTTTGTTTATACTCCCTCCGTTCTTTATTAACTGCCTCGTATTCTTTTTAGGGAAGTTTTTAATTATTTGTCCCTCTTTCTCTTTTTTGGTAAGTTTTTTCAATCAAAATACTTTTATACCCCCACTTTTATTACCATTATCCCTTTCTTTTTCCTACCTTTTCATTTACTTACAACTCACTACACCTTTTACATTACCCCTATTATTTTTCTCTTAAAATCCGTGCCAAAGCTTAAGAGGACTGATAATAAAAAACGGAGGGAGTATATAACAAAAAAGTTATGTTCAAAATGAGATAACATAAAACCCGCAAATATCAAAATATTATAATGTGATGCTTTTGAGAGTGATGAGGGGAACAATCACAAATAATGTAGAGGTGGGCATGTTCTCGAAAATCCACTCGATAGACGATGTGTTTTAAGTTGCAATATGTTAATTTATGTGTCAAATTTTACATTATTCGACATGTTCTATCTTGAAACATTTTATTTGCTAATTTATGAGAATTATTGTTTTAAAAAATATTGTTCAACTTATCTCATTTATAAATTTTTAAAATCTGTTTTTTTAAGAATAAAGAATAAAATATATTGACGGTCAAATGTATGTGTTGGCAAATGTGCAAAGTGTACTATGCAACTAAAAAATGGAGGAAGTATTGTTTAACCAAATGAAGATACAGAAGACACACACCAATTCTACGACGTGGGATGGACCTCACACCCCATGGTAACGAGAAGTTAATCCAAAACACTCCAAAATGAAATGAGCTAGTTCTTATATCCGGTAGACTAGAGGTTTGACTCACCGCATTAGGGATGGACCCAGGCCGGTCCGGTTCCGGTTCCGGGCTGGGCCCGGTTGCAAATCCGGTCGGGTTTTTTTTGCAAATCCTTGGGTCCGGGTCCGGGCCGGGCCCGGTTCAATGTCTAATTTTTTTTTGCTTTCTTGTTATCCCCCGACCCCCCCCCCCCCCACCCCCACCCCCAAACTTCCCCAAAACACCCAGCCCTACCCTAGGAAAAGAAAAAAATTGAAAAAACAAAAAAAATGACCCCGGCTCGGCCCGAACGGGCTAAAAGCCCGGAACCGGCCAACCGGTCCCGGTCCGGGCCGGCCCGGTTTAGTCCATCCCTACACCGCATAAACTGGCTGCAACTCTTAAGTGCTATAAATCATCTCACCTAGAGGCCAAAATCTTTCAGCCCGATCTTTAGAAGGCCATCAAATTTCACAACAAATACAACATAACTATCTCACCATCAATTGGAATTCCTTACAAAAACTTCAACTGCTAATGTTTTTTTAAAGTTTAACTGTTAACTGAAAACAAAGAAATGTGCATGTGTATACTCTCTTTGTCCCCCAATTAAGTTACTAGTTGCACTTTTTGAGTCAAACTTTATAAACGTTGACGTTAATTATTCAAAATTGTGCATTACTTTATCACACAAAATTAATTTTATTGATAAGTTCCTATTTCAACACGCATTTGATGCGTATTGAGATTGAGTTTTGTCACTTTTCCTAATTTATTTGCGTTACTAAGCGTTTATTTAGCTCAAGTCACGGATTATCGGGTTTGGGTTGGCATTTGTTGAAGAAAAGAAGAAATTCAGACCCGACAGTGATGTTTGAGCTTAAGTTGAGGAGATCTGGGATGCGTTCGAGAGATAGCAAGAGACATCGGAGGTCCACGGGATAACTTAGAGGCATGATTCGAGGCTAGAAAGGTCAGGGATTGAAGATAGGATCGATCGGGAGCAAACATGGAAGAAAAGAGCAAGAATATGGTTCAAGAGACATCCACGTGCCCCGCGGGTCAGTACCGCACGCCCTGTGGGTGATTTTGAGAGCTAGAAGTCAAGAAATCTGAACCGCACGCCCCGTGGATGAACTGCACGCCCCGCGGTCCAGAAACATGCCTCAGGGGTACGCCCACGGTCTGACCGTGCGGGCAGAGCAAAATTTTGACGCGTGGAAGGCCGCACTGTCGCCCGCATGCCCCGCGGACGACCCTGTGGGTCGATTTTCGCCCACTTTTGCCGTTTTTCTATAAATTAAGTCATGTTTTGTCCGTTTGATACCGGAGCTTAGAGAAATAAACCCTACCACGTTTTTTAGATCTTTTCAGGCCTTGTTCATCAAGATTGTGGAATTCTTTGTATGTTCCAACTTTTTAATTAATGACAATTAATTCTTTTCATCTCAATTCTGTTGATTCTTCAATTATGAATTGTGAGTAAAGTTTTAATTAGGCATTTGAGATTGATGAAGGGGTGTGTCATAATGTATGACTATTTCTTGATGGATTAATTGCATGAATCTTTATTTAATATGTGTATGAATGATTTAATCGATATCTCTTGTAACCTAGAACGGCCACTAGGATTATAATTGCATGTAGAATAAATTAAGAGAGATCTAATTTATTTTAGGACACTTTCACACACACTTAATCGTTCACTAAGAGATTAGTAACGGTTAAGGGGTCGTACGCTCGCTTGTTTTGGTAATAATTTAGCTACATGTCGCATGAGAGATCAGTCTGGTTCCCTAGATTATTGTACTATACGCCGCGAGAGCGGCTAGAACTTAGTATTGATTAGCGTTGCTTAATTAAATAATTTTCATGTGATTAAGTCAGGTTAGCTAGAAATCTTATTACCCCACAATCAATCTTTGTTCCCTATTGTCAATAATTAGAAAGAACCCCTTAATTTTATCTGCTTTTTCGCATTAGTTTAATTTTCCATCAATCAAATCTCGCACATCGCATTTAATTTATTTATTTTTAATCACTGAATTTAGTTAATTTCTGATTCCTGTTTTCCGTCCCTGTGGAGACGATACTCGTACTTGCACCCTATTCTAATACGTATTTTAAGTGAGAGAAAACCCACATCAGTTTTTGGAGCTGTTGTCGGGGACGGTGTCAGTTTTAAGGGTTAATTAAACTCTGTGACTCGTTTTTAGTTTTTCGTAGGTTTTTGTATTCGAATCGTTTAAGTTAGATATGTTTATGCATACAAGCTCTAAGAGGGGAGAACCGCTTGTCCCTTTTAATCTCGAGATAGAAAAGCTCGCTAGACAGAATCGCAAGGCTCTACGAGAGAAAAGAGTAGCCATGGACCAATCTTCATCTGGTACCACCAGGACATCTGGAGTCCCTATCACCACCACCCAGCCTGATTTCTATATAAACACCTCACCGCAATCTACCCCGCCAATTTCTCCTAGAAATCGCCCACCATGTTTCCAAAATTACCGCTTTCTTCCGTTCTTTCCCCAAAATACTCAAACTCTACAACTCATCATTCCTCCACTATATCAGCTTTTCCGAAACACTTCTACTGCTCCAAAAACCACTTTTCAAAATCAAGGATTTGCAATGCAAGGAGCAGTCAGAACACGCCCAACCCAAATTTCCAGAACCCGTTCCAGAACCAGCCACCCCACCAAAATCCTTTCCAGATCGTGTATCAAAATCGGCCCCAAGTACCACCCGTTCAACCCAGACTAGTCTATCAAGCCAGACAACAAGCCCCTCCAGCATATGTCTCCCATGATAACCCTCTCTACCAAGGGCAGACCATTGCAGAGTTCCCCACGCCAGAAATGTCTGAGTATGACAACATTCAAGTGCCAGGAATTACTGTTAACCATTACGAGATCAAGCCAACGGTAATTAACATGATTTCCAATAACCAATTTGGAGGAGGACCGACTGAAGATGCTGTGACACACATTACCCGATTTCTGAGGATGTGCCAGACTTTCAAGATCCCTGGAGTGGCAGATGATAAAGTGAGGTTGATGCTTTTCCCGTTTTCACTTAGGGATGATGCACAGAGATGGTTGGACAACAATGCACACCACCATCTCCAGACTTGGAGCCAGCTTCATAGTGCCTTCATCATAGAATATTTCCCAACATCTAAGGCATTGAAATTGAAGAAGCAGCTGCAGGAGTTCAAGCAAGGTTCACTGGAGACTTTACCTGAAGCATGGAAGAGATTCAAGGTGTTGAAAAGATCCTGCCCTCAGGGCAAGCTGAGTAACTATAAGGTTATTTTCTATTTCTACAGTGGTTTGAATGATGAGGGAAGGATGATGTTCGATCCTTCCGCAAATGGTGCTTTTCCTGAGCTCCCAGTCGAACATGCAGAAACACTGATAGAGAAAATAGTGACCAACAATGCTTCGTGGTACAACTCAAGGAGTTCAGCTCAGCAAAAAGCTCCAGGCCTATACGAGATCAGTGACAGTTCAGCACTTTCAGCATGCGTGGATACATTGACTAGCATGATGCAGAAGCTATCAACAAGTGTGGAGGATTCAAAGAAGATGCAACTTTCTTCCTCGATGCCTAGCGTGAATATGGTGATGTCACGCCCCGGGCTGTCCGGACACGCTAACAACCACCGCACAATCCGATTAAGGCAACCACAGTCTACCTCTCTCGAACCATGCAAGGCGTACATGAATACTATTCACACAAGTACATACATAAACAATCATAAATAAAGCATTTCAAAATACGCATCGGAAAACAAATACATTTTTAAAGTCAAAGGCCACACAGGGCAAACATGAGCACGCAGGCTCTTAAATCATTTATAGTTTAAAATAGTTTCCATGAGAATCATTTTATTTATATCAAAATAGAACTGGAAGAAGCACGAACCACATCTTCTCTCCATAGATCACCTGAAGCAATGGGAATAGGAAGCAAGCTTTAGCTTCTACCTGAAAAACTGTGAGGTGGCCTCCCCCGTGAAGGGGATGTCAGTACTTTGAAGCATTTGAAAAGTACAATGACAACTATATGGCATATAACCCATGTTTCAAATATAAGACCCTCATAATAGGGTGATACTATATTATGGGCATAACCTATAGCTACCCCATTTCAAATCACGTGTATAGTATATATACTTATCAAATAGCCAGCCCGTAGGCCCATTCGTATTTCAAAACAATTTCCCTTGAATAGCCCTTGGCCCATACTCGCATATAGCAACTCCGAGAGGTTACACCACCCTTAGTCTAAACCCAATTCCATCGAAAGGGGTTACACATTTTATTCTTTGTACCCATCCATATTGAACTTACACACCGTACGGTTGTATTCATTCATTTTGGGCTTACACACCCAGTATAATATCTTTGATTCGTTTAGGGCTTACACACCCCGTATATGCTCACATTCGTCTAGGGCTTACACACCCCGTATAGTACTTATTCGTTTAGGGCTTATACACACCCCGTATAATCTTTATTCATGTAGGGCTTACACACCCCGCGTAATACTTAATCATTTAGGGCTTACACACCCCGTATAATCTTTATTCATGTAGGGCTTACACACCCCACGTAATACTTAATCGTTTAGGGCTTACACATCCCGTATAATCTTTATTCATGTAGGGCTTACACACCCCGTGTAATACTTAATCATTTAGGGCTTACACACCCCGTATAATCTTTATTAATGTAGGGCTAATACACCCCGCGTAATATCTTTTGCTTGTTTAGGGCTTACACACCCCGAATATAATGCTTTATTCACTTAGGGCTTACACACCCCGTATATGATCTAAATTCACGTAGAGCTTACACACCCTGAATATAATCTTTGTTCGACTAGGGCTTACACACACCAAATATTTCACAGACTCTATATCTTTGTTTAGTCATGGCTTCAACATCAATAATACTTTGTATTTGAGTAATCATAATCTATCAACCTCGGGCTAGTCTTCATCAAGTCTTCCCGGGCTGCCATCATAGAGTTTTAGGTGGACTCCACTGTTTCCTTTCAGCATGACCGTAGTCCATCACTCATTCTAAGTCACTGTCTATCTTATTCCATGTCCTAAATAGGACACAATTTATCCCTAAGGACTCATATCAATTTACTCATGTCAATAACTCAAGGATTCTTTACTTCACATTTAATCACTTTGTCTATCAACATAGATATCCATATATTCTTTTTAAATCATATGGAAACCACACATTTATTTATATAGTTCTAATCCCTCAATATCAATTCAATAATCATAATATTCCAAGAATTTCTCCCCTCATGCATAGTCCCTTTGCTTATTCACCTTTGTGAAATCATATATCAATTTTCATGGCCACATAGCAATTATACCTTACTCATATTCAAATATATCATTTCATATCATCAAAACCATATTTTGATTACTTAGGTAATCTTATGCTCAACTCACAAATTATAAACGATATAGTCAGTCATCCTCACCTCAAATATGTCCATCAAGCCTTCCTATTGAAGCCCCATCGTTAAACCTTCGATCAGGAATGATCCGAAATGGACTTGGCTGGCAGAGGGAAAAATCCATCCGGCTTTTGCAAAAGCTGCCCGGCTTTCGGGCCCTGCAACACGGAAACAACTCCTAACAATGGCGATTTCGATTTCTATCGATTCCACAACTCTTCTAAGTTAAATACCAACACTTTATATCATTTTTCTACACTTTTAAACGAGTAGAACATCCCCTAGAATCCATCATATGATTTCTATAAAATCATACACGAAAATTATATTAAACGGAAGAACAAGAACCGGAGCTACGAGATTCTTACCGCTAGGTTTCGTTCTCTCTCGGATTTCCTTCCTTTCTTGCCTTCCTTTCTTCTTGGTTTTTTGTTGAGTGTTTATGGAGCTCTCAAGACCCCTCTTCCATACGTATGGATAAAAGTGAGAGGAGAGGATGAGACTCCCTCACTTATACTTTCTATTTTTAGAAGGTTGGGCCAATTTAGTTGGTTGGGTTCGCGGGCTGCTCCTTTTAATTTACTCCGACCCAAATGACTTTTATTCGTTCACTTGTATTATTTTAGGCTAGTATACCTCAATAGGTTGATCATAAAATGTATTGGATATTCCTCTCCAATAATCCGGGCTTAAACCCTTTTACATTTCTATTATTAGAAAGTGGCTCGAAAAGTCTCTTATATTATTTCTTTACCTTTTATCCGGCCCAAACATTCATAAGTCATTCATTTCCTTATTCTTGGGCTTTTTTTTAATTCACCAAGGGCCAAGAATATATTAGTTAGTCCCTCCCAATATTTAGGGTCCAACACACAATATAATTAATCGGAATTAATTTAAATTATTTAATCATTTCTAATATGATTAATATACTTGTAACTAGTTTTAAAAGTGAATAAATATTCATGAACTCAACTAGTCATCCTCATCGACATTGGTATTTGTACTTTCAATTACATTTTAATACTAATGGATTAATTAATTCAAGTTCAAATTGGGAGCGGTGTCACAGGTGACCTATGGACCCATTAACCCATCTTGTAGTACGTATGGGGGCCTCCATTGACCGCATGAATGTAATATGATAGACCACACCTTGGCAGCCCCTGGAGGGGAGCAAGTTGATGCTATGAATTTTTCAGAGGCAAGGGTATTACAACCAGGCTTACAATCACCAGCAGTATGGGAACGGAAGGGAGGTTGAGTCAGTTACATCAAAGAAGAAGCCCTAAGAAGTTGGACCTGCTGAAGCTACATAATAGAAGAAGGAACAAGAAAAGAAGGAGGTGGAGACAGCACCAAAACAGCCCGTTTCAGTCAAAGCTTACTTCCCACTTCTCCCCTTCCTGGAACGCTTGAAGAGAAAGAGTGATATTGAGGAGTTCAATAAGTTTCTGAACCTCTTTAAACAATTTCAGATTAACTTACCATTCAGGCACTATCACAAATGCCCAAGTATGCCAAGTTTATGAAGGATATTCTTTCAAACAAAAGGAAGTGGGGAGATCCAACATCGGTGGTGCTAAACGAGGAGTGCTCGACAGTGGTGTTGAAAGAGAAGCTCAAAAAGCTCAAAGATCCAGGTAAGTTTACTATCCCTTGCTCAATAGGAGATTTTATTTTTCATAAGGCCTTAGCTGATTTGGGTGCAAGCATTAATTTGATGTCGTATTCACTATATGAGAAGCTTGCACTCGGTCCACTTAAATCAACACGTATGTGCATACAATTGGCTGACCGATCAGTCAAATATCCCCAGGGAATTGCCTTTTCAGGCCACTGCTCGAGCCCTCATGAATGTTGGAGAAGGGAAACTAATTTTGAAAGTTGGTGAGGAGAAAGTAACTTTTTGCATGGCCAAATTGGCAAAACGGTCATGCCAATCCATAAATGAGTGTTACTTTTTAGATGTCATGGAACCATTTGGACAAGATGGAATAAAACCTCCACCTCTTAAAGAGACTGTTTTTGACCCCTTTTTTGACAAAGGGCCTGATAAAGGCCTTGACACACTCTTATGCTTTAGTTGTGTCCCTGAGATGAGCAATTGGTTTCATGAATTTAAGGTTTTGCTCCATCTTAAGGTGTTTGTTGACAGGAGGTTTGATATGTGGAGAACTAGTTTTCTGAGTGGAAGTGTGTTTAACTGAGGTTCTAAGTGGGGTTGTTGCGTCGGGTACACAACGTTAAAAATAGAGCTTCTCGGGAGGCAACCCGAGCTTATTTTTGCATTTTAGCTTTAGTTATTGTGTTTGTCTTAAAAAAAATGACAATACAAAAAAATGAGTTTTTGGGTGTCCGCGCGCCCCGAGGACGAAGCCACGCGCCCCGCGGTTCAGAGTTTCGGAAAACCAGCTGCAGGTGAGGCCGCACGGTTGGACCGTGAGGCACCCGCACGCCATGCGGCTCAGTAATTTAAAATTTGGCCACAGAACCACCCGCACGGCGTGCGGGTTTACAATTTAGCTTTTATGGTTTGTTTTGCCTTGTTTGTGTGTGTGCAGCTTGATCCCTTGTGCGTTTCAGCTAATTTTTGATGATTTTTTCTTCACATAAGCTTATAAGTTTTATGAGATACAATAATATTTTTAAAAAAATAAAAAGATATTAAAATTCATGGAAGTTTAGGTCTTGAAGTGATAGTCTTCAATCATTTGGACACTATATTGACACACTTTATCTTTCAGCTTCCTTATTGATAATGAACTTATCTTTTAGGTCCCATATTAATAAAATTATTTTTCTTAAAGTGTATGCCTTTCAAACTAGAAAATTCTTTAAGACATGAAGTAATATTGATTACATACCCTTCACATGCATGAATTATAGAATGATATTTATATTAATGCAACTCTTTCCGTATTCAAATATATGTAATACTTTTCAGTTTGACCTGTATTTAAATATTTGTGACACTTTCCTTTTAAGTAAGTGGTAGCTATGCTAGGATACCACTAGGGTTAATCTAGAGAGAAGACTGAACTAATTGTATATAGAGACGAATATCTGATAATAAATGATATTTTAATCGTTACATTTGTCCAAACTGGGGCTATTTATACTAGTCATAAATACTAGGTGAATTAAATGCATGCACATGTGTAAGCTAGTCTATCTATGAGCAAAAACCTATAACGTATGAGAAGCGGGCACATGGTGCTACTCATACATGGAGTTCGATGAGCCTAGGAGTCTGTACCATCACACAGATGAGGGGTCCCATATGAGGGGTCACTTAAAGGAAATGTTAGTCTTTTCGAGTCGGTGTGAGTCTCATGATGCTTGTTATTGGTGCCCTCGACTGGTTGAGGGCTCCACCAAGGAGGTGATCTTCCGTCGGTTGGGCCTATATGCTTAGTTGGGTTATTCTAGTGTCTTGTGAGTATTTGGACCGTATGATCATATACTCCATTAGGAGTCCCCACTCCCTTCGTCGAGAAGAATGGGAGATGAGAAGGAGTAATTACAAAGTTTTTTGAACTTTGAATTTTTACTATCCTCCGTTTTTTGTGATGTGAAACTGAGGGGTAGTTCTCCACTCCACATTCCTACTGGCTGAGAATGTTTTGCGTAGAAGGCATTTATTTTGTTGTGTTGAGACCCACCAATTGTTTATTCATTGGTGGGTCTTGATTGAGGCAACCCATGAGGGAGAATCCTCACTTCCCGAGGTCATCACAACCGGTTTGGTGTTGTGTTGATCATTAATGAAGTATTGTCGAGGATGAGGTATTGGTCTCACAATAGTTGCCTTTATGGTATATCCATGGTCGAGGGTCTCTCTAAAGCGAGGCCCGAGGAGATCCTATCGTAAGACATCGGGACTTTGAGCCAAGTGCCATGGCTGGCCAAGGGCGTGGTGTGAGACTATTCTACTAGATGCTAATTTTCACATTTTTGAAAATTCAAAATTGTCTTTTTTTATCCATAACCTATTTTTTAATAATAATTTAGACTATTCTATTAGATGCTAATTTTCATTTTTTTGAAAATACTACATCCGTCCCACTACCATTAGAACATGAAGAAGGGATACAATTATTAAGAAGAATGTGTTTGTGTGGTTGATATTGAATTGATAAAATAAAAATAAAGTAAAAATGATTTGAAATTATATAAATTTTATCAATTTTGATATGAGACAATCGTATTAGGATGAATCACACCAAAAAATGTAACAATAAAGTACTTTAAAATTGAAATAGGTCAAATCGTAAGGCAGAGGTATCATCCGGCCGAGCTTTATAAAGGGCCCAGCCAAAACCTTTGAGAAGAAAGCGTGACGGTCTGGTTTATAGCGTAAAAGATTGCCCCTTGAGCAAAAAACCCAGAGGCGAAGAAGACGAAAAAGAAAATGGCGGTTGAGGGGCAAGTCATTTCCTGCCACACCATCGAGTCCTGGAACGAGCAACTGGAGAAGGGAAAGGACAGCCAGAAACTGGTTGGTTATTTTAAATTCTGAATTAATTTTTTATCTTATTTTTTGAATTTTATAATCAGCATTTTCGAATCGGATCTTGTCGCTTATTTACGGACTATATTTATAATTTAAAATCAAATCTTATTATTGCTTTCTTGAATCTTCTTGGCGGTGAATTTTACATGATTTTAGTCCAGATCTCGAAGTGCATGGCTGTGAAAAAAACATTTCTTTGCATCCTGAAAATCATTTTTGATGGGATGTTTTGTTTCGATTATTCCACGGTTTGGTACTGTTTTTTATTTGTCGACAGGGTTAAGACGACAACAGAAACATAAATCTATTGTTTCTTAACTTGATATGACTGTGAATACGAAGATTTTTCTGCATGGTTGCAAGGGGAAAATAACGAAGATCAACACCCCGTTTCGTAGCAGAAAATGACTATTTTTTCTTGTAGAGTAAATATAAATTCAATATATGCTGAATATACAGATTACGTAACAGATTAACAAATTAACAGTGCTCTATTTATACGGAAAAATAAATTGAGCAAGGCAAATACTTCCCATAAATCAAGCCAACAGAGTACATTTGGTGTGCTCCATCCATTTCATACTTATATTATTGATATTCTTATTTATATTTATCTTAATGGTATACTCCGTATAATTTTTAGAACATTTATCACCAATTCACCATTACAATATTATTATTATTCAGATTAGTGAAGTAATAACTAATACTCCGTATAGTTGCTTGTAGTCGTACTTCATTTTCTTAGTATGATATTTTTTTTTTACTTTTTAAGATACATAAAAAGGCGACGAAAGACAATGATAACATTTTTATTACTGTGTATATTATTTATTGATGTTGTTGTTAGAAATCAATAATCCCAAAAGAAATATGGGGAAATTCCCAAAATAGAAGTAAAAACGTTTTGAAATTTTAAAACAGTAGTTATGTTTTTTATTCCTTAAATAGAAGTAATTACTGTCAAGTTTGGAAAATACTGCCATATCTTAAGTCTAGTAATTTCAAAACATGACCGTAATTAATCTTGTTTAAGGAATAAAAAATAGTCATATTTTGGAATTCACAAACATTGTTATTTCTATCTAGAACAGTTTCTTTTTTAACAGTTGTATTAAAAACCCATAAATTGTTCTACATATAAACACCATTTTCTTATGTCTTTCCATGGTCTAGTCTCGTAAGGCTCTAGTGTGGTGATCTAGTCTGATTTGATCTAGTCTGAATCTATAAGACCTAGACTACTACAATCTAGTTCTATAACACATGGTCTAGTCCGATATAGTTTTGTTTGAATAATCTTTTCAGATCTAATTTAATGTGAGCTGGTATACTGTCATGTGGATTTTAGTATTCACACATAGTCATTTTTATTTCTCAAAATTTTCTTTCTACACTACTTTTTGAAATGTCTCAAAATTTTCTTCTCATTTTCTTTCTACCAATTTTTATTATTAATCATTTTTCATAAAATCTCTAAAACTATTCACTTCTTTAAACTAGATACAAATCTAAATACTACTTACGAAATGACTAAATGAATTACTGTGAATTGTTGGGTGACTAGTGGTATTGGGGGATTTTGTTGGTTGGTTCTAGTTTTATTTGTTAGACTCCAGGTCATACTAAAAAATGTAGAAGGGATAAAAGATGAAATTGCTGTTATTTTCTCCTAATTGTTTTATGTGAAAATAAAAATTATAATCCGTATTATTGCTAGGAATTCAGATTTTACTTCAATGTTCTAACATGTCATGTTATTGCAGATAGTTGTTGACTTCACCGCTTCTTGGTGTGGTCCGTGTCGATTCATTGCTCCATTCTTGGCAGAGTTGGCTAAAAAGCTACCTGATGTCACCTTCCTGAAGGTGGATGTGGATGAACTGAAAGTAAGACCAACCTTCTCTTTCATAATATAGCTTCATTAGAAAAAACTGGAGTGTAGTTAATAGTTGTAAATATGGGATGAATAGCAGTATAATGCGAGCAACCTCTCTCAGATGTACAGATTTTATTCATTTAGCCACTGATGTAAAAAAATAATTATAAATGTAAGTTCCTCGAGCCATCGAGTGTTTTACTTTGTAGTTGGACAAACATTACTGATTGAATGTGCATGTGAATTTTTATCAAAGAGGTTTCGTGCATTAAATCCAGTTGGTAATGATTTGATAAAATGTGGTGGCGAGTGCAAAAAAAGAAAATTCCATTAAGGGTATTTTGTATACGGCATGGAGAGTTTGGGATTAAATCATTAAAAACTAAAAAGCCCAAGGCAATATTCTCGTAGAACTGTGGAAGCTTAATTAATTTGTACTCTTTGTTTCCTTTCTGAAGGAAGTTGCTAAGGATTGGGCCATTGAAGCAATGCCAACTTTCATGTTTATGAAGGAAGGGTCAATTGTTGATAAAGTGATTGGGGCTAAGAAAGATGATTTGCAGCAGACCATTGCCAAACACATCAACAAAGCAGCAGAGTCATCATCTTCCTAGTCCGTGTTTCGTAGCCTTTATTTATCATTGCTTTGTTATGTTTAGAATCTTTTAACTTAGTGCGAGTTATATTATTTTATTTATCTTCTTATCGTACAATGCTTTGATGTTTGAACCTTGCCATCTTTAATGTTTGCAAACAATATAGTATAAGTGTTTTCTGCCCTTCTAATTGAGCAGTGTTATTTTAATTATTTTTTCACTTAAAAAGGAAATATTGATATGTGATATTAATTTGCTGTTTTAGTTTGCTTCTTTTGTATTAAGTAACTGGTTTGTTTTATCATTTCCATAATCTTTGATGGATTATGGATTAGAATTTTGGATCCCATATTTGACACTGTCAATCAGATAAGTTCATGGTAAAGTAGGTGGTTAAGTAGGTAGGATGTTTTGATTTGGACGGAAATTTTTCGGGTTTGGTCAGGGCTGGTCTAGTATGTTTTGTTATAGTTTGCTTTGGTTTTATGCAAGTGTTTGAGGTTTAAATCAATGTAAGTGAAACCATCCTTATTCTTCTATCCTAAGTCTTTCTGCTTTCCCTTTTGTTTTGTTCCACAACTCTTATCAAGTCCAAAATAGAAAATTGTTTTCCGCCAGAGAAAGTATTAGGTGCATCCAAGTAAGTGTCCTCAAAAGAAAAATGCATCTAATCAGCAGTCTTGAAAAGCAAAAGGGGTATTACTAGCATTCTCAGAAATGTAAAATAAACAATCATAAAAAATATGGATGTAAAATTACTTCCAAGTGCAAGCTATATTTTGCTGTCAGCCTGTCAAAGGTATCAAAATAAGTGAACCATTCCCACATCTTTCAAATCTCTAGACTTGAACTTTAATTGCAACTTACACTTTGTATTAACAAAACAAACAAAAATAATGAAAAAAAGTGATTATTAATACAAATATATGTACCCTCATGAATCATGATCTCATCAATGTTTGACCACTACTTGAACTTCAGCACCTCTAAACAAATACTCCGTATCACCTTTAACTTAGTCTAACTTTTACTGTGTTTTTCTGTGTGCTTAGTGTTATGTTCTCATTTCCAATCTTTTCTCTTTCGTGTATGTGGAAATATTCACATAGATGATCTCTTAAATCTCATTGGGAAGGGCTGCAGGTTGCTTCCACTTTCAAACTCTTCAACATATCTGCGCATGGATCTCCAAAAACCCAATTTGCTACTGTCACCGAGCATCTTGGTTTCCCTTGACACTTCTGCAATAGTTTCAGCATTAGTCAATCGTACTTTCCAAATCAAATTAATTTATTTCGGGTTTAGAACATATCAGTGCGTTTTACATTTTTAAAATAATATTGTCATACTTTTAGGTGTGCAATTTGGCCATTTCACTTCAATTGCTTTCAAAGTGATCTGACTGAGTTGTAGGGGACAATTGTTGAGTGTGCTTGACCCCTTAAGGGATACTAATGTGTTTCCTAGTGGATACTGGATAGTCATAGGGGTGGGCTTGGCCCTGGTTCTGGAACCCCAGACCGTGACCAGTTGGTTTTTTGTCTGGACACATTACTCGTATCAAGGGGAGAGGGAAAAATTAGACACCTGTTTTAAGGTTACATAAGAGCTAGTAGCATGGCAATGCCCCTTGTAGAATTCCCCGCAGGTTCCTAGTGGAGTTCCAAAGCTTGCAAACTGGATGGAGGAAATGTATTGACCGCGCCCACAATCAAGGCGGAGTTTGGGCTTACGAAACTTTTCTTTTCTACCAGAGCTCTCAATCTGCATGTTCCTCATATTCGGTTGAAATTCAGAGACATCTGCACAAACACTCCTTATTGATCTCTTCACAAGAGTAATTCTTGATGGATCTCCTCTATGCTCCTCAAAGACAACCAACAAATTTCTTGATTGTAGCCAAGATCTGGGTACATGGTACCTGAAATATCAAAACTGTCTAAATTAGTATGCATTAACATGTTCAAGAGCAACAATTCAACAGGAAAATGTACGGATCCATCAAAAGTAGAAAGTGACAAACGAACATGGAGTAAAACTAGAAAAGTTAAAAACCAAGAATCAAAACTGGAATTGATATAATAGTGCTGGGATCAAAAGTGAAATATTTTAAGGTTTACATTCTCTGAGTTGGATGACCACATCCAACTTGGTTCCTTTGAGGCTTATACCGTCCAGCATAACTAGCCATGTCTTCTGTGCAGTTTCCGTTGGCCTTCGCTGTCCAATATCTACCGATGCTTTGACCGTTAATCCATACTTGACCTTTTCCCATGCTATTCATGTCCAAAGCCAATGGTTCATCTCCCGAAGGTTCGTTGAAATAAGCCTACAAAATGTGTACTGAGAATCTGAGATAGCGAGATGACCAGTCTAAATATTTGTTTGTTGATTTAACTTTGTAAACTTTGTATTTAACGAATGGTTACACGTCGGATCAGACCGACGTCAAAGTGGTGTGCTCGTTAGGTAGGTTTAGCCCAACTGAATTGCTCATTTGAGTTTGATTGCCTTCATATTCATATCCATGAATACTAAATCTCTTACATAATTTTCAACCAACATACCTTATACCATGTTAGAGGCTTCTTTGTTTGTTTCACAGAGGCCAATCTCTTCCAACCTACTGACGAAACATGACGGGGTGAAAAGATCTTCTTTGCCTCTCCTGTAAGCCCTACCTGCTAACAAGTCATTCATTAGAAGCACAACACTCTGGCATTTTGAGTACCTGAAATGGAAGTGCAACATAAATGTGTACCTGGTATGTCCATCTTGCATGGGACAAGTCCAATTTTTCACTGTCAAGTCCATATAATAAAACAGGACCGGGAGAGATTCCTGTGCTCCTAGTCTCAAAACCTGAACCTATATTCTATAACAACAAAAAGATAATGAAAATGATTTTTTTCTAATTACATGCAATAAATATGTACATAAGTTTCTTTTTTATTTTAAGAGCCACTGAAAACTGACAGTAGGACTATAGAAATTGCTATAAGAAATTGGGCAAAAGTTGGAGCGACCAGAACATAGAGGAGTACAAAGAGGCTAGAAGAAGAGCAAAGAAAGATGTGAAGGAAGCCAAAGGAAAAGTGAATAAGGAATTGTATGTAAAGTTGGATTCTAAGGAAGGAGAAAAAGATATCTACAGACTTGCTCGCCTTCGTGATCGTAGGACTCAAGATATCGGAAAAGTTAAGTATGTGAAGGATGTCGATCAAAGGGTACTAATGGACGATGAAGAAATAAAAGAGAGGTGGAGGTCATACTTTGATACCTTGTTCAACGTGAATAAAACCCAAGGTATTGATGATCTTACTATACCAGAGTGTATGGTAAATAGGGACTTCGTGAGAAGGATTCAAACAACAGAAGTTAAAGAGGCTATGAGAAAATGGGCCGGAAGAAAGCAGTGGGCCCAGATGGCATACCGATCGAGGCTTGGAGAACTTTGGGAGAGAAAGGCATCGAGTGGCTAGAATACTTTGGAGAAACAAGAATGTGCCAGTGAGTTGGCGGAAGAATACTCTCATTCCCTTATTTAAAAATAAGGATGATGTACAAGAATGTGCTAACTATCGAGGGATTAAGCTTATGAGTCACACCATGATACTTTGGGAACGGGTGGTTGAGCAAAGACTACGTAAAAGTGTGAAAATTTTGGAAAATCAATTTGGTTTTATGCCTGGACGCTCAACAACTGAGCCCATTCACCTTCTTGGACAAGTTGTGGAGAAGTATAGATACACTAAAAAGGATCTGCATTTGGTGTTCATTGACTTAGAAAAGGCATATGATAGGGTACCTCGAGAAGTTCTTTGGTGGGCCTTAACTAGAAAAGGCATATCACGTAAGTATATCAGCATCATCATGGATATGTATGATGCTTGTACTACAAGTGTCCGCACTAGTGTAGGGAGGACCGCATAGATCCCTATTACTATTGAAGTGCACCAAGGATCTGCTCTGAGTCCTTTATTATTGGCTTTAATCATGGGTGAACTTACGAAGTCAATTCAAGAAGATATACCGTGGTGCATGATGTTTGCCGACGATATTGTATTGATTGATGAGACACAATCCGGTGTTAAAGCAAATTTGGAAGTATGGCGACAAACATTGGAGAGCAAGGATTTCAAACTGAGGCAAAGCAACACTGAGTATATGGAGTGCAAGTTCGGTGGAGGTAGAAGCAGTAGCAACAGTGGGATTACTCTTGATGGTAAGGAGATACCGGTGTGTGATATGTTCCGTTACTTGGGATCCATAATTCAGAAGGATGGTGAATTAGACGGAGATGTATGTCATAGAATCAGAGTTGGGTGGATGAAATGGAAAAGTGCTTCAGGATTTCTATGCGATCGAGGTATGCCGACTAAACTGAAATGTAAATTTTATCGTACAGCAATTAGGCAGACATTAATGTATGGCGTAGAGTATTGGGCGGTGAAGCAATGCCACATTCAAAAGATGAGTGTGACAGAGATGCGTATGTTGCGTTGGATGTGTGGACATACCAAAAAAGACCGCCTGAGGAATGAGGTAATCAGACAAAAGGTGAGAGTAGCACCTATACAAGATAAGATGCATGAGTCTCGTTTGCGGTGGTTTGGGCATGTGCATAGAAGACCGAGTGATGCACCTTTCAGACGACTTGAGGGGTGGGGAGAAGAGTCAGATAAGAGAGGGGGGGAAGACCCAAACAGACTTGGATTAGAGTAATCAGAACTGATATGCGTCTTCTTGGGTTGGATGAGAGTATGGCATTGTAGAGAGCAAAGTGGAGGGTGCACATCCATATGGACGATTGATGTCTTGTCTACATTTCCTCTCTTGTTTCTTTTATCGTTTATCTTCCTTATCTTTTTATATTCTTATGTTTTTTTTATCTTCTAGCTTTTTTATGCTCTTTTATTTATTTTTCTTCTATCTTGGTTATATTCTTGTGTTATTGTTATCTTATACTTATGTATCTTTATTTTATTCATTTTATCTTATTTTTTTCCCTTTTCTTGTCCGCCTTCTGTTTTTGGCATCGATATCACAGATCGATTCATGTTAGCCGATCCCAAATTCTTTTGGGATTAAGGCTTGGATGTTGTTGTTGTTGTAGCCACTGAAAACTGACCCAGAAGAACAACATTGAAATGTTGGGAAAAGAAGGGTTTTGCCTCAAACGCACTCATGATATATAAATTTTACACATCAGCCTATTGAGATTAAAATATGTGCTACAATCCATAAATAATCATGTACACCACACTTCAATTAACAAATTACACAAAACAAATTGAATACTTTTGTTTTATGTGACAGTTAATTTTGTTCTTTTAGAGTATTATGCACATAATTAAATATAACACATTTCAAAGTTCATGTTTTTTTAAATCACGAGGGTTTAATGCGCAGAATTTGTATATCACGAGGGGATTTGGTTCACTAAACTCTGGGAAAAAATGTTTGCAAAAGTTCCTTTTAGTGATTTTTCACATTTTGTTTTTATTTTTTGTATTAAATCAAAAAGTATCTTTTCACCTGCAAATCACTTTTTCTTGTAAAGCACTACAATTTTTAGTAGTAATAATTTTTTAATAAGATCTTGAAAATAATTCACTTCTCCAAATTAGATAGAAATCAAAATACTACCCACGAAATGACTAAATTAATCACTGAATTGTTGGGTGAGTTGTGGTGTTGGGAGATTCGTCGGTAGGTTTCGGTATAGTTTGTTAGATTTTAAAAATCCAAACTGATTAATTTAAATTAGTTTTGTTTATGTCAGTTCAGATGGTTTTCAAACTCTAAGCCTTGAAGTGAAAACTGTATTTGGAGGTTTTTATCAATTAATTTTTTCAAACATCTCATCATTTTTAGCCTTTTAAATTCTCAACTAGTTTAAACTTAAAGTTAATAGACCATTAAATCATTTTCCGAATTTCCCCCTAAATATACATTTGATAGATCTACCATAATGCCAGTAAGTAACAAATCGAGTTGAAATGTTTTTTGAGCTCTAATGTGATTATTTACATCATTGGAGGCCAGTTACTATGCTTTATGAGTTGTGATGTATTCTCATTTTTGTTCAGCCCTAAATGGTATAGGATAACCTGTATGCATTCATGAGTTTATAATCCCTTTAACTTTATACTTAATCTACGCGTAAGTATGCATAATCATTGCTTGAAATGAAAAGGATTATTAGCTAAATGTATCCCCAACTATCATCAAATTCACAAATCTATCACATGCTTTCACTTTTATTAAAAAAGATTCAAACCTCAATTTTTCTCAGAATTACACTTTCAATGGATGAATTAGTAAATTTTAAGAAAAAAAATCATATTTTATATTTTTTCACTTCTTTCTAGTTTTAAGTTTACAAACTTGTATTGCTTATATCTTATTGGTATTGATAAAAAAGTGTAATTTTGAAAAGAAAAAAAGGAAAATCTTAATTGTTGAAAAAGATGAAGTTAGGAATAGATTTGTGAATTTGATGATAGTTTGAGATAAAAAAGCTAATAAACCAAATGAAAATCATAAAAGTTAGGAACTGAATGCCCTAACAGCAATGTCGGAGAGCGAGAGCTGCGCTCGGGTTCGGTGTGAAGCAGTCCGGGAGGCTCAGGCAGAAGGTCAAAGGTCAAACATTTAGCTATGAGCCTTTGAAAGAAGCAGTAGTGTGTGTGAAATGGTAAAGAAGAGAGTGAACTAACCTGGAGTCCAACTGCAACACTGAGCAATGCAATAGTATTTGTCCCTGCCCCGAGTTCAACATTTTCAACAAATATGAATCTCTTAAATTCCCTTGTGCCTGAAGCAGAACCTACGATAACAAGATTGGTCGTTGCATTGTTAGTTAGTACGTAGTATAACTTAAAAGAACAGTTTTTCAAAATATGCAAACCTTGATGAACATTTTTTGATGAGACTATGAAAGTTACCTGAAAGCTTTCCATTGACAAATACAAGAAGAGCATGACCTTCTGATTTTACATACAGTGCTGGGAGCTTGCCGTCACGCAAAAACGACTCAGATGAGTCAATGTGGACACTGCAATCGGGGTGCAGGTGAAATATAATTTAAAACATCATTAATTTTTAATTTTTAAACTTCAAGAAACATGACTTGCCCAATAACACATATTCCCTGAAATAAAGCTTTCCACTTTCAATCCTTTCATTATTGAGTGAATGACATTTTTATGCACATCTTTGAAGTTTCTAACTTTTAGTTTTACGACTTTTGTGACAGATATTTCGAATTTGAATTTCTACTTTTAGTCGTTTAACTATTGCGTCATTGACACTTTTGATCATTCAACTATTTTCATTTTGTCAATCACTTTTGATCATTCAACTATAACTGAAAAGATTAAACTCAAAGACAAGTATCAAAAGCCATAGTTTGTCACTAAGGCATGCCATGTTACTTATGATTTACGTACCTTGTTCTGTACCACAAATAATCACTCCTGTCTCTAGTAACATTGATTTGCTCTAAAAGGCCATAGGCTGAAAATGGCAAGTCCCCTGATGCAAATACATCTTCGCGATAGAACTCCCATGAAGACATTTCTGAAGTAGTTGGTAGCATTCCCATTACTGCTGTTTGAGCCCCAACCTGCAAGAGGAATATGAAAGCAATCACATTGTTATATAGAAATGCATGAAGATTTCAGAAGACTTCAAGTGAAGCATTAAGGGCTACCTTGGCACCCTAATTTCTTGGTTTATTGGTAACATTTACTATCATTAGCTAACTCATGTTACTACATTACCTGATTCTGTTGATTGTAAATAACAGTGCATAAGTTAATTCTTTATTGATAGAGTTGAAATGAAGCTAAAATACACTGCTACCCTCAACTTGCAAGTATCAATTCCCTTGATAATTTATCTAACCATAATTGAGCGCAAATTATACCGTACACCCGGATGTACGGTCTTCACCGTACATCCGGGTATTTTTGAAATTTTTATCAACTTCTCCCAGTCCATCATCCGTTGCGCTGCCCCGATTCCTTCTCCCAGGCCATCGCCGTTTCCGTCTATGTCTGTGCCGATCGATTTCCGAGTCAGACGATTCTGATAAAGTTTGTAATGGTGAAGAAGAAGAAGTTGGCGCATCATCCTCTTGCCTGCGCTTCTTCTTTGCACGTCTTCTTTCTGCTCGAATGCCTCATTGCCCCCCCTCCCATGGTTCCGGAGATGTTTGTTGCTCGGTGCAGCGTTGGTCAATTGACTACTGGTGTGGGAATGTTTTTCTCTTTTGTCTTTCTTGTTCTTCTTTTCTTCCTTTTATGTTTTTCCTTCTTTAGTTCTTTCTTTTTCTTAATTTTTTTAATCTTTATTCAATTATAAAATATTTTAGATATTAATGTTTTGTTTTTCTATATCTCATTTTGTAATTTACGTATGCTCATTTAATATTCGTTTTATGCTCATTTTAAAATGTCATATCAATACACAAATGAATATTGAGCACATATTGAGCACAATAGAAATGAGTTTATGTTAAATTCAAATGAGTATAACGTCCAAAATGAATGAGCACACAAAATTTGCGTTTTTAAATTTTTTGATAGTCATTTCGTAAGTTATGTATGCTCATTTGGTAATAATGGTATGCTCATTTAATAGAAACTTGATTTTCATCTCAATAAATGCGGTTTGGTGCTCAATGAACATATCGTTATGTTAAACTAACAAATCTTACGATTTTCGTATCAATAAACATTTTATAAGTTACGTATACTCATTTGGTACTGATGTTATGCTCATTTTAAAATGTTATATCAATGCATATTTTAAAAGTATCATATTGCATTAAATTCGCATATGGAAATTCAGAGGAGTGTATTTTAGATATAATTCAATTACTTTTTATAAAAGAAAAAATAAGGAAAAAAATTGAATTAGAAGATATGAAGCAAAAATTAGGATACTCATTGTTAGCCTCTAAATACTCAATAAAATGGGTCAGATGCTCACTACATGTACACTATTGCCCATTTAGCGGAAACCGTGATTTTTCACTTAAATTACAAAAGTGACACCGAAATTTTTTTGGTTTGTATTTATTGTTGGACTGTCTTTCTTATTTGGGCCGGGTGTACGTACACCCGGATGCACCATATACGAACTGATAATTGAGTATACATTTTATAAAAAATCAAGTAGGATCGGCTCATTCAGCAATGAAAAACTCAACAAATGCTACATATATAGTCAACCATTTTAGCCGAACATACCTCTCTGCATGGGTTCTACACTTCTACACAGTGGTGTAGTAGCTAGGAGAAAACAATGGGGCAGGCCCGTAAAAAAATCACTCCCCCTATCCTATTAGAATTTTTCAAGTTTGATTGACACGTGGAATGCAAAAGTAAAAACGGAAAGGGTGTTAATTGTTTCTGCTCTTTTCACTTCAACCACAATCATAGCATTTCACTCCGGTGTAGTAATAAACATGTCAAGGGGAAGAAATTTGAAATAGGAGAGTATGTGTTAAGAATCTAATATTGAAACAATAAAGATAGATTTAGATGGATTTATAAGGACTTGTTTTGGCTATTTTTAATCGATGGGATTCAACCTTTTAGTGTTCCAAATTGACTAGCCCCGTCCAATGATGAGTTTTATCACAATCTTCAAGTTATTTCTAGAGCATAGCATGAAGATGTCTATGACTGCAGTGAGTAGTAAAAAGCTAGTTAACATACTTGTGCTGTATTGAAGACAACAGTCTTGCAGTCAGGAAGGATGCTGATGGACCAAGCTGATAACTTATAGTGCATGTTGTTATACATCACTCTCACGGCAGAGTGCTCGTCGAAGTTCGAGAGAAAAGCTGCACATTGTCCCGACCTCGAGACGTACGTATACGACTGCAAAGAAGAAGTAAAAAATCATGTCAATGTGAGGGAGGGGAAAGTGCTTCAAAAACCAAAGGATGAATAGGAAAAGAGGAGATAACCTGTTGAAGGGGTCCTAGAGATTTCACGGTAGGATCTGATGAAACCAGTGCCTTTTCACATAACTTAAGTGCTCTATGAAGTTCCTTCAAGTGACCATACTTTGGATTTCGAAATAACCCTGTTAGTGTGATACTATACAATTATATATTCTCATTTGACAAGTTCCAATATCAACCATAATCAGCATTATCCAAAATGATAGGGGTGGGCACAAATTTGAAACCGAAAAATATTTCCTCAATTAAAATTGGATAAATTATTAGACGAATTTACTTGCACTTATGATATAAGAATAGTAAGATCTTTTTTATGTTTTGGGGGTGACTATAGCCTAGCATGAAACCTAATTAATTTAAATTTTAGTTAGAGTTAACTTATTATAAATTATTTTGTAATTTCATATCTCAAATCTAGTTTTTTTATTATAACAAGTTTATAATCTGAGGTATTTGCAATTGTAGTCCTGTAACTTTTGACTGTTATCATTATTGGTTCTGTAACTTTACTTCCTTGCAAATTTGGTCATGTAACTAATCAATCTTTGTAATTTAATGACTGTTTCACTAGAAAGTAACTTTACGGCAGAAAAATCTGACGCTGGTGACATCGTTTCTGATATACTATTGCCGGAAAGTGTACTTTTCAGGGGAAAGTCTAATAGTTTAAATCCCAAATATTAATTAGTTACACAACTATATTTGCAAGTGACTAAAGTTACGGGAATAATAATGAAAACGATTGAAAGTTACAGGATGAAAGTTGCAAATTTCCCTCTATAATTTTAATTGGATATCACAAATTAGGTTTTTTATTATAAATTATAATTATTAGATGAAGAAGTGATACTCCTTATGCCTTTAAAGATACAGACAATGCATGAGTTAAGCTAGTACACTCCTCAACTTATTATATATGTATTTCAAATATTCACAAGAGAGCGAATAACAAGGTTGTTTGTTCAATTCTCGCTTGACATGGATTTTTAATTTTTTATACATTTTTTATACACCTAAATTACAAGGCAGAAATATCATTGTTTGGGAAAAAACTCTGAATTGGCACGTTCTTACCGAACTCATCGAGAGGTGCATCATAATCATAGCTTGTAGTGATAAAGGGCCCCCCCGCTGTGCGTCCAAAGTTGGTGCCTCCATGGTACTATTAACATTAATTAATTAAAGACTTAATTGTAACTCACAATTATCTTAACTAATAAATGAAGACATCCATTTCTTCTCTACTTGATTAATGGAGTTAGATGAAGAGACACCAACCATGTAATAGTTAACTAATGAACCTCCTTTTTGTATGAAATTAGCAACAGAAAATGCCATGTCCTGTGCCGGTCGCTTGTAATTTGCACCACCAAACAAGGAGAACCTAGCAGCACATACATAAAAGAAGCTAAGTTAACTTGTACTCGTATATTACATGAGTACTATGTTTGTTTTTTAGTAGTTTGATCGGTCAACACAGATACTACATATCTGATATGTGGGCTATTAGCCCACACGATATTAACTCAATTTTTTAAGGGGGAAGGCCCGCTAAGGCAGCTTGCTGTCTGGGACTTCGGGCGTCGCCTTGGCGTTGTACTGTTGCCATGGCCCGACGCACCTCACCAAATAATAATAAAAAAAATCTGTCAACACAGAAAATACTGTTCCTTGTGACATTACTATTGTGATATTAAAATGTGATAATGTCAAACATTTGTTAATAGAGAAATATTTGTTGTACACATATTTTATACATTTTTTGTGTACACCCCTCCAGTTGTCTTTCTACAAGACAACTTTTGAATGAATTGTCTGTGTAGACAAACAACTAGAAGGTGATGTCAAAATACGTGTACCAATAGCATTTGTTATGTTAATATGATTTCATGGTCTCGTAATTTAACAAAATACAGTACTCATATTTTGGAACATCACACTATTTTAAGTCCTCTTTCAAGAAATTTATCTCAAATTGTTTACCCAATTCTTGTGGGTAAACGAGTCTTTCATGATATCATAAAGGGTTCATAGAAGATACATACCAACCCGTCCAATTCTCCGTCCAAATCGTGGGTTTGTATGGTTTGTTGGGGGTGAATTCATCACAATAGAAGCCATTGCATGAGTTGATCTATTGACAAATAAAGCAAAACCCCACAGTACGGTTAATATTGAGGACGAGTAACAATAAATTTTGATCTTTTATCAAGACTGAGATTCATCATAAGAAATATATCAATTTTCCTTATTAAGGGAATAAAAATATGATAATCTTATTTTGGAATTTCAAAATGTTTTTACATCTGTTTGGGATAATTTCTCTCTTTCCACGGAGTTCATAAAAGTATCACATTTCACCATGAAACAATAGTTAAATGGATAAATCATGAATGCTAAATAGATAAGATCAATAGCTATATTATGAACAAATTATTTCTAATCCATTATAATATGGGAAACAAGAGGTTTTTTAAAAAAAAATATTAATAAAATAATATAAAAAATAGAAAGTGACTAAAGTTAATTAGTTTGCATATTACTATTATAATCATTTTGTAAAGATCTTAAAATTTTGTTTATCGTTTTTATTGTCACATACAGTGACATACTAGTATGAGTCGATTATTACGTAAAGGAGCACGTACTATAGGATCAGGGGCATCATCTTGCTTGCACATCACCCAAGGGACTCCAGTATCCGTTTGAAGGGCCATATTTGCAGCCCAATTCGCATACTTGTTGCCAACAGACCCAAGTGCCTTGCCTTGGCTCCCATACTCGTTCTCTATCTGTAATATACCCACAATTGACCAATTATCAGTGTTATTATTATTAGGGTCCGGTCTGCAGATCTGATCTGGTCTGGTTTGAATTGGTCTGTGTTGATCTGATATCATAAATGTTCGGTCTCTGTGTATTTTATAACTGTCCAAGTCTGATCTGGTTTGATTTGATCTGTTTAAGTCTGGTTCGATTTGGTCTGATCTGGTGTGGGACTGAAAACGATCCAAAAGAAATCATCCTAGATTTGAAAAATAATGTGATCTCATATATGTAGTGACTATGTCAGTAACTTGTAGTTATTATACTTATATTCAACTTTGCATTATTATAGTGATCATAATGCTACACTTGTAATAATTGTAGTCACATATTTGTTCATGGGTTTAATTTGAGTAATATTTTTAGAAAAATATCGCCTACACTTATACAAGAATAGAACCATCAAACTCATATAATACTCCGTAGGACTCCGTATTGAAATTCACATAATATAGAAGGGGAAATTCCCGAAATAAGATTTAAAACGTTTGAATATCATAAAATAAGACTGTCGTGTTTTTATTTCCTAGATAAGAGCAATTACTGTCAAGTTTGAAAGATTTACAGAGTATCATGTTTAAAGTTTGGTACTGTCAAAACATGATAATAATTACTCGTATTTAAAGAATAAAATTATGACATTCCTATTTTGGAATACAAAACATTTTTACTCCTTTAGAGTAATTCCCCCATACACAACTTACAACAAGAGACTCAATCAGTTGTGAACAAAATATACCACATGTGAATAGATCACCCAAAACTAAACTAGACTTATACACAAAAGGAACAAGTCATAAAACATATTACTTGTAATTAAAGCAACAAATTTGGTCAAAGGTTGTTGACCTGTGTGAGTATGATTGGACCTCCTTGTGATGCAAACATTTTATTGCTCTTCATCAAATTCACAATCATCTCTGTGAACCCTTTCATGGCCAACTGTCAAATCCCTTAAAATACGTTTAGTAGCATATTGGGCAAAGCCCTAAGAGAATTTTTAGTGTTGAAGCCTGATTAAAGAAAATAAAAACGGACCTTGAAGGGCTCGTTATCTGTTCTGAAGCTAATTCCAGGAACATACTTTAGCCATACCGGAAACCCTCTACACATTAATGAAATATTAAAAGTAGTGAACAATATGGAGTAGTAAATATGGAATTCTATATTAAAAGACTAGTTCACCACATATTTGGAACAATATTTTTAACACCCCTGAATCATATGATCGGACAAGGTCTAGAGTATAAAGATAATGCCCAACATGAGGTAAGTATGAAATAATTACATTCCAAACTGTTTCCTAATATTTCCTTATCAGCTATGTTGCACGGAAATGTGAGATTCACCGGAAACAAGAAACACAATCTTTTAATGAAAAAAAGCTATTTGGAGAGTTTCCGCAGAGTTATTGAAACGGAAACGTATCAAATATGCAAACAAAGTTACCCGAAAGTAACTTTGTTTCTGTGCTTCATAACGAATCCTCCTCACGAAAGTTTCTGTGCTTCATAACATATCAAATATGCAAACAAAGTTACCCGAAATTCCATTCGGCACAAACATAGGGTCCAATGCGAAGATGCGCATAAAGCCCTGCTTCTTGAATGGTTCTCACAAACCTAACCAAGTCATATCTCCCTTCAAATTTATACTGCAATTCATTCATACACATGAAACGTAAGAGAATTGGAAATAGTATAATAATAAAACAAAAGAGAATCAAACATTGAGGTTCACAAAAAAAGCAAAATGAACAGAAAGTCAAGAAAAGAGAAAGTACTTGGCCACGGTAAGGCTCATGGACATTCCAAAACACATAAGTCTCTATCACATCCAATCCTCCTTCTTTAGCTTTGAGGATGAGATCTTCCCACATCTATATCAACTGATCAGATTAAAATCACCCAAACCAAGAAAAAGAGAAGCAATCTATATGTTGATTTGTGTTTTTATACTCCGTGATCTATAAGTTTAGCATATCGGGTGTGCTTTAGCATACCTCGGGTGTGAGTTAGCAATCTATATGTTGATTTGTATTTTTATACTCTCTAATCTATAGCTCTATAAGTATTAGCATACCGGGTGTGCTTTAGCAATCTATAAATTGATTTGTATCTTTATACTCTATAATGTATGTTTTAGCATACCTTGAGTGTGCTTTAACGATCTATATGTTGATTTGTATTTTTATACGCTGTAATCTATATGCTTTAGCATACCTCGGGTGTGCTTCTTGGATAATGAATGGAACCGGAGAAGAGTAATCTCTTTTGTCCATTGATGACGATGGCCTTTCTATCATAGGTAACTACACTGCCATGAATGAACTCAGAATTGATAATGATGAGAAAGAACAAGAGGGAGAGGCAGGGAGCAGCCCATTTGACCTCCATCATATGCTTTTTTTTCTTGCTGCTATCGGCTGGTGATGATGGAAATGAAGCTCCTCGATCAATTCTACCTCCCAATGGGTGTTGACCTTATTTTATTTAAACCCCATTTTTTCTGCTCTGGACTGCAGTGTGGCAACGTCGTCAACTCCCGGACTATGATGAAAGAACAGAAGTCTTCACAGGAAAGTGATCTTTGTATTTCTGCATTTACTTTATCAAGGAGTATTTATTAGTCCGTATTATTATTTTGAAAGTTTATCTATGCATGAACCAAAACATAGATAAGCTATCAATTCGAGACTTGAAAGATAAAATATATAGATATAAGGTGAGATTGATCGAAAACTATCAATATAGGATCTAATTTGTCATGATTTTTTTTTTAATTTTAAAATATTATTTCAACTATTTTTTTTTGGAACAAAGCGACTTAAATTGATATCAAAGCATTCGGCAAGGGAACAAGAAGATAAAAGGACTACTTCCAACCTCCAATCCTCGAACCAGACTTAGAGCAAATCACTCTGGAAAGCAATATGACTCGCTGATATTATAGTGGGTCTAAATGAGCCTAGCGCGGCTAGAGTAGACCCCTCATCGCCCCAACCTCATGCAAGAGTCTGACAGAAATAAAAATAGCAGAAAACAACAACGACAGTCTAATAAAAAAAGACAACGAAAATAAAGTAGTGAGAACTCAAATGCACCCTCACACAGCTGACAAAAAACCTCCGACCTCCCATATCCTCGAACATTTTTAAGGCTCTCGGCGGGTCTATAGTCCAAGACCCGCCCCTTCGTCGTTTTTTGAAAAGTCCACCGCAACATTGTCCTCTTCGCCATCCTCATGCTGTTTTTCCTCCCACATTGTTCTACGCTTCTGCTCTCCTGGGAAGCCTTCCATAGCTGCTGCTTCGTTCTCCTTTCCTCCCATCGTACTAGCATCCACCACGGTGATTATCCCACTCACACTGCCCCTCTGGCCCAGCTACCCCATCTCTACCGCTTGTAATGCTCTGTTGCTTACCCTGCTGGTTCGATCCGCTTCCGCTTGACGAAACTTCTGTAACTAGCCATTTGTTAACCCTCATCGGTCGAGCTTTCCCGCCCTCTCCAGCACGGAGGTTAACCCCAGAGGGTTTAGTCAGAATTATGTTCTCACAATCATAAGCCAAGAGACAAAACCTGTCAGCATGATCAATAATACCACACGCAAAGCAAAAGCTAGACAATTTTTCATATTTAAATTCCACCCTATGGCCTGTACCCCGCCCTTTCCTCAACGTCGTGCCCACCTTCAGAGCTTTCCCTACATCCATACTTACCCTGAACCTCATGTAAGAATTCCAACGTTCTTCAAATTGACTTTCATCAAAACTTATAAATTTACCGATGAAATTACCAACTCTCCTAGCTACCCCTAAAATCATATAATCATAAGGCACATTTCGACTTGCACCCAAATTTCAGCCTCGTTTAGGGGAACCTGAAGAGGGATATCCCTGGTTTCAGCGCCCTCAGCAGCAACAAATTTTGTTCATACAGCCACGGGCCGCCTCCTAGAACTCGTTCCATATCAACTATATGGTAGAAAGTAAACAAATACATCTTCTCGACAATCTCTTTAATAGATATCCCTTTTTCCAGGTGCCAAATAGAGGCCATGAGATCCCTGAATACAGGAAACCTCACCATTTTGTCTCTGAGAATGGTGCCAACAACCAGAAAGGTTACGCTATGATTTGATGAATCATCCTCACCTTCAATCTCCTCGTCCAAGACCAGCTCTTCCTCATCCCCTCTGAGCGCAATGTTGTCGCATTTGCTCACCATCTCTTCCATCTCTGCCATATCGCTCGGTGGCTCTTCCAAATCTTCCGAGAGAGAAGCCTGCTTCGAGACACCGGTCTGCCTTCTCCCAGCCGCAACCCTCACTCACGCGAATACCAAAAGCAGCGTCTCAATGACGCTCCCTAACACTCGTCCTCCAGGATCGGCGGTGCACAGAAGGCGCACAAAGCTCTCAAACCCTACGTGAGGGAGGTGACCGCTTTTTAAATACTCCGTATTATTTAACTTTATTAAACTAATAAACTTTTGTGAAGAAAAAATCATCAAAAATTAGCAATGGAATTGCTAAAAAATTAAATAAATCAAAACCAATGAAATTTTAGATCTTAGATTGATAGTTTGCAATCATTCGGACTCTTTATCAAATATCAACACGTTTCATGTTTCATATCTCGAATTGATAGCTCATACCCCGTATTATATATTTCGAGTGCTGAATTGATAAAATTCTTACTATTTACTATACAAAAAGTAAAAAAATGTGTAAACGCGAAGTCGTATACAAAGTACTTCCATGTACACGCGTTTGTTTTTATTTATAAGTTGGAAGATGTTTGTATTTGATCTCTAATCTAACATTTAAATAGCAACATAGGGTTGTCAAATATAATCATAAGCTTATAGACTTTTGGAGCTTTATTATCAAGCAGAATTTGAACATTCAAACCGCCAGCTAAATGAAGATTTTGATTTTTATGGCCCCACGCCCCCCACAAACCCGCACATTACGCAGTAAGTCTCTCTTGAATCACGGATATTAAACTTTGAGTACATTTCTTAATCTTCGCTTGTAATGGCAGGTTCTAGACGTCATTATTTGATTATATTCTTCTCTTACTTTATACTATGTACTACGTACTACGTACTACAACTTCTTGAGAGCAAATTATACCGTGGGATCGGTCCACCTTCCGCATGGTGTGCCGATCCCACTTTTACAAGTTACGTTCCTTTTTATTCTTTCTTGGAACTTCTTCATTCCTTTTTCTTTTGTTATTCTTTCCTTATTTTTCTTTTATTTAATTCTTCTCCATTTCCATCAAATTAAAATATTAAAAATTTAATTTTAGTTTTACTTTCCTTATCTTCAATTTAAATTATAATTGAATCTATTTTTTAATTCTTTATCAATACATAACAAAAAGTTTAATAATCTAAATAAAATAACTACATTACATTTCATATTCATACACTATTTTTTGTAATATCTTTTTTACATTCACATTTTTTTTTGTAATATATTTTTATATGCATACACTTTTTCTATAATATATTTTTTTATCACTTTTATATGTTTTTAGAGGTTTTTAAGATATTGAGTTTGTTTATTTTGTTTCTAGCTTGGAGTTACATTTGATAATATACGAAGTTACGTCATCTTATACTCCAGTTACAAGTTATTATGCGTGAGTTACATCTTGTTATGTGTGAGTTACATCTTCTTATACACGAGTTGCATACTTTTATTCACGAGTTTCATGTAATTATGTGTGAGTTATATCTAATTATTTGTGATTTTTTACTTATCTTTATTTTGAACTAATTCAATTATAACTGAATTAATTTTTTTTCTTTACCAATTTAATACAAAATTTTATTAAACCACATAAAATAAGTATATTGTATTTCATATTCATACACTATTTCTTACTTTGTATATTTTTTTTTATATTTATTATAAAAAATAATAAAATATTCCTAAACTCAAAATATATAAAAAACACAAGTATATTGTATTTCATATTCATACACTTTTTTTGTAAAATATTTTTTATATTCATATACTTTTTCTATAATATATTTCTTATCTCTTTTATATGTTTTTTGTGTTTTATAGTCATTAAGGTTGTTTATTTCGATTTAAATTTGAAAAAACATGAGAATAATGCATTTTTTGTATGTGTGAGTTATGTTTATAGACTATTTCTATAATTACATTTGATATTATATGGAGTTACATCTTCTTATGCACGATTTACATCTTCTTGTGCGTGAGTTACATCTTTCCATACGCGAGTTACATTTGAGTTTGCCTCAACAAGTTACATTTTGCATACACTAAAGTTAGATTTTCAATCAACGCAGGTTACATTTTCTGTAATATGAATCACATCACAACATAAAGCTTACTATTGCAACAAACGAATCATTGTTATGCAAAAAAACTGTTTTCCAAAAAAAATGTGTTTTGGCACAAAATATATTTTTAAAAACATTTTTATGGACTTAATATTAAAAAAAATATTCAACATTTATGTTAACCCCTGCTATTGAATAAAAAAATTACATTTTTTTGCAAAAACAAAATGAGTTTTTGGCCAAAAAAATGATTTTTAATTTGGCAAAAAAAAGGTAAATAAAAATTATGTCCTTAATATTGAAAAAAAAACATATAAACTATTTAAGTAAAGTAATTGAGCAATTAGATTCCTTATTTTCATTAAAATCAATGTTTTATTTCTTATAATTCGTATTAGACAAGTTACATTTCAACTTGCTTGTTGTTACATTTCTTATTAGCGTGAGTTACATTTTGTTACACACGAGTTACACCTATTCCGCTACTGGGATAATGAAAAAACAAAAATGAAGTTACTGTTCACGCGCGTGAACAGTAACACGTTTTTTTTTGTTGTGGGAGCAGCATGCTCACCCTGGGCTACTCCCACGATATAGGAACTGAATTCCGCAAATTATACCGTACGATCCTTATACGGTGAGCATCCTATATTTTTTTCGTTTTGTTTTTAAAAATGATAATAACTCTTTTATTTTTGATTCGTTTTTTATAAAATTTATATCAACATTTTTTATTTTTCATGATCTTTCAAATGAGACCAATATTGCTTATTTAATTTTAAGAAATTATCGAACTATTATATTAATGAGTATTGGATTATAAGGAAAATCGAACTAAATTTAATACATAAAAATAATTGTGTAAATCACAATTTATCTTAAAATTGTGTATATAAAAAATTTATTGGGAGAACTATCCAATAAGCCCTTGAACTTTCATAAAAAGTGTAAATAAGCCCTTTTACAGGGGGGTTTTGTTCGGCTGTCGCCATTTGGGGCGGTTTTCGGTGGAATTTTTTGATGAATTTTTTTTAGCATCTTATTCGTTAAGTCTAGTTTTACCCATACCAAATTTCAGCTAAACATTCGATCGAGAAGGCAGTCAAATGATTTTCTGAAATATATTGCGCTGTCTAACTGCGCAGTTATCTTCAAAAATTCATTTGACTGCCTTTTCGATTGATTTTTAGTTGAAATTTGGTATGAATAAACTAGACTTAATGAAGAAGATACTCAAAAAATTTCATCAAACAATTCCACCGGAAACCGCCCCAAATGGCGATGGCCGGACAGAGTCTCCTATAAAAGGGCTTATTTGCACTTTTTATGAAAGTTCGAGGGCTTATTTGATAGTTCTCCCAAATTTATTTTATTATGCATTTATAAATGTGAGTTACATATTTTTATACGTAAAGTTACATATTTGTACACGTAAAGTTACATATTTATACACATGAGTTGCATTTGGCCTGCCTGAACGCGAGTTACATATTTTTACACGTAAAGTTACATATTTATATACGTGAGTTACGTATTTATACACACGAGTTGTATTTGACATGTCTGAACGCGAGTTACATATTTTTACACGTAAAGTTACATATTTTTACACATAGAGTTACATATTTATACACACGCGTTGCATTTGGCCTGACTGGACGTGTGTTACATATTTCTACACGTAAAATTACATATTTTACAAATGTTAATATAATAGTTCGATAATATGTTAAAATTACATAGGCAATATTGGTCTCATTTGAAAGATCATGAAAAATAAAAAATTTTGATATAAATTTTATAAAACCAGATTACAAATGAAAAAGTTATTATAATTTTTAACAATAAGAGAAATAAATAAATAATAGGACCCACTATCATTTTAATACATGTTTCATGCGGAGCTTTCGGAATGTCTAAAACCGTATGCCGTTATACGGTGCTCACCGTATACCGGTCATACCGTATAACAACTGGTTTTATTCCTTTTGAACACGCCTAAACCCTCCCTTTTTTGTCTGTACATGAATAATTTTTTTCTTCACTTTTTAATGTGAACCGCCTGTATTACAAACAAATTTTTTGTTTATGCCATATGCATTTTTTATTTGTGTCACTCACAATTCACTTTACAATATATAAAAATATTGTCTAAATACCGATAAAACAGAGCGTGTACACGGTGTGTATAAAAAGCTAGCATCATTATTACGGAGTATGTTTCACCTTGTAAAATCCTCGAGCATCTACACGTTTTCATGATTTAGAGCCCGTTTGGTAATAACAAAATCACTTAAATCGTCTGATTCTGCTGAAATTTATGATTCTGATGATTTATGAAAAATATATAAGTATATTTAATACACTTTATTAATAAAATAAAGAAAAGGTTATATGAAAAAATAGTTAAAATTATCTTGTACAGTAAATTCATCCAGTATAGCAAAAAAATAATTACAACTTTACTTTGTCTTATTATTACATAATTCAGTGCGTAAAAACAAAAATTATGAGTGGTGAAAAAGTTGTACAATAAGTTGAAAAATAGAGTCACCAATAAACTCTTAGAGCCCGTTTGGCAGCACGAAAATTGGCTGTTCTGGCAGATTCTGCTGAAATTTATGAAGTTCTGGCTGAAGTGGCTGCATTGGCTGATTCTGCTGATACAAGAAAAAAATATTTTTAAAATATATTTTATTAATAAAATAAAGAAAAAATTATATGTAAAAATAGCTAAAATAGTCATCTACAGTAACTTCAGCCAATACAGCCAGAAAAGTAACTCCAACCTTACTTTTTCGGCTTATTACACAATTCAGCGCGCGAAAGCAAAATTTACGTGTTTGGTAAAAAAGTTGGCCGATAAGCCTGATAAGCCGAAAATAAAGGTGACCAAATGGCCTCTTAGTATATGGACTCACGAACCCGGCTTGCCCGTCTCATTTGGTAACAACTGATCTGACCCATATGGGGGGTCATGGGCCAGCACAACTCACTATTTGAAGGGATGTAAAAATCGGAAAGGTACGGTATCAGACCGAATAGTCACGGCAAGTTTACACTATCAATAAATTAAACCAATAGTTCCGAACTGTACTGTTTGATGAAATATAATTGTATAATTTTATATTTATCATTAAGGATACAAACCTTTTATAAACTGATCTATATATTTGTATTTTTTATTTTTATTTTAATAAATATCTTATTTTTCTATTTGAGTGTTAGATTTATAATTACTATTAGTTACACTTTTTTTTATCATTACAATGCATTGATATAGTTAAAATTTTGACCCTAAAGGTATTTAGATGTTTGCAATCTTTGTAATGGTTTCAACATGATATGGGATGACTTTGTTCCATTTCAAAATAGGGCAGTGCTAAGGGAGTGGTTAGATCTGATTCTTAAAATTGCTTCTGCTCCTTCAGAGAGCAGAAGCAGAAGTTTGATGGTTTGGGTAAAAATGGAGCAGTACTTCTGATGCCTAAAAGCGGCTTTTTTAGAAGTTGAGGGAGACCAAATTCTGAAAACTGATTCTGATTCTGCTTCTACTTTAAAAAAGAAGCAGAAGCAGAATCAGTTCCAAATACCCCTAAATGAGTTTGGGGTGCATCCCATACCAATTCCGAACCGTTTCAAATTAGGCGCTCCATGCTAGGTCCTCATAGTATCACAGATCGTGTTTGGAGAACTGTACAAAAAATATTCTTTTTTTTTCATATCCTTCTAAACCTATTATAGTATCAGCCGCTCCAGTTAATACCAAGTTCCTTGATTGGAATGAGACTCGAACCTGCCATGGAGCGCTCCAGTTATAGGAACCCACTTAAGAAGGAATGCTTGCAGCTAAATAGTTTCAAATTACGCACTCCATTGTAGGTTCTCAACTTCTCGTCTTCTCATAGCATCACAGAAATAGGAACTCACTTAAGAAGGAATGGTTGCAGAGATGGGATGTTGGTTGTGTAGAATTTTGTCTCTACTGTAAGTGAGTTCCTATTTCTGTCCAAAGAAATATGTAGTCATATACTCATATTTATGTCTTTGAAAACTGCAGCAGTGCTATACTACTATCCCCGCCCTTCTTTCTTGTATAAGTACTCTCCTAAATACTTTAGAGTTGTTTTATTATTGTTCTGAACAGAAACTTGTTTTTTTTGCATACTTTAGAGTTTAGAACTGAGGTATTTGGTCAATTTTCTATTATTTGTTGTCTTAATAAACTAGGCAAGTACATAATTCAGAATTGAAAATGGAAAAACGTGGAGCTCTCATTGAATATATGATCTGCTTCTATAAGCGAGTACAACTCAAGTAGTGATCATATACTGAATGCAGTTAATTGTCCAACATAAAGGGTCTAATTGGAACCCATAAAATGCCAAGGAAAGAAAATAGGAAAAGAATGGGAGGAAAAATGAGCATAGTAATTGATAGCCTATTATAAAGACAGAAATATACATATTTGTTGTTATTTTGTTTGTTTCTCTAGCAGCTTCCATGATCCAAACATACACCAAGGAACGCCGGAAGAATGAATTCTGATTTCTGTCATAAATTTAATATTCAATACACCTAAGAAAAAATTAGAGTATACAAATTATAGAGAATTTGAATGGTTGCTTAAGTCTTCACTATGGAGCCTGTAAAATGTAGTGATGGACCCGGGCCGGTCCGGTTCCGGGACGGGCCCGGGCGGGCTTTTTTTGCAAATCCTTGGGCCCGGATCCGGCCCGGGTTGATACCGGGTCCGGGCCTAACCGGGCCGGGCCCGGTTCAATGTCTTTTTTTTTTGCTTTCTTGGTATCCCCCGACCCCCCCCCTCACCCCCCACCCCCCAAACCTCCCCAAAACACCCAGCCCTACCCTAGGAAAAGAAAAAAAAATGAAAAACAAAAAAAAAATGACCCGGGCCGGTTCGCCCAAAACTGGGCCCGAGCCCGGCCCGGCCGACCCACCCAAACGGGGCTAAAAGCCCGGAACTGGCCAACCGGTCCCGGTCCGGTCCGGGCCCACACAGTAGCCTATGAGAGATTTGGGAAAAAAGTTGGCTTCAAACTTACATAGTTACATGTTACTTTAAATAAAGTCTGATTCCACTTGATACAACATGACTTTCATGAGTCTTTTTATCTATTAAAATGTTTTTACTTGAATTGAACTGCAATTTTCTGATCTAGTTTTTAACTCTAATATGACTATAGATGGAAGCAAATCGAAGTGAAAACATTATAATGGTATAATGTCTGTACTTTATCTTACTCGACCCCTTGGCCATTGCCTGTAATCCATTGATCCTTTCTAGGTCATCCCAGAATTCTCTTTTACTGTATTTATATCCATCATCTTGTATTTGTCGAATGTACAACGAGTAAGAGGTATACAAAATACTTCTTTTCAGGTTTGTCTATATAACAATATACTCCATAATAAAGTTACCGAAGATCCAAAAGCTTAAATTTGGTTCTTAATATCCGGGAAGATGATCAACGGGCGTGACGGTGATTGGCAGCTTCCTTCTCATTTTTACCGTAGGGAAATACACGATTTCGTCCTCCTCGGCCACCCACCTGTTTACCATAATTATACCCGCAATAAATGAAAGTTTTAGCCAAATACTTTAAGATTCGATGGGATCAGTATGACACTCCAGAAGAGGTCACAATGTCACATGTTGGAATCACATTTCAATTCAAGAATGTTAGTCTTATCAGATACAATAATAGGTTAAAAAGCATAACAAAAAATTATTGGAAGTTTTATTTCATTCAGTATTGACATGGATCTAAATTCTCTTTTTTGTTTGCTATTTGCATAATAGTTAATTAAACTAACTAACTGACAATCTAATCATGATTAAAGCATGACAAAAATTGTGTTAAAATAAACTCCATCCTTCTCAAAACACAGTTTACCTTCACCATTCATTTTCATCAACTAGACTCCCTTTAGTATCCAGCCTCATACATATTCTTAACAAAAAAGAACTTTGCGTTGAAATGTGCGGTAGAAACATTGTTAAGATGGTGAGCCAAGAAAAGAGTGCTACCAAATGGACAAGTGATAAAAAATACATTGCTGCGAAATGAAGAAGAAATAAAAATACCTGTAGGTTGTAACAAGATGATGGAGGAAAATCGCGATCTCAAGCCTGGAGAGTTCTACACCAGGACACAACCTCTGCCCACCACCAAATGGTGTAAACTTGCTGCTGTTTATATTCACTCCAGGCTTCTGTGTAACAGTTCTTTATTTTAGTTTATTGCTAAGCAAATATATGCCATTTAAGGAAGTCCCATACTGAAAGAACCAATGTATGTAGAAAAAAACCTCCCATCTCCAAGGATTAAAGTCGTATGGATTTTCATAATTCTCATCGTCCATGTGAACCGATATCAACGATGCCAGCACACACCACCCTTTTGGTATCAAATGTCCTACAGCAGTACAAGTTTAGGGTCCGTTTGTCATATACTTCGTAACTTCGTAAGTTGCATAACTAAACATCATAGCCAGTTCAGTATCGTTGTCATTTTCTAGTTTTTTGTTTTATGATTTCGAAATGCATATATACAACATGTGTGTGGTATAATGAGCTAAATGTAGTAACAAATTGATTAACGTGTCCTATTACAGGATAATCATTTATTGATTTAATTATTTTGAGTATTGAACTTAAAATAATTAGGAACCATTTACTAACATGAAAATCTTCCGTTTTTCCTAGAAAACAGAAAATGTGTACAATGAGTACTGTTTTTTTAGTGTCCAAATTTACGGTATTAGATCAGTTTTAATGGCAAGTACCACATTTATAAAAGCTCGGACAATGAGGGATGACATATAGAAAATTGAATAAACGGGAACCACATTTCAATAAGGGCAAGACTAAGGGATTACAAGTGCAATTACTCAGAAGGCAATGGAGTTGATTTGATTATAGGTTCTTTCCATCACAATTCATATGGGCATAGAGGATGAATACCTTTGATTTCGACATCTTTCTGGGCTTTCCTCCACACTGCATTGATAATATTTGCCATCCGTAGCGTCTCACTGATCACCTAGTCGATATATATGTCCATCAAATAATACTACGTAAGTTAGAAAATAATGTACTTATAATCTACTATTTATTGATGCTTCTTTCCATGCCAAACTATAAAAATATTGTAGCAGGATTATGACCACAAATCATTGAAACATTGAAATTCTTAACAGAATAAAACATCCGAAGTTTCAAATCATTCTAATATGTTTTGAATAAACTAAAGTCATCCTAAATTAGAAAACTAAACGTTACTGAAGGAAATGGAACAGATTGAGCAACTAAATAAAGTGTTTGCAATGGACGTACATTTTGAGTGAAGCATAGAGACATGTAATCGGTCCAAACATATTCTTCCCCGGAACTCAGTTTAACCTTTCGTAATTCTACGTTCTCCTCCTGCAAACAAGAAACACAAAACAATATATTTGTTACATACAAAATATTCAATCCAAATAGGAAAATATTATCCAAATTTAGATTTACAATATACAGAGTATTATTTTCGTTACAAATAGCTTTAGTAAAGAGTAGTGTTTAATTTAAAGCTTTATTTGTCAGTTAATTGTGCACAAGTTGTAAGAGAATGAGTAATTTTTTTTCGCAAAAAAAAAAAAATTACTCATCGTGATATCTATCCTTAAAAATAGGGAAAAGGTTCAAATCCATCATTTGAGTTTCTACACTTGAAGGAATCATATAAGCACATTATTTATTTTGAAAACACAATCAATCCGAACATGTTGAACTGATATAGCAATATATGAACTTTTTAAATATAGACACTTTAGTGGTGGATTGGAATGATAGAAGAGTCCATTTGAACACTGTCTCTAAAAAGGTTGCATTAATAATGAACAAAGTACCTATGGGTTTAGATTGGATACAAGAGTCCATATAATAAAAACAAAAGGTTAATATCATAGAAATTAAAAGGAAACTATATATAATATTCGCAATTCAATAGTTAAAAATTACAATCGTAATAGCCCCCCCCCCCCCCCCCCCAGATGTAACTCCAAGAGAAATACAATCTTTAACAAAATTTGAAAATAATATAATAAAATAATACTATCTCCATCCCGCTAAAATTGTCTCATCTTTCCTTTTCGATCGGTCACACTAACAAAATTTGAAAATAATGTAATAAATAACACTCCCTCCGTTCTTAAATATGAGTCCTCTTAGGCTTTGGCACGGGTTTTAAGAAGAAAATAATAGGGATAGTGTAAAAGATGTAGTGGATTGTGGGTAAATAAAAAAGTAGGAAAGAGAAAGTGATAATGGTAATAAAAGTGAGGGTATAAAGGTATTTTGATTGAAAAAACTTACCAAAAAGGGAAAGAAAGACAAATAATTAAAAACGTCCCAAAAAGGAATGCGAGACAGTTAATAAAGAACGGAGGGAGTACTAAATCATTCTTACTTTATTCTTACTTTATTGATTCAATATCTACACATAAAGTCACTCTTCTTAATAACTGCACCACCTTCCCATATTAATTGAACAAAGTTACTAGTCTTACTACAATCTTGGAAAAAATAAAAACAAGAAGTTGTTAATAAGGGTAAAAATAGAGTTTCCGCTCGCATAAAAGGGGTCGATAGGGAGACTGGAGACCGACAAAACAGAAAACGAAGAGAAGCTAAATGACACAAAGGTTGTCCGGCGGAAAATGTACGGGTTAATCCCATAACTCATCCATGTGGAAACCCCACGTGCACGCCCCAAATGAAAATGACGTTAAAAGTCCAGGTGTATACCTAATATATTTGTACAAAATTCCCAAAATTTCTTCCTTTTTAAGGATATACAAAATATGTACAAATGACATATTTCTACAAATTAAAGAGAAATTCTACTGTCGAGACAAGAGTGTTACAGCTAAGTGCAAAATAGGTGAGAAATAAAAATAATAAAAATTGTGTGATTGAGATTTGAACAGAGGTGAGAGAAATGTGCAGAACCACAAATCAATTGCTTTAATATTAAAGTGTCAAAGTTTTTTGGGACAAATAAAAAGGAAAAATTGGCAAAAATTCAATGGGACGAAGGGAGTATTAAAAACTTTGGCAAGAAAAAGAATTTTGGATATCGCATAGCAATGTAAAATTAACTATATACGAAGTATAAAATTAAAGTTGACCGATACTCAAACATATCTCCTGCCCATACTTTTCAAGTATTTTTATATTCTTCAGTACCGTGTCGTTTCAACAATTTTTCTTTTGAATTTTTCGATGCTCTATATTAATGCCATATATAATCTACGAGGAAAGTGTCAGTTTGGTACATCAAGTTGTAAGGGGAAGTAAATAGTACATCATTGTGCAATTGGGATTCAGAGGTACATTAAATTGCCAAAACAGTGTTAATTTAGTCCATCGGGCTATTAGGGAGTTTAAAATGCCTAGGTGGCAAGTATTAGCCGTATAAGCGGGCTCTTCATCACCTTCTTATCTTTCGGAGCCTGCAGATCCCTTTGCTGAAGCGGGAGGATGAAGCCGCCGTTCGAGAAGATCTCGTCTGCCGAGGAAGCTGTGGCGGTTATTTCTTCCTCAAAGTTGCGGAAATGGAAATCCAATGCGGTTGTTGTTTTGTCCCGCGAGGCCTTGAGTGCGGACATATCCGCTTTCGATTTGATTGACTCTAGAGACGGTTCGACTGCCAAGGATGACGTTTCTGTGACTTCCTCCTTGAAGGTCTTTCTTAACGGCTCGAAAATGGTGGGCAAAAGTCCTCTAGAACCTTCAATTCATGATATTCCTGAGGTGCACGGTCACTTCAAGGAGATTTGCCACCTCCTTCACTCAAGAACAAGGGTTCAACTCAATTCTGCCTTCGGAGCTAGCTCCTCTAGGGCTGCCAAGGTTTCTTCCACTACCTTGTTCGATTTGGCAGTAGCAATTTTGCGTCAGGGAGAAATTAGTTGCAAACGAGCTCAACTTATTTTGGATTCTTGGGTTGTAGCTGACTTCGACGCCACCGTTTACCACACATACCGCTAATACTTGCCACCTAGGCATTTTAAACTCTGTAATAGCCTGATGGACTAAATTAACACTGTTTTGGCAATTTAATGTACCTCTGAATCCCAATTGCATAATGATGTACTTTTTACTTCCCCGCTTACAATTTGATGTATCAAACTGACACTTTCCTCTATAATCTACTTCTTTCGTTCTTTATTTGTTGGAACATTCACTTTTTCACGCTTGCCGATGCACAACGTTGACCGTAATTATATTTAATTCTCTATTAGTAAAAAACTTTTAAAAATCATATTATGAAACTTCGTAATGAGACGAATTCAACAAAAATTTAAAAAAAAATCATATACATTAATAAATAAAATGTAGTCAAAACAGAGTACATGAATAGTGTGTAAATTCTAATGTTGCAACTATTATGATACGGAGGATAGTATTTCTCAAGATAGGAAAATACAAAATTTTAGTAAAAGATCATAATCATAATGTTCATCACTTTGTAGGCATCATAACTACAAGTTTATTTGGTTTATTTGTTCTTAGCTTATTACTCATCTTATTAACAAAGATTTTACCCAACATATGATTTTTGATTTTGTGTATTAAATTGTTTAATAAACAAGTTAGAATTAGTTTTTTGACCTACTGAAGTTATTATAGAGAAACATTTCGACTATTTTTCATAGTAAATGGTAAATGGGTAGTTTGAAAGCAAAAACTTCCCAAAAGTAGAAATAAAGTAAAGTAGGAAGTTAATTTTGGGATATCCAAAAAAAAGGTGGAAGTTAATTTCGGGATGAGGGAGTATTACATAAATAAGAGAATGCTAAAAGTACGTACCATTAGTTGAGCTAATGCGACAGGACTATCACTTAAGAATTTGACAACGAGAGTCATGGCCGTCGGCAAAGTCTCCTCTCCGGGAATCATCATCTCTATGAGGTTGGAGGTGATGAAATCGCCCTTTAACCTTAACTTTGTCGTCCCGTCATCCGATTCACCCATTTCTTCTAAGAGCACGTCGATTGCGTCCATTGTCGGTGCCATTTTATTATCACCGTTTCTCTCCTCCATAGCCATTTTCCTCTCTTCCACCATCTTCGCCACAAGTTTCAACAGCTTCCCCTTGGCCTGAATTTATATATCACATCAAATTGTTAACTAGTTAATAACTCTATTTTTAGCTTATCAATCAATTTTTTACCAAATACGTAGTATATAATTTTTAATTTCATGGGTTGAATGGTGTAATAATCAAAATAAGTATGGTTTAATTACTTTTCTGATTGAATTTGATAGAGTATATAGATTTGGACATCGGTCTCATGATTATTGAGCCCTGAGAGAGACTCATATACCCTAAATAGATAGCATTTCCATTATTGTACAATATTATTATTATTCAGGTGTTCTAGATTAGCTTTTTATATTATCAGTTCTTTTATGTAACTGGGTCTTTCGGACCCATATTAGAAGCCCAAACCAGATTTTCCTATATATCCCCTTGTAAACCCTAATTCCTGATCAATCAATACGGAGTATTATACACGTTCATCTCCTTCTCTCTTGTTCAATCTCTAATAATATGTTTGGATTCCTATTATCCATCAGAATTAAATGAATATAATCAATATTTTAAATGTAATTTTTCTATAATTCAGCAGATTTAGTCAATTTAAAGGTTTCTTCCGGATTTTCATGTATTTCGGTAGACTTTTAACCGATTCAACTAATTTCAATGTACTAAACGGACTAGGGGTGGGCGCGGTCCGAAATGGTCCGGTAAATTGGTAAAACCCGTAATGTATTCTTGAGGTTTTTAACGATCCGGTACGGTCCGGTTCCAAGGATAGAACCGTTCGATACCATGTCATTTCGGAACGGTACAAAACGGTACGGTACAATGCCAAACACATGCTAAAATTTTTGAAAAAATCTGACAATTAGTAGATATCATCACACCAACCAACTCACATGAAATGTTGAAATAAATACAAGAAATTGCATACCTAGTACTAAAATTCACAAATACACAAAACGATGACACATGAGACAAATATCATTTTTAATTTATTAAGTTCATGTGAAAATATAAAAACAAATATCATCAAATTGTTGAATATAATTGAAATTTTCAACGTTTTTCTTCTTCGTTCTAGGTTAAATAATAAATATTACCCCGTAGTTCTAATTTAATTTATAATTGAACCTTGAGAGCTAATATTTAAACCATATTAATTAAGTTGTAAAAAATGCACAGACACGATACAACAAAAAGTCATGTACAAAAAGTCATTACTAGAAATAAATAATCATTAATGATTTCTAAAATTTTAATATTCTTTCAATACATACCAAAATATAACATAAATTATCTAAAAAGAAAAACTAACAATATATATATATATATAGAAACACATTTTAGATATCTTAGAGACACATGAATACATACTTTGGGTATAAAATTGTTGGTCTAGATCTATTGATATAGAAAAAATATAAAAATTTCAAATGCGTTATTTACGAACAGTTCGGTCCGGTATTTTTCGGTTCTCAAAATCTAGGACCGGTCCCGTACCCGTTTCAAACGGTACGGTTTCGGTACGGGATTAAAATCTATAGAACCGTTTAAATACCCGGTATTCGGTTCGGTACCATTACGGGACGGTTCGGTACCGGTTCGGTTCGGGTTTTATGCCCACCCCTAAAACGGACGGTTAATGATGAATAAAGTGACATATAACCTAGTGTGTGAGTGTGGAAAACCTCGTACATGGAACCATTTCATGTACTTGCATTGTAAACAAAAACATGAAGGACTTTTAATGTAATACCTTGAGGGATTTGTATAGCGTTGTTCCCGGGAGCTTAACAGGAAGGCAAACCAATCCCTTCATAAATTCTTCAAATTCTCTCTTCATAAAATCCAAATCTTCACCGGGTCCGACACTCAATAACACTTTGACCAAAACCTCGAAAGCAATCTTGTAGACAAAATATAATCAATATTTTTGGTAGTGACCAGTAACCTATCTCCATATTTGTACAAAAAAAAAGAAATCCTATCCATATTTTCAATATTAAATAATTAAAAGAGTGCATAATAGTTGCTATTTTCAGTTGATGAATTTTGACTAATGACAAAAAAAAAAATCATCCCTAACAATACTCTAAAAAAACATCCCTAACAATATTTGAGTCAGTATAGACATTTAACATTTATAAAAAACTACATTAAAATTAATATCGAAGTCTTAAGCTGAATTTAAAAATGATGAAAATGGATACTCGCAATTCGATAACAAAAATTAGTCGTGTTCACTATATGAGTAATACATAGACAAAATTTAATGGAAAGAATGGAGTGTTATCACTTAAATTTTACACATTCTTAAATACATCCGAAGAGCGATTCTAAGTTGTGAAATGTTGTAAACCACGTATTTATTTCCAAAAAAGGAAATGTGACACTTATTTTGGGACAACCCAAAAAGAAAAATAAGACAGGTAAAATGGGACAGAGGAAGTAAAACTTTTATATGTAGTATATGATTCATTTTTTTTAAATATATCAAAATTTCTAATTTCATAGAGTATCAATATTGTATTTAAAAAAGGAATGGTAATAACCCTCTTTAAAAAAAGTGAACAAAATTGCACTCTAAAGGGTGGTGAGCAAAAATAATTTTTAAAATAATGAGAGTGACAACTAGGAAAAGGGAACCAAATAAAGGAAATAAAAATTAAAGAGAGAATTCTCTAAATAGGAGTAAAAAAGTTTTGAAATTCAAAAATAAGAGTATCATGTTTTTTATTCCTTGATTAGGAGTAAATTTCTGCCAAGTTTGGCATTACTATGCTTTAAAACATGGCATTTTTTTCCAAACTTTGCAGATTACTCATATTCAGGGAATAAAAAACATGATACTCTTGTTTTAAATTTTCAAAACGTTTTTGCTCCTACGGCAATTTCTAAAAATTAAATTCATGCATGTGGGTTGAGATACGGGCAAGGAATAGCTCAGATATAAACAGGGTAGTGACAGAGACCTGTTTGGCCTGATCTTGGAGGTAAATGACCATGCCGTCTTCATCCGCCCAGGTTGACAGCGACCGGCGGATGCTGTTCTCAATGTAGGCAGTGAAACGGGCTTTGTGCAGCGGCGATTTCAAGAAACTTCCGATAACGGCGTGCAGTCTCTTGTGCACAGGTCCGTTCATTTGTAGAATTGAATTGCTCCCAAACAGGTCACTAACGGATTTTGGATAAGATGGGACAAAGACATTGCCCTGGTTAAGCAGAATAACCTTGTTCACCTCTGAATCGGTCGACACTATAACCGGCTTCCCCAGCAGGTGCGTCTTGAACACCTTCCCATGCCTACTTATCAATTAGACAAAATCTTAAATGATTAACGAAGTCAAAAAACATTTTTTTTTTGATAAATTCAGAATTGTAAATTAAAGGCGTTTTTTTTGATAAAAGTGTCAAATATGTCTTTCTACAATGTATATAAAATTAATTAAGCCTCAGTAGTTTAACTTTCATTATTTACGTCATCCAAGTATGTAAATTTCATCGAATCCAATTTTTGATAAGTTGCTCCCGGTTAACAGTTTATGTGCTGAAGCGGCGCACGGGACGACATGTAATTGACCTGTTAACCGGCGGATTACCGGCTGAAATCAAATTTGATGAATTTGTATGCTTCAAGGGCGTAATCGAAGAGGTAATTGGTGAAAGTCAAAAAACTAGTAAATTACTCAATCTGGTTCCTATTAAAGTTCCCAGTTTGACTTCAAACAGATGTTAATACGGACCGGATGGAGGACGTAAGTTAGACTATAATCCCAAACTGACAGATAGAGATTGAGGCTCTGTCCCTAGTAATTACAGACGTTCTGTGCATTTTTTAACATAGTAACCTCTCATCGCAGTTATTGGGATTCGAACCCGGGACCTAACCATTGTCGCACTCTCTCGCTACAAGCATGGGCGGATCTATGTAGGGTCTAGGGTGGGCTCTAGCCCAGCCCAACCTAATTTTTTTTGTTAGTATAGAAAGAGATTTAATTTTCAGCCCACCCAAAAATTAAAACCCATCCCACCCCAAGTCTAGAAGAAAGTGTTCTAAGAAGCTCTAAAAGCAAAAGGCTGACCAAACCTTGTTTAAAGCCCATAGTCATGGGAACAAATGATCCCGAGTCACCATGAGTAACTTTTATAAGCATTAAAATTTAAACATAATTATAATCATTAAAATAACTAAGTTACTCTTTATCAACTATCCTTATTTGGTCATATACTATTTCTATTATTATTATTATTATTAAAATTATTATTATTATTAATAAAATTATAATAGTTTTATTAGTGCATTAGTTTTATTTAATAGTTATGTAATTCTATTTGATTATTAATTTAATTTATGCTCAAACTCGGCTTGAATAAAATAGATATATGAACTCTATTTTTTAGTGTTCAAATATATTTAAAAAATTGCAATGAAAATGTTTAAATTTTAAGATAAATAAAATTTATTTCTATAATTTACGAGTTATTGATAGACTCGAGTCCGGATCAAACCGAATACCACTATGCTCGAACTCAGCTTGAACAACTATTCGAACTCAAAATCTACCTCGTGTTCGAGTTAAAAAAAGCTTCATAAGCTCAGATCACTAAATTAAATTCGAAATCACGCTCGAATTCCCGTAGTTCGAAAAAAACTCAATTCGATTACGGCCCTAAGCAGCCTAAGTTAAACTTTTTGTTTGCAATAACAATTTTTTTCCTGCTAAGCCCACCCCACTCTTCATTCCTGGATCCACCTCTGGCTACAAGTTGAGCTACGTCCACCGGTAATTCAATCATGCTTTGTATATACACCAAGTTGTACCCAACATTTTACACGTAGATCAATTTGTTTGTATATAGACAATTTGACCGACATTTTGTAGAGAGAATCATTTTTCGTACAGAAAAAAATGTCTATGACACCGATACCACTTTTTTGTCATACACAATTTTTTCTTTGATTCTCTTCACAAAATGCCTCTGGACACAAAAAATTGCCGGACGTGTGAAATTCTGTGTACAACTTGCTTTGTACAAATATCATTTTCGTTTAGAACTCAGTTTAGAATTTTTTACACGATCAACAGATTTGACCCGACAAGGTTTTTTTACAAATCTTTCTAATCTATGATAGTACTTTTAATATCTCTAGTTATTTGAATTTTAAAAAGTGCCCATAAACGGCATAAAATCAATATGACCAACATTTTTGGATTGGGATAAAATTAGAAAATGTGACGTCCTTTTTTAAAGTGTTACACTCATGTCATCCAAGTACTTACTTCGCCAAGTTTGAAAGGCAACAAAAAAACACCGACAGACAAGTAGACAACGTCTTGAAACATTAATTAAAATCAAAATATACTCCGTATACATAAAAGAGGAAAGTATCCCACCCATAGACGTTGAGAATCTTGTGTAGGCTTCATCAGAGAAAGAACAATTGGTCAACTCAAACAATGGATTAAAAATTTAAGGGAGAATTATCAAATAAGCTCTCGAACTTTCATAAAAAATGCAAATAAGCTCTTTTATAAGAATTTATGTCCGGCCATCGTCATTTAGGGCGGTTTCCGGTGGAATTTTTTTATGAAAGTTTTTGAACTAAAAATTCATACCAAATTTCAACTAAAAATTCAATCGGGAAGGCAATCAAATGAATTTTTGAAGATAAATGTGCAGTTAGACAACGCAATATAATTCAGAAAATCATTTGACTGTCTGCTCGATTGAATTTTTAGCTGAAATTTGATATGTGTAAAATAGACTTAATGAAGAAGATGCTCAAAAAAATTCATCAAAACATTTCACGGAAACAACCCCAAATGGTGACAGCCGGACAAAGACTGTGAAAGAGTTTATTTGCACTTTTTTTTATGAAAGTTCTCTCAAAACAAATTTCCTGCCTAGGAAAACAAATTTTGGTCCATTTCGAAAATAAAAACCAATGAGAGAATCCAATTACTCACAGAGATTTGCGTTTGTCCATGAAGGAGACGGGGCGGGACGTATATCCGCTGGCTATGAAGTCGAGAGTTTCCCCCAACAACGGCCAGCCTGAACTCCCTTTAGGAACCGTCCCCTCCCTTTCCGGCTTCCTCGCCCGCCACCACCGTCTCTGCACCACCATCACCAACAAGATTCCGGCAACTGCCGCCGCGAATTTCTGGGCACCCCAATCCCACCTCATATCCTCCATTTCTTGAATTGCTTCCGATCTAGCTGTGTGTATTCATCATCATTTGACTAACGTGCCCTTTTGTTGTCTCTGTATATATGACGGCGGGGATGGAGGGGGTAAATTTATGATTTGGGTTTTAGGAGTACAACAATTTGTGAACTGTAATTGAAGAAGGCCATTTTAGGTGTAACAGTGGTAGCGAAATTCTTGTGTGGGCCAGGTGTGGCAGACAAAGAAGATATGGGGCGTTTGTAGTGACAGGGAGAACAAATCACGGGAGATAAACCGATAATAACCGGGAAATAATTTTTATTTAATGAGTGATTTTATTCGCCCCATAATTGCTAAAACGGGCATCAATCATAGTGTCGAATAATTGTTTTATTAAATGGGTAATTGATACTTTAATATAACCAGTTGTATTTTAATACTCTGTATAATACTACCTTCGTTCCCATTTTAACTTCCAAATGGGTTTGGCACAAAGTTTAAGATGGTGAATATTGTGTGGTGGAGAGTTGTGCAGAGGAGAGAGAAATGTGTAAGAAATGTTGTGAACCACAAATTCTTTACCAAAAAGGGAAAGTAGAAATTTTAATTGGAACGGACGAAAAAGGAAAGTTGGAAGTTTATTTAGAAACGGAGGGAGTAACTCATAAGGCGAGGAGTACAGATTTTTGTCAATTAAGTTTCCTGGATTTCTGTTTTATCGACTAGATTTTTAACCAGTCACTTGTAGATAGGGGTGAGCATAACCCGAACCCACCCGAAAACCCGATCGGGTCTGCCCTCTTATAGCTGATTGGGTCGGTTGACCCGAACCCGAAAACCCGAACCGAAAAGCCCAGCCCATGTTTTAAGGGTTATGGGTTACGGGTAGGGTATTATAAATCCCTACCCGACCCGCCCGAATACCCGAACTACCCATACTATATATACGAATTATTTAACACTAACCCTAACCCTAACACTCCAGCGCCTCACCTCTTCACTCGCAACTCCCTCTCTCGATCTCTCCTACTGCGAGTCTGCGACTTCTCTCTAACCATCCCTGTCAACTCTCCGTCGTAGGTCCGACCTCTGTAGTCTATTTGTACCTCCGGACTCCGGTGGAAGCTTGTACTCTCGATCTCTCACTCTCTCGGTCTCTCTTACTGAGGTATAAACGTTAAATACCTAAAATGTATGCTTGGTGGTTTGGTGGAAGCATGATCCATAAGTGTGATGTGTTATCTGTTTTGTATATGAATTAGTTGTATTATTTTGATGCACTAGATTCGGACCCTGATACCCTTTCTATGAATTAGTTGTATATGAATCTGTTTTGGTGGAAGCTTGAAACCCTAGATTCGGACCTTGATACCCTTTCTATGAACTACCTGTTAATCTATGATGCTTTGGTCATGCATATGATTATATGAATCTATGATTCTGAGATTTTGATATAAATGGTCTCTGAATATGTGCTGCCTCGATGATGCATGTGTGATTCTGAGATTTTTATATAAGTGGCCCCTGAGTAAAGATGATGGTTGATTTATTATGAGTTCTGAATCTTTTGACAAGTGTTGAAGTTGCCTTTTTCTACTCTAACACTCAAATGAGTAGTTAGAGTGAACTGGTATCTTCTAAGTCTGTAGAGAAGTGAATAAGCCTACTGCTTATATCCTTCTGTAGATCAGCTTGATGATTTTTCCAGACTTTAATTTCAATGTATGATGTTGTGTTCAATCTGGAAGCTTGCATTATTGAGTTTTTTTGAACTATAACTTCCTATCATTTATCAGAATGGAAGTTGCCTTTTTCTACTCTAACACTCAAATGAGTAGTTAGAGTGAACTGGTATCTTCTAAGTCTGTAGAGAAGTGAATAAGCCTACTGCTTATATCCTTCTGTAGATCAGCTTGCTGATTGTTCCAGACTTTAATTTCAATGTATGATGTTGTGTTCAATCTGGAAGCTTACATTATTGAGTTTTTTGAACTATAACTTCCTATCATTTATCAGAATGGAAGTTGAATGTATGGATACCATACCTGCATCTGGCTCTCAACCTCCTTTGACTCCTGTTTCCCAAGAACCTATGATGGAAGCTCATGATGCTGGGGCTAACACCAGCACACAACAGACTAATGTTCCTGGAAATAAGAGAAAGGAGGTAGAGTCCAGATCTAGAATATGGGATCAATTTGAAAAGATCAAAGATAGTAATGGTGTTGTTGTCAAAGGAAAATGCATACATTGTGCTAAAATATATTGTTGTCAGTCTAAGAAGCATGGCAATTCCTCTCTTAGAAATCACATACTGAGTTGTCTGAAATTGCCTGCCTCAAAGGATGCTAGGCAAGCCCTTCTCACTTTCCAACCAGTCTTGTGTAATCCAACATCTGAAAAAATTGGGGTGTTAGGGACTTGGGTGTTTGATCAGGTTGCAATTAGGAGAGCACTTGCTGAAATGCTTATCATTGATGAGCTGTCATTTAGATTTGTGGACAGACAATGATTTAGGAAATTTATCTCTGTAGCTTGTCCTAGGTTCCAAATTCCTTCCAGATGGACAATTGCTAGAGATATCTACCAAATCTTCTTAGATGAGAAATTAAGTCTGAAAAGGTTGTTTAGGGAACACACTCAGAGGGTCAGTATAACAACTGACACATGGACCTCTGTACAAAGGATCAATTACATGTGTATAACTGCACATTTCATTGATAATGAGTGGAAGCTGAATAAAAAAAAAATCCTTTGTTCCTGTGACTTCCCACAAAGGAGAGTACTTAGCTAAAGCCCTAGAGTCTTGCCTAGTAGATTGGGGTTTGAAATCTATCTTCACTGTAACTGTTGACAATGCAAGCAGTAATGACACTGCAATTGGTTTTTTTTAAAAAGAAGCTTTTATCTTGGGGTGCCTCTTCTGTAAAAGTTAAGTACCTTCATATGAGGTGTATTGCTCATATCCTTAATTTGGCTGTCCAAGATGGTTTAAAAGAAAGTGATTCTTCTGTTCAAAGAGTGAGGGATGCTGTTAAGTATGTTAGAAATTCTCCTGCTAGGCTTCAAAAATTCAAGGACATTTCAGACTTGATTGGAATGGAAACTAAAGCTGGATTGCACCTAGAGGTCCCAACTAGGTGGAATTCAACCTATTTGATGCTCAAATCTGCAATGTCCAATGAAAAAGTGTTTGAAGCTTATGAGGAGAATGAGAGTTCCTATCTTGTTGATCTGGAGAGTGAGAGTCCTGATGTTGGGGACTGGATTGCAATTGAAACTTTGGTGGTCATTCTTAAAAATTTCTATGATATGACAGTTAGGATTTCAGGCTCTCTTTATGTCACTACAAATACCTTCTTCTCTGAAATATCTGATATGTTCCTTGTTCTCAAAGAGATGGTTGCTTCTGAAACTGAATCTGTATCTAATATGGGGACTAGTATGAAATCCAAACTGGACAAGTACTGGGGTGATCCAGAAAAAATGAACATGCTCATTTTCTTTGCAAATGTGCTAGACCCTAGAGACAAATATGAGTACATGCCACATCAATTGAATGCTTTGTATGGCGATAAGATAGGTGAGGCATTCTTTGCAAAGATAAAGTTGGGTTTGAATGAGTTGTATGGTGATTATGTTACAAACTATGATGTTTCAGTGAGTGGAAGCTCTCAATTAAGCCCCAGTTCTGTTTCTTTACAATCTGAGTCAACTGAAAGTAGGCCTGTCTCAAAATTCAAAGCCCAATTGAAAAAGCAAAAACAAGATAGTGGCCTCTTAGGGTTGAAAAAAAATGAACTTGAACTATATTTGAGTGAGAACATTCTTGAGGAGGACAATGAATTTGATATACTGAGATGGTGGAAGCTTAATGGTGAGAGGCTTCTTATCCTATCTAAGATGGCAAGAGACATTCTTGCTGTTCCTATTTCCACATTAGCATCTGAGTCCACTTTTAGTACAAGTGGAAGAGTGTTAGACTGTTTTAGGAGTTCTTTGAGTGCCAAAATTGTAGAAGCACTCATATGTGCTCAAGATTGGTTGAGGATGTCAAACCAGCCTGTGTCAGTTGAAGAAAATATTGAGGAGGTAGAAAGGCTGGAAACAGGTACTAACTTTTACTTATTTAATATTCAGTGTTTATATTTATACATATTGTTAAATTCTTATTGTTTTCAATGCAGAATTAACTGATGGAAATGTTGGTGGAGGCTCTTCTCTTGATCAGATAGTAGTATACTTTTTACCTTTATCTTTTAGATATGTAATATATTATATTATTATTTCACTAATGATTTGTTATATATGCTTATGTCAATGATCTGGTTGTAAAAGCCTAACCATGTTGCTGTCGTGGCATTGGAAGTGTTGTTGATTCATTGGTACAATTTCTCCTAATTACTGTGTTTGTACTTTGCACAACAAGACATGGTAATCTTCTTTCACTCTTGAGTTAATTGATTAAGTGTAGCATGTATCTGGCAATGATGATAGCTTCCACCAAAAATGAAATTGATGGGTTGGTGTTGATTCTATTTCCATATAGTTTCGTATGCCCCCATTAATAGTGAAGTCAATTTAAATCTGAGCCAAATATAACAACATACATGCTGCCTTAATGGAAGTACTGGAATTTGGTAATGTGAACATTGAGTTAATTGATTAAGTGTAGCATGTATCTGGCAATGATGATAGTTTCCACCAAAAATGAAATTGATGGGTTGGTGTTGATTCTATTTCCATATAGTTTCCTATGCCCCCATTAATAGTGAAGTCAATTTAAATCTGAGCCAAATATAACAACATACATGTTGCCACTTAGACAGTAAACTGGAATTTGCTTATGCATATGTATTTATGACTTCTGACTTATTAGATTAATTGTTGCATTATTTAATCAGTAATGATAGTTTCCACCAAAAAAATTAAATTAAGAATACAAAACTGAGTCAAATTAAGGATATGTTGCTTCCTGCCTTGGTTTTACTACTGCAATTTTCCTATGTACTTATGAATTATGAGTTCTTACATGAATTGTTTACTCAATTAGTTATTTTGGCAATGAGGATGGCTTCTAGCCTTCTACAGTTCTACCAGAAAATAAAATAAATGGGTTTGGTGTTGATTCTAATTATATAGTGATTAATGCCCCCATTATTAGTGAACTGAAATTAAATCTGAGCCAAATCTTATTGTATTTCTATATACTTTTGAATTGTTTATAGTTCCCACTTCCCAAGTTCCCAGAAAATAATAATGATAATAATGACACTAAACACTTCCCAGTTTAGTGTTTTATGATACTAATGTGTTTGTGACTTACATAGGAACAAAATCAATGACTGTTCGGTTGATGATCTGCGAAATTGATGAAACCTGGAATTCTGGAAACACTCTAGTAGACTAGTAGTCAAGTAGATGTCAAGAGTCAAGATCTGAAGACTTGTACATCAATTGAATGTTGTTAAACTTTTTGTTGGTACTTGCTGTTTTGGAACATTTGATTGCTCAAACTCTAAATGTTAAACTGCTTTGTGCATAAGCAGTATAACTGTGTAAGTGTATAAGTAAGTACCAAGTAGTATTGGAGTAATGTGTATGAATGTATGAGTGTATAAGTGTTAAGTGTATAAGTTATAAACTTATAACGATTAGCCATGTGTTTGGAGTTGTACAAACTCTACTAATTTTGTAATTGCTTTTGATAACATATTATTATGTATTTTATTTGTGTTTGTAAAGTCTAATCCAACATTTTTTTTTCAAGGTGATTTTATGAATTATTTGTGTTATGTGTTTAATGGATTTTAATCAGCCCGAATGGCCCTGAGAACCGATTAAAACCGACCCAAATCCGAAATTGTGCAACCCGATTAGCCCGAAATATTTTTTGGACGGGGTAGGGTTTTATATTCTCAGCCCGATAACCGAAAGGGTATGCAAAAATCCAACCCGTCCTACCCGAACCCGTCCGACGCTCTCCCCTACTTGTAGAAAACTAGTTACTCCACATGTGTGCTGCACGGGAGTAAGACATCCAAATAGTAATTTAGATATAATTATATATTGAGAGAATTTTCTAAAATAGAGTAAAAAAGTTTTGAAATTCCAAAATAGGAGTATCATGTTTTTTATTCCTTGAATAGGAATAAATTTCTACCAAGTTTGGCATTACTAGGCTTTAAAACATGACATTTTTTTCCAAACTTGGCAGATTACTCCTATTCAGAAAATAAAAAACATGATACTTCTATTTTGGAATTTCAAAACGTTTTTGCTCCTTGATGGATAGTCTACCTGGGGGTATGTATCCGAAGGGTTACTTCGGGGAGTAACTAGAGAGAAGTCAGAGCAAGTAAGAGAGAGAGTGTATTGAATATATGAGTTCAAAGCGTATTCCGAATGTCTTTTACAAAGGGGAAATGTGGTGCTATTTATAGTAGCAATAAATGCGAGACGGGGACACGTGTCAAGCATCCAACGGCCGAGGGGTCACATCAACCGGGTGTCATTGGCACTCGCATGTGGCTTCATTAAATGCAGTGGTTGAATGCGACGTTTTGTACTTGGTACGCTCATCCACCGCATGTGGAGCGCAGATCCTGTCGAGGAAGTTGCCCCCGGCTGTAGGTGACAGGCCGAAGGCTCTTCCTCCCGGGGGCCTCTAGGTGACGAGGGCTCTAGATGACGAGGACTACTGTTTTCACCGTTTTCTCCCAGTAATTCCGGATGCTCAGAAACAGTCGTATTGTAAGTTCATGAGCCTTCGGCCATGGGGCCGAAGGCACCCCAATGTGCGTCGTGGGCTGCTTGGTACTTGGAGGTGCTGTGATTTGGGCTTGATGTGCCTCTTGGGCTTATTGGGCCTGATTGTATTAGTGGAAGTATGTGGATCGGGGATCCCTGGGCCATATACTTCATCACTCCTATTTAGAGAAATTTATATTATATATTTAAAAATATTTAAAAAAACATGAGTGTGTTAGAATTATTTGAAAACATTAAATAAATTCTCAATAAATGGTAAGAACCAGGGGCGGAGCCAGGGCATTGGGGCGGACTGGACCCATACAAAGAATATTTTTGAATTTCTTTTACACAGAATTTTTTACACTAAAAATATAGACATTTTTAAAATGTGGACTGAGCCAGGGCCAGGACCAGGGCTGTCCCTCCCCTAGCTCCGCCACTGGCATGTGAGTCCACCACACTATAACGAAAATTATAAATTACTCTTTAGTACATATTTCTTTGTAAACAACATTCAATGTTGATTTGGTTGGTTGTCCATCTTCGTCATTACAAAACTCCAATCACATGAACTTGTTACTCTCCACACCACCACGTACAAATGTTTGTGAGTAATGAAGGGGCGTCAGAGTAAGATGACAACATTTTTCAACGATTGTCTGTGACTCTTATTAATGGTCATTGCAAACCTAACAATTAATAGAAATTGTGCGTGCTGAAAATCTACATAGTCTAATGTCTAGTGGTGCTAAAGTGAATCTAAGAATAATAAACTTTTTACCGACATTTTCTCCATGAATCGTTTGAGCCTTGATAGTATGAGCTCGAAGTATAATCACCACAAATGGTGTACAATTGTACAATTCGGATGAATGATCAATATTCCTCATAAGTTTTCAGCTTTAGCTTTTGAATTGACAAAGCTTATATGAGTATGATAAACCCAGTATACTAACAATCAAACAATCATAACAGGTAAAGAAGAAGAAAATAGAAAGATATGAGATGAACAAACGAATCTGGTATACCATGTAGAGTGCCGCTGCTCTCCCTCGAGAGAGAGAGAGCGCAGCGGAAAACCTAATCTCTCTATCTCTGCGTCTCTATTCTCTAAAGCCTCAAACGTTAGGGTTTCCATAAGTTAGCCTCCTTTTATAGGAGAAGTTGGCTAACTTATGGATTACAGAGAAGCTAACGGACTGATACACATTTGTGGCCCGTATTACACATTTAATTAATAACTACACAAATACAAAGATATTTAATTAGATTGGACACCATAATATATTCCTAACAATCTCCCCCTTGGTGTTCAATCGTGTTGAATCAGCATTGCAACGCAAATATCTTTGTCTTTGTTGTTATTTAGCTTCCTTTGTCTTTGAACTTGGCTTCTGAGGAAGGTTTTCTGAAGAAATCCTTGCAATCTCCCCTTTGATGTCTTCTTAATAATTTGATCTTTGATGCCGGGGGTTGAGGGATCTTCAGTATCTTGCATGCAGTCCTTGCCTTCCAGAAGTTGTTCTTGATCAGCTTGGATGAAGTCCGGTGACGCCTCTAGAATGAATATTCTTTGGAGAATAGGGGGCGCCCATGGAATTCATCTTCAACAGTTTGAGTATCTGACCATTGTCCCCTCCACAATGTAGTCTTTTTTATTATTCGAAGTAAATACGTTTGAGGAGACCTTGTCGATGGCACAACGGAAAATGATGGTTGACTTGTGAGCGTAGCTGACGATTTGGAGCTTTTGATAGAGATAGTAGAGAAGGTGTTGGAAGAGAGAAGTGTCCAAGACTGATTTTTGAGAGTTAAACAGCATGTGGAACACTCTCCCCCTCATGACGGTCCGATGAATCGGGGTGTCATGCCTTTATTCTTTTATTCTGCGGAAATAAAACAGGAAAAACAAGCAGAATGTAGAAATGCAAAAACCAGATACACTGATGTGTTCCGTTAACACAACATCAATGTAAACATCGATGTGTGGCCTGTATATAATGATAGAAGCATTATTAAGCTCTAACAGGACTTCCAACCAGTCATTGTGAAGCATCCAAAAAGATGTCACTCTGGTTGTTATGACATGACCATAAAGGTCAGCAAAGATAATGTAGCCCCCCGGGGTCGTGTAGACGCCCGTTATCATCACTATAGAGATAAACTCTGAAGCGATGGCCTGAAAATGTTGGTGATTCTTATGTTGTAACAACAGGACTTCCTTCCAATCATTGATCTACATCTGTAATAGATGAGCCCTATGGAAGTTCTCGCGGGTCATGTAGACCTGCAACTGACTCAAAAAGTGCGTATGTGTCCTAGAAAATTTCAAAACATTTGGGAGTGAGTAACTAAACACGACGTGATCAATGAAAGTTCAGTGGCATGGGGCTGAGGCCACTGTAGTCAGTATGACTTGCCTCGGAAGGAGACAATGAGAGATGTGGTTCCCCGTGAAGTATGATTAAACACATGTCTGTTAGGAGACAAGTGAGTGGTCTTGGGTAGACTTAAGTATGTACTGTTGGACAAGATGCAGTGACTTCTACCAGGGATCTGAATAAATTCAGTCCTGAACCTATTGGGATTGTCCAGAGTATTTGAGTGGCTAGGAGTAAATGTTCAATGGATAACAGGCAGTTGAGGTAGCAGACTTATCATTGATTATGGTTTTCTTGCTCACTTGAACCTTCTGCTTCCTAACGCTCATAATGATCACTCACTCACTCACTTACCCTCGGCTTTGTCCCTTGGGTAGGCTTAGTTGGGTTTACTAAGCCATAGGAACATATTCTCTCATTGATTTTCTCTCTGTACTCCCCCTCAACTGGAGCACTCGGTATGCTTTGTCATTGTTAGGTACCGAGGAGGATAACATTGAACACTCCCCCTAAAATATTGCATCCGTTGAGAGATTCCTTGCTTTGTCGGTGTAAGGCGCTAGAAGGAGAAAACTGAATCTCCCCCTCACAATGTGCAAGGTTTGATTGCTCACAGCTCGTCATACCCGCCATGCGTGTGAAGCAATCTGAACAAGTACCACACATGACGGTTTCCCTAAGATCATCATTTGGAATTTCAGCATGTTTGAGGATCACACAATGTTGATGAGTTAGGGGAGGCTTCAGTAGTTGATTGTTGATTGTTGTAAGATGACCGTTGACGCGAGGTTGATTGAATTATCTACGATTTTCGTACCTCTACAGTGCAGCTTAGACCTTAGGTTTGACTTTGGAAGAATTTGAATAGATTTGCCTAAGTTTTGACCTTGACATCGGTGATTTACAAAGTTTATCGGAAAACTAACGTTTTGACCCTCAAGGACTGCGCGTGAGGGTGCATGAGAATGGGTTCTGGGGCACATTACAGAATAAATGTAGATCTTTTCTTTAGCTTTCCAAAAAACAAAAGTTCGTCTAAATCGGATCACCGAGTCAAAAGTTATGGCAAAAATAGTGCGATGTCGCAGAAAATCTCGAATTTTGAGTTTTTGAGGAAATTCTTCGAGGTTGAGGTCCTCGATGTTGAATTTCGAGAGCAGGTGAAATTAAACAAAATTCTAAGGCAAAACCTCGAAATCCTAATCTCGAGGTTTAAATCTCGAGATTTTAATTTCGAGTTTTGCCTTGAAGGGTAATGGCGAAATCCACCTCCAAAACAAACCTCAAAATATCGAAATCTTCATAATTTCAAAATGTTTTGGATATCGAAAACTTTGGAGTTTCGAAAACCTCAGAAAATCGAAAACTTGTTGTTTGAAAAACATCAGAACATCGAAAACTTCTAAAAACTTTGATAAGAAGAGATTGATTCAGATATCCTATAATGTAAAGTTTTGATGAACTGCGAAGAATGTCAAGTTTCGAACAATTCTGAGTTTCAAGAAACGGCAAACTTTGAAATATTCAAAACATCAAGATATTCCAAAGATCTCGAAATCTTTCAGAAAGTCGAAATCCTAAACATCGAGTTCCTAAAACTCGAAATTCCCAAACTCGAAATTCCAAAACTCGCAATTGTAAAACTCGAAATTTCAAAAATCGAAATTTTAAAACTCGCAATTTTAAAACTCGAAATTTCAAAACTCGCAGTTTCAAAACTCGCAGTTTCAAAACTCGCAATTTTAAAACTCGCAATTTTAAAAATGTCGAGTTTAGGAATTCGAGACCCTAAATGTAGAGTTCCTGCAAAATGAAAACTTCGAATTTTGAGAATCTGAAAAGTGTTCTGAATAGCCCTGAAGGTCGAGATTCCTCCTGTATCTGTTTCAAGTCAAAATCGTTTCTGCAGCCATGTAAAAGCATCAACTCGAAATTTCATGTAGAGTTCTTCGAAATTGAAAATTTGCACAAATCGAAAACAAAGATATGCTGTAGAATCGTTTTGAAGAGGCGATTCCAACAGTATAATTTTTACAGATTTTCGTTCACAAACAAGATTACAGGAGCAAAACTCTATAGTGAAGAAAAAGAGAAGAAAAGCATAGCAGTTCTTCGTTAGATCCAAAAAATCGCAGATAGATTCAATCTGTTTCACGCCTCGACTCTGATACCAATTGATAAACCCAGTATACTAACAATCAAACAATCATAACAGGTAAAGAAGAAGCAGATAGAAAGATATGAGATGAACAAACGAATCTGGTATACCATGTAGAGTGCCGCTGCTCTCCCTCGAGAGAGAGCAGCGGAAAACGTAATCTCTCTATCTCTGCGCCTCTATTCTCTAAAGCCTCAAACGTTAGGGTTTCCATAAGTTAGCCTCCTTTTATAGGAGAAGTTGGCTAACTTATGGATTACAAAGAAGCTAACGGGCTGATACACATTTGTGGTCCGTATTACACATTTAATTAATAACTACACAAATACAAAGATATTTAATTAGATTGGACATCATAAAATATTCCTAACAGAATAGTTAGCTTTGAATCTATCAAACATAACATGTATTCTTTACCTCATCAACCACATATATTGAGCAAGAATAGACTTGAAATAAAGATGCGAAGTCATATTACTTTGAATGAAGAAAATGTGAAATCGAGAACTGGACCACACAATTGAATCGTTTTCGGTTGGGTTGTATAGAATCCAGTCGATTTTAACTTTTAACAGGTTTTGATCGGTTTTTGTTTGTTGCTTTCAATTTGGTCAGTTTTAACCCAAAAGTATAAATTGTAAATCGTACTGACGATCAATAGTCAAATTCAATCGGGTTTGATTTTCATTTGATTTTGATCATTTGAATTTCAGTCGGTATGTCAGGCGATTTTCGGTTTTTCTGTTTTTTGTACATCCCTAGTTTGAATTTTGAAAAGTGCCCAGAAAATCAAAACAAAATAATGGAAGTTGCACCTCATGAAAGTGACGTCCAAACCATCTTAAAATTCAATCGTGGATATTGCAAGCATTAAGAAATCCGCCCTAATTATATTTAATAATTATGTGGACCGACCAGTTTTAAAATATCATTTTCACAAACTCTATCAAATTTAATATACTAACAAGTAAAACCAAATGAAAGCTCTTAACGTTCCTATGTCTTAGATAAAAACTCTCAATTGTAGAAACTTGAGTCTGTTAAAAGTAATTTCAACATTCATATAAACTCCTAAATTATTATCCTCAATTCTCTATTTCAAATGCATCAAACTTCCTTTACTTGATCTTTTTGTGGTAAACTAAAACTCTTACTCCATGAAATGTGAGATATTCATTTTATAATCTTAATCTTACTTACATTTTTATATTTATTAAGATTTAATCATCATTTTCAATATAAAATTTTGAAAATGAAGATTAATTTATACATTTGTGATTAGATATTTTGTCTAATTTTCGATATTTCAAAATTTGGCACAGAGATCTATTTAATTTATACATTTGTGATTAGATATTTTGTTAACTAATTCATTTTTTTAATTATTATTTCAATTTTTAACTATATTACATTATCGTTGGTACTTATTTACTTTAAGAATGTTTTTACTTAATGCTACCTTGCTAGCATAGCGCTGCTTATTTAAAAAAAACTGTGAATCTGGATGGACCGGTTCATTTCAAAAGGGACGGACAATGTTTAATTCTTATTTCGACCCTCTGGTACACCCCACCCAAACCTACCTATTTAATGGAATGGTTGTTCATGAAAATTTATCGATTACCCAAATCGTGCCCACCCATAATCTTCATAGCGTAAGAGCCAGTTTTGCTGAAATTTTTGAAATTCTTGTTGAAATTGTTAAATTGGTTGAATTTGCTGAATTTATGGGGAAAAAATAACAGATACTCCTTATGTCCCTTTAAACTTTGCCATTTTTTACTGACACACGGAGAATAATGAAGTTAAAATTGTGTGGTGTGATTTGTGTGAAGGAGAGAGAAATAATTGGAACAACAAATTAATTGATTAAAATAGAAAGTAACAAAGTTTTCTAGACAACCCAAAAAGGAAAGATCATAAAAAACTATCTAATTTGATTTTTTTTACACAAAATGAAACATAAGTAAAAAATTGTACAAAATTTGAAAAAGAAAAGGATTGAAATGACACATGACAAACAAATAAAGAGAGGGTGACCATCATCCTTTTTACAGGGTGAACAAAATTGCACTCCAAATATACGAGAAGTATTAGTTCATTTGATTGAAGAAAAAGTATTATATGGATTGGGAAGAGAACTTTGTTCATGTGTGGGATCTACTTTTGAACCCAATAGGACAATTCTAAATAGTGATATGATGCTTTTTGACAGAAAGACATACTTCCTCCGTTCTATAAAAGTTGCAATATTGGAATTTCTGCACTATTCACACACCTTACTTTGACTACGATTTTCTAATAATATATACAACAACAACAACATCCAAGCCTTAATCCCAAAAGAATTTGGGGTCGGCTAACATGAATCGATCTATGATATCGATGCCAAAAAGAGAAGGCGGACAAGAAAAGAAAAAAAAAGTAAGATAAAATGAATAAAATAAAGATACATAAATATAAGATAATAATAACACAAGAATATAACCAAGATACAAGAAAAATAAATAAAAGAACATAAAAAAGCTAGAAGATAAAAATAACATATAACATAACATAAGAATAACATAACATAAGAATATAAAAAGATAAGGAAGATAAACGATAAAAGAAACAAGAGAGGAAAGGTAGACAAGACATCAATCGTCCACATGGATGTGCGCCCTCCACTTTGCTCTCTCCAAAGCCATACTCTCATCCAATCCAAGAAGACGCATATCAGTTCTGATTACTCTAATCCAAGTCTGTTTGGGTCTTCCCCTCCCTCTCTTCTCTGACTCTTCTCCCCACCCCTCAAGTCGTCTAACAGGTGCATCACTCGGTCTTCTATGCACATGCCCAAACCACCGCAAACGAGACTCCTGCATCTTATCTTCTATAGGTGCTACTCCCACCTTTTGTCTGATTACCTCATTCCTCAGGCGGTCTTTTATGGTATTTCCACACATCCAACGCAACATACGCATCTCTGTCACACTCATCTTTTGAATGTGGCATTGCTTCATCGCCCAACACTCTACGCCATACATTAATGCCGGCCTAATTGCTATACGATAAAATTTACCTTTCAATTTAGTCGGCATACCTCAATCGCATAGAAATCCTGAAGCACTTTTCCATTTCATCCACCCAGCTCTGATTCTATGACATACATCTCCATCTAATTCACCATCCTTCTGAATTATGGATCCCAAGTAATGGAACATATCACACACCGGTATCTCCTTACCATCAAGAGTAATCCCACTGTTGCTACCGCTTCTACCTCCACCGAACTTGAACTCCATATACTCAGTCTTGCTTTGGCTCAGTTTGAAACCCTTGCTCTCCAATGTTTGTCGCCATACTTCCAACTTTGCTTTAACACCGGATTGTGTCTCATCAATCAAAACAATATCGTCGGCAAACATCATGCACCACGGTATATCTTCTTGAATTGACTTCGTAAGTTCATCCATGACTAAAGCAAATAAGAAAGGACTCAGAGCAGATCCTTGATGCACTCCAATAGTAATAGGGAACTCTGCGGTCCTCCCTACACTAGTGCGGACACTTGTAGTACAAGCATCATACATATCCATGATGATGCTGATATACTTACGTGATATGCCTTTTCTAGTTAAGGCCCACCATAGAACTTCTCGAGGTACCCTATCATATGCCTTTTCTAAGCCAATGAACACCAAATGCAGATCCTTTTTAGTGTCTCTATACTTCTCCACAACTTGTCTAAGAAGGTGAATGGCCTCAGTTGTTAAGCGTCCAGGCATAAAACCAAATTGATTCTCCGAAATTTTCACACTTTTACGTAGTCTTTTCTCAACCACTCGCTCCCAAAGTTTCATGGTGTGACTCATAAGCTTAATCCCTCGATAGTTAGCACATTCTTGCACATCACCCTTATTTTTAAATAAGGGAATGAGAGTACTCTTCCGCCAACTCACTGGCATTTTGTTGTTTCTCCAAATCATGTTGAAGAAACGTGTTAGCCACTTGATTCCTTTCTCTCCCAAACTTCTCCAAGCCTCGATCGGTATGCCATCTGGGCCCACTGCTTTCTTCCGGCCCATTTTTCTCATAGCCTCTTTAACTTCTGTTGTTTGAATCCTTCTCACGAAGTCCCTATTTACCATACACTCAGGTATAATAAGATCATCAATACCTTGGACTTTATTCCCGTTGAACAAGGTATCAAAGTATGACCTCCACCTCTCTTTTATTTCTTCATCGTCCATTAGTACCCTTTGATCGACATCCTTCACACACTTAACTTTTCCGATATCTTGAGTCCTACGGTCACGAAGGCGAGCAAGTCTGTAGATATCTTTTTCTCCTTCCTTAGAGTCCAACTTTACATACAATTCCTTATCCACTTTTCCTTTGGTTTCCTTCACAGCTTTCTTTGCTCTTCTTCTAGCCTCTTTGTACTCCTCTATGTTCTCGTCGTTCCAACTTTTGCCCAATTTCTTGTAGCATTCTCTTTTGGCCCTTATTGCTTGTTTCACCTCATCATTCCACCAAGATGTGTCCTTTTTTGGTGGCAGACATCCTTTAGATTCTCCGAGTATCTCCTTCGCCACTTTGTTAATGGTGGACTCCATTGGTAACCACACATCATCTACGTGTGCGTCATTATCAATAGACCAAACATATTCCTCCAACATTTTGTGTGCAAAACTTTGTTGGAGATTCCCCTCGAGCCTCCACCATTTTATCTTTGGCTCCCCTTGTACCTTAACTCGTCCACTCTTGTTACCTCGAAAATCAAGCACAAGCATCCTATGCTGAGTGACAGCACTCTCACCTGGGATAACCTTACAATCGGTGTAGCTAGTTCTCCAAGTCATCCATACTAAAAAGTAGTCAATTTGGGTACTATTAGCTCCACTTCTATAGGTGACAAGGTGAGAGTCTCTTTTCTTGAACCAAGTGTTCATCAAAGCCAACTCATATGTCGAGGCAAAATCCAGAATGTTCTTCCCCGCTTCATTTCTAGTGCCAAAACCATGTCCGCCATGGACACTCTCAAAACCATCACGACTTGGGCCCACATGCTCGTTGAGGTCGCCTCCTATGACCAGTTTCTCTCCCCTTGGCACTCGTCGCACCACTTCCTCAAGATCCTCCCAAAATTGTTGAGTGATAGATGCATCCAATCCAACTTGTGGTGCATAGGCACTAACCACGGACACAATCTCATCCCCCATTATCAACTTAATGCTCATGACGCGATCGTTCTTCCTAAACACTTCAACCACACCGTCAACATAATCATGTGCCACCATAATGCCTACTCCATTTCTGTTCCTCTCTCTCCCCGAGTACCAAAGCTTAAAACCTCCGGGATTAATCTCGCGTGCCTTTTCTCCAACCCACTTAGTTTCTTGCATGCACATTATGCTGATATTTCTCCTCTTCATAACCTCAGCTGTCTCAGACGATCTTCCCGTAAGAGAGCCAACATTCCATGTCCCAAAGCGCAATCTAACACCCTGCCTTCTCTTCTTCACCCCACATCGACCCCCACCATGCCCTTGCATATTTGACACCATCCCCGGGCATTGGAGCGGCGCATCGCTTCCGGGCGACGACCTAGCAGCCTTAGCATTCTTATCACCACACCCAGGCCTATGAAGTGTAGCGCGCCCTTGCCCATTTGACACCACCCCCAGGCGGAGGGATGACGCGTCGCTTACGGGCGACGACCTAGCTGTAGCGATATTCATATTTCGATTCATGTCATGTGATGTGACTAAGTGATACTGTTGGCCGTCACGCGCCTACCACAGCACCCTCCTCCTTTATCCTGGCTTGGGACAGGCATGATACCAAAAAAAATGATCTCATGGCGGTGTTTTTCTAATAATATATATAATAAAAATATTATGTATAAAATATTAATAAATTTGTATTAATGTAAATTTCCAATATATTAACTTTTTTAATGTTTACTAATACGTAAATAAATATAATTACAGTCAAAGTTGCGTGTTGGCAAACGTGAAAGTCAAACTGTTGCAATTTTTATGAAACGGAGGATAGTATTAATTTAGATTAGAAATGAATCGTCCATGTACCATTTATGATTTTGGATTAGAGTGTTTATTATTTTTCATACCATAAAAATTGTCAGAATATCGGTTCTAAACTAGGATCATGAAATCCAACGCTAAACGTTGTGGCACAAAATTTGTTGATACTTGTTTAAATATATGGAGTATAATACTATCATATATGTAGATCTTTTATCATATTGTATTACAAAAAGTCAAAAGGCATGGCACAAATTTATCATGAATTGCACATTTTTTCAAAGTCTTGTGATATTTTTTTCATGGCAAACCGCTTTTGCACAAATTTAGCTCGAATTTGATAAGAATTTTCTAATTCGTGCAAAATTCTTGACAAAACTAATTTCAATTAGTGAGAAAAACAATGAAATATATTCTGAACGAATTTTTACTCAAGTCAGAGCCTTCAATCTATAATGATCATCCCACAATTAGGAGCTTTGTCATTTTTTTCCCCTCTAACTTTGGACAAATATAATATATATATATACTTAATAAAAAGATTATCATGACATTTTTCAAATAAAATATAGTGACAATATTAGTTACAGGCTGGTCTAACTACAAAAATCACTTCATCACAACTCCATGATAGTTTACATTTCTCATTGCAAATAGGATACTCGATACGTTCTTTGATGGAACTATCACTTGATATGATTGTTTTTGTTAAGATAGGGGCCGGGACACAAGCTTTATATTGAAGTACTGATACTAAAATTTGGGTGAGAAGCGAGGGCACTTTCCGCCGGGGGCATAGCCAAGATAGAAGGTTGGGGTGGGCCGGTAGAAAGTTTTTTTTTTTTCAAATAAATCTTTACACATAGATTTTTACACTAAAAAAAACAAATTTAGGGTGGGCCGGGGCCCGGCTGACCCCCTACCTCCGCCCATGCTTGCCAAGCCCCCCTAGATTCTGACTGCTATCAACCATTTTTTTTTTGACTTTTTTGAGTGATTGTGGGTGTTTGACTTTTTTAAACCTGAAAGGCAAATCACCAAAATAAGTGGGATAAATGTCGGGAAACATTTATCAGACTTTATCAATAAATAGAAAAGTACATATGAAGAGGGGGACCAAACCAAAACATTTTTAGTGAACGCATACCTTCATGAAATACATGAAAAGAAACAACAAATTCAGGGGGCTAGACCTGACCCGAAATTGAAAAAAAGCAACAATATTACTCAGAAATTCTACAGAAATAAGGTAACCCCATCAAGTCTGTGATTAAGGCTTTCCCGATTAAGTGAGTAACCTTATTAATACCGAAATAGGAAATTAAACTGTCATTAATGGATAAAGAGTTATTAACCCCTTGTGGCTGTTTGACTTTGTCAAACAGTTATTATAGTTGTTTGGTAAACAATAACTCCGTATTTGATTTGATTGTTTTCTACGAAAAACAGAATTGAGAAAGCATTTCTGAGTAGCTTTTTACCACGGCATTTTTATTTTTATCATTTAAATTTCTAATGTGCTCTCTCATTTAAGTCATTTGGTTAATTATGTGACAATTATTCAAAAAGTTAAATAAAGTGAAAATATTATGACAACATAATATCACCGACAGTAAATATCATCATGATTATAATTCCTACTTTATAATATTATCTTAAAATTGGGAGAATTTGACCTTGCATCCCATGTTTTGGGTGATATTTGAATTTGCACCATATTTTCAAAATCATTAATGTATGCACCCCAATTCACTATAAAATCATTTGATTTTTCACCTCACTCCTTCACAATTTTTGGGCTAATGAGGTGCAAAGTCAAATATCAACCAAAACATGTGGTGCAAACTCAAATTCTCTCTAAAAGTTACTAAAGATAATAATATTTAAATTATTAATGCCAATTAAAATAAATGTTTTTTTCTATATATAAGAATTAAAAATAATACTATTTTAGAGCATTTATGTATTTGTGTGTGCATGTATATTATATATATAATAAAAAACAATAATATCAGTGATTATATAAAGTAATGGTTAATATACTTGTCAAAAATAAAAATGTACTCCATAAAAAGGTAAGTTAACAGCCAAGTCAACAACTAATTTTTAATAGCTAATTTTGAACATCTAAATTATCAAAAACTTTATTTTGATCCGTTAATGATACTAGCGAGTCAAAACAACTAACCGAATCCGCTGATTTCAAATAATCGATATAGTAGATTATCAGCTAACGGCCAACAACGGATTGCTAAATAACCCCTTTGTTTTTTCCCATTTCAACACGGGAAAAGATTGTTAGGAATATGAATATTTTATTTTTATTTAAACAAACTTCATTTTTTTTTTTCAAAGGAAAACAAACTTCAATTATATATAAGCAAAAACAAAGCCGGCAAGAGAAATGAAAGAGGAATGATAATACATGACAGAACATTGGGTTTTTTTGTTAGTAACTAGGAGTTAATCTTCCTGCAATTCTTCCTGATTTCACCATTTGAACCAGTCAAAGGAGAAATGCTTCCCATCTTGACCATGGATATGGCGAACTGTATCAAGAAAAGCTCATTGTCCTCTGCGTAGGCTTTGACAAGCTGCAAAGACGCTTCATTGTTGTGGGTGGCCAGAACTTGATCGGAGTTGAGTAGTCCTTTGTTTTCTAACAGGTGCTTGAAGTAGAAGTTGTCAAACTTAGTTGGACTGTCATAGTCCAAGAAGAAGAGGTTATTGTCTCCGCCGGCGGTGGGGCACTTCGACCGCAGCTCAGCTGCATAAGATGGGTCCAAGGTGGAGTCCGGCCGCCCATTTCCCGATTGGTTGTATAGCCTTTGTCTGAAGCTTGTGCATCTTGAATTCCCTATTGTGTGACTCCCTGCCAAAGCCAAAGCTATTCTTATTTAGTGCCCATTTAACATGTTTTTAATTGAATTGATTTAAAAGTCTCATATCATAAAAGACATGAACAGATCATATTATATCATATTTCGACAGTTGTAAAATACCCATTGAACAGATCATATTTAGAGTAGATCAGACTTACACGGATCAAAATAGACTAAATTAGAAAATTACATTTCATTTAAAAAATATCCTTGGAAATTACCGTTTGTTTCAGTCCCAAGTCGCTTCTCTATATAAATTCAGACTTAATTGTTTTTAGGGAAAATTGTCAAATACATCTACCTATTTTTAACAAAAAGTCAATTGAGTCCTTGTACTTTTTTTTGAGTCAATTAAGTCCGTTAACTAACAAAAAACGACCAAGTCGACTTTTTAATAGGTTGTCGACTGGTTATCCGGTTAACCGCCTACGTGGATGTCCGACGTGGCGTTTTTTAAATGTTTTCCATTTTTTTACTTTTCTTTTCTTTTTTCTTCTTTCTTTTATCTCTTCCCTTTTCTCTCCCTTCTTCTTCCGGGTCCGCACCTCTTCCCCTTCCCGATCTGGTTGTCTCCTTCGTTTCTTTCTTTCTTGTCTCTTAGTGGAACCAACTCCGTGATTTCTGCCTCTCTAGCCACCATCTCGGCTTTCCAGCCTCCATAGCCACTGCCTCAAGAGTCCGCCATACACATTCACCTCAACCGCCCCTTCCGCTAAACACACCGCCTCCGACCACCACTTATGCGGTCTTCCCCTTCGTCTCCAAGCGACCTACAGCCGCGACGTCTTCCATAGTTGTCGCCCTTACGTACCACCGTACCCACAACCTCCGGCTTCCACCTCCACCTCAACGGTCTCCAACTCTACCTCTTCTATGGAATAACCTCCAACCACCCGATCCCCAACTCCGCCTCTTCCATGGAACGACTCCAACCACCCGGTCTCCGCCGCCGCCGCCGCCACCTCGAGATATGTAGTTTTAATAGGAACGGAGGGAGTATATTTGTTCTTAAAAGGTACTAAGTGATGGTCTAATCTACGGATCTACCAATACGCTCTAATAGTATTCAATCGACATATACTCTTCACCGTTTGACTGAATAAACTCTAGAATCAATACAGAACTGTCTAATCAATTTGAAGACCCCATTCCAAACGAAAAATCAAGGCCCATATTGATATAAAAAAATTAAAAAAATCTCAATCTGAATACTTATACTGAAAAATTAAAGCAACATAACTCATCACTCAATCAATTTGAGTAAAAATAGGAGTACCCGCATGGGTAGCTTAGTTGGTCGAGCGGTGGGAATCCCGCAGTGACAGAAAGGGAGTTTTCAGAACCTGAAATAGGGTTGGCCCTCTGGTGCGCACGGGTAAAGGCATACTGCCGCTTTGCTGACTAGGTCACCGTGATTAACCTCCCCACCATCCTGTCGGGTCGGGGTGAGGGAGCCTTGGGGTTGGACATCAACCTTTTGGACGGAGTAAAAATGGGAGTAGAAGAACTGACAAATAACTTTATTTTACTAATTAGTATTAATATTTATTATTACTATGTAATACTAAAAAAAATTAAAAATCGGAAGGCCCTGGTTCAATAAAAAAAATCAAAAGGTCGTGTTCTGAATCTAACATATACGTTATTCTCAACTATGTAATGGGATTAGGTGTTGGCGATAGTTTAGCTAATGATAATAGTGCTGTAAAAAAAGTTAATAATAATAGTAATATGATTAATTATATTACCAGATAATGCCACAAGATCGACCAGATTAAGGCCTTGGGCATTGAACTTGGTGAGAATGGTCTGGAAGGTGTTGTTTGGTGCTGGAATATTGTTGTTTGAACCGCTCAAACTCGCACTTCTTGAATCTCTCCTTCCTAATGCAACTTCCCAATACGGTCCACCACTCTGTCATGCACGTTCCAAACACGGCCCGGAAAACAATAACAAAAGTGAGTATATATATTTAAAAGATAGTATAATTTTTATTACATGAACTCCATTACTGTCGAATTAAGCTTCTTGTTTTGACCATAATTTTTTAGTCAAAGACAACCGTTGACCACTATTACAACATTTTGATAGTATAAGTTTTTCTCTCACACGAGCAAACATTAAATAAGTTATTCCTTATTTGTTTATGACAATAAAAATCTTATCATGATAGAAAGTTTAGGGGTTGTGTCTAATTCTCATACACACAAATAAACAAATAAAGGAGGTTTATTTTAAACTTTTTATAAGGAATTTGGAAGATAGATTCAATATCGGGGACCATACAATTATATATCTCCTTAAAAGAAAAAAAAATATTGGGACAATCTAAAGATTGAACGTTATCTTCGCCATGAGATCATTTTTAATATCACGCATGTCTTAAGTCAGGATAAAGGGGGAAATGTGGTACGCACAAGACGAGTAACAATATCACTTAATCATGTCACATGACATGAATCGAAATACCAAAGCACGTAAAAAGCTCTTTGGATGTTGTAATCTAAAGAGGGAACGGTATAAAATTATGAAACGGATAGAGCCGCAGTACCTATTTGGAAAAGGTGTAATGAAACAAACAATTAGTCAATGGTATGTTCAGAAACTAATGGTCAAATGCGATGTTTTCGCTATAAAAAGCCCATATAAGAACCTCAATCTTTTCATGTTAAATCTTTACATGTTAAATGATTTCATGCAAAGTTTAGGAAAATAATCAATTCACATATAGAACATATTACTACATTATCGTGTTAGATGAATATTTTATTTTTAAGTTGTGCACAAAATCGTTGTAATGCTTTATAAATACTCCGTAGTATGCAACCTATTTTAACACCCTCCCCAAAGTAATATGTAGTATATTTTATATAATATAATGCAAAATGTTTTTAAAAAGTATCTTACAGTTTACATGAAATAATAAAGTCAAGCAGTGTAAACTTTTTACTTCTCTACATTTCGCATGCAAAGTAATTATTTTACATCCTTACAAACACGCTCTTACTCTAGGAGTGTATTTGAGTATCATTCTGAAGAGGATAATTTGGGAAATAAATAATTTGGTAGAATACACAGCTAATTAATTAACAAGATTCATTTACCAGAAGGGTGGAATCCCTGGCAGCAAGTTGAAGAATATCAGCACAAGAGACCGTCTGAGGGCACTCCTTCTCCAAGGCACTTTTGATATCATCAATCACATTAAAACCCCGAGCTGAGTTTAAGTTGGGGTTAGAACTCTTCTCACTTGTTATGCCTCTACTGCTGTCTAGTAGTAGTGATGCATCACACCCCTGCTTAATTAGTAAGTTGTGGGAATCATAAATCTCTTTTATTAAATCTCGTTATCAATAATTGTTGTTATGATCTAATACTTTGTTGTTGAAGTCATACACCGGTAAAATATGAAATAATAAAGTGTCGTATTAAAATTCTGAGGTACTTTTCTTATCATGTTGACCTTTTAGGATGAAAATTCCTCCTAAACGAACACGAAAACGGAAGTATTTGCAAAGAGATTTGGGCTACCTGGACAAAACAGTCATGGAAGATGAGCCTCAACAAAGAAGCGGCCATGCGTGCTTCTTTAGCAACGGCCTTGGCAACCTCAGTCTTGACGATCTCGTGTGCTCTTGGGCATGAGCGCTCGTAGTACTGTGGATATAAGTAACCCGCGGGCTCATACCCATAGCTGAGTTTGCTACACAGGCAAAGTCGTGCCAAGCCAAGAAGAGCAAGAGCAATAGTGATGATCACAAATAAGGAACTTCCCTTTGATACAACCATTGTTGTTTTTACTATGTTCTTCAAAACAGGAAAGGGGTTATTAGTTAATGTAATAGTACTGCATGCACTTTATGGTTGGCTTTGTGTGATGAAAATGAGGGAGTACCTATTCAGTATATATATTAGTTGCAAAGTGTGCAAAACAGCAAAAGTTCTAAACTTGAGATCACTTGGATAGAGTTTTGAATTAGAGTTGGTCAACCCGCATGGTTAGCTCAGTTGGTTCAGTGGTGGGAAGTTAAAAACATTAGGCAAGGTTTGAAACACGCAGCGGCCGTGTGGAGGTTACAGCTCTTGCGTGCTGGGCAACCTCTGGTGCGCACAGGTATAAGATCTACTATCATTGGACCGACTGAGTCACCGTGACTTACATCCTCCCAAAAATCATGTCGGCTCGGGGTGTGGGGGGCCCTTGGGGTTGAGGATTCAACCTTTGGAGCATTGAATTAGAGTTGGTCAAGATTCTTAATTATTTGCATCATGTAATTCGTCAACAAGTGACCAAGTCAATGAAGCTTGGATTTATTTTAAATTAGCCTTACCATGAGTGAAAGCATATAAAGTCAAAGGATGTGTTGGTTTAATGCATTAGGGCAGTTGGTTGACTGTGACTCTTGAATAATCTTTGCTTAGCTTATAACAATTATTATTAGTTCCATCCAACTCCATCCCTATTCCCTAGCTATGCATGAATTTCATCGTTTTCCGGTGAACTTGGACTGCCTTATATATGCAGAAGAAAATGTAAAACTAGGTTTATAATTACAAGAAGTACTAGGCTGACTAAGTTAGGTTTATAATAGGGCAAGTCATGTTTTCACACTGTCAAATTGTCAATAATTGTAGCTTCAAGGCTTCAATACTTGTCATGAAACTCCCATAGGCCATAGATTAATTACATACAAGAGCAAATTTGACTCCAGGCACCATGTTTTGGGCAATATCGGATTATCCACATCATTCCAAAATCATTAATGTGTGCATCGTATCAGCCCAAAAATTGTGAAAGAGTGTGTGCAATGTAAAATGATTTTATACTATATAGTAAATTGGGGTGCATACATTAATGATTTTGAAAATAAGTGCAAAATCAAATATCATCTAAAAATGGCGTGCAAAAAATATAGCAAGATTATTAGTGGAAGCAAAAAATAAAAAAGGATCGGAACTTTGCTTATGAGAGATATACGGAAGCTTTTAGAATAAGAACTTATTATAATCTCTGACTAGGATTACTAAGTCTATGTTTGGCATACAAAAGTTGATAGCTTCTGACTTATCTATTGCAGAGTATTTTAAAAGTCTCTAAAAGATTCTAATTTTGTGTTTGATCCTTTTACTTTTTTTAGAAGCTTCAAACAAAAAGACCTTTTCCTTGTATAACCTCCCCCGTCATCTTCTCCCATGCGTCTTGTTCCCCTGATTATCTTTCTTAAACCCTTTAATCCATCTCAATTTTCAACCGATTTGTTTGTTGATTTTTTTTGTTTTGTTTAATAATTTCTTGCCAAAACTTGTGTGATATTCAAGCTTGATAGAGGTTACCACTTTACATCAATTCGGTAAAAAATGAACTCAAAATTTGTGTTTGATTTAATTCAATTTGCTAGCCGAGTAATAAAGCTAGGAAATTGTGTCATTGGGGTGCTCTCACGACTCCCTCCGTCCCAAAAAATACTTCTCACTTTTCATTTTTGGACAATTTGTGTGGGTGACATTAATTTTACCTTTTTCTTACACAACTAAAAACATACATTTTCACTTTATTCCACTTTCTTAATAAGTGTGACAAATCAAACCGGGAAGTATTTTTTGGGACGGAGGTAGTATGTTTTTATTATCATTAATTTAACTAGTTCCAGACATTATTACGATGGGCTGTTGATCTTCAACTCGATTCAGTTTGAATCTGAATCAGGATTCACAGATGACCTTAAACGTACTGTGTTGATTACGTTCTCTCATTATCTCTCTCATTATCGTCTTGTTCGTTCTCCTTGATCATTCCTGGAAATGCATTGTTTAGTCACAAGCCAAAATCCACGAATATAAAATTGGGAAAATTTCCAAAATAGAAGTTAAAAAGTTTAAAAATTCCAACACAGGACTATCATGTTTTTATTCCCGAAATAGTAGTAATTACTCTCAAGTTTGAAAAATACTGCCATATTTAAGGTCTGGTACTATCAAAACATGGCAGTAATTAATCCTATTTTGGGAATAAAAACATGGTAGTCCTATTTTGGAATTTAAGAACGTTTTTAGTCCTATTTTGAGTAATCTCTATAAAATTCTCTTGAAAAAACATTACCTTTTTTCACAAAAAAAAGCCTCCATTTTTTTGTGGAGAAATTGTCCTTTCCAACTCTTGAAACCTAACCAGCCTATGTAGTGTATCTTTTTTTGTGACGAAAACATCCTTCACTACTCCGGCCATGAGTGGAGATGGGGAGAGGTTGGAGACTTGGAAGGGGGCTCGGTCCCCCTAAGTTTTTTATGTATATGCATATGTAAAAAATATGGTGAAATTTTAACCTTTGACCCTCATAACATAAATTTTTGGGAAAAGTATGGAAAAGTTACTTGTGGTTGAACTCGTTTTCGGATAGGGTCATGTGTTTCATTCTTTATCAAAGTGATTCATGTGTTTGAATTCCGTTATCACAAGAGGGTCACGCCGTTAAAAACGTCTGAAAACGACAGTTAAAAGTAACTCCGGTTTTCAAAAGTGCCTGAAAAATTAAAAGAAAAATACTGGAAGGTGCACCTCAATAAGATGACCGCTAGACAATCTTTCTTTTTTATTTTTAACCACCCTTGTCACCGGAAAGTCATCAGAAAAGTGATATTAACAAAATCATTTTTAAAACTAATTCAAACAGATCTGAAAAATCCATAGGCGAAGGTGGTTTGGATGCCATCTTGACGAGGCACACCTTTCGGTGTTTCTCTTTTAATTTTTCGAGCACTTTTGAAAATCAGAGTTACTTTTAAATGTCTTTTTCAGATGTTTTTAACGGCGTGACCCTCTTGTGATAATGAAATTCAAACACATGAACCATTTTGATAAAGAATGAAACACATGACCTTATCTGAAAACGGGCTCAACCACAAGTACTTTTTCCATACTTTTCCCTAAATTCTTTAAACCCAACCTCCTAACCTATTATTTCTAGCTCCCCCACGATCACCACGACATGACCGCTTTGAAACCCAGGGCAGACGTGAGAGCACCCCAATGCATAAATCAACCCAAAGAGCCAAAGACTAATAAAGCTAGGAGATGAACCCATGTGGGACAAGAAACTCAAGAATCTATGTCTCCCAAGCACCTCAGTGTGACTTCCTTGCCCTGTTTATGTAGTGTATCTAATATCTATGTATGAAATTGTAAGTAACAAAGTTCAAACTGAACATGATATAATACAGATCATAACATTTTAATTAATTAAGCACCATATAATATTCTTTTTAAGATTAGATGAAAAAACACTAAAAGCAAGCCGTTAGTGCAAAAAAAAAATCATCTTATGTGCATGTCCTCGTAAATTTGCATTTTCCCCAATTCCTAACAAATAATATTGATCAAGAATGAAAGATAATTAGAAGATTGACATGCTTACTCCCCATTCTTCAGCATGCATTTTCATGTTAAAAACGCATAGAGACAGTTGATCAACCAAACAACCATAGTCTGTTTGCCATTTTTATGATCCTAAGAAAGTAGTTTAAATTAAAACCTAAATACAAGCACATCCATAAAATTTGAAAAGACAATATGAGTATCCTGGCAGGCATTCTGAACACAAGGGTACACAAAGGGTGAAAAGATAGATCATTGACCAAATCTCAATCTTTCCTAAGCTCCATGTTTTCATGGCGAATCCCTTGGGAGTTCAATATCACTATCTCCAACCTGTCACCCTACATTACACAAATCAAATAAAAATAATCAAGCACAGTATAAAGTTGTGGTTAAATGCACGACATTGCTAAAGAGCAAATAATCAATCTTATCACAAAAGCATGGTAAGATAAAAGCATGGAGGATACAAAGGAACAGACGCTTACAGTGTAAATATCCCTCTCGGTTGCCGATGCAAAACATGTCTTCACTAAATGAACAGCCTCACTCTCAGAGAGGGGAGTAACAGCATCCTGGGCAGGCAAAATTTAATGTTTATTAGACATCAAATAAATCTTGAAAAGTATCACTTTTGAAAAAAGGTTCAAATTATGGAAAAAGAGAATCCAAACCTGGGCAGGCAACAAGAGCGGGCTAGGAGACTTCAGCTGGTTATCCAAGAAAGGTGTGATCAATGTAGAACCAGAACCTTGAGAACTGTAACCAACCCTCTCATATGATCCAACAGCATCATATGTGAAAACACACCCTTTGCCTAGATTTTTTTAAGAGTAACTAAGTGAACAAAAATAATACTATAAGAGCTAAAAATAGAACTAAAGTTGGACATGCAATGTACTGCTACCTTCACTATCAAGGCCACCAATGACATTGAAAGAGTAGTAAGGGAAAAACCGTTTGTAGTATAAGGTGTTTGAAAGTAGCTGAGCCATAGCAGGGCAGCTCATCTGCTTATTGTGCTGGTGTTGATAGGTCTATTTAAAAAAACAAACAAACAAAATTATCGTTTCAAGTTTCGGTAATAACATATTTCGGATTTTGAGCCTGAAACGGTAAATACTCCCATCACTAAATTTGCATCCCACTAAAAGTTATTTTGTCTGTCCTCTTTCAAGGAAAAAAATATATTTAGTGTGATATATTTCCTGTTCCTATCTAAATAAATCTAAGGACGCAATTTCATTTTCTTGAAAAATGTGCCAAAAGAAAACGGCAGCTAGTTTGGGGAAGGAGAGAATATATGTTCATTAGTAGTAGTTGTAAAAGTCAGGCCTTTACATTTAAAATCATAAGTGGTGTCTCTTATAGTTTCACAAGCAAAACAAAAAATCATCATCACCCAACTACCCAAGTACTAATCAGATTACAGCTTCATGGCACACTTATCAGATTAATTAGAAACCCAGCAACACGGAGAAATCAGATCTTGAAAAATGAGAGACACATGGTACACAAAATATCCATGTCTATTTGGAGATTAATAAGAAGCTAAATCATCGTATTCAGAATGTGATGAGAGTTTACCAAATGCCTGGATGCCAAGACCTTTTGCAAAGCTCTGACATCAGCTTGAAACCCTGAGGAGGCCATCACACATTTATCCGCTCTGCAAAAGTAAGAACAAGTCAACATTAAAGAATAATTCACATATATTGAAAAACACTGATGAATAAAACTATCTAATGCCTTCACATGAGCTAACTCTATATAAGTTCATCCTTTATATAAGTTCATCCACTGACTGTACTCCTAGGTCCAGCAATGTTAGTGTGGTTGTGAGGAACCTGTGTTGTGCATGTGTGGATGGGGGGTGCACACTATTCGTTAGTAGCTCCGTCCCGGTTAAAGGTTCTCATTACAAAATGACACAAATATTTAGACAATAATTAAATAAGGTAATTCGAGTATATTTTGTTAAACATTTTGATGGGTATATTGTTTAATGAAGCCATTGATGATAAAAAACAATGAAGCCATTGATGATAGTTGTGATGTTATAGATATATTATTTTTAATATTTTTAAAGTGTTAATTGTTTACTAAAACAAAAATGAGAACCTCTATATGGGACGTCCAAAAAGGAAGTGAGAACCTTAGAATGGGACAGAGGGAGTACAATTTAGTGGTAAGGTTTGTTTTCAAGTTTCAACGATTTTTTCAATGATGGTGAGTTTCCCTATAGGAATGAGCTTGATTATGCTATTCAAGGATATCAAGTAGCTTGATGTTCAATGTATGACACTGCCTGATGAAAGACTCGGCCTAATGTTAACACACTGAGTTGGGATCCAAATAGCATAGGTAGTTTTTGTAACCAAATTGGCTCACTTTGTAGTGGAATCTTAAGAAAATAAACTCCACAAGTTGACAACACAGGAGTATCTCACATCTAGGACTGTAGTGGCATAATTTCATACAGTTTTACATGCTATCTATTACTGCAATTGGTTCCAGGAAAAATATTCATAGTTGAAACAGATTGCACCATTATGTCATTGATATTTACCAATAAGATGATATACCCAGGAAACAGAGAGGACTTCCACAATATTATAAGATGTAATTCCAATTTGCCTAAGCTGAAACTTTAGTCCAAGAGTCTTTTTCCTTTTTCTTATGCTTTTATATTTGCAATTAATCAATTAGACCGTCTTCAGTACTTCATTGTACCAATCAATTGCAGTATTGTAGGTTTCCAGTCTTTCAGAATCTACGATACTAAAAAGACGGGAAAAGAGATACTTTTATGATTCAGTAGCATAGTTTTATACTAAGACGGAAGCGATAAAGCAGTGATTCAAAATCTAAGTAAAAGAGCAAGTTATTAGCCCCTTCAAGCTATAGGCATTGAAATCTCACTCATTTTATGTGCAAAGTGTTACTAATAGTAAAGCAAGCATTAAGAGGGTGGAGCATTACAAGTAACGAGAGCTTCACACAAAAATGTTTTACTGATTATTATGGTATATATGCTATATACTCCGAAAACACCAAACCCCAATGAGTTTGAGGATGTAACTCCAATCAAATATTCAATTTTCAAGATGGGTTCAGAAAGTAAAAGCATGAAAACGTCCCCATTTCTCTGGAGATGCGCTAAAAAGAAGAAGGATTGCTTACAGTTTAATGATTTTGGAGTAATCGCGAGTGAGAATGTTGTAGCCAGTGGACATCCGAGTATCCGCCGCAATCACGCAGTAATCCGCGCCGGCTACCGCCACGCATGTTCTGGACAAATTGTTCAATTTTGATACACTTTCAATTGTAATGGGAAAAAAACAAAGTAAACCAGAAAAGGGAAAATCTAATTGTGGCGGTATAAAAGTAAATATTACCCTCCATTGTTGTCGTAAGGGGACCAGTTAGCTTGCTGCTTCGTCATGGAGATCAGATTGAGCGAGCGACTTTCAGAGTCTTGAGATGAGAAGAAGAGAAAGTTTTCTTCTCCTCCAAGTGACCGTAAAATATACTCCGTACAACGTATAAAATTATCCCCCGTAAAATATACTCAGTACAACGTATAAAATTATCCGTGTGTACATGTACAGGTTATTTTGTACTCCCTCCGTCCCTTATAACTTTGCCAACTTTCCTTTTTTGGATGTTCCATTAACTTTACCACTTTCTCTTTTAAGTAAAGAATTTGTGGTTTCAGTTAGTTCTCTCTCCTCTACACAAACCTCAACCACACAGTTTTTACTTTATTAATCCCCGTGCCGGTCAAACTTAGCAAAGTTATTAGGGACGGAGGGAGTAATTTTTAGCAACTTTAAGTCTTTGCTCTCTAATCTTTTTTCTTGTTGAACTCGCATGTTGCTTTTGTTGTAAAAATGTGTTAAAAATTGCATTAAATGGTCTTTTTGGGGCAATTATTTGAGTGGGGTCCACTTCCGATTTGGGTCGGGTCAAAGTGGTTTCGGATTGTCCTTGTTAAGGGTTACAATTCGATATATGGTACACTCAAAACGGATAACGGGTGAATGAGAAATTGATTCTCGAAATTCACTCGTTGAAATGGAAAAACTGGGAAAATGATGGGTTTATAGTGTGTTTTATCCCACACCGAAAAACTCAAGGGATTTTCACCCCCTTATAAAGGGAAGTCTCTTTTAAGGAGTTAAGATTCCTAAGGGTAAAGGCTCTCTCTTACGCGCAGGGGGGGTGCCGATCAAATCCCGAAACGGAGAAGAAAAACCGCGACTCGTGTGCGCGGGCGACCTGCGGACATGAATGTCGTCCGAAAACCTATCATTCAAAGATACGGTCTATTTTTTGTTTCTTCCCGTAATGTTTTATTTTTCCCAGGACCAGAGTTGCTCGAACTCTTGTGGCTTCGGACCAGAGTTGCTCGAACTCTGGTGGCTTCGTACCAGAGACGCTCCAAGTCTGGTGGCTTCGCATCAGAGTTGCTCCAACTCTGGTGGAGGTATTCTGGTAGCATCAGAGTTGCTCCAACTCTGATGGGGGATATTCTGATCGCGCACCAGAACTGCTCCAAGCCGTTACACCCATTAAATGCCCAACGTTCTTATCTTTTAATGCAGCGTTAAATGGACAGTTTATGAATGAATCAATGCCCAACGGACTGGTCATTGATGTCCAACGTTCAGCTCCATTAACACCCCATTTAACACACAACAAATCCTCCTATAAAAGGCTGGCAGGTGCTTTGCAACAAACACACGGTTTGACAACGCACAATACATTCCTCACGTTTTCTTGAGCTAAAAACTCTTCCAGCTACTCCCAAATTTCCCTAGTGTTCTGCTATTGTTCCAATTCGCCGGGACTTTCGTTTGTGTGCTCAAACGATCGTTCGTTAGCCACCGTATCCTGGGAAACGGTCGTTGCAACGCTCCTAGCACCGTGAGAGGCGACGAATACGTTTTAAGGACATCGTGCGTAGCACGAGCTCTGGCTAAAATCTGCTCCATCTTATTTTCTGTTTTCTTTTAGCTATTTTGTTTATTAATTAATTTTATTTAATTAATATTTCTTCGTTTTTTCCGAAACACACCCAACAATCTTAAAACGTATTCGGTGATTGTTCTACTCCGCTAAACAATCCTAAAAAGTATTTTCCTTGGTTGTTGTACTACGGTAAACAATCTAAAAATGTAGTTTGTCACTTCGGTGAACGAACTTAATTTTTGTGTTTTCGGAAAACGTTGAAAACGTTAAAATGGCTTCGCAAGAAATTGGAAATGTTGGTGGGCAGAACGTGCCAAACGATAATCAATCTGAAAGTGGAGCACCGGTGAACAATGGTTCACAACGCGGTGCATCTACTTTGGGCAACCAATGGGCAATCCCTATGGTTACCGTGCCGAGCAATTCTGTGGAGAAACCCGAAAAATTTAACGGGTTAAACTTCAAGAGGTGGCAGCAAAAGATGCTATTCTATCTCGCTACTCTCGGACTTGCAATGTTCTTGACCGAAGATGCGCCGGTAGCAACCGGGGGTGAGGTGGATGCGCAATCTTTCAACGCGGTTGAAGCTTGGAAGCATTCTGACTTCCTTTGCCGAAACTATGTGTTGAACGGGCTGCATGATGCTTTGTACGACGTTTATAGCAAATTAGCTACGGCTAAGGAGCAAACGTGCTAGAGTTGAAAAATCCTTCAGACTGGATTTTATCACCTACCTGGTAGAATTTGAACCGGATATTCTAACATGTATGGTAGGAAATGAACCGGATTTTCTAACATGTTTGGTAGAAAATGAACCACGGACTTATACGGAAGCCGTGACGTCTACCGAAGGTCCTATGTGGAAAGAAGCCATCAAAAGTGAGGTGGATTCTATCCTTAAATCACACATGGGAATTGGTTGATCTTCCTCCGGAAAATAAACCTTTGGGATCCAAGTGGATTTTTAAATGGAAAATGAAACTTGACGGTTCCATCGATAAGTACAAGGCCAGACTTGTAATCAAAGGATACAAGCAACGTGAGGGCCATGATTACTTTGACACGTATTCTCCTGTGACGAGAATAAATTCCATTAGGATGATACTAGCAATTGCCGCATTGCGGAAATTGGAAGTTCATCAAATGGACGTAAAAACCGCTTTTCTAAATGGCGATATAGACGAAGAAATCTATATGGAACAGTCCGAAGGCTTTCGTGTTCCTGGCCAAGAAAGGAAAGTGTGTAAATTAATTAAATCATTGTATTGATTGAAACAAACCCCTAAACAGTGGCATGAAAAGTTCGATCATGCAATGTTAATTAATGGGTTTAAAATAAACGAAAGTGACAAATGCGTCTATGTGAAGAGCACGATAGACGGCTATGTCATTTTATGTTTATACGTGGATGATATACTCATCGTGGGTAGCAATAATCTAATGATTAATTCTACCAAAAGCATGTTAAATTCTAAATTTGACAAGAAGGATATGAGGCTGGCCGATTTAATCCTTGGGATTAAAATAATTAGAGGACCTGACGGTCTTACGCTAAGCCAATCCCATTACGTTGATAAAATCCTTATGAAATTTAATAAGGATGATTATCAAGAGGCAAAGACTCCATTAGATAAAAACGTACAACTTACCAAAAATCGTGGAGAGTGTATTTCTCAAGTAGAATACGCTAGGATTATTGGAAGCCTGATGTATCTAATGAGTTGTACCAGGCCTGATATTGCTTTTGTGGTTAGTAAGCTAAGTAGATATACTAGCAACCCCGGTGATGAACACTGGAAGGAAATAGTAAGGATTTTGAGGTATTTACGTAAAACCCAAAACCTGGGACTGCACTATGGAAGATATCCAGCTGTACTTGAAGGGTATAGCGACGCTAGTTGGATATCCGACATAAAGGACTCTAAGTCCACAAGTGGATATGTTTTCACTTTGGGAGGTGCAGCCGTGTCATGGAAATCCTCAAAACAAACGTTAATAGCTAGATCCACGATGGAGTCTGAGCTAATAGCCTTGGATAAGTGCACTGAAGAGGCTGAATGACTACGCCATTTTCTTGAGGATATTCCAAGTTGGGAAAAGCCTATCCCTCCAATATGCATACATTGTGATTGTCAAGCGGCAATTGGAAGGGTACAGAGCAATATGTACAATGGTAAGTCTAGACACGTTCGTCATAGACATAACACCATTAAACAACTCCTCACAACGGGTGTTATCACTGTTGACTACGTGAAGTCAAAGGATAACATAGCGGATCCGCTAACCAAGGCATTGGATAGAGAATTGTTGGAGAAGTTGTCACGAGGAATGGGACTAAAGCCCGTGAATTGAAAAGTTCTATAGTGGATACCTAACCTAGTTGGTCCTAGGTTCAAAAGGGACAACTAAATTATAGAGCGAAGGATGGTCACTGTGGGGGTCCCGGACTCCTACCCACTCCTCGTTAAAACAGTGACTCCCGCACGAGGTTAGCAAAAACGTTTGCTTTAATGATTCTAAAATGTTGATCTACTCGATAACATTGGAAGAGTATGCGGGATACTCGTGAAAGAATCACCTATGTGAGAGAGAAGAGGGCTGCTTCAAAGGAGAACTGTAAAGGCTCAGTTCTTTAGAAACTCTTGCAGAACCAGGACGGTGACCCATGGCCAAAACGGGCACACCCATGAGAACGGAACAAAGTTGGAAGGTTCTTGTGTAAAGATAAGTCAATGTTTACACGACGGCAGTATAGTTCAAGGACATCGAGTCTACTAGACAGCCAGTAAATACACGTGTCTTCACAACGGAAGGTTCAAAGGATAAAACCTACCTCTCCGTATGCAAGGATCATCTGGTGAACACAACGTGTCCTCCTATCTTCGTGTCTTTTGAAGTCTCGAAAATCAATTTTCATTCATGTGGGGGATTGTTGGAAAAATGTGTTAAAAATTGAATTAAATGGTCTTTTTGGGGCAATTATTTGAGTGGGGTCTGATGGAGTATATGGTCCGGGAACACCCGGCCCACAGACTCCTACTACTCCAGTAAAGGCCCAACAGGCCCAGAAGGCCCAACAAGCCCAAATCACAGCACCCAGAGTACCAAGCAGCCCGCACTACGCGCCAGGGGTGCCTTCGGCCCCCTGGCCGAAGGCTCTAAACTCTCACAGAACGGGTTTTTCAAGCAAACTAAGAAACTGGGAGAAAACGGCAAAAACAGTAGCCCTCGGCACCAGAAGCCCCCGGCACCAGGGTGCCATCGGTTTGAGGAGCCCTCGGCTGCTACTCTGTAGCCGAAGGCACCTCTCCCGACATGATATCCGCCTCACATGCGTACAGATCGCCGTACCTTGTACAGACGTCCCATCCAACAGTCGCATTAAATGCGGCCACATGCGGCTGCCAACGCCAACCAGTTGAGGTGACCTCTCGGTCAATGGACGCTTGACACGTGTCCCTGTCCGGCATTCATTGCTACTATAAATAGCACCCCATTTCCCCATTTGTAACCACGGCATCGATACTGAATACACTCTCTCTCTTACTTATTTATGCTCTGACTTCTCTCTAAGTTATTCTCAGCAATAACCCCTCGGATATATACCCCCCGGGTAAACTATCCATCATTTGGTCCACTTCCGATTTGGGTCGGGTCAAAGTGGTTTCGGATTGTCCTTGTTAAGGGCTACAATTCGATATATGGTACACTCAAAACGGATAATGGGTGAATGAGAAATTGATTCTCGAAGTTCACTCGTTGAAATGGAAAAACTGGGAAAATGATGGGTTTCTAGTGTGTTTTATCCCACACCGAAAAACTCAAGGGATTTTCACCCCCTTATAAACGGAAGCCTCTTTTAAAGAGTTAAGATTCCTAAGGGTAAAGGCTCTCTCTTACGCGCAGGGGGGGTGCCGATCAAATCTCGAAACGGAGAAGAAAAACCGCGACTCGTGTGCGCGGGCGACCTGCGGAAATTAATGTCATCCGAAAACCTATAATTCAAAGATACGGTCTATTTTTTGTTTGTTCTTTTAAATGTCAGCCGTTACAGTCATTAAATGCCCAACGTTCTTATCTTTTAATGCAACGTTAAATGGACAGTTTATGGATGAATCAATGCCCAACGGACTGGTCATTGATGTCCAACGTTCAGGTCCATTAACACCCCATTTAACACACAACAAATCCTCCTATAAAAGGCTGGCAGGTGCTTTGCAACAAACACACGGTTTGACAACGCACTATACATTCCTCACGTTTTCTTGAGCTAAAAACTCTTCCAGCTACTCCCAAATTTCCCTAGTGTTCTGCTATTGTTCCAGTTCGTCGGGACTTTCGTTTGTGTGCTCAAACGATCGTTCGTTAGCCACCGTATCCTGGGAAACGGTCGTTGCAACGCTCCTAGCACCGTGGGAGGCGACGAATACGTTTTAAGGACATCATGCGTAGCACGAGCTCTCGCTAAAATCTGCTCCATCTTATTTTCTGTTTTCTTTTAGCAATTTTGTTTATTAATTAATTTTATTTAATTAATATTTCTTCGTTTTTTCCGAAACACACCCAACAGCTTCATCATCTATCTTGTTCCGGGGCCGTTCTCTTTTATTTCCACTCCTGCAGGCATCCCCTTTTCTTTCTTTTCTTCTGCCGCCATACTCATGGTCTCATGTCATACTCATTCATGATGGTTACTCTTTTTTATTTTTTCTTTACTTTTACCGGTTGGTTTTACTTTCTTTTGTTTTGTCTTTTTTCTTTACTTCTTTTGATTTCTTTATTTGTGATTTACTTCTTTCTATTTCTTTATATATTAATACTGAACATCTTAGAAATGAATTTTACTTTAAAATCAAATGAGTAAAACGTGTAAAAAATGAACATACACAAATGTGCTTTTGAATTTTTGGATACTCGTTTTGCAAATTATGTATGTTCCTTTTTTTTTGAAAAGAAAAGGCTAAATTAACATTAATCAAATCGTTGGCTAAAGCCGAAACAATATAAGGAGGAAAATGAAGCCAAAACTGCGAATCAGACAAAGAACAAGCCGCTCTAGCTAACAAATGTGCAGACCTATTCGCTGACCGCTTAACATGACAAAATGAAATATTGGAGAAAGAATTCGCCAACTCTCTAATGTCTTCTTCTCTCAGCAAACCCACCAAAGAACAACTTGACCCGTTTAGAATTTCAGAGATCGCTCCCAAAGCATCAGATTCTACCTCGATTGAAGTCCCGCCAAAATCTTTCAGTCAACTCAAAGCCTCTCTAATCCCGACCAACTCTGCCCCCAATGGCAATAATCTTCCCGGCAACACCTTGGACACTCCAGCAATGAACTGTCCATTGTCACCTCGGAGAACCCAGCCTAGACCGCAACTGTCCGCCCTGATTGCCGCATCAACGTTCAATTTCCAGGAGCCGAGAGCTGGACTGCACCAGGAGCTCCTACTCTGCTGTGTGACCTGCTGCCTCCTTCCTCGTAAGACCTGCGTCTGCGCCTGCTTCCATCCATCCACCAACCCACGAGCCCGGTTAACCTGTTGTTGCGACGATGAGGATTTGCCTGTCCAAACTCGCTGGTTGCGCTTGTTCCATAGCGTCCAAACTCTCCAGCTCCTCCATCTTCGTGGTCTTGAATTCCTTGTTAACTTGATCCAAGAAGCACAAATCCACCCCAGAAGTCCACTGTCGGTGTATGTCTCTCCAAAAATCCCGGACAGCAGCACAATGTATTAAAAGATGCTCCAAAGATTCAGCAACCGCTCCGCATAATCCACAAAACTCCGACCATTCAACTCTACGAACCTGCAGATTTAATCTCGAAGGGAGACAGCCACTACATACCTGCCAAAAAAACAATTTAATTTTAGGTGGACGTTTAAGCTCCCACATACCGGTCCATCCCATCGCACCGAGAAATTCCCGCTTTCCTCCCATCGCCAACATAAAGAATCCTTTATTGGATTCCTTCTCAAAGGTATGCCCTGAATGATGTCTGCGTCTCTAGCCTAAAAAATATCCCCGATGATGTCCATATCCCAAGCTCTCTGATTTACAACAAACAAATTCGCCACCACCGCCTCTTGCAGCCCCTCACACTTCTCTGAAATAATCCTCGGATTTTCTCTGTCTGGAAGCCACGGTTCCTCCCAAATATTGATGGACAGACCATCACCCACTCTCCAATAATAGCCGTCCCGAATAATACTCTGGAGTCTGGATATGAAGTAAACTACGCCAGACAAAGGACGGGTTGCTGCCAGGTTTTTCTCTGAGAAAATCCCCTGTCGGAAAATATCTTGCTTTATAGACCCTACTAACCAAGGAACCAGGATTCGTGAAAATTCTCCATGCTTGCTTGGACAACATGGCTAGATTAAAATCCCGGAGTCTTCTAAAGCTCATACCACCCGCTTTTTTAGGAACGCAGAGAGACTCCCAATTCTTCTAATGAATACCTCTTCCTGCCTTACCCTTCCACCAATAGCTATTCATAGCATTTTCAATCTCACGACAAAGGTCAACAGGCAAAAGAAAAACATTCATAGAATAATTCGGCATAGCCTGGATAATAGACTTCAAGAGAACCTCCCTACCAGCCTTAGATAAGAACTTGTTATTCCAGTTATTTATACGAGAGATCACTCTCTGTCTGAGATAGCTTAAAATGTTTTTCTTATTGCGTCCTACCAATGCTGGGAAGCCCAAATACTTCTCATCATCCCCAGCCAACCCAACTCCAAGTAAATCAATCAGACCCTCCTGGTAATTTGCCTCAACATTAGAGCTAAAAAATACCTTCGATTTATTGAAATTAATTACCTGGCCTGAAGCACTTTCATAATTTGCCAGCACTTCTTTAATCAAGGAAGCCTCATCATGATTTGCTCTAAAGAAAAGAAGACTATCGTCTGCAAAAAACAAATGAGAAATCATTGGGGGCCCTCGAGCAATCGAGACCCCATGCAAACGACCAATGGATTCAAGTTTACGGAGTAAAGCGCTAAGGTCTTCCATCACAAGCAAGAAAAGATAAAGGGATAAAGGGTCCCCCTGTCGTAAGCCCCTCCCTGGTGTCATTAGCTCAATCACTCCATCATCAAAAGGGATGGAATAACAGACGGAAGTGACGCACTCCATGATCACCCCTATCCATTTTTCATGAAAACCCAGACTCCTCATCATACCATCCAGGAAAGGCCATTCCACCCGATCATAGGCTTTGCTCATATCTAACTTCAAACCCACTATACCCATCTTACCCTGACGCTTACATTTCAAAAAATGTTGGCACTCAAAAGCCAGCATAATATTATCAACAATACATCGGCTCGGGATGAAAGCACTTTGTTGCTCGGCAATACACAAATGAAGAATATTTTTCATGCGATTAGCAAGCACTTTAGAGAAAATTTTATATATGACGTTACATAAAGCAATCGGCCTCCAATCACTAATAGATTCAGGTTTTTCTTTCTTCGGAATGAGAACAATATTAGTGTGATTAATAAAATTTGGAAGCTTACCTCTCTCAAACGCCGTCCTGCAAAAATCAACAATATCCGGATCCACCACATCCCAGAAATGCTGGTAGAACCCCGGACTGAAGCCATCCGGACCAGGGGATTTATCAGGAAACATATCAAAAGCTGCTACTTTAACCTCCTCGCCGCGAATGGGGCTCAAAAGATTAAGATTATGAAGGTCTTCTACCCGGCGATGCACGCATCCAAGAACATAGTCAGCCCCCCTGCCACTCGCCGTGAAAAGTTTATTAAAATGATCTCCGATTAAATTGCCCACTTCTGATCTGTCGATCTCCCACCGGCCATCCTCAAGCTTGAGACCTTCCATTTTATTCTTCCGTCGTCGATGTTTCACCGCATTATGGAAATAGCGGGTATTGAGATCTCCTCCTTGGAGCCAAAATTCCTTGGCTCTCTGTCTCCAAAAAATATTTTCCTTTTCAAGAAGCTCGAGATACTCCTGTTTTACTCTCTGAAATCCGTTCACTCCCCACGTATCCCACCTCCGGCGCAAAAAGTTCAATCTTTTCCTGCAGGAATTAATCCGCCTGCCAAAAGACCCGGGTTTATTAAGCCCCCACTCCCCAATAGCTTTGCTGCAAGAGAAAACTTGTTCCATAATGCCTGAGTTGCGACCCAAACCCCAGCTGCGAGCTACAATCTCACGACAATCGGCTTCCCTTAGCCAGACATTTTCAAATTTGAAATTTCTCCTCCGACGGGAGTTTTGTGTAGGGAGAAGTTTAATATAAAGAGCGAGATGATCGCTCGGAGCCCCTTCAAGAGATTCAGCTACCGCCGCTCCAAAAACATCAAGCCAACTTTCTGACACCAAGATCCTGCCCAGTTTCTCCTCCACCCAGTTCGGGGTGCCTCTCCATCGTTTCCAAGTAAATTGATAGCCTTGAAAGCTAAAATTCCTCAGCCCACTAGCCCAAACAGTTTCCCGGAATCCCCAAAGAAGCCAAGGAGGATGAGGAATTCGGCCTCTCTTATCCGAAGCGAACATTAGATCATTAAAGTATCGCATAACCAACCATGGTCGATCAATTCCCATACTCAAAGATTTCAGAATACTCCAAGATTCTCGTCTCCTAACACGCTCCGGACAGCCATAGAAGCCCGTGAAACGCCAGCAAGGTGCTCTATCCTCCAGACTGACTCGGGCGTCAATATAGTGATTCGAGGACCCTTCAATTTGAACCCTCACTCCCTCCTTCCAGAGCATAGCCAACCCCCCTCTGTGCCCTTCACTTGCCACCACAAAAATGGTCCATACTGATTTTGCAACTCACACCCTCCACCCTGTTAACATCAGAAAAAGTCTCCATCAAAAAAACTACTGATGGCTGCTTCAGGTGAACCACGTCCACCAAAACCTGAACTGTCGTCGGGTTGCCAAGCCCTCGACAGTTCCAACTCAGGCAGCTCATTGTTCTCGGCGGGTCTGGGAACCAGAACCCGCCGCTACTCCGTTTTTTGGAAAAGAGATCTCCATGTCTTGTCCTATTGCAACCCCGCCGCCTGCCACATCTCCGGATGCCTTTCTCTTTTTGCCCGCTGCTCCTTCCATTTGTAGGGATATATCAATTTCATTATCCTCCTCAAGGGGCAACGTGACTTGGTTGCTGCCCAAGAAAGGACCTCCGTGAAAAAATTTTCCTTCCCCATTAACCAACCACTTGCTCCCTTTATTCAAGCTGCTCCTGCCAGAAGTCGCCCGCAACCAAGACCCAAACAGTGTTTCCTTTCCCAATTTTTCAAACTCAAAACGCCATCCACACATTCGGTCAACATGGGTCATGAGACCACATATGAAACAAAAGTGGGGTAAACGCTCGTATTTCATGTCCCCACGAACAGGTTCTCCGCCTCTCTTGAGAGTAACCCTTCGCTTAAGGGGCGCGTTGGCGTCAAGAAGAACACGAATACGTTAAAACTCCCTCCACCCACGTTCAAAGTTTCTATCATCTTCCCGAACGTAGGAGACAAGCTGATCCCCAATGATTTTACATATTTTTTCGGTATACAGTTCAAAAGGTAGATTATATACCCTAGCCCAGAACTCAACTCGATCCAAAGCAACTGTTTTTGGATTGTCGCTAGGTTCGAGTTTGTGGAGAATCGGAAGGGAATTTTCGAAACACCATGGTCTGTCCACCGATACCCTTTCAAAATCAATTGTATCATAGAATTGAAATAGGTACCTTCGATCTTCGAGTTCTCGTACGTAGACTCCTTTGCTAGGATGCCACACGTCTACCATAGTATCCCGAAAGAAGGGGAATTTGACAGGTTTTTCCATGAGCAATCGCCCCACCATACACAGCGGCGCTACCGCCGGAGCTTCCTCCTCCAAGACGCCATCTGTATCGACTCCAGCATTGACCTCATCTTCCAGATTCAATTGTGCGTATAACTCATCCAGTTCGCTGTCCATGTTTATCGCGGCAGAGATATCCGCAAACACCCTACGTTGACGACACACACCAGGCCGGCGAAAATTCGTCAGAGAAAAGCAAACCCTAGATCGCTAGGGAGATAGGTTACCTAAATGGAGATATAATTCTTTAGATACTATGTATGTTCATTTAGTATCTCTATTATGCTCATTTTTAAAATGTTTTAGCAATGCATATTTCAAAAGTCTCATATTGCATTAGATTTATATAGATGTTGATTATAGACACGAAACCACAAAATCATGATACATATGCTCATTTGTATAGGTTTGATGCTCATTTAACACAACTCGTGATTTTCATCTATTTCAATAGAGGAGGTTTGATACTCAATGAAAATATCGTGATGTTCAACTAACAAAACAACTAACAAATTCATTAATTCTCATTTTGTAAGTTACATATGCTCATCTGGTACTGATCTTATGCTCATTTTAATTGGTCTGATGCTCATTAAAAGTTCATAAATGCTCATGCACAAGAAACCATGATTTTCATCTCAATATATAGCGGATGTTTGAAGCTCAATTAAAATGTCATGATGTTCAACTAATAAACCTTATGATTTTCATATCAATGTGCACTTTGTAAGTTATGCATGCTCATTTGGTACTGATGTTATGCTCATTTTTGAATTGTTATATGAATGCATATTTCAAAAGTATCATATTACATTACTCGGATATTAAAATTAACAGGAGTGTATTATAGATATAATATAATAAGTTTTTATAAAAGAAAAAATAAGAAAAAGAAAAAAGAATTAGAAGATATGAAGCAGGGATCGTGATACTCATTGTTAGTCTCTTACATACTCAATAAAATATGTCTCATGCTCATAAAAAGTACATTATTGCTCATTTAGCGGAAGACGTGATTTTTCGCTTAAATTACAAAAATGCCACCGAATTATTTTTGGCCTGTATTAGTTTTTGGGTTGTCTACCTTGATTGACCTGGGTGTATATACACCCGGATGTACCATATAGGCACTCCCCATACTTACCCCATTTCCTACCCCATATAAAACCCCTCCTTTTTTACCATCCCTTTATCCCTTTCCAAAAATATCTTTCTCTCACATCTCCCACATCCTCTACCCACCTTCTTGTTTCCGCAAAAAACCATCCCAACCTCCGAAGGGCTACAGTGCACAATTGACATTTAGCTTCTTTCTCATAATACTCACCTGCTTCTTTCCTTCAGCTTCTTGGATGGATATCATGGGGAAGGATGTATCCGACTATAGTGATGTGGTTTTTTGGATGGGTTGACATGGGGAGATGAAGTTGAGAAGGTTGATGAAGTGGGTGACGGTGGTAATCCGCCATCTCCGGTTGCTGTTGAAGTAGAAACGACTTCAAGGGAGGAAGATGATGAAGATGTTGACGTCTTGGAGAAGAGTGTGTTTGTTTTCCGTCATTTTTGTATTTTGTTTGGCGGACAGACAATTTGGAACTGCATTGTCTGTCCAGCATAAAGTAAACGCAGTGTCATAGTTGTTTCAAGTGAAACTACTTTTATATTTGTTAGTGTCTCTATATAAATGTTTTTTTTGGAAACATGGTTGTATTGGTAATGTGAAGATAAATGTGGTGAATGAATTACATATGTGAAGACATGTCTGTGTGTGTCTATATATATATATATATATATATTATTGATTATTTGTAGATACAAAATGATAACTGTATGTTGAAGTGAACATGTATATTTTTCTAAAATAACAGATGAAGAGGAAGAACAAATTTGTATTGAAGTCCCCGTTGTTGGTATGGAGTTCCACAATAAAGATGCAGTGTATGATTTCTACAAGGAGTACGGGAGAAGAGTAGGGTTTCCTGTTAGAATAAGGAATTCTAGGAAAGATGTGGATGGAACGACATCTGCAATTGTATTAGAGTGCGGGTGCGCTGGAAAAAGACAAAGTCGTGCAAAAAATGTTTTGAAGTCTCTACCTTCAATGCAAGTTGGTTGCTTGGCCAAAATAAGAGCACGTATGTATTATGCCGGAGGTTGGGTGATTTCAACGGCTTCTTCAGATCATAACCATCATATGAGTCCTACGAAGTCTAGACTATTTCGGTCTAATCGGAGGTTGACACGAAAAGCTATGAGGCAAATTGCAATCAATGATGTCGTTGGTATACCACTTAATAAGAGTTTCAACTCTACGGTTGTAGAATCCGGTGGATATGATCAACTTCCCTTCATTGAAAAGGATTGTAGGAACTATATAGATAAAGTGTGTAAGCTTAGGTTGGGAAGTGGTGATGTGGTGGCATTACAAGACTTTTTTTATAGAATGCAAGTGCAATGCCCCGGGTTCTTCTTTATGCTTGATTTGGATGAAGAGTCACGCTTACGGAATGTTTTTTGGCTGAACAATCGATGTTGACATGCTTACAAAGATTTTGGGGATGTCATTACATTTCACACAACGTATCTTACCAATCGATATGACATGTCATTTGCGCCATTTGTAGGCGTGAATCACCATGGTCAATCAATCTTGCTTGGTTGTGGCCTAATCGCGAGTGAGCATACTCATACGTTTGTGTGGCTTTTTAGGGCTTGGCTTGAGTGTATGGACGGGTGTGCCCCGAACGGAATTATTACTAACAAAGATCGCGCTATGCAAAACACCATCCAAATAGTGTTTCCAAATACACAACACCGATGGTGTTTATGGCACATCATGAAGAAGCTACCGGAGAAGCTGGGAGGGTTTACCCATAAAGATGAAATTATGAACGGTATACATGATGCAGTATATGACTCCCAATTCCCTGTTGACTCTGAAGTTGGGTGGAAATCTCATTTGGAGAGGTGGTAACTTCTTTACCACACTAAAGGGTGTTTGGAACTGATTCTGCTTCTGCTTCTTTTTTTAAAGCAGAAGCGGAATCAGAATCAGTTTTCAGAAGCTGGTACCCCCAGCTTCTAAAAAACTGATTCTAGGAGTAAATTAGAGCACCAGAATCACTTCTGCATTTTCACCCAAACACTCCAACTTTTGCTTCTGCTCCCTGAAGGAGTAGAAACAGTTTTAAGAATTAGATCCAAACACCCGATAAATAAAAAACCAGACAAATGTTGTCTGGGACAGACATTAGTAGTCTGGGACAATAAACTATTCTCTATCTTATAGCCAGACAGTTTTTGTCGTGGCCAGGCATTAGTAGTCTGGAACACTTAACTACTCTCTGTCTCAGAGCCAGACAATTTGTGTCTGGGCCAGACATTAGTAGTCTAGTACACTTAACTACTCTCTGTCTCAGAGAGAGACAATTTGTGTCTGGGTCAGACATTAGTAGTCTGGGACACATCACTACTCTATGTCTCAAAGCCAGACAATTTCTGTCTGGGCCAGACATTAGTAGTTTGGGACACTTAACTAATCTCTCTCCCAAAGTCAGACAAATTTTTTCTGGGCCAAACATTAGTAGTCTGGGATACTTAACCAGTCTCTCTCTCAAAGGCACACAAATTTTGTCTGGGCCAGACATTAGCAGTCTGGGACACTTAACCACTCACTTAACATGTGTTCTGACTACGTATTGTGTATTAATCGTAGGTATTCACTTCAAGATGACGAATGGCTCAGAGTCATGTACGATGAACGTCATTAGGGCTGAGCAAAACCGACCCTACCCGAAGAACCCGATCGGGTGAACCCGATTTTTTGATATTGGGTCGGTTGACCCAACCCGAAACCAGTGACCCGACCCGCCCACCCTATACTTTTTGGACCGACACCCAGCGGGTAGGGTCCTCCTAATCCCTACCCGAACCGCCCGAAAAACCGACCAAGCCTAAGCCCATTACCCAACTCCCCAACTACCCAAGCCTATAAGGCCATTACCCAACTCCCCAAGCCCATTAGCCCACTCCCTTTACGGCTTTCCCTTATCCCTATTTCCCTTCGCCGGTTAACCACTTACCCTAGCTTACACTCTCAGACTCTCTCTCTCTAGCTCTTTAAGCGGCTAACCCTAATTTGGTCTGACTTCTCACTTCGTCGACCGCCGTTGCCGTCGTTGTAGGGCTGTAGGCCTGTAGTCCTCAACCGAGTGGAAGCCTTCATCTCCTTGTAGGGTTTACCGTCTCTACTCTCTAACCTAGTGGAAGCCTTTCATCTCCTTCGTCTTGAGCCGTTGAGGTATAAAATACTTATTTCGTTATTCGTATTATGGTAAGTTTAGTCCTTGATGATGCATGGATGTTCTGAGTTGTGATTAGTCTTGTGATGTTCGTATATTTGTGAAACTTGCATGTACAGATCTGTTCGAATGTTCGGTTATCCAGTTGTCCCTGTTAATTGTTGATGTATATTATGAATTTATGATGCATTCAGAATTTCAAATCTGTTTATTTGAAATATGAATGAAGTGTGGAAGCTAATCAAGCTATATATTCTATATTCATGAGTAATGTGTTGCCTACTGAGTACTGACTACGGTTATCCAGTTGTCCCTGTTATGTTGTTTGTTGTACATAAGTAACATAACTGCCTTATTATTTTGATGAAGAAGCCTTTTTCAACTCTAGTACTCAAACGAGTACAAAGAGTGAACTGGGTTCTTCAGAGTCTGTAGAGAAATGAAAAAGCAAAGTGCTTTTATCCTTCTGTAAATCAGCTTGCTGATTGTTCCAGACTTACATATTATGGTTATTATTTGTGAGATATGAACTCTGTGGAAGCTCTTACTGACTGCATATGTACAACTCTTATTCATGTGTTGCGTACTTGCCTTATCTGTGAGGTATGAACTCTGTGGAAGCTTAGTATACACATATCAATATATCATGTGTTTCTTACTTGCTTACATTAGATGGACCCTGAAGAATGTGTGACTTTTTCTACATCTGGATCTCAACCTCCTCTGAGTCAAGAAACAGTGGTGGAAAGTCAAATTCCTGAGCCTAACATTACCAATGAGCAGACTGCACCACCTGCTGTTTCTGGACAAAAGAGAAAAGTGGTTGACAAAAGATCTAAGATTTGGGATCACTTTGATGAAATTAAGGATGAAAAGGGTGTGGTTATTAAGGGGAGGTGCATATACTGTGCAAAAATATACTGTTGTCACTCTAAGAAACATGGAACTTCCTCCATCAGAAATCACATGCTTAATTGCATGAAAAACCCCCATGCTAAAGATACTAGACAAGCCCTATTAACCTTCCAGCCTGTACCTCCACAGACAGGTGAACCATCTGGAAAGACTGGGGTCATGGGAACTTGGGTATTTGATCAACAAGCTATTAGGAGAGCTCTAGGTGAAATGATAATCATTGATGAGCTTCCTTTTAGATTTGTAGACAGACAAGGTTTTAGGAATTTTGTTGCTGCAGCCTGTCCTAGGTTTCAAATTCCTTCTAGATGGACAATTGCTAGAGACATTTTTCAAATATACCTTGATGAAAAAATGACTCTAAAAAGGAATTTTAGGGAACACACTCATAGAGTTAGTATAACTACTTATACATGGACCTCTATTCAGAGGATAAATTACATGTGCATTACTGCTCATTTCATAGATCATCAGTGGAAGCTCCAGAAAAAAATAATTTCCTTTATCCCTGTCACCTCTCACAAAGGGGAATACCTTGCTAAAGCCCTAGAGAATTGCTTACTTGATTGGGGTCTGAAAAGTATTTTTACTGTGACTGTTGATAACGCTAGTAGTAATGATACAGTTGTTGGTTTTTTCAAGAAAAAATTAGTAGCCTGGGGTACTTCTTCTGTAAAAGTAAAGTATGTTCATATGTGTTGCATTGCACACATCTTGAACTTAGCATTACAAGATGGTCTTAAAGATTCAGACACTTCAGTCATGAGAGTTAGGGAAGCTGTTAAGTATGTTAGGAACTCACCTGCTAGGCTTCAAAAGTTCAAAGATATATCTGATTTGATAGGAGTGGAAGCCAAGAGTGGTCTGCACCTGGATGTTCCAACTAGGTGGAATTCTACTTACCTGATGCTAAAATCTACAGTTTGTAATGAGAAAGTGTTTGAAGCCTATGAGGAGAATGAATCTGCATATAGTACTGATTTGGGTTCTGACATGCCTGATGTTTTAGATTGGATTGCTGTTGAATCTTTTGTGACCATTCTAAAACATTTTTATGAAATGACACTAAGAATTTCAGGCTCAGTATATGTTACTTCCAATACCTTTTTTCTGAAATTTCTGACTTGTTCCTTGTCCTCAATGATATGGTTGCCTCTCCAACTGCTTCTGTCAGTGCCATGGGGAGTACTATGAAATCCAAACTAGACAAGTACTGGGGTGATCCTGAAAAGATGAACTATCTAATCTTCTATGCTAATATCTTAGATCCTAGGGAAAAGTTTGAGTATATGCCATTTCAGCTAAATGCTTTATATGGTGATAAAAAAGGTGCTGCTTTTTTTCTAAAAGTGAAGTCAGGTCTAACTGAGTTATTTGTTGATTATGTTTCAAGTTACTCTGACTGTGTTGGTGGAAGTTCTAATACAACTTTTATTTCTGGAGCATCTATGGAGTGTGGTAATTCTGAAAATATGCATGTGTCCAGGTTTAAGGCTGATCTTAAAAGAAGAAGCTTGAGAGTGGTCAGGTAGGAGTTAAAAAATCTGAACTTGATATATATTTAGCTGAGTCCATAATTGAGGAAGATGGGGACTTTGATATTCTAAGATGGTGGAAGTTAAATAGTGAAAGGTTTCCTATACTTTCCAAGATGGCTAGGGATGTACTTGGTGTTCCCATTTCCACAGTTGCTTCCGAGTCCACTTTCAGTACAAGTGGTAGGGTTTTGGACTGTTTTAGAAGTTCATTAAGATGTAAAATTGTGGAAGCCCTTATTTGTGCACAAGATTGGTTGAGATTGGCTCACCAGCCTATCTCAATTGAAGAAAACATTGATGAAGTAGAGAGACTGGAAAAAGGTATAACTTTTATAGTTTTATGTGTTTTCATGTATTATTTGCTTATTATGAATCTTCTTGTTTATATTTCATAATTCTAACAATTCTCTTTGTTTGTTATAGAAATAATGGATGGAAATGTTGGTGGTGGAACTGCTGCTCCTACTGGATCCTCTATTGTGCCATTAAGTGTACATTTTCTATATTTTATAGGGTTTAGGGTTGGCATTGCTCTTTGAGTTCATAACAAGCATTCTGACTTCTGAGCTATATGACATGTTTGGTTTTTGCCATTATTTGGTTGTTTGGCTATGATGAAGCTTCCACTCATTACTGCATTTAGGGTTTAGGGTTCGTGTTGCTCTTTCAGTTCATAAAATGGTAAGTTGTAACTGAAATTGTAGCAAATGCCCCCTATTTCCCCTTATGAATGATAAAAAGCATTCTGAGCTCTGAACATTAGTACATCAATAATTGATTATGTGCATTCTGAGCTGTATGTGTATGTGCATTCTGACTTGACTTCTGAGCTCTCTGATTATGTATAATGTATTATGAGTATGTATAATATGTATAGGTTTGAATGTTTGAATGTGTATGCACATGAGTACATGACTCTCTGATTTGGCATTATGTGGTTGTTTTTCCATGTGCATTCTGACTTCTGAGCTCTCTGATTATGTATAATGTATTATGAGTATGATTATGTCATTCTGGAAAGCATTCTGGCAACTGTGAACTGTCCCTGGACTCTTGTCCCTTGCTCTGACTTGTTCAGGTTTTGTGTAAGTAACTCATAATCCCATTAATCCTTGACTATATCATTTCTATTAAATTTCATTGGCTATGATGAAGCTTCCACACATTACTGAATGTATGGTTTAAGGTTGGTATAGCTCTTTCAGTTCACAACATGTAAGTTGTAACTGAAATTGTAGCAGTTGCCCCTATATTCCTGGTGAAGGATAACAAGCATTCTGAGTCAGTGATTTTTCTGATTTGTTATTTTGTTTCATTAACTTATCCAAGTTACTCTGACTTCTTATACATGTATAATTGACTTATTATAAATTTATACATATGCAGGTGGAAACTTGAAGCTGGTGAAGGATGTTAATGAATTATGTAGCATTTTGTAATTTGTTTAAGTTTGTTCTAAAGTTTGTTTATTAAAGTTTGTTCTAATTTTGTAATTTTGCGTACTTGTATTAAATTTGTTTATGAAGCTGTGTATTCTTTACTTTGTTCTATAAGTTTAAAAGATTGGTATCAAATTGCCATATATTTTACTTGAACATTTTGTCTATGAACATTTTGTATGAGTTACTTGAACCCGACATAACCCGATACCCGAACCGAACCCGCCCTACCCGAAGCTCAATAAAACCCGAAAAATTTAGGGTAAAAAAACATAGAGTAGGATAGGCTAATTACACATCCGATACCCGAAAGGGTCGTGGGTTCACCCACCCGCCCGACCCGAACCCGCCCGATGCTCAGCCCTAAACGTCATAGGTGGGTTCTTTGTTACTTGAAACCTACATTTTGGGTGGGTATGTCAACAACTCAATGAAGTGAGAGCATGAACGCTTTCTTTGATGGTTTTGTGCACTAAAAAACAAGTCTTAAACAATTTGTCGAGCAATATGGTCGTGCCTTAAAATGTAAGGCTGAAAAAGGGTTCCAAGCGGACGCAAATTCATTTACAAAATTCATACCATGTGTGTCTTCTTTCGCAATGGAGAACTACATTTAAAGGGGGCTGACTGTCATCACCTTCTATCCAATCTTTAAGTTCATTACATTCCTCATGTGTTTTAGCAATGAAGATTGGGTGGATGGTGTGACTAGGTTCAGTAATGTGTTTGGCCCGCTTTCCTCTTGGTTGAGTGTAAGGGCTGACCCTGTACTTCGAAGGAAATCTTGGCCTTTTCGAAAGCACATCCATGGATATGTCTTGAGTCGTGGAAATCTTAATGGGAAGGGTTTGTAAGTCCTCCACAACCTCATCCCAGAAAGATTCATCACATGGGGAAGAACTTGTGAGCTCAGCAGCAGCCACCTATAAAAAACAGTCAAATGCAACACATTGTGAAGATGTTTCTAAACAAACAATTGAATTGAATGAGACAGACATTTCAACTTACTTCAAGAGGGGCAGGCGAGATGATCGGATTCAAAGTTGTAGTAGCATCACACTCCCTTTCATCCTTTGAATCATCCACAACATCAGCCAGCTACATAAAATCAACCAAACAAAAAAGTGTGTTAAAATGTTTGTAGACAGACAATTAGATTCAATGAGACAGACATATTCACTTACTTCATTGAGGATGCTTGAGATGATCTGAACCGAAGGTGCAGTGACATCAGACTCCATCACATGGTCTACATCATCTCCAACGGCCGTTGGGCCAGATAGTTCAGTCACCTATGTAGCCACCTACATTAAATCCACCACCAAGTGCAAGAATCATTTAAAATGTGTGTAGCCAGACTTCTTTATTATGTATGGGACAGTCAATTTCACTTACTACTTCAACGTATGTTGGGTCCTCAAGATCATCAAATTCCATTGCGTGGCAACATTCTGGACACCAACCTGCACAACCATAGTATTAACACACAATGTCCCAAAATAAAAAAGAAAACAATAAGACATCAAATTCAATTGCGTGGCAACATTCTGGACACCAACCTGATCCGCATTCTCATTATCATCAACCTCCTTGGCACCAACCTACAAAACAATTGTATTAACACTACCAGTTTGAATTAAACAATGAATAACACATCAAATCTTCCTTACCTCAGCCGCCTTGTCTGACACACCACAGGGTGCACTCACCCTCTCTTCCATCAACTTCAACCTGGTTTCCAAATCTGTCACATGCTTCCGCAGAGCTTTAATCTCCTCCATCACTTTGGCCTTGAACCCCTTCCTCCCTACTTCTTCATCCTCGTTCTCCTCTGTTTCTTCTTCATCATCCTCATCAACATCTTCCTCTGCTTCCTCCTCCTACACATGAAACAGACAAATTATATAATACGATGTTATGACAATCAAATAACTTAAAGAAAATAAGATATAATACATCATCATTGTCCTTAAAAACCAATTCATTCAGCTTCCGTGCATGAAAGAATCCATAACCCTTCCAGTTCATCATAGGGATGTCTTCATTACCAACTCGTTCAGCAAATTTCTCTCCAAGGTTAGGCACGGTCTCATACGCCCAAACCTATATATAAAAATAAATATGTTTGTCTGCCCAAAATTTGTACATATAAATGTCTGTTTGTTTAAATAAACGTCTGTCTATCGAATGAACTTAGCCGCATGGAGCATATATGTGTCTGTCTTCATTAGTAAGTGGTCTATGTGAAGATAGAAATTAATGTCTCAAGATTAAACTACAAATGAGTGATAAAAATTTACATTACCTGTAGAATATGAGGACATCCGTATAGAGTGAACTTGACATTTTTGGCATTGCTTTTTTTGAACCTCCCGGGCTGACCTTTCATGATACTTTTCAGGTTTTCAACCATTATGTTCTAGGCCTCCAAACCTCAGGGATACATCGTAAACTTGTCAAACTCGTCCGCCCATTTCACGCAGTCCAAATTTATTTTTGTTTTGTTATCTCTTTCAAGCAAAACACTCACAAGGTAACACAAGGACACTAGCTTGAGAGGGTCAGTGGGATCTCCTCTTTTAGCAGGCTTGAATGACTTCAACTTTTCCTTCAACGTCTTGAAGGTTATGTCCGTTGATCCAGCAAAGCACTTCTCAAACACCTTCCCATGAACCTCTTCATGAATACAAAACACAGGCTTTTCCCGTGATGGTTTTATCCCAGAGATGCGGCAGAAATCCACGTAGATAAACTTCAGCAACTTCCCTTGAATATCAAACCATAACTCGTCATCGGGTTGCTCCCGTACAAGCCTGGGCAGAAGAGAATGGATAATTTGTCCAGAAAATTGTATCTCTAGCACAGATATTAGGTGGCCCCATGGCAGCTTCTTAAACTCCTCCAGATGCTTCTTGGTTGATAGGCACTAGTTGTTAGTGCCTAAGTATACATTTTTATTATTGTTTGTAATGTTTATTTACTAATTTTGTGCAAGTTTATAGTTGTTAGTTTGCATTTGATTGTAATCGTATTTCTAGCATTTTATTGTTTGTTGTAAGTTGTAGTTAGTTTGGCTATAAGTTTAGGATAGGTTTGGAAGCAAAAAGGATGAAGAAACCTGAGTTTTGTGCAAAACCCGGTCGGGTATGGACTTTACCCGGCCGGGTATGAAGTGACAAAGGAAACTGCTGCAAAACTAGCAAATACCCAGTCGGGTATTCCATATACCCGGTCGGGTATTCTGTGATTTCGGACCAAAGAACGTGCAGAAGACACAAAAACATGGGGAAATATTTGATTTGGTAAATACCCGGTCGGGTATGTCAAAATACCCGGCCGGGTATCCGGCATTAGGTGTTGAAAACACCTATAAATAGCCCCATTTTCCTTCACATTTCATCATCCCTTCTTCCATTCTCTTTAGCTCAGCTTAGAATAGCATTTCTTTATATTTTTCTAGCTATGTTTAGCCTCCAAATGAGGAGCTAAACTTCCATTCTTGGTTTTGCTCTTGAAGCTTGTTGATTATTAAAGTTGTGAGTTATTTTCTTAACTTCTTCTCTTGATTATTAATTCTTCCCTTAATCTCATTCTATATTAATGTTGGAGGGTTGCTAAGTGACGATTAGTTAACGTTCCGACATTAATTACTACTAGAAACGATCAACGAACCGATGGTTAATCGTTGGTGGTTTCACAAGTAAGTAACTTCGGTTTATTAATGCACGGTCGTGGTTAATAGACTTAAAAGGGATCAATTTTGTTGGTTAAACCGAAACCGTTGTGTTAAGGTTATCAATCTCAATTGATTTCATCAAGGAGTTAAAAACATTGAATGCTACTATTATATCGGTATAAGGCGTTGTTCTATATTTGATTAATAGTAAGGGTTATTAATGAACGGTCGTTGTTAATAACTACCCTCGATGAATTGGAGATACTCCTCGATTGAGTATTCGAGAGGGGATAAGTTATAGATATAACAAGGATCGACTAAAATATATCAACAAGTGGAAAGTAGCAAAGCCAAGTCCCTTTTATTCTTGAATTAAACACATATAGGTTGTTCATCTTAGTTTTTAATTAAATTAAGTCACTCAAACCAAACCCCCCCCCCCCCCCTTTTATTCATTAAGTTCATAAAAAGAGAATTATACCTTTCCCTGTGGATACGAACTCTACTACGCTATACTACGTATAAGTGTTAGTATTGAATTTATTTTGACGCACCGTGACAAAGTGCTCGTCAAATTTGGCGCCGTTGCCGGGGAAAGGCAATTAATTTTTCTTTTTATTTTATTTCAAAGAGAAATCCAAAAAAATAATATATAAAGTTTTCTATTTTTGCTGAGCTTTGTTTGAGTATATGGTAAAAACCCGATCCATAAACCAACTCACCTACCAAACAAACCCCGAAATAGAAAAAGTTCTCGAGCGGTTAAAGAATAAATTCTCAAATACCGACTCGGGGGAATCCTCAAGTGCTAGTTCTCAATCTAGCGAGTCCGAAGAGTCAATATCAATGGCTCTTGAAACAAGAACGCTAAGGGAGCTCACAGCCCCCAATCTAAATCAACAACCCTTATGTATCACCTTCCCAACTCTTGATGCGGGTGCTACATTTGAGTTGAAATCCGGACTCATACATCTACTTCCATCTTTCCACGGGCTAAGAGGAGAGGATCCGAATAAACATCTTTCGGAGTTCCACATCGTTTGCACAAGCATGTGCCCGAACGGTGTTACCGAGGAACAAATTAAGTTGAGGGCTTTCCCATTCTCCCTCAAAGACACCGCCAAAGATTGGCTATTCTATCTTCCCTCGGGAAGCATAGACACTTGGGCAGCCATGAAGAAGAGCTTCCTCGAAAGGTATTATCCCGCCTCCATCTCCTCATCTTTAAAGAAACAAATCAGCAATGTGGAGCAAAAAGATGATGAATCGTTCTACGAATTCTGGGAACGATTCAAGAAACTCTGTGCGAGCTGTCCGTATCACGGCTACTCGGAGCAAGACCTCATCCTTTACTTTTATGATGGTCTTTGCGATGATGATAGACGGATGATCAATGCTGCATGTGGAGGAGGAATAGTCAACAAAACTCCTTCTCAAGCTAGGAATCTTATCTCGGAGTTGGCCGAAAATTGTAGACACTATGATCGGCGGTCAACAAAGAGAGTTATGGCAGCAGAATCCAACAACTCATTGGAGAGTCAAGTAGCCGGCTTGACTTCTTTGGTTAAAGACTTCCTTTTGAATCCAAAAATCCAAGAAGTCAAGGTCTGCGGCATCTGTTCAACACAAGGGCATCCCACAGATTCTTGCCCAACTTTACAAGAGGAGAACTCCGAGCAAGTCAATGCTTTGGGGTTCCAAGGCCAAAGGAGGTACGATCCTCACGGCAACACCTACAATCCAGGATGGAGGGATCATCCAAATCTAAGGTACGGAAACCCTCAACCCCCTCAACAAACAAACTCTCCCCCTCCTCAACAATTTAAACAACAAGGCCAAACATCGAACTCAAGCATGTCCACCGAAGACATGATTCGAGCATTAGCCATGAATATGACTACGATGCAACAAAGTGTGGCCCAATTTCAAGAAACCACAAAGTCTAGCATCCACAATTTGGAAAGCCAAATGAGCCAAATCTCAAACGCCGTGAGTAGGCTAGAAGCTAGGGATTCGGCAAAACTCCCATCTCAAACGGAGCCGAACCCGAGGCAACAAGCTCATGCGGTCACTTTGAGAAGTGGCAAAGAGTTGGTTATGGCTAAGGCGAAAGCAAAGAGCCATGTGGGAGAAGAGGAGGAGGAGATCATGATGCCAATCACAAACCCTCAAAATGAAGAAGAAAAGGAGGAGGAAATCACACCTCAAAGAAAGTTCCCACCGCTCAACTCATATGAGCCGGTGCCACCTTTTCCGGAGGCTCTCAAGGATAACCGGAGATACAACAATGACAAAGACATCTATGAGACCTTCAACAAATGTGAGGTAAATATTCCTCTTCTCAATTTAATAAAAGGTGTTCCTAGGTTTGCAAAGTTTTTAAAAGAACTTTGCACAATTAAAAGGAAACACAAGTTGAATGGAAAGCATAAAATCCAAGTAACTGAAAGAGTGTCGGCCGTTTTTCAAAAGAAACTGCCTAAAAAGTATAGTGATCCGGGAATGTTCACTATACCATGTAAACTTGGAAATTCTAGTTCTTCTAGGGCTATGTTAGATTTGGGTGCATCAATCAATGTCATCCCGTATTCTCTATATAAGTCCCTAGAACTAGGACCTTTACATGAGACGGGGGTCGTTATCCAACTTGCCGATAGATCCAATACCTACCCAAAAGGTGTGGTAGAGGATGTTCTCGTCATGGTGGATAATTTAATCTTTCCCGCTGATTTTTACGTTCTTGAAATGGAGAACGATAAAAATGCAGTCCCAATTTTACTAGGCCGCCCCTTTTTGAAAACGGCTAAGGCAAAAATTGACGTCTTTAGTGGAGTGTTAACCATGGAGTTCGATGGTGAAAGAGTCGAATTTAATATCTACGACTCCATGAAATACCCCACTGAGGATCACTCTCTATTTGCGATTGACACTTGCGACACTTGGGTCCAAGATGTATTTGAAATTGAGGGCAAGGATGAAGCATTAAGCGCAATAGAAAACGACATAGAGGATTTTACATTGGAATACTCTATGTCAAATAACATGAAGATTATGGTGGCGGAGTTAAATCAACTCCCACTTTTGCCACCGGGCTCTAAAGCCCTCCCACTAACCATTCCAAGCGAGAAGCCGCTACCATCTGTTTTGCAGGCACCGGAGGTGGAATTAAAACCACTCCCTGAAAATATGAAGCATGCGTTCTTGGGTGAGAATCGCACCCTACCGGTGATTATTTCAAATGCCCTGTCCCAAGAACAAGAAGAAAGATTGATCGCGGTCTTGAAGGAATATAAATTGGCCATTGGATGGTCTATTGCCGACATCAAAGGCATTAGTCCATCCACATGCATGCACAGGATCTTGCTCGAAGATGAGGCCAAAGTGGTGAGACAACCGCAACGAAGATTGAACCCACCCATGATGGAGGTGGTGAAAAAGGAGGTAATCAAATTGCTTCAAATGGGAATCATTTTCCCCATTTCTGATAGCAAGTGGGTGAGTCCCACTCAAGTGGTGCCAAAGAAGACCGGAGTGACGGTCATTGAAAACAAGGATGGCGAGATGGTGCCCACCCGAGTTCAAAACGGGTGGCGAGTATGCATTGACTACCGAAGACTCAATTCGGTGACTAGGAAAGACTTCTTTCCATTGCCTTTTATTGATCAAATGCTAGAGAGGTTAGTTGGGCACAAGTTCTATTGTTTTCTCGATGGTTACTCCGGGTATTTCCAAATACCAATAGCCCCGGAGGACCAAGAGAAAACAACCTTCACATGTCCATTTGGCACTTTTGCCTACCGACGAATGCCCTTTGGATTATGCAACGCACCGGGCACCTTTCAAAGGTGCATGATGAGCATCTTTTCAGAATTTGTGGAGGTATTCATGGAGGTCTTTATGGATGATTTCACAATCCATGGCGACTCTTTTGACTCTTGCCTATATCACCTCACCCTTGTGCTAAAGAGTTGCATTGAATCCAACCTTGTGCTGAACTCCGAAAAATGCCACTTCATGGTAGAACAAGGGATTGTTCTTGGGCATGTGATCTCATCAAAGGGGATCGAGGTGGACAAAGCAAAGATCGATGTGATTCAAACGCTCCCGTACCCCACAAATGTACGGGACATCCGCTCTTTCCTCGGCCACGCCGGTTTCTATAGGAGATTCATCAAGGATTTCTCAAAAATCTCATCTCCTCTTTGCAAACTTTTACAAAAGGAGGTGGAATTTAATCTAAACGATGAATGCAAAGAGGCTTTTGACACTTTGAAAGCAAGATTGGTGACTGCCCCGATCATACAGGCTCCCGACTGGTCTCTTCCTTTTGAGATCATGTGCGACGCAAGTGACTATGCGATGGGGGCTGTTTTGGGCCAGAAAGTTGGAAGAGCCTCCCATGTCATCTACTACGCCTCATCAACCCTCAACGAAGCCCAAAAGAACTACTCCACCACCGAGAAGGAAATGCTAGCGGTGGTTTTTGCTTTGGAAAAGTTTCGTTCCTACCTTCTTGGAACAAAAGTTATTGTCTACACCGACCATGCCGCTCTTCGATTCCTTATGACAAAGAAAGAAGCCAAACCAAGACTCATTCGATGGGTCCTTCTATTGAGTGAGTTTGATGTGGAAATCAAAGACAAGAAAGGAGCGGAGAATTTGGTGGCTGATCATTTAAGCCGCCTCATCCCTCACAAAGACATCGAAGACCTCCACACAAATCTCATCAAAGGAGAATTCCCGGACGAAACTCTCTTCTCCATCAAAGTCACACAACCATGGTACGCAAATATCGTGAACTTCCTCGTTTCCGGCAAATTTCCTCCACAACTCTCAAAATCTCAAAAAGAAAAATTAAGAATGAATTCAAGACTCTATGTGTGGGATGACCCATATTTGTGGAAGCATTGTAAGGATCAAATAATCCGAAGATGCATCCCTGAATATGAGATAGCCCACATCATAGAGTTTTGTCACTCTTATGCTTGTGGAGGACATTTCGGCCCGAAACGAACAGCAATGAAGATACATGAGAGCGGGTTTTGGTGGCCGAGTCTATTTCGAGATGCACACGGCTTTTGTCGATCTTGTGACAATTGCCAAAGAGCGGGCAACATTTCCAGGAGGAATGAGATGCCACAAAACCCCATGCTTTTCTGTGAGATTTTCGATGCATGGGGTATCGACTTCATGGGACCATTCCCAAATTCCCAAGGTAACATATACATCCTTCTTGCAGTAGACTACGTCTCCAAATGGGTGGAGGCCAAAGCAACAAAAACTGATGATGCCAAGGTGGTGGCTAGTTTTCTCAAATCACACATATTTTCAAGGTTCGGGGTCCCTCGAATTTTAATTAGCGATCGAGGCACACATTTTTGCAATAAAATTGTGGGATCCCTACTGAAAAAATATGGTGTGACTCATAAAATTTCTACAGCCTACCACCCTCAAACAAATGGCCAAGCGGAGACCTCAAACAGGGAGTTGAAATCTATACTCCAGAAAACAGTGAACCCGAACAGGAAGGATTGGAGTATACGCATTGATGATGCGCTATGGGCATACTGAACTGCTTACAAAACCCCAATCGGTATGTCTCCTTATAGACTTGTGTTTGGGAAAGCATGTCATCTCCCTGTAGAGCTCGAACACAAGTCTTATTGGGCGGTTAAAGAATTCAACCTCAATCTTGACGAGGCCGGTGTACATAGGAAGCTCCAATTACAAGAACTGGAAGAACTTCGCCTGGATTCTTATGACAATGCAGAAATATACAAAAGAAAGACGAAGGAGTGGCATGATAAAATGATCATACGAAAAGACTTTAAACTTGATGAAAAAGTCCTCCTATTCCAATCACGCCTTCGTCTATTTCCGGGAAAGCTGAGATCTCGTTGGACCGGACCATACAAAGTGGTCAAAACATATCCACACGGGGCGTGGAAATTCAGGACCTGGAGACGGGAGAGGTGCTGAAAGTGAACGGACAGAGATTAAAACCCTTCTTTGAGGGTTTTCAACCCAAAAATGTGGAAGTCGTAGACCTTTCTGAACCGGTCTACGAATGAGGAACAGCAGAAGATATCGTCGAGCCACGACGTTAAATAAAGCGCTTCTTGGGAGGCAACCCATGCACGGTATAATTTTTTTCCTTTTTTCTTCTTTTTATTTTAGTAGAGTGTGTGTGTAAAATCTTTTCAAAAAAAATATATATATAATTTTGAGAAAAACCCGCCCGGGTATTCCCAAACCCGGTCGGGTATCAGCACAAAAGGAGAATACCCGGCCATTCCATCCACCGGGTAAAAATGAAAAATCAAAAAAATAAAAATAAAAACTCGACCGGGTATGTAGACAACCCGACCGGGTTTTGGTATTTTTTCACCCCTGGGAGCTACTGTCAAGCATACCCATTCGGGTATCAACCAAAAAACCGGCCGGGCATCAAAAAGATTAAAAACGGTGTGAAATAGCCTAATACCCGACCGGGTATTACAAAAACCCGACCGGGTATTCAGCAAAAAAAACATTCTGCCTTCCAGAAAAGCAAAAACCCATTCGGGTATTACAAGAAAACCGGCCGGGTAAAAATAAAGGAAAAGGCAAAAAAATAGCCTAATACCCGACCGGGTATTACAAAAACCCGACCGGGTATTTAGCCAAAAAGGCTTCTGCCTACGGGAAATAGAATACCCATTCGGGTATCAGGAGTACCCGGCCGGGTATTTGTGCGAAACAAGCCCTTTTTTACGGGATTTTCACCCAAAATCCTTCCCCAACCCTCCATCTTCTTCTTCTTCCCCAAACAACAAATCCCCCAAACCTCCATAGCCAAACTTTCCAAGCTCCAATCCATTCCAATCATCCATCTAAATCCCAAATAAACTCCATTTTCTTCTTCCCCACATCATCCTCTCCATTTCTACACCCACAAAAAACACCAAACACCCCAAAATCCCCAAAATCCGAAAAACCCTATACCCAAATCCTCAAGGTCCGATTTTCCCTCAAATTAACCCAAACCTAACCTCATTTCTTCTTCCCCACATCATTCTCTACACCTCCACACCCTCAAAAACACCCAATTCCCAAAAAGTCCACATTTTTCACTCCACCAAGCCCCAAGTCCGAAAATCCAACCCCAAAGTCCAAGAAAAAGTTAACTATGGCACCTAAAAGGACTAGAGCATCTTCCTCCAATTCAAGTGCTCCAATTCCACAAGTTCCGGGGTATGAAAGCATCGAATTCACGTCTAGGGCTCATCACAAGAAATTCCTCACCCAACTCAACCGAGAGGTACATTCCACACGATTTCTTTGTCATGAAACATTGCGAGCATTGATGTTGTATGATATGATGCTAGAATTGTGCAACAACATAGGACTTACTACATTGTTCCACATGTCCTATAATATCTACACAAGAATTATGTATGAGTTCCTAGCATCGGTTGAATTTACTGAGGATAAAGAGGACACCTATGAGAGCAAACTCACGTTTCGGTATAACAACATACCAAGAACTTTAACGAAACGTGAGTTTGCCGAGCTATTTGGTCTACCGGTTTTAGGTGTGGAGGAAAGAAAGGTAAGAAGTGATAAGACCATTGTGCATGATTTGTGGCGAAGAATGACAGGGGTTAGGGTGTTTAAATCTTCACATATGCATATTACACATGTTCAACACCCTGCCCTTCGAATCGCACTAAAATGGTTTGAGTATCATGTCTTTGGGAAGCCAAATAATCATCAAACAAGGATTAGTGAATTGGCCGTTCTTGCTATGGGTATCTTCCCAGAAGATCCTAGATTAGATCTTGCTTCAATTTTGTGGGACCATTTAAAAAAGGAATGTGAAGCTATGGGTGAAATTTTCATAGGAGGATACATACATCATATATGTACCAAATTTGGCTATTGTGCAAATAGACAAGTTCAAGATTGGAATTTCCTTAATCTTAAGTTCCTACTCACTGCACATGACGTGAGTCACTCCCACACCATTGGGACCACAGCATTTTACCATTGGACCATTAACCCCTCACCCACACAATTTTTTACAATCCCCTCCGATGAACTTCCAAACATCTTTAACCATCAACTCGGGGATAGGAGACATCTTTGCCTACCAGGAACTACCCCTGACCACTATCTTTATGACATTCCTCAACTTGAGCCACCACCCAGCCCCGAACAACCACAAGAAGAGCCACAACCCGATCCCCAACCCCCTCAATACACCCCCTTTGAACAACAAATGCTGGCTGGTATACAACAACTCAATCTTAACCAAACGGCAATGAACACACGCATTGACGATCTCTACAGTGCGTACCAAAGGGTGGAAGACGATCAAAGACGGGCCTTCGGGCCTATGTATGCATATTTTGACCAGCAAGGGTACTTTTCCCACATGCCCACTCCAGTCCAACATCCTACATGGTATGACCCCTCACATTGGGGTAATTTCGGAGGATCTAGCTCCGGAGGAGGTGGACAAGCTGGCGGTGATGGTGTTGACAGGGATTTCGGAGGTGGTGATGGCGGATATGGCGGCAGCCATGACACAAACGATGAGGAATACCCATATACAGGCGATTTTCATGACAGATACTATGGTCAGGGTGGATTCTTTGATGGAGGAGATGCGGGCGGCCACTAGGGGCAGTGCCATTAACTAGCTGGGGGGGAGAATTATTCTGGTATGCTCCCATTTCATACTCTTTATTCTTGCTATATAAAAACAAAAAAAAAAACAAAAAAGAAAAAAAAAAGATAAAAAAAAATATTTAAGCTTGTTAGGTTGAAAACCCAAAAAGGGCAACTTAAGCAAAATAAAAGCAAAAAAGAAGAGTGAGTTGGGGAGAATTAAAAAGGAAAATGTGGGAAGCTGGGATGAAAACCCGAAAGGGCACCTAGGCAAAATGAGAGAATGAGAGAAAGTATTTCTTTTGTATTTGCAGGATCCTAAGGGTACACATAAGGAGCAAAAGAAGAGAAACCCAATGATGGTGAAGACCTTTTATTCATGTGTTTTGATCATTGAAACATTCTTTTATGTTGATTTTCAAAAACACTTGTGAATGGTTGTAATTGCTACAATTGTTGGTTTGGAAACTTCATGGACATGATTTGTTTTCCTCGAGACGAGTAAAAGTTCAAGTGTGGGGGTGTTTGATAGGCACTAGTTGTTAGTGCCTAAGTATACATTTTTATTATTGTTTGTAATGTTTATTTACTAATTTCGTGCAAGTTTATAGTTGTTAGTTTGCATTTGATTGTAATCGTATTTCTAGCATTTTATTGTTTGTTGTAAGTTGTAGTTAGTTTGGCTATAAGTTTAGGATAGGTTTGGAAGCAAAAAGGATGAAGAAACCTGAGTTTTGTGCAAAACCCGGTCGGGTATGGACTTTACCCGGCCGGGTATGAAGTGACAAAGGAAACTGCTGCAAAACTAGCAAATACCCGGTCGGGTATTCCATATACCCGGTCGGGTATTCTGTGATTTCGGACCAAAGAACGTGCAGAAGACACAAAAACATGGGGAAATATTTGATTTGGTAAATACCCGGTCGGGTATGTCAAAATACCCGGCCGGGTATCCGGCATTAGGTGTTGAAAACACCTATAAATAGCCCCATTTTCCTTCACATTTCATCATCCCTTCTTCCATTCTCTTTAGCTCAGCTTAGAATAGCATTTCTTTATATTTTTCTAGCTATGTTTAGCCTCCAAATGAGGAGCTAAACTTCCATTCTTGGTTTTGCTCTTGAAGCTTGTTGATTATTAAAGTTGTGAGTTATTTTCTTAACTTCTTCTCTTGATTATTAATTCTTCCCTTAATCTCATTCTATATTAATGTTGGAGGGTTGCTAAGTGACGATTAGTTAACGTTCCGACATTAATTACTACTAGAAACGATCAACGAACCGATGGTTAATCGTTGGTGGTTTCACAAGTAAGTAACTTCGGTTTATTAATGCACGGTCGTGGTTAATAGACTTAAGAGGGATCAATTTTGTTGGTTAAACCGAAACCGTTGTGTTAAGGTTATCAATCTCAATTGATTTCATCAAGGAGTTAAAAAGATTGAATGCTACTATTATATCGGTATAAGGCGTTGTTCTATATTTGATTAATAGTAAGGGTTATTAATGAACGGTCGTTGTTAATAACTACCCTCGATGAATTGGAGATACTCCTCGATTGAGTATTCGAGAGGGGATAAGTTATAGATATAACAAGGATCGACTAAAATATATCAACAAGTGGAAAGTAGCAAAGCCAAGTCCCTTTTATACTTGAATTAAACACATATAGGTTGTTCATCTTAGTTTTTAATTAAATTAAGTCACTCAAACCAACCCCCCCCCCCCCCCCCCCCCTTTTTTATTCATTAAGTTCATAAAAAGAGAATTATACCTTTCCTTGTGGATACGAACTCTACTACGCTATACTACGTATAAGTGTTAGTATTGAATTTATTTTGACGCACCGTGACAAAGTGCTCGTCATTGGTCAACGCAGATTGCACCAAGGTTCCGGCCTCTTTGAAAAATGAGCACACGGAATACTGGGTAGGAAACTGCTTCGACACAGCCACACATGAACTTGTAGTGCAAAAGCCCTGTATAATTTCAACCAATACATATCACACGTTTCAGGCAAATCAGTTACATTACAAAGTAATTAAAAATGACGGGACAGATGAAAATGGGTTGCCAGACAACTACTAGTACATGACAGATGACTCATATGGGCTGCCAAGCCATTTATTTGACTTGAAAGACAACTACAGACCAAATTTAAACAATTCAAATTCACGACCCAGATATTTCATATGGATGGACAGACAACTACTTGTACATGACAGAAAACTAGAAATGGGTTGTCACACAATTTCTTTGACTTCACAGACAACTACAAACCTAATTTATACAATTCAAATTGATAAGCCGGATCTTTCATATGGCTTGCCAGACAATTCTATTGTCATCACAGACAACTACAGACCTACTTTCAAGAGTTCTATCACACACAACTTCACAAGACATTTTAATCACATACAGTTAAAACACATGTACACAAATAGTTCACAAGACAACTTCAAAGTATTCACAAACATAATGACAAACAACACAAAAATTACAACTCTATTCACACCAACGTAAAATCAATTCAACAAAAATAGAACAAATTCCATACCTTTCAGCCATTTGTGATAAGCTTGTGCGAACCATGGAGTCAAAAACCTTCGGAATGGGTTCTGGCGCTTCGTTTGTTTCGTGGGGGTCAGGGAAATGCTTCGTTCGTGGGGGTGAGGAGATCAGGGAAGATAGATGGGTTCTGGCGGTTGTTGTTTGGTTGTGGCGGATGGGTTCTGGCGGATGTTGTTTGGTTGTGGCGGATGGATTCTGGCGGTTTCAACAGAATGTAGGTTGGGTTGTGGGGCTGAGGACGGAGGTTGGACGGCGGTTGTGGCGGATGGGTTGGGAAGTGTTGAGGTCGGTGCGGGTGGGAGGTTTTGGAAAGTTTCTGGGGAAGGGAAAGGGTGGGAGGGCGGGAGATTTGGAAGTGGAGGTGAGGGGAAGTTTGGATGCACGTGGAGGTAAGGTGAGGGGGGTAAATTTTTAGGAAGGGTATTTATATGGAGTATGAAATGGGGTAAACTTGGGGTACCTTTAGCAAAATTGTAAAATTATACTCTCTCGGTCACTCCCCTAAAATAGTTCCCAAAGGATTTGGATTGAAGTTTTAGAAACTAGGAATAAAGTGGAAATGTATGCTCGTGATTGAGTAAAAAAAGCTAAATGAATGGTAGCTACACAATTTTCTAAAAAGAGAAATGAGAACAATTTTTTGGGACGGCCCAAAAATGAAATTGGGAACTATTTTGCGGGACGGAGGGAGTATATTTAGAATGTTTTTACTAAGAAAACTCTTTCTTTGGAAGAAAAATTAAGGAAAATGCTTAGTGTACATGAGTTTTACACAGTGTACACATTATAAAAGCAAAAAAAAACCATTTTATCTCTTGCACCTTCTCTCTTCATTTCTCCATCATCTCTTTCACTGCCTTTTTAAATCAATTTTTTTTCATTACTTACACAAATTCAGTTTATTTATCTTATTTCACTTATTTTTGTTATTTTTTGATTTTTTTCTCAAATTACATGTAAATTGATCGCGTATACAACTACATCATTCATTTGGGTGTATAAAATCAATTACATTTTTTGTTCACTCAAACGATTAAAATTAATCACACAGACAAATAAAGTAGATCACACAATTAATTATTATGTGTGAGCCACTCAATTATTATCTGTATGGTAAATATTGTTTGTGCACACAAGCAAATAATTGTCTGTGCAACAGGCAAATATTGTCTATGCACACAAACACTAGACACATATAGATTGATCTGCACGCTAGTGTCAGTCTGAGACGGCTGTCAGTGTACTTGTTTACAAGAAATTAATGTTTGTGGATACAGACAAGATTTGTCTGTGTACATAGCCAACTATTGTCTGTTCTCACAAACAACTCCGTACCAATTGTCTGTGACCGACATTTTGTGTACAAATTGTATACAACTTGTGTACACGTAGCATTTCTGAAAAAATAATACTACCCGATGAAACTCACAATTAATTGCCAAAAGGCTAACAATACAGGAAGGATGGACATCAAACCTATCCCTACGACCCGGAGATGAAACGGCCTCCCTTGCAAGTGTATGAGAAGTTCGATTAGCAGATCGCTTACAAAAAATGGGACGGAGATAGTAAGGGCCTGTTTACTAACAGAAATATTTTTCTGTTTTCATTTTCTGTTTTCAAATCTCCAGTTTTCTGTTTTCATTTTCCAGTTTTTTGTTTTCCAAATCAGAAAACATGTTTACCAGGGTTTTTCAATTTTCCATTTCATTTTTAACAGAAAATGTTGACTTAATATTTGAAAAAAATGCACAATTACAAACATTTGGAATAACACAAAAAATTAACATAAATGTTTTCTAACCCTGAAAGTTAAATAAGTGACATTATGTTAATCAGAACAACAGTTGTACTTTGACATCTCATACATTATAATTATCCCAGATTGCATTTGTAATACTCTACCAGACATTTGAGCAACTGAACTATTGGGAGAATAACCCATCTGAACTATCTGAACTATACTTCAAAGAAGGGCTTATTTATTAACCCTCTCACTGTCTCAACACAAGCATTATAGTGGATATTGGGAGAATCTATTAAGAGCTTTCTCTTTTCCCTACTAATAATTTGTCATTTTTTACTTCAAGAACTTGCACCACACATAATCTCAAATACAACCCAAGGCAGGAAAAGTAGGTAAATATGTGGGTACCTAAAAGAAGAATGTAATATAGGAGAACAAAAGTCCCAGCTAAGTCAATTTTACTCCATATAAAACTCTGGAAGTAATAAATGCTAATATGCAATGACAACAAAAACTGTAAAATGATTAAAGACAGCGTTTCCTATATATAGCTCCAAGTTACTGGTAGACAAATCTAAGAAGAACTAAAGAAGGAAATCAATATAGACTAACAATAGTGCTCGGATAGCTCGAATATCTTTCTTCACTGAAAACGAATAGCCAAGAAATGTCCAAAATTAGAATGTAAGGATCATACTAGTGCAACACCGTATTTAAAAAGAATATCAGACATAATCCTTACTAATTGAAATGTTTCTGATAATGTGTTTGGTCATCGATAGAGCAACATTGATCAATTATCAAGGGAACCAATTGAATATCAAAATGTTGTAATACTCGAAACATCTAAAAAATATATAAAAAATGCACCAGTTGAGGCATACCATTTCCCAACTCTATTAAATTGGGACAGTCACAGAGAGGTACAAGAATGGATAAATTTGAGCCATATTCATATATAACACTCATAAACTATGAAGAATGTGTAGAACAAGTATTTGTGTATGCCAATATGAAGTTATAAGAAACTGTTGAAGTAGAGGAATCTATCAAGATGGCTAATACCTAATGGCTTATAGCACTTAATTGATTGCTTAAAAAGGACATCACCAAATGTTTTTAACTTCAAAGAACTCAACACATTTAGCCATTTCTAGTAAATAGCACTTACCAAACTGTCCCTAATTCTTAAGCTAATTGGGAACTTTTATCAAGCAGATTGATCCACACCATCACCCCTATCTGGGAACATAAACCCTATCACTAATTTGCGATACAAAAAATTATTTTGCTTAATACCTTATATGTTGCTCTCTCTGAACCGTAGGACTAGGATTAGTAAGGCATATACGATGTTTAGTCAGGGCTATGATATATGGAGTAATTTTGTACACACTACCAAATAAAGTAAATTTTGAACGAAATATTGTTTTGATAAAAAATCAGAAAGTTCTAACCACCCAAACTTTTCAATCTTGAACAAGAAAAAGTGAAAATTTTATTTAATTTCAGAGCTTACCTTGAACTCGTTGCCAGAACAGGAGCCGCTGGAAGAACGGGGAGATTCCGTGATGTCGTGGTGCGGCTCCTAGCAGCTCCTTGGACAAAGCTGGAGCTATGGCGTGTTTGGAGAAGAGGAGCAGTGTTTGGGGAAGCTCCCATTCGACTTTTAAACTGGAGCGGAGGAGGAAGGTAAGGCGTAGTAAAAGCCTGGAGTAATGAAGGTTGACGGAGGAAGTAATGAAGGTTGGAGGAGGAAGGTAACGCGAAATGAAAGCCAGGAGTAAAGAAGGTAGGCAGAGGAGGGCGAGCGAGTAAATGAAGTTACTGTAGCACCGCATTTTCTAAAAAGCGAAAACGCCTAATACTCGGTTTTCTATTTGAGAAGGAAATGGCGAGAGATGTTTCATTTTTTCATTTTGGAAAATAATTTGGTAAACATGTTTTCTAATTTTTCTATCCCCGGTTTTTTAATTTTTCTATCCCCAGTTTTCCAAAATTTAGTAAACTTTAGCAGTGAAACCACTAATGCATTGAAGAAAGTTTTGAAATATTTAATGAACCAAGCTAGATGTTCCAAAGAGTTTTAGGCTCTTAAAATGGACTTAAACAGAGCATACCAAATTTCGACAATTGTAAAATACACATAGACCACACACCTATCAGACCAGACCATAAAATTTCAATCCAAGAGCCCGAAATCCCTGAATTATACTCCCTCCGTCCCAATTTACTTAGCCATCTTTGACTTTTCCAATCAAAAAGGGTTAACTTTGACCAATTATTTAAACTAATATATTTATCAAAATTTAATAATTTTATACTTTTATGATAGTATTCTTAACAAAGAACATTTTCATATCATTTTCATATTATAAATACTCTCTCTATATAAACATATAATCGGTCAAAGTTAAACTCCATTGACTTGAAAAGTCAAAATTGACTAAGTAAAATGGGACGGAAGGAGTATGTGGTATTGAAACGGCTAGTTAATACCAATATTTGACCATTAAAGTCATATAACTTAGCTTGGAAATACTCAAATACATAAGGATCGCCTGAAATAACTGTAGTTTATAGAATAAGAAAAAGTCCGTTACATTATGAAACATATGAAAAAGAAGTCATATATCGCATTATTAAGTAAAACGTAATCTAACTTATTTGTATTTTGGAAAGCGGCTTCTCAAATAAGCTCTTCAAGCCAAACAATACTTGTAAAATGATTCTTCTAAAAAGAACTAATAACTATGGGTAAATTATAAGCTAAATATATGAAAAAGAAGCATAAAAAACCGCCTCCCTGTAACAGACAGCACTATCAATACCATACTACAAGTTTTATTTAGGTACAAGTTTTATTACACATGGGAGATTTAAGTTTCATAAATGAAAGAGAGGATGAGCATACATGAAAGCCTCCATGGCTGGCTATCTAAGCATAAAAATTTTGAAACTGGTAATTTCATCTTTACATCATAGAAATGGATTTATATTGCCGCACTGTTTCTGTTATAGCCTTCTCGACAGGTAGCCTCTCCATACTAGAAGCACCATAAAACCCATGAACTCCTTTGGTTTTTTTCAGAACATATTCTGCTTCTTTAGGACCAGATATAGGACCTATAACACGGTAAAATTCATTTAAATATCATATTTAGATATCTCTGATGCAAAACTGTCAATGGTAAACAAGTGGGTGTGGCAGAAGAGATATACACAAAACAATTATGCTTGACATTATGCTTGACATTATGCTTGACATAGTGAATAAAAAACAACTGAAAATTCATTACACCGTCGAAAGAATGTACGACACTTACTATTAATTTTATGTGTTGTGTCTACGTCTCTCCTGCCACGGGTGAACAGTTGACACTTGTATTGGAGACGCTCTTACTTTGGATATGAATGGACATTATGACAAGTATGTTTTCATACGGACAAGTAGGCAACACACTTGATTCCAGTGGCGCCACATCACTGGTTCGGGTAAACATTTTGAAAAGTATGTGTGGAAATATGTTACTGCTCTAACCAAGGTTCAACTTCTACTGATGTTATCCACATCTCATTTGGGGATATTCACATTGCACCTAAGCCAAGGGCAGACTAGGGGTGGGAATTGCTAGGCCTCACCCAACCCCAGTTCAGTCCATACTTTCTGTTAGTAATTAACTCCATCTGTCCCAAATGCCCCAATCACTCTTAGCAGAGTTACAGGGATTGATGGGGTTGGGGATTTTGGAGGGAAGTGAGAGTACTGATTATATTTCATTCATGTACCACTGTTTGTTAGTTTTAACCTATAAATAACTATATGAATGGTTAGATCATTTATTTCTGGTTTTCGATATAGTTTTTTATCTTCGCTTTATTTCCAACCAACTCATTGTGAAAATCATTTAAAAATAAATAAATATCACCCTTTCACTCTACTCTCCAAATTCTCAAACCAAACATGCCCTCGGAAACACACTTTGTTCTATTGCGGGTTGCCCCCCATGTGTACTCATGCGCTAGGTGGTTGAGTGTTACTAGAGTAATGTTAAAAACCTACATTTGATAGTGAAATGGACATTAAAATCAATACTGGGACATTATCTTTGTACGGGAGTATAGGAGTAGATAATATTTCTTGCCTACATTTAGAAGAGCTACCCAATGGGCATTGACAATTACAGTACGCAGTTGCAGATTCTTATCAGTAAAAAATCACCATAACTGAAAGCATCTCAATCATACCTCCATGACAAAGAACGATCACATTGGAATTAACCTCATGAGCAGCATCTGCAATACCTTGTACGCAAAGCACACTGTCCTCCAACGGTAGTGCTGTTTTTGCTCCGATGGATCCGGATGTTGTGAGCCCCATGTGGGCAACTATAATGTCAGCACCAGCTTTGGCCATTTGTGCAGCTTCAATGGGATTGAAAGCGTATGGGGTAGTCAAAAGGCCCATTTTATGAGCTTTTTCGATCATCTCGACCTCTAAACTAAATTATACAAAAAAAAAATAGTTGCTATGTTTGCTTCTAGGAAGAAGGGACTAATGATTCGATCAGTTTCATGATGAGAGTGCGGGTACATTAGAAATTAATCCCAATAGGGATTTCTCTACAGTTTACACCCGGGGGGGCAGAAGGGTAACTAATTAATAAAAGGGGGTATAATTAACCCCTTTTATTAGCTATTTACCCTTCTGGCCATTCCCCCTTTTATTAATTATTTACCCTTCTGCCCCTCCGGGTGTAAACTCTACAGAAATCCCTGTTGAGATTAATTTCTAAAGTACCCGCACTCTCTAGAGAAATCCCTATTGGGACTAATTTCTAAAGTACCCGCACTCTCATCATTTCAACATATTAGAAGCTTGTTAGTTTTCCTAGGATCCGTTTTTTAACAGAAGAAACTTGTGGAATTACTGGAAAACCTCTTCTGAGAACAACGTTTTCCTTGGATTTAATTTGTTTACTGTAAAATAGAGACCAATATTTAACTTGATCCTTTGAGAATATGTGTAAAATGACTTCCCACTTTCTGAAAGACTGAAAAAGATGCATGTTCTGTTTCATAGGAAAACCTTTCCAGCACACGTTCTCATGTCACAAACATAAGGAAAGTAGAAAACATATTGCTGCCACATACCTATAACCCATTCCAGTCTCTTCTAGGTTTTGCCTAAAATTGCCATCAAATAGCCCAACCGTTGGAAAGTTTTGCACGCCAAAGAATCCAATAGATTCCAACTGCTTCAGGAAATAATCCATCCTGCGGAACGGGTCAGTGGCACAAACTCCCGCCAGAACTGGTACTGTTTTTACCACCTGATTATTTTAAAATTCAAAGGCAACTCATATCAATCATGACAAGGATACCTTTGTCTAACTAACATTATAAAGGCTGTATGAAGTCCACAAAATATGGGTCTAGGAATAAGTAACACAAGAGCCTCATTTACTTTCTATTTGAAAGGAGATAGATTCCCACCCTGGATCTCCAAGATACAGGGGACGGGCTGTAACTCAAGTCATACTTTGAAATAAATTTATAGTACCGATGCTTAGGGTTGGAAAATGTGCAGAATCATGACCTGACCATCCACCATTCTGAAACCAGTCAAACCACAAAATTTCCATTAACCCTCTCCTCTACTCCTTAAATGAACCCAGATATTATTACTGCACAAAACACCATAAATGCTTGTCGTGGTGAAACACAGGAAGAAGAAGACTCCGTAGACTTCTATCGAGTTATCTGATTTCAGTGACGAAGGAATCAGTAATATCTTGAACTGATAGCCATAAATCTCCTTGTTTGTTGTGCTTCTTCAGCTCCTTTATTGCAATATAACTTCACTGGTTCCACCAGTGAGAAGGAATCGATTAAATGAAACACAGGGAGGAGAGGACTCTGTAGACTCTTATCAAGTTATCTGATTTCAGTGACAAAGGAATCAGTGATGTCTTGAATTGAGTCAATTGACAGCCATAAATCTCCTTGTCCGTGTGCTTCTTCAGCTCCTTTATTGCAATATAACTTCACTGGTTCCACCAGTGAATCTCACCAGCAGGAATGCTTGCCGCTTCTACAAAGGAGAAGACTTTTTCAGGTCCTGCTCCTTATCAACCTAATTTCAGAAGAACCAACTAGATTTCAAAGATTTTTAGAAGTATATAGAGTGGACAATGAAATGCCGGGATGCCGGATGAAGAACAGATGGATAGGAAGCCTGAGCTGAAGGGAAGCTCATATGCACTTACGCAAATCATGCAATGTTTTTAAGGGTCTTGTGAAAGACATGACTACACGAAAGAGGATGTGAAGAAGCAAGGGAAAGGGGAGAAGGCGGTGCGTGGAACAAGCAGAGGAAGATGGTGATGAATTGATGGTGATGTGGCACTTATGTGGCTTTATTTTTTATTTCCATTCATTTGATACTTATCAATAAGGTCAATTGGCCAAGTAACTTTGATATGATGGCATCACCGCGGCACTCCCAAAGAGAAGGTCAACTTTTGAGTCCCATCAGGATGTTGGCATTAATCATGGAACAGAAACTATAATTGATTAGAAGTACATCCAAAAAATAAAGGCCAACTGTGTAAATGAGGTGCCCCATTTCCAAAAACTGGAGGGGCCAAGGAAATGCAATTAAGGACAAAATTGAGGTCCCAAAGTTGCTTGTTCAATAGCATTTTTTTGGGGGGGGGGGGGGGGGGGGGGGGGGTAAAACTGTGTTTTAAGACTTTAAACAGAAAAAAGACTAAGCTCATAGTTAAAGCTTACAGGCAAAACTTCATTGGCCATCTCAAGAACAATGGCATTTGCATCAGCGAAGGGCAACAATCCAGACAAGGAACCTCTTCCTGCCATCCGAAAACGCCCAGAGTTGTACACAATAATCATATCCACACCACCGGCCTCCTCAAATTTTGCTGAAATTCCCGTTCCAGCACCAGCCCCAATGACAGGTTTACCCATACTAATCTGATGTCTTAGTTTCTGAAGTATAACTTGTGTTCTCTGCAATGTCTCTGTTATAAAGAGAAGATTCCGTCGATCATCACGTCTATATAACGAAAGAAAGAAAAGAACACCATACTATCCCTATTGGTAAATCCACGTCTCAATCAAATAAAGAAAAACTGGCTGGTCATTTCCAGCGTACAAGCCTACAAGGTCAAAGTAGAAAACATGAAAAAAACTAAGTACAAACTACTATTCTACTGTTTCCCAGACAGGCTAAGGAATGGATTGACCGGTTCGACCACGAAGGGCTCGGGCAGGTCGTAGTCAGCCGGATCGAAGTTATCATGCAAAAAGTCTTTCATAACCTCATACAGTTCAGATCTCTCTGACTTTCGCCCCTTCAAGAACCCATAGGCACCCATCTTCAGTAGCATCAACCGCCCGATCTCATTCTCATGAAGCCTACAAAAGAAGTGGATGGCTTCTTTGGGACATGTTAGAACCGCCTCAATTATCCGGTCATGGTGGGCCCGGGCAAACTCAAGTACGTCTACGAGGAAGTCTCTTCCAGCCTTGTACTCTGCCACTGCATCTTTCCGTTCAGTCACTAGTCTTGCCTCACATGCTGACAGAGCCTCCCTTTCATCTTTTAACTGCTCTTCGGCAGCCGACCGTGCTGCCTGCTCAGCCTTGAGTTTCTCTTCAGCCTCCACAGTCTTTGTCTCCTCAGGGATTAAGGTCAACTGGGTGTGAAGCTCAGCCCCAAATATAGAAGCCTGCAGCAAATTGAATTAGTACACTAAACCATATTCCACTTTTGTTCCCACAATTATTGTTTCATCTTCATTATAGGCCCCCATGTTACATTATTTCATCTTCATGCTACTTCCGGTCTTCACAATCACTTATCCAATGAAAAATTAACCATAAATTGCTGGATAAATGATCAAAAAGACCAGAACAAGGGGCGAAATCAACACTTTACCAAAAAGAAAACAGGAAAGTCGGAGACCAAAAATGAAGGGATTAGACCGGTCAGGAGGGCCACTTTCAGAAATTTTACCTTGCAGAGATTATCCTGGAGCGTCTCAGCAACTTGGTCAGTTGACAAGGCTGCCATTTCAACAGTCTTGGTGGAGGCAATGGAAAAAACCTCTCCCTTGCGCACCTTTTTATTCGGGGTATTCCTGGTGATTGTCTCACAAGCTACCGCTCTCTTGACTGCTTTTTTTGAGGGGAGCGTGAGCTTGAGACCAATCCTAGTGGACAATTTCTTTTTCTTAAAGGTTAGGTTTTTAACATCAGCCGGCAAGGTGGGGGCCTGCAATCTCTCACTGATCATGATCCAGAACTCCTCTGCCATTGGATCATCTACCCAGACATGGGAAACAGTTAGTGGACATTAGAAGTTAGTCGGGCGCAAATAAGGGAAGAGTTAGCAATTAGTCGACCTCCACCCCCTCGTCATTTCTCTTGATTAATTAGCAACACCATGGTCGTCAGAACTTTGAGCATCTCAGAGGCGATCATGAATAGACCCTTCTCGTCCAAGTGGATATAATTGTTACTCCCTCCGTCCCATTAGAAGGTTCCCACTTTCCTTTTTTGGACGTCCCATATAAAGGTTCCCATTTCCATTTTAGAAAACAATTAATCATTAAATATTAAAAATAATAAATTTATAACATCACAGTTATCAATACTAACTCCATTATAATATATACCTATTAAAATTATTTCTCAAAATATACTGAAAGTGCTTTATTTAATTATTGCCTAAATAACCGTGCCATTTTGCTATGGGGACCTTCCAACAGGACGGAGGTAGTATAATATCCCCCACATCCCCCCCCCCCCCCCCACTCAAAATTTGGCTGTGGGGGTGACATGATTTCCAAAGTTCATACTTCAGCAGTTATTTTAGGGGAAGGTTTCAGGAATCTTGGAAAAGCATCAAGTGTTCAACCCTAATGTACTCAGGAATCTCAGCCATGAATTTCCGACAGAAATGGGCTGGAAACCACTATGAAACTTAACATGCGCTCACCACTGGCTCAGATGAGAAACATATACAGGGAAAGACAGTCATTGAGGAATTTCAAAGTGGGAGAAGACATTGATGAAGCACACTGACTTCATTGAAACAGAGCACTCAAGGATGAACGAATTGAGGGGGGCCCTAATATTTAACAGAATCCAACCTGTTTAGGGCTCAATAGTATTTGACGAGTCAACGTTGCACATGACAATGATTGCATCACGAGCCCAAGGAAGTATGGGTTCTTGGATTGTGCTCTCCCAAGGGCTAGCCACGGTGCCTTTCACCTCAACAAAAGTAGCAGCTCAGGGGTCGGAAGAAAGTCTTGCAGCCAGCACTAGCTCAACCACCAGGTGGAGAAGAGAATTTAAAAGGGACCATATATAGGCAAACTTAGAGGACACAGTGTTGCATAGGATTCAATCCTTCACAAGCAGGGGTGACAATTAAAGCACATTTGACAGCAAAAATATTGCCCAAGAACCCACTTTTAACTCCCAAAGTTTCAAGATTCGGAATTTAAGCCAAATTTTAGGCAGAAAAAATGTACATTAGTACACCCCGAGAGTTCAGTCGCATAAGCAACTAGACTCAAGAATAAAGATTACCAGCCCGGCGACATCATGGGAGTCGCATGATAAATTTTCACTTCATTGACCTGATAGTCTTCACAACTCAAGAAGTTGGGAACAATGACAGGGGACACACTGTCCACCTGACTTGGCCAGATGGCGTTAGGCATGCGGCTGCAGTGATAGCCCAGCTCAATCATTCACAGTGTGCAATGTCTGTCTCCCAAATTAGACCACATTTACTCTGGCCGCTTGGCACCTTGGCCTATAAATAAGTCCTCCATGAACCAAAGGAGGGATCTTGCTTCTGAAATTCTAGAGAGAGAAATAATCAATAGCGTACAATCGTAAGTTTTGGGAGAGAGTATTGATAGCAGCAAGAGGCCAAGAGCACACAATCATGTGTGTGAACAACTGAACATCATTGTAATAGTTAGCTAGCACTTACCCCAACTACGTCAATGCTTTACACGCTTCTACTCTAAGCTATATCGCATGACCTCTTGTAGAAACTATGTAACCATGGCTATCCATGCCAATTTATCACATCAAGTATTTGTTCGTATCCTCTTCACTCTAGTTCATTTATATTAAGAATTTTGGAATTTTGAGTTGTATGTGTCAAAAAATGATTTAAATAAAGCCACAAGAAACAGATAATATCATAAATAGCCAGAGAGATACTAATTACATACAGTGGCGGACCTAGAAACTCAGAATCACGGGGGTCCCTACTGTAATGTAACTAATTAATAAAAAATTAATAAAAAGAAGAAGTAAAATAGTAAAATAGCATAACATATCATAGTTAACATAACGTATACAACAATTTTAAAGAAATGTCTACTATCAACTAGAGCCCGTTTGGTAACACTGAAATCGGCTGAATCGGTCTTATTCTGCTGAAATTTATGAAGTTCTGACTGAAGTGGTTGTATTGACTGTTTCTGCTGATTATGAAAAATTATATTTAAAATATATTATATTAATAATATAAAGAAGAAATGATATGAAAAATAGATAAAATGGTCATCTACAACAACTGCAGTCAATACAGCCTGAAAAAAAGTAACTTCAACCTTATTTTTCTTATTATTACATAATTCAGCGCGTAAAATCAAAAGTTACATGTTTGGTTAAAAAGTTGGTTGATAAGCCTGATAAGCCGAAAACAGAGTCACTAAACGGGCACTAAAATTTTATAAAGTTAATGTCCTCTATCAACTAAAAATAATGGGCATGCATATGAGAAATCAAATTTAAAAAGCCTACATTTGAAAATTTCGTCCTAATTACTTCGCATTATTTTATTTGGATTTTTATTTAAAATATATTCGTTAGCTTTGTTTCTATTTTAATTTAATACAATTACCAATTTATTTGTGTAACTTTAAGGACTTTGTTGTTGGGTTGATTTTAGTCTTAGATCAAATCACATCAAGCCAAACTATGCGATAATGGCTCAAGCGACTGAAACTGCTATATTAGGAAATAATGATATTTAAATTATAATTCCTCCGTCTCTTTTTAGTTGCAACAGTCAACATTTCACGTTTTCCAGCGCACAACTTTGACCGTCATTATATTTAATTCTGTATTAGTAAAAATAAAATAAAAATCAGATTATAAGACTTAATAATGAGACGGATTTAACAATATTTTTCAAAAATAATTCACATACATTAATAAATAAAATGTAGTCAAAGTAGAGTATATGAATAATATATTCCAATGTTGTAAATAATGTGATACGGAGGATAGTATGTTATAAGATATGAAAAAAAGTCATTTGAAAAAGTGGCTAAGATGATGCTATTACGGTAACTTCAGTCATCTCGCCGAAAAAATAATTTTAACTTGCTTATTTTAATTATTACAAATTCAGTGCGTGAATTCAAAAATTACGTGTTTCATGATGAAATTAGTTTATAAAACAGATAAGCTCAAATTTGGGGATACATAATAATGGCTTTATAATAGTATTTGTTATGAAAAAAATTGGGTATAGGTTGAGAAAATTAGATTTAGATTAAAAGTTGGGTTATAGAGGTGCATGACAATAGGTGCTCCAAGTTGTTCCATAATTTTATTTTCAAAAAAGTGGACTCCCAAAGGAATCGATCCCTCATCCACCCGCACATATAGAGCCTCAAGATTGGGCATCCAACCGTTGCTCTAGCTCCATATTTGTGTTCTAAATTAGTTTCAATTGTATAAATACATTGATTACTTAATTTTATGTAAAATATATACAAATATATGTAGGTATTTTTTGTAGGTCCATGGGGTCCCGGGACCCCGTGGGACCCTTAGTGGGTCCGCCACTGATTACATATTAATGCGCTCGTCCCCCATTATCTGCGTGCTTTTCTTTGAAAACTATAAAGGCACCTTGGGTTTTAAATGTAGAAAGCTAGTAAATGCAAAAAAGGCGGATGAAATTACCTGGTTTTGCATTGGGGAAGTCACTTGAACACAAATAAAGATTTTCTACACTTGAGAATTTTGGTTGATCATCAACAAGCTTAGGTTTTTCAATAGATTCATAACTAGCTTGATGAGTATCTACAGCTTTAGGCTTCAAACAGATGTCTAAGAATGAATCAACCAATGCATTTGCAAACTCCAGGTCATTAATATGATAAGGGAAGATGTTAACCTACCAATACAAGAAATTTTGATTGCGAGGATAAGTGGCACATATAGGCAGAGTCCTTGAAATAAGTTACTAAGAGAAATAATGTTGGTTTTATCAGGATCAGTGTGAATGGAAGGCTAGAGGGGAGGATTTTGGCCCTTTTGGAGGGCATCGACTAAATAATGTGTGTGTGTGTATATACACACATATATGTAACTTTAACATTGTCCTATATATAGAGAGAGAGTAACTTTCATGCCCAACCAGCCTGACGAGAACCACCATCCAGCCGAGGCTATTTGGGGCCCTTCGGGGTGGAATTTATATATATATATATATATATATATATATATATATATATATAATATATATATATATATATATATGTTTTGGATCAAATGAGAACCATGCTCAACGTGAGAACTCCACTTTTAAGCAAATGAGATGCACTATATCGTTTATACCTTGCACATTTTGGTGTTAAAATATTTATGAATTAGCCACCACATTTATTTGATGTTGACATGTTTTGACCAAAGTTTAAAAAGTGTAATAGATAAGCCTCATCGTGCATCAAGTTGTGTTAAAAGTGCATGGTTCTCACGTTAAGCATGATTCTTATTGGAACCGCTCCCTAATATATATATATATATATATATATATATATATATATATATATACATATATATATGGAGCGGATGAGGTGAGAAGTGTTCTTAGACCGAGAACTACGAAGTAATTTAAAAAGTTGTAAAAGTTAACATTTGGCTTTATAAGTTCTGTTTAACGTATTAATAGTTTATTAGGACATATATGTCTTGGTAAATAAATAAATATCTTTTTGATAAATATTTTTTTGTAAATATTTTTCAACTACTACCAGTGTTTTTCATTGCAATCTCATACTTCCTACATTTATCACTATAAAATTATACTTTTGATTAAGAGTTGTTGGATTTATAAGTTATGATTTATGTTATATAAGTTACCTTCTTGTCTCTATTAGTTAAACTTCGCAGTTCTCAACCTAAGACACTTCTCACGTGATCTTTTCCATATATATATATATATATATATATATATATATATATATATATATATATATATATTGGCTTGTTTTGTGCAAAGTCAAAATGTGCACTAGAGGGACTCTATTGTGTATCACATTGGGTTAATTGTGAGTGTTCTCACGTTCTCACGTTATGCATCATTCTCATTGGAACCGCACCCTATATATAGGCTTGTTTTGTGCAAAGTCAAAATGTGCACTAGAGGGGCTCTATTGTGTATCACATTGGGTAAATTGTGAGTGTTCTCACGTTAAGCATCGTTCTCATTGGAACCGCGCCCTATATATACATATATATGTATATGTATGTGCATATATATGTATATGTATGTGCATATATATGTATATGTATGTGCATATATATGTATATGTATGTACATATATATGTATATGTATATATATATGTATATATAGGGGTGAGTTCTAATACAAAGAGGTCTTCCCATGAAAAGTGAGAAGTAATCTAAGCCCTTGATTACTTAAAAATGGATGGTATAGATCAAAACTCACGGTCAACCAAAAGGTGTCATACATAATATCAACTCCCTCTAAAGCCTTTACCTGCATGACTCTCAACTCCCCTCCATTCAAACTGATCCAAAATAACTCAGTTGAGAGGGTACCTGACGATCTTCAGTTATCTGAACAAGCCTTTGCAGCTCTTTAACAAGGCATTCAGTTGCTTTAGGGTCATGAAATGGTTTCCCTGGGGCATCCAATGCAGAAATACCTTTCTCTGGCAAGCAAATACGTACTTTTGACGATGACTTATTCAACTTGTCTGCTATAAATGCAGCAAATTTCTTATTTTCATCCATAGTAGTTCGCATGAGAGAAACCTGGAACACAGACGGATTCAGTGAACTCACAATGCACAATTCAACTATGATCAATCAGCTGTTTAGAGTCTGTTGGGAACATGGAAAAAGCTAGGGATCGAAAACAGGAGGAAAATGATATTTTGAAACGAAAGAAATGTCAAATGAAAATGAAACATTTGTTCTAACTTTTTTTTTGTCAAAAAAAAATCTAAAGCAAAATGGCTCACTAAACTGTTTGCACTTCTTTTTGTTATGAAGCAGCCGTCAGTCCATGCAATTTTTTGACGCGATTTTCACCTCAAGTCATCCGGAAACAGTCTCTATGTGCTTTAATATAGGGATAAGGCTGCGTACATCCAACCCCCCTTACCCCACCACAGGTGGGAGCCTTTTCGGCACTGGAGTAATTACGATGATGATGATGATGCCAAAAAAATCTAAACATATGTACAAACTTCAAAAATATTAATCGTATTAATTTTCCTTTCTATTATTTAAGGGGTAAAACAAACACATAAAATAATTTCTCTTACCATTTTTTACTTTACCAATCATTTCTGGGATCCAAACATGCCCGTAGTAAACAAGGTATTCACTAGTTCAAAAGAAACATCATGCTTCAAATAATAATACATGAAAAATTGAGATGAAAAGTTCCTTCAGACTATATAGCTACTTCTGGTTTGAATTATAGTCAAACAGCTATATGCATACATACCTATATTGATACCTAAGGCCACCTAGTAGGCTAGTACCAACAGACTTATTTATCTTAGTGGATTCAAAATCCAAAATATGCACACACACAAAAAAGTTATTAGAATTTTGTAGTGAAGCAGAACAGAAGAAGATCTTAGAAATTTATTAGAACTGTGTCAGACAGTGTCATTACCTGCTCATTATGCTCGTGAATCTTCCTTTGCTGAAAACCAGAAGGTATGGAACTTTTGTGACCAAAATTTACCATATCCAATGCTCCGACACTTAGAACCAAAGGAACCTTCTTTTCTAATATAGCATCAAAGCGAGAATCATCACATGCCATAACACCACCAACAAGGTAATCTGCAACTTCAGTTGTTGTGATGTCCAACACACCCTATGATGAAAATAAAAGGAAAATAATAAATAAAATAATAATACTAAAGCAGATTATTATCTATTTAAACATATCAATTCTTGTTCTAATAATTAAGGGTACAAGCCTGTTCGGTGAGGATAACATTTGGCAGAGATTGTTCAATGGACTGAATTTGATGAGAATGTGACTGAAATGGTTGAATGTCGAATTATCTAGAAAATATTAGAAGCGTATTTATAAAAATTCTCGGAAATATGATCTAAAGTGTTCTGAAAAAAGGTGTTACTTCTTATCATTTAAGCCAAAAAATAAAGCGCTGTTTTTTCAATGTGAAATGTAAAATGGTTTTGCCCATGGCAACAAATAAGTTCGTCTCCGGTAGAAAATTTGGCTAAAAATCCAAATAACATTATTTCCACAGGAAACTGTGTATGGGAGAGCAGCACAGAAAAAAACAATTGTACTGCAACAGCGGCAATAGCCTTTTAACTTCTCATATTTTTCCTCATAAAAATGCTAAGGTATACTAGGAAAGTGAATGTTATTTTAACTGTTTTTAATAATTTAATAGGTATGGGCGAAAGGCCGAAGGCCCGAAAGCGTAGATCGTGCTTTTTAATGAAGACTGGAGTTTGTAATGAACAAAATTATCTGTTAAATGAGTTAAAATGGAAGAAACAAATATAATTATAGAAAATACAGGGAGATTCAAATGTTGCACATTGGCAAAAACTCACCTGAATGAATCCTCCTTTAACCAGGTCTTCCATGGCCTTTCCCCCAACTCCAGTAGCATGAAAAACCAAGGTCTCAAATCCTTCTTTACTCAGCCTTTCTTTAACAGCATTAACACATGGAGTGGTAACACCAAACATTGTAATTCCAACAGTAAACTTGTCATCAACAGCACATGATTTTCTAATGCTCTGAATTCGTGCAACCACCATACCAGCAAATGCTGCACCCGCATTGGATAGAACAGCCCTACTAACACTGTTAATCCCACAAATATCCACTACGGAAGGAAATAATACCAAGTCGGATGTTCCAACATAGTGTTGTGTTTGACCGCTGGCCATGGTTGACACAATCACTTTGGGGATCCCAATTGGGAGAGAGCGGAAAACAGACGACAACAAAGATGTACCTCCACTGCCTCCTAAACCAACAACTCCAGCTAGAACCTGGTCACTGTGAGCCCCAATGATGAATTTCTCAAGCCCTTTACTCATAATTGAAATGGCTTTGCCTCTATCTTCTGGAAGCTGAATAGATTGTTCTGCTGTAGAACAGAATGAAAGAACATCTTTCCTTGAAACAAAATTAAAATCTCCACAACTACTAATTTCCTGACTACCCGTTGAGACGTCCACCACTGTGACATCAACCTGTATGTTCTCATGCAGACAAATGAAAAGCTTGAGTTCATCAACCACAGCCATGAATTTTATCTTACAATCATTAGTTTCCAATGTAGTTCTCAAACCTGAATCTAAGTTTACTTTCATTGGTTATAAATTTACTTCTCTAAAACACAAACGGAATAAAAAATCACGTGTGAGGAATTGTGAGACCCCGTCCATTCGATACAGCTTATTGTATTTGAATAAGGAATTATATTAGGTGGAAGAATAACAAGGAGTAAGCAATGGACCTTGGTGGAAGAATTAGTGGCAACGCAACTGAGGCTGTACCGGACCGCATTAGAGAGAAATAGGAGCTCCTCAAGCTTCGTATCAGCCGTTCCGATGCAAAAAACTTGCAGAGAAGTTGATGAATTTCGACCTTCAACCATCTCCTATTATCTTCCCAGCTAGTAGTTGGCTAATTCCAAGAACTCAGGTGGACTTTAGGGTTGCAGGGAGACGGAAGAGTGGAAGCAGTTATTCTTCTGTAGAGGTTGATGAGAATCCCATTGCCTGTGACGCGATGCTGTATAGATAGAAGCGATCACTCCGATCAGGCGAGTACTTCAAACGGCGGTCGGTTGGATAAGCGTACTCTGCACCATCCGCAAAATTAAGGTATTGTACTGTACCCTTACCTTCGGGGTTTTGACATAAAAGTGTAAGTTTAGCGTAATGCATTCCAAAAAGTGTAAAATAGTGTTGTCAGATCCATATCTGACAAGTTTGAGCTATGTGTAGGTAGCTTAAGCCTCGGAGTTCCCCATTTTATTCGTAGTATGCTATAGTGCCAATAAAATTAGTCATTGAAATATATTCGGTATTACTAATAGTTACTCCGTCGCCTCGTCATTTTAGGAAATTTCATTTATAAAATCTCATACACATTACTTCCTCCGTTCTTAAATAAATGCAACGGTCAACATTTCACACTTGCCGAGACACAACTTTAACCATTAATATAAATGATTTTGTATTAGTAAAAAATTAAAAAAAATAGATTATGAAAATTTACGATGAGATTTAACAATATTTTTTCATAAAATACTCCGTAATATTATTACATTAATAAATAAAACGTAGTCAAAGTAAAACATGTGAATAGTGTAAAAGTCAAAGTGTTTCATTTATTTAAGAACGGAGGTAGTACTTCGTATCAAATTTGATAAATTTTATGTGGCTCTAAATTATTTTTTATCAATTAAACAATTTTCAACTTTTGGAGTTTTTGGGCTTACCGATCTTGTCTTTTTAAAGTTAAATCCTCTATACTTATAATTGCTTCAATTTTTAATAATTAAAATTTAGATATTTGGAAAGTACATTAAAATATCTTCAAATAAAGTTGCAAACTCCAAATTGGATTATAATTAAAAATTCACATCATAATTAACTAAATAAAATGAAGTTGTTTGATCACGAAAAATCAATTTTGCAAATCGATTTGGGACGGAGATAGTAATAAGTAGTACTCACCATTTTGTATAAGAAGCATAACGCATTACAAATAATAACATTTTTATTTTATCATTAAAAAATAATTACATATTTCATTTTTAGGGACATTTGGGTTGTTTTTACTTGGACTACTATTAATAATAATAATAACATTATTATTATTATTTTGTCTTTTGTCCTGTTTTTATTTGGACTAGTCCACTGTAGTCTGATATGGTGTGGTCTACTTTGAGTTGTTCTGTATTTGTATGATCGGGTCTGATCTGCTTCGGTGAAATCTGTCCAAGTAAAACGATAACAATTTTCGATAATTTGGAAAGAATGTTATTATTTTTAAATATAAATAAATAAAATATAATTATTTATGGATTATAATATATATAAAAAATAAAATCTTTATGGAAAAAATATAAAAAAAATTCAGACCAGATCAAACCATCAAATTACAGTCCAAGTAAAAACATCACTGGTGTATTTTTCGATTGTGTTTTTAGGAGATGAGAAAAACATTATTTAGAGCCCGTTTGGTAACACCCAAATCGGCTGTATTGGCTGATTCTGGTGAAATTTATGAAGTCTTGACTAAAGTAGCTGGATTGGTTGATTTTATTGATTTATGAACAAATTATATGGAAAATATATTTTATTAATAAAAGAGAAAAAATTATGACTATGAAATAACAATTAAAATGATCATTTATAATAATTTAAGTCAATGGACGAAATCAAAATTTACGTGTTTGATTAAAAAATTGACTGACAAACCTGATAAGCCAAAAAATATGGTACTCAAACGAGATCATAATTTGGTATTTTTCATTTTGAATACTCCGTATATCTTAATTTGGTATGGGAAATGCGATACGGACAATAAGAGCAAAGGTCAAATTATTTTTTGAATTTAAAAAAGTAGGAGTCCCACTGTCAGAAAGAGAGAAGCTATGGAATACTGTTTTACATCCTTTGGAAACACCTGCAAAAAAAATACCCTGTTTGGTCATTCTCTCCTTACCTTCGTCCACGTGGACCCCGATTAAAAATGATTATGATGATTTGGATCAATAACGTGAATAGTAGGTACGGTACCCCATTCTTTAAATGGGTATCGGAGTTGTCACCAATTACTAAATTAGCTAGATTGAAATGAGAGAGGTAGAGATTTTTGTGTACAATTGTGCCATAAGGATGTTTTTATTTGGATTGTTTTCACAGTTTTAAGATTAATATACATAAACCTATTTCGGAGCTTTCCAAACACACTAATACACACATCAAAAATTGTATATATGATGTGTGAAATAAGTTGATAACTATATTATAGCTAGTTTTTAAAAGTTAGGGAGTATTACAGTGTTATTACTATTATTATGCGATTATAGTTGTTATTAATCAAATATTCTTTATTAACATTCGATTCAAATATGGTGATATTGTTATGTGTACTTGATAACTATTTGAATCAAATTTAGTATTCTTTTTTTATTAATGAAAAATAGATTTAAACATATATACTATTTACATTGCAATTATATATTTATCAGAAAATAAAAATATAATTCACACTCTTCTCTCTTTTAGCTCGCAATATGAAAATCTCATTCCTCTGCACGCCGTATTATTTGAACTCTTACACGGACTACAACACATAAGCATCTCAAGTACGATTGGAGTTGTCGCTTTCCTGTTTGAGGAGATGGTTTGTAAACCACAATAGTCACATATTTTGATGGACAACGGTGAGTTGTTGCCACTCCCACCTGTTCCCACAAAAACTTTCTATCGTCCACATTGGTGTAGAGATGATTTAGACCATCGGATTGGGCGTCTTATCAGGTATCTCTTCACAAGTGATTAATCTGCGGATTTTCATAGGTTCCAAAAGATATGGAAAAACCTCAGGCGAGAGCCGCCCCTCATCTTCTTTTATGTTTTACACATTGTCATAACTTGACTTGGGCGATGATGGCGCTTCGAATCCCGAAACAATTGGTATACTCTTCATTTTGACCATGCTAAGGATTGTTCATATTGAAGTAGAGACACTAGCCAAGTATGATAAGTTGTCAACTGAGGAAGCTTTATCTAAATGGAAGAAGAGCCCGAACACTTTAAGCAATCCGCTATGAGCCTCCGTCTCCTTCAATGGCGGTAAGATGAGCGGAGAAAGTGCCGTCCTTGCATATAAATACCACGAAACAAGAGTAAGTGCTAGCAGTCAGAAAATAAGAATGATTTTCATCAAAAAGAGTGTGTTTTTTAACTTGAGAGTCCACAAGCTGGTTTTTACTTGTAATGATTTCATCTTCCTTGTTTTATTTTACTTTTGAACAAAAAAAAAGGGCGAAAATATGGATGATGAAGGGTAGGAGAGGGGCATTTCAACGCCTATCTGACTCATCTTGTTCATCGTCTATCTTAGTATTCTTATTTGTATTTGAATTTTTTGAATTCGAATAGTCTTATATGAATTTGAATTCTGAACCGAACATTATTTGATTCATTTACAGTCCACAAACAATCATTAAATATTTTTTACTTTTTACACAAGTCCCTACGCAATAAGTGCCCATGGGAGTGAACTTTTCTCATTTAAAGCTATAATTTAAAATACAATATATGGAAAGGAATTTAGTTAAAGTGTGAAGATAATAGTAAATTAGTATTAATTAACCATCATCAACAGCTCTATCAGAATTTAATACAGTACATCTTATCATATTTAGTGATGATATTTGTTTTACTTTTGAAATTTTATTCTTTTTTCAAAGTTAGTAGTTTCTTTTGAAAAATATACTACATAATTAACATGGGAAATTTCCTAGGATATAACTAAAACTCAATGACTTTCCCAATCTATAACCTAACTAGTTTTTAGACTTTTGTACGACTGAAAATAAAAAAAAAACAAATTCCATTTTTAATTAAAAGTTGAATGACCAAAATACCCTTATTTAAAATATGTGCAATTTGCACTAATTTCGTCCAATAAAAGTTACTGCACTTTATATTGTCATTATTGCACGGTATTACTGCATGACATTAGTGCATACCCGATAAAAATCAATGCACTTCCGTTAAAATTAATTCTATTCTCATTCACTTTAGGAAATTATTTATAGTTTTTATTTTTTATTTTTTTAGATTTAATAATTTTATTATTTTACTTCTAATTAAGTATATTGCGTTTCATGGTGAAATTACTGCTCTGTATTACTGCATTACCAATCATAATCACCGCATAACAAACTTCCTTAATGCATTAATTCAGTGCCATGTACAACATATATATTGCCCATACTCAATGCCCATATTCACTGCCCCTGAAAATTTAGATTGTAGTGTATCACTTTAATAAGTAATAAATTCATTCCAAAATGGAAAGGATATGGTTTCGAAGGCATTGAGAAGTGCATTTCGCCACTCACAAAAACAATGAATAAAAGAAACCTAAAAACACAAAGAAAATTAATAAATTCAAGCCACGACACTTGGATCTAAACGGATCTACCGGGGTGCTGCCAGGCCACTCCTTGAACGCAATCGTCATATCTCCGCATCTTTAGTCTCGCCCTTCTTCGTCCTGTTCAAATTCAAACCTGATTTCTGTTGCGGCCGTTAAATCATTCGAAGCCGGAAAGTGTCAAACAGTGGGTGAGCGGCTGGACGACGGACAGAGTCAAGGAAACTGCGGGTCTGCGGCCATGAAAATTGATCCAAATCTGCCAGGAACGTCATGGGTGAAGATGAGAAAGAGGCTGGACGGAGGTGGCAGACGGTGGTAGGCGGCTGGGCGGCGATTGCAGGCGGCTGGGCGGCGAGGCCATGTGAGACTGGACAGAAGGCGTGCGGCGGTGGTCTGGACATCAGTAGGTAGGCGATGGGTGGGCTACGACCAGGGTTGAGAAATGGAGTAGGATGTTAGGGTTTTATAATAATACCTTAAGGGTATATTAGTCCATAAAAATTATTTATTTAATTATTTATTAATATATTAATTAAATATGACGAAATTCTATTTTATTTTGGGGGAAAATATCATTAGGTCATAGATTGGGAAAGTCATAATGTTTTAGTCAAATCTAGGGTAATTATCTTAATTACCATTCGTAACCAATGAAAAGCTATGCAATGATATGTTAGTTGTTCTAAAAGTTTAATGAAATCTTCCATTTCTACGATTGAAGTTGCTCTTAATATCTAACTATGAAAACATTTCAGGGAATATAAACACATGACCTACACCACTTAATGTTGTAAAAAACTATTGAAAAACTTATGTAATTTATTCGAGTTACAACATAAATACAAAATGACATGAAATGAAATTAACAAGTTTATATAAGTGCATACACCAGGCAATACATATAATTGTGAAACAAATTTTAAGTATTTACTTAAAATTGATCGCAAATAATAATATGTGAGAATATTAGGTACAATCTCTAAATATGAATCCTCCGATTCTTCACTTGCAATTTGACATGAATATAATTAAAGAAGTTAATTCAAAATTAAATCTTTAATCCTTCAAACGTTCGAACGTTCTTCAGATCTTCAAATCTTCGTTCTTGAGATCTTCAAATCTTCGTTCGTCGGATCTTCAAATCTTCTTGAATTAAGAATTCAATTTGAAGGGCCTCCGGTTTTCAAGTGGCTTGATCTTCAACAAAAGGTCTGTTTTATGGCTTGATCTTCTGTTTAAGGGCCTTCCAGGATATATGGTTTGATCTTCAATTGAATCTTGATTCAATCTTCATATGAATATCTTCAAATCTTCAAAGATTCGTTCTTCATATCTTCGAATCTTCAAAGTCTTGTTCTTCAGATCTTCGAATCTTCAAGCTTCGTTCTTCAGATCTTCGAACGTTCTTCAACTTTTGGACTTATTTTATCAAGAATCGACGAAATCACGAATGATTATTCGTATATTTTTGAGAAAATTTGTGGCTTGATCTCTTCCTTTTCTTTGGAATCGTTCAGAGCCTCTCGGGAGTTCTTCAGAGCTTTTCTGCAGCGTTTCTTCGACTGGAAATTCTCTCTTCCTCTCAACTGAGACCCCTATTTATAGGTGTGGAGAGGGTGAAAATATGCTTTTAGGGTTGTGAAATTCGTTCATATCATTTGGGCCCCGATTAAAATGAGCTTTAGCCTCTATTTGTTTGCATTTTAATAGTTAGAAAAATCAGCAATCATTCGGTGTATCTGGACAGCTTCTTTAACGAGTTTCATGGCTATTTTCTATGCATACGGATGAATTTCTTAACCACATTCATTGCTCTTTTTATCAATTGGATCATGGTTCTTATGTATTGAGCCAATATTTGATAGTGAACTCAAAATTAATAGGACCAGTCCATTCTTTCAAGGAATTAATTTATAATTAAATTAATTAGATATTTTAGATGACCCAGATTAATTTACTAACTAAATTTATTCCGATGGACCCATATTAATACTTTCTTTTAGATAAGGCCCAACAACTGTCACGAGCAGCCCAATAGAATCGGTCCATGGCGTTTAAAGAGGCCCACAAAGGTCCATAATAGTCCGATACTAATTGAAGAAGCCTTATGACCCTCAGAATCAGCCCAACAGAATTGAACATTGATACAATAATTTTTATATGTCCACAATAATATTGCAAGAGACCAGAACATGGAACAATTCATATAATTTCTCCATATTACCCACAAAAGAATTACAAGAAAAACTGAAAATATTGTCCATGGTTTTAATTACATTACCCAACCTGTACCACAATTTATTATAGCTCAAAATATTTATAATTCATCAATGAGCTGAGGTAATACATCTATTAACTATGCAGCAGATGGGGCTGTGAATCCTGTGATGCAATGCACAATGGCGTTACTAGGAAGCGTCGCCGACACGGTGTATTTGGCGTCACCAACCTCGAGATCCCGGACGGGGACGGGGACGGGGACGGGGAGAACAGCGGTTGATACACTCTTGAAATCTAAGGATATGTCATTGTATATATCCCACCACCTTTTCACGAGCATTTTGATGTCTTCTCTGTCCATATTTACTTCTTTACCGGTATATCGCCATGGCTTAGATCCTGCTGCACAATAGTGTACTACTTTCACCTTCTCAAGCTCCACATTTTCCGGGTGACGCCACAACATGGCTAACACCAAGTTGTACACATTAGGAATTGGCTTGTACACATCTCTGAAAAATACATTTAAGAAGTCCTACAATAATAATATAACAATGGTAAGAAAAACAGGGAGGAGTTAGTCACTATATTGCTTGATTAGCTTCCCATGTGAGGGGAGACAAATTTATACTTCATAAACTATTATAGATATGTTCATTCAGATTAGAATTTCCTATTCCCAGCTGATGAGCTTGATCTTTCTTTTCTATACACACAACATTTTTAGAAACATAGGACTCTTACACTTCTATTTATGGAAAATTTTTGTTCTTTGATTCTGTAATAGGATTAAATAAGTCTGACGAGTATTTCACAAAGAAAACATATTACTCCTTTTTTTAATTCTTGAATTCTATTAATAGGATTAAATAAGTCATAGAATTTAGAGCTTCGTATATGTTTGAATCCTATTTTTAGCAATTAGGATATTAAGGAGTAGTAATTAGTAATACTAATATTATCCAATTAATAATTAAGTGTATCAACGGTGTCAAAAAAGTTACTCTACATTAATATTTACATCAATAAAGACCTCTTTCATTAATATTACTAAATTAAATTCAAATGACAAAAAATATGACTAGCTTTAAAAAAAACGTAACGTATTTAGTGATTAGTTCACTCATCATCTAGAATAGGGGTGGAGACAAGGGGAGACTGACAGTGGCCTCCCCCCTCCCAAGAAGAAATTTGTGATGTATATACATATGTATAAATATTTATAAGTAGTAAGGAATATAGTGAAATTTAAAGTTTTGGCCCCCAATATAATTTCTTTAAGTCCCGGCCTCCTAAACCTGTCATTTATGGCTCCGTCAATGATTTAAAGTGACTTGTCATTCTAAAATACACTATAATGACTAAGTCATAGTGATTCATACAAAGTAACTAGTCATATTTTTATTCAAAAACACAACTAGTCATAGTCATATTTTATTCGGGAAAACTCCATCAGTAATATAGATGTCATTTTTCTTTAATAAAAAGGTATTTTATAAAGTTAAAGTGAGTTTTGAATCTACAACGTACTTCTTAAAACAAAAACACATATTAAAGTTTTCGAGCAAAAGTGAAGAAATGTTTATAAATGCTTCAAATTGTTTTAAAAAGCAATTTTTAAGGAACTGATTAACACCGATTTTTGAAAAATGATTCTGATTCTGTTCTTACTTTTAAAACGAAGCACTACCACGATGAATTCCAAACAGCTTAACCAAAAAGAACTTCAAAAGTACTCCCTCCGTCCCAATTTGATTTGCAAAATTTTCTATTTTGGTTGTCCCAAAATGGTTTTCCACCTTCTATTTTAGGTATGTAATTAAGAATAAAGTGACAAATTTACCCTTACTTTTACTGTTTCCTCATTAATAAGGAAAATCCTACGGTGCACTCCTAAATTTTGAGTGCACCGGCGGTACACACCTTTCTTATCCAATCACATTTTAGTTTTGTGCTACTAAATATGATTAACGACTTGTAGTGAGAATTGAGTTATTAGCCTAAATATGATTGAATTTTTTCTTAAATTTCTAAATAGGACTGTATTTTTTTTATAAATAGGACTTTTATACCATATGTGTCCTTCCTAATATAAATAAGGTTTAAATATTTTTTTAGTCTCTGCAAATATAGTATCCCTGCAAAATTATTTTTTTGTTTTTCATTTCCAAAATGTATGGTAGTTTTTCTTTTAGTATACCGTTGATGATAATAATGGAATTTAATACGTATTTTAAAAATGTGAGTAATTAGTTTTAATTTTTTAACTCTCATATTTTCCTCAAAAAAATTATAGGGATGATTTTTTTTAGAGATATACTAAAAACCAAATAATGCATAATACAAGGATGAAAAACATAAAAAAAAAATTTGCAGGGACTTAAATCATATTTAAACCTATAAACAATTGCCCCCTAGTTCCCTATGCCGGTGATCCGGATCCGCGACGTCAACGTCAGTGTAGGCCAAATCTTTAGCGGTAGAGGCCGAATCTTTAGCGCCGGCGGCCGACGTGGCCAGATCTGGTCAGATGTACGGTGGTGATTCATGGCAAGATGTGCAATGTCGGTGACTAGATCGGTGATGCCCAAATCTGACCAGATGTACGGAAGCGGCAGCCAGATGTGTAGCGCCGGCTGACAGCTGTCAACAGCGATGTTTGGCTGCATTAAGTTTTGTCAAGCTTCAAGGGGTACTTTCTACTCATGTCCAACTACAAATAATAATTCATACTCCGTATTTAGAATACTTTTAAACTTTGCACATACTTTGACAATCAAATATTTATTTATTCCTATTTAAATAAATCTCCTTGGACGATTTTGTTCAGTTTAACCTTTTTTCTAATCCGGTGAAGGATCCAAATGCAAAAATGACAAATTATTATGTTTAGTTAATGAGGATATTAGGTGACGTAAGATTAACATATAATGGGATGGGTGGTTAAAAAGGATGATGAGTGGTTGAAAAAGATGTGTATCAAAACACACCAAATTAAGGAGTGCACCGTAGAAGCACCCTTAACTTAAAAGCATTTACTTTTAGAAAGATGAATAAAACTGTAAAAAGCAAACATCATTTATTAGCATTCCTTAATCCTTGTGGCGGTCAAAATTTGAAATTCAATTCGGCATGGAAGAGTATGAGAAACAAGGAGTTCTGTGTAGGACTTCTTGGAAAACAAGAAAATACTCCGTACTCTGTAATTGAATTAGGTAGTGGGCCCATTAAAATGGACAAAAAAGTGTACCTGCTCAGCAAAAGGAGTGGGAGCAGTGACTTGAACGGCCTTCAAGAGGTCATGATAAGTTTGCAAACTTGGCTCAAACACAAACATCCCGGCGTTGAAGTAAAGCGGCGGCTTAGGGCCGAGATCCTCCGTCCACGCGACCTTATCCGGGCACTGTTGGCAGTATCCGATCTGGAACTGCCGCGTGTGACTCCACGTCTTCTCGCAGAAGCAGTCCATCACGGCGTACAAGTGGCCGTCCGGCAGGTCAAAGAGGTGGTCAATGTTCTGGAACACCTGGATGTCCCCGTCCAAGTATATCATCTTGCTGTACTCCACAAACTGCACCACGTGTCAGCCATTCACCAATTCACTCATTTAATTTTCCAAGTCCAAATATTGTTTTATAGACAATGGACCACCCTCTTTAAAGGAAATACAGTTATGTATAGAGAGAGAGCATATACCTCATCCATTGTCAACGTTCCCATAAAATATTGGGGGAATGTTAAAACGGTACTTTCTCCGAAAATGTTGGTCAAATTTCCTTTTTTGGATGTTCAAAATTTTTTTATCATTTTCATTTAAAGTAATGAATATGTGGCTAAAATTAATTATCTTTCATCTACACAAATTTCAACCACACAGTTTTTACTTTATTAATTCCCGTCAAATTCAACTTTGGTCAACCTTTTCGGGACGGAGGGAGTAATTTCAATAAAAACATATCGAAATCACTATTACAAAAAACATATTGAAATATAAATATTGTATTTTATTCTATAAATAAGACTATTTATTGCAAATGTTGTCATGTTAAAATCTGATAATATCAAAATGTGACAGTAATTATTTTTATTTGGTAATAAGAACATATAGTCATATTTTGAAGTTTATAAACGTTTTTACTCCTATTTAGGATCATCTCATTAAAATATCTGATTTATTTGTATCTATTAATAGTATAAAAGTATCCTCATTAAGAGTGAATTAGGAATATTCTCATTTATAATTTAGTAAGATATTTCATTTTTACATTATGCATGCATGTTCAATCTATTTTTACATAATTTAATCACTCCTATTATTTAATAATATATACTTCATGTGTCCTGCTAAGACTTTTCCTTTTTTCTTTTTGTTTGTCTCACTAAAATTTTCTCATATCAAATTTGATAAAGTTTGTGTTGTTTTAAAGCACTCTTACTTTATTCTTATTCATCATCAATTCAATATCATCTATATAATCTCATTTTTATTAATAAGCATGTCATCTCGTCATGTTCCAATGTTAGTGAGATGAATATAGTTAAAAAGTGAATCACTATTAGTAATAGAGGCTCACTTGCAGGCATCCACAAATTGAAGTTAAGAAGTGAAAATACTAAAATTTAAAGCTAGAAATAATAATAATAATGGATTTGAATAAACGCGAAAATCGAAAAATAATTTTAAATGATACAAACTATCTTCTATGAACCAAGAATAATACATACTTTGAAAATAAATTTTAATAATACCAACTATTTAAATATAGACCAAAAGTGATATAGAGCATTTTTTTACTAAATATTTAACCATTTAACGCATCAAAAACTTGTACCAAAATATGTAAAAAGTGAATATATTTCCAAATATCATTTATTTGATGGGTTGCCATTAGTTTTTGATTTCTTGAATGACCAGTTGTTTTGTCAAAAAGTGAATCTGTATTATTTTTGTTTTAGATTCAAATAGTTGGTATTATTAAAAGTTATTTTCAAAGTATGTATTATTATTGTTTCATGGATGATAGTTGGTATTATTTAAATTTATTTTTCCAAGCTTTATTGAATGTGCACTATTCAAAAAGCTAAGTGCTTACCGCTTATGGACAAGGGGATAATATAATTCCATCCAATTAAACTTTAAGGCCTTGTTTGGTTCGAAGGATGAGAGGGAAAGTCAATGAGGGAAGGAAAGGGAAGATGAATGAAGGATTTTGATAAAAATTTGTGTTTCATTTGAAGAAATAGGAGGAAAGTTTAATGAAAATATTTTTCCAATTTACCTTTACTTAATAGCTTACTTCAAAAATTAAATACATCTCTAAATATTATGAATATTACTCCTAAGGTCATGAGTCATAATGTGTTTTTTTTGTATTTTTTTTTACTTTTTAAATATTTTAAATTTTGAATTTTTATTTTTTATTTTTTTATTTTTTAGATCTTTTAATTTTTTGATTTTAAAATTTTTAATTTTTTAATTCTATAATTTTTTTAGTTTTTTAACTTTATGATTATTTAATTTTTTTTTAATTTTATAGTTTTAGTTTTTTAATTTTATAATTTTTTAATTTTTGAATTTTTAAATTTTTAATTTTTTATTTAATTTTTTATTTTTTTATTTAATTTTATAATTTTCTAAATATTTTAATTTTTGTATTTTGTAATTTTTAAATTTTTAATATTTTATTTTTATAAGTTTTTTATATTTTTATCTAATAAATCTAATTTTTTTAATTTTTTAATTTTTTACTTTTTTTATTTTTTATTTTTTTAATTTTTTAATTTTTAATTTTTAGTTTTTTAAATATTTTAGTTTTCTAATTTTTTAATTTGTTAATTTTTAAATTTTTCAGTTTTTAAATTTTATAATTTTTTAATATTTCTTATTTTCTACATTTTTATATTATAACGTTTTGTCCATTCACGTAGGAGAAAAAAAGATGAATAATTTGTCGTTATCAACACGTTTCTTCCAAAAATACTCCGATTTGGGGGTTGAGAATGGAAGGAAGTGGAAGATTTTGGAAACCTTCCCTTCTATTTCATTCAACCAAACACACACAAATCACTCAGTTCCCTTCCCTCACCTCCGAAACCCTCCAACCAAACAGGGTCTAATCGTTAGATCCTCACACCTATATCACGAAGAGCCCGATCGTTGGGCAATCAATCTTCCTGACCAAAAATCCCTAACCTAAACTCTCTTCGTAATAAATTAAATTTCCATGAACTTAATAAGTATTTATTCAATCAATTCATTTTTCATACAACCCACATCGTCAATATATTCAATCAATTACTACATTCGTCCCAAAAAATACTTCTCACTTTCTTTTTTGGGCTGTTCCAAAAAATACTTTCCACTTTTTCTTTTTGGATAATTTGTATGGCTCACACTCATTTTACATTTTTCTAACACAACTACAATCATAAATTTTTACTTTATTCCACTTTCTTAGTAAGTGTGTCAATTCAAACTGGGAAGTATTTTTTGAGACGGATAGAGTATATTGTAAGGACAGAGCCAAGGCGCTCGAGAGTCGCTCGTGAATCGCACGGTGCCAACAATGGGTGGATGGTGCAAGGGCGGGGTGGCAATAACTTAATTTGATATCCTTGTTAAATTAGAGACAAGTCTTTAAATATAGTATTATTATTCGAGTTTTTCTTTCAAAAATATTACTTCTACTAGAATAAAACCTATTTACATAAATATGATTAATGGTTGTTGGGATATTGATCCAGAGGCCCAATACCCGGATCAAGAAGGCCCAAGATACCCGGCCCAAGCAACGGGTCCATCTCGCTATGATAAGATAATCAAGGTAGAATTCATGCCGAACGAGATTCGGCCCAAATAAGGGTTGGCCCAGTAAGAAGACATATCGAACGGCGTTCGGACTATATATTATACTTGGGCCAATTTGACAGCATCTTCAGCATAGCCCAACATCCCGTTCGAGCAATGGCCAACCGGCAAGTGGCCAGGTGCAATTAATGCCAGATTGTGACATCAGCAAGTGGAAACATGGGTGGCCAAGTCGGTGGAACAACGACCAATCAACATGGGGCAGCCCATGCTCTCCATTAGTATAAATAGAAGGTTTTAAGTCATTGTAAGGGTTAGCATTTCAATACTCAGGCCCTAGAATAGCATCATTGCTCTTATTTCTTGTATTAAAGTATTGTTTCCGACCTACCGATCGGGAAATTCCTTGTAATCAGACTGGTTAATTAATACAAGTGGGCTTTCGAGTATTAGTGAGTTCATCTTTTATATTTTGTTTATACACCTTGATTCTGTGTCATTCCTGATATATCCAAAGTTCGTGTTGGACTTTCGGATCTACGGAATTTACCTTCAACATTGGCGCCGTCTGTGGGAAACTTACAAAAAGTTTCACATTCAAATCATCCAAGAAACCACTATTTTCAAAATGGTCACAATCAGTTCATATCATACAAACGACGGTTCACGCCGTCACGAAAGGAGTCACACCCCGGGGAGTCAAAACCCTCAGGGACAATCCAGTCGAGGATCGTATCCTCGTTTTGATGGGGATTTTGTGATTCCCGAATCTCTGAGAAGAAATCCTCAGGCCATGCGAGACATGACCCAGGTCATGCAGCATATGGCGAACGAAGAGGAAGGAGGGTCCAGCTTTACAGGGGAGACTCCACGCACGGAAACAACCACAGCGTCATCCCGTTCGCATGCCCATCGGGATAATCGACGTAGCGCCCCACCAACAGTGCACCACAGTCCCAGTGATCGAACCCCGATCGGGTCACAAGCTAGAGGACCAACTCCCATTGGTCATCATTTCCAGTATGACGAGCGGGAGAATACTAGGGCCCTCAACGGCATTGGGACCGGGACTATACGGACATGAGGGCTCCACCACCGCCCCCTTTGACGGCCCAAGAGGAAGAAATGGCCGAGATGAGGAGGCAGATGAATGAGATGCGGGACCAGATGAACATGGCGCCTGTACAACCTGCCCCCGTTCAGCTGGGAATTACTTCCCCTTTCACCAGGGAACTCATGTATGCACACATCCAAGGGGGTGCCAAGCCGCCGACCGGCCAAATCTATGACGGGGTGGGAGATCCCCATGTGCATTTGAGGAGTTACCAAGGGGGACTCATGCTGCTAGGAGCACCTGAGGCTGCTATTTGCCGGTTGTTTTTTAGCACGCTCAGAGGGCCTGCCCAGAAGTGGTTCGCGACACTCCAACCTGGGTCAATCAACAGTTTTGCCGAATTATCGGCATTATTCTTGGCCCAGTTTGCTTCCAGTGCCAATCCCAAACGGCACTTCAGCTACCTGACCAGCGTGAAGCAGAACGTCAAAGAGACCCTCAATCAATTTGTAAAGAGATGGAGGGATGAAACTTTGACAGTGGGAAGCATGAAGGATGATACCGCCATTACCCTATTCACGAACGCTCTCCGAACGGGGGAGTTATACAAGGATCTGAAGAAAAATCCGGGTACAGCGTACGCCGAGGTATTAGACAGGGCTCGCAAGCATGCCGCTCTAGAAGAGGAGATAATGATCAGGGATAAGGTCATTGCGCCTGCTGCCCCGATCAGAATGGCCGATCGGCTGGGTCCTAGCCCAGCGGCCACTATACCTCCCAAGCAAGGGAGATTTACTCTCCTGGTCCTATCAGTAGCGACCATTTATCAGCACGAGAGGGACAATATTCCCCTCCCGACTGATTATGGGCAGTTTATGGGAGCGGATGACAATGCTTTCTGTAAATATCACAACAGGAAGGGTCATGCCACCAATGCCTGCAGGGCCCTACAAACAGCCATTGAGGATTTGATCCGACGAGGTCACTTGGGCAAATATGTAAATAAGGATCCAAGTGATGTGGGCACGTTTAAACCAATCAGGAAACCTAATAGATGGCGTCGGGATGCTCAACGTGACACCCAGCCTCAAAATGATGTATATGTTCCCCCCAGGGATGAACCAGAGGGCTCGGGAGGCCTTGGAAAGAAACCTCGAATAGAGGTCAAGGTTATATTCGGGGGCGGGGAGACAGGTGATTCGAACGCCGAACGGAAAAGGTTCGAGCGAAGTCTTTATGTGGGATCCATCTCCGCTCCCCCCAGAAGAAAGGAAGGACGGACCCGATCACGTTCGGACCAGCTGATTTACCCAACTCTCCAAGCCTGCACATGGATGAACTGGTGGTGAGCATGTGTATTGACAATGCTTTGATCCGCCGAGTACTGGTCGATACCAGAAGCAGTGTGAATGTATTGTATCTACAATCATTCGAAAAAATGGGTCTACAAAGAAGTCAACTGACCCACCTACGGACCCCACTGACAAGTTTCACCGGTAATTGCATTGAGGCTGAGGGGACCATCCAATTGATGGTTGAAATTGGGGATGAAACACACAAAGCGTCACTCCGAATGACGTTCGTGGTGGTGGATATAAAGTGTGCCCACAATGCCATATTGGGCCGACCGGGATTAGAAGATCTGGAGGCAATAACCTCTGTTCGCCACTCATGTATCAAATTCCCTACAGACACTGGGGTTGGGGTGGCCAGAACTGATCCGACGACAGCCCGGACATGTTATCGAGAGGCCCTGAAACAGATGAACACTCGTGGGATGCAGGTTAATACAATTGAGGTGGAAACCCACCGAACGGAGTTCGAGGCACACCCAGAACCCGCCACTCTTCTTGAACAAATCGACCTGGATTCCCCCCGAACCGTAAGGTAGCTATCGGGGTAGATCTGGAGGCTGACATCCGGGATGGCGTGATTGCCGTCCTAAAAAAGTTTCAGGTATTGTTTGCCCGGGGGCCAGAAGATATGCCCGGTATTGATCCGGAGTTAATATGTCACAAACTTGCCGTTCGGCCTGATGCAAAACCAGTCCAGCAGAAGAAACGGTATCAAGCGACCGAACGACGGGAATTCACAAAGCGGGAGGTGGCCACCTTACTGAAAATAAAGCACATCCGTCCAGTAATCCACGTAGAATGGCTATCAAATGTGGTTCTGGCCCCAAAACAATCTACTTGGAGAATGTGCGTGGATTACTCGGACCTGAATAAAGCTTGCCCCATGGACCCCTATCCAGTGCCGAGGATCGATCTGCTAGTAGATGAAACTGCCGGATGTGAATTGCTGAGCTTCATGGATGCTTTCCGGGGTTACCATCAGATATTCATGCACCCGGTTGATGCAGAGAAAACTGCGTTCGTTACTTCGGATGGTGTGTTTTGCTATATCGTCATGCCATTCGGATTAAAGAGCGCAATGACAACTTTTCAAAGGATGATCGGGATGCTGTTCAAAGAAGTGCTGGGGGTCACAATGGAAGCTTATGTTGATGACATCCTGATCAAAAGCAGGAAGAAGGAAAACCATGTCCTGGACATAGAAAAGGTGTTCGGGATAATGCAGAAAGCAAATATGAGACTGAATCCCAAAAAATGTGCTTTTGCTGTAAGAGGGGGCAAATTTTTAGGATACATGATGAGCGAGAAGGGGATTGAGCCCAATCCTGAAAAAGTAAAGGCAATTGTGGATATGGAGGCTCCAAGAAATCTCAAAGAAGTGCAGAGATTGACCGGTCGGTTAGCAGCCCTGAGCAGATTCCTATCCAAACTGGCCGATCGGGCTATTCCGTTCTTCCAGATCATGAAGAAAGCCAACCCCTTTGAATGGACGGCCGAATGCCAAACGGCCTTTGAAGATTTCAAGACGTATCTGTCTTCTCCCCTGGTCTTGACAAAACCCAAACCAGGGGAACATTTGTATATGTACCTTGCTGTAGCTGACCTGGCCGTGAGCACAGTACTGTTGAAAGAAGAAGATGGCGTTCAACGGCCAATCTATTTTGTAAGCAAGGCTTTGAATGGCCCGGAAACCAGGTACACCTTGCTAGAGAAAACTGTGTTGGCCCTGATAGCTGCCATTAAACGTCTGGCACCGTATTTCCAGACCCACCCGGTAACTGTGTATACTACCCAGCCATTAGCCACCATCTTGAGAAATCCTATGGCAAGTGGACGCATTACCAAGTGGAGCCTCCTGATCGGGCAATATGAGGTGGATTTCAAGCCTCGGCCTACTATCAAAGGGCAGGCCCTGGCGGATTTCATTGCAGAATGTACCGCCCGGCCCTCAGAAACAGATTCAGAGAACAATGGGCTGGATAACTGGTGGGAAATGTATGTGGATGGTGCAGCTAGTGCCAAGGGTTGTAGAGCTGGAGCTGTGATCACATCGCCCGAGGGGTTCAAAGCATATTATTCTATCCATTTTGACTTCAAGGTAACCAACAATGAGGCTGAATATGAGGCTCTCATTGCTGGTTTAAAATATGCAAAGGCCCTGGGTGCCGATCGGTTAAAAGTCCGGTCGGATAGTCAATTGGTAGTTCATCAAGTAAACGGCACTGCTGAGGCTAAAGAAGAGAGAATGAAGGCCTACAAGGAGATAGTTGAGGAGCAGATAAGTAAATTTGAACAGGTGGTGCTCGACCAAATATCCAGGATAGAGAATACTGAAGCAGATATCCTATCCAAGTTAGAAAATAAAGCGTTCGACGATCGGGTACAGGAGATCCCGGCTCATATCCAACGTTTTGCCCATCGGGAAACATTGGCAACCCCAGCAATCATGGTGCTCCAGGTCGAGGCCATATCTTATGCCGTCCCGAGCTGGGTCATAGATCTAACCAACTACCTGAAAGACGGGACCCTCCTACAAGATAAAAATCCTGCTTATCAGATAAAATGCATCCAGAGGAGGGCTTCCATGTTCGAATTGGTGGACGGGCAGCTGTACAAAAAGACATTTGGGGGGCCGTATCTGAAATGCCTCCCACCCGATCTAGCGGCAGCTGTAATGGAAGAAATTCATGAAGGTATCTGCTCCAGCCACCAAGGGCCCAAGACGCTGGCCAGAAAAATCATCTTACAAGGGTATTATTGGCCGACCATCCAACAGGACTGCTTCGCACATACTAGGAAATGTAAAGTATGCCAACTGTACGCACCGGTCCCCGGACGGCCTGCCACTTTCTACACTCCAATGACGGTGGCTCTTCCGTTCGCAAGATGGGGGATCGACCTGTTAGGTCCTCTACCTACGGCCCCTGGAAACAACAAGTATATCATCGTGGGGATAGATTACTTTACCAAATGGGTAGAGGCCGAGCCATTGGCCATCATCACAGATGTTAAATGTCAGAAGTTTGTCTGGAAGAATATCATTTGCCATTTCGGAATCCCTGAGCAGATTGTAACTGATAATGGAAGGCAGTTCGTGAGCCGGAATTTTGAGAACTACCTGGTGAAATGGGGAATCAAGCATTCCAGAGCATCCGTGGCGTACCCTCAGGCGAATGGTCAAGTAGAGAATATGAACCGTACTATCATGGATGGTATGAAGAAGAAACTGGAAGAATACTCCTCATCGTGGCCTGATCAGTTAAATTATATTCTATGGATTTACAGGACCACACCCCGAACGGCCACGGGAGAAACTCCATTTGCCCTCGCATATGGTTTCCAGGCCAAAGTACTAACGGAGATCCTAGTTCCCACACACCGAACAGTGCATTACAGCCCAGAACAGAATGAGGACAACTTACGGGCCGAATTGCATTTCATAGAAGAAAGAAGGGATTTAGTAGCTGCACGAATGGAAGAGTATCACAGAGCCACAAGAAGATATTTTGATAAGCAAGTTAAAGTTCGTTCAATCGAGGTAGGGGACCTGGTGCTAAGGAAGCGAGAAAAAAGCAAACCTCTCGAAGGTGGAAAAATGGCACAAAATTGGGAAGGCCCTTACCAAATATGTAAGAAGTATGCTTCAGGAACGTTTGGCCTACAAAATACCAAAGGCCGACCGGCAGGTACTTGGAATGTAGAACATCTAAGGAAATTTTATCAGTAAAAACGGCTGTTGCCACCTCTAAAAAAAATTGTATAGAGAGGGAGACATAACTTCCACATAAACACAGCCCATGATTAACACGATCATTCTGGATGACCGAATGAGGAACGGGTTAACAACATGGAAGGAAAATCAATTCTCAGCTAAGGGAGTTTTTGACCCTAGATTTATGAAGGAATAAAGGGATCAAAAACGGCTTGAAGAATTGAGGCTCAGAAAATCGGCGCCCGTGGTTAACACGATCATTCCGGATGACCGAATGACGAACGAGTTAACAACATGGAAGGAAAGTCATTCTCAGCCAACGGCTTGGAGTTTGACGCTCAGATAGTCTCACCTCAGCGGTTAATATGAGAATCGATTCTGGAGAACCGAATGATGAACATATTAGCAGTTTGGAGGGAGCCATTATTTCAGCAAGAGTTTTGACCCTGTAATTACGCATTGATGAAGGGATCAAAATGGCCTGGAGTTCGAGGACAATGATTCTCACCTCAGCTTTTTAACACGCAAAATCATTCCGGATGACCGAATGACGAACGGGTTAACAGTTTGGAGGGAGCTGAGTCGTCAACTTGGCCAAAGTCGACCCTGTAATTACGTACGGGCAAAGGGATCAAAACGGCTTGGAGATGGTGTCAAGACTGTAAGATATGGATTGACCGAGCGACGTTCGAATAAAGTACGGATTGTCGCCCGGGGAATCGGAACTATGGTTTTAAAAAAGCTCGCCTCAGTCATGAACTTGATTCGGAAGCGAGTCGCCCTTTTAGCTATAAGTAAGGAATGACCCAATTTGGTGATCTTGCTTACAGTTCGAAAAGGGTTACCTCAGACCCCTAATATGGATGATACGAGCCAGAGAGAATAGTTCGTAATGCATCTGAATTATGGGTTTGGAAGGGAGATAGTCTCACCTCAGCTTGTTAACGCGTGGAATCATTCTGGATGACCGAATGACGAACGGGTTAACAGTTTGGAGGGAGCCCCTGTCCCAGCTGAGAGTTTGACCATGTGGTCACGATCAAAAGGGCTTGGAGGAATTCACCTCAGCTAAGAGTTTTGAACCCGTGCGTCACGAACGGAAAAGGGATCAAAACGGGCTCGGGAAAGGTGTCAGAACAATTGTGAAGAGATAGCCTCACCTCAGCTTGTTAACACATGGGATCATTCCGGAAGACCGAATGACAAACGGGTTAACAGTTTGGAGGGAGCCCCTGTCCCAGCTGAGAGTTTGACCCTGTGGTCACGATCAAAACGGCTTGGAGGAATTCACCTCAGCTAAGAGTTTTGAACCCGTGCGTCACGAACGGAAAAGAGATCAAAACGGGCTCGGGAAAGGTGTGAGACATAAAGATACATGAGCCGAGTGATGTTCGGCCACATAGAAAGGATTGTGAACAAAAAATCAAAGGAAAAATAGAAAAAAGACATCAACAGATAAAGAGAGAAGTCCAGTTTATTCTTCGGCATTACTAGCCGGAATATACAAGAAGAACAAAGGACAAAAAAGCAAAAATTACAAGGCTATGCTACTGGAGGATTGCCGTTCGGGGAGGATGGAGGTTGAGAGCTCCCTGCCTGCACTGCATCATCAGGCGCTGCTTTGGACCTTTTTTCCATAATACGGTCATATGTGTTCCCGAACATATCGTCAAAGCCTAATTCGTCACGGTCGAACGGTTTGGGGAAATGCTCTAGGATCAAATCGAGGTTCCTATCCAGAAGCAGGTCCTGACATTGCTTCACAGTTTTCTCGGTCAGGTCATCCAAGAAAGATTTCCCTTCCGGCGTGCTGTCCAGGAGATCGATCCCTGCCTTGATGGGATCTTCACTTTCACGTAAGAATTGGCCAAGGTGATGACCCAGGAACTGCCGGGCCGTGTTCTCCAGAGCGACGTTCAGCCCCTTGCCCCGTTGAAAATCCACTATCGATTGATGAGCAATCTGGGAAGTGTTAACCGTGTAAGGTTCAGGCAGATGGTCGCCAACGGCTTTATCAAATTTAATCCCAACGGATTCAGCAGCTCGCACCTTGGCCCGGAGTTCTTTAATCTCCCGGTCGCGACGTCGGGATTTCTCCTGCATCTCAGCCAGAGCAGCTTTTGCCTTCTCATCCTCCTTGGCCTGCTCTTGAAGACCGGCCGCTAACTTCCGAGCGGCAGAAAGAAGGACCTGGTTGTCATCCCGATCGCTGGCCAGGGCCTTCATTTCCTTTTCGGCCGCAAGGAAGGCCTTGTGATAGTATACACCAGCCTGAAAACGAGGTTGCAATAAAAGTCAGATAAGATAAAACATGAAGAATAGAAAAGGCATGGATCAGAATGAGGTACACCTTGAGTGCTTCCTGGTGACCTGCTTCGAAAAGATCCGACCAATGGGTCAAGTTCGTGAAGCTCGGGGGAACCTTGATCGCAGTATGACACCACATAGAAGATGGCATCAGCCCGAACAGATACCTCCCTTCTGATCTGGGCCCCATGTTTGAAAATTCAACAAACATCCGATCATCCATCGGTGCGTCAGAAAGAGCCGGAGTTGATGTTTTGGCAGGCGCCGATCTTTTGGGTTCAGCCTCCGGCCCGGTCAAATCAACCACGTGGTCGATCGGGATCAATTGATCACCATCATTCCCCTTGCGTTTCTTCCGGATTTGCTCCGCAGAGGCACGATCGGCTATCATTTTCTCCTTGCCTTTACAAGAAGAAGCCGTCAGGGTAGCAGAAGAGATAGATCGCCGGACGGGTATATGGGATATCACACCTACAAAAAAGAGGAATAATAGATAAAAAGCTGAATTGTGAGAAGGAAGGACGATCGGGTTAAAACCCTACTATGCTTACCAATTCTGGCAGATAACATGTTAGAGGTAGTGACAAAACTCCGAAGACTTCGGGTTCCACCCATCCGCAAAGATTCAGCTTGGGAGCGTAGAACGGCATCTACCCTGGGCTGAGAATCCCGAATGTGATAGGCGTTCCACCTATCCGGAAATGGCAGAGAATCACCTACCTGAACAAACAAAAAACGTTCCTCCCAGTCAGCCGGCGGAGTGAGATTTTCTGTGAACAGCTGACGATCAGAACGAGCTACCAGCTTCAGGTACCCGGTCGTCCAATAAGGCTGATAGCAGTAATGGTGAAGGAACAGGTCGACGCTTAGAGTGATCCTCAACTCGTGGCATCGAATAATGAAGCCTGTAAGAATGCGGTAGGTGTTGGGCACAAACTGAGCGGGTAGTACAGAAACCCGGCGTAAGAACTCCACGATGAACGAATGGAGAGGGAAGCGAAGCCCAGCAGTTAATGCGTCAAGATGCACTAGCACGTGTCCCGGTTGGTGCCTCATCGGGTGCCGAATGAATCCAGCATAGTATTCCCTTGGTGGGGGCAATAACTGGCTAAGTTGCCGTTCGATATCTTCTGGGAGACGTTGTTTTTGTTTGCGAATACGAGTGAAGTGCAGGGGAATGCGGGGTGGCCGCTCGGGCATCCCCTTGTTATAGACCTGGACGTCGTCACCTGATAGGCATCCATCATCTTGTGGCTGTTCGGTGTGTTTGCCTGCCTGAGGATTGCCGGGTTTGGGTATTTGGGAAGAAGAGCCTTCGGCCTTGTTACCAGCAGATGTTTTGCTTGTGCGAATCAACGACATCTCTTCAGATTCTGAGCTAGAAGGGTAATACATAAAAACACTGGAGTAATTCTGGGAATTCTAGAGAGAGAAAGCTTGAAAGTGCGCAAGAGGATTCCGGATATTCTAGAGAGAGAAAGCTTGAAAGAAATGTGAGGAAACAACAGGAGAAATTAGGGGAAAGCACCTCTATAAATAGGGAAAGTGCCGCACAAAACCCTAATCAATGAGCAACACGTGGCATTAAGTGGTTACGATTAATCAGGGGCATTTATGGTTCATTTTTGTGCACGTACCCCGAATGGGCTTACAGAGGATCAGTAAAGATCATGGGGGGATGGCTAAAACCTACTTAGATCACCGATTACTGAGTGACGAACGGTCTTACAGAGGATTAGTAAAGATCACAGGAACTTGCTGGTTAGAAAAACTGCCAAGTCCTAAAAATTGATCTGAAGCCCGAACGGCTACCAACATACGAAGCAGCCCAAGTGCGAAGAAAACCAAGAAAGCGGCTAAGTCCTAAGAATTGATCTGAAGCCCGACCGGTTATCAACATTGTAAAAGGTTATCTGAAACCAGAATGAGCTAAGTCCTAAGAATTGATCTGAAGCCCGAACGGCTGCCGACGTTCTAAAAAACTATCTGAAACCAGAATATCTGAAGTCCTAGAAAATGGACAGAAGCCCGAACGACAGAAAACCGTTAAGTATTACAAAATAGACCGAAGCCCGAATGGCGAGTAAATCATTCAATAAAGGCAAGAAAGACAGTACACAAAGCTTCATGCAAAAAAGAGATATATATTCATCGGCTCTACTGGCCGGGAAATACAGATGAGGTTTTCTGCAAAGAAAGAACAAAAAGGGGAAAGGGATTACAGTTGCTAAAACTACTAAGATACTACTCTATTGCCCTGCCCCATTGTCTTCTTCATCACCCTCCTCATCCGAGTCAGTGAGGGGATCAGGCTCCTTTCCCGCCTCCTGATTAGCAACCCGTTGTAAGTCCCTTTGATATTTCTCATATTGAGCTTCAAGTATGGGCGCTTGAGGAAGATCAGCAAGCTCGACCGGCCTCCCTAGCAATTCTTGAAATTTGGCAATAAAGGGAGCCATGATGTGCTGACAGCCCATGACGTACAGGGATCGGGCCAGGGAATCATTAAATTTTTTCCCCCTGGGGTCCTGATCGAGCAATTTGACCCCCTCGCTCCGACGGGCGTCACCCGTGGAGAAATGGTCAAGATAGTCACCAAAGGTGACTTGGATTTACTGCTGTGCGAAATCTTTCTTCAAGATGGCAAACTCCTCAGACCCTTTGAATGACTCCCGAACGGCGGACAGGTCAACCTGTATTTCAGCAGGGCCGTCCGAGATGCGACGGGCGTGCTCTTCGAATTTAACCAAGGCAGCTTCTGCAGCATGGACCTTGGACTGAGAAACCCCGAGCTGAACCCAAAGCTCGCCAAGCTCCGATTCAAGACGTTTCTTCTCCTCAGCATAGGCCTTCCGCTCGGCCTCCAGAGCAGCAAAAGCAGCTGCTGCATTCTGCTCCGCGGAACTCTGAGCAACGATCAGCTCCCGCTCCTTGGCCAGCCGAGCTTCCTTCAGCTGCAGGCTGTAAAGCCCAACCTGCAGAATGACATTCGGGGAATGAAATGGGGAAAGGAAATTGTAAATTAAGAGAGATTTAAACTATGGAATGGCAAGATACCTTCAGAGCTGCCAAGGCCAGACATTCCTCAGACTGCTCGACCGACAACTTGTGGACGGTGAAATTATTGAAGAAGGCGGAGGTAGACCAGATCTGACTTGCCGAACAGCCACCTCTTTCCACAACATCATGAACCGGATCCGCCAGGGAAATCCGGTCAACCTGGCCAGATAACTGAACGGTGGGTGTTTCACCCGTACCCTGGCCGGTTTCTGGGGCAGCTTGAAAGTGCTCGGAAAATTGCTGCAGTTGATCAGAGCCAAACCGATCATCGACCAGCATGGCATCGAATTGGTCCTGATGGACCTGCTGTATCGGCTGTGGCTCTGGAAGCGGTAGAGAAGACCCAGCATCCTGGGCAGGAACAGTAAAGGGAGTAGGTTGGGGGTTCTTCCTGGCCTTTTTTCGCTTACCGACCCCACCAGCTGCCATAACTCTGCTATTGTCCATGGGTAGATCTGGGTTTGGTGCTGAAAAATGACAAAGGGAAATGTTAGTATCGAGCGGCCTTAGCGTGTGAGAAACTAGAAAAAAGAAAAAAGAACGTTTCTCGCACGGGAAGGACCGCCCAGACCATGGCACTTGATTTCTCAAAACAAGTAAACCCAAGAGAACGGGCATTACCTATCCCGGCTTCAACGAGCCGATCGGGAGTCAGATAACTCATGATGTCCATGCATTTATCTTTCTCCACAGCAAGCACATCCTTGTAAATTTCTTCAGTAAGGACTGGATCAGGAGTCTTGTGTGGGAAGGCATTCCATTTGCGGGGAATTAGGCCGTCCGGGACAGACACGAAGAAAAACCGGTCTTTCCACCCTTTGATTGAACTGGGATTGCCCTTGAACAGAATATGTCCCGTTCGGGCACTAGTGGCCAGATAGCCGTGGGTTTGTTGAGGAGCTACCTTGAAAAATTGATGGAAGAGTTCTAAGGTTGGTCGGGCACCGGCATCTTTACAACGGCAAATAAAACCCGCCATTGCCCGATAGGAGTTCGGCATAATTTGAGCCGGTACAACTTCATAGAAATTAAAAAATGAAACGAAAAAGGGGTGTAGCGGAAACCTAAGGCCGACCCTAATTGAGTCAAAATGAACTACAGTCATTCCGGGCCTATGACGCATTGGGTGAAGCCCAGCTTGCAAACGAAAAATCACTGGGTCAGGGATAAGGGCCGGAATTTCGGCCCTATTGTGAGAGGTCAGTTTTCGCCGCCTCTCCCTAATCAGTTTTAGATCAAGGGTATGGCGAGGGAAATCGTCGGGACGTCCGGCCGCCATGGAAGCTAATTCGTCCTCAGATTTGGTATCGTCGGAATCTTCGCTGGAGGAAGAAGAACTGCTAGAGGAGTCGCCTGTCTCCGCCCTAACCTCCGCCGTCGTTGCCTTGGAACTTTCATCAAAAGGGACGGTGATAATCTCCACATCACGGTCCTCCATTTGAGAAGCCATTTCTGAATCAGAACACTGCTGGGGATTCATCTCGACCGAATCAGGGATGAGGCGAGGAAGCAAGGGGGGAAGAGTACCTGAACGACGAAGACTGCGAGGAATTTCAGAAATCAACAAGGCGCAGAGAATTGCAGAATCGAAACCCGGATATGAGAAGTTAAAGGCTAATATATAGCCTTGAAACCGCCGTATCAAGAACCAATCAGGGAGCAACACGTCACTAGAAGCTTTTAAGCTAAACGCGTGTCTAATGAAAAGACTGAACGACGCTTACCATGATGAATATGGGGAAATGAAACGGCAGCCGTCAAATCACAGCATGGGGAACTGATTACTTCTGTACCCCGATCACCATTCGGCGAATTACAATATTGGTATTCATACTTCCTAATGCACTCACTGTTGTTCGAGACATCGGAAGTGGGGGACTTGTGTTGGGATATTGATCCAGAGGCCCAATACCCGGATCAAGAAGGCCCAAGATACCCGGCCCAAGCAACGGGCCCATCTCGCTATGATAAGATAATCAAGGTAGAATTCATGCCGAACGAGATTCGGCCCAAATAAGGGTTGGACCAGTAAGAAGACATACCGAACGCGTTCGGACTATATATTATACTTGGGCCAATTTGACAGCATCTTCAGCATAGCCCAACATCCCGTTCGAGCAACGGCCAACCGGCAAGTGGCCAGGTGCAATTAATGCCAGATTGTGACATCAGCAAGTGGAAACATGGGTGGCCAAGTCGGTGGAACAACGACCAATCAGCATGGGACAGCCCATGCTCTCCATTAGTATAAATAGAAGGTTTTAAGTCATTGTAAGGGTTAGCATTTCAATACTCAGGCCCTAGAATAGCATCATTGCTCTTATTTCTTGTATTAAAGTATTGTTTCCGACCTACCGATCGGGAAATTCCTTGTAACCAGACTGGTTAATTAATACAAGTGGGCTTTCGAGTATTAGTGAGTTCATCTTTTATATTTTGTTTATACATCTTGATTCCGTGTCATTCCTGATATATCCAAAGTTCGTGTTGGGCTTTCGGATCTACGGGATTTACCTTCAACAATGGTTAATGTGATGTAGTAATATGGTAACTTAAATTTAAAAATCGAGTATAAGTTACTATGATTTAATTATTATTACTTTAGTCATGAGTCACATTTTTGTAAACAATTTTTATCTTAATCATAAATATTTAATTATTTCAATTTTTTTTTTGAAAATCCAATTTAAGCACTCCTTTTTTCACGGAGAATACAAAAGTGAAAAACGAAAAAAAAACAGTTCTAAATTAAAAAGAGTATTACTCCGTATAAAAGTTTCTGAATGCAAAATTAATACTCATTTTTTTATCATCAAAATTAATACTCCTTGAAACATTACGGAGTTGGTATTAAACAGGACAATTAAAACAATTTCAAGAATTCCGGGTATTATTTGTTGTCCGATTCTGAATTACCTCCCATATTCTGAGCTTGGAGTAATTAATGACGTAGTAAGCTATGGCGTACTGAGTCTGGTTCTCCGGCGGGTAAACCGGCTCAATTTCCCGGACGATACAGCCCTGGTTCACCAGCACGCGGCGGTGCTCATCCGGCACGTCCGGCAGAACCGCCACCACGAGCGGGTAAGCAGAGTTGACCTTCCTCAACCCTTTGACCAGCCCCACCACCCCTTTCACGTAGTCGCCATTTCCGGCCAAGAACGTCACATAAGCTCTGGTACTCACTAACTGACTGTTAGTCATCTCCACCGCCATTTCTGTTTCTCTGCTTTTATTAACAGCTTCAGACTTGTCTTTCTATTTTTTGCTATTTATGGGGTGTATTCAATGAGGACAGATTTGGAGATTTTAATGAAAGCTAAGATGTTCTTGGTGAAATTGAGGAGTGAAAGGCTGATTTTATAGGAAAATAAAAAAAAATTAGAAATGGCTCTAAATAGGAGAAAAAACGTTTTGATATTTTAAAATATAAATATAATGTTTTTATTCTCTAAATAGGAGTAATCTGACAAGTTTAGAAAAAAATGTCGTATTTTAAAGCCTAGTAATGTCAAACTTGACAAAAATTTACTCCTATTCAAGAAATAAAAAATATGATAGTCTTATTTCAGAATTTCAAAACTTTTTTACTCCTATTTAGGGAATTCACACAAAATAAATAGTTTCCCCGGAAGGTGCGAGCTGCTTGGAGAATACGGCAGAAGAAACAGAGCAATTTGGATAGGTCGCCGTATAGCTTAGCATTATGCCGTTGGTCTAAAACGCCGTTACTCGGACGGGTCATATTTTACAGCCCAAACAATTTTTCTGGTTTTTTTTCAGGTTTCTAATTTGCCTTGTTAGACCCTAGAGCTACATAGCACCAATACTTCACTTGGGTATCGTATCGACGTATAGAAAACTTTTCGGTATTAGATACTTTAGTATACTTGCACCGTACGTTCTTGGACCGTATATGTAATTTATTAAAAGTTTCCAACCTTTTGGTAATTGTTTTGAAATTTCGGATACTCATATCTTGACGGATACGCGTATCAACTTTTTATTTCAAAAAGGGTTTACATAATAAAAATCTTAAAAAGTGAAAAGCTAAAGATAATTTTTTTGGTGGAGATACACCCAAGGTTGCTTTAATCTGGCACACAACTAAGTATATACACGACAAATAAAATGTGGGATGTTGTTGTAGATATTTGGGGAGGATGGGAGATATATGAGTTCACCAACATTTCAATAGATGAACCAGAATTTGAGGCTGTCTTTTTGGAATACGATGCTATCTCTGGCAATTAGTAACATCTCTGGAAATATGTATTAGACCTTTTTTTTATAAGAGTATTATTTTCTATCTCCATTGTTCAATAACTATGAGTACGTGCAGTTTTAGTTTTAAAACATTGGTTGTTTGACTTGTTTCTCATTTTAAATTAATAACTTATCGATTATATTTGTATTTCGAGATGCATAGTATATATGAGATAAAGAATGAATTTATTTATGTGAAATGTTTCAATGTCATGAATGGGCGGATGTCAGAGGATAATATATGTATATATTTTCAAAAACAAATTGTAGTTTTTAATATTTAAAGATGCACCCCTATAATTTTTAAATTTATAAATACACCCCCATAACTTTTAATATTTATAAATAAGTCATCGTATCTGAATCCTACTTTTTTGGGTTTTGTCGTATCGCGTACCCGTTTTCGCGTTTCCGCAACCCGTACCGGTGCTACATAGCTTTAGAGTGTTCTAAAAAAAGGCTTTAGAGTGTTTTTGAAAGATTAAAAATGGCCTAAATGCTTAAAATTTTGAAATCAATGTTTCCAAAGGAAAGCTTTTGCTTATTTTAAATACTTTTAAATTTTAAAAATCCAAATTTTAGTACAAGGATGTTTTACATCGGCTTTCACTTTTTTTATTAGACAAAAAGTAACATCATCAACTTTTGCGTTATTAAAATCATTTCTTAAAACACTATTTCCTTTTATTATTAAGTAACTTCTCTAAAATCACTTTTTAAAACAATGGTTATCCAAAAATATTACTAAGATAAAATTAATTGTAAATATGGTTAAGAATATTATAGTATAATGTCATATATGGTCACATAAATGTAAAAATTACACTAAAATTACTATAACTAACCACTGCATCTAAGATATCACATTTTCATAAACAAGTTTTATTTAATTATGAGTGTTTGATTTTTTTGGCAAAGTATGTGATTATTCCATAAAAATTACTCCCTCCGTCCTAAAAAGGTTGATCAAAGTTGACTTTCACGTGAATTAATAAAGTAAAAATTGTGTGGTTGAAATTTGTGTAGAGTAGAGAGAATTCATTTTAGCCACATATTCCTTACTTTAAATGGAAATGACAAATTTTTTTGGGACATCCAAAAAAGTAAATTTGGTCAATCATTTGGGGACCGAGGAAATACCTTTTTAGACGAGTGAAGAAGTGATTGATTGATTCATGTGGTTTTTGGGATGCGCTAATAATCATATTGTGTGCATCGTAAGATGGACTCTTCTTAAATTCAAGAGTTTCGGTAAAATTACCTTTTGTATTTTACTAGAGTAGGCGGCGTCGGCTGAGTTCCTCCCGGAGAAATTTCTGAAAACTGGGCGGCTTGTTAGGAGGGCTACATGACAAGAAATTATTCCTGCATGATTTTACTAGAGGGCTACATGATTTTTGCACACCTTAAATTTTTTATTTCAATTCTAAGGCCCTGTTTGGCACTCAGCGGTTAGCGATTAGCGGATTTGGTTAGCGGGTAGTAAATGGCGGATTGAATCAGCGGATTTGATCAGCGGAATAGCTTGGCGGGTTGCAGAAAGATGTTTGGTAACTTAGCTGTTTGCTTGTAGCGGATAATATGTAAAAAGACGAAAAATGACATTTAATTTGCTTTCCGTTAAAAATACAGGAAAAAAATAACAACGTTTCGATTGTCAAATCCTTGCACAATGCATCTCGAGCCACTAGGCAAAACCCAGGAGGTCTGCAATCCCACCAAGGTTCAATTTGCTTCCCGTTAAAAATAAACTAAAATTTACAAAACCCTGCCATTAGAAACAGCCCATAAACCCATGTTGATCTGCTGTCTTTTTTGCTGATCGAACCTAGTAACCATAACCAGAGTTATCCATGGGATTTGGAGAGACCTCTCCACCGAACAACACTTTTGTCAAATAAAACAGAGGGTATTGTTCGGCTCGTGGATGAGAACAAATAGCAGTCACAACGGTGTTCATCTAGGCAATAAGTGGTTGGTTTTTGAGAGGAAAATTAACCGCACTCGACTGGTCTAGAGGAGAGAAAATTAACACATACCTTTGAGATGGAAATCGTGTTGCTGAAGAGAGAAAACAGAGCTGTCTTGCTGAGGAGAGGAAGATGAGTCGGTGAAACGCAAGCGGCCGAAACGAATAAAGGGTTCGGTGAGAGGAGGGTAATCACGCGAATCCAAAATTATTTCAATCCGCCGAAACCTAAACGCTCCAATTTCCAGCGTTTTGGTTTTCGGCGGATTCTTCCAACACGCCAAAGGCAGACTCCGTTTACCAAACACACAACAATCGGCGGTTTTGGCGGTCAAAACCTCTGAAATGGTCAAACCAACCGTTTTTGGGCTGATCCGCTATTAAACAAACGCAGCCTAAATGTGGAATTTTTTACCTTTAACATTTAATCTCTATAAATAGATGAGTAAAAACAATCTTGTTAATAATAGTTTTGGTGAATATAAATGACTACTATTTACCTTCTCGTCGTTGAAAACCAACCAAGTTCAGGTCTCGATCCGTTCGGATACAGAAAAACCGAACTCAGTATTCACAGTGGCAGACTTAATTCACTTTTTTATACATTCATATACAAGTATTAAATTAGTTAATTAGTTCATATACGTAGGAAGGCGATGGAAATTTAAGTGCCATGCACGGATCACGCATGTTGTGTGCACGACCGTGCGCGGCTTAAGTTTTAACGTTTAAGTCGATCACAGAGTTTAGAGGCAAGTCTTGAACAAGATTTTCATAGTTTAATTTATAGCTAGCTCTAAAACAATTCGTATCTTAGGTTTGTCTGTGATCTATTTTTTGAATAATTATCTAATTTTATTGGACTAATGAATTATATATACAGATATGTTGAGACAAGTCTTGAATGAGTTTTTCATACTCCCCCGTCCCAAAATGATAGTCCTGTATTTCCTTTTTGGAATGTCTCAAAATGATGGTCTTGTTTTCATTTTTGAAAAGAAAGATGTGGTCCATATCATTTCACTTTATTATACTCAAATCTCAACCACAATTTTTACCTTTTCAACCACTATATTAAAACTTGCGCCCAAAAGAAATGAGACTATCAAATTGGGACGGAGGGAGTAGTTTTTAGCTCTGGAACAATTGATTTATGAGGTTTGTTTGTAATCTCTTTCTTAAATAATTATCTAATTTTATTGGACTATTGAATTATGTATACACACATGTTACATCATTTATTTAATGGCAACGAGAAACGCCCGTACAACGTGATATCTCTTTATAAAAAAAGGCATTACTCAAAACATGATGACCAAGCCGTAAAGATACGTAAGCGTGATCGTGAAATAACAAAAGAATTTGTGCATGAAAACATCAAATTTATGTTGGGAAAAACTCCGGAATTTCCCGCTTCGTGAAGTTAAGATAGGCACTTAGGAATTAAGGTAGTAATGGGAGCACACGATTTAAATTCTCTAATATGGAGATTCTTCCACTATACAAAAGAATAGTAGGATTTACAAGAATGTTACAAAATTGTCTCATTGATTCAATGGTGGCTCACTCAAGCTTGAGGATATGACCTTCCCAAGCTAACTCTCTTCTCTCTCAAAGGGGCTCTCTAACTCTCTAGCTTTCTCACTCTAGGAAGTGGATTCTCTCTTGCTAGGATTGCTAGGATTAGGATTGGGATAGTTAGGAATGGAGGCTCTTACTCCTATTTATACTACTCCACCTCCATAATGAGTGGTGGAGAATATTTCTCTAGAATGATCTACATGACTACCTATTCTAGAGAATTCCAAGGAATCTCTACACCTCTCCATTCTCTTCCATATGCTTCCATACTCTTCCATAAGCTTCCGAAAGGTTCCACACATCTCTAGAATATTCCAGAGGATTCCACATTATTCCGCAAGCTTCTAGAGAGTTCTAGACTTCTCTAGGATTCTCCGCAACGTTCTAGAAAATTTTATACTTCTCTAGAAAGCTCTAGAATTTTCTAGAACCTCTCCAATTAAGTAGGGATCCCAACAAATCTCCCCCTCCCAACTTAATTGGGGGGTTGTAGCAAACCTGCACCTTGACAACAATCTTCGAACTTCTTTGTCGGTATAACCTTGGTCATCATGTCTGACCAGTTCTCGTCTGTGTGAACCTTGTCAAGATGCAATTTCTTTTCTTCGAGGACTTCTCGGATCCAATGATACCTTGTATCAATGTGCTTCGTGCGGGAATGAAATGTTGAGTTCTTCGCCAAGTAAATTGCACTTTTATTGTCGCACTTCAACACGTACCTTTCTTGATCTATTCCCAGCTCGAGCAACACATTCTTCATCCACAGCATCTCCTTGCAAGCTTCAGTAGCTGCGATGTACTCTGCCTCTGTGGTGGATAATGCAACACACTTTTGCAGCTTTGATTGCCAGGAAACAGTTCCCTCTGCAAAAGTAGTTAGGTATCCCGATGTTGATTTCCTTGAATCAATATCACCAGCCAAGTCTGCATCTGTGTATCCTTCTAACACAGGTTTTCCTTTTCCAAAGCATAAACATCTTTTGGAAGTTCCACATAAATACCGGAGGATCCATTTGACCACTACCCAATGTTCACTCCCAGGGTTGGCCAAGAAACGACTAACGACTCCAACTGCATAGGCGATATCTGGTCTTGTGCATATCATTGCATACATGAGACTGCCTACTACAGATGAGTATGGAATCTTCTTCATTTCCTCCTTTTCTTTCTCACTTGTGGGATTTTTCTTCGAACTCAACCTGAAGTGTCCAGCAAGTGGTGTGTTTACCGGCTTTGATTTGTTCATGTTGAACCGTTCCAACACTTTCTCAATGTACCTCTCTTGGGATAGCCACAACACTCTCTTCGATTTATCACGAGTTATTCTCATCCCAAGGATTTGTTTAGCCGGTCCCAAATCTTTCATGGCGAAGCTCTTGCTTAGACCTTTCTTCAAAGCATCTATCTTTACGCGATCTTGTCCAACAATCAACATATCATCAACATAGAGTAGAAGTATGAGAAAGTCGACACTTGCATACCTCTTTATGAAGACACAATGATCGCTCTTTGTCTTTGTAAAATCATGCTCTGCAATGAAGGACTCAAACTTCTTGTACCACTGTCTCGGTGCTTGTTTGAGGCCATATAGACTCTTCATGAGGCGACATACTAGGTTTTCCTTGCCCGGAACTTTGAACCCTTCAGGCTGCTCCATGTAGATCTCTTCCTCTAGGTCACCGTGAAGGAACACTGTCTTGACATCGAGTTGTTCAATCTCCAAATCTTGCGCCGCTGCTAGCCCAAGAACAACTCGGATGGATGACATCTTTACCACAGGAGAGAATATTTCCTCAAAGTCGATGCCTTTTTCTTGACCGAATCCTTTGACAACCAATCGAGCTTTGTAACGAGGCTTTGAGCTATTGTCTTCGATCTTGATTCGATACACCCATTTATTCTTCAAGGCTCTTCTCCCTTTTGGCAGCTCCACAAGTTCATAAGTGTGATTCTCATGCAAGGATTGCATCTCTTCTTGCATGGCTCTTCTCCACTCTTCCTTATGAACATCACAGATTGCTTCTTTATAGCTTTGTGGCTCCCCCTCATCCGTGAGCATCACGTACTCCTCGGTGTTGTACCGAGTGGATGGTCTTCTCTCCCTTGAGGATCGCCTCGGCTCTGGTGCTGGCAGAGAACTAGATTGAGGATCTTCCTGAGTTGGTTCATCATGAGTCTCCTGGTTTCTTTGCTCTAACACAGGCTCATGGTCTTCAACATTATTGTCTTGATGTGGATCAGTATCCTCACATCGAACTTGCGTAGGTCCGGTGCTCCTGCTGCTTCTCAATCTTGGCTTCTCCGAGTTTTTAATGTCTTCAATTGTTTGGTCTTCGAAGAACACCACATCTCTGCTACGAACAACCTTCTTGTTGATTGGATCCCATAGCCGATAGCCGAATTCATCCTTGGGTGAGCGAAGGTATATGCACTCCTTCGTCTTTGCGTCGAGCTTAGCTCGCTCGTCTTTGGGGATGTGAACAAATGCTCTGCACCCGAACACCTTAAGATGATTGTATGGAGCCTTTTTGCCCGTCCATACTTCCTCTGGGATGGCGCCGTTCAAAGGAACCGATGGTGTGAGGTTGACGATGTCAACTACGGCCATTATAGCTTCTCCCCAAAAGAATTTGGGTAACTTAGCCTGAGAGAGCACACAACAGACTCTTTCTTCAATAGTTCTATTCATTCTCTCAGCTAGCCCATTCAATTGTGATGTCTTGGGTGGAGTCTTCTCTAGCCTAATGCCACATTTCTTGCAATAGGCTTCAAAGGGATCTCTATACTCACCTCCATTATCAGATCGTACACACTTGATTTTCCTTCCTGTCTCACGTTCTACAAGAGCGTGGAATTCCTTGAAAGCGTCAAGTACTTGATCCTTTGATTTTAACAGGTGCAACCATACCTTCCTTGAATGATCATCAATGAAGGTCACAAAGTACAACGCACCACCAATAGATCTCTCGGACATTGAGCACACATCGGTGTGTACAAGGTCGAGGATGTTCTTTCTCCTTGTGGGCAGAGAAGATCTTTGGAAAGCAACCCTTTGTTGTTTTCCAGCTAAACAGTGTGCACAAGGATCAAGTGACTTACCTTCCACGTCCGGGAGGAGTTGTTTCCGAGCAAGTATGTGAAGGCCCTTCTCACTGATGTGACCAAGTCGTTTATGCCATACTTCCATGTCATCAGTGGTTATATTTACCTCTCCTTTGCAGAGCTTAGCTTGCATCACATACAACGATCCTTTCTTCTTTCCTCTAGCCATGACTAGACTTCCTTTGGTGAGCTTCCATATTCCTTCACCAAAGTAATTCATCAGACCAGCATCATCTAACTTTCCAGCGGAGATAAGATTGAGGCGCATGGCCGGAACATGCCTCACATCTTTGAGAACAAGCTTGCATCCGGTGCTAGTTGTCAGGACGATGTCTCCTATCCCAACGATCTTGCTCCTATCTTGGTTTCCCATTTGAACCGTACCGAAGTCACCACTTTGGTAGGATGAGAAGAAACTTCCATAGGGAGTGACATGGAACGAAGCACCAGAATCGATAATCCAGGAACTATCATCACAAGCAATGTTTAGGATATTACCTTCTCCAACGAGATATAACAGATCTTCTTTTGTGACTACGACAGTGGTACTCTTCTCTTCTTGCTTCTTCGTTGGGGTGACTTGGACTGGTTTGACATTACCGGCCTTCTGGTCTCTCTTGAAGGATCGACACTCCATTTTCCTGTGGCCCATTCTTCCACAGTAGTAGCATGTGATCTTCGAGCGTGACTTGGACCTACCTCGAGATTGTTGCGGATCTCGGCTTTTACTGCGTCCACGAGTCTCATTCCTACCCCGGATCTCGATAACATTATCCTCAGGATGCATAGACTCACCTCGTTCCATTCTTCTTGATTCTTCGCCAAGAAGACTATCACTGACGGTGTCCATTGTTAGCTTTCCTTCCGGAGCTGAGTTACTAAGTGTAACCACGAGTGTGTCCCAACTTTCTGGCAAGGAACTAAGGAGTAGAAGGGCTTGCAACTCATCATCAATCTTCATCTCCATTTTTGTTAGTTGATTTACGAGCCCCTTGAAGTTATTCAAGTGTTCAATCATACTTTGACCATCCTTATACTCCAATTTCACCAACCGTCGAACTAAATTGGCTTTATTACGAGGTGTCTTCTTTTGAATCATGGACTCAAGTTTTGTCCATAATTCATAAGCATTCATGTAAGTGGACACATGCTCGAAGAGGGATTTGTCGATGTACTTACGGATCATAGCAACGGCTTTCCGATTCAGTAGCTCCCATTGAGCGTCACTCTTGCCTTCCACCTTCTCTTTGTAGATGATGGGCTCATGCAAATCCTTGCAGTATAAATGGTCTTCCATCATTGGCTTCCAATATGAGTAGTTGTTGGCAGTTAGCTTGAACATGTATCCATCATGGGCGACGCTATCCTCCATCTTGAACTACACGAGCTGATGACAACCTCAAACGAACCTGGCTCTGATACCACTGTTGGGAAAAACTCCGGAATTTCCCACTTCGTGAAGTTAAGATAGGCACTTAGGAATTAAGGTAGTAATGGGAGCACACGATTTAAATTCTCCAATATGGAGATTCTTCCACTATACAAAAGAATAGTAGGATTTACAAGAATGTTACAAAATTGTCTCACTCAATGGTGGCTCACTCAAGCTTGAGGATATGACCTTCCCAAGCTAACTCTCTTCTCTCTCAAAGAGGCTCTCTGACTCTCTAGCTTTCTCACTCTAGGAAGTGGATTCTCTCTTGCTAGGATTGCTAGGATTAGGATTGGGATAGTTAGGAATGGAGGCTCTTACTCCTATTTATACTACTCCACCTCCATAATGAGTGGTGGAGAATATTTCTCTAGAATGATCTACATGACTACCTATTCTAGAGAATTCCAAGGAATCTCTACACCTCTCCATTCTCTTCCATATGCTTCCATACTCTTCCATAAGCTTCCGGAAAGTTCCACACATCTCTAGAATATTCCAGAGGATTCCACATTATTCCGCAAGCTTCTAGAGAGTTCTAGACTTCTCTAGGATTCTCCGCAACGTTCAAGAAAATTCTATACTTCTCTAGAAAGCTCTAGAATTTTCTAGAACCTCTCCAATTAAGTAGGGATCCCAACAATTTATATAGTTCAACTAGCGTTTGATAGATACGTGCAATGATGGAAAGCTAAAGGTCAATACTATTTTTTCGAAGAAATGACTAATACTTTAAAGTTAATATGATTAAATTTATTTGTAACACAAAAGTAAATTGTAAGGACCAAGACATGTCCACCCCCTCCACCTACCCCGGTCATATTTTTCGGTCAGAACAATATTTCTGGTCACCGTTTGGTAATGGGCAATACTATTTTTCCGAAGAAATGAATATAAATGACTATTCACCTTCTCGACGTTGAAAACCAATCAAGTTCAGGTCTCCATTCGGTACACAGAAAAATCGAACTCAATATTCACAGTGATAGACCTAATTAGCACTTTTATACATTCATATACAAGTATAAAACTAGTGAATTCATAATAATCTAAATTTATGAACTATTGAATTTTGTACACATAGATATTAGATTATATATATATTTAATGGGAGTGAAAAACTGCAGCATCACATAATCTCTTCATAAAAGGACAATACTTAAAACAATGAAATTTGACAGTCAAGACGTAAAGAAACGTAAGTCAATGGTTGTGTGAAAATGGAGTTTATTCATGAAAATCTGAACTTAATATGAATACACTAGCATTTGATACACGCAATGCAAAAAAGCTAAGAGCCAATACTATAAAGGTAATATGATTATATGTAGCATGTTTTTGTACACAACACAAGTCGAGCACGGGTCGCGCACGAGCCGTGCACGTCATGCGTAGGAAGGCAAAGGGAATTTAAGTGCCATGCACAGATTGCACATGTTGTGCTCACGACTGTGTGTGACTTAAGTTTTAGGTGATGGGGTTTAGAGTCAAGTCTTGACAAGTAAATATTTTCTTCTCAATTCTAATGTTCATTCAATTATGAAAAGTAAGAATATATTTATTGCATTGGATATAAGATCTGTTGACTCTAAATACATTAAAAATGCATTAAAGTGGATAAAAACGCAATGACATTTTTGTAAATAAAAAAATTAAACTTCTTTGCAAAAAGTGGACTTCTTTTGTACTATAGTGCACTTGTGATGATTAAAAGTGGAGTCGGTCGCACTTTTTACGGGAAGACACTTTTTTTATTGAGTTGGGTCTTAACATCCACAATATGACCTCATATCAATCATATAACTATTGGGTATAATGCACTTAGAGCATCTTTAATGGTAATGTGCATTGTACCTTATAAAAATGGACACATCACATAAATAGACGACACATGAAGTTGATGTGGATCCATACACTTTTAAAATAATTTTTATGCTTCAATGGCACAGTGGATTTAAACGATTTACTTCATATTCGTATGCCCCTTCATATAATTTAAACAGCCGCACCGTAAATCTGAAGTCAATCCAACTTTAAAAATATTTAGAATTCTTAAGGGCGCATATTTTATTCATTTCTGCTTTTGATATGCAACACATATCAAATCTCTGTAAAGCGTTTCAAATGTTCATAAAATGATCTAGGCTCTCTACAGTCCGACAATGTTGAAAATTAAACTTGTTTTTGGGCTTAATTAATATTTAGTTTTAGTTGTTGTTGGGAAGGCCCAAGTGATAGAAAAATGTAGAAGGAATAAATTCTAGAGTTTCTCTAGAAGATGTAGTCTAGAATTTTCCTATAATTAATTGAGTAGAATTGTGTAGAATGTATTAATCGTAGAAGATTCTAGATATCTTTGTGCTAGTATAAATAGAGGTCTCCTACCCCCACTTTGTATCAAGCAAGTCAAGCAAATTGAGTTGTTCTAATAAAAAGAGTTCTTCCCCTTTGTTCAAATATCTCTTCCATAATATTTCTAATTTAGCATCCCAATTTCCCAAATCTTCCTTCACTTATTTCCAACAGTGGTATAAGAGCCGTTCGGTCATCACCCTAAAATGGCCGGTTCTCTTCAAGTTCCTCCATTAAAAAAGGAGAATTATGATAATTGGAGCATTCGCATGAAGACAATACTTGGTTCAGAAGATGTGTGGGACATGGTAGAGGAAGGCTTTGAGGAACCCGAAGACATCAACGCCTTAAATCAAAATCAAAAGAATGCCTTGAGGAGTACTAAGAAGAAAGATCAAAAGGCACTCTCTATCATTCATCAAGCTTTGGATGAAGTCATGTTCGCAAAGGTGGCATGTGCAACTACAAGCAAAGAAGCTTGGGAGATATTAGAGAATTCATTCAAAGGAGTAGATAAGGTGAAGAAAGTAAAACTTCAAAGTCTTCGAGGTGAGTTTGAATCTTTAAACATGAACTCTTCGGAATCTATTGACGACTATTTCTCAAGAGTTCAAACCGTCGTGAATCAACTAAGAAGATATGGAGAAGAAATCAAAGACAATCGTGTGGTTGAAAAAATTCTACGGTCTTTAGATTCAAAATTCGATTACATAGTTGTCGCAATAGAAGAATCTAAAGATCTAGAAACAATGACGGTTGATAATATCTTGGGATCTCTTCAAGCTCATGAAGAAAAACTCAAGAAGAGAATAAAGCAAGAGCCATTGGAGCAAGCCCTTCAAACCAAGCTCACCTTAAAAAATAAAGAGATTTTTCAAGAGGGAAGAAGTCAAAGTTCAAGAGGGCGCGGTCGAAGCCAAGACTATGGAAGAGGAGGTTATAAAACTTTCAACAAAGAAGAGAGAAGTCCACATTTCTATCAATCAAGAGGCCGTGGAAGAGGAGCTTTTTCAAGACCAAGGTATGATAAGTATCTAGTTCAATGTTATAATTGTCAAAAATTTGGTCACTTTGCCTCCGATTGTAGATTGGCAAAAAATAAAGTTGAGGAGCGAACAAATCTAGCCAAAGAAGAAGAAGAAAATTCAACATTGTTGATGGCCCATAAAGGAGGAGAAAGTGACACCAAAACGACATGGTACTTAGATACGGGAGCAAGCAACCACATGTGCGGGAAGAAAGATATGTTTGTCGGGTTTGATGAATCGGTAAGCGGAAATATCTACTTTGGAGATGAATCAAAAATACCGGTAAAAGGAAAGGGGAAAATTTTAATCCGGTTAAAAAATGGGAAAAAATGATTTGATCTCTAACGTCTACTATGTGCCCAACATGAAATCAAACATTTTAAGTTTGGGGCAACTTTTAGAAAAGCGATATGACATTCATATGAAAGATCACACCCTTTTGATGAGAGATAAAAATGGGGGTTTGTTTGCTAAAGTACCAATGTCAAGAAATAGAATCTTTTCATTAAACATTGATAATGGGGGTCCAAAATGTTTGAAAGCATGTTTTAAAAATTCATCTTGGATTTGGCACTTGAGGTTTGGGCATCTTAATTTTGGAGGTTTAAAATTGTTGAGTGATAAAGGTATGGTGAAAGGTTTGCCCAAAATCAATGAAGCTAATCAATTCTGTGAAGGATGTTTATTTGGAAAGCAACCAAGAAAAATGCCATGGGGGAAGTTGAAAGGTACAAAGCAAGGTTGGTTGCAAAAGGGTACAACCAAAGAGTCAGTATCGACTATGAAGAGGTATTTGCTCCCGTTGCCCGCTTGGAAACAATAAGATTTTTAATTTCTTTGGAGGCTCAAAATAAATGGAAAATATTTCAAATGGATGTGAAGTCCGCATTTTTAAATAGAAAGTTAGAAGAAGAAGTTTATTTAGAACAACCACCGGGATATAAAATAAAAGGGCATGAAGATAAAGTTCTAAAGTTGAAAAAGGCACTTTATGGTTTGATGCAAGCCCCAAGAGCTTGGAATACTAGAATTGATAAGTATTTCCAAGCAAATAATTTCATAAAATGTCCCCATGAACATGCTCTTTATGTCAAAAAGGAGGGAAATGGAGATATCTTGATTGTTTGCCTTTATGTTGATGATCTAATATTCACGGGAAATAATCCCAATTTATTTGAGAATTTCAAAAAGGCAATGAGTCAAGAATTTGAAATGACCGATATGGGCTTAATGTCTTATTATTTGGGAATTGAGGTGAAACAAAGGGAAAGTGGAACTTTTATCGGTCAAGAAGGATATGCAAAGAAAATCCTTGAAAAGTTTAAAATGGATGATTGTAATCCAATCAATACCCCGGTGGATTGTGGTGTAAAATTATCTAAGTTTGGTGATGAAGAAAAAGTGGAGCCCACAATGTTCAAGAGCTTAGTGTTGGAAAAAGTGTGTTAAAAGTGTATTAAAAGTGAATCCAATCCCGAAACCGAAGAACAAAAACTGCGACTTGCGTGTGCGGGCGACCTGCACACACGAATGCCGTCCGAAAATCTCTCTTCTAAAGATAACGTTAATTTTTGTTCTTCCAGTACGTTCCTACTTTAATTTTTGCTCCATGCACATAAATGCCCAACATTGATGTCCAACGATCATAAACCCTTAAACAACCATTAACACACCTTAATCCACCCCTATAAAAGGCTAGTAGGTGCTTTGCAAAGACACAACCTTTCATACACTTCGTTCACGTATTTTCATAGCTAAAACAGAACCTCTAGCACTCCATACAAACTCCTTCGGTGTTCTGCTTTTGTTCACGTTCGTTGGAACTTTAGTTTGAGTGCTAAACTATTGTTCGAAGTCATCGTATCCTGGGAAATGATCGTTGCAATGCTCCTAGCACCCCGGGAGGCAACAAATACGTTTTAAGGAAATCGTGCGTAGCACGAGCTTTGGTTTATTCTGCTTCATCTCATTTCTTGTTTTTCTTTAAGTCATTTTATTTAATTAATCTTTATTAATTAATTTTCTTTGTTTTTCCAAACACACCCAACACTTAGCCGGTATATGGAAGATCCAAGAACCTCTCATTGGAAGGCCGCCAAGAAAATTCTTCGCTACATCAAAGGTACTCTTAACTTTGGCTTGTTTTACAATTCTTGTAAAGATTTCAAGCTTGTTGGGTATAGTGATAGTGATTGGGCCGGAGACGTTGATGATCGCAAGAGTACCACCGGATTTGTCTTTCTTTTGGGTAATACGACTTTTACTTGGAGTTCAAAGAAGCAACCCATTGTGACCCTCTCCACATGTGAAGCTGAATATGTTGCCGCCAATTCATGTGTTTGTCATGCTATATAGCTTCGAAATCTATTCAAGGAAATAGGCATGCCACAAAAGGAAGCTACGGAGATATATGTGGATAATAAGTCGGCAATAGCATTGGGAAACAATCCGGTATTCTATGATCGTAGCAAGCACATTGATACCCACTATCACTACATTCGAGAGTAAGTTAATAAGTATATTAAATATTTAAAAATAAAACTTGACCGAGAGTAAATTATAACCACATGAGGTTTAGTTAATAACACTACAAAAAATACGGGATTGACATAGATTTTAAGCAAAAATTCTGCAAAATTTATAAAGGATTTGACATGGAAATGCAAAATTTGTGGCAAAAACATTTTAGTATGAGCTATTTGGCGTGAAATCATCGGTCAATCCTTATCAAATCAGTGTCAATATAAAAAAGTACGGATAGTAATATTTATACAACTCTGTCTCATTATACAATCACAAGCATTAAATTAATTACATCCATATAATATATGATCTTATTGGACTATTGAATTATGTATGCACACATGTTACATCATTTATTTAATGACAGCGAGAGAGGACGATACCACATAATATCTCGTTATAAAAAGAGTGTACTCAAAACTTGACGATAAAGCCGTAAAGAAATGTAACCCAATGTGTGAAAAAGGAGGGTTGGCATGAAAAGTTCAATTTTATATATTTCAACTAGTGTTTGATACACGGAATGATTGAAAGCTAATGACCAATACTGTTTTTTTAATAAATGACTAATACTATAAAGATAATTTGAATAAACTTATTTATAATACAAAAGCAAATTATGAAGACCAAGACATATCCGTTGGTATACCGTGGGAGCAGCCCACGATGAGCATGGTGCTCCCACAACTAATTCACATGTGGACAGTAACACACATGAACAATAATTTTTTTTTGTTCTCAGTAACAGGGTGATGTAACTTTTGAGTAATGAAATGTAAATCACGTTGATATGCAATGTTACTGCAGGCAAGTTGAGATGTAACTTTTCTAATATGGATAAGAAGAAATAAAACATTGGTTTCAATGTCAACCATGAAAAAAAGTGGTCTAATTGCTCAATTACTTTACATAAGTAGTGAATATGTTTTGTCTTTAATATTAAGGCCATAAAAATATTTTTTTAAATATCTTTTCTTTGCCAAAAAAACATTTTTTTTTGCAAAAAAATGAATTTTTTGTTTCAATAGGTGGGGTTTATTTTGGTATGTAACTGCTAGTGTTATGGAAATTGTAACTCGTGTTGGTGGAAAAATCTAACTTAGGTGTATGCAAAATGTAACTTGTTAAGGCAAATCTAAGTGTAATTCGCGCACAAGAAGATGTGAATCACGCATAAAATTGTGTAACTCGTCCATAAAAAGATGTAACTTCATATATACTATCAAATGTAAACAATGAAAAGGAGCCTAAGCTCATTGCTCAATTACTTTACGTAAAAATATGTTTTGTATTTAATATTTAAGGCCATACAAAAATGTTTCTTAAAAAAATATTTTTGCCAAAACTTTTTTTTTTTGGGGGGGAAAAATTATGCAAAGAAATGATTTTTTTGTTTCAATAGCAGAGGTTTATTTTGTGATGCAACTCGTATTATGAAAATGTAATTCACGTTGATGGAAAATCTAACTTAGGTGAATGCAAAATGTAACTTGTTGAGGTAAGTCTAAATGTAACTCGCGCGTATGAAGATGTAATTCAGTCATAAAAATATGTAATTCACGTACAAGAATATGTAACTTCATATATTATCAAATGTAACTTCAAAATTTGTCAATAAACATAACCCACACATGTAGAAATATAAATCACATATGAAAGTGTAATCTCATACTTTATCAAATGTAAAAAAAAAATTACCAAATTTAATGTCTAAAAAACACTAAAAAATATAAGAGAGATAATAAATACATTATAGGAAAAAGTGTGAATATGAAAAATATATTACAAATAAGTGTATAAATATAAAAATTATTTATTTTGAAGAAAAAAAATTAATTTTTGGTTGTATAAAAAATGGAAAAGTGTATCAACAAGGACTAAGCGAGAAAGAAAAAGTTATTAATTTGCTTGAAAGGATGAAAATTTGATCACAAAATTGTAATAGTTTAAGTACTCTTACATTAAAAAATTAGTAGAAACATGATAGCATTTGATGATGAAAAAATTAACAGTAAAACATGAAAAGGCAAAAGAAAAACGTAAGTGGGGTATGTGTGAGTGGAGAGAGCATGCCACCGTCCAACAAATTGCCATGTACGCTCCGTTTGTTATAAAAACGGTACCGTATTTGGGATCGTTATAACATGTGCATGGTACACCGATCTCATGATATAATTTGCCAAGACCTATCTATTACCTCCACCTATCCCGCCCTTGCCCCCTCCACCCATTGTTGCAACCACCAGTGGAGTGATATTTTTTATAGTTTTTGATATTCTTGCTAAAATAGTCACATCTTAAAAAACTTGTGGGTTGTCACAATGATATATTTCACGGTAGGAGTCTCAATGATGACGTCACTGATCCGATCATAATTGATAATGACAAAAATATATTGAGAATGATATACATAATTTATAGTGGCATAATGTAAACAAAATTACATTCATAATAATATTCCTATTTTATTACTTTATTAGACATACTTTTGTGCATATTGTTGGCAGGAAATATCTCATTGCCCCAACACATATGATAAAATAGTCACTTTTTGAAATTAAACTTCATTATTGTAATTCTTCAATGAATAATCGCGTCTATCAAAAGTTTCTATATGACATTGTACTAGATAAAATTGTGAAAATAACCTATCAAATAAACCTTTTTACTATCGTTAAAAGAAAATTTTATGAAGTAGCATATGACTCCATAAAAGGGAGTCATATGGCATAGGTGGACACCTCATATCCACTCATTTTTAAAGTGGGACTGTCCATTATACAAATGAATGACTATTAATCAGCCACATATATCCATATGACTTCATAAGGGAGTCATATGCTACTTCATAAAAATTTTGATCATTAAGTCCTGAATCATATATGTCCTCGTACTTAAGAAACACACAAATTAGAGCTTGTTAGAAATACTTAAAATATGAATAACTTAATATCTATGTTAGGGGCAACTGTTCTGCTTCTTCTTCAATTTCTTAGTGTTTTTTTCTTAATTTTTATTTTGAGCTCACCACGCCAATATTTAAATCTAGTATAATTACTCTTCATCCTAGTCCAACTCGAATTTTTGGAAAAGCCCCTGGTTGTTGATAATTGGTTAAAACATTGCGCCTTTTATATAATGTATATAAAGAATGGTGTTTTAAAAAAATTTATTTAATTAATTTCCGGAATGAATTTTAATATGTAATTTGGTAGATATAATCTACACTTCATAAAGAACATCTCACAAAATTTCACCACAAAATTCCATCGAAAAGCAACTCAAATGGAGGGTGTAGGACGACGATTCCTATTAGCTAGGAGGGCTGAGGGCACCACATGAAAATTCATCGCATCAAAAATATAGGCACACACACACATATTTAAATCAATGGAATCTATTTTTACTTCCTTTCACTGTCTTCTGTATTCTTAATTCATTACTTTTTTATTAACAATGTTTATATTATGTATTTGACATTGTGAAAAAAATATTAAAATTGAGAAAAGCTTTTAAATACAAAAAAAATTACCAATATATCAATTTTATATGTGCATCTCTATGATGTATTATATTGATGTAGATGTCATCTCCATATTGTTACATTAAAAATGCTACTGAGACACAAGAAATTCCCCCATGAAGTGAAAGGATCGAAGATTCCACCCCTTAGTTAAAGTAAGTCGCGTGACTTTTAATATTTTTATTATTCTAATTTTAGATGCCTACTCCAACAAGAAGGCAATTTTGTCCACTCTATTTTAGGTGAATTCATAGGCTTTATTTTCCCCCATTCTCCGCAGGTGTCCCACTTTTTTACTTTTGTAGGTTTCCAAATAAATTTGATCTAATTAAATTATTGTATGATACGGAGTATTTTATAAAATAATGATGAATATATGATTAAGTTGAAACAACGGATAAAAATGTGATTATTTTGTACTTTAGTGATTATAATAGTTACTTTCGTTGTGATGAATATGTTCGTTTTACGTTATAATGACTATGACAGTATACTCGTACTCCGTATTAATTTTAGTATTTTTTGTCTATAAAATATACTTAAGTAATTTCCATGAAAAAACTTCATATTTTATACGCCCCAATATTACATATCTAATAAACTTCCCTTTTGATAACACTAGAAACAGATTAATTTGCTGAAATAAGTTTATCCCTTTTGATAACACTAGAAACAGATTTAACATCACATATCAGAGTTCTGATATGTGATGTTAAATCTGCTGAATAATAAAAAATTACATTTGAAATATATTTTATTAATATAATAAATAAAAACTTACACGAAAATAGCTAAACTAGTGTTTTTCAGGAAATTTAGTTATTAGAAAAGTAACTTCAATCTTACTTATTTAAATTATTACACAATTTCAACACGCGAAAAAATTACTTATTTAATAAAAAGTTGATTGATAAATCTGATAAACTTAAATAAGAGGTTACCAAACAAAGAGTCTCGATAGATTATTTGTTTATTTGTAGTGCAAATCAAATCACCAAATCCACACATGCACTTCCGCTCCTTCCACTAGAGTGACTTGTTTTACTTTTAAGAGAATATATATCTCCTCAGGCAGTCCGTGGGAGGACCGTCGTCCGGATAAGGTCATTTAAAGTCTTCTCTCATGTATTTTTTTATGAAATTTTATAAGCATGTTCTTCTTCAAGTTTAGATTATCTCCACTAAAGTTTGACTTCAAATTCAACCGGGAAGTCGATGAGTTAAATAAATAACTGATTGAATATATATATATATATATATATATATATATATATATTAGAAATTGCTCTAAATAGGAGTAAAAACGTTTAGAAATTCCAAAATAGGAGTATCATGTTTTTTATTCCCTGAATAGAAGTAATCTGCCAGGTTTGGAAAAAAATGCCATGTTTTAAAGCTTAGTATGCCAAACTTGGCAGAAATTTACTCATATTCAAGGAATAAAAACCATGATACTCTTATTTTGGAATTTCAAAATTTTTTTACTCCTATTTAGGGAATTCTCTCTCTCTCTCTCTCTCTATATATATATATGTGTGTGTGTGTGTGTGTGTGTAAAGCGTAGTATGTTTCATTCATTTATTTTACCGACTTACCGATTGAATTTTAGACTGAAATTTTGTGAACAACATGCTCAAAACATTTCATCAAAAAATTCAATCAGGAAGACACTGAAACGTGCTCGGGCGCGGACGACGATTATGGTCAGGCGAGCTTGACCAAATGTGTCCTCTTACTTTTCAATGGTTGACGGACACAATTTTAATTTGAAAAAATGACATGTATTTTATTATACTAATAGAGTTTCTCAGGGCAACAATATAACTAGTTGTGGTTTTGGATAAAAATATGACCAATCATTGTGTGCGACCAAATTAAACTCAAGCTATATACATACTCGACTCGTAAAGCTCGCAAGCTTCTCGATTATGTGTTACTGTTGGTTATTTTAGATTCATACATATATCATTACATGACATATTTATAGTATGGATCTATGCATAAAAACTATACATATCTTCTACTACAAAAACTAGAGATTACATATTGCATATTGTTTTAGAAAATGTTCTAAAAGTGTTATACAAATATGCGGATTATAAGCATTCTTAGGTAATGCTCAAACAGAATTAAGTAGGACTAATTGAACTTAGTTTATCTTAGGTTTGGATAAATCATAGACGTCAACAAGAGTCCTAATATCTAAGAGATAACTAGAAGGAAATTTTAAAACAATATTTTTATGTTTAATATTATTGATGGTTGCACATGTGTGTTTAAACGTATGACAAATCAAATTTTTTGTTTAGAAATATATAATTTTTTAGAATAGATAAAACTTGAATACAATTCGTAATAATGCATAGTTCCAAGACATATTTGTAATTCCACAAACCTCTATTATTATAAATATAAGGTTGAAGCTCCCCATAAGGTTAAGCCATTATTTGCTAATTCTTGTTTCTGTATATGGTATCAAACGCCAACTAGAGATTCAACACGGCCGAGCCTACCTCTTCCTATATGACGCAACAAACATCTGAAGCATCTCTTCCGTCCTCCTCTGATGTGACTGCGCAACAGACTTTAGTGCAGTCTGTTCTCTCTGGCACACCGTTGCAGCACATTCCCTTATCCCTTCAAATGTTAGTCGCACCTTTACTTCACAACATGGCGCCCGTGGAATCCAACATGGAGCAGCCTTTGTTGACCAACGATATTCGCATGTCTCAACTTTCAATTGCACCACCATTGGAATCTTTCAGACTCTTTAATATGCCAGAGCCAATACGAACTCGTCCAGTTTTGCCGCAGTCCCAGACCTTGCTGCTGTCACGCCAGAATATGCAGTTCCTGCTTTTTCTGGTCAATCAGGGGTCTCACCTCTTCCTCAAGGTTCATAATCACGTTTGCCAAGTTTTAGTTCCACATCATCACATATGTCTTCCTTAGCTTCTCAATTGGTGTTTTCTATGCCTAATGTTACAAATATTGTTACTACACGTCTTAGAGAGACATCAAATCCTCAGTATCATCATTGGTTAAAAAAATGACCAAATCGTTCAATCATGGTTGTTTGCAACCCTGTCACGAGATGTTTTAATTAATGTGCATGATCTTAAATTTTCCTCTTATTTGGGAACGACTTCAGACACGTCTTATGTCTACTAGTCTTGCTCGACCCATGGAATTAAAATGCAATTTGTCATGCATTAAGAAGTAAGAATCTGAGTCCATGGATCAATACTTAAGGGAAATTAAGATCATGGTTGATTCTCTAGCTGCAATTAATTCTCTCGATAGCAATCGTGAATTAATTGATCACACGGTTCATGGTCTAGGAACAGAGTATGAGTCCTCGATCACGCCATCACTTATTTTCCGTGGAATGCCACTATCGATACCTTGCGACCGATTATTCTTTCTCAAGATTAACAGAATGCCCTCCTTCGGTCTCAACACTCCACACCGGTATATCAAGACTTAGCTGGGTCGGGCGTTGCTTTTCAACCTCCTGATCGTGGCTGTTTAGCTCGAGGGGGTGGCGGTCAGAGAGGTGGTGGCTAAGGTTATCGTGAAGGACACGCTCATGGTAATCGTGGCAGGGGCCATGCATGTACATGGGACCCATAATGCAACAATAGTGTTTGGAGGACATACAACTTACAACCAGTATCCAGTGCCGCACGGACAGACGTTCCATGGTCAGGGGCAGCAAGGCATGGCTCTAACTGGGGCTCCAGGTATGGATATAAGTAGTTCTAGTTGTTTTAATATGTATCACTTGCCTTCTCATGTTACTCATAACGTTAATGCAGTTTTTCCATTAATGTATCACTTCTTCTTCTCCTCCTCCTCCTCCCCCCCTCCTCCTCCTCCTCCTCCTTCCCCTTCCCCCTCCTCTTCCTCTTCCTCCTCCTCCTCCTCTTCCTCCTCCTCCTCCTCCTCTTCTCCGATCTCCTCCTCCTTCCCCTCCTTCTCTTATTCCCTCTATTTAAATGAGATTTGCCATTGATTTTTCTAGTTTTCCTTTTTTTTAGTTTTCCTCATATTCTTATGTTTTCCTGGGTTTTGACACTGATTTTGCCAATTTTAGGAATCCTGTTTTGTATTTTCTGACTTTTTGTTTCTGATTTCTAAGTTTTTTTAAAAGTTCTTATTTTCCAAAAGTTTGGATGATGGCTTCAGATTTTGCCAAGTTTACGGCAGAAATGTGTACACCAACACCCATATAATAGCAAAAACGCTTTTGTGTAAATCGATTTTGCTAATTTTTTGTCATTCGCCTCTTATACTTAATTTTCGATTATGCTGTAGTGCTTATTTCATTTTTTTTGATTTTTTGGTTATTGACTTTATTTTTGCCAAATTTATGACAGTTTCGTGTAAAACTTCAAAATTAATCTGCCAACTTTATGGCAGATATGAAAAACCTTATTGATAGCAGATTTCAAATACTTTTGAAAGCTAAATCTTCCAACGTAATGGCAGATGTATGGCGTCAAAGTTGTGATGACGACGACGTTGCACGAAGGTGGAGTGGTGGTGCACCAGAGATGGTGGAGGACGGTGACGACGACAAATTGCAACGCTGGTTGGGCGACACCACTCGGCAGCGATGGATGGTGGAACTAGGGAGGGGTTAATTCGGTGGTTGAACATTGCATGATGTTTGCCTGTTTTTTCCGGAAACTGCCGTCTAAACTAATTAATTAAAAACCAATTAATTATGCTTCCAGGATAAAATCGGTAAAGCAGTCCTTTTAAGTCCTACGAAACATCACTCACGTTTCTAGTCCTATTTGTGCACATGAAACTAATTTTAGTCCTATATGGGTCATTAACTCTATTATTCACTACATTTACATTATTAAAATAGTTTATAGGTCTTGTTTTGAACCTTGTAGGTATAATTTTATGTCATGAAATGATATAATAATATCATTAACTTGCAACTTAATATTAATATTTATTTATTTTATAAAAATAAGATATGTTTAATAAAATCTTACGATTTGCAATTCGATTTTACGAGTCGATTTTCAAAAACATCTATCGATTCGATTCAAAAATATGATTTTAAAAACCTTGCCAGGTGGTTTATATTCTTCTTTATGTTGATGACATTCTGATTACTGGGTCATCGAAGTCTTTTGTTCAGTCTGTTATACACACCCTCTCTCGTCAGTTTGCTATGAAGGATTTGGGGGATATTCATTATTTCTTGGGTATTCAGGCACGTCGTACACCTCATGATCTGTTTTTTTCAACACAAATATGTTACTAATTTGTTACGGCGGTTTCATCTACACATAGTTAAACATGTTCGTACTCCCCTACCTTCTCGTACTACTCTCTCTTACATATAGAGAACTCTTAACTGATGACACTGAGTACAGGAGTATGGTAGGTGTCTTATAATATTTAACTATAACTATATCTGATAATACATATGTCGTACATCTGGGTTCTCAGTTTATGCATGTTTCTCGTACGTGTCATCTCTTTGTTGTGAAAAGAAACATGTATTTGCAAGGCACAACTATGCATGGATTATGGCTCCAGACTGATCATTGTATCTCACTTATTGTTGCTTATTTTGATATTGATTGGGCTGGTTATCCGGACACTAGTCAGTCTATTACAGGCTATGTCATCTTTTTAGGTAATAATCTTATCTCATAGAGATCCAAGAAGCAACCAACGGTCTCCAAATCGTGCACAAAGGCGGAATATTGTGCCATTGCCTATACTATCCAGGACACTATTTTCATTCGCTCCTTGGTTGCTGACATGGGAATCTTTATCTCTACTCCAATTCAATTACATTGTGATAATGTCTTTGCTTCTTATTTGATTGTCAATCCAACACAACATGATCGAAACAAACATGTCAAGATTAATTATCATTTTGTTCGTGAAGGTGTGGTCCATGAGAATCCCATTGTCAAATATGTTCCTACACAGTTTCAACTTGAAGATATTTTTACTAAGAATTTATGTAGCCAACATTTTGAGTTTTGAGATTCAATCTGCACATTGTTTCTCCCGTACAGATTCAGGGATGTAATAATACATAGTTGTAGGACATATTTGTAATTCCACAAACCTCTATTATAAATATAAGGTTGAGGCTTCCTGTGGGATTAAACCCTTCTTTGCTAATTCTTGTTTCCCTATTACATTTTGATCCTAGTATAATTTATTTCTTCCTTTTGTTTTTCTCAATTCCCATTCCCAATTTGCTTTCCCCTGTTGGCCCTCTTCAACTTATCAGTACTCGCCATTCTGGCGAAAATCCTATGGATCTGGGAAAGCTTGTGGCACTGCTGAGATATCAAATTTGCAGTGGAAGTGCTCTGGCTCAATACAATCTCATACCCATCGCGGAAATTTTCCATTCCGTCAGCCAAAAGTTGCCAGAACAGACTTCCGGCGGCAGCACCGCCGCGCTCGGCGGAGGAGTATATGGAGTAGTAGACAGCCCTGAAGAGGGCATCCCTCTGGTAGGGGGTGAAGCCGGGGTCCTTCCAAGATTTCCCGAACTCGGCGATGAGCAATGGCTTCTTGAGAATGTACTGAGAGTCTTCGATGTGGGCATTAAGCCAATCGGTGAGGAATGTTAGCTGGCTTTCATCATTTGTCTTCGGAAGCCTGGTTACCAACATCAAATCATTGAGCTTTATATTTCTAACTTTCTTAAGTGAGTGTCAAATGTGTTTTTTTTTGTAAAGCATCATGATTAAAATGAAATGGTAGCTTAGTGCCATTATTTTGTAGAACAGTGGAATATAGGAATAATGTGTTTGCAACATTTTGGGGTTTAATACACCAATCGTAATAAATGAATTGGACGCATTAGTCTCTTGTGATTTAAAAAATGTGTCAAACATCTTATTTTATACACGATAATTGATAGAGGGGATTTTGTGAATGAATAACTATAACACATGAGGTTTGATGCATTTTTAAATCACATGAAGTTAATGCGTCAAATTTATGTTTCATAAGAGGTTTTGGTGCATTAAAGCTTAACATTTTATGATAAGTCACTTTATTACTTTATTCATTTGTGGTGAGCAAATTTGTACTCATTCCGTCCCGACTTAAGATTCTCATTTTCTTTTTTGAACATTCCAACTAAAGCTTCTTATTTCTATCCTAGGAAATACATAGTAATAAGCCTCTTAAACATTAATCTAGTCATTAAATATTAAAAATAATACATCTATAAGATCATAGTTATCGTCAATGGCTTCATTATATTATACACTCATAAATATAGTTATCAAACTAAACTCGAATTCCTTATTTAATTATAGTCTAAATAATTGTAACATTTTGGCACGAGAACCATAGTCTAGGACTGAAAAGTATATACTCCCCCTATCCCTAAATTAACTTCCAATTGCAGTTTACGATGTTTGACCAACAATAAGGTTAACTGATCTTTGTCAACACTCAGGTTCTTTTTAGTAAACACGGAGTAAAATTTTCACATGCAGAAACTACATTAAAAATTTTACAAAGTCACAAAAAAATCATTCAAATTTGATAAAATATTGATATATAAAAGGGATTAAGTGAATAGTGGAATAAAATTATTTTAGGGACGGAGATATTATATTATACTATCGTATATTTGTTGTTTGAGGCACGGGGTGTATACCATTGATCAGGATAGGAGTGGGCAGTGGCAAAATCAATGGCTGCAATTTGGTTGTTTGCAATGAAATCTGTTCCTATGTTGAAGGCATTGAGATGAGTCCTCTGAGGTGTTGTTTGACCATAAAACCCTTCCAGCCCAGCTTCTAGCATGTGGTTTTTGTCTATAGACTTCACATAATAGGCCATCTCCCTTATCCAAGCCTGTCATTTAACAATAAAAGTTACGCTCAGATGATGGTTAAAAAATGGTGATTAATTGGCATTTGGTAGTAAGAGTCTGGTTTGTCATATGGTAATGAGGATGTTTTTACTTGGACTGGAATTTTCTGGTCTGATTGGTTTGGTCTAGTCCGGTCTGGTATGAACTGGTCTTTTCTGATCTTGTCTGATCTGGTAAATGTCAGGTCTTTGTGTATTTTATAACTATAAAAGTCTGATCTGATCTAGTCTGGTCTGGTATGAGACTGAAAACAGTCCAAGTAAAAACATCCTAAGAGTCTGTTTTGTCACATCGTAGTAAGAGTCTGGTTTGTCACAATTCTCAATCAGATTTACATAACTTTTTTTTTGTCCGTCTCACCAAGACGATCTCATATCAAATTTGATAAAATTTATTTAATTCTGAATTATTTTTACTTTATTCTTTATCAATCAATATTCGGGGTCGTCTTTTAGGAGGTGCAATAGATGTTTTGCACGGGGACCCACTCTTATACGCCCCCCCCCCCCAAAAAAAAGTAGTATGTAGTAGTAGTTATAGGTTCATTTTTCTATATGTTTTGTATTATTTGGATTCTAAAAGGTGTATAACTTCTAGATTGTCTATTTATGCACTTTAAACATTATAAAACTTATATTCCACTTAATTATTCAAGTTTATTTTTATTTCATTATTAAACTTTGTATTTTTCTCTTGTTTTAGAGGGCCTCAATCCTCCTTTAGAAATCGGGGCCTCCAAATTCATTAGACGACCCTGTCAATATTAATTACATAAGTCTATTTTTTGAGTGACTACATCACTTCCTCATGTTCAAATGTTAGTGGAACAGATATACCAATAATTAGTTGTAAGAACCTGAATGGTATTTCCCGATGGATCAGAGGTGCATCTGGGCTCATTCATCAACTCCCAAGCCATGATAGTCCCATCATTTTTATACTCAACTCCAGTCAACGTGTTGACTCTGTTAAGCACAGACTGCATATATACACACGGCAAAGTTGTGATAATCCTCCCGGTTGTGATAAATACCCTCCACCAGCCCTTTCCAAATCCCAAACTAAACATGCCCTAAGTTTATCTCAATAGTTTATATCGTGTATAACAAATAAAGTTATTGATGATAACTGTGATTTTATAAATATATTATTCTTAATACTTGATATTAAATAAGTAATAATTGTTTCTTAAAACATAAATTAAAACCTTTATATAAGACGTTCAAAAAAAGAAATTGAAACCTTACAATGAGAAGGAGATCGAATAGTATTTTTTTAATTTTTTTAACAATGATTTTTTTAGTTGTAGCTAGCTTAATTACCCTTATGTGGTTCTTGTAGTAGCCCTTAACAACTGGGTTCCTGAAAAAATCATCATCAGATGAGAGGGACTGCCCTTCACGTCTGGCCCATTCCACGTATTGTTTCTTTCCTCCAAAGCTATCATAATTGTTTGCTAAGCTTAATATCAACTTAATCCCATACTTTCTTGCCTCCGATATCACAAAATCTAACCCCTTCAAATTCAACATTCAATGAATAAAAATGTCATAAACAAATCATTATGAAACAAATTTAATATACTGTAAATAAATATACTGCAAGAGTAAATGAGAGACCAAATTAAAATGCAATATTTGCTATGAAATTTGTGCATCATAAATAGTTAAGTACATTTTGAAAAGTTTTCAACTTTCTAGGGTAAAAAAAAAATAGTTATAGAATGTAACATGTGTGTAAAGTTACATGACAATTACTGTGCACTAACATAATTTAACAAGATCAATTAAACAATTTTCTCAATACCTTGAACATATCTTCATTGTAAGAACCAGGAGAGTATTGAAGAGGCCTGTAAGCACCACCATCACTAAAAGCCCAAGTTCTAGCAACAGTGAGGCCATGTGAAGATGCAGTTTTATAGGCATCTGTAACTTTGAACCTCTGGGGAGGGTCTGATCCCACATACATCAACCAGTAAGCATTGAATCCATTGGCATAGAAAGGGTACCCATTCTCACTGAAATGGATTCCATTTGTTCTTATGAACCCATCCCCATCAGCTTTCCCTGAAGCCCACAAACAGCTTTGCTGAACAGAAATGATTAAAAGAAGTGGTAATAATTCTAAACTCTTCATCTTTTTTGGTGGAGTCTCAAATATGAGAAACACTTTTTTTCCTCCTTTTTTTGGCTCTTTGAATCAATTTGGAGGAAAAAGCTGAGGCAGAAAGTATATAAATGCTTAGGAGGGAGGAATGGTGTGGACGTGTGGGGCTGCTTTAGTGCTTATTGATTGATAATAAAACAAGAATGTCACCTAACATAACTGAAATCATAGGATATATAACAGTAAACTAAATCATATGCATTGGCTTCCTCTGCATAGAAGACAGTTTATATAGATGAGCAAATCGAAAGTAGACACGATCACACGAGCAGCGCATTTGTTTATTGTTTGGATATTGGTCTGGCCCTACATCCCACGTACCATAGCAAGTAGCCCAAACTAAGAGCCGGTCCATTTGGTTGCGTTGGGCCTCTGACCAGAGCTCGACATATATGTACCTACTACACTCGCTAGCATCTAAAATCTCGGATGATTAAAGGATGTTTTTCACTTGGATTGTTTTCAATCTCAGACCAGACCACACTTAAACAGACCAAATCAGACCAGATCAGACTTAAACAGACTAGATCAAATCAGACTTCCGTAGTTATAAAAACACCGACACCAGACATTTACCAGACCATATCATACCAATTCAGATCAGACCAAACCGATCAGATCAACGAATTACAATGCAAATGAAAACATCCTAATTCCGGAATATGCTTACAATTTTAAAGCCAAAACTTAGTTATTGGAGCATTGTTTTTTTACTTGATAAAGCCAATTAGTCAAAACGAGTTACTAATTTTGAGGAAAGTGAATTACTAGGTACTCAATATTAAATACTACTTCCGTCTCATATTGGTTGTTTTGTTTTAATTTAACACAATTATTAAAGTGATTGAGAAAATAAAAGTTCTAGTTGAGATTTGAGTAGAATAAAGTGAAATGATATGAATCACATATTTCTTACCAAAAAGCCAAAAAGCTAAAAACATTTATTTTGGGACAACTTGAAAAGGAAATTAAGACAATATATTATCAATATTTTTCCAAAAAGATTGAATCCCCCCCAAGCCCCCCCAAGCCCCCCCAAGCCCCCCCCCCCCTACTCCCTGACATGTCAAGACTTTTGGGACGTCGTAAGTCATGGTGACTCAGTCGGTCCAATGATGGTAGACCTTGTATCCGTGCGCACCGGATGTCCATTCTAACACACAGGAGTTGTAATCTTCACACGACCGTCGCGGGTTTCGATCCTTGCTCATTCTTTCAACTTTCCCACCACTCAACCAACTGAGCTACTCATGTGAGTTATATTATTAATTTTTAATATGTGAGAAGGAGGAAGTTGTGACTAACTATTAAAATCCCTTTTACTTTGAAAATAATTTTGTTAAAATTACTCGTGTGCCAAGTCAAACTACAAATATTGAAGCCATTACGGAAATTTTCCGAAATAGGAGTAACATGAATGTAGTTACATGACAAACAGTCATGGTACTAGGCATTCAATATGACATTATTTATTATCATTAATGACTTTATTTTCGATCATGATAGTATTTTTCAAACATGACAATATTTGGAGAATAAAAACATTCAATTTTATTTTGAAATCCCTGGACTTGACTATCTTGCTAGAGACACTTTTCGTATATGTCTTAGAAAATTTCTATATTTAGTCTTTCGACTTTCATAAAAGTGACACTTTTGGTCCTTCAACTATTATAATAATAACATTTTTAGTCCTCCATTTATTGTATCAAAATCGTAGTGGAAGGATTCAAAGTGTCAATTTGATAATGCTCAGAGGACTAAATGTGACTTTGAAGTCAGGGACTAAAAATGTCTCCAGTACAATAGTCGAAGACTAGAATTGAAAAAAATAAAAATCAGGTACCAAAAGTGTCAATGACTCAATAGTCGGAAATAAAAAATGGAAAAAAACTCTTTAAGACAATATTCCATATAAGTATCTAACGATTGACAAAATGAAAACGATGCAAGTAGTGTCACACGATCGCAAAGAAATTCTCTCACCACATCAAGCGATCTTTTTAACAAGGGAAAAGGGTCAAATAAGTTTTCGAACTTACATAAAAAGGTCAAATAAGCCCTTATATGGGAGGCTCTGTCCGGTCGTAGCCATTTGGGGCCGTTCCCGGTGGAATTTTTTGATGAAATATTTTCATCATTTTATTCATTAAGTCTAGTTACACTTAACAATTCAATCGGAAAGGCATTCATTAAGTCGAACTTACATACGAAATTTCACTTAACAATTCAATCGGAAAGGCATTCACACGAAACATATTAAATACTTCCTTTTTTTACTTCCTTTTAATTGAATCTACTACTCAAGTAAGAGAGTGACAGACTCGTGCTGGTATAATGAGCCACATCAAATATTGTCTGGCGTTATATCGAAAATTGGTTCAAGAATATTTAATTGCTTATTGGGCCAATTGACTCATTAACGTTAGTAGCGTTTCGCGGAGCGGAGCCAAGACACTGGACTTAACTTGATTGGTACAAAAAATAATTTTGAAAAGAAGTTACACCGATCTTTTAACTTAAAAATTAAGACATTTGTGATAGACTGTGGCTTAGGTTGATCCTCCCCTAGATCTGCCCATGACGGTTCATAAATCGGGTCATACCCAATTAACATTTTATCAGGGGATATGTTGTTAACACAAATAAGTGGGCCATTATCATTCTCCAACAATTACTATTATTGTATGTGAAATATAGGTTCACATTTGTTACTTTATACTATTTTGTTTATACTTGGTAGTATTATAGATAAATAAATATTTAGGCAGTTATGATTAAATTTTATAATTGACTATGTGTACGATTACGTCACTTACAACGGACTTCATGTGGAAAAAATTAGGGAGTGTGGGCTGCCGACAATTTATAAGAAAATTCGAAAGGTAACATGATGGAATTGGAAACTTGAGATGGGCTGCCTTTACTTCCATGCTTTCTAGTTTCTATGTCCTCACGACATTACACAAACAGCTGATTTGTTTCACTCGATCTACTACGTACTACTTCTTCAATTCCATTACTCTTTAAAATTGAGACCTACTACCCAATTTTCAATCTTGGGTATCCTACCAAACTTCGATGCAAATTATATCGTGGGATCGACACACCATAAACTTACTGTGCTGATCCCACTTACTATCTTTTTTATTTTCCTTTTAGTATGTGTTTTCTTTTCTTAATTTCCTTTCCTTTTTACTTCTTTTCTTTCCTTTTCTACAATTCTTTTTTCCTCCATCAAATACTAAAATTGTAATTACAATTTTACTTTTATTTATCTTTAACTTAAATTACAAATCAATCTATATTTTATTCTTTATCCATTCATAACAAAAAATATTAATCTAAATAAAATTAGTGTGTTAAATTTCATATTCATACACTTTTTTAATTCTTTAATATTTTTTGTAATATTAATCTAAATAAAATAAGTATGTTACATTTCACATTTATACACTATTTTTATTTCTGTAATATTTTTTTGTATTATATACTTTTTTTTATTATATATATTTTCATATTCATTCAATTTTTCCTATAATATACTACCTCCGTCCCATTAGAAGATTCTCGTCCACTATTTGCATGGTCAACTTAAATCATTTTTAATCATTTACTTTATAAATCAATTTTTTATCAAATTTTCATTTTTTATCAGCCTTTGTAGTGGGTTTAATGTAGTTTCTGAATATATTAATTTTATTTACTAAAACTAATCAGAGTGTGAACATGGATTCAGTTGCTTTATCGTCAGTCAAGCATCGTAAACCGTTCACGGAAACCTTCTAGCGGGACGGAGGGAGTATTTCTTATCTCTTTTTTATATTTTTTAGTGTTTTTCAGAAATTAAATTTGTTTATTTCGGTTTCCATTTGATAAAATATGATATTACATCTTCATATGTGTGCTTTATATTTTCACGTGTGTGAGTTATATTTATAGACAATTTCTGGAGTTACATTTGATAGTATATGGAGTAACATCTTGTGCGTAAGTTACATCTTTTTATGCGTGAGTTACATCTTCTTATTTGCGAGATACATTTGAACTGATCTCAACAAGTTACATTATGCATTTACCTAGGTTAGATTTTCTATCAACATGAGGTATATTTTCCATAACACAAGTTACATCACAAAATAAAACCATGCTATGAAACAAAAAATATTTGTTTTCAAACAAATGATTTTTGTCAAAAAAAAAAATCTTTTTTGGCAAAAAATGATATTTCTTTAATTTTTTATTTCCTTAATATTAGAAAAAGACATACTCACTATTTATGTAAATTAATTGAGCAATTAGACTCATTGTTTACATTTGATAGTATATAGAGTTACATCTTCTTATGCGCAAGTTACAACTTTGTATGCGCGAGTTACATTTGGACTTGTCTCAACAAGTTACATTTTGTATATACATAAGTTACATTTCCATCAACATGATTTACATTTTCCATAACACGAGTTACATTACAAAATAAACCCTTGCTATAGAAACAAATAAAAAACATTTGTTTGCAAAAAAACATGATTTTTTGGCAAAGAAATGAAGTTTATGGCAAAAAAATAAGTTTTAAAAAAATATTTTTTTTCTGGACTCAGTTTTAAAAACAAAACATATTCACTATTCCTGTAAAGTAATTGAGCAATTAGACTCTTTTTTTTATTGTTTGCATTGACATTGATGTTTTATTTCTTATACTTCGTGTTACAAGTTACATTTCGAATTGTTTACAGTTACATTTCTTATCAACGTGAATTATATTTTCTAATACGAGAGTTACATTATCCTGATACTGAGACAAAATTAAAAAAGCAAATTAAAATAAGAAATTAATGTTCACACGTGAACCGTACACGCGTGTTTTGATAGTGGGAGCACCATGTTTATCATGGGCTGCTTCAATGATATACAAACTAAAACTCCAATATGACAAATAATTAATGTATAAGAGAAATAATTAATGGGCTGCACCATTCGGTTTAAGTGATTCTGGTCTTTTATTTCATCCAACGAGAAATTATTGATATTAGTCACGGCAAATCTTGCAATCAAACTATTTTACTATTAACTTTATTATAATAATATTGTTTAATCATACAATTGAATCTAAAAAATGTAACTTTTTCAATTACAAAAAACCTAGTGTTGGGATATTGATCCAGAGGCTCAATACCTGGATCAAGAAGGCCCAAGATACCCGGCCCAAACAACGAGCCCATTACTCTATGATGAGTAGATCCAGTGAAGAATTCATGCCGAACGAGATTCGGCCCAAGTAAGGGTTGGTCCAGTAAGAAGATATACCGAACGGAGTTCGGACTATATATCATAATTTGACAACGTCTTCAGCATAGTCCAACATCCCGTTCGAGCAACGGACAACCGGAAAGTGGCCAGGTACAATTAATGCCAGATTGTGACATCAGCAAGTGGAAACATGGGTGACCAAGTCGGTGAAACAACAGCCAATCAGCATAGAGCAGCTCATCCTCTCCATTAGTATAAATAGAAGGTTTAAAATCATTGTAAAGGTTAGCATTTCAATACTCAGGCTCTAGAATAACATTATTGCTCTTATTTCTTGTATTAAAGCATTATTCCGAATACCGATCGGGAATTTCCTTGTAATCAGATCGGTTAATTAATACGAGTGGGCTTTTGAGTATTAGTGAGTTCATATTTTATATTTGGTTATACACTTTGATTCTGTACCATTCCTGATATATCCAAAGTTGCTCCATTGACAAATCCTCCTTTTTGCGTTTGAGGCTATTTTTCACTTCCTTCCATGAAGGTGATAATTTGTCGATTATAGAACCGACCGCAAAGGTTTCATTTACATGCATGTTATGAATCAAAAGTTGATCATACAAACGTTGAATCTCATGAAATTGTTCCATGACCGGACGGGAATCCACCATTTTGTAACTATTAAAGTTACTAATGAGAAATTTCTTGCTTGAAGCATCCTCGATCATATATTTGGATTCTAGAGATTCCCACAACATTTTAGCATATTCAACATTTTGATACACATCAAAAAGAGAATCACACATACCATTCAAAATGTGTCCACGGCAAATATAGTCATCATTGTCCCGCTTTATGCGACGGCAGCTTGTTTCCAAAGACTTGTTTTCTTCTTCCTCGGGCGACCTCGGAGTGCTTAACACGTAGACCACTTTCAAAGTGGTGAGCAAAAAATGCATCTTTTTCTGTCATTTTCAAAATTCCACACCTTCAAATTTTTCCAATTTTTGAAAATTGGTGTTGATATCACGTTGCTTAGCGGCCATATTTACGGACTAGTAAACTTTTAGATTGTTGGAACCAGGGGTAATAATAGTATAATGTAAGGGTGTAGAAATATAGCTGGACCGGATATCACTTCTAGTCACGTAAAATTTACGTTTTCCTAAAAGTTTACTATCTACCCTTATTACAGTAACCGGATTACAAGATAGAACTTTTAGGATAAAAAGAAGGTGTATGGTGTATTTTAGCTACTGACAGGGCCGGCCATAGGGGGAGTTACCCTAGACAAGTGTCTAGGGCCTCCAAATTTTAGGGGCCTCTAATTTATAAAATAAGCTTATTAATATTATTTAGGAGACTTTGTCCGGCCGTCAACATTTGGGACAGTTTCCTTTGTAATTTTTTGATGATTTTTTTTAAATCTTATTCACTATGTCTAGTTTACTCATACCAAATTTCACCTAAAAATTCAATCGGGAAGACATTCAAATGAATTTTTGAAGATAACTGCGCAGTTAAAAGCGCAGTCATCTTCAAGAATTTATTTGAATGCCTTCCATGTTGAATTGTTAGCTGAAATTTGGTATAAGTAAACAAGACTTAATGAATAAGATTCTAAAAAAAATTCATCAAACAATTCCACCGGGAACTGCCCCAAATGACGACGGTGGGACAAAGTCTCTTATACAAAGGCTTATTTGACCTTTTTGGTTAGTATGTGGGCTTATTTGCTCCTTTTTCCTTTTGTTTTTCTTTGTTGGCTAGGGCAGTAGGGCTAGGGATTTAGGATAATGAGTATTCTAAATATATTTGAATGCTTATTGAATAATTGAAATTGTAATTTGTTATTTTGATTCATCGAAATATTGAACATACTTATAATTTTTTATATTTGATTAAATTTAGTGAATTAAATTTATATCTATGAACCATTAACTTATATTTAGTGATAGTATTATTTTGAATGAAATTTTATGTTTTGTGATGATTGGAAAACAAAATATGAATCAAGATGTACAAAGACAAAGAAAAAAATTAAGAAATGATTTGGTCATGAAATCACTTTCCGGCTCTATCGATCGGTATGTTGTATGTAAGCACAAAACCTTCTCCCTCTAGGGCTCTTTGTATTTTTTCATCAACTTTGATCTTCTGATTTCGAAGAATATTCTCACTGTGTTAATAGTATATGATGTATTTTATATGTAATTTACTTATATTTAATTGCTATTTTTTTATATCATTGGGTTAAATAAAACATATTTAAAACAAAATTTCTACATGACCGTCTAGGGCCTTATAATTGCTCTAGCCGGCCCTGACTACTGATAAAATAACACTGAACAAGTGATTTGTATATAAAGTGGTCTAAACACTTTATTACCGATACTGCAGATAAAAGTAATAGAGTAAGACAATTAGAGAAATTGACAAAATGATTTTTTCGTTCTATTAAATTCACATGGTCTAGCAATATAAATATGTAAATGGCGACCTTTTGAAAAGAGTCAAAAACCAACCAAAGATAAGAAAAACCATTTGAAAAGATGCGGCCACTCAAAAGGATAAGAACATCCTTTAAAATAATTTTCCCAAAGTGCGGCAATTCAAAAGGATAAGGCATCCTTTAAAATAATTACATGCACCTGTAAAAACAGCCGCATAAACTAAAAAAAATTCCTTTTGCTAAAAATATTCCTTTTGCAAAACGGCATCAACTAAAATATTCATAAGAGTATATAATTATGTAATATTATTACTAATATTATGAGATGACACTACCAAAAATAAAACCGTAATGCTCATAACATTAAATAATAACTATTACGCCATATATATTCTTTTTGCAACAAAAATGTTAATAGACCATGTAAAATAATAATTGAGCTTAATTTTTCAAGAAATCTCCAACAAATTTGACTAACTTACGTATTTAACACTGAATTGATTTCACATTTTCTTTAATATAGGTTATCCCTTTAGACGATATCTGGAACTTTCATATTCCAACAATCCAACCTCAACATTACTGTAACCAAAATGACTCGTCAGTCATCACCAATACATATGTACCTATGATTTCATTCAATTTAAAGAAAATCATCAAATAATATGTAGTCAAATACTTATGGGTACAAAGCTTGGCGTGTAACACTTTTCCAAGTAACGGTTGAGGTTGAGACCAATATAAGTTGGGCTGGATTCGGTTCGGGGCCCGAACCATTTCAGTATATCCCCGAACCGAACCGATATTTCGATTTACTAAATTATCAAAATCGAAACCGAACCGTATATAAACGGATACCGATTTTTTGTGCTCGATTTTTTCGGTTCGGTTTACCAGAAACTGAAAAAAACCGATTCAATTATAATAAATAAATTTGAACTAATATTCAATAGACTAAAGCCCATTAGAACTTGCCAATATTTGAACCCACTAGCCCAATCGCAGCCTAGAACGTATCTTGACTATCTCAGCTACGCGTCAAGTATGTCCAAACTACACTCGGTTAAATATTATACCTTATTAAACATCATTAATTATTATTATTATAAATAAAAATTATTATTATTAATATAGAAATGTCGATTCGGTTCGATCCGAACCGATATTTTCTGCACATAAACCGAACCCGATTCGATTTTTTTTCGCGTCCCGATTATTGGGTCCTGATTTCGTTCGGTTCGATCCGATCCGGTTCGTTTTTTTCTAAAACGTTCAATTATTTTCGGTTCATTTTTCGGTTTTTCGGTTCAATATGCCGGCCCTAAATATAAGTTCCGGCATGCATGTGCGGATGTGCTGATTTGTACCTTATATTACTTAAATATAATGATGAGGTATTAAATAGAGAGTTCATCAAGGCAAAGAATGTGTATTTTTTCTTCACACAGGTACATCACCTTATTCTTATCATAATAAATGTGTGACGTATGCTACTTCCCTACCCAGCTCAGCATATTGATAAAGTGATTGAGAGAGTTAGCAAAGAAGAAGTTTTAAAAAACCGTTTAAGATTAAAGACATCAATCATGACTGTGCAGTGGCTAGCGTTACAGGGTTGTGCTTTTAGAGGTCATGACGAGTCTGAAAAATCTTTGAACCGTGGAAATATGATAGAACTGATTACTTACACAGCAAAGTGGAATGAAGAAGTCAGAGATGTTGTATTGGGTAATGCTCCCAAAAATGCCAAATACACTTCACCTGATATCCAGAAAGAAATTTTATCTTTAATGGCTAATAGAGTTCGCCGTATGATACGTGAAGAAATAGGAGATTTGTGTTTTTGTCTTCTTGTTGATGAAGCAAAGGATGAATCTGACCGGGAGCAAATGGCCATAATTTTGAGATTTGTGAATGTTGCTGGTATTTTAACAGAACGTTTTTTTGCAATTAAAGGCGTTGCTGAAACTTCTTCAGAAACACTTAAGCATGAGATCTGTGATGTTCTTTCTCATTACAATCTTCAAGTCCATAAGTTACGAGGCCAGGGATATGACGGTGCTAGTAATATGCGTGGACAATGGAACGGATTGCAAGCACTATTTCTGAATGATTGTCCTTATGCATACTATGTGCATTGTTTTGCTCACAGGTTGCAATTGACATTGGTGGCTTCAGCAAAACAGTGTGATCCTATTTGGAGATTTTTTCCATTTTGGATAAAGTGATTAACATTATCAAATCTTCTGCTAAGCGCAACACAGAATTACAAGTTACTCATAGAGAAGAAATTGACATTCTGTTGGCAAGTGGGGAGCGTGAATCTGGACGAGGAGCCAATCAAATGTCCTCTTTACAACGTTCAGGTACAACTCGTTGGAGCTCTCATTATGATTCTGTTCTTAGTATGATAGAATTGTACAATGCTACTTGTAAGGTACTTGATAATATTGCTTGTGATGGGCCGAACCCTAAGGCTCGAAACGAAGCAGATGGAGCTTGCACTAGCTTGAAGAGTTTTAATTTTGTCTTTGGCTTGCACGTAATGAAAGCTATTATGGCTATAACTGATTTTCTTTGTCAAGCATTTCAAAAGGAGTCAGTGGACATTTTATCAGCAATAGGGTATGTTTCAACATCCAAAACCCTTCTTCAAAGTCTAAGGGATGATGGATGGGATAATCTATTGAAACAAGTGGAAGAGTTTTGTTTAAAACATAACATCACTATCCCAGACATGAAGACCAAAATGCGGCGTGGGCGGAGTGAGGTAGATCTTGAACATTATTACCGCTTTGAATATTTTACCCAATCCATAGATTATCAAGTGGCGGAGTTGAATTCAAGATTTTGTGAGAAATCAGTTAGACTACTTGAGCTCAGTGTGGCATTGGATCCGAGAAACTCCTTTGAATCATTTAATGCTGATCATATTTATAATCTTGCAGTGGAGTTTTATCCTGATGATTTTGAGCAACACGAGAGAAATGCTTTAAAGAGTGAACTGACATTTTATCATATTCATGTGGCTCAGAACTCTCAATTCCAAGTTCCTACTCTTTCGCATTTATGTGAAATGTTGGTGAAAACAAGAAAGGCAGACGATTTCAAAATGTTGACAAGATTGATACGTCTTGTGTTAACATTACCGGTTTCCACGGCTACAACCGAGAGAGCATTTTCAGCAATGAAACATGTCAAGACGGCAATTCGCAACAAAATGGCTGATGAATTTCTTGCTGATAGTTTGACAATCTTCATTGAGAGGGAACTTGTCAGTACAATAGATATTGACTCTCTTATCGATGAGTTTGCTAAAATAAAAGACCGTAGAATGCAGTTGACTTTTTAGTTTGAATGTTTGATGCACTAAATTTCTAGTAGTTTTGTTGTAAAAACATTTGTGATGCACTTGAACTTAATTTTATTACTACACTTATATTTAAGAATTTTTTTAGTTCAATTCCGGCCCAGCCCTTTATAGTGTCCTGGCTCCGCCCCTGGCGTCAAGTATGTCCAAACTACACTCGGTTAAATATTATACCTTATTAAACATCATTAATTATTATTATTATAAATAAAAATTATTATTATTAATATAGAAATGTCGATTCGGTTCGGTCCGAACCGATATTTTCTGCACATAAACCGAACCCGAATCGATTTTTTTCGGGTCTCGATTATTGGGTCCTGATTTCGTTTGGTTCGGTCCGATCCGGTTCGTTTTTTTCTAAAACGGTTCAATTATTTTCGATTCATTTTTCGGTTTTTCGGTTCAAAATGTCAACCCTAAATATAAGCTCTGGCATGCATGTGCCGATTTGTACCTTATATTACTTAAATATAATGATGAGGTATTAAATAGAGTACCCCAGTAAATGAATAGGCCTCTAGCTACCGTCTTGTTGCTAAGGCCAAATTAAGCTATTTGAGTTGACTCGCTCACTTACCAAACCGGGGGTTGAGCGCGCGCTGCACGCATTTCGGCTGTCGTCGCGTGGGCGGTGTATAGCCTCCTACTCCACCTTAATACGTACCGTACAATTCATTAGATATTTATATAAACAAATAAGCAAGCATCATAAATCACTTGTGTAAATTACTTTAATTGTCTCTTCTGGGGAGAGTAACATTAACGTAGGAAGAACAAAGAAATGGTCGGAGTTGGGAGTGATGTTCATCGGGATATTATTTCAACGCGTCTTACGGTTCACGCGCCCACGGTCTGCGTGACCGGAGCGTCTGGGTTCATCGGGTCATGGCTAGTCATGCGCCTTCTTCAACGAGGCTACCATGTTCATGCAACCGTTAGGGATCCTGGTATCTATCCGTCACATTTTTCTTTTACCAAATTACCTTGTTCAGTTCGAGAATCACTATAAAAAATAACGGGATTAACATAGATTTGGTGCGGATTGATCGATGATTTTGTGACAAATACTTCGTGCCAAAATCCCTACTAAAGATCCCAACTAATTATGTTATTGTTAATTTGGTAGTTAATATGGATACCCTTTTCCATCCTAAGATAAGTTTAATTTATAATTTTCATTTTTGGATCGTTCTACGATTAATTTTCAGTACTATTTAAAATGAAATAGTTTTAACATTCCAAAGTAACCTAAGTTTGAAGCAAAAAATCCAGAAAATGTTACTGTTATGCTAAAAAAAGTTCTCAAAATATTTATTCGAATAAATATCTATCTTTAATGTGTTACGTAGGAAACACAAAGAAGGTGAAGCATTTGTTGGAACTGTCGAAAGCCGACCTGAACTTAACGCTGTGGAAAGGGTTGTTGGAGGAAGAGGGAAGCTTTGATGAAGCTATTGCAGGTTGTGAAGGTGTATTTCATGTGGCCACCCCTATGGATTTTGAGTCCAAAGATCCAGAGGTATATATTACAAATAAATAAAATTTCCCGTTTAAATTTCAGAGAATTTGTCTTTTAGTATATATAAATATTCATTTTGGGAAATTAAAACTAATTTAATTAATCCGTGTAAAAATCTAGCTAGAATTACTGGAAGGTGTAAATCCCATGGATATTTTTGTAGTGAAAGTTTGACTTTTTATTACGCACATATTTCAGTCTTCATAATGTCTGTGGAAAAAGTAAGGAAATTAATTTTTTATTTTTTGCAAGTGAAATTAATTTTTTTAAGAGAGTTACTGAGACAAAGATAAAGATAATGAATAGGATTGTTATATTTTATTCCAAAAATAGGGTCCAATCACTCTATTGAGCTGAGAAATTTTAATCAATTTATTCTTTTAATGAGACTAAATAATTTCTATTTGGGAAATAAAACATATTTAATCTTATTTTTAAACTTTTTCAATGTTTTGATCTTATATTATATATTAATCAATTTCTACTTTTTAATACTATGAGAACATTAAAATATATTGACAACTACATTATCATAGTCAAGCTAATAATGACACCAATGGCTTAGTCAGAAAATTGTTAGGATGAGACGAAAATTTCTAGTAATTTTTTACCAAACTTCTTACCCATAAAACCATATAATCATATTTTGTGCCTAATTTTTGCTTTATTAACATTGTATGAGAAATATTACAAGATTAACATAAGGTTTCATTGTTTAATACATACAAAATATTCCTATTTGCATCAAGGTTCTTTTCTCTTATACTATGTATATATGTGTGCTTTGTGTTAGAATGAGGTAATAAAGCCAACAATTAAGGGAATGGTGAGCATCATAAACTCTTGTGTGAAAGCAAAGACGGTGAAGAGGCTAGTTTTCACTTCTTCAGCCGGAACTCTCAATGTCCAAGAAACACAAAAACCCATCTACGATGAGAGCAATTGGAGTGACTTGGATTTCATATACAACAAGAAAATGACTGGATGGGTTTGTTACAATCTTTAATCTTCTTTATCATCTTTACTATATACATGTAAAATCCATAAAATGAACCGTTATTAAAGAGCCAAAGGATGAATCCTGAAATTTGGATTGCCCTAGTTAAAGATCCATTATATTAAGAGCCCATTTGGTAGCACTGAAATTGGCTTAATCAGCTGACTATGCTGAAATTTATGAAGTTCTAGCTGAAGTGGTTGCGTTGACTGATTATGCTGACTTATAAAAAAAATGTTTAAAATCTATTGTATTAATAAAATAAATAAAAAATTATATGAAAAAATGGCTGAAATGACCCTCTACAGTAACATCAACCAATACAACGAGAAAAATAATTTCAATCATACTTTTTATTATTATAACACAATTCAACGCGCGAAATGTTGAAAAATTGACGATAAGTCCAAAAATGTGTAGGAAATGTGACACATCATATGAATCATATCACACATCACATAATCATTAAAATGTGTAGGAAATGTGACACGTGTCATTCACTTGATTGACTTGGTCAACTTGTGGGCTCAAAGAGTACCCTACAAACTTTCCCATGTTGATGGAAGTAGGAATGGAACTTAATGACAATAATTAGTTGTCAAATCTTCTTTTGCAGATGTACTTTGTGTCCAAGACACTTGCAGAGAAGGAAGCATGGAAGGTTGCCAAAGAAAAGAAAATTGATTTCATCAGCATTATACCCCCACTCGTGGTTGGCAAATTTATCACCCCAACATTTCCTCCCAGCCTCATCACCGCACTCTCACCCATAACCGGTATTCCTTAAACACATTTCCCTACAAAATAGCACAGTTCTTGGTCGGGTAAATTTGATAAACACCACTTTAATTACAACAAATGTTACATATTTTTACATCACCACGCTAAGTCAGGTTCTAGTCTAGATTGATACATTTAAATTTGGTACGATATAGTATGGTAATGTTATATTATGTGTGTTTTACTATTCTACCGGTATATGTTTAGTCTGATTTTGTTTTTAACATTGTTCTCGTTTGATTGAAATGCAACCCATAGAGCTGAGTATTAATGTTGCTTTCATTTATCACACTATTAGTCTATTACATTCTTCTAATCCTTGAACTATAGTAATAAATTGTGCAGTATAATAATATTTCTTAAAAGAATTGAAATTTGTAGATTAAAAATAATGGCAACTTTTTGTAGGAAACGAACCACACTACTCTATAATAAAGCAAGGGCAGTTTGTGCATCTGGATGATCTGTGCGAGGCTCACATATTCTTGTATGAAAATCCCAAAGCAGAGGGGAGATTCATCTGCTCTTCTCATCATACCACCATTCACGGTTTATCAAAGATGCTCAGAAAGAATTGGCCCGAATACTACATCCCTTCTGAGTAATTAAGCTACCTTTAATTCCACTCTTTATTAATCCATAGTTAATTTGTTATAACTATGTCACATTTAAATTTAAAATGTTCAAAATAAAATGGGAAGTTTCACAAATAGTAATAAAAGTGATTTTCTAAAAAGAAGCTAGTATTTTGTTTTTCCCCTAAATAAGAATAATGTTTTTTGCTTAAACAATGTGGTACTATTTCTGAAGCATTCAATGTTCTCTTGGGGTTGGAGGGTAGGGTTTGATAAGAGTGTGTTGTAAGCGTTTTATATTCATTAATTAATAAGACCCGAATTGAATGCACTTTACTTTCTCACTATACCAGTCATATATATTTGTTGTCTTCACCTTATTAAATATCCATCTCAATATAAGCATCATTCTCATCCCGATGAAGGCCGAGGGAACGTGTTGGGCTCTCGGACCATAGGGGTATTAACCTCAACACATGCTAAATGTTAATTAAACCTAATGATAGTAGTTTCCGATATTATATATTGGTTTATTGTTATAATTGATTTAGGTGAGATGACTCAACAAAATTTAAATATCTTGGTAGCATTAAGTTATGAAAAAATTTATTTATACTCACTCTTATACTCATCCTCATACCCACCAATGTGAGAGACTATTTCTTTCATGTGAATCCCGTTCAGACAAAACATGACATATTTTTCAGACAATACAAAACATGTCAACAAAACATTACATGTTTTGTCTGTGCAAATTTACAAAGACATGGTTCAAGAATGGGATTCACTGACGACAAAAAAGTAGCCTCGCACATTGGTGGGTATAAGGATGGTACAAATAGGAGGGCTATTAAGTTATAAGGCATTTCATTGGGCATATTTTGACAGGTTTAAGGGCATTGAAAAGGACTTGCCAGTGGTGTCCTTTTCATCCAAGAAGTTGCTAGAATTGGGGTTTGAATTCAAGTACACTCTTGAGGACATGTTCAGAGGAGCCATAGATAACCTGCGGAAGAGGGGATTGCTTCCCTACTCTATTAAGGAACCCTCTCCCACTGTAAAACAGCAGGAGATAATAGTGCCCTTGAAACTGGAAAAGAATGAAAACACTATTGACAAGCAGAACGGATTGGCTGATAATTCTGCCCATGAAAAAATCCAAGTTGCCTGACTACGTACGTATTCATAGGGCTGGAGAAATAATTAATTTTCATTTAATATATCCCATTTCTAATTGAATAATAAATTCAGTTGATAATAAATAATTCTATGTAGTTCGGATTGCTGTTCACGTTGTTGAATAGATATTTTATTTTGTACTAGTTCGTAGTCATTGTTTCACATGTACTCGTATATAGTATACATATTATACAGGTATACTATTTAATATTGTAATAAAAATAATAATGGCTATAAAGAGTTGTGATAATGAGCAATTGAGAGGATTAAAATAACCAGCTTTTTCAGATGACAAACGAGGATCGAGTACATCATTGGTATCTATCTTTTATACGAAAATATAATTGGGAGAATAATGGCTTACCCTATTGGATGTCTTAGCCTTGTATTTATAATAAAACAGAGTTATCGAATATTACAAAGTAATCCCTAAATATTACATTATTATCTTTTTCAGTCGCCTCGCTCTGCCTCCAATCCTATACTACTGAATCTTTTGCTTTCTACCAAGACATTGATGCCCATGCCCCGCTTCGGGCCCGGAAATTCAATAGTAGCAGTTAAGGTAAAAATCAGTGCCCCGCTTCGGGCCCGGATTTTTATTATAGACTAAGTTTAGTGTCTAGTGTGCTCCGCTCTCACAAATCTCTGAGTCTGCCACTGGCCCAGATGACTTCCTCCAAACATGCTAGTCAGGGATGGATTTGAGGGGGGGGGGGCGGGGGGACGACCGCCCCCCTTGGACTTTCAAATTTTTCTACAATATATTTAATATTTTCATAAAATTTTTATACTTTAATTAGATATATATGTGTTCGCCCCCCTTAACTTTTAGTTTTCAAAATTAATATATAGTCTTACATTATATAATACTTAATTGGAGATTTGAAAGATGAAACATCTAAAATAATTTACATAACTTAAGCAAATATACAATAGAACAACTCATTGTTCAAGACTTAGGATACCTATTATATAAAAATTCATAGTTTTGAAATGTTTAATTATCTTTAATTTATTAGATAATTATTACTCGATTTGTAAAATATCAAACAATATTATATACGAGACACAGTAGTTAAACAATTTTTCGATCATGTGAAATGAATCTAAAATTACACAATTCGTTTACTTCTTACTCTTTAAAACTAATTTATTGCATAGATAATAAATTTCAACTTATTTTATCACAACAACAACAACATCCAAGCCTTAATCCCAAAAGAATTTGGAGTCGGTTAACATGAATCGATCTATGATATCGATGCCAAACAGAGAAGATAGACAAGAAATGGAAGAAAAAGAAGTAAAATAAGACGAATAAAATAAAGAAAAAAATATAAGATAACAATAACACAAGAATATAAGAAAGATAAAAGATAAAAAATAAAAGAGCATAAAAAAGCTAGAAGATAAAAATAACATAAGAATATAAAAAGATAAAGAAGATAAACGATAAAAGAAAAAAGAAAGGAAAGATAGAAAATACATCAATCTAAGAATCAACGATATAATATTATTCTAAAAATAATAATCTCATACTCCGTACATACTATACTTTTGTAATATTAGCAAAACTTGCAATTCAAAATTTGCAATTCAATAATATTATTCTAAAAATAATAATATCATACTACGTACATACTATCCTCATGACTCACGAACACCCTTCTTGGTAAACAAAATTTGTAATTCAAAAATCAATTCCTTTTACCGATAAGATTCATGTTGTTAAACATGACATGAGTTATTTAAAAAGCATTGGTGGTTGTGCATCTTTTAAACTCTTTACCTTCAAATAATTTGATAAAATGTTATATATCCTTTGTTATTTTCAAATAATTTTCCTTTAATTTGCTATTTCTTACGCTTTAATGTATCAATACATTTTTCTAAAGCACATAAAATTATAAAATCAAAGTTATTTGTTCATTGTCTAAACTTAGAATGTAGAGCCCGTTTGGTGACACTAAAATTTGTTGAATTGGCTGATTCTGCTGAAATTTATGAAGTTCTGGCTGAAGTGGCTGTATTGGCTGATTCTGCTGAATCATGAAAAAATTATATTTAAAATATATGTTATTAATAAATTAAATAAAAAATTATATGAAAAATAGCTAAAATGATCCTCTACAGTAACTTCAGCCAATACAGCCAGAAAAGTAACTCTAACCTTACTTTTTCCGCTTATTATAAACTCCAGCGCGCGAAATAAAAAGTTACGTGTTTGGTTAAAAAGCTGGCTGATAAGCCGAAAAAGGGTCACCAAACGGGCTCGTAATATACTCCCTCCATCCCGTAAACAACTTTAAACTTCGTTTTCACAATTTCACACATATTAAGGAAATAAACATGCTGGGGGATAAATTTTACTGTATGGACACTGTTTCGACATTGTTTGGCACTGTTTGGTACTGTTTGACACTTTTTGAATGTAGAGAATTTGCCAAATAAGGAACTGGGAAGAAGTGTGAAGTTAATTTCGGGACTGTCCGAAAAGGAAAGCGAGAAGTTGTTTCTGGGATGAAGGGAGTATTTAAATATCATCATGTATGTACTTATGAATTCTTTTTTAATAAAAATTAGCCGCAAAGCCTTTCGAAACTAGCGGAAAAAAATTCGCCCCACTACACTAGCAAAAAAAAAATCGCACGATTACACTAGCGAAAAAAATTTCACCCACTACACTAACGAAAAAAATTTCGCCCCCCTTAACTCCAAATCCGGGATCCGTCCCTGATGCTAGTTATATGTCCCAATTGAAATTGTGTACCAGCTTAGATTTCTTTATCACTTTTAGGTTTTTTCATTAGGAAGAATTTTCAATCGGATCTGAACTTTTTCATGAAAATGCTCCGCAAGTATGTTTTTATTGGCACACGATAGTACGCAGAGAACAAAATTGATAAAAATGGAGCAATTGAATCTTCAATTCAAAGTAAAATTTCCAGATTTTTTCAAAGGAGATTATCTCAAATAATTCTAGACTCTTCCGGCACATATAAAGATCTTCTTACATTTGTGAATTATTTTTAGGAAGAAAGATCATCATGAATAGATGAATAGGGGAATGAGAGAGATTGTCGGGCAGAAATTTTAATAAGCACGTAACGTGCTCATTAGAGAGCACGTAGGCCCATTTTACGGAAGTTTAAAGCATAAATATTCTAAATGTATAAAAGAATTCTTTATTGGATTATTAATTTTTCTAAATGTATTTCCAAACTAAAAAATATTCTACGAAGTAATAATTTTTCACGCCATGTGGCCTTCTTCCTAATCTTTTTCACATAAATATTAGAACAAATTATTTTAGTCCATTAGCAATTGGTCGAAGCATTTTTAAATACTTCATCTCTAATAATCTCCAATAAAGTATTGTGAGTAACTTACAAGTTCCACCCTTACCATAATTATTGTTAGGGATAATCGCATTAGCATCCTCTTAAATTGTACATATATTGAAATGTAATACTCATGATTTTGAGTTTTCAAATGTCACCCGTCAATAGTAAGAGTAGTTGTAAATGTGGCCCTCTTCGTCAAATTTGAACTAACATCTTCCGCTTTTATAAATTTTGACATGATTAGGGTTATAATTTCGGATAAAATAATATTGTTTTAAAAAAAATTGCACAGATAACTTATGTCTCTAAAATTACAATAGAAATACAAAATCCAAGCCTTAGTCCTAAAATATATTGTCTCTAAAATTACATTACGCATAAAAAATTATCAGTCATAATTTTTTTAATTTTATACGTAATAAATGTTTGACATAGAGAAATATGTTTTCGAAATGGCCAAAAAATTGTACCAGTATCATTTTTTAACACATTGTAAGAGAAAATTCACAAGACTTTTTTCGGTTAAAGTATGAAACATACAATAAATGTCAGTCAAAAAAATCTAATTTTACGGACTACAAATGTTTGTCACATATAAAAATGCTTTCAAACAAGTTGTTTTTAACTTTTTGTATACATTTTTAAATGGGAAAAGTAATTAAAATACCTCAAACTAGAGGCGGACCCACTAAGGGTCCCACGGGTCCCGGGACCCCATCGACTTCCAAAATATTACATATATATACTTCCTCCGTTTCTTAAAAGTTGCAACATTAGGATATTTGCACTATTCACACACCTTACTTTGACCACGATTTTCTATTAATATATAAAATCAAATTATTATGTATAAAATGTCAATAAATTTCTATTGATGTGAATTTTCAAAATATTAACTTTTTATAATTTTTATTAATACGTAATTAGATATAATTAAAGTCAAAGTTGCGCGTTGGCAAACGTGAAAGTCAAATTGTTGCAACTATTAAAGAACGGAGGAAGTATATACATATTATATATTTTGTATAAATTAATAACATAATATATAAATACGTCAAAAACTAGGTTGGAGTGTAATGGTCGTTATGGTGCAATGGTAGCATCCTTTTTAGTTTTAAGTTTATTAGGGAAAAAAAATTATATAATAGAAATAATTTTTAATAGTGTAAATTCCTTAAATAACACTAAAACATTGACAAAATGCATAAATAGGATCATCATTATTTTCTTACTAAAATAAGACCCATAGAATCTTGATTGATGATATTTTATTATTTCAATATGATTAAATAAGTCATATTTAGGGAATTATAAACATATAGTCCTATTTAGCAAAAGTAATATATAGCAAATTTTCACTCATGAAAATCAGTCATGTAATTCATCAAAAATTAGTACCCAAAAAAATGTCAAATAAGTGACCATATTTCCTAATATCATTTATTGATTGGTTTGATATTAGTTTTTGATGTCTTAAATGATTGGATTTCTAGTAGAAAAGTGACTCCATTTTATTTTTGTTATACACTAAAATAGTTGTTATTATTAAAAGTTATTTCTAAACTATGTATTAATCTTGGTTCATGGAAGATAGTTGGTATTATTTAAAATTATTTTCCCTATTTATTAATCTAAAATATCAAAACTACATTGTTTTGGCTTTTAAAAAAATTTCTAAGCCACAGTCCGCATATCAGTGCAGTAGCAATCAATTTCGACCTGTTTTTTAATATAATAAATTATTTTGAATGTGAAAACTATATCAAAATATTCATGATTAAAAATTTTTCATAGAACTATAAAATTTATAAATTGTATACAAATATAATAATTAATATAATTGTCCAAGATTTGCTATTACGTATTATTGACTAATAAAAGTCAATATGACGAACTATTTCGGAACAAATGTAATATTAATTAGAGTTACATTAGGATAGGGACCCCATGACTTTATTTTTCTGGGTCCTCAAACTTTGAACGGGTGCGAAATGAGCACCTCAAACTTGCATATGTAATTTAAATACCTCAAACTTTATATAACAATTTATTTTAGCACCATAGTCAAGTATTATTTCCTTAAAAATGTAAATTTATGATCTCATGTAATTGCATAATTTAAAATATTTTAGAATTCATGAAGACACGATTAACATTCTAAACTTGCATTGCAAAATAAATAACGTTACCCCCAAAGGCTCCAATCTATATAATTGTAACACTTTTAAGTTGCTATTTTAAATTATGCAATTGACCCTATAAATTTACATTTTTTTGAAAGAAATAATACATGACAATGGTGCGAAAATAACTTTTTATATAACGTTTGGGATATTTAAATCACATATGCAAACATATGCAAGTTTCGGATTTTTACCTCACACTCCTTCAAAGTTTGAGGTATTTTATTATTTTTCCCCTTTTAAAATTCTTTGCACTAACAAATTTTGCCTATATATTGTTAGGCGTAGGATAAAAAGTTTCAGTTGAAAAAATCAATTCTATGGACTGTAAATGTTTGCGCGCACACACACAAATTGGGTGTGCCAAAAAATAGCACTACGTTTTTATACATACTTTAAATTCATATATTGTTTAGCACTGACATTACCAATAAATATCCAACACTGGTATAAAAGATTAGGATAATGCTAGATATTTACTCTCTATAAAATGTAACAAAAAAGTTTTTAGGCCTAAAGTTTTTGACCATTTTGAAAACATTTCTATCTATGTCAGACATTTAGTCTATAAATATCAATTTTCGATCTACAATTTTTTATCTGTAGTGTAAGTTTAGAGACAAAAAGTGCAATTTTTAGTTTTTATCAATGCAATTTTTTCGTTACGATAATATTTTTATCCATGTTTAAGTTATAACTCTAACTATGTCAAAATTTATAAAGGTTAATAGTGTTAGTTCAAATTTGAAGCAAATGACCATATTTACAACAACTCTAACTATTGAGGGGTGCCCATTAAAAACTCAAAAACACGGGATTACTTTTCAATATGATTACAATTTGAGAGATTAAAAGTGTGTTTTTATGTCACTCACAATACTTTATTAATATTTATATGAAAAGATTAGCAGGAAGGTCACATGGCGTGAAAATATTAGGTCTAAATTTTAGTTCGTAGATACATTCACAAAAATTATTACTCCGTACAATTTTTTATCCTGTTCTTTACTTCGTAAATTACTCCATACTTATTATGCTTTAAACTTCCGTAAAATATAATGGGCCTGCGTGCTCTCTAATGAGCACGTTACGTGCTTATTAAAAATTCTGGATTATCGAGAGCTTGCGTAAACCGAAAATTGTGCGCAAGGTTATTTTTGGGTTAGTTTCGACTTTTAAATTTAAAGCATAACTTAATCCGTATGAAGTAGATATTTCTTTACTAAGCAAGTTTTATTAAGCAATGGCTAGATAGGGTAGAGTTTAGTAAGCGTCGTTTACTAAGAAATGAAGTAAACATGTCCTAGATGTAATAACTCGAGATGTAATTTAGAAATAGCTAAAAGTTATAGAAAGAAAGAATTAGTAAAGCAATATGTATTAGAGTTGATCCTCCTTTACAATTTTACATGAAATTCAAATGTAAGTACTTGCGTATTTATATGTATGTTGCGATAAACTTTAATTTCTTTGAGAGTTTTTGCCATTTTAGGTCCCTCGACTATTATGTCAATGACACTTTTGGTACTCGACTTCTAATTTTTCCATTTTTAGTCCTCGACTATTGTGCTAGAGACACTTTTAGTCCCCGACTTCAAGGTTTCCCACATTTAGTCCCTGAGTATTGTCAAATTGACACTTTTAGTCCTCCCATTATGATTTTAACACAATAAGTGGTGGAGTAAAAATGTCACTATTATAATAGTTGGAGGACCAAAAGTATCACTTTTATAAAAGTTGAAGGACTAAATATGGAAATTTTCAAAGATGGGTACCAAAAGTGTCTCTAGTGCAATAGTCAAGGACTAAAAATGGAAAAAATAAAAGTCGAGTATCAAAAATGTCAATGACATAATAGTCGGAGGACTAAAAGTGGAAAAAACTCATTTCTTTGATAGCAATCATGTCATTTACCGTAAGTTCTTGGGCATTGTTAAATTTGATGCAATTAGTTATTCGTATGTCATTTGATCAGTGGGTTTTGGTATTGTCTCCCTATCTTGTATTTGTCATTTCCATCTAATAAATAAGTGAGGTATTCTTCGGTTCTTACTCCACCCTAGGGTGGATTAACACCGGGATTAAAAAAGTAGGGAAAATGGTCAAATAGGCCCTCCACTACAAAAAAAAATCACCTGTAGTCACGGATCGCAGTGTAAAAAATCCGTGACTAACTATGTTAGTCACGGATTTTGTCTGTGACTAAGTTCGTGACTAATTCCGCGTGCTGGCCGTGACTAACGGTAGTCACGGATTAGTCACGGACCGCGTCCGTGGCTGATTCTTGACCGGAATTGCTACTCCGACACGTTAATTAGTCACGAACATGTTTAATTTGAATTTTTTATTTTTTATTGTAGTCACGGACGTGTCCGTGACTACGTGTATTTTTGTTTTTAAATACGTGTATTTTCGTAATAGTAGGAGCTCCTACTATTACGAAAATGTTAATTAAGTCCACCAACACAAATATCACCCAATTAAATCCACAAACCATAAAAAATGAGTCACTTTTTTATACGAGGTTTGTGGGTTTAATTGGGTGATATTTGTGTTGGCGGACTTAATTGACATTTTCGTAATATTAGGAGGGCTTATTTGACCCTTTTCCGTATTTTTTTTAATCCCGGTGTTAATCCAGCCATACTACAACAAGGTGTCCTTAGGCCCATACTTGAAGGCCCAGGGGACGTACATCCTTCAGGAGTTCGGGCACATGAATGCCCCAGGGGACGTACGTCCATCGGCACCTAAGGATCCCCGCTACGTACGTCCTTCACCACATGGCGGTATCCAGCTACGTACTGTTAGATTATTGGACTCATACTACATGTATTACTCACAGTATATTATTTATCGGGTTTAATTGTATGTTATATGCTATCTTATATTTAGGCCCAAAAATTAGTGGTCCTATGGATATTAATTTCAGTGAGCTAATAAGTTATCTAATAAGGTATAGGGCCCAAATGTGTAGAGACTCATGGACTTAACCTAATTAATGATGGGCTGATTGGGTTAAGCATTCTCTATAAATAAGGGATTATGGTCCCTAGTTGAACACGCCATTCAATCTTTCTGCATCTCATCGCTAGAGAGATAATTCCCGAGGGTGTGTATCAACTAGAAGACGCAAACCTCAGCCCCCGTCTCCCGGATCTCCAAAGATCATCTCCTATGGAGTCAGGTACGCTTTCGCTCAGTTAATTATCCAGATAATTTCAATATGAAGATTGAAGTATTATCGGATTTATTTCAACAATTGGTATCAGAGACTCCTTCATATTGAATTATTTGGAGTCAATATAATCTACCGATTTATTGAAATAAGGGTAGTGCGATTTTGCGTTTATGCAATTCGTTCATAATATATTTATATATTAGATCAGCAATTCATCATTAATCAAAGCGATTTGATCGTGTGTTTGTTTTTTATTTTTTTTAATCGCTTTACAATTTGCGATTGAAATTTGATACATATATATGATATGTTGATTAATTAGATCTGGGATATTGAGATGGAATACGGAAAGATGCTCCAGATTTTGAGAGTCTTTAATCGGTATCTTTTCTTTTAGCATATTGATATTGACATGAGATCCGTATGGATGTTCCAGATTTGTATTATTTCTTTTCTGTATTTTTGGAATTCGGCCTGAACTTTGTGGAGTCAATTGCAGTGAGAAAATTACTTCCACTTTGCCTGAGTCTTGACCATTGAGAGCCGTATGTTAAGTTAATAAGTTTTCTTTCCCTCTGCTGAATTGTTCAAGGACGATTCATTTTTTTAATGGAGAATTGCAATGAGGGTTTGATGTCTAGTAGAATTAAAGATTCTTTTGATTTTGATCATGGCCGAATTCTTGTTTTGATATTGCCAATTATGTTGTGATTGATTTTGGTAAGAGAATCATCTTTTTTGAATTCAATGGTTCAGAAATAAACGGATGATCAAATAATATTTAGTGAATATACGTTTATCACTTTTATTATGTGATTTGTATCCAATTTTTTGAATCACTCGAGGTATGTGTATCAAATTATATTTTATTATGGTTCTTTTTTTCGGCAATTCAATTTTGGAATTTTACTGGTTTTGGTAATTAAGTACATGTGTGATTATTTGCGGTTTTGGTAATTAAATACTTATATGTAATCACGGTCAATATCAATTTTATCATAAATGCATAATTTTGGTATTGCTGGAATTAATTATTTTGTTGGTCATTGTGATTTGTGGATGAAAAATATGTATTATGTGTTATGGAATGTATAAACCTTATTTTGCGATCGCACGGTGATTGGGTACGAGTTCTAAAAATTATCGTTATACATAACACATTTACATGTGATTCAGAAAAATTCGCCCAATTTTATTTTCAGATTGTTGATTTAATATTAGCATGTCTGATATTTGGGTTAGTTAATTGACACAACATGCTGCCAAAGTAGCCTCTCTTGTTGAAATTAATTAGTTCATGTATTAAGATAATTATGTACTTTCTTACTTCATGCGGATAATAATCGGCCCAAAGGAAGGTTATTATTTGGCCGAAATTTAAGTACATTTGTGATAATAAAATTTGTGATGATTATGAAGTTTTTCGTGTGAATATTAAGTCGGTCCAAAGAAAGGTTTAATGTTTGACATGATTTTATTATCAAAATTTTATTATCACACCAAGAGTACCACTTGCAAGTCTAATTTATGTCCAAAGACAAGATTAGATGTTGCACTAGGTATCTTGTGATGGGGATTGCTAATAATTAAATTTAAAATTAATTATCAAATTAATTTCAGTTCCTAGAGCATATCATTTATAGTATTTTTTTTTCTCTTTCAGTCAACAATTCTGCTGCTACAATATCTGCTAATATTAATAGCATCCCAGTGCTTAACGGCACGAATTTTAAGGAATGGAAAGAGAACGTTATGATTGTTCTCGGTTGCATGGATCTAGACCTTGCACTTCGGACTGAGAAATCCGTCGCTCTTAAGGACACATCTACCCTTGATGAAAAGAGAGAGATGGAGAGGTGGGAACGCTCAAACCGCATGAGTCTAATGATCATGAAACGTGCAATTCCAGAATCATTCAGGGGCACGATGTCTGATGAGGCTGATGCCAAATCGTTCCTTGCCGAACTTGAAAAGCGTTTTGCTAAAAACGAAAAGGCAGAAACTAGTACTCTTTTGAGCACTCTTGTTTCCATGAAGTACAAAGGCAAAGGGAACATAAGGGAGTACATTTTGGAAATGTCTCACGTTGCTTCAAAACTAAGTGCACTAAAGCTTATTTTATCTGAGGAATTACTTGTGTATTTAGTTTTGATCTCTCTTCCTTCTCAATTTAATCAATTTAAAGTCAGTTACAACTGCGTTAAGGAGAAATGGTCTCTCAATGAGCTCATTTCTCATTGTGTTCAAGAGGAAGAGAGAATAAAGCAAGATAAGACTGAAAGTGCTCATTTGGCATCTACCTCTAAGGGCAGCAAGAGAAGAAAGATTAAGGAAGTTGTAAATTCAGGGGCTCCAAGGAAGCATCATAAGGAAACTAAGGAAGAAACTAAGGAATCTGGATGCTTCTTTTGCAAAGGGACTAATCACAAGAAAAAGAATTGCACTAAGTACCACGCCTGGCGTGCGAAAAAGGGTATGTCTCTTGCTCTTGTTTGTTCTGAGGTTAATTTAATTTCGGCACCAAAAGACACTTGATGGGTAGATTCCGATGCTACTACTCACATAAGTGTATCTATGCAGGGTTGCCTTAGCTGCCGAAAACCAATTGATGGTGAAAGATACATCTATGTCGGTGATGGCAAGCGGGCTGAAGTTGAGGCTATCGGTGTTTTTAGATTATTATTAAAGACTGGTTTTTATTTGGATTTGAAAGAGACATTTGTTGTGCCGTCATTTAGGCGGAATTTAATTTCTATTTCTGCATTGGACAAATTTGGTTATTCTTGTTCATTTGGAAATAGTCAGTTCAGTCTATTTCAAGATTCAAAACGTATTGGTACTGGTCTTTTATCAATTTATGATAATCTATATTCACTTGATATAAATACCTCATATAATGAAACCTTGCATGTAAGTACTCGTGGTACTAAAAGAAAATTAACCAATGAGAATTCATTTTCACTTTGGCACAAACGTCTAGGACATATTTCTAAAGAAAGAATTCAGAGACTTGTGTCAGATGGAATTCTTGATTCTCTTGACTTCTCAAATTCTGATATTTGTGTTGAGTGCGTTAAGGGAAAACAAACGAACAAACGGAGATTAGGTTCCGAGAGAGCTTCAGATCTATTAGAATTGATATATACGGACATTTGTGGACCATTCCCTACACCATGTAGAAATGGCCAAACATATTTTATCACATTCATAGATGATTACTCTCGTTATGGTTACCTTTATCTCATTCATGAAAAGTCCCAATCAATAGGCGTGTTCAAATATTATAAGGCCGAAGTTGAAAATCAATTGGGCAAAAGAATAAAAACCATTAGATCTGAACGTGGTGGTGAATATTATGGTAGATATGATGGTTCCGGTGAACAACGTCCAGGGCCATTTGCTAAATTCCTAGAGGAGGGTGGAATTGTTCCTCAGTACACCATGTCAGGAACTCCTAGCATGAATGGTGTTGTTGAGAGATGAAACCGTACATTGAAGGACATGGTTAGGAGTATGATTTGTCATACTCCTTTACCAGATTTCCTCTGGGGAGAGGCACTGAAAACTGCAGCTTACATACTTAACAGAGTTCCCACTAAAGCTACAACTAAAACCCCTTATGAAATTTGGACTGGAAAGAAACCCAATATAAATCATTTCCATGTTTGGGGTTGTCCAGCTGAGGCAAGGCCTTATAGGCCGAATGAAAAGAAATTGGACTCAAGAACATTTAGTAGCTATTTTGTAGGATACTCTAAGAGGTCAAGAGGGTATAAGTTTTATCATTCTACTACCAGGACTATTTTTGAGACGGGTAATGTCTGGTTCTTTGAGGATATTGAGTTTGGGAGGTGGAGAGATAAGGTTAGAGATTTTGTCTTTGAGGAAGAGCATGTTACTCTTCTTTCAGTTGTCATTGAACATGATCAAGATATTTTTATTCCTAATGATGTTCAAAAAACAACTCCAGTTCATGACAATCTCTAAAACATCCCCAATCAAGTACCTGAATTTATTAATGAGGATCAAACTCAACAACCTCAAGAACCTAAGGTGCCGTTAAGGAGATCCACTCGAGAGAGGAGAAGTGCAATTCCGGATGATTATATTGTATTTCTCCAAGAACATGAGGAAAATTGAGAATTGGTGGAAGAAATAATTATCTTCCTCCAAGAACAAGAATCAGATGTTGGTTTTGCAGAAGATGATCCAATCAACTTCCGTCAAGCCATGGAAAGTTCTAACTCTCAAGAATGGATTAATGTCATGAAAGATGAGATGAAGTCTATGAGTGACAATGACGTTTGGGAGTTAGTCTCATTGCCTGAAGGTATTAAACCCATTGGTTGTAAATGGATATTTAAAATCAAGAGGGATTCAAAGGGCAATGTTACAAGGTTTAAAGCTCGTCTTGTTGCTAAAGGCTACACTCAAAAGAAAGGAATTGACTATAAAGAGACTTTCTCTCTAGTATCCTCGAAAGACTCTTTTAGAACAATAATGGCATTAATGGCACATTTTGATCTAGAGCTTCATCAGATGGATGTAAAAATTGCATTTCTCAATGGTGACATTGAGGAATCGATCTATATGTAGCAACCAGAAAACTTTGTTTCGGGAGATTCAAAGAAAATGGTTTGCAAATTAAAGAAATCCATCTATGGGCTCAAACAGGCTTCTCGTCAGTGGTATCACAAGTTTCATAAAGTCATTATATCTTTTAGTTTTCAACCAAACGTCAGTGATGATTGTATATACCACAAGTTCAGTGGGAGTAAGCATATTTTCCTTGTCTTGTATGTTGATGACATACTGCTTGCTAGTAACGATATAGGCTTATTGCACGAAACTAAGAGATTTCTTTCAAAGAATTTTGAAATGAAAGATCTTGGTGAGGTTTCTTTTGTATTAGGAATTCAAATACATCAAGATCGCTCCAAACGCGTTCTTGGACTTTCACAAAAGAGCTATATCGATAAGGTTCTCAAAAGGTTTGGTATGCAAGACTGTAAACCAGGAGATACCCCAGTTTCTAAGGGAGACAAGTTTAGTCTCATGCAGTGCCCTGAGAATGGTTTTGAATCTAAAGAAATGAGGAACATTCCTTATGCTTCGGCTGTAGGAAGTTTGATATATGCACAGGTTTGTACAAGACCTGATTTGGCATACATTGTTGGGATGTTAGGCAGATATTTGAGCAATCCGGGAATGGACCATTGGAAAGCAGCCAAAAGGGTCATGCGGTATTTACAGAGAACAAAGGAATATATGTTCACATATCGGAGATCGGATCAGCTTGAGATCATTGGGTATACCGACTCTGATTTTGCTGGATGTCAAGATAGCTTCATATCCACTTCAGGCTACATCTATATTCTAGCCGGAGGAGCTATCTCCTGGAGGAGTATCAAGCAGACTCTTACAACTACTTCCACCATGGAAGCGGAGTTTATAGCATGTTATGAGGCATCCAATCATGCATTATGGCTTCGGGATTTTGTTAGTGGACTGCGCATAGTTGATATCATTGAAAGACCACTTAAGCTATTGTGTGACAATAGATCAGCAGTCATCTATGCTAAGAACAACAGTAGTTTGACCAAGGCAAAACACATTGGGGTCAAATTTAAAGCTGTTAAGGAACGAATACATGAAGGAAAGTTAGCTATAGAACACATTAGCACAAATTCCATGATTGCGGATCCGCTCACTAAAGGATTGCCACCCAAAGTGTTTCATGAGCATGTTGCTCAAATGGGTGTCAAATCAGTTGAGGATTATGAGTTTTAGTGGGAATTTGTAATGTTTCTATATTTGGTTAATTCAGTTTTTAAAGATGTTTTCTGCAGAAATAAAGTTTAAAGTTTAAAGTTTTATGTACTCTTAGAGTTATATTATTGATCTCAAGGTGGACCAGTTGGAAATAGACATTCTATTCCAACCACACTTCATGTTATTTCCATGCTACACACCTATACTTGATCCATGTCGTTTATTATATTAATGTATGTGATCATTGATGGGTCTAGTTATTCAAATATAGCAAAGACTTCTTTGGTCCTATGTTAATATAATTAATGGACCGGATTGATTAAAGATGCCTACAGTTTGATAGCAAAATTTTGGAGCTCCTAAAGTAAACATACAATGCTAAGGATTGTATATACATGTGTATGTTGTCCAAGTGAGAGATTGTTAAATTATTGGACTCATACTACATGTATTACTCACAGTATATTATTTACCGGGTTTAATTCTATGTTATATGCTATCTTATATTTAGGCCCAAAAATTAGTGGTCCTATGGATATTAATTTCAGTGAGCTAATAAGTTATCTAATAAGGTATAGGGCCCAAATGTGTAGAGACTCATGGGCTTAACCTAATTAATGATGGGCTGATTAGGGTTAAGCATTCTCTATAAATAAGGGGTTATGGTCCCTAGTTGAACACGCCATTCAATCTTTCTGCATCCCATCGCTAGAGAGATAATTCCCGAGAGTGTGTATCAACTAGAAGACGCAAACCCCAGCCCACGTCTCTCGGATCTCCAAAGATCATCTCCTATGGAGTCAGGTACGCTTCCGCTCAGTTAATTATCCAGATAATTTCAATATGAAGATTGAAGTATTATCGGATTTATTCCAACACGTACGTCCTCTGGCACATGAAGGCTCCCTGGGTACGAACGGCCCTTTAGCACATGACGGTCCTCCAGCTACGTACGTCCTCCAGCACACGAAGGCTTCCGGGTTACGTACGGCCCCAGGGGACGTACGTCCTTCGACACATGAAGCCTCTGTGACACGTACGTCCTTCAGCACATGGCGGTCCACCGGCTACGTACGGCCTTAGGCATATGAAGGCCCCCAGGATATGTATGTCCTCCAACACATGAAAGCCTTCGGGGTACGTACGTCCTTTAGCACAGGAAGGCCCCATGGGACGTACGGCAAAACGACATCATATTAATTAAAACAGCAAGCTCATGGGGACGAACGTCCCCACCCCTTCGCAGGAAGCCAAGAACCTGGGAGGATACAGGAGGCAAGCTCATGGGGACTAACGACCCCACGCCTTAGCAGGAAGCCAAGATCCTGGCGGGAGGCAAGAGGCAAGCTCATGGGGACGAACGTCTCCACTCCTTGGTAGGAAGCCAAGATCCTGGTGGGAAGCAGGAGGCAGCTCATGGGTAGGGGTGGGAAAATATACCGAAATTTCGGTATACCGGCCATACCATACCGAAAAATACCGAATTTACCGAAATTTTCGGTATACCGAAAAGTTCGGTACGGTATGATACCATACCGGGTCACTTCGGTACGGTAAAGGTATGGATTTTTTAGATTTTCGATATTTCGGTATATACCGAAATACCGTTAATTTTCAGTATGGTACGGTATATACCGAAATACCGATATACAGAAATAGAATTTGTAAATTTTTAGGGCCAAACCCATTAAATGAAATTATTAAAATACCAAGGCCCAAAATTAAAATAACCCATCTTATAATACTACGGAACTTCTCTAGTTCTCCCAAGTAGAGGCCTAAATCCCTAATCAAATAAATGGGAGAATTTGAGTTTGCACCCCATGTTTTGGGTGATATTTGACTTTGTACCCCATTTTAAAAATAATGTATGCACCCCATTAGCCCAAAAATTATGAAGGAGTGGGGTGCAAAGTAAAATAATTTTATAGTGAATTGGGGTGCATACATTAATGATTTTGAAAATAGGGTGCAAACTCAAATATCACCCAAAAAATGGGATGCAAAGTCAAATTCTCCCCAAATAAATCAACGTAGAGTCAAGCAGCTTCTCTTCTCTTCAACGAGTGACAGAGCTGTGGACTATTGAGCATTGACGATGGAGATGCGGACGAGTGACGAAGACGCCATTGACGAAGCATGGAGTAGCGGACGACCGTCATTATTTGCTAAAGCTTAACCATCCTGGTAATATGAACAATCTGGTCTATGCTCATTCTATATTTATAAACAAATGATAAAGTATATTGATAAAATATTTATACGGCGGACGACCATCATATTACCAAAGTAGAAAAATCTCTTATTTATACGGAGCTGCAACAATGATTCAAAGATTTGTTATTACAAACATTAGTTATCATTGATTTATGTTAGATAAATATTCTAATTTTCATTATGGATTGTGTTGAGACTTGAGATATTAGCACATAATTTTAGTATTTTCTACTTTGGATTGAATATTGTGTTTTAGTTTTGGTATCGGTTTATGTATTGATGTCGTATGCTACTTTTGACTTGTTAAAATCAGTTTTTTTGGATGTTCGGTAGGCCCCTTAAGCTAATACTTTATACGGAATTGCCAAGAAATTAAATTTATTTTTTTTTTGAATTTTCGGTATAAAACGGTATGGGTTACATACCGTACCGAATTTTCGGTATACCGAAATTCGGTATACCGAAAGTTTCGGTATGGTAACGATATGACATTTACCAATACCGGATTTTCGGTACGGTATGCGGTATGGCGTTGAAATTTCGGTATACCATACTGAACCATCCCTACTCATGGGGATGAACGTCTCAACTCCTACTGTTCACACGAATTTAAAAAAAATGTGCAAAACTACGTCGTTTTGAGGGTGGAGCATGATGCTCACCGTGGGATGATCCCACGGTATACGAACTGCATTGAATGCGGCCACATTCTATGTCGACGCCACTCTGGATGAGTTGACCCTCCACCGCTGGTTACTTGCCACGTGTACCCTCATTTATTGCACTTAGCATTTATGGCAGCGATAAATAGCTAGCTACTTCTTCATTGTAAAGGATCCCAGATCCGATCGAACACTTGAGATCAATTAATACATATCACATCCCTCTCTAGCTCTCCCTTCTCTCTGGGAGTTAATACTCCATCAGATATGTTTGGTATAATTAGTTGAAAAAATACTTTTATGAGCTTTTTAATAATTGTTAGCTTTTAGTGATTGAAAAGATCTTAAAACAAAAAGATAGTAGTTGTTTGATAAACAGTTGACAGCTTAATTTAGCTTTGTTTGATATACAAGTTGTTGGGACTAATTAATGCTAGAAGCTAGAGACTTATCTGTGATGCAACTCAATGTAGCATCTCAAAAAAGATTCTTTATTTTTAAAAAGCTCTTAAAATTGACATGTCAAACATACAACTAAAAGTTTTTAAAGACTTTAAATAGTACAAAAGGTAGAAGGAATGAATAGACTTTAGTTGTATTTAAATAGACTTTAAATACAACTAAAACATGCACATAGAAGAGTTTTCTGTTAGATTGTTTATTGCATCATTCAAATATAGCCACTATCACTAAAGAATCACACTTTTGTTCATAACTTTAAATTTTAGTAATATTTTAATTTGGTCATGATCGACTTCTTATTATTGTGCAAAATAGGACAAAATGACGTTATTGACAGCCTTTTTTATGATTTAAAATCAATATGAGATTCAGCAATCAGGCCTATGAGCTAGAAGACTTGCAAATACACCTCTCAACTCAGTGAAAAATAAGCAATCGGATCTTTTTTAACTGTTGGTGGTGGTAATTTCTCATCTCCTCACATGCACCAGCAGGTAAAAAAGGATATGATTACTTAACTTTCAATGAGTTAAGCGGTGTATTTGCAAGTCTTCCGATTCAGGAGCCTGATTACAGAATCGTAAATTCAAGAGCTTATTTGCTTATATTCTCAACCAATATTGATCGAAACTCATGTGTTCATTTGAGAGTTCGCAGGATTTAGTTTTTTCATTCTACCTAAATAATTTAAGTTTTGGGTTTCATTTTAAAAAGACAATATATAGCAAATATATATACTGCACTAATGTTTATATATTTGCATTTGGCTAGTTTGCACTAGATGCTATAATAAATAGGATTCAGGGGCGGTCTCAGAGAACTTGAGACCCTAGGCAAAAGAAGCACTGTAAAAATACTATTAATAAAAATAATAAACAAAATAAGTGTACGATCTAACGAATGATTATAAATGTTTCAGTGTTATTATATACTCTATCAATTCAAACATAATTTACTTTCAAAACAGATGTTTCAATGTTAAAATTGCTTTCATAAAGTATAAAATGTATAAATTTCACATAACTTATATTGATAAATTTATACTTTTATGATAGTATTTTTAACAAAGAACATGTTCGTGTTAATATCATATTATCAATACTGCCGTGTATGAATATATAATCGGTTAAAGTCTAACATTATTAATTTCAAAAATCAAATTTGGCTAAATAAAAAGGGATGAAGGTTGTATTATTTAAGAAAAACATAAATACAAATTCCCTAAAAAAATGTAACACAACTTTGGGTAAATTTAATAATATAAGAACATAAATTAATTAGTATTTTTTTTCACGTGTCTATAAAAATGTAGCATTATAAATCACTTACTTCAAGTAAAATATTCATTTTTTAACAACTAAATCAAAAAGTTAACAAACTCAAGTGATTGAAAGGTCAAAGGTAGTACATATTTAGTATTCATCCCTAAATAAACATCTCACTTCCCTTTTCGGTCTGTCCCTTAAAAAAACTCCTATTTTCTTATTTGGTAAACAAAACAATGCAAAAAGGGTTAAAATGCCAAACAATGGTGTCAAACAATATCATTTTCTTAAATTGTATTATGTGCGTCATTCAAGAGGGACTTTTAAATAGGGACAGAGGGAGTATACATTTACTAACCTAGTGGCTAGTAGTCCCAATTTCCCAAAATGTCCACACTTTTTATTTTTGTCTATCATAAAACTTTCCACTGTTTTCTTTTTAGGAAATTATTATTATCATGTGTCTAAATTTCAACCATACTTTTATCAGTTTATGTGCGATCAAATTGGGGTTCATTTGGAGATGGGGTATCTTACGTGAGTTACATCAAATCAAATAAACTACAGCTCAACGCCTCAACCATAGTCCATGCCACAAATTGTGTTCATTGACTAATTAAAATATAGCAGTTGTAATTTACATATACATAAATGATGAAACAATGGCATGGACCAATGAAACCTAAGTGCAAATTAGCTCGAAATATAAATCGATCTACTCCTTTGAAGAAAATTCTTCTGCATATTTTGTAGACAAACACTCATAAAAACATGTTTGAAATGTGGCAAAACCAAGTTTGTGGTTAAGCAAGTAGTAAATGTCATGCAGTAACTGCACATGGGGGGAGTCAGTCTTGACAAGTGAGTCTGGCCACAAAATTATTAGACATGAAAGCAAAGGCAAGTTCTCTATTGATTCGCCTTAGAGTTTGTGATATAACAACAATGATAGCATGATCATAGTCAACAAACTTAAGAAGCCTTTGATGCCACCTTGTCTGGTAGAATATTATCAGGCAAGATAAGTTCTGCGGGTGTTTCGCGGACAACACCCAGCATAGAATCGTATTCTTCATCCTTGCGGGCAAATTTCTTCCGGAGTACCTTCTCGAATTCGATCTCATCAAAGCTCTTTGCATTTTCAGCTGCGTGAACTTGTGCTAAGTTGGTGTAATTGAGGGCCGACTGAGAAATAAAAGATGTTTCTTCTTCGGTGAGCTTCCTCAGGAACTTTGCTGGATTTCCGCCCCATACCTATGCTTGATAGCCGCCCACACACGTATAAGCAAGAAATTCAAATCACATCACTTAAACAACCTTCATCGTGTTTAAAACCTCATTGAATTTACTATAAGAAGGACAACTGCACAGGTATCAAGATTTAAAGGCATTCCTTTTATTTGGTCACAGGAATGTTGGTAAATGGTGCTGTCACCTCAAAAAGGTCAAAGGGGTCTAATCTCAGACGAAAATCCCTATGCGCACTCTTACACAAGAGCTCTTCTGGACATCTTTCTAGCAAGGCAACTAGTCAATTGACACTACTTTTTCGAGACATTCCATGGAAGGGCTGTGCGCTCCATAGCTTTGTTATGGTGAGAATGGTGTCTAAGTGCCACTGTGTGGTTTGGTTCAAACTAATAGGACCTAAACTTGAAATTTTCCACGTGTTGGTCCCATCGATTTAGAGGTCACATGTTGGTAAATGGCTGTCTTTTCTGCAAGACAGGTCTCTATAGAAAATTCCTACTTCACGAGCTACTTCAAATAAAAATCAATAACTAGATGATTTGTTTCACAACTAAATTTAGCTAACTAATAAAATAAAACTTAGTTAAATGACCAAGTTGCCCTTGCATACCTATTTTACTTTTGTTTGCCACTTTTGTTACCTAGACACAAAAAGGGGTCTGTTTGTCACATTGTCAGCTTACTTACTTCGTCCCAAAGTAAGGTTCTTGGTTTTACAGCTTTTACTTAACATACTCATAAAGAAATGTGAAGCTGTGTGAATCAGATTTATCTAAAGGAGAAGGGAGATAATATGAGTCATGCCATTCTTCCCTTAAAAGGAAAGAGGTGCTTTATTTTGGGATGGGCAAAAAAAAGGAAAATGAGCCTCTTTTGGGAAAGAGAGTATTTTAGAATGGGGGAGCAATTAACTTTTGTGGAAATGCAGCGGGTTGGCTCTATTATTAGTGGAAAGAACTTGCGCAATCTCTTACTACGTATTAAAAAAATCCCTTTTTGGATAAGTCAATTGTTCAGTCACTGCTACTTAACAAAGTAATCAACGGTGGTTAAAAAATAGACTTAGACTTTCAATTTACAAATCGAATACTATGATGTCAAATGCCAGATGATTTGACTACTTTAGATTTTAGAAAATAGAGGGAACAAACCTCTCCGCAAGGAATACGAGTGTTCTGTCTAACGAGAGCACCGGCAGCTACCATGGCATTCTTCTCAACAACAACCCCATCAAGCAATATTGCACCCATACCAACAAATGCCTCATCTTCAACAGTGCAACCATGCAGAACAGCACTATGACCTTTTTTTACAATTTGGTGTCAAAAAGTTAGAATTCTTCAAATGATATCAATACAATACCTTGGGGGGATCATCCTAGAAAATGACAGAAAATACGTATAGTAAACTTATCATTACTGACCAACAGTAACATTGTTCCCAATGGTTGTTGGCAAAACCTTTCCAGCAAGATTGGATTTGGCTACATGAACAAGAGAATTGTCCTGGATGTTGGTTCCTGTCCCTATACTTATATTGTTCACATCACCTGCAACAAAATATTCATATTCGTAGAGATTAGCGAAATAGTGAAATGAAAAATCCACGGAAACAATTGCATGCAGTGATTGGATCCCGTCCAAAAATAAATGAGTTGCAAATAAATGGGAAACAATTACATGCAGTGATGTAGATGCATCTTGAGAGCTTGACATGAATGCATCCCGTTCAAAAAAAAACTCTGGTAACTACTTTTGTCCAAAAAAAGAGTCTTGGTTTGATAAAAGAAACTAACCTTCATTGAATTGAATTGAATCTTTCCAAACAAATTAAGTATGTTAAATTTAGTTAAAATAAATAAATAAATTTTTTAAAAATGTAGGATGATAATATGTGACTTGTACTGTACCAAAGATTAAACAACTGTACATTAAAGATTGTCTATTATGGGCATGGAAGGAGTAAATCAAACAAAGAAAAGGCACAGTGATGTCATCAACCAATCCTGAATTGTATGATTCAGGTCACCTGGGAACTCCTACTCTAAACTTCCATTTCTTAGTCATGCCATGTTTTCCGATTGTCTAACAACTATAAGGCACAATTAAACATTTAAGCCATGAGATTTTCCTAAGATTGCATTTCTCTCTACAAGCTGTAAAGCTCATAAGTTCACTAAAATGACCTCAGAACCATATGAGAGTCATCAGAGCATTCCTAATGGTTCTTTACAATCACTAGGCGCCACTATCTTCCTAGTTCCTACCACACTGTTTTCCAACCAATGCGGTCCTAGGCAGATCTTAACTAAAAACAGGTATGTTCCCCTCATTGGTTCCTTACCACTTTATTGCTCAACCAGTGAACAAAACACTAGGTGCCGGTAATGATAATAACTGTGATTTCTGTTTTGTCTTCTCACATGGAGCAACCCAACATACAAGGAGTCTCCATCTAAAATAAATTTCTTGAAGCTATTTTTCATGCTCATTGGAATCAATCAAAAACTGATAGCAACTTAAATGTCTCCTATCTAAAAATAACAGTGTAGGCTGCAGAACAAAACGCTGATTTTTTGTTACCAAAAAAGCTGTATTCTGAGAGACAGCCTGGTGCCATGTTTCAAGTACAGCAATCAGATAGCAAGCTCAACACTCTTAATCTCCTATAGCAATTCATAAACAGCATCATGTATTTCAAGAAGGGCCAAGATAGGACAATTTGACATCTACACCTAACACCATCATATTTTTTTTTATCATATTGTAACAATTTAATCATACCTCGTAGAACACATCCATACCAGATAGAGGAATTGCGCCCAACTTGAACATCTCCAATTAAAGAAGCACTTGGAGCTACAAATGCTTCTTTGTGGACAGTAGGAGCTTTATCGAACAAGTTCATAAGGGTTCTGTGTCGAGAAACTGGATAGAAAAGAAGACAGATTCAGCAATTAAATATTATGCAGAGCTGGAAACTCACATCTTCGCATCAGTAAAGTAATCCAACCACTTTGGTATCCATAACATGGTCATTTCCTTTAGAAATCCAAATATCCAATACGATTGAACACAAATTATTTAAACCTCCACGAGGACGAGATTAGAGTGACCAAGAATGATAAGCATACAGTGTACAAACACTAACTCACATCCAGTAAAAAGTGCCGTTATGAGACAGAAAAAACCCTAAATTTTCGATTTCCTAGAAGATTGATGAAACGGTATACCGATTAACTTTGAGATACCAAGTTATCAAATAAGAGAGAGAAAAAAAGAAAACTTGAATGCCCAGGGTGGCGTACGTTGTTCATGGAAGTAGTAGTTTCCCTGGAGGCGGCAGCCCAGGCGATCGAGGGCTTGACCAGTCTCGCGGATCCAGAATCCGAAGGTGTAGATTGCCCTGCCAAGCGAGCCCATCTTCTTCGGTTACTCCTCTGGTACCCGGTCCAGAAATTGCAGGGAAATGTAATGGATTTTGGGGAAGAAGAGAGTGCGGATACCAGCAGGAGTGAGGAGAAAAAGAGGTGAGCTGGACTGGGGAGTACAGAGTGAACTCGTTCGAGCGAGTGCTCGCTCACTTTTTCACATTTTTCACTCATAACTTTACTTTGTTTTTCTTTTAACCCTGTTTAGGAGTGTGTTTTTAAAGTAAATCATCCAAATTTATTCTTTGAATTTCCTAAATAGGAATAAAAAAGTTTTGAAATTCCACAATAGGACTATCATGTTTTTTATTCTTTGAATAGGAGTAAATTTCTGTCAAGTTTAGCATTACTAGGCTTTAAAACATGACATTTTTTTTCAAACTTAGCAGATTACTCCTATTCAGGGAATAAAAAACATGATACTCCTATTTTGGAATTTCAAAACGTTTTTGTTCCGAGCAATTTCTATATACAAATTTATACGGGGGTCGTCTTTTAAAATTTGATCAAGTTTGATTGCTGTGAGAATCAGGTCTAATCCACTTTATTATCACATGCCTAGAGAATAGCTTATTTTGGGTTATAGAATGTAAAAGTATTATTTTGAGGCAAATCTTTAAATATAAGTACAATTTAGAAGTTAAAATCTTAAGAGTTGTAATGAAGAAATAGTTTTTTGAGGTAAATTGTTTCCCCCCAAACATTCTAATTTGTATTTATTATAAACCTCTTTCTTTTTAATACTATCAAATTTTATGATTAGTTAGTTATTATATAATCCCTAAAATAAATCAATTCTAAAAAATAAAAGTATATGCAATCCCTCTTTTGTTTTTGAAAACATGCGCACTACTTAGTTTTACTTCCAATTATTAAAAGCATACATGCTCTGCTTCCCGTTCTAAACAAAATTACAAATAAAATATTTGATTTTATCAATCATCGGAAAGAGAGAATTGATTCGGATGTAATCCACAGAGGAAACTCTACAGAGTTGAAATTGTCTAGTTCATCTTCATCCTAGAGTGACGCGGTGGTTCAATTCAGGGCGGGGGTGAGTAACTGAGATCTCAGAAAAACTAGGGTGAAGAAGTCATGGCAACCGTGAACGACAAAAATTCACCACTCGATCGGTTACATCGTAAATGATGAGAAACACAAAGGACACGTTTACTTCACGGGTTAGTAAACGGTGCTTATTAAGACTCACGTTAATAAGCGGCGCATAAACTAAGCAGTGTTGTAAGCTCATGTTTACTTCAAAGGATTTAAAACACCGTTTAACATTAAAATGTCCAAAATAACCCTATAGATATATACACACAAACATTCATTAACACATGTATATAATATAATATATAGGGGTAGGGTCGGGGTAAGGAAAGGGGGCGGGGTAGGGGTGGGGTAGGGGTCGGGTCAAGGTAGGGGAAGGGGGTAAGGGTGAGGGTGGGGGTGGGGTAGGTCAGGTGGTGGAGGGTAGGGGTAAGGTGGGGGTGGGGTATGGTCGGGTCAAAGGTGGGGGTGGGGGTAGGTGGGGTCGGGGTCGGGTCAAGGTAGGGGAAGGTGGTAGGGGGTACAGGGGTAGGGGTAAAGGGTGGGGGTGGGGTAGGGCAGGTAGTGGAGGGGTCAGGGTATGGTGGGGTGGGGTATGATCGGGTCAAGGGTGGGGTGGGGTTGGGGGTCAGGGTGGGGTCGGTGTAAGGTAGGGTAGGGCGGGGTATTGATCGGGTCAAGGGTTGGGGTAGGCGTAGGGGGTAAATGGGTAGGGGCGGGGGTAGGGGTGGAGTCGGGTCAAGGTAGGGGAAGGTGGTAGGGTAAGAGGTGAGGGTGGGGTAGGGCAAGTGGGGGTGGGGTTGGGTGGGGTAGAGCGGGGTAGTTGGGTAGCAATAGGGTAAGGTGTAACACCCCGGCCCCGTAGGTCCCGAGGTAGTTACTTCTGACCTCTAGTACTGTCCTCACAAACCTCCACTAGCCTTTTCCGCGCACTTTGTCCTCACTCGTGCGCACCCTGAGAAACTTCTCAGGGGGTCACCCATCCCAAGACTACTCTCGTGCAAGCACGCTTAACTTTGGAGTTTTTGGTGACGAGCTCCCTTAAAAGGAGATGCATCTTGTTGGTATGAGTAGTACTATTAATCCTCTTAAATTAATCTCGGGTATTACATAAGGGCAAGGGGTAAAGGTAAGGGTAAATTCGGAAACTGAAAAAGCTTAAAGTGCTGCTTAATTAATACATGGGGGATAGTATGCTTAGTAAGCGACACTTTAAGCATCTCTTTCGGTTAGAAAGCAGCGTTTTAAACAACTTGCGTGTTTACTTCACATGTCTTGTTAATCTAACTGTGATTTTATCAGCGAAGTAAACGCCTCCAAAGTCTCTCTATATCGATAGTAGAGGAACATAGCTCATGTTCACCTGAAGTGGGTAACATTTTTGACCAAGGAAGAGGTTGGACCAACGCTAGAACCTTTGAACTGAATTGAACCGAATTAGAATCATATGCAATTCGGTTTAACTTTAGTATTATTCTTCCAACTCAAGTAAATCGAATTGAACCGAACCCGGGAAAACCGTAAAAAACGAACTAAATTAGATTTGTTCAATAAATTCTTCATATACTCCCTTCGTCTCTTAAAATTTTGTCATGTTTGACCGTCACGGAGATTAATAAAGTAAAAATCGTATAATTGAGGTTTGTACAAATGGGAGAGAATTAACTATAACCACAAATTCTTTCTTTAAAGGGGAAAGTAACAAAGTTAGTGGGACATCCAAAAAAGAAAACATGGTGTTTTACCAAATTGGTAAAAAAAAAACCTCTTGACACAAATTGGTAAAAAAGAAGAAGCCAAGCTAACAGATTGGGCAATTTTTGGGGAGTGAGACATTTTTTGCTATCTATTTTAGAATTCCCGATATTTCATATTCTAAATATTGTGAAATTGACATTTTCAGTCCTTCAACTTTGATTTTGTCATGAAAAATACAGGACTAAAAAATCTACTGCATTTTAAAAAATTACTCAAAAATTCTACGCCATATGAAAATTCTATTTTATATGGAATCTTTTTTATATTTTATATGCCGTAGAATTTTCAAAAAAAACTTATAGAATAGTCATATTTAAAATATTAATACTAAAAATAAATAAATTTATACGTGTGTGTTCGACTAACCAATTTCATACGTGTGTGCTCGCGTTAATGTACATATGTTAAAAATGATAGTGGTAGTAGTTATTCAATATAAAACGTAAATATATTTTTTATATCATTTTTCAAGACTTGCATATATTAAAAAAGTTAAATTATATACTTATAAATTCATATTGTTAATGGTCATTTTACGTCTTAACGGTCAATCACAAATAGTTAAATTACTAACATTTTGTTTCAAACCGATAACGAAAGTGGTTAGTTAAAAAGTTAACAGAATGTGCTAGTATTAATTTGCTGATTCAATAGACTTTTAACTAGCAGACAATTGATATTATGAAATATCGGAAATTCTAAAGCCGGTGACTGCAATAGTATTTATTTTAAATATGACTATTCTATAAGTTTTTTAAAATTGGTTAATCGAGCACACACATACAAATTTATTTATTTTTAGTATTAATTTTTTAAATATGACAATTTTTTTCATATGAAGTAGAATTTTTGAGTAAATTTTTTAAATGCAGTAGATTTTTTAGTCCTGTACTTTTTATGATAAAATCAAAGTTAAAGGACTTAAAATGTCAATTTCATAATACTTAGAATATGAAATATCGTGAATTCTAAAGTCGAGGGACAAAATGCCTCACTCCCAAAAAAAATGACCAATCTATCACTCGATCTTTTTTTTATCAAATTTTCTCACGAGGTTTGTTTTACTAATTTGGTAAAAACACCTTTTTTTTACAGTCTAGTAATTTGGCCGAGACAAATATGCGATAAGACGAAGTGCAAAGGCCGAAATGCCGAATGGGCAAAAGGCATAGTGGCGATGCGGCCTGCAGCGGTGAGTGAACTCCGCTCCAACCTCTAGTTCTTCACTTCTTGAGTCCTTGTCTTCTTCAGTTCAATCAGTTCTTTACTTCTACAAAACTCCAATCGGAGACTCCACCTCCAGGCAAGTCTTCCTCTTCTCCTCAACTAATAACTAATAAGTAAGAAACTGATAATTTATTAATGTTTTCATTATTAATTTTTTATGTAATTTATGACTTACGACCTATTAATGTTAGATGAATTTATTAAATAATTAAATTTAACAAACTAGGATTTTATTTATAAATTAATGTGATTAATTGATGAATTAATTAAACTATTTATATTTAATAAATTGCTATAAATATGTTTACACTTGTTAAGTTCATAGTTATTGTCAAGTTATTAATTAAATAAATACAGGGCCTCGAGGGAGATGCTCGGCCAACCCTAGGTGCTGCCAAACACCGCAGTCGAGTAGCAGGCCAGAGTTCTTCTTCGGCCAACAACATTCAATCGGTCTCAATCCGCCTTCCTTAAATATGAAGATATAAATGAAACCTGCGGCCTTCCTAGTGTTGTTTTTCCGTCATCTAGCTTTGGCGTAGGTTGGTGCAGCGATTCTTCTCATTCGACCACGAAGGTTGCTGTTTGTGTTGTTCTTTCTCTTCTTTTGCAGGTTATCGCTTCCCACGGGGGTGCGGCCACGAGGTTTCGCGGCGTGAGGGTTGCAGGTAATCTCACCTTCGGTCACGAGGGTTGCGGACACGAGAGTTTTGCTTGGGGCGCTGCAAAGCAACATGGCAGGGTAGCAAGGAAAGATAAATGCAGCACAAGGCTTGGTAGTGAAGAAGATGACCGCTAGCGGTAATTTCGCTACGAGTGCGGGACAAGGGGAGCTGTACGGGCTTCGAGAGTAGGGGTGTGCACTATCCGGTTTTAACCGGAAAACCGGATCGGAAAAATTGGAACCGGATCGAACCAGAATGATATCCGGTCCGGTTATCGGTTATGAGAATTTAGGAAACCGGTTTCCGGTCCGGTTCCGGTTTAAAACCGGATTATTCGGGTTGAACCAGATTTAACCGGTTTTGCTTTTTTTATCAATAAAACATGCCTCTATTCATATCATAAGTTTCAGGATCATTACATCAATCAAAGGAAAAACAAATCCGACACCAACTAAACTCTAACAACTACGAGTATAAACCGTATGATCAGACTTAGAGACGGTCACCCCTGAAAGAGCAACACGAATCGCTAACCACGTAGTGGGCTTGACACAATCATCCTTGTTCCCATAGATCTAAACATACCCAATGACATAAAGAAAGGCTAAAATCTCAAACAAACTGACCAAACTAACAACATAACCGGTAACAAGAATCCAAATGACAAAATAATAAAAACTAAAAGGAACACTTTCACGGACCCTAACCCCTCGTTCAACCCATAGCAGTGGTTCCGGAGGAGGCCGCATCCTTTGTACCACTCTAATTGATCCTCCAGTGTCGATCGAAATATGGCCCTCTCGAAGCCCATACAGCTCCCCTCGTCCCGCACTTATAGCGAAATCACCACTAGCGGTCATCTTCTTCGCTACCAACCCCCGTGGGAAGCGATAACCTGCAAGGGGAGAGAAAGAGCAACACAAACAGCAACCTTCGTGGCCAAAGGAGAAGAAGCGTCGCACCGACCTACACCAAAGCTAGACGGCAGAAAAACAACACTAGGAGAATCCTAGACCAGCCCGCAAGTTTCGTTTATATCTTCAAATTTAAGGAAGGCGGATTGAGACCGATTGAATGTTGTTGGCCGATGAAGGACTCTGGCCTGCTACTCGCCAGCGGTGTTCGGTGACACCTAGGGTTGGCCGCTCATCCGCTGAGATCTTTGAGACTAATTATCACAATTTTGGGATGACGTTAGAAAAATCATTAAAAGGGGTAATTTGTCAAAGTGTGTTTCGGTTTTGCTATATTTTTAAAAATATATTTACTAATACTAATATAATAATAGTTATAAAATAAAAAACAATACTCCATACCAATAACAATACATAATAGCAATCAATTTCATAATGTTTATAATATATATTATCCTAATGTTATTTATATTTATCCATTCATTTTTATTCTTATAATAATAAAAATAACTAATATATATTATTCCAGTCTCAAGTTACTCCAATATTTGATCACTAAAATTAATTAAAATGAGTTTAGAGAACAATAATAATAAAAGTAATATTTTTAATAATAAGTACTCCATCTTTATCAAATGATTAGTAGCTTTTTTTAACCGGATAAACCGGTTCGGTGTTGAACAGGTTCACACCCTTATTTGACAGGGCCAGATTTCGATCGAAGGATAAATTAGAGTGGTACTAAGGCTACTGTCTCCTCCCCAATCACGTACCGCCATGGTGACCGGCTTCCAAAACATCCACAATCTTTCTATATACAAAACGAAGAGGGAAGCCAGCCACTTTTCCCGCCCAAACTTTGTGCTCTCAATGGGGTCCACTTCATTTGATGAATTTATTTTACTTTAACTTTTGTTTAAATGAAAGATTCTCTCCAATATTGATCTATGTAGCGGATCAACAGGTCTGGGGTCCACTTCATTTATTGAATTTTATTTGCTTCAACTATTGCTTGAACCAATGAAAGATTCGGCATTTGCAGTGAAGATTTTGTTGAGTCTGATGTATTGGTTAAACGAATCACTTTAGAGGTTGAGCATATAATGAAGTGGTTGGGGTTGAGCATTTAATGTGGTAGTTGGGTGTTCAAACTTATGCATATCGTTAGCCTATAAAAGCTGACATCGGATATTTTCAAACCAACACTCCCTTCACTCCCTTCACTCAACATGGCAACAAACACCAACGAAATTCCCAGAACATTGTACTCAATGATAAGGGACGTTGATCATACCAGATCAACCTGGGCCCTCAAAGTTCGAGTTGTGAGGGTCGTTGAAATGTCTACCCACTCTAAAGGAGGTCAAAGAATGGAGGTTGTTTTCCATGACGAGGAGGTAAACTATGCTTTTGCGTTTTTTCCATTTACTTTCGTTGACATCGGATTTTATATTCATAAGCTTTTTGATGGCTAATGTAGGGTGAAAAGATACATGCATTGATTAAGAGACCCCTTATGCACCTGTATAAATCAAGGTTGCTGGAAAACCAATGCTTCAGGATAAAAAACTTTTTGGTGCTCGACAATTACTATACGTACAAAACTACCTCGCACCCATATATTCTGGAATTCATTAAAAAACCATAGTTTTCGACCACCCTTCAGAAAAATTTCCGAATTTCATGTATGATTTTCATCAGTTCGACATGCTGCAGAGCCTAAGGGTTGTGAACGATAAACTGTTGATAGGTACTATTTTAAATATAAACTTTTTAGAGTGGCTTTTGGTACTATTGTGTTACGAAATGTATAATAAACAAATGTATAACTTCACGTTATCCTATGTCAGATGTAATTGGAAAAATTGTTGGAAAAACACCTCCACAGACGCATGTGATCAATGACAAGCCAGAGCGTCTCATAGAACTGACTTTGGAAGATCCCGAGTTAGTAAAAGTGCTTAACTCATTAATTTTAACTTATGGCTTTAGTTTTCAAAAGGTTTTAACCTAATGGTCTTATATAGGGGTAACCGTATCCGAGGCACGCTATGGAACAACTACTGCAAAGAATTCTGTGACTTTTACGCAGAGCACAAGAACGAAACTATTTACATAATACTTCAGATGTGCAGACCCAAGCGTTACCAAGGTAGTCTATCTAATAAGAAGATCTTAATAAGTCTATGAAAACATATGTAATGCTTATATATTTTTTAATGGCAACTCAGGATCTGTGTTGGTGTCTACTTCCTACGACATATCTAAGTTGATCATGAATGGAACGTCAACAGAGTTTGAGGACTTCAAGGCACAGTATGTACCAGATGCACACCATGTTAGATACACTAACCACTAGGAATGTCCAATCTCATTCTACTTATTAACTTGACAGATTTGGACCAGAAAATGAGGAGGCAGCTACTGTGACCACTTTCACTGGGAATAGCATAGGCCACGACATGGAAGAAGTACTGAGAGGAAATGCAAAAAATCATAGGGATAAGTGAATTCTTGGATGATGCAAAGGTACCTAAATCTTGACATAGACTAAACGCACATCAAATATATTATTGTTATCTAATATTTTGTCATTATCTCTAAGCTAATGCAGGATGGTACCTGTTGGATTTTGGGAGATATTGTTTCTATCGACAACTACAGAGAGTGGTGTTATCTAAGCTGCCCTACGTGCAACAAAAAACTCCAGCCCGAAGATGACAGGTTTAGGTGCAACAATTGCAACATTTCTCTTTCGGGAGGAACCCTAAGGTATAAAGTTCCTGTCTACATCATGGATGACTCAGGACATGCATCCTTTACCCTTTGGGACAAGGAATGCATTGAAGTGATCGGAAAAACAGCAGCTGCCATCAGAAAGGAAGTTGAAAAGGTATGACTACACAATGTTTTCCCAACTTGACTAAATATCTTCATTAAGAAAGCTTAAAATGATTTTTTTTTTGAAAATGTTACAGAAAACAGGAGATGCTCAACACTTTCCAGAGGATATCGAAGCACTGATAGACCAGAAGGGACTCTTCAAAGTCCAAGTCAAAACCAGAGCCAAAAGTTCATCCTATCAAGGACCTCTTTCTTATGGGGTTGTCGCCATGATCAGGGACCCTACTATTTTGGCGCTTTATGTTAACGCATCTGAACAAGCACAAGGACCGGAAATTTTAACTAAAGAGGAAAAGGTTTTAATATTTTGAAGTTTTTTTATTTTGGGACGCACTGCCTTTGTGACTTTGTTCAATAATGACAGAGTGGTTTTGATGCTAATGATCACTTGGAGGGAGAAAATGACAACGGTATAAGAAAAGGTCTTTCCGTAGATAAGGTAAGGGTGTCATTTACATTGAAAAACAAGGACGATGGTGACAAGTTTTACTAACCTTTGAAATATGTTTTTATAGGCTGTCGTGACAGAAGATGAGGATGCTTCTACGCCTATTCAAGTTCAAGCAGTTGAGATGGGATTGGAGAAGGTGATACTCAATATTTTTCGGAATGTAGTCACAGTTAATTAAAAAAATCATTCGACTAGCTTAACTTAATTCATTACATTTATCAGGACAAGGATAGAGTGGTGGAGGAAGCTACTGCATCAGCAAAAGGGAAACGAGTGGTGATAGGAGGGAATGATGAAGTAAATAGGAACCTGCTTGATCAGTTTTCAGCAAACATCAATACCAACAAGAGAAGGATCCGAGTTAAGCAGGAGAAGGCATAAACAATGTGACAGAAGAGGAACCGGCTACCTAGAACTCTATTTTTCTAAAATCATTCTGCTACTAAAACTCTACTTTGCTAAACTTATTACTTGGGCCTCTAATATTAACTCTATTTTGCTAAACTTCGTGCTACAACTGTAATTTTGCTAAACTTGGTGCTGAGACCTGTAATGCTTAACCTTAGGATTTGTTATAATTTTGAAAATGTTTTTGGTATATCTGTTTGGTCGTGACTATGATGTGCAGGAAAGGATAATTCTTAAATGCAACTACATTTGGGCAATACATCACAGGAAAAGCCAAACGAGCAAAACTGAAAGAATGTGAAAGTGCAACCTCTACATGAAGCAGCAAATACTGTCATTTGTAATACATGGCATGTGAAAGTGTAACATTCTGAACATGGAAAATTAGTACACACATTCAGTTCTGAAATCATAGTCATACGATGATAATTTGTCTTAAATCAAAAAAATTAGGATAACAAACGGGACTATGTAAAATAGTATAGAATTTTAAATAATAAAATTATTTAGCAAAAATATATTCATCCTCAATGCACCTGCATTCAGTAATAAAAACAGAGTAAGTAATAATATTTTGGACATAAAATTATTGTAAACATAAAACTTTAGAAGTGATAACAACAGTGGACTTCTACGTATATTAAAGGAAATATGTACATTTGTTTAAAAACAGATGATTTTATTACAAAACTTCTAGGATAGATAAATTAATGAAGTTGATTCTGTTTACTACGTAACTTCTTAATGTGTGATCAAAATAAATCATATTTTGAAGTTGACTATAGAATATAGGAAAATTAATAAATTGATTCTGTTTACTACAAAACTCCTTTATGTGTGGTCAAAATAAATCATATTTTATCGTTTAGTAAAGAGAAACGAGGCTTACCAGAATGAACTATAGAATCTTTAGAAATCAGTTTAAACTTCTAAAGAATCATTAGTTGAAGATACCATAACAGATATGGAAATAATAAAAGAAGATTAGATTTATGTTCTTGGTTCACAAAAAAATGTGTAGCAAGATTTTGTTATATTTAGAGCACATTTTCATAAATTATACATAATGCTACATTGTAAATATTAATTTATAGTGCAAAACGTTTAGTTACTTACCATAAACACAAATCTTGATTATCCTCACACACCTGAAATAAAAAAAAACAATAGTATGTTCACCACATATTTAGAAATCATGAAAACAATGGCTTTAATTTAAGATAATAAATATATTTCTTTAAAACGGTTAATAATTTTTTTTTTTTGGATTACACAGTTTTTAAAAGTACAAATTTTGGACTAGACATGTAAAGTATGTACCCTGGAGATAAAGTATTAAATAATAAATCTCAGCCCAATCATATTAAAAGTGTTAAATGTAGCTCCTTACCATTAAAGGGGGTGTTTCCAAGGTAGCTACTTACCATAAAACAAATCTCGATTATCCTCATACACTAGAAGCAAAAATAAAAACATAGTAAGTTATTATTTCGGGCATAAGTGTTATTTAACACATATAAAACTTCAGAAGTGCTAACAATAGTGGATTTGATTAAAAATAATAGATTTATTACTTTAAAAAAGTTGAGTATATTCTGGGGATTATAAAAAACCCAAAATAAATGTGTTGAAAATATGATTTACTTTAAGTAGTTGATTTACTTTACCATAAATAGTTAATGTGTGCTCAAAATAAATCATACTTTATCATTCAGTAGAGTAAATATGGTTTAGCAGAATGAATAAGAGAATCTATATAAATTAGTTGAAAAACATAGAGGGAATCATTGGTTCAAATTATCAAAACAGATCTAAGATAAAGTCATGTCCGATTTACCTTATATCATTCTAAATTACCGAAGTCATTTAACTTGGACTCAAAATTAATGGAAAGTATAAAAGAACCCGGATTTATGTTTTTTACCATAAAATATCGTAATATTTTGAGCACATTTGATATTGGCCTATTATTGTGTTATATTGAATATACATTTATATATGTATATATATAACACGCAGGCCATACAAAAAAACTTTAAATATATAGAATCTTATATATATATAAATTAAAATAAGTTTAAGTGATAATACATATAATAATATAAAAAATTAAATCAGTAGAAAATTTCAATGTAGGAGTTCTGATGAATATACGAAAATTTACCAAAGACTAGAGCTGAGTATAGACTTTTTGAAAACCGCCATTGAAAAGCACCTGTTCTAAATACTAAATATGGACGAAGTTGTTGAAAATAGATTGTTCCCGAGGTGGCAATTAATAGTCTGTCAATGTGGTTGAAAATCGGGTGTTCCCAAGGTGCATTTATTATAATCTCAGACCAGTCATTTTAAAAGTGTGAAGGGGTATAGATACGTAACAACTTATTTGCGTATCAACGCAACTGAATAACATAAATACTCTTTATTGCTTCAACTACTACCTCAGGAATTCATTAATGAGACATACCAAAACTTGGAAGCAGAGCATCCCGCACAAGGTGTGAAGTTCATATACGGACCACAACCCATTCATTTCTTATCAACTGTAAGTCAGATATCAAAGTTGTCGTATGCTTTCAAAACATTTAATTATGCAGACTGAATGAACCACGTTTCGTGAATGACATGTTATGCATTTTGAGTGTGAATTTAATATTATATAACCTACTTCGTATTCTAGCCTTTCAAGATGAGTGAGTGTGCATGTCATGTATGTTCAACTGGGGGATGCTATACGTGTGGGAAACGTTGTATGGGAATCCTATTGGATGCATGCTCATGGTGTAACTCAAATCATAGTCACTTTTTCTGCATGAAGCAAGTAAACAAGAAAAGGAACACTGTTGACTACTTATGCAAAGATTGTGCAGCATGGCTGGATGCATCTCCTATCATACCACGAAAGTCTGATAGGATTTTGAAGTTGAATTGCAAGTACTTTAATGATGATATGATCATATGCATTTCTTTTAAATGGATGACTACATGCAGACTTGACTAAGAATATGTAACGAATCATGTGTGTCATGCATGAGAAATGCATTTGTCGTGTTTACATGTCTTTCTAGCAGATGTGTTATGTTTCAATGTATGGGTTTATGAAATGAATGATAAATCATTAATGATATGAGTGCTTGCAAAAGCCGTAATACTAAGGTATGTATGATGCATGACATTTAAACAACAACTGATATGCGAACAATAATTAATCAATGTCATCAATTCAGGTAATGTTTAAAGGACCCTTTTAGATATGAAGAGGCTGACTAAATCAACAATAATCAACCGTAAGACGGCAAATGAAGATTTAGCTAACCAAGGTATTATGACAAACACTATATTTTGAGTTTAAATTAAAAAAATAGTTTAGGTACAAACATTGGTTGGCACATCAGTAAATGGACATTGGGTCGTTAAACCGCCTGTCAAACCGCGCAGATCCGAAGGCACTTATATGGCTGGCAGGGAATTTGAATAGGCAAGGCCCAAGGTCCAATTCTGGAGCAGTAGAGTAAAAACACACATAAAAATGCATGTTCATAAACAAATCCAATCCAAACTAATGATACATGTTATCAATTTATACATGTCAAAATGACTGAAATCATATATACAAATATGTAAGCATCATAGTTGAATTGATCTGGACTGTTCTAAACCGTAATCTGATGCATGCCATATATTTGTATATGTTTAAACAAAAAAAATGTGGCTCTAAACAGATCTAGGGTTATCACTACATGTACGCATCACACATGCACAAATCTAGACAGATCTTAACGCAACAAATGGTACATATATGATATTATAGCATGGACGAACCATTTTTTATCCATACGATTATAATTCAAAAATAAAAAGACTGAAATAACATTTCGAGACCTGTACGCATCACAAAGGCATGGATCTAGATAGATCTGAAAGCCACAAATGCTACATGTCTTATTTTTTACACGTTCGATCGAAAAAATTAATAGATGAAGACATATACGCGTCACAAATCGAAAATAAAAGACTGAAATAACATTTCGAGACATGTACGCATCACAAAGGCATGAATCTAGATAGATCTGAAAGCCACATATGCTACATGTTTGATTTTTTACATGTTCGATCGAAAAAATTCATAAATGAAGACATATACGCGTCACAGATCCATAGATCTAGACAGATCTAAATGCAACATATGCTACATGTCTCAAAAATAAACATTTTCTGACCGAAAATTTGTAGATCTAAGTAGATCTAAATGCAGAAAAATAATCAACGTTGAATCATAACACATGCCCGAACCACAGAATCAAAGATCTAGAAAGATCTATTCAAATTTCGACATGTAATCTATGATTTTTAAAATTCAGCGCAAATAAATAATATCCGCATAAAACAAAAATTGATAACAAGATCTTCAATTTCAGTAGAAGTCTAAATCATAAAAAATCACAGTGTTTAGATAACGTTATTTGAAATAGAAACACTCATAAACGGGTATGAGTAGTAGGGGTGAGTGTTCCAGCGTTCAGCTGAGAGCAGAATGGTGGCGGGGAGGAGGTTAGTTCGGCGACAGAGATGAAGGTGGGAGGAGGGGTTTTTCGTTGATGCATAACACCGACGAGAGAGTAGTTTTATCTGATGGTTAACATCGGTGAGAGAGGTAGAGGGAGAGGAGTGGTTTTATCTGATGGTTAATAGAATGAATGAGTGTTAGGGTGCTGGAGAGGGTTTATATATGAAGGGTTGGGGCTGGGCTGGTCGAATTTGGGCTGTGTGATGGGTATGGGTGCTGGACGGCTGGGCTTTTTTAAATTCCGTAAACGGGCTGGGTTATGGGCTGGATTAGGTTAAAAAAAATAATGTAATCTATTATGCATTGGTAGTTGGTTGGAATGAGATGAAAAAAACAAAATGATCTGAATTTTATCTAATTTGAAGGGGCTGAATTTTTGGGTTAATTATTTTTGTAATTTACATAACGTATAATTTATATGCCAAATAATGATAATAAACAAATGAATAAATTCATATACTTAAAAATGTGATATTTACTACTTTATCAAAATATTGTGTTTACAATATTAGCAAAAATAGATTTTCGGGAAAACTATCAAATAAGCACCTTAACTATTCAAAAAAATCAATTAGGCCCCCTCACTAAAAATCCGATCAATCAAACCCTCTAACTATTAAAAAAGAGGCAAATCATCTTTTTAACCGGTACCCTCCGAGTTCCCGGTCAGACTGCGTATGTACATGGCGTGTGAGGTGGCTTTTGTTTAACAAAAACGCAATAAAACCACTACCTTTGTTTAGTCTTATATAAAAAAATCTATTTTATTGGTAGAATGTAATTGACAACATCTTAGTGTTTAATTGCATTTGTGAACAGAAAATGTTGGCCAAAATGTTCAAAAACGTCTGTTGCCTAATCACAAGATGTCATCTGATGTTTTCATGGACATAACTAATGGTACTTCTTACTTATCATTATAATTTCACAATATTAATTATCAATTGTACGATGATATGTATATTGAAACGATGCTGATTTCAAACTATTTGTATTTACATCTACAGTCTCGCATTTGCCATTTAATCGTTCTTGGACCGACAGGACAATTAATGTCAATAACATAGAGCAATCTTTAGATGTGTGTCTTCCCGATAACCAACGCATGTGTGACGAAGTACCAACACATATAGAGGATGAACTTCCATCACAATCACATCAAGTTGAAGGTGCGATTGTTATAACTATTAGGTAGCCAATCAAGTTTTTTATGTTTGTGAAGTCATGCATTTTCTTTATGTTCACTTATAATCGATAATAGATGAAGGATATAATAAGCCCTATGTATTACGATAATGAGTAAATCTATAAATTCATATAAACTATGCGACTTAGTAGTTACTTTTTAATCCAATAGTATATATACATATATACATTATTGAGATAATTTGATGGCCTGATCAACTACCAAAATAAGTGATCTTTTACTAGACATAACCCACGGTACAAAAATACTACCTATTTTATCCTAATCCTAATATTTCTCAAAACACATCATTTGTTTGGATATTTAAAAATTTTAATATGTCATATCAAATTACTAAGTTTAATACATCCTAATAATTTCATTAACAAAAAGTATTTAATAATTATTACCTTTATGGACATCAAACAATGATCCACATGTGTTATAACTATTGTCTTTTTAGATGAGTTTTTTCTTTTTGTAGTGATGTAGTAGACCGTATAATTTATTTTTTTTTAAAATACTTTGTTAACCTAAGTATATAATTTGTAGCCAAAATAAAGTACTTTGTATGTACTTCGTTAATATATATTTTTAAAGTACTAGGTCGATTATTTGTTGTAGTAGAAATAATTAAATTTTTAATATGTATTATCAAATTACCAAATTTAATACATCCATTATAACTTATGGTTATTCGAAATATGTGTGAAGTAATGTACCTTCTTTACGTTAATCCATACCAAGGTTACTTAATAACTTCTTCTTCTAGACACAGTATGTGCTGAATATTGTGACATTGGCGACCCATCTCATAACTGCCCGCATTGTGGAGCACTCTTCTGGTTTGAGAGAGAACACTTCGAAGTTCTACAAAAACCAACCCCAAGTACTCTCTCTGTTGCACCCAAGGGAAAATTGTATTGCCAACACTAAAGGACCCCCCACCTCAATTATATGATTTGATTAACGGGACAGATCCTAGAAGTAAACACTTCCAACATAATATCAGATCATATAATAGTATGTTTTCGTTCACATCGATGGGTGGGAGGATAGATAATGCAGTTAACAGGGGTGGGTCACCACCAATTTTTAAACTTGGTGGTCAGAATTATCATCTAATAGGGTCTCTATTGTCGCAAGAAGGAAGTGTCCCGAAATTTGCTCAACTATATATATATGATACACAACACGAAGATCTAAACCGCTTGAGTTCTGTGAGAGACGATACCAAAAAAAACAATTTGCATGTAGAAATCGTGTCTTCTTTAAGAGGGATGCTTGATGAACATAACGTTTCGGTGAAGTCATTTAGGATGGTTCGAGACAAGATTGCTGAAGGTGGCGAGGCAAAAGTGAGTTTGAAATTAATAGGTAGAAGAAATAAAGATGCTAGAACTTATAATCTACCTACAATTTTAGAAGTAGCAGCTTTGGTTGTGGGAGATTTTGATGAATCACTTGGGCAAAGAGATATAATGGTTGAAACCCAAGGAGGTTTTTTGAAGCGTATAAATGAATTGAATTCTGCGTATTTGGGATTGCAATACCCACTTCTATTTCCCTTCGGTGAAGATGGTTATAGGGAGGATATTAATTTTTGTGAAGATAATACTTCTTCTACAAAAGGTCGCAGAAGTGTTAGCATTAGGGAATATTTGGCATATAGATTGCATGAGCGGAGCATCGAATGCACTTTCATCCTCCAAAGTAGAAGGCTGTTCCAACAATTTGTCGTTGATGGATATACTATGGTTGAGTCTTCAAGACTAATGTACATCAGAACACATCAAAAACAATTGAGGTGTGAAATGTACAAAGGCCTTACCGATGCTTTACTTAGTGGTGAGCGAGATGCTTCTACCCAAGGAAAGAGAGTTGTTTTACCACCTACATTTGTTGGAGGAGCACGATATATGGTGCAAAATTACCAAGATTCAATGGCTATATGTCGTTGGGCTGGGTATCCGGATTTGTTCTTGACGTTCACATGCAATCCAAAGTGGCCAGAAATTGTAAGATTTCTTAAAGAAAGAAACTTGAGTCCTGAAGATAGACCAGATATAAACTGTAGAATTTTCAAGATGAAGTTGGATGGATTGCTTAAAGATCTACGTAATAATAAGACATTTGGTGAAGTGAGAGCAGGTATATCATAAGTCACATTATAATTCTATTTAATACAATGTCATATAAAATATAGCAAACTTACATTGACACATTATTTCTTCTATGTGCAGTCATATACACAGTGGAATTTCACAAGCGTGGCCTTCCCCACACTCATATTTTGTTATTCAAGGCAAGTGCAGACAAATTTCCCACTTCGGCGGACATTGATGACATCATTTCTGCAGAAATACCTGATGAGGCAAATGATCCGGAATATTTCAATGCGGTACGTATGCATATGATGCATGGGCCGTGTGGAAATGAAGCAAAAAATGCTCCATGCATGGTACAATCTAAGTGTGCAAAGCACTTCCCCAAGAATTTCAATGAGCAGACAACCGTGGACGATGAAGGTTATCCTAGGTATAGAAGGCGCAATGATGGAAGGACTGTTGTGAAAAGTGGGTCACACCTTGACAACAGATATGGTGTTCCCCATAATATGTATTTACTCTTGAAGTACGGTGCTCGTCTCAATGTGCAGTGGTGTAATCAAGGCAGGTCAATCAAATATGTGTTCAAATACGTCAACAAAGGACATGATCGTGTGACAGCCGGATTTTATGAAACTTCAAATGCAGATGACAGCGAGAAACCCGTGGATGAAATAAAACTTTACTACGATTGTAGGTATATATCTCCATGTGAGGCGATGTGGAGAATACTAGGGTTTGAGATTCAGTATAAGAATCCATCTGTTGAACGATTGAACTTTCACTTTCCGGATGAACAATATGTTTACTTTGATGATAATGCATCGGTAAGTGATGTTGTGTTACGCGAATCTGTGAAGGAGAGTATGTTTTTGGCATGGATGAGGGCGAATGAGCAGTACCCAAATGAGGCACGAGATTTAACTTATGCTGAATTTCCTCAAAGGTTTGTTTGGAAGGCTACAACAAGAGAATTCGTACCTCGCAAAAAGGGTTTTGCTATAGGTCGACTAACTTATGTCCCTCCAGGTTCAGGGGAATCTTATTATTTGCGTTGCGTCCTAAATTTGAAGCGTGGGCCTACATGTTTTGATGATCTAAGAACTGTGGATGAGATTTGTTATGAGACATATCGTGAGGCATGTTTCACAATGGGATTGTTAGATGATGACAAAGAGTATGTTGACGGAATTTCTGAGGGGAGTTTTTGGGCTTCAGCATGGGTGCTCAGAAAGCTGTTTGTCATATTATTGATATCGGATACGATGAGTAGACCAGAGTACGTTTGGGGAAAATGTTGGACATTCATGTCAGATGACATTTTACACAGGCAGAGAACAACTTTACTCCATCCCGGTACATAACAAAACTACTACATTTTTTCCGGATTCAAATTCATTTCAATAATACATACATATCTTTCTTATGTTGATGTTGTTTTTCAATCCCTTGTTTTAGATTTAACGTTAACAGAGGCGAAGATTAAAAATTATGCACTAATAGAAATAGAGCTGATGTTGAAGAGGAATGGCAGGAGCTTAAAGAACTATCCATCAATGCCATTCCCTGACATAAGTCAATCATCCATGACTCAGAACGGGCTTATATTCGACGAATTGCAATATGATCGTGTTGCATTATGTCAAGAGCACGAGAAATGCATTGATAGTTTGAATGATCAACAACGCCACGTGTACACAACGATTATGGAATTGATTCAAGAAAACAAAGGCGGGGTTTTCTTTGTGTATGGTTACGGAGGTACAGGAAAAACGTTTGTTTGGAAAACATTGTCTGCTGCTTTGAGGTCAAAGTGGGAAATTGTTCTTAACGTTGCTTCCAGCGGCATTGCGGCTTTACTATTACCCGGTGGGAGGACAACTCATTCACGTTTCGCAATACCAATCAATCCGACTGAAAACTCCACATGCAACATCAAACAAGGGAGTCCACTAGCACAGTTTATAATTCGGTGCAAACTCATTATATGGGATGAGGCACCAATGATGCACAAGTATTGTTTTGAAGCTTTGGACATGAGTTTGAGAGACATCCTTAGATTTACAAATTCATATACCAGTGATAAACCGTTTGGAGGGAAAACAGTGGTGTTCGGGGGAGACTTTAGGCAAATCTTACCTGTAATTACAAAGGGTACTAGACAAGACATAGTGAATGCCACAATTAATTCTTCATATATTTGGCACGAATGCATTGTCTTGCGTTTGACAAAGAACATGAGGCTCCAATCACTTAGTGACGATTGTGAATATGAAGATTTGGTGGAGTTTGCGAAGTGGATTGCTGCTTTAGGAGATGGTACCGCGGGCGAAGTCAATGATGGATTTGCCGATGTCAAAATTCCAAGCGACATTCTCTTAGAGTGCGGAGAGGATCCGATTGCCACTATTGTAAAAAGCACCTATCCTGACTTTGAGAAAATAGCCAATGATCTGTCCTACTTGCAAGAGCGTGCAATCCTAGCTCCAACTCTTGATGTTGTGGATCAAATTAACGAATACATGACATCTCTCAATGTTCAGGAAGAGTCTAGGACATATTTGAGTTCTGATAGCATCTGCAAGCCAGACTCAAATTCCGATTTCTTGGCTGATTTGCACACTCCTGAATTCCTAAATAAAATCCGTGCATCAGGAGTTCCGAACCACGAGTTAATCCTTAAAGTCGGTACTCCGATAATGCTTCTGAGGAATATTGATCCGTCTATGGGGCTTTGCAATGGAACAAGGTTGATTGTTACACGGCTTGGGAATCACATCCTCGGAGCAAAAATTCTAGGGGGGAAATATGCTAGACTTGAAGTTGTCATTCCAAGGTTAACTTTGACTCCATCTGATTCAAGAATCCCCTTCAAGTTTCAAAGAAGACAATTTCCTGTCATGACCTCTTATGCGATGACAATTTATAAAAGTCAAGGTCAATCGCTGTCGCATGTTGGCCTTTTATTAAAAAAGTCTATCTTTACGCATGGTCAACTGTATGTTGCAGCATCGAGAGTCACAAATCGCAAGGGTTTGAAGATACTCATATGCAGTGAAAATGGGGAACAACTCGATCGTACTACCAATGTTGTTTACAAAGAAGTATTTCGGAATTTGTAGAGTACGGATTTCCTATTGTAATGTTTATTATTCCTTAAGATCCTGAAACATTATTCGTACCAATTACGCTTTATATATATATATATTTACATTAATTACAATTGATTGTATGTGTTACATATATACTCTTTCATTTCATTTAGGCATTAATTATTTATATTAACGACTAATACGAAACAACTAATTACTTAATATTATTATTTAGTATATGTTCCGCTCATCCGGCTGGTAAAAATCTAGTGCACATGGAACACTGTCGCGTGGCATCCGCAAATTATACGTGTGATCGACTACAGTGCGTTTACTTTTCCACTCTGTGCGCGAAGAGACGGTAGCATTGGTGGCGCCGCGGTGGTTCCGACGCCCTTAAGTTCAAATCAGAGAGATCAATTCGAAGCTGTTTCAAGTCGCCGCCGATTGGCCGTGGTTCTCTTTTCTGACCCTCACTGTCTTACTCGTTCACATTCGAACAATTCGATCCCTTATCGATGTCTACATCTTCTTAGCTCAGGTGCATTGATCATAACTTTGGTGGAATGTACAGATAATCTAATTTCCCAAACACCCCTGAATTGGAGATGATGGATGAGGAATCCGCCGCTCAACACTACCCATCTCCGCCAAATTCATACGCTGCGGTTGTCATAGGCGGTACTTTCGATCGCTTACACGATGGCCACCGCGTCTTTCTCAAGGTTCACTGACACCCACATTCGATTCTTTCTGCACATCCTGCATAAATATATCTATATAATTCTTCACAAAATTCTTCTTTGTTGATTTCCAATTAAATATGATATGTCCTATAGGCTGCAGCACTGTTGTCGCGGGAGCGAATAGTAGTTGGTGTTTGTGATGGCCCAATGTTGACAAAGAAGAAGGTCATATTTTCTAAATCCATGTTGCTAAGGATGCATTAATGACTCTTGCTTCTTTCATATTTGGTAAATGTTAGGGAGTAGAGACACTCGATAAGTTGTGTTGTGAAATGCCAATAAAGATCTCAGCTTTATGCTTCTTTTAACCTTTTGTTTGGCGCATACTCCTGCTCTTATATGTTCTTGACTTCTTAGACTTTTTTGAATGTATCAACCGCTGGTTAGAAAAATTACCTACATTTCAAAGTTCATGCTTCTCCAGTTTTTATACATTTTTAGCCCCTTAACTTTTTTAAATTGTGTACATATTTTGGATAGGGAAACCCTTCAAAAGGTGATCCCTTTATTTGATAATGGATAAGTGAGTGAAATCTTGCACGTATCTGATTTTCAACACTTTGGGTTGATGGGATATTTTTTTTAAGGATGTAGGAGGAAAAGGAGCTTAAAGACAAAAAAACTTTTAAACAGAAACTTTTAGCGATTATCACTTGTAATTTATAGTGGAAATGAAGTGCTAAGTAAATGATAGTACTTATTTACTGGCATTTTTGTAATAAAAAATCTGCCTTTGTATAGACTCTGAGTGCAGTATTTTGATGTTTTCTATTCACTGTATTGGAGATATATCAATGCAATGACATGTGTAACTGCTTTTTTTTGTGCAGTACGCTGATCTAATTGAGTCGATTCAATTACGAATTCAAAATGTTGAGGACTACATTAAGGTACTAGAACTCTACATTAATATTTAGAATGATGATGCAATGTCACTCAGAGTCCTTTGGAAACACCAAAATTGGCTAAAGTGGTTCAATATGATGAACTTTGTGAAATTCCGTCTAAGCGGTTGATTTGACTGAATTTACTGAATTGTGAAAAAATTATATTTAATTAATAAAATAAAGAATAAATTATACGAACAATTAGCTAAAATAGTCATCTTCACCATATTTTGACTATTGCATAATTCAACACGTGAAATAAAAGTTATGTGTTTGATAAAAAAGTCAGCAGATAATGCTTACAAGACAAAAACATGGGTTAGCAATGCGCTTTTATCTTTATCGTCAATTAGAAACTGTTTTATGACGTGGTTCTTTTTGTTCCTTCACACATTTTTTTTTGTCCAGAGCATTAAGCCTGAGCTGGTTGTACAAGTCGAACCAATTGTTGACCCTTATGGTCCTTCAATCATTGATGAGAATTTGGAGGCTATTGTAGTCAGGTTCTTTGATAAAATCTTTTATTTGTTCTACATTGTCTACCCTTTCTTTGTTCTTTGGTAAATTTACAATCTACATATATCATATATGTGCTTTTTCCATTATTTGCAATGGAGCCAAATATTCATTATTTTTTGGCTTGAAATTATGATGGAATAAAGCAAAATGGCTTACTAAACTGTCTGCGCTTCTTTGTTATGAAGCAGCTGTCAGTCCATGCAATTTTGGACGAGATTTTCACTATGGGTCATCCGGAAACAGTCTCTCTGTGCTTTAGTACATGGGTAAGACTGCGTACATCCGACCCTCCCTTACCCCACCGTAGGTGGGGAGCCTTTGCGGCACTGGGGTAAATGAAAATGAAAATGAATGATATATCATATATGTGCAATTGTATGCTTCTCTTTTGATAAATTTAGTCAGTTTTTCTTAAATCCCTAAAACCTATTTGTGGAAATCTACAATAATCTTCACAAGCTCTACTTATAAAGTTCATTATTTCACGTAACTCACAAACTACTCTTCAGTCCTGCATCAGAACATTTCTTCCAAAGTAGCAGCGCTACGATCACTATTCTCTTGAACATTTCTTCCAAAGTAGCAGCGCTACGATCACTTATCTCTTGAACATTTCTTCCAAAGTAGCAGTGCTTCTATCACTATTCTCTTCATTGCAATGCTCAATGAAGTCAATGGTTATTGGTTACAGCTACGATTCTCCTTTTTATTCTAGCAATAGCAACATAAGTAAAATAACAACATTGATTTTTCCTTTTCCTTCCAGTAACCTAGAATATCAATATCCCCAACCATTTCTTCTATGTTTTTCTCATTTGAACAACTTCTAATTTTATGTATGGTAATAGTTCTTTAAAGCTTTTGCATAAATAGCTAAACATATGATAGTGGTTAACTGGTTATGGCATTTAGTAATGACTCATTTTTTATGTATGATTTATAATGTACTCCGTATTTCAGATCAGGAAAAATTTGACTAGATGATGAGAACAAAAATTAAAAATCAACAGAATAATCCGTTGCCCAGAATAATCAACGATAGACATCGTTGCCTAGAGCCAAAAGGCTAAACTCCAATTTTATTCATAGATAAGCAAGAATGAACCTTAATCGAGCCCAAATTAAGTAAATCCTAATTAGGCCCAAATGAACTCTACTAATAATTGGCCCAAACTAGAAAACATAACATAAACTTTATAATAATAATTAAAACTAAGACTCCAAACCAAAATAGCTCCAGCCCACAACCAGCCCACGAAGGTGGGCTCAAGCCCGCCCCAAGTAAACCCATGGGGGCTTCTGTCCCAGCTTCTGCTTTATATCAATTCCATCCCCTTCGAAACAACCTTGTCCTCAAGGTTGAAATCCGAAAGCTGGCTCACATTTGTCCCCGGGGGCTGGCGGCTGCCCAATATCTTTAGGAAAGTTGCCACTCGATCCCTTCATGCTGCCACCACTCTGAAAGTACAGATTGTCCTCAATATCTCTGGCCAATTCCATTGCTATCTCCAGACTGTTTGGCCGCAGCAACCGTAAGGATCTCCGAATCGGCCCTTTCAGCCCATTCAGGAAATACCCCAGATAATGATCGTCAGATAACCCTGGGACCTGACTTGCTAGTTGAGCAAAAATTGAGATGGGCTCCTCCACAGTCCCTGTCTGCTTGACTACGGACAACCGTTCAAAGCAATTTCCCTTAAATCGTGAGTCAAAACGAGCCACCAATGCCTGTGTAAGCTCATCCCATGACATGCCTGGCTTTTGTGCCCGTAACCAGGTTAACCAGTATAGGGCTGACCCTTTCATCGTAACTACAGCGGCTTCCACCTTCTTTCCCGCCGGAGTATAGTTCAGTTCAAACTGTTGCTCAGCCCTATCAACCCAGCCGACCGCGTCTTCTCTGTCAAAGAAGGACAGCGTTGTGAGATAGGTGCTGCACAGTCCAGTTCCGAACGAGAATGCTGCTGCCGCGTCGAGTGAAGCCACTGCCGATGAATGCTCCTCCGCCGATGGCGGCGCGAGAGCCTTTGTGAGCGCAGCCAAGGAGGCTGCGATCTCTGCCAGTTGGATTCCTTGCGCGTCCAGCGTCGCTCCTTGCGCATCCAGTTTTTGATTCGGGATCCGGGCAGGTTGGACTAATTGATGAGAACAAAAAATAAAAATCAACGGAATAATCCGTTTTCCCAAAATAATCAACGATAGAAATCATTGCCCAGAGCCAAAATGCTAAACTCCAATTTTATTCATAGATAAGCAAGAATGAACCCTAACAAGGGTTATAAATAGCTTTCTAGTAAGAGACTCAACAGAAACCCTAATGGAGCCCAGATTAAGTAAGCCCTAATTAGAGGCTCGCTAACTGAGAGAGAAGAAATCGGCGCTTTTGTGGATCAATTGTTAAGGGTTCGGAAGTTTATTAAATACTACATATATTCTTTAAATATTACCAAATAAATATTGTTTTTGGAAAACAACTAAAAAGGTCATAGATTGTGAAAGAGAGGAAGTTCTAGTATATCTATGATAATTATCTCTTAATACAAGTCATTAGAGTATTTTGATGCCAAGATTATTTTGAAATAATCAATAGGATTCTTTCAAGCAGAGTGGTCGTAGCTGGGATTACTAGTAATTGTGATTTTTAGAAGTTCTATATGAAGTTTGCGTCCTACGCAGCATGCCTCAATCAGATTGAGGCTTCACCGAGGGTGTTTGGTAAACAACCTATAACCCATTTTTTTTGGGTTTCCTACTTTACTTTGGTTGTTTGACTGTCGAATAATTATTTTAGTGTTTGGTAAACAATTTTTTGATTTGGCTGTTTGATGCGAAAAGACCAAAATATATTATTCTATAATATTATTTTAAAAAGACCAAAATAAAAAAGCCTCTTTGATGAATATTGCTACTTTGCAATATTATTTAAAAAACTAATAAAGATGATTTTATTTAAAACATTCATACTAAATAAAAAATGCATGTGTGCATGCACGCGTACATGTATATGTGTTAAAAATAGTAATTGTAGTAATTATATAAAATAATAGTAAATGTATTTTTAAAAACGTTTTCGAATTTTTTCAAAAAAATTTAAAACTAAAAGCTAAGTTAAATTCATATACGTTTTTATTCATATCCTTAATAGTCATTTGCGTTTAACAGTTAATCATAAACACTAAGTTATCAAATGCTAATCATAGCGGCCGTTCAAAACAGCTAACACAAACTGCTAGTATCAATCTGTTGATACAATTGGATATCAGCTAACATTCCACCCCTAATAGCCAAACACTTTCTAGCCTCCAAATGCAAATCACTTCAACGCTTGAAAGCGTCTTTTTAAACATTGCTTTTGGTTGAGGTACAATTTTTATACTATTCAAAGGTAAACTCATAGATGTTATAGAAACGTGTATATATTTTAGAATTTGTTTGTTTTTTAACTGAATTTATCATATTTAATTGTTGTTTAGAATTACATGAAAAATTAGCTTCACTTGATGAAAACCACCTTTTGAAGTTGGAATTCTGTGGGGGAGAGAGGGGGACAGGAAGAGGGAGTATTCTTCCTCTGTGGCTCTTAAATTACCTAGTCATGCACTGCAATTCATAAAGGCATTGCTATGGGTGTTTTTGTGATTAGCAAGGAGACACTACCCGGAGGTTTCTCTGTCAATAAGAAGAGGACGGAGAGAGGTCTCTCACAACTCAAGGTCTGATCTACGGGGCTATTCTATATATATAAAGAGACATTATTATATCGTTTAGTTTCCATTTAATATTTACTTTCGAAGTCTTTCTTTTGAATTTATTGTGCAGATTGAAGTTGTGGATATGCTCTTCGAAGAATCGAGTTTAGACAAACTGAGTTCCACTGCTTTGAGAGAGGTAGAAGCCAAGAAGCTCAGGTAACTCATACAGATGGTTAGTTATAAAGTTGTATTGTTCTCAAGGTGAATTGTGTGTTATCACTTATTAGACATTCTATTGCCTAACCAATTATAGTAGTGGAATGGATGATTGCCTAAACTTCTTTTACATTTTTTGCTCAGTCCTTGTTTCTCGTGATATATACATCAGATTTTAACATGGGATACTTGACACACCCCTCAGCTGAAGCCAAACTAGACAACTGAATAGATGAAAAAATGGGTCCAAACAGATGACCACCTAGCGGGTTGCCCCAAAGGCCCAAACCATCAAATGGACAGGTGTCAAGTTTCTATTGCCTGACACCTAAATACTACACTTAAACCCAGGCAACCAATATGATTTTTCACATTTACCAATTTATAAATCTGAAATCAAAAGATGAAAACAATTGCTTTTCATTTAGGGCTTTTATTACAATTTGAAGTTAATTACAAATTAAATACATTGTTTTTCACAATGTTCCTTAACTGCATACATGCATAATAACCTTTGATATATTTGTCTCAAATTTGGGGATCTTCAACCTCAAGAATCAAGATGCCTTGTGTGATTTTTTTTCATGATGAGGCGTACATAAGGTGTTGTTGATTTATCATTAGCACAGTGGAAGATCCTTTGGCGGAGGCAGAACCTTTTGATCTGAACCCGGTCCATCTTCCACTAGAAATGCTGTTTTCAGCCCCCAACTTGTGTGTATCTCCAAGTGACAGTGGAAAAACCACACCCCTGCACATATATTCCAAAACGTAACAATTTCATGCTAGGTTGCACGAAAACATGGGGAAACAGGAAATGGGGAACACCATCTTTTAATAGAAAAACATGTTTTGACTTTTGAGAGTTCCAAAGAGTTTGCGTAGAGTTGCGGAAACAGAAACACACTGTTTTCCTGGGAGATTCCTTGTTTCATAGATTTCATGTGATCTGATAGTTACCTTTCTGTAGTTAATAATTGAGTTAATACCCGATTTAGACGACTATACACCAAGTGTATTACTCAATTTGATACTCAACTTTTTTGGGACTCAATTTGGTCCTCGACTATAAAATTTGGACCACTTTAGTCCTCATACAACAACATCCAAGCCTTGGTCCCAAAAGAGTTCAGGATCGGTTAGAATCCAATATAGTCCTCATATATGTGTGTGTGTATGTGTATAGCCAGTATAGGGGAGGGTTCTTATGAGAACCTCTATTAAAATGAGAACTCATTTTAAAATGAGAACTTCTAATCTCTATCATTCATTTTTACAATCAATGGATAATAATGACAAGGTGTCATTTCTGTAATTATTTAGCATTAATTGCAAAAAAAGTCCCATTTCAATTTGGAGTAATTATCAATACGACCCCATGTGAATCATAACCAATGATTGCAATACATGAAAGGTTGATATTAAAAGTTGTCATTATAAGGAGTTCTCATTTTAGGAGGGGTTCTCATATTTTAATGAAGGAATTCTTCTTTTGTTGACCTAGTCTAGACCCAATTCAAGTCTCAAATGAGCCTTAACTATGTAATTTGGATATCTTTAAAGAAATACCCCTTCCGTCCCTTAAAACTCTGTCAACTTTCCTTTTTTGGATGTCTCACTACCTTTGCCACTTTTCCTTTTATGTAAAAAATTTGTGGTTCCAGTTAATTCTAGTTAATTCTCTCTCATCTGTACAAACCTCAACCACACATTTTTTACTTGATTAATCTCCTTACCGGTAAAACTGACAAAGTTTTAAGGGACGGAAGGAGTATGTACCAAACTTAAATTTTTACATTGCATAGTCGAGGGACTAAATCAGCTATTGACTCTTAGAGGATTATTGGGATACCTGGATTGTCAGCTCTGAATCGAATAGCGGTCCAACCACCCGTGGGAACACCAACAGTGTTTCTTTCTGGAGGATCAATGAGGTTATAATTTTTAGGGTCCTTAACAGGATCAAAATTCCCAATACCAGTTCCGACAACAAAGAAATTATAGCCATGGAGATGGAAAGGGTGTGATTCAACTGTTAGAAGATTAGTGTCTTGCAAAACCAACTCAATAGTGGAGTTGAAGGCAATCTTACTAACCCTCGTCCCGCGAGCCATTTTGAGATTCACTGTTGATGGTGCACCTGTATAGTTAAATGGAGTTGGCGGTTTGTCTGGGAAATCCGTGGTGTACACGCCCTTCATATCAAAGTAGTGGGCTTGGAGAAGGGCTGTTTTGGGCATCACAAATGAAATATTGTTCAAAGAAGCTGTCAACCTAGAACTGTTGAAGCAGGTTGGGCAGGGATTCGCTCCCATACCGATTGTCAAAAACATCTTTCTATCCACTATTAAGGGAACTTTTGCGGGAAAGTTTTTAGTGTTTAAGCTTCTAAGCTTGCTGTTGAAAGCTGTGGTAAAAACGGTATCGTTGGGGGCGGGCAGGAGTGGGAGTTTTGGAACGACTGTGTTCGGAATGCCTTTGTATTGGAATATGGCGGTGGCGCTTTTGTTGTCTACCGAAATTATTGGAACATCCATGAAGGGCCGCGCAGCCATGAAATACCTGCCTGGGATTTGATTGGCACGGACGAGCACGTTTGTTGTCTGGCCTGGGGCGATGAGTATGGCATTTGTTGAGAAGGGTTTAGTGTAGACAGCGTCTATCTCTACCACTGTCATGTTGTGGTCAGATAGCGCAAAAAAGAGTTCATCATTTAGGGCAGCGTTGACTATCCTCAGAAGGTATGTTTTCCCTTGCTCAACCTCCATTGCATATGTATCTGTGCACATACACACCACAAAAGAAAATGTGTATGGCTGTAGTTGTTGGAAACCTGATTTTCAAAATGGGCAATGCCCACTGTTCTAAACAAGCACTAACCACCAAAATATTATATAATAGGGGCTGGGATTTTAAAATTTAATGAGGGTCAAAGCATCACATTTGAACACATTTACACACACAGATATATATACACACTAAGAAAAACTTAGGGGAGCCAAGCCCCCCAGATTGAGTGTCAGATGGAGCTTGGGCATGGTTAGTTGTGGTCAATTCGAAAATAAACATAAGAAACTAATGTAAGTGTATAATGCTTAGGTGTTGACCATGTGGTTTTTTTAGAAGAGTACTTTTCACTTTTAGTTCCACAGGCCATAGCTATTAGATTGCTCATTCTTACTTTGATCACTCAGACACTGCTCTCCTCTTTGGGTGCACGTAGGCATGGCAATGGGTCGGGGCGGGGCGGGTACTTCAAGACCCAGACCCGCCCCGTGACTGACCCGCCCCGCCCCGCCCCGTGACCTGCACGGGTCCAAACTTGTTGACTTATGACCCGTCCCATGCGGGGCGGGTCCGTCCCATGCGGGGCGGGTCCGCCCCGACCCGCCGTAACCTAATTAGCTACTATGTATTTTTATTTGTGGGAAGATGTTACCAATTGAATCAACATAAAGTTTATCTCTAAATAATAATTAAAAATTAATATATTAAATCAAATTCATGATACGCTAAATATTTCCAAAATTAAGGAAAAATTGATTTATTTAACTATATTAATCATTGAATATATGTATTAAAATGCTATATACTTCGTATAAAGAGGACATTGATAATCCATCGTTCATCTCATTCTAATATATATTAATATATTATAAGATCAAAGCATTTATGATTTATTGTTGACACACATGTTGAAGTATATTTGTAGTATAATTAAAGAAAAAGTATGTATACTTATATATTGAGCGGGTCGGGGCGGCACAGGTCAATTCTAATACCCGGACCTGCCCCATTTGCAAGACGGGGCAGGGCGGACTCGCCCCAAATGGCCAGGGCGGGTCATTGCGGGTCGGTTTTTTTTGACATCCCTAGGTGCACGACTATGAATTTATAGCCATTTTTCCTTTTTGGTCACTTCCCTGGCAAAGTTCATCCTAAAGTTGTATGGAAGTTGACCAAATAAGTCATACAAATCTTTAAACATGGAATTTGAAGAGCAATTGTGAAAAGATGACCAAATAATCATGGGACTGCAGTGGAAATTTTTGTAGTTAGAAGAAAGATGATTACATTCCTAGTCTATTAGCAAAGAATTACCACTCAGTGTTTTTTGGGTATAAAGGACACATAAGGTGAGTTTCTGAGTTTAAGTTTACTATTCATCCCCCTTACCCCATGGGAAAAGTTGCTTCACTCTATAATGCTTACATACGTTTCTCAGAACATGGAAACAGAGGTCCAGGCTTTCCGTTGATCGTGTGAGCATCAGACATATTTGGGGGTAACCCCATTTTGTTCCCTTGATTCTCCACTGCTTCAACGTCTGCGTTCCACCATTCTCCTGTGTAGTTAACAACACAAGGCAGCATGTGGTATGAACACTTGTCGATCATATGATATTTTGAACAAAGATTATTACTATCTCCTCGGTCTGAAAAAGTGAGTCACGTTTCTGCTGGTTCTATATGTAGTACTACATTCATCCCAAAAAGAGTCCTATGTGAGTATAATAACTTTTTAATTTATGGTGGCACATCTGTCATAGAGTCCTATTTTAAAATTTAAACTGCTGGTTTAAAAAAAATAAATTCATCTCATGTGGCTTGTCGTGACCTTTTTCCTGGCTATTTATGAGCACATTAAGTGCCCGTTTGGTACCTCTTTTTTCGGCTTATCAGGCTTATCATTCAGCTTTTTAACCAAACACGTAACTTTGATATCGCGCGCTGAATTATGTAATAATAAGAAAAAGTAAGGTTAAAGTTACTTTTCTGACTGTATTGGCTGAAGTCACTGTAGAGTATCATTTTAGCTACTTTTTCATATAATTTTTTATTTTATTCATTAATAACAAATATTTTAATTCTTTTTGCATAAATCAGCAGAATCAGCCAATACAACCACTTCAGTCAGAACTTCATAAATTTCAGCAAAATCAGACAATTCAGCCAATTTAAGTGTTACCAAACAGGCTCTAAGTATTTCCATGAACATTTAGTTGCTTCTAGCCCAGTCAGACTGCTATTTTTGGGGACATTGCAACAGTCCTTTTTTAAAGGAGAGAGTAAAAGATTAAGGGGTAACTGACCGAGCACAATAACTTCTTCTCTGTCAGGTTGAGGGAAAGGGAAAGGGGTTCCTTGTTGTGGCATGATCACGATTGCACCATAGACGGTTGCCCTTAGCCAAAGAATATGGGCATGCCACCACAAGGTTCCTCTTTGTCCTGTTACATTGAAGTCATGGACATAGCTATTCCCCGTCTTGATTGGGCATTGTGTTACGTAAGCCGGTCCATCTGCCCAACCGTTGCGGTACTGTTTCACGCCGTGCCTGTTACAATCCAGTTTTAGAAAATGATTGTTTTTTTACACATACACAATGAATTGAGTCATCATCTTATGTTGTATACCAGTGAATAGAAATGTTATATTGTGCATGGTTTGTGACATTTATAAGAAGCCTGTCCCCTTCTCTTGCATAAATGGTAGGCCCTGGGAACATCCCATTTACTGTCACGATAGGTTTGGCATGGCACAGCCTGCTAACATTATTCACTTGAATCTGCAAACAATGGCAAAATTTTGGTTTTGAGTTTTGCCGTGTGGGTTCATTTCATTTTCAAATCTTGATTTTTACCCCCCAACGGATTTGAAGTGCTTCAATAATTGAAATACTATGTTTAATGGATTGAATTTGCTGTAACTTGATTCAAGCAATCTGCAATCATCTTGTGAGCTAATTGCCTGAATTTTAATAAGGAAATAATTTAAATACCCCAAACTTTGGGATGTGAGGTAAACACCTTAAATTTGTGTAACTAATATAAATACCCCAAACTTTATATAAAAAGTTGATCATATGTTTTTTTTTGACAAATATAAATTAATAGTGTTAAGTAACTAATTTAAATATTATAATCATTTTTAGTGTGCAATTAATATTATAAACTTATTTTTTAATTTTATTTATTTAAAATATTGAAGCATAGATAATAATTTCATCCTTATTAATGCCCAATGTGTTTTGAATTATATATTTTAACACTATAAATTCACATTTATGAAATAAAAAACACATTCATATGTTATCCGTACTATTTTGGGGGATCACAAAAAATTTCCCACTTACCATTTTAGAAAGATTTGTGTGACTAATATTCATTTATTTTTTTTAGTTAATCACAATCATACGTTATCTTTTTATTCTCATTTTTTTAATAGACGTGTCAAATCGAAGATGGAAGTATTTTTTGGGACAGGGCATGGAATGATTTTTTCCACATTAATTCATTTTAGCTCCCCCCAAAAACATTTATTAATTTTTAAAATTACACTATTTTTAAGGTATCAATACATTAAGATATTTCCATAAAAGTTGTTGAAGGTATTACCTGATTAAGGTTTTATGTATTTAAATTAATTACATATCATTAAATTTATGTGACGGCGATGATTTGAAGTTACATTTTGAGATGAACTTAAGAAGATCTCATACGATACCTATGTGGCTATGTCATAACTACACTAACTACATGAGTAAATATGAATTAATAAATATGGTCAAAGTTTTCTTCTTTTTAAATATGAATTAATAAAAATAAAAATCACCGCTGCCTCTGACAAAAAAGTAAACTATGTTTTCATAGTACTAATTATGTGTGTCTTGGACAAATATACCCTTATAGCTATTGAAATGTTTTAATTCACAATAAAATAATATAAAATAATAAAAATTTGTAAAAAATACTAAAAAATTAATAAAAATATTTCGATAATAATTTATTTATTTATTTTCAAAAAATAAAAAAATAATTAAAAATTTAAAACTCAAAAAGTAAAAATAAAAATCACCGCTGCCTCTGCCGCATCTGCACCACCACCTCCATTCACTCGGGGAAAAAAAATTCCAAGTTCATTACGAATGCCATATTTATGGCAGAAAACAATGAAAATGTTGGCATTCTCAAAGAGAAATATGCCATGTTTTTGGATTTTTCAGAAAAAATGGCAGATTTTAGGGAAAATGACATTTTTTTCATCGGTCGGAGATGGTGGTGCAGGGAGGTAGTAGAGGTGGTGGGAAAGGCATCCATATTTTTTTGTAATTTTTTAATGGACTTTTACTATTTTTTATTAATTTTCAAAAAAATTAAAAAAATAATTTTTTTAATTTTTTATTTTATAAATATTTTACTCCCTCCGTCCCAAAATTATCTTCATAGTTACTATTCACACGGTCAACTCAAATTACTCTTAATCTTTTACTTTATATATCAAATTTTTATCAAACTTAAATTTTCTTGATCAGCCTTTGTAGCGGGTTTAATGTAGTTTCTGAATATGTAAATTTAGTTTACTAAAATAATCTAAGTGTGAACAAGGATCAAGTTGCTTTATCGTCAGTCAAACATCGTAAACCGAATTACGAAGATAAATATGGGACGGAGGGAGTATATTTTTTTTTATTTATTTTTCTACGAATTTTTGATTTTTTTCTGAATTATTATGAATTAAACATTTAATTAACTCATATTTAAAGGAAGAGTAAGAATGGAATGAAAAAATAGAAATGTTTCCAATAGGACTAATATGGTCCTATTTTGAAAAGAAAAACATAGTAAGTCATATTTTGAGTTTTGACCATAATTTTAGTCCTATTTGGAGTAACTTCTATTCTAACTATTTAATGCGTGGTACTGACTCAGTTTGGTCAAGTATCGGTTTGGGTCCAAATAGTATCAGTCCCGGGTCGGGCCTAGACTGACACCTGCCCATATTTTAAATCATCCTGTTTGGCCCGTATCATGTCCTAAAATTCAAGCCCGGACTCGGTCCACCCCTAACTTGTACTAAAACCCTGAAATTTCACATCGGTACCTATCTACTAACTACGTACCAATAAAAAAATAGATATGTCGCACGTTGCTACCTACTAGCTGGCACGAAATTAATTTTTCATACAAACTCCTGATACAAACTGTAAAAGGTACGTATTATGTTATACGGAGTATGTCTTTTTACCTAAGTCCGATCTATTTAAAGTTATGTTCTGCATGAATAGCTGGAATTTTTTTGCGAGCTTTTACTGACCGAAAAGGATGAGAAGAAAAAGATTTTAACTGTTTGATCAATAGTTCCGTTTGGTATAACAAGTGACTAATAACTTTTAAAAGCTACAAACTTCCCCCTAGAACTTACTCAATGTAGCATCTCAAAAAGATTTTATTTTTTAAAAAGCTCTAAATTATTATCGTACCAAATATATAACTAGAAGCTTATAGAAACTTTTTAAATAATAGAATATATGAACTTATCTTCTAATTAAAAATGTTTTATTTTTGAAATATCTTATTATTGTAATTAGTCTGGACTTGTCTGGTTTGGTTTGATTTGAAATTGAAATAAGTCCAAGTGAAAATGTTCTTAAAATTAATTTATTGCTAATAATGTTTCAACTAGTATTATTAATCGGAATTATGCATTTATAAATTATATTAAAAATATATGACAAAATGACCAAATTGAATACTATGATTACATGAGAATCTCACATTGGTCACTAAAGTTTCATGGTGATCAAATTAGATACTAGAGATACATGTCAAATTTCTTATTGATCACTAATGCTTCAAATGATAAAAGAAACACAATTCTAACAATTTTTCTTTATTTTGGACACTCGCGTTTGTCTTCTTTCGACAATAGAAATTGTTAGCATGATTTTTCCTTTCTTTTATAATGTTAATAAACTATCGTAATTGATGTATTTAACTTTAGAATATACAATGTGATAGTTTAATTAAGGACATCTCATATTTAAGAATTTGAAAATATATTTTGGATTTTTCATTTCTCACGATCTTTATAGATAGAACTTTTGGAAAATATCAAATTATTAAAATGAGTTAGCAAAATTAAAAAAAAATTAGTTACATTATTATATTTATGATATTTTCTTAATTGGAACATCCAATAATACATTCTAAATCTAAATACATCAATTATATAGGTAGAGAAAATAAAGAAAGGAGAGTACGTACTAATGGTTTTCATTGACTGAAAATGAAAAACCTTTGCTAGGCCAGTGTTCATAAATTATGAAAAAATTTAAACCCGTGTTTATTTGGTTCATTTGAAACGTTGACTTATGTGAGATTCAAAGTGTTCAATTTGATTCATTCGAAATCTTAGTGTCTCATATGAGATTAACACGTTATTACAGCCTCAAATTCGATCTTTTTCTCAAAATATACCGAACAGTAAAGTTTGAAATATGATTACGATTTGCGATGGTGTACAAAAACTCAAATAATATAAAGAATTACGTTAACAATATGAGTAGTAATGAAAAAAAAAATAGGGACCAATGCAAAAGGTGTATATAACATCATAGACCTGTGGAATAAACTCACATCAAATTGGTAGGTTTTAGTGATAGCCTTAGCGGCAGGAAGACGGAGAAGAAGACGGAGAACCACGAAGAACAGAAGCAAGAGGCTGCTGCTTCTATTTGCCATTTATGAAGACACAAATGAAATGTACTTTGGTAGTTGAGATGTATGAATATAATGTGGTAATTAATGATCGAAAAGAAGAAATGTGAATATGTTCTTATAGAACCGAGCTAGCTAGGAATGCAATGTGGAGATGAAAGGGTCACTGTTGCTTGCAGGCACATTGTGATTATCAGTTTGTTAAGAGGAGGGTGAATTTCGTGCATAATATATGAGTAAAATATTGATTAGGTGGACATAAAGGGAAGTCGTCAATGGCCAATGGGCAATGGGGATATCCTTGTGAGCAAATTACGTTGATAAAGACAGTAAATGTAGCTTATAACTTCGTAAAGGATATTGATAGTTGACTGACGTAGAGGCTATGGAAATCCTCCATATACTCAAGCTGGGTTAGTCAAGAATTCAAGAAGAAGAAGCTGTCTTTATCCAAAAAATGGATGGAGTTGATGGATATGTTCAATCAGACATACCCGATAGCTTATATTAGAGGTTGTAGGATCTTTACCTTAAAGAAAAAGAAACTATATCTGGTTTTTACGTACATCCCTTTTAGCATTAACGTAGTTTGTCATACAAAGGGTAATTTTCTCTTTAGATGGTTGTGGCTTATTTTTTTTGCATGAAAAGGGTCAGATAGGCCCTCGTACTTAAATAAAAAGGTCAAATAAGCTTTTATATAGCAGGCTCTGTCCGGACGTCACTATTTGAGATGGCTTACGATGGAATTTTTTGATGAAATTTTTGAGCATCTTATTCATTAAGTCTAGTTTACTCATACCAAATTTCAGATAAGACTTCAATCGGGAAGGCATTCAAATGAATTCTTGAAGATGACTGCGCAGTTAAAAGCGCAGTTATCTTCAAGAATTCATTTGAATGCCTTCCCGATTGAATTGTTAGCTGAAATTTGGTATGCGTAAACTAGACTAAATGAATAAGATGCTCAAAAAGTTTCATCAAAAAACTCCACTGGAAAATGAGCCAAATGACGACGGCCGGACAGAGTCTTCTATATAAAGGCTTATTTGACCTTTTTATTTAAGTTCTAAGGACTATTTGTAATATAAAGATTATTATAGACGCTCTACTGCTCTAGTAGTCTAGTGGGTGCAGTGGCGGACTGAGAATATATATGAAGGGGGCATGGATGTACTCGGGTTGGGTGTGGCCCTTTTAACCTTTTTCTTTTTTGTTTTCAAAAAATAATTAATTTCTAAAACTGGAAACTCATTCAAACATGGTATGAAACTACTATTTGGTATACCGTGGGATGATTTTTATAATAAAGCATGGATGGATTGTATCAACTTATACATTTTGTTAGCAATCTCATGCACCTTTGACGCATAATAATGTTGTATTTGCATACAATGGTGCAATTTTTACACATATGACTTTAGAACATCTACACAAATGTTATCATGTTTTTACTTTAAAATATCATCCCGATTTTAATATATAATTGATTGGAGCATGGTGTAACTCACGTGTAAAGAAATGTAACTCACATTATCGATGAATGTAACTCAAGCCTAGTCGAAGTGTAACTTGTTCAATACATAATATAAGAAATAAAGTATTAATTTCAATGAAAAAGGTCTAATTGCCCAATTTTTTTACATAAATAGTGTATATGTTTTGTTTTAAATATCAAGGCTATAACAATGATTTTTTATGAAAATGATTTTTCTTTGAATAACAGGACTTATTATGTCGTGTAACTCTCATTTATTGCGGTGTAACTCGCATTATATATGTAAAATGTAAATCTCTTGTAAGTAGGATGTAATTTGCTGAGGAAAGTTGACATGTAATTCACGCTAATACATAGTATATATGTAACTTTAGGCAAATTCTGATGTAATTGCATGTATTTTCAAATGTAATTTGAGCCGCAAATCCAAAACATAAATTGTCTAAACTGTATAATACTCCGTATATATATAAATGAAGATTTCTTATCAACTCCAATGTTCCTCATCCTTGGCCAGCAAACACCCATCACCGTTGCTTTCTAATCAGTCAAAGGTGGGGAGCACGGATGACTCCTGGATACAACCGGGGGCGGAACTACACTAGAGCTTGGGGGTGCTTGTGACCCTGCGGCTCTGCAGATTTCTTTTTATTATATATATAGAGAGAAATTTTCAGGTCCAGCACGTTTCTGTCCGAACGCTGTCCGAACACCGTTTTTTTGGGAGGTTCTCGGTGGAATGTTTTGATGAAACTTTTTGAGCATATTCCTCATCAAGTATAGTTTATCCATACTAAATTTCAGATTAAAATTCGATCGGGAAGGCAGTAAAATAAATTTTTGAAGTTAACTGCGTTTTTCTATGTATAATTTGGCGCAGTTAACTTCAACAAATTGTTTGACTACCTTCTCGATCGAATTTTAAGCTGAAATTTGGTATGGATAAACTAGACTTGATGAGGAACATGCTCAAAATATTTCATGAAAAAATTCCACCTGGAACCTCCCCAAACAGCGGTGTTCGGATGACGTTCGGACCGGGGGCTGCTGGACAGGAGAATGACTATACATATATACTCCCTCCGTCCCGCAATGAACTTCTCACTTTCCTTTTTTGGATGTCCCAGAAACAAGTTCTCATTTCCTTAAATGGAAAGTTAATCTACATCAAAACAATGTCAAACAGTGCAAAACAGTGTCGAAACAGTGCAAAACAGTGCCAAACAGTGTCAAAACAGTAAAATTTACCCCATGGTAAGTTTATTTCCTTAATATGTGTGTAGGTCAAACTGTGAAGTTCATTGTGGGACGGAGGGAGTATTATACAGGGTGCTCGACAATCAACTTTTGAATGTAAAAATAATTTAGAACCACAATCAAATTTGATATTGATCAATGTTAATGAGGCAGGCTGAAAAGAAAATGTAAGAAAATCTTAACAAAACAAAGGGAGTAATATATTTATGAGCTCGACTACTAACTTTGAAGCTTGGAGGGTTGATTACATTGAGAGGGTTTCTTTGGAATTCGCCGGAATTAGGCCGGAATAAGTGAATAACGCTGGCGACCACTAGGTCTAGCGACTGATCGACAGCATGGGCGGAGCTAGGGGTGGGCCAACCTAGGCCATGGCCCACCTCAAATTTTAAAAATGGCTTAAATTTTAAGGTAAAAAATTTTGTGTAATTTTTTTTCTAAAAATATTGTTTGTACCGGACCAGCCCGACCTAGTGCTCTGCCTCCGCCCCTGATCGAGAGCATTATTGTTTTGAGGTAACTGACGTAGCGACTTTGCTATTGTGTATTTTGGGCTATAGCCATGTACTGAGCTTGTTATTTTTTGTGGTTGTGGATAGTCAGTCTCAAGTTTGACAAAGAATTCATATGAATCGATTATGTACACAGATTTCTAAATGTAGTAAAGAGTCGAGCTTTCTGAGGTAATGTGCCCCTCCAAGATCACGAAGCTGGTTCCGCCACTGGATACAACACACCAGGGAGAACACGTTTCTTCTTCGAGCAATCACCACAATCACCACCGTTGCTTTCTAATCAGAGAGATCAAGTCTTCTTCTTCCAGCACCTATTTGCTCTCCTGCAATGTTGTTACAGTCGGTGCTCTGTTATTTAATTAAAAAACTATGTCATTTTGCGATCAGCACACCATACGCATGGTGGGCCGATCCCACGATATAATTTACGCCCTAGACCCAATGACACCCGCCGCTCCCTATTAAAACATGACAAAGTGGCACTTACCCAGTGACACCTAGAAAAACACTAGTGACAACTCGGAAACCCAGTGACCTATTTTCCCGGTGACTCGTCCACCCTGGTTACTCGCCACCAGTAACCATCACAGTGATGTATCATTAGTTATCTATTTCTTCAATTGCAAATAGTGGACACAACAACTTTCACACATTGACATCATCCCAGCTAGTGATATCCACCGTGGCCAGTTATAGTGACTGTGACCCCAGTGATATTGTACGTGACAACTGTAGTTACTCCTCTGCTGACTGCGACAGTGACCCCGGAGCAGCGGATGGTGTCAGTGACTTCCGCACCATCAATGCTGACCCCATCCCCCGCACAACCAATGCCCCACACCCATAGCCCCTTCATTCCCAATGTCTCACCCCACCCCACAATCCTAGCCTACCCCACACCACAACCCTGGTCATTGGTTCCTATCCACCCAATGACCCTTAAGCACCCTTGATGCCGGTCTTACCACCCTCCTCCCAGGACATTGTCATCGACGCTCAGATTCAATGAAATATGCAAGATTTGGATATCAATCGTCAATCAAGATAGGGCGGTTCGTGGCTATAAAATAGGAACGTCAGTTTGGCCAGATGGAGTAAAAATAGCTATAAAATAATTAATGGCTGACTACCCAATATTTTGAACAATGTGTCCAGGGGCGGGTCCGGTCCAGTGGACCGGACTGAGCCGGTACAAGAATAATTTTGAAAAAAAGACACAAAATTTTTACCTTAAAATTTATAGCATTTTTTTAATTTGGGATGGCTCGGAACCTAGATTGGCCCTCACCTAGATTTGCTCATGAGTGTGTCACTACCTTTTAACGCTTTTAACCGAGTTAGAAGCGAAGACGTTGGACCCTCATGGCCTCATCCCCGAAGGCCTTTCATTACTCTATATGTTGTATAGAGGTGGAGTGTAGTTTATGACTTCATAATATGGAGTGCGAGGTATGAGGTTAATTAACTGGTGATAATCAAGAATGTTTTTAGTTCTACGGTAATTTTATGGTTTGATTGAGTCTAGTCCGATATTTTTTTTAAGTCTTGTTAGATCTGCTCTGGTTTGAACTAGTGAATGTTTTTCTGTGTATTTTTATAACTCTTGAAATTTGATCTGATCTGATTTGATTTGGTTTGATCTGATTTGATTAAGTATGATCTGATATGATTTGGGATTCAATCGAGTCCAATTAAAAACATGGGAAGTCAGAATCAGCTTTTCTATCCGCGAGGAGACTCTCATAGTACCAAGTAATATGGCATGGACGAGCACGAAAGTGGGTAGAGGGTTAGATGTCCCCAGCTAATCTCCACCTGTATTCAAAAATGATAAAAGTTTGATACTTTTTTCGGGTATTAGCCCTAAATAGGAGTAAAATAAGCCCAAAATTTAACATTAGGAGTACAATTCTTTTATTCCCAAAATAGGACTACTATATATCTCTTCTTCCCATTCTACCCCCTTCCTATAATTTCCAATAGATTTATTTTATTAATAAGAAACTCATAGTTTTATTTATAAAAAAATATAAAAAATAATAAAATATTTATAAAATAATAATGAAAACGTGAAAAAATAAAATAAAAAATTAAAAAAATAAAAATAATAAATAAATTATTTAAAAAATTTTCAAAAGTCCAAAAAATAAAATAGCTAAAAAATATTTAAAAAATATGACATCTTATGTAAAAAATGTCACATTTATCTAAAAATGTCGGAAAAAAATGTCATCTTATGTAAAAAATGTCACATTTATCTAAAAATGCCATAAAGATGACATTTTTACTCTTTGAAAATATCCAGCTTTCTCTTCAAAATTGCCATCATGATGACATTTTTTTCCCAATTTGGCAATTTTTTTCCCAATTTGGAACGGATGGAGTATTACCGGGGTTTTTAGAATCAATTTGGTAACGGAGAGATAAGTGCCCGTTTGGTGACTCTGCTTTTAACTATTTTATATGATAATTTAGCAAACTTATTAAAGTACAAATATAAGCATATTATAGATGGTTTAATTGAAATATCGAATAATCCAAATAAAATACGTTCATCGTCATAATTTTATTTAGCAAACTTATTAAAGTGCATTTATAAGCTTAAAACAATATCTTGTCATTGCAAAATATTGTACGTTACTCATCGATAGTGTCTTTATTCATCATCACTTTCTTCATTGTCATCCTCATCCTCGTGTTCTTCTTCACCTTCATCTTGGTCAGTAAGATATTCACTGGTAACGTTATCATCTTGACCATAATCTTCTACATATTCAACTAGTAAATCTTCGTCATCTGCCGTTGTCGCAGCTTCAATCACCTCTTCTACAGGGACCGAGATTACTATATCTGAATCGTGCAAATCAATAGATTCTTCAATAATGTCAACAATAGGAGGTGGTTGTGTTTCATCCACCTGATATGGAGAAATGTCAACATCTTTCCACTCGCCTTCAATTGTGTTTCTTGCTTTGACCTCACAAGCGCACTTCCATCCTCTAAGTGACCCTCGAGAACCAGGGTATTCTAAAAAGAACACTTGACTAGCTTGTTGTGCTAAAATGAATGGTTCAAACACCTTATAGATGCAGTCCAGCTTCACATCCACAATATTATATTTCGGATGAACTTGCATCCCCCGCACCGGATCAACCCATTTACATTTGAAAAGCACAATTGTAAGAGTTATCGGGCAAAGAACGTCAACCTCGATTATCTCTTCCAAAGTACCAATCCAATCAGTGGTTGCGTTGTTATAGTTGGAGGAGCGCACACATATCCCACTATTGAATGTTTTCTTTCCAATTCCGTAACTTGTAGTGTGAAAAGTATATCCACCGACTACATATGCACGCCATGCTTTTGCACGTGAGGATATTCCATTCGCCAAAGCTTTTATGAACGAATCAGAAACTCCATTGTAAGGATTCATCACCTACAATGCAAGTAGATGGTGATAATATTGCATAATAAAGGAACAATTAGTTGTAGATGGTGATTGTGTCATCTTACATATGCAGTGAACCAAGAGGAAAACTCGTTTGCAATAATCTGGTCAATGTTAGTTTGTGCTAAATAATCACTACAACTAACTAATTTAATTAAAAAATAAAACATACTCGTAATATTGTTGAACTTCAGGACAGTTAAGCAAGATATATGTATAAGCAACTTTTAATTCTTCACCAACAACAAACCGTTTCCTAAACTTTCCATTTCCACGACCTGGTTGATTGAAAATTGAGAATGCCATCGCATTAGACGATGAGGAACCAACATCATTTCGGGAAGGACACATGCGTTTCGATCGTATGGAGGAATCGAAGTAATAGGACGCAAATGTTGATAGCTCTTCGCACATATATGCATTACAAATTGATGCTTCAATGTGGGCCTTATTTGTGATTTTTTTCTTGAGAGTGCCGAGGAACCTACAAGAATTTTATATAATACATGTGGATCTCATAATATGTAAGATTTTATTCAAATAAGTTTGTAGGAATGCATACCTCTCAAACATGTACATCCATCGATATTGTGGAGGACCGCATACTCTTGCTTCATAAGGTAAGTGGATGATTAAATGCTCACTCACATCAAAGAATCCCGGCGAAGAATTTTTTCCATGTTGCAAAGAAGTACAATGACAGTCCTTTCTAATCGTCGAAGAATTTCGACATCCACAACTCATGTGCATAGAGTTTGAAAAAATTGACTTAATTCAACAACTAACTGCCACACTGTACCGGGTAGAATGTCCCGAAATGCAATTGGAATTAGGCGTTGCATGAAAACATGACAATCGTGGCTCTTCATGTGTATTAAACTTAAACCATCTGAACTAATGCATCTTCGAAAATTTGATGTGTACCCATCCGGGAATCTTATTGAAGCAACCCAAGCTAGGATGATCTTTTTTTGGGCAGTGGTTACAGTGTACACAGCCTTACTGATTTTGTCAACGTAATCCGTTGGAACTCCAATACCAGGCCGATCACAATACAATGCAACATCTTTTCTAGCTTTCAAATTGTCTTTTGTTCTTTCTTTGTCGTTCATTAGAGTATAAAATAAATTGTCAAACACATTCTTTTCAATGTGCATAACATCTAAATTATGTCTAACTAATAAACTTCCCCAATATGGGAGTTGCTAAAATATGCTCTTTTTTGTCCATTTGTGATCAATGCCATAACCAGGGGGTAGTTCATTGGGATCCTGAATAGCGGTTGGTATCATAGCTACACGAGAAAATAGTTGAAGGCCAGTCAATCTAGATGGACGACGACTAAGTTCTTCTTTTCCCATTTTAAATGAATGAATGTCCTTACGATATGGGTGTTGTCGTGGTTGGAATTTTCTATGACAGTCAAAGTAACAAGGCTTACGCCCATACTTAAGCCATGTTGCTTTGTTGTTCTCCATACAAATAGGGCAACCTAAAAGTCCTGCTGTGCTCCAACCTGACAACATCCCATACGCTGGAAAGTCGCTAATTGTCCACATTAAAATGGCACACATGGAAAACATGACATTATCTACAATGTCATATGTAACGGTACCCTCATCCCACAAATGTTGGAGTTCATCAACTAGTGGTTGCAGATATATATCAATTTTCTTTTTTGGGCATATTGGTCCAGGAATAATGAGAGACAAAAACATGAAAGGATATTTCATGCACATACCGGGGGGCAAGTTGTACGTCGTAAGAATGACGGGCCAACAAGAGTACGATGCACCATATTGTCCATGGGTTGCAAAACCATCAGAACATAAACCAAGGCGAACATTTCGAGGCTCACCTGCAAATCCCGGATATGTATTGTTGATGTGTTTCCATGCATCACTATCACAAGGATGACCCATTATAGTCCCGATTGCCTCATGTGTGGCATGCCACCTCATCGCTTCAACTGTTTGACGTGATGCGTACAACCTTTGCAACCTTGGTGTTAAGGGCAAATATCTCAACACAGACACAGCAGTCCATTTCTTTTTTTTTTGTTTTACATTGTTCTTCCTCCTCCAACTTATACCGATTTGCACCGCAAAAAGAACAGTGTGTTAACTCTTTATTGCCCTTCCAAAATAACATACACCCATTTGGACAAGCATCAATATTAATCACGGGAAGGCCCAACTTTGAAACAAGTTTTTTGGTCTCATAGTAATTACGTGGGGCCGTGTTTTCACGAGGTAAGTATCGACCAAATAGTTCTAACCACCTATTTACTTCATCCTGAGGAACATTAAAATCAGATTTTATACTCATTACCTCAGTAACGAACTGTAATTGAGAGCCTTCTAGACATCCTTCATACAAAGGTTGATCTGCAGCCTCTAGAACATTATGGAATTGGTCCGCCAAATATGATACTTCATTTACATTTGGTGATCCATCAATGTAAGTATCATCTGTGGTTTCTGGAATAGAGTTTGTGGTAGATGGTTGCTCCACATATCCTGCAAAAATATCTCCAAGCATTCTTTCATCCCACGGTATGTCTTCATGAGTTCGAGAAACTGAAGATATATTGACCGAATCATTATGACCTTCTTGAGAGACAATTTGTGGTGATTCAAATTGTACCGTTTCACCATGAGAGGTCCAAATACTATAACCAGCAACGAATCCATGTCGATATAGATGAAGCTTCACAGTTTCAACATCATGGAAACGTCGATTAGTGCATTTTCGACATGGACATCGAATTTCTTCTCCACTCATATATTCATGATGAACAACAACGAATTCAATAAAACTCTTTACACCGCTAATACATTTATTAGAAACATTTTTTGTTAATGGATTGCATCGCTCATACATCCAACTTCTGTCTGATCTAAACATTTTCGACAGATGTATTTGTTCATATGGAAGGTAGCTTATAAAGATATATGGCGATGCAGATGTTTTCGACGGAATAGCTACGAATTATAAAACAACCAAATGAGGTTGCGACGAATTACGGACGGCTCACCGACGGAATATTTCCGGCCATTTCAGTGGCGGAAAAGCGACGGTAGGTTCAAAAATCCGTCGGTATTCCGTCAGGAAATCCGTCGGTAATTACCGACGGTTTTTTCCGTCGGAAAGCATCCGTCGCTATTTCACAATGTTTTTGTAGTGACGTGGTGGTTGAGGTTTATATATATTTTAATTATTTATTACGATTTTTTTTTATATTTTATAATGATTATTTAAAAATCCTATTATCAAGGACAAATGAAAGGGTAGAATAGGAAGAGTTAGTCCTATTTTGGAAATTTAAACTTTAAACTCCTATTGTTGCAATTATCCTTTTATTTACTCTTATTTAGGTAAATATCCCTACTTTTTTTTGCTTCACTTTCTAACAATGAGTTTCGAACATCTGAACATGTGATCACTCGAATTTAAATATGATAAAACTTTGACACTTAGAATCAGCATGTTTAGTTAATTGCAGGAGTGGTAATTATGAGCTTAACTTTGAGCGGTGATCGTTTTTCATCTACAAAGGAAAAGCAAAGCACATTGAAGAAGTCTTGGTCTTACCAAATTAAAGTCACGTTTACTATTTTGAAAAGATATTACTTTAAATTGAAAAATCTAATAAAGTGGAAGATGAATTTTTATCTTTTAGGGTCACTTTAATAGAAAAAGTAAACAATAAAAGTGAAATCATTTTTCCTAGCTCGAAAGAAAGCAAACCCAAAGTGGTGGGAAAGTAAAATACCCCGTATCTATTTGTTATCAAGGTTATCATGTTTGTTCAAAGATTCTTTTTCTTTATGCTTTTTATACATGTTTCGATGTTTCGTTTGTGAACATAATTAGCTGTCCGCAGACATCTGTAAACTGACGTGTACAAAAATGTATGTATAAATATTTCTTTTCTATTTTGTTGGACGCAACTTGACTACAACAAGTTTGGAAATACTAAAATATGGAAATCTACAAGAAAAATGCTTTTGTAAAGAAAAAAAATGGAACATCGAAACATGTATAAAAAGCATAAAGAAGAATGTATAAATAATGTTTTTCCATTTTTGTGGAAATCTATTTTGTGGAACTAATTTCCATATTTCCATACTAAAATGTACTCATACTTTTTTAAAGGGAAAATTCCCGAAATAGGAGTAAACAAGTTTGAAAATACCAAAATGCGACGGTCATGTTTTTAATTCCAAAATATGAGTAATTACTGTCAAGATTGGAAAATACTACCATGTTTAAAGTCTAGTACTGCCCAAATATGACAGTAATTAGTCCTATTTTAGGAATAAAAATATGATAGTCCTATTTTAGAATATACAAACGTTTTTTGTCTTATTTAGGGTAATTTCCCCTTTTTAAAACATAAATTCTAATTATTTCTATGGATGAGCTTAATTATATAAATAGTACGCAATTACATTTTTTATTTTATTGTGCAAACATGTGCATTTTTTTTAAATGGTTAGTTAGTTTACTATAATAGAATGTGTGAATAATTGGAACATGTTACCCTAATCAAGGTCATGATAGATCTATTTATAATAAAGAGAGTTACTAAAATACATAAGGATTCCTAATTTAGGTGAACTATTACACCCCCTCAAACTATGCAAGAGATACAACGCGCAAGTTATTCTTTAAAAAATGAAATTGCTGACTAAAAAGGCTCTTAGTAAAAACATCAGCTAGCTGAAGATGAGTAGGAACATATTTAACCACTAAATCACCGTGAGCAACTCTCTCACGAACAAAGTGATAATCACAGTGTATGTGTTTGCTCCTAGCTAGCATGCAGAATAGGATCGGCAGTCTGATATGAGGTAGATATATGTATGGTATCCTCGATAGTGTAGGAAATAACAGTATATTCTGCCTCAGTAGAAGATTTGGACACAATATGTATGGTATCCTATTTAAAGCAATAACTATTTTTAAATAGGACCATCATTATTTTCTTACTAAAATAAGACCCATAGACTCATAATTGATGATGTTTTATTATTTCAATATGATCAAAAAAGTCATATTTAAGAAATTATAAACATATAGTCTTATTTATGTACTTTGATAAAGTTTTAGTCCTATTTAAAGCATTAGGACTCAAGAAAACAGCAAAGCCGATGCTAGATCAAGAGATATCAGGACAACCAGCCCAATCAACATCAGAATATGACAAAACACATTGTAAATGACTGAATTGATAATCCATGGTCATTACTCTTCATGCAAAACCTCATCATAGTCTTAATCTGGAGCTAAAATAGGTAAAAGACTAAGTGGTAATAGAAAAGCGCAATTGTTGAAGACAACTAGAAGCAGGCGGGCGCTCAATGTACTTCTGTACCAATCAACTCAAATGTAGGCGCTTAGAGTTCATCATGTACATCATCTTCATTGGAATATGACTTCACATCATCATCATCTCCATCCTCAACATTGGAATCAACTGGATCGTCATCCTTGGATTCCTTCTCATCAGACTTCTTTTCTGCCTCCTCAAATGCAGCCTTCTCTGCATCCTTATTTTTGTCCCATGTCTCTTCAGCTAGTTTATTTGCATACTCTGGATCATCAAATGCCATTACATTGTCAAACAAGGTTCCAACAATTTGATGCCCACATACTTCAAGATGGATAAACATAGATTTTTGGGTCATCTTAAAATTCTAAATTGTTAATCATAGGTGCCTTTCATTTCCCCTTGTTATTGGGGCTCTTAATTTTCTTTGCCCTCCCTGGTCCCTATACTCAGGGTTGGTAACGGTAGGGGTTGTCCACTCACCATCCTCATCATCATCTCTGTCTCACGCTTCTTAGCACGCATCAACATCATAATCTTCTTGGGGATGTCGTCATACCCCTCTGGCTTCTTATCTTCAAGGTCATCTATGTATTCAGTTTCATCTCAGTCATCACGTTTCTTAGCTTCTGGATCCTTAATTTTCCTTTGTGGGAAAAGACTCCAATCCTTGTACAAGCTACCAATTTGCTTTTCAACATTGTCAATGAGAATACTATAGGTAGCCTCAGGACGAAAAATGAAGGTATACACATGTGCCACTTGGTCAGTCGCACATGCAACATCCTTCTTGGTCAAGTGGTTCGTTCCATTGTAATGAAGACTAGCATGGACTTTTTTGTGTTATAGTGTTAAATAATAATAGTTATTTATTATATATTGTTTTTAATAAACTTACGGAAGTATAGCTTCCAGGAGGTATTAGGACTTACGTAATGTTTAGTAGTCCTATTAGGACTCTTTCTTTTGCTGTATTATAAACCATGTCGGTGAGATCAATGGAACAACAGTTCAACTTTATTTCTGATTAATTCGGTTTTTATGGTATCAGAGCCACGCTCGTGTGAGCGTAGTTGATTTCGCCGGCGGACATGGCCAACGGCAAAGAGAATGAAGACGGCGGTGCTTCATCAATAAAAATCGATCATACTTCTCCATATTATCTTGGACCTCAAGATAGACCGGGGGACTATATTACTCCTATTCGGCTTCATGATGAGAACTACGACGACTGGGCAGGATCCGTTCGTTTGGCGCTGAAAGCACGACGTAAATTCGTGTTTTTAGATGGATCAATAAAAACCTACGAAAATCATTGTACGGAGGAAGATTGGCAAACTATTCATTCTATGCTCGTGTCATGGTTGATGAACACCATAGCACCGGAAGTGAGAAGTACCCTTTCTCAATACGAAGATGCAAAACTTTTGTGGGAAGATCTTAAAGAAAGATTTTCAGTTGTGGATGGACCACGTATCCATCAATTGAAGGTCAACATAGCAAGATGTGAGCAATCGCCCTCTATGACGGTTGCAAACTATTACGGACAGCTCAAGATGTGGTGGGATGAATTAAATAATTATGAACCACTCTTGAGTTGCACATGTGGGAAGTGTACATGCAAGCTTGGAGAATTGCATGCACAACGACGTGAGTCCGAGAGATTTCATCAGTTTTTGATGGGCTTAACTCCTGACTTTTATGCACAAATACGATCTAATTTGCTGTCTCAAGAACCTCTGCCGACCCTAAATAGAGCGTACCACCAGATAACGCAAGAAGAACGGGTGCGTGGAACTGCTCAGAAAAAGGAAGAAAAACCTGAAATTATGGGTTTTGCGGCAAAGGCTGTGGGACGGGAAAATAATAAAGCCTCTAAAGTGGACAAATCTGGAATGGTTTGTACACATTGCAATTTTCCAGGCCATGAGATCACTGGTTGTTTTCAATTGATTGGTTATCCGGATTGGTGGGGAAACCGCCCGCGAGGAATAATCAAAGGTACTGGACAAGGCAAATCAGGGACAGGACGCGGCTCGGTTGCTGTAAAGGCGCATGCAGCAGCCAGTGAACATATTATTCCACAGTGCAGTTCGCAGAAGGAGGGAGAAGCTTCTGCCACGACTTTACCTGGTTTTACTGCTGAGCAATGGCGTGCACTCACAGCGGCTTTCGGTAAAAACTCAGCTTCTTCTGATCATATGACCGGTAAGTTTAATTCTTCTCTATGGATACTTGATACCGGAGCAACGAATCACGTCACTGGAAGTGTTGATTTTCTGTCAAATATTTGCAATGTGAATAAAATCCCAGTCAACTTGCCTAACGGACAGGTTGTGACGGCAACAAAGGAAGGAACAGTCCTATTGTCAGAATCTGTGTCATTAACAAATGTTTTATATGTACCTCAATTACGGTGCAATTTAATTTCTGTGTCACAGTTGACGGATGATCTAAACTGTGTTGTACAATTTGTCGCTAATATGTGTGTTATTCAGGACCGACACTCGAGGAAGCTGATTGGAACGGGTGAACGATGGGATGGCCTGTACTACTTTAAACAAGATTCTGGACAGTGTGTGGCGGTGAATGGCGTGGACTTACCAGCAGATCTTTGGCATAAAAGGCTAGGGCATCCGTCTGAAAATTTAATTAAATCTTTGTCTTCTGTTGAGAGTAGTGTTGATTCTCCTTGTGACATTTGTTTTCGTGCCAAACAAACTCGTGAAGTATTTCCATTAAGTAATAATAAAGCTAGTCAGATTTTTGATTTGATTCATATTGATGTTTGGGGTCCATATCCGACTGTATCAACTTGTGGAGCCAAAAGTTTTCTCACAATTGTAGATGATTTTTCACGAGCTGTGTGGATTTATCTTTTGGTTGATAAAAAGGAAGTGTACCCACGATTCATGTCTTTTATTGCTTTAGTAAAATGTCAATTTTCTCAAACCATTCGTCGTGTGCGAAGCGATAATGGAACCGAGTTTAATTGTCTTAAGCAATATTTTAGTGACCATGGGGTTATTTTTGAGACATCGTGCGTGGGAACTCCTCAACAAAATGGACGTGTGGAACGTAAACATCGTCATATATTAAATGTTGCTCGAGCTCTGCGTTTTCAGGGTAATTTGCCTATAGATTACTGGGGGGAGTGTGTGTTGACGGCAGGATACTTAATTAATCGCACACCGTCCAAAGTATTATCTCAACGCACTCCTTATGAAATTTTGTATGACCGCAAGCCAAATTATTCTGAACTTCGGGTCTTTGGATGCCTGTGTTATGCGCATAATCTTAGGGCGAAGGGTGACAAGTTTTCTTCTCGAAGCCGCAAATGTGTATTCTTGGGCCATCCTTTTGCCAAAAAGGGGTGGCGTTTGCTTGATCTGGAGAATTCTGAAATTTTTGTGACTCGAGACGTTAAATTTTTTGAAGACGTATTTCCCTTTTCCACGACACCAGAACCTCCTGAACACGAAGTTGGCATAGATGCTATGGCTGATAACATGGATGTATTTACTAATTTTGAGCCACACGCACAAGCTACACTCCCAGAATCTGCTACGGGAGTGGGTACACCTGCGGTCACGGAAGCCACATCAGATACTCCACCTGGGGATTTTCGTGAAGCTACTGTCGAGGCCCCTGCATCTCCCGAAGAATTTTTTGCTCAACCTGTTCGTCGTGGGACACGTGTCAGGTACCCTTCTGTGCGACTTCAAGATTACGCCACACACACTGTCATTCCTCCTCGGCCATCCCAAACACACTCGGGTCCTCAGCATTCCTCAGGTAATCCGTTTCCTATAACACATTATATTAATTGTGATAAATTTTCTAACAAGCATGTGAAGTTTCTTGCTGCTATTACTGGTGTTCATGAACCAAAGAATTTTCGAGAAGCCATGGCAGAGGAAGGATGGCGTAAAGCAATGCAGTCTGAGATTCAGGCTCTTGAAGACAATGGTACCTGGGAATTGACATCTTTGCCCCCCGATAAAAAGGCCTTGGGGTGTCACTGGGTATATAAAATCAAATATCGGGCAGATGGGAGCGTGGAACGATTCAAGGCCCGATTAGTGGTTCTCGGCAATCATCAAGTTGAAGGAGTTGATTATAATGAGACCTTTGCTCCGGTGGCTAAAATGGTCACTGTACGTGCTTTTTTAGCGGTTGCTGTAACCAAAAACTGGGAGCTTCATCAGATGGATGTTCATAATGCCTTTCTGCATGGAGATTTGGAGGAGGAGGTTTACATGCGTTGTCCTCCGGGATTCAAGACTTCGTCTCCTAATCAGGTGTGTCGTTTATTAAAATCTTTGTACGGTTTGAAACAAGCACCTCGTTGTTGGTTTGCTAAATTAATTGGGGCTTTGAAGTCTTACGGTTTTCTCCAATCCTATGCTGATTACTCGTTGTTCACTTTTTCTCGTGGAACCACACAACTTAATGTTTTAATCTACGTTGATGACCTGATTATTTCTGGCAATGATACTGCCGCAATCCTCTTGTTCAAAAATTATTTACATGCTTGCTTTCATATGAAAGATCTTGGACCTTTGAAATATTTTTTGGGCATTGAAGTTGCTCGTAGTCCAGAGGGTCTATTCCTTAGTCAGCGCAAATATACCCTGGATATTCTTGCTGAAACTGGCCTGCTTGGGGGAAAGCCCGTGTCTTCACCAATTGAACAAAACCACTGCTTGGCTCGTTCGGAGAGCCCTCTTCTGCGTGATCCGGGTCCTTATCGTCGTTTGCTTGGCCGGCTGATTTACTTGGCAGTTACTCGTCCTGATTTGTCTTATTCAGTTCACATACTCTCTCAATTTATGCATGCTCCGAGGGATGATCACTGGATGGCCGCTCTGAGGATAGTTCGTTATTTGAAAGGAACGCCAGGACAAGGGATTTTACTTCGGTCTGATAGTGTTCTTTCTCTGACTGGTTGGTGTGATTCTGATTGGGCTGCTTGTCCGCTCACCCGCCGGTCCATCTCTGGTTGGATCGTTTTCTTGGGTCATTCTCCTGTTTCCTGGAAAACCAAGAAACAAGTTACAGTTTCTCGTTCATCTGCTGAAGCCGAGTACAGATCGATGGCAGCAGCCACTTGTGAACTAAAGTGGCTGAAGGCTTTGCTTTTAAGTTTGGGTGTTAATCATTCACATGCTATTCCTCTGTTATGTGACAGTCAATCCGCTCTTCATATTGCCCGAAATCCGGTCTTCCATGAACGTACGAAGCATATTGAAATGGATTGTCACTTTGTTCGTGATGCTATTCAAGATCGATTTATTGCTCCCTCCTATGTCCCGACTACATTACAGCTTGCTGACATCTTCACTAAAGCTTTGGGGCCTTCTCAATTTCAGTTCTTATTACGCAAGTTGGGCATTTGTAATCTACATGCTCCAACTTGAGGGGGGGTGTTAAATAATAATAGTTATTTATTATATATTGTTTTTAATAAACTTACGGAAGTATAGCTTCCAGGAGGTATTAGGACTTACGTAATGTTTAGTAGTCCTATTAGGACTCTTTCTTTTGCTGTATTATAAACCATGCCGGTGAGATCAATGGAACAACAGTTCAACTTTATTTCTGATTAATTCGGTTTTTATATAGCCATAGATGTTCAGCCCAAACATAATATTGTATGGGTTATCACAACCAAATTTCCTGTGATCAATCTCGCCACTGAACAATTTCATGTACCCACCAGCATAGTCAAGCTTTTGCTCATGCTTGAATGAAAATTGGAATATTAAAGTCTTGTCCTTGTTGCTAAACTCAAGAAACTCAGCTGAAATTGCATAAAACATATAGAGCCCGTTTGGTAACACTGAAATTGGCTGAATCGGCTGATTCTGCTGAAATTTATGAAGTTCTGGCTGAAGTGGCTGTATTGGCTGATTTTGCTGATTCATGAAAAAATTAAATTTAAAATATATTTTATTAATAAAATAAAGAAAAAAATTATATGTAAAAATAGCTAAAATGGTCTTCTACAGTAACTTCAGCCGATACAGCTAGAAAAGTAACTCCAACCTTACTTTTTCTGCTTATTACAAAATTCAGCGCGTGAAATTAAAAGTTACGTGTTTGGTGAAAAAGCCGAAAAAGGCTCACCAAACGGGCTCATAGTGGGTCTGAATACCTTTGTGGTCTCCATTCCATTTGCCACATGTGTGATTCCACACTCCAGACGTGTCGTCATCTTTTTTTCAGGTGTCACACACAACCCATCGGTCGCTCCATTTGTCATCATCAAAATGCTCTTCGAAGATAACTTTGACAGAGATGAGAGCTACAAGAAGAAACAACTGAATGGCCAGAGGGAGAAATATAGGGTTTAACATTCTCAGAGCAGCCATTGTTGTATTACACTGATTCCTCTCTCTTACCCTTTACTCCGTCACATAATTTGCTGTAAAACTCGAGGTGTGGCCTCCTATGTATCTTTGCTGAGTTGGTGATGATTAACACTACATGATGTCAATTTGGTTTATGGATTACTTTACTTAAAACTAATAGTCGAATTAAGCACCATACCACTTTGCTTTTTGAGCAACTTTGAGGATACGTACAATTTATTGGTTTTTTGGACTAAATTTCTTAATCAAGAGTTTATCTATAGCCGGTCCTAACAAAGCAGGGAGCTTTTACAACAATTAAATTTGAGCTTTTTATATACTCACAAGTTAATCTATAATATATATATATGTACACTATTTTATTAATTACTGATATTTTATGTCAAAATTATTAATGTTGGGAAAATGGTACTTCTTATAATAATTTAATATTATGGTCATCTTTCAGGCCTTGAGCTAAAATATAGAAGGGAACCACATCTCGTTTTAAGATTACTTCTTTTCCCATCTTAAGAGAAGGTTCTTACTTCATGAAAATAATTGTGTTTTTTCGATATTTTTCTATCATCTAAATATAAACCATGGAGTACATCTCAATTGCATAACTTAAGAGCTCTTTTCAAAAGTTCTATTTTCATCTTATCAATCTTATGTGTAAACTTTTTTTCAAACACGTAAAATTTGTTTTTGCATGTTCAATTGTGCAATAATCATAATAAGTAAGATTATAGTTACTTTTCTGACCAAATTGGGTGAAGTTGTTGTGGAAGACAATTTAGCTATTTTGTCATTCAATTTATTTGATTTTCATTTTATTTGTAAAATATACTACATATTTAAAATATAAATATTCCATAATTCAGGAGTATGTCAATTCATCCAATTCAATCGGAAATTTCAACGAATCTAGTTGATCTAGTCAATTTTAGTGTTACCAAACGCATTTAAATGTTAGTGTCAAATCAATAACTAGTTTTGTGTTTAGAAATACAATCCAAACGGAAGAACCCACATTGTTCACTACAGGCATTTAATACTACGTATTTCATAGGGCATATTATACACATTGGTATCAACGTTTTCTTCGAGCTTTTGTGGATGTCGAATGCTGACGTGAGCAATACCTCCTTTTGCATGCTTCAGTTACGATTACATTCATTTGAACATCCTAAAACAACTAAATATTCGTAATCATAGTCAATCCCCATATTATATGTCTCGACAATATTTTTATGTTTAGATTTCTTCTTAATTGGAGAGTTTTTAGAGATTTTTATAACTTTTTAGAAAAGTGTAAAATTTTCTAGAACATTAAGGAGATCTCTAGAGAATTTCAAAATTCTCTAGGAGCTTGTGGAATAGTTTGGAACTATATAGAGTATTGTGGATATATGTGGAACCTTTTAAATCCCTATGAAAGAGAGTGGAAGAGTGTAGAGAGTCGTAGAGTGTATGCAGCATTTTAGAGAATTAGACTGCATCTTGGATAAAAATATTCTTCACATCGAATACTATAAAAAAATAGGCTATATTAATATTGAAACTTCCTTGAAAGCACATAAAATGAACTACTCAGAAATGTATGCATATAACTCCACAAGAGATAGACTAGCCCTAGACATGATATCTCATTGCTTGTAGAGCAAAGCTAATTCGAAATGATTTTTTCATACTTCTAAGTGCACTCAACATTTATAATTTCATACTTATACTTTGTATGTTCTAGCTTAGCATTCACATAATATAGTGTATTCAATAACACTGCTCTCACAATTCATTATAAAATCATATTGTCAGTGCATATAGTCAGTTCATTGAATCACATAGCTCTATAAAATATAGGCAAAATTTACATACACGCAATAGTTGGTAAATTGAGAATCTAACTAATCTAATAATTCGTCAAAAAGTATATGATAATTTTATATACTATTTTAAAAATTCTCATAGCAATCTCACATATGATAGTCTCACATACAAGCATGACTTTAACATTGGGCAAAAATTCTCGCACCTTGCGGGAGAAAGAAGGTGCAAGAACAAACGATATATGCATGAATGTATAAGACGAAACTCGGGATGCTAATCAAGCGAGTCGGGCTCGAGTTTGGCTTAAATCGAGCCGGGTTTGATAAAGAAAGACCCAGTACGAGTTCAAGTCGAGTTTAAGTCAAGTCGAAATTGTTTAGCTTAGTTCGAGTTCGAGTTTCATCAATTCTAATAAAATGATATAATTTTAAACATTTTTTTTGATTTGCTATATGTTTAAACATGCATGTGCATATCAAAAATTTAGTAAACATAAAAATACTATTTTAAAAATTTCCGTCAAGTTCCTCTCTTAAATCAGGACTCTATTTGACGCCTATGATTTGTTTAAACCCAAGATGAGTTAAGTTCAATTAATCCTACTTAATTAATTCTGCTTGAGAGTTGCCTAAGAGCCCGTTTGGTGACAACGAAATTGGCTAAATCGGTTGTTTCTTCTAAAATTTATGAAGTTCTGGCTAAAGTGACTGGATTGGTTGATTCTGTTGATTTATAAAAAAATATATTAAAAATAGTTTATATTAATAAAATAAATAAAAAATTATATGAAAAATAGCTAAATTGATAATCTACAGTAACTTCAACCAATTCAGCCAGAAAAGCAATTCAAATCTTACTTTTTTTTTATTACACAATTCAGCACGCAAAATAAAAAATTACGTGTTTGATGCAATAAGTCAAAAAACAGAGTCACCACAAGGCTCTAAGAATGCCTATAATTCGCATCACACTTTTAGAACAGATTAAAATGGTATGCAATATGTGAACCTCTAGAATATTTTAGAAGAACATAAGTATGTGGTATAATTTTATGCACGAGTCCATACTATGAATATATAATATAGTTATATGTATGAATCTAAAACAATGAACATAGATTAGACCATATTAAAATACTCAGAACCCGCTTGTTAGTACCCAAATCGGGTTCATTGATTAATTATGATGAAATTTATGAAATTCAGGTAATAATTGTTGGCTTGACTGATTCTACTAATTTATGAAAAAAAATATGAAAAAATAGTTAAAATGACCATCTATGGTAACTTCAACCAATACAACAAAAAAAGCAACTCCAAACTTATTTTTTCTTATTATAACACAATTCAGCAAAATTAAAAATTATATGTTTAATGAAAAAGTTGACTTATAAGCCTAAAAATAGAACCATCAAACTTGTTCATAAATTAGACCATATTAATGTACGAAGTATTATACTCCCTCCTTATTTTATTATTCATTACATTAGAGCATCTCCAATGGTACAATGTGTACGGTGCACATGTGGCATGAGAGATAACCACAAAAATATTAACAAATTAATTATCTCTCTCCTTATTTGAATGATTTTGTATAATTTTGATAAGGTTTTCTCTGCAATGTCAACATCTAGACGATCTTCTTGACATTGTCGAGAAAACTTACCAAAATCGTATAAAATCATTCAAATAAGGAGAGAGATAATTTATTTGCTAGTATTTATGTGGTTATTTCTCATACCACATGTGTATCGTGTATATTGTAACATTGAAGATGCTCTCAGGTTAGACACATTATTTAAGGAGTAAAGTAGTAGAAGTAGTGAACATGGTAGAAAAAGTAAGAGAAAGTGTGTAAAAGTATTAAATGAGATATAAAAGATATATAAACTAAAGTTGTTAAGTATTTTATAAAGGGTAACTTATCAAAAATGAAAATGTAGAGAACTTTTAAGTAGGGAGGGAGTATGGGTATACGCTGTATACTACGAAGTACTTCAAATTCCAACTATTGACTTGACTTGCCTCATCATTGATTGCACTGGGCCAGAGAAAAAAAATAAAAAAGAAAAATGAAAAAGAAAGAGAAAGTTGTGAAAATGGGAGTGGTTAAATAGGGAGATCAGACCTCCGTCGTGAAAAATCAAATGTGATGTGAATTGTGTGGGTGTTGTAGAGAGAGAGAGAGCGCGATAGAACACTGAGCGGAGGAGGCATCGGTATATCCGAGCTGGTCGTTTGACCTAAGCGTTTTCTTTTCCCGTCGGTGCACGAGGAGACGGCAGCGTTGGTGGCGCCGCGGTGGTTCTGACGACCCTAAATTCCGAACAGAGAGATCATCTCTAAGCCTTTTCAATTCGCCGCCGGACGACTCGTGTCCGCATTGGCCGGCCGCGGTTCTCCTTTCTGACCACTCACTGTCTTACTCGATCACATTCGATCTCTACATCTTCTTAGCTCAGGTTCATCTTCAACTTTGGATGATGCTTATTAGTTATTTCAATCCGAAAAGTTTGATTTTTTTTTAAATTAAGGTATCCATAGTTGCCAGAATGTCTAACAACTACGATTATCTCACATTTTCAATATCTGGTTAAAAAAAGTCTTCGCATTTCTGGAAATGTTGCTTACAATTTCCGGGAAAAGATTGAACTAATTTGGACCTAGAAATAAACGTTCAAATGAGTACAGTCTACGTTTGATGTTCATGTCAAAAACTGGATGTAGTGGTTAGACTGATCAGAATAAAACTATGATTTGAAATTGAAAAGAATCATTTCCTGATTCAGTATTTTGGATTTGTCATATATATAGGGAAGGGCTTGATTGGTGTGATCAGTGGTCGAGATGTCTTTCAAGAACATTGTGAAGGAGATGAAAGATGGGATTGGGAGTGTATCAAGGAGAGGGTTCGAAGGACGGCAATGGAGAAGTAGGGCACGATCACATATAGCACCCGATTGTATCCAATCTGAACCAAATGAGCAGGGGCAGTGGGCAAATCTGCCGCCTGAACTGCTTTTGGATATAATCGAGAGAGTTGAAAACAGTGAGACATCTTGGCCTGCCCGGACAGTTGTTCTCTTTTGTGCATCTGTTTGTAAGTCATGGAGGGAAATCACTCAGGAGATTGTTAAGACTCCTGAGGAATGTGGGAGGATAACCTTTCCCATTTCTCTCAAACAGGTAATATTTTGTTAAACAACTTCATTTGATATTGTTTTCCTTAATAAGATTTCCGTTTCTATTTTGAACTGAAAAACACACGTTTTCCTATTTATATTGATCAGCCAGGGCCTCGTGAATCTCCAATCCAGTGCTTTATTAAAAGAGATCGAGCCACTTCAACTTATCGCCTCTACCTTGGTTTGACTCCATGTAAGATGTGTTAAATTTCACTTATATTTCAATGCCTTTTTCAAATGCCACAACACATCCAACTCCTGGGCATTGTTTAACCCCCGCCCTCCCCACAAAAAATGCTGGCCTGTTCAATAGGGAAATATGGTGACAACTAATACTCCCTTCGTCCAAAAAAGAGTCCAGTTTCCAAAAATGATTTTGTTTAGTTCAGTTGACCAAATGAAGCAACTCTTTTAAATCAAATTGCAAAAGGGGGGATTTGAGACAGGTTACTTATGGTAAGTTTAGTTTAAAAGTGTTAAACAACAAATACATTGATGCCGTTGTACCTTACCAAAGTTAGACTAGAGTAGTTGTCAAACATGATGGCGGTAGCAATTTGTAGTAGTGGTAGTGATAATCGGAGCCTCAAATGTAATTACACATTAGTTTAGATGCATAATGCCCCTTTTCCACATTGATTGATAACTTGATGCACTAAATGTAAATTTAACCAAGTGCTAATCATATTTGATATTTGTTCAGCTGCGGATGACAGTGATAAATTGTTGCTAGCAGCAAAAAAGATGAGAAGGGCAATAAGCACAGACTTTGTGATATCATTGGTTGGAGATGATTTTTCACGAGCAAGCAATACATACGTTGGAAAATTGAGGTAGCTTTTCATTTTTTCGTTGAATGTTCACTGCTTTTGTTGGGAGTTAGCATAACTGTTATCACACACAATAATATGTATTGCCCCCACACAATTCCTTCACCACTTCCCAAGAACTGGAACTCTCCCCTCTTCCCCCAAGATACACAGAAATTTTTTGAACCTGTTTGGCAAGGCTCCAAATTTGCTGAATCTCCCTAATTATGGAAGTATACTTTTAAAAACATATGAAGTATTATCAAATTAAATAAAATTCAAGAAAATGTTAAATGTTATCTAAAAGTAAAAGCAGAAGTATCAATTTCAGCCAAAAAGGAAAATTTCCATAACATTACAGATACAGTAATTCCATGCCCATTGGACAAAAACCTAAAATTTCAAATTTAGGACAAAAATATTGCCCATACAGTTACTGAGTTACCAAAAATCAAATGACTATTACTAATTGTCTGGTATTGATGGTTATTCCATTGGCTATCATACTAACATACTCCCTCCGGTTCTTAATTAACTTTACACTTTCCTTTTTGGCCGTCCCATATAAAACTTTACACTTCCTTATTTGGCAAACAAATCTACACCAAACAGTGTCAAACAGTGTACTCAACAGTAAAGTCAAATTTATTTCCTTAATATGTGTGAAGTCAAATGTAAATTTCATTAAGAACCGGAGGGAGTACTTGTCCTAATATTCAAGGAAAATCAAAATTTGTTGTCTTTAATATAAGTCGTGTCATAAAAGTATCTCCTCCAGTGAACTAAGCAAGTGTTTTGTAAAAATATTGACTGAAAAGCTATATGAAGCCAAGCCTACCAAAGAGATACTTCTCCGTCCCTTAAAACTTTGTCATCTTTACTTTTTGAGATGTCCCAAAACACTCTGTCACTTCCCCTTTCATTTAATAAATTTGTGATTCCTATTATTTTCCCCTCCTCTGTAAAATTCTAAACCACACAGTTTTTACTTCATTATTCTCCGTGCCGGTCAAACTTGGCCACGTTTTAAGGAAGGGAAGGAGTATTTAGTTTTATCTTTAATTTCCTCATATTATGTATACTTTTGGCTTTCGCCAGGTCCAACTTTCTTCGCACCAAGTTCACTGTATATGACAGCCAACCCCCAAACGGTGGAGCAGTGCATCAAAACGGCCAAGCAAGCAGGAGATTCCATGCCAAACAAGTATCTCCAACGCTGTCCGCATGTAATTACAGTATCGCCACTATGTCCTACGAACTCAACGTCCTACGCACCAGAGGCCCCAGGAGAATGCAATGCACCATGCAAACCATCCCTTTCACATCTGTCCTATTGGGGGGGACGGCCCCCACTCCAACAGCATTCCAGCAATGCTTTGACACAAAAGAGTCGGTCCCGCCTTCTCAAGAGCCACTAACCCTAAAAAACAAGGCCCCTAGATGGCATGAACAGTTGCAGTGTTGGTGCCTGAACTTTAAAGGAAGAGTCACGGTGGCTTCTGTTAAGAACTTTCAGCTGGTGGCTGCAATTGACCCTTCTAATAGTAATAACAGTAATAACATTCCGGCTGGAGAACAAGAAAAGGTAATTTTGCAGTTTGGGAAGATTGGGAAGGATACTTTTACCATGGATTATTGTTACCCACTTTCTGCCTTCCAGGCTTTTGCAATCTGTTTGAGCAGCTTTGACACGAAGCTGGCATGTGAATGATCTCTGACTCTGTAGATTGTAAATCTTGATCATTTGTTGCTTGTGTAACCGTAGAACTTTCTCTCTACACATTTATTCCTTGCAGAAGAATGAGACATTAAATATTCCAGAGAATAGTGCTGCTTGATAGTAACTTCTGTAGTGTTAGTTGATCTGATCAGAAGCACGGAAACTTTTGACAGGTCACCATTTGCCAGAAACTCGGAAGTCAAGGAAATTTGGAAGCTTCAAATTCCCATTTTTGAGTTGTTTCTGTAATAATAAAAAATGGGAAACCTATTTTCCAAAATAATTAGTGTTCCCAAACTTTAGATTTCCAATTCCTTTTCTTTTTAATGGGATTTCTTGATGGAAACTCATGTCCCTTGATGGAGTTTTTTATGAGATTTTTTCATAGCAATATGGTCATTCTCATATTTCACAGCATGCGGCCATGCGCTCCTAAAATTGTATTTCATTTTCATTTAGTTATGTACTTTTATGTAATAAATTTCATGTTTGAACATGTAGATTATTTTTATCATAATTTATGTAGCAGAATTAGTATGAAAAAGTATGATTTAATATTTACGCATTTGTTAGTATGTCCTTGAATGTTTTGATATCAAAATGCATAGGGTCTCTTCTAGTACCGGGGACAAAGCCTCACTCTCTATTACACTAGTATCTTATTCCCCTGTTCGAAAATGATAGTTTCATTGCAGATTTTGGGAATTGGGATTTGAATGATAAAAAAATTAACTTATGGTTGATATATTTTAATTATAATCAAATAATACCTAGTTCCTTTGCAACATGTAGAATTTTAGACTATTCACATTCTCCATTTTAATTATATTTAATTTATTCATGTTGTAGGAATTTAATTTTTGAAAAATATTTTTAAATTTGTCTCAAGTTAATTTTCCAAAATCTGAATTTTTTAATTTTATACTAATAATGAGTTAAATATATTAAGAGAAAAGTTATGTGTTGATAAATGTGAAAATGAAAGTGTTAAAATTAAAAAAGAACAGAGGAAACATTAAAACTTACCTTCAGAAGCATCATTAAAAGTTTTATTAAATAGCACAAAATGAAATTTAATATGATGAAATTTTGATGCATAAAATTTGAGATTAAAAGTTTTATTAAATAGCCAAGTTCTTATAGAGAGTTTTATTTTAAAATGCTTGAATGAAGTTTAATAGTCCCTTTCTTAATCAATTTCTTACATTTATAGTTCTAATCGTCTCTAAATTTTTACACAAGAATTATTTCAAGATAACCAGAGATCCTTTACTTCAATTCAATAGGGGTGGTTTTATGAATCAATATAAAATCTTCCAAACTTATGTATTGATGTCCTCATTTGCAACTCATACCTTTCAAGCATTCAAGTGTTCCTTAAGTACCAATACTCTAATTTCCCTTTTTATGCCTTCCGTCAAAGTCAATCTTCGTCTCTTAGTTGTTTTCGGGTTTTTGAGGATCCAAATTCTATGCATGCCTTCACTCTTTGCATGGGTAGGGATGGATCCAGTTCTAGAACCAGAACAAGAAGTTATGTAGATTTGGAATCATACTTGTAGAATATCTTAGACTGGATTTGATACTAAGGCGGGCATTTAGGGTATGGCTGAACAAAAATAACATAAACGGTAATCAACGGGCAACCGACCGTAATTGAACTGATGAAAATTGTACTCATGAAAACTGATCTCGTTGAAAATAGATAAAAAAAAAATGACACCCCATCCCTAAGGGCCTCCCAACCCCGACCGAAAGGTACGTTCGGAGGATGTAAATTGGACTATAATCCCAATCTGACAGATAGAGAGTGTGGCTTTAATTTTCCCCGGTACTTGCAGAGGCCTTATGCATTTTTAGCATAGTAACCTCTCATCGCAGTTGACGGAATTCGAACCCAGGACCTAACCCCTGTGGCACTCCCTTGCTACCAGTTGAGCTACGCCCACCGGTTCGGTGAAAATAGATAAAATCATAGGCTGTTTGTTTTATGGTTTGAGGATTGAGCATAAATAATCAATTGAACGGGCCAAACCATCCTATAACTGACCGAAGCATTACATAACCGACCAAAATTGATATAACAAATAACTCAACCAAAATCGACCAAAGCTGACTAATGTAGTTGCTTCGATTCACTCTTTTGTTTTTCCCAAAAGTGAAACAACCCAAATTGAACCAATCATATCCAAAATCTACAAAACCCAACTGTGGAACACCCCCAATTTCCAACGACTATTGGGTTTGATTTTTTCTTTGTTTTGGCTGAACTGCATGTTGCCCTCACTATTGGGGGAGGGGGAGTCCCTCCAATGACTACAACTTATAGAACCGTTGGATAAAAAGTCTTATAAATAGTTAGGGGTGGGCGTGGTTGGTTAACCGTGTTTTGGTTAACCAACTTTCCGGTTAACCGAGAAATCTATTACTTCGGTTAACCGAGTATCGGTTAACCAAAGCTTCGATTAACCGAGTATCGGTTAACCAAAGTTTCGGTTAACCGAGTATCGGTTAACCAAAACTTCGGTTAACCACAAACCGGTTAACCAAAAACCATCAAACCATTGATTAAATATATACACACACCATGTTCTTTCTATATTAATTAAGTCCAAACAAGAGAAAAATAAATTTTGAGAGTGAAATACAGGAAAAGATAAAATACACTTGATAAGAATAAACGTGTTCAATTGCTTCAAAAAAAGAATACACATGTTCAAGTCTCACGATTGCAGAATGGGCTAATTAATTATAACTCACAAAAGCTTTGACTAATTATTAATAATATGAAATTAAAAATTCTATAGTGACAAACAGAATTTGGTTTCTTCACATGTTTATTAGAATTGATGTATCTGGATGTGTTGGATACATATTTATCTTTCCAAGTTCTCTGAGAACGTGAAGTTCATGACCAGACATGAACATACCGGTTATTGGTTAACCGATAATAACATATTTCTAAAACCGCAACCGTACCGCGAACCGTTTATTCTCACGGTTGGTTAACCGTACCGTGGATTTAAAAATTTGCGGTTCGGTTAACCGGGAAAAACGGCGGTTTTCCGGTTTTTAGGCGCGGTTATACGGTTACGGTTTTTTATGCCCACCCCTAATAAATACAACTCATCCTTCATAATTTCCTACACTTTTAACTCCCTACCCTCTAATCTAGGGTAATATATTAGGGGTGGGCTAAAATACCGAGCCGACACAAAAAAACGGGATTTGAAACGGATCTCAAAATTTTTATCCCGAACCGGATCGGACCGATTCCAAACAATGCCATGACCGGTTCTCATAAAATGATAACCGATACCGGATCAAACCGGATCAAAGTATGGTTTAATTATTTAAATTTACATTTATACCATTACTTTGACTAGTGCATTGACACTTTCAGAACCTTTGGTAGTTCACTGGAAGCCTGGAATCGGACCGAAGTATGATATAATTATTTAACTTTGTACTAATATAGTTTATCTAAAATTTATTAATAAGTTTAATATGAAAATTGGTAAATTGTGTGGATTTTTGGAGGATCGTTAAACTTTAATTTCTCCTTAAACACTTGGAAAAGTAGCATTGTTTGATATTGGTATGACATGGTACCTTCCTGTTTGAAAATGGAACCCTATCGAACGAGTTTAGATCTATGACCAAACCAAACCAAATCGTTTCAATAGTCACGGTACGGGTAGGAGTTTGGCAAAATATTGGACCGGACCGTGCCCACCCCTATAATATATGAAGGTTTTTTGAATTTTTAGTTCGGTTTGGTTTTGTTCGGTTCTTATCGATTTCGGTTCGGTTCGGTTTCATACGGTTTGGAAGGAATACTATGCAACTCAAACCAAATTGCATACGGTCCGGTTTCGGTTCAGTTTAGTTCGGTGTGGTACGGTTCGGTTCATTTTTCTAAAACTCAGTAGGCGTTAATCGAACGGTTGAGGGGCGCCTAGCGCCTAGGCGGACGACTAGGCCTATTTTTTGATCGACTGGGCCGATTTTTTGGCCGACTAGGCAAATTAGTCCTCTACAGTTAGGACTGACTAGGCCGACTATGCTGATTTTTAGAACAATTGTTGAGTTAAACCAAATCGATATGCCCACCTCTACTCTGATCGATCTGTATAATTGAGTCTCAACTTTATTTACCATTCTCTTTAAATGCATATATTCTTAATTTATATATTATTCTTCATTATTCCTTTATTATAAGTTTATAAATATACTAATCTAATACCACTTGTTATAGTTCTATTATTGTAACATTGATATAAAATTATACCGCCTCTCTCCCTTCATATTTAGTCATCTTTGACTATTTTAGTAAAAAATGATAAATTTTAATACATTATTTTAACTATTATATTTATTTGACACTTAATAAATTTATACTTTTATGATAGGACTTTTGTTCTTCACATGCACGTGAAAAAATGCATCAACGGTGAAAGTTCTCGAGGGGTGACACCAATGGATATTTCAAAATAATGTATGATCGCAGAGACGCAACATCTAGTGACTGAATCAGTATAAATTTGAACCGGACCAGTATGGTATAAAATTATAAATGATGCTCGATCGGTCTGGTACCGATTTTCATTTTATGAGAACCGTTGTACCGGACCAAACCAGATCAAAGTATGGTTTAATTATTTAAATTTATATTTATACCATTACTTTGACTACTGCATGAGCACTTTCACAATCTTTGCTAGTTCACTGGAAGCCTGTAACCAGACTAAAGTATGGTTTAATTATTTAACTTTGTACTACTATAGTTTATCTAAAATTTATTAATTAGTTTAATATGACAATTGATAAACTGTGTTGATTTTTGGAGGATCGTTAAATTTTAATTTTTCATTAAACCCTTGGAAAAAGTAGCATTGTTTGATATTGGTATGACATGGTACCGTCCCGTATGAAAATGGAACCCTATTGCACGGGTTTAGGTCTATGACCGAACCGAACCGAATCATTTCAATAGTCACGGTACGGGAACGAGTTTGGTAAAATATTGGAGCAGACCGTGCCCACCCCTATAATATATGAAGGTTTTTTGAATTTTTAGTTCGGTTTGGTTTTGTTCGGTTCTTATCAATTTCGGTGTGTTTCAGTTTCATACGGTTTGGAAGAAATACTACCAAACTCAACCCAAATTACATACGGTCCGGTTTTGATTCAGTTTAGTTTGGTGTGGCACAGTTCGGTTCATTTTTCTAAAACTCACTAGGCGGTTGAGGGGAGCCTAATGCCTAGGCGGACGACTAGGCCTATTTTTTGGTCGACTAGGCCGATTGTTTGGCCGACTAGGCAAATTAGTCCTCTACAGTTAGGACTAACTAGGCCGACTAGGCTGATTTTTAGAACAATGGTTCGGTTAAACCAAACCGATATGCCTGCCCTACTGTGATCGATGTGTATAATCGAGTCTCAACTTCATTTACCATTCTCTTTAAGTACATATTGATGGTACCATGGACCTTGACCATGGCCCAATTACGTAGTCCAGAATGGGATTGGCCCTTAACGGGATTAGCCTGATTAACAGAATTAGCCCATAAACGGGATCAAGCCCTGAACGGGATTCATATTGAATAAACCGCTAGGCCCGATTAGGGATCACGCCCACGATAGGAATCCACAGCCAGGCTGGGCTAGACAGCAAACCTCGAGCCTGGGCAGAGTTCCAGTGAGGTTGGGATATTCCTAGGGTTTACGTGGCGGGTTATCATTTGAGTGGCTATTGGGTAGCAGGCAGAACTCGACAGGAAACGTAGACTTGAAGGAGATAATCATTGCACAATGGCCAAGACGCTACAGGAGTTTTATTCGAACTAATCTATAATTAATAGCATTTAATGTAGTAGTTTCCTCCTAGAATACTAACTCCTAGAGTCTATATATACTTCCTGTAAATACCCTATGAGGGGATCGAGAAATCATTCTTCCAAATAATAATAATACTGCCTTACGCTACCATATGTTGATATCTTTATTAGATTTAGCTCTCGTAGTTGGATTAAACTCCATCACATATATTCTTAATTTATATATTATTCTTCAGTATTCCTTTTATTATAAGTTTATTGTAAAGTTGATATAAAATTATACCTCTCTCCCTTTATATTTAGTCATCTTTGGCTATTTCAGTAAAAAATGATAAACTTTAATGCGTTATTTTAACTACTATATTTATGTAAAACTTAATAAATTTATACTTTTATGATAGGACTTTTGTTCTTCACATGCACATGAAAAATGCATCAAAGGTGGAAGTTCTCGAGGGTTGACACCAATGGATATTTCAAAATAATGTATGATCGTAGAGACGCAACATATAGTGACAACAAGCGACTTTTATGCACAAAACACACCATTGCCGAAGAAGGTAGTTATCTCCTTAAACAATGAAGAGAGTGAGCAATAGAGGTACCCCAATGACGATGACCAAGGAGCTCTTCCTCAATACCAGGTATATCTAAAGAAAAATTAAGATTTGTTTGATCATTTTTCATTCTCCCCATGGTAAACGATCCGAATTCCAAAGTTGAAATATGATGTATGGACATATTGCGGCTATACCTAAAAAGTACTCTAATATGCATGGTGTGGAAGGGAAATATGAGACAGTGCACAACCACCTCAACGCGACACACCCCTTGGAGGGTGTCTGGGATGAAGGGGGTGAGAATGCAATCACAAATGTTAAGTTTTGATAATTCCCAACCTCATAGAAACATTTATTATGGTGAACAATATAATTAAAAAAAAGTAATGACATAATTAACTGTTGAAAATAACGCGTGTTTTATATTTTGTTAAAGTGTTGCATTAAGAGTATCAGTCTAAGTGAAAACATCATAATTAAGTTTACTCCTTTTACAAACGTCAATTAACGAGCTCTCTTTATTTATATCTAAAACTTTCTTGTGCGTATGAAAAATGTGAAGAGTTTGAAATATTAAAATGGTGAATAGAGAAAGAATTATATTTCCTTTATTACCAATAATGTCAAAATAACTGTATTCGTGCTAGTGTCAAATATTTAGTGCCACCGATGACATTTTTCCCAATTATAGAACTTAGTTGAGCGTAAAATGACTTCAAACACTCTTTTAATTTATTTCAATGATTGGTTAAACAAAAAGTATTGTACACTAGAGCGAAGTATTGCACACATATGTTATTTCATCGATACTACATAATGTTGAGGGAAAATTGTACTTTTAGTCCCTGAAATAGTCACCATATTGAAATGTCATACCTGTGTTCCTCAATTTGTAAATGTCACACCTCAATTGTCCAAATTACTGTAAATGTGGTCCTTTTAGGGGTGAAATGTACAATGTGGGCGAGAAGTATAATTCACCCCTTAAAGGACCATGATGTGAGTTTTCTCACACTTAAATTAATAGTAGAATAGTGGTGAAAGTACGAGTATCGTCTCCACAGGGACGGAGAAAAGGGAATTAAAGATTAACTAAATTCAGCGATTAAAAATAAAATAAAATAAAATAAATGTGTCGTGCGAGATTGATTGGTTGAATGGAAATTAAACTAATGTGAATGAGTGAATAAAAATAAAGATTTGGGTTCTTCTTGATTAAAGACGAAGGGAACATGGATTGATTCCGGGGTAATCAGATTTTTGGCAGATCAAGCCTAATTACATGAATTTAATTTAATTGAGCCTAGCTAATCAATACTAAGTTCTTACCTCTCTCGCGGCGTAGAGTACAATAATTTAGGGGACCAGACTGATCTCTCATGCGACAGGATCATAAATTATTGCCAAAACGAACGAGCTTACGGCCCCTTAATCGCTACTAATCTCTTAGCGAACGATTAAGTGTGCGTGAATGTGTCCTAGAACAAATTAGATCTCTCTTAATTTATTCTATGTGCAATTGTAATTCTAGTGACCATTCTAGGTTACAAAATATATCAGTTAAATTATTCAAACACAAATTAAACGGCATTCATGCAATTAAACCATCCCGAAACTAGCCATACAATCATTATAAACCCCTTCATCAACCCCAAATCCCTAATTAAAACTACTCCCGACTCATAATTGAAGAATCAATAGAATTGGAAAAATAGAAATAATTGTCATTAATCAAAAAGTAGAAACTTACAAAGAATCTTAAAGAGTTGAAGAAATCAGGCTGAAAAGCTCTCTTAATTCGTTCTTAAGCTCTCTCTAAGTCTCATCCCCCTTTAATTAGGCTTAGGGGGTGATATTTATAGGAAAAAAGGCAATTTGGGCTGAATTAGGAAAGAATTCGGGCACGCACGGCGCCCACGCACGCGTGCGTGGCGTCCGTGTGTCCGACAGACTTGCGCGTAAAAACGTTGGACGCACGCGTGCGTGGCTTCCAGTGAGTTTTCCGACTTCTCTAGTACGAATTGGATTTGGATCATCCCATCAAAGGATTTGAATAAAATGGTGGAAGGTCGCATTCTGAAATCGCAACAGCGGTTATCTGACTTCATCGTCTGTTTTCACGTTCTTCCTCTCAGATTCTAGTAATGGTGTCTTCATATGATTTGTAGCCCTCGAAGTTGTCTTTCAGGTGAGACTTGAATTGTGTCCTTTGGATTCTTATACAAAGAGATATGCATTAACTATTGACAGAAGGTCATCCTGATCGCCATTTTCAAGCTCTATTCGTCTTCTTTTGATCTCATAGCCAATCCTAGAGCTCTTTTATCATCAAATCTTCATTGTGAACCTCCCGGTGACCTCCAAAGCTCTCAATTCACTCTCGAATGCTTCTCGAATCATTCCGTTTGCTTCTCAAGCGCCGGTGATGGGTTCAAATTCCCTGATTTTGACTCCAAAAGACATAAAACTCGAACCAACGCCTGGTAACATAACTTGAGCTAAAATTGAGACTTGTAACACCTTAAAGCTAGGAAAACCATCACAAGTCGATCCCAACACGCATCAAATGTGTGTCTAAATATGGACTTATCAGATCCCCCCACACTTAAGCCTTTGTTTGTCCTCAAACAAACTAAACAACGGGACTTACGATAATCACCACACGGAATTAAAATAATTAGCATGCACATGTAGTTAAAGGGATATTCACAAAACAGACAAACTAAACCAAGAAAAATCTTCCCTAAACTACATCTTTGTACTCTAGCTAAAATATTTGACAAAATTATTCACAACATCCACAAAGTAGTGATAACAAGCTCTAATAAACTAGCTACCGATCAGAAGGACTTGTGAAGGCGGTGAAGAATGGTGAATGATAAAAGAGTCCCTTTTTTGAGAGTTTGGAACATCTTAACAAAGACTTGATGCGATCAAGAACTTCGGAGCTATTCTTTATGGTCAAGGAACTCAGTAGGCCACAATTTAGGAACAATCATCTAAACCTATACAAAGAGTAGACATGGTGTACAACTAAGTTAAACCGTCGCTGCACATTGTGCCTTGACGTATACTTGAAGTACGCGAAGGACTAATGCTAATTTTGCAATAGCCTCCAAGTTCAATTAATTAAGATCAGTTTTCCTTGTCATGTTGGCACGAGAACGCCATTTCTTTCGAAAGATCCCCAAGTCTCATCTTATTGTGCAGAACACTTGCGCTTTTTGACCGGGTCTCCCATTCTCTTTTTCGCAAGGTAAGAGGTCTAGCTATTCAATACTATATTTCAATTTTCAGAGTTTAACTAGACATTACCCCATTCTAATCTCAGCCTCACCAAGGAAAATTAGCAATTAAGGTTCAATTATTCAAAGTGAATCCATGCCTACAATGCAATCCTCGAAAGTATCAAATTCCTAAAAAGTGACTGCTGTTACCCCGCTTGGGGCATAGGAACAGTGCCAACAGTGGCTCCTACACAAATTCCCTAAACTTAACAAATTAATTCCTTAGTTCCCTAAACATCAAGACTAAGTCAGAAATTCTAGGGTAAGAAAACAGGCCATTTGGTAATGGAGCTCAATTAATTGGGTAAAGAACAAAATGGTCAGGCTCAAAGTGGCTTCTCCTAAAGGAACTTATTCAGGTCAATGAGAAAATTGTTAATTCATTACATGGGTGACTAATGCCTTCAACTTTTCAACAACCATATTATAGTGCAAGCAATTTAAGCCTAAACACTTCAAGGACATTTTAAAAGCATAGTTAAACGCTAGTCAGCTCATAAAGACACAGTTTAAAGAAAAATTTCAAAAATTTGACATGAATTTCCTATGAATATACAACTAACACCTGCGCATGCTAACTCTAAAAATCACATGTAACAACTACTGCCCGAATTCGCTTCCCCACACTTAAACTTTGGCATCGCCCTCGATGACCGAAAATGCACTATGCACCAGGGGTAAAGAGGAAAGGGTCACGCGTGCTCAACTTAACTCAAGTCAATTATTACTAACAGGAGAGTATTAGAGTCATAATAACTTCCCTAAGGCGCTGGTCTGTGCAGAACTAAACTGAGTCAAGTGATCCTCGGCACATTATCCCCAAAGCAAGACCCTGAGCTGCAAAATCAAAAACAAAAAAAAACAAAAAAAAAACAAAAAGTGCAGAAATAAGCTTGGTTGCCTCCCAAGAAGCGCTATTTTTAACGCCGTTTGCCCGTCAATACCTCATAAGCTCTCAAATAGCACAAACTGTAGTGGGGCACTAATTTTCAATTTATCCAGTTTTCCCTCAACAAATGCACTTAGGTGGCGCAGATTCTTAAACTCTTGAAATCACGTAAGAATCACATGGTCTTCAAAAACCTTATCAACACAGAACTGAAAGATCAACCTCACATCCTCATTGAGTGGACATAAAACATGAGTCGAAACTTTGATTACTCCAGGCATCAGTGGAAGCTCAAAAGATGTTTCAAAGCAAGGATCTGGAGCAACATCAAACTCGAACTGCAGCATAGAAAAGTCTTTTTCTTCCTCACAAATGTCATGACCATTCACAACCTCTCTTTTGGACTCTGTACCACTCCCCATGAAGGCATCCCAACTCTCGGTAACACCGTTCTCATGAATGTCTTCTTGGATGATTTTGTCACTCTTGCTACCACTCTCTTGGAGCTCGTGGTTATCTTTTCCCAACTCATCTTCAATGTCATGACTCATTTGCTCCTTAAATTAATAGTAGAATAGTGGTGAAAGTACGAGTATCGTCTCCACAGGGACGGACAAAAGGGAATTAAAGATTAACTAAATTCAGCGATTAAAAATAAAATAAAATAAATGCGTCGTGTGAGATTGATTGGTTGAATGAAAATTAAACTAAGAATACAAATAAAGATTTGGGTTCTTCTTGATTAAAGACGAAGGGAATAGGGATCGATTCCGGGGTAATCAGATTTCTGGCAGATCAGGCCTAATTACATGAATTTAATTTAATTGAGCCTGGCTAATCAATACTAAATTCTTACCGCTCTCGCGGCGTAGAGTACAATAATTTAGGGGACCAGGCTGATCTCTCATGCGACAGGATCCTAAATTATTGCCAAAACGAACGAGCTTACGGCCCCTTAATCGCTACTAATCTCTTAGCGAACGATTAAGTGTGTGTGAATGTGTCCTAGAACAAATTAAATCTCTTCTAATTTATTCTATGTGCAATTGTAATTCTAGTGGCCATTCTAGGTTACAAAAGATATCAGTTAAATTATTCAAACACAAATTAAACGGCATTCATGCAATTAAATCATCCAGAAACTAGCCATACATCATGATAAACCCCTTCATCAACCACAAATCCCTAATTAAAACTACTCCCGACTCATAATTGAAGAATCAATAGAATTGGGAAAAATAGAAATAATTGTCATTAATCAAAACGTAGAAACTTACAAAGAATCTTAAAGAGTTGAAGAAATCGGGCTGAAAAGCTCTCTTAATTCGTTCTTAAGCTCTCTCTAAGTCTCATCCCCCTTTAATTAGGGTTAGGGGGTGATATTTATAGGAAAAAAGGAAATTTGGGCTGAATTAGGAAAGAATTCGGGCACACACGACGCCCACGCACGCGTGCGTGGCGTCCGTGCGTATGACATATTTCCGCGTAAAAACGTTGGCCGCACGCGTGTGACGTGCACTCGTCGTTAGGTGCACTCAAAATAATTAATCAATACAACACTAATACGTAGTATAGTGTAGTAAGGTTCGTATCCACAGGGAAAGGAATACTTTTCTTTTATATAAATAGTAACAAAAGGGGGTTTAGATTTGTTTGCTTTAATAACACTAAGATAAACGACCTATATGAGTTTAATTCAATGAGATGGGGACTTGGTTTTGCTTTTATCCACTTAATGAAATGTTCGTCGATCCCGGTTATATCTTTAACTATCTTCCTCTCGAATACTCAATCGAGGAGTATATCCAGTTCATCGAGGGTAGTTATTAATAATGAGATGCGTTCATTAATAAAATTTACTATCGAGTCAATATAGAACAAGCGCTGTATATTAACTTGATAGTAGCAATAAACTTAAGATGAAAACGATTGAGATTGATAACCTCAACACAAGCGGTTTATTGGTTTAATCAATATAATTAATTCCCCTTGGCATATTAACCATGAGATGCATGCATTAATATTCCAAGTTTACTACCGTTGAAAGAACCGGATTAATAACAAGCGTATTAACCGATTGATTCTAGTAATAATTAATATGAGAAACAATACTAGTTGATACTTTAAGTAATGTTTAAGATATTAACATGAAATATGAATAGGAATTAATCAATACTCAAGGAAGAATATTAAAATATATGAATCCTACTATGATTAATATCAAGATGTTAACTAATTGTCATCTTAGCAACACTCCCCAATATAATCATAGAGGAAGAAATAGCTATTACTATAACCAATGTCAAGATGTTAACTAATTGTCATCTTAGTAACACTCCCCAACTTTGATATAGAGATAGTATTTTGAAAGAAAGAATTAATATTCAAGGAAGAAGATTAAAGAAAATAACTCACAACTTACAAATTCATTAAGCTTCAAAGTAGCAAAACCAAGATGGAAGAGTTTAGCTCCTCATTTGGAGACTAAACATGATGAAAAATATAAAGAAAGAGCTATTCTATACTGAGCTTAGATGTACAAGGGATTGAATATCTTTTTGTGAAGGAAAGGAGGTGTATTTATAGGTTTTTGGGATGAGATTCGGGTACTCGATCGGGTATATACATGGTACCCGATCGAGTATGTGTGTAACATCCGATTCGAGGCATACTCGACCGGTTTCAGGCTATTTTCTAAGTGTATACCCGATCGAGTATATATGAATACCCGGTCGAGTATGCTTAGAAAGTGATATTCGGGCTATACTCGACCGATCTTCGTTTGCAATTTAAAGGCATACCCGATCGAGTATATATGAATACCCGGTCGAGTATGCTTAGAAAGTGGTATTCGGGCTATACTCGACCGATCTTCGTTTGCAATTTAAAGGCATACCCGATCGGGTATGTCGGTCTACCCGATCGGGTATAGACATAGAATTGTGGCCAAAATCTTCCCTGCATGTTCCTTTGTCTTCGGATCTGATCCGATTTGAAGTTCCAACCTAATACCCGATCGAGTATAGCTAATACTCGACCGAGTATAGACCAAAATTCAGGATCTTCTTTTGTCTTTGAACTTTTGCACCTTCTCTTCACTTTTTGGGTTCACCAACTGTACTTTGGGTGAACAAAAACTGCTTAAGCTCAGAATATATCTAATCTAACCTATTTACAAGAATTTAACAATCTAATCTATTACACCAAAAGTGTGTAATTTCCAAAGTAAAAGTCAAGCAAAACTACTTAAAAACATAAACATAGAAATGGAAATTACGAACGTATCAACTCCCCCACACTTAAACCTTTACTCGTCTCGAGTAAGATCAAATGTTTACAAGTGTCAATGTTTGTCCAAAAGTTCCATAGTTCAACAAAAATATAATACAAACACAAAGACCACCAAGGATTACAAAGAAAAATGAGTTTTAAACTCAAATTACAAAAGAGCATCTTGGGTTTAATGGCCTCCTAGTGTTGTCTTCTTTTCTCCTCCTCTCTTCTTCTTTATCTTGAATCTTCATATTCTTCATAAGGATACAATGAGTGCCTGCAAGAACAAACATTTCTCTCATATCTCTCATTTTGCCTAGGAGCCTTTTCAGGTTTTCATCCTAGCACCTCTTTTCATTTTCCATTCTCTCCAACTCACTCATTTTTTTTATAAGCCTTTTTTGCTTAGATTGCTCATTTTGTTGGGTTTTCAACCTAACTAGCATTTATTTTCTTTTGTTTATTTTTTTTCTTTAATTTTTTTTTTTGAGTGTAAAAGTTCAAAAGAATTACATGCATAGTGCTAGGTACAAATGAGAATTACATACCATCATGAGTGTCTCCCCCGCACTTGAATCACGCACTGTCCCTAGTGCCCGCCTTCTCCTCCGTAGTAGCTCCCTCCAAAACCGCTCCCTTGGCCACCATCTCCCATGTAAGTGCCCCCGCCATCTCCGCCGTCGTACCCTCCACCACCGGAGCCAGATCCTCCAAAGTTACCCCAATGAGTGGGGTCATACCATGAGGGTGGTGGAGGAGGGTTCACCATGGTATGGAAGGATCCCTGTTGTGCCATAAACGAGTACATAGGCCCGTAGAACCTATGTTGGTCTTCCTCATACCGGTGTCTATCGGCCTCCCGGAGCTCCTCCAAACGTTGAAAGCCGGCCCTTTGCTCATCCTCCAATCTTTGAAAACCGGCTCTTTGCTCTTCCTCTAATCGGTTGAGCCGGTTGTCCATTTGGGCTATTCCCGTAAGAAGTTGTTGTTGACCCTCCAGAAGTTGTTGAAAGAAGTCAGGTGGTGGAGGGTTTTGGCTTTGTTCTGGGAAATCATGGCTCATGGTTGGATGGCTATGGAGTTGCTCGTAGGGCTCGTCATCGGGTTGGTTTTGGGGGAGTTCCTGTTCCGGTTCTTGAAGATGTGGTGGGAGGGCGTTTGGGAAGAGGTAATGTTGATCCGGCCTGCCTGTTTTGAAGTGGAGTTGGGGGAGTTCTGGGTTGGGCAAGAGGAAGTATTTGAGGGGTTTGGGGTGGATGTGCCAGTTGTACATATTTTTGGGCCTTTCTTCACCATAAACGATGTGTGAAAAAGAAGTACAGCCCGAGTGGCCTAGCCAAGATATGTTCATTAAACAGTAGTCGGGTATAGGAGAGTCATCCGTATACCCGAACTTTGTGGCCAAGTGCATAATCACCCCGCCCACTACGATAGCACCCTTTGCCACACTTTCCTTCTTTAGATGAGCCCACATGAGATTACAGAGGTTGAAATCCACGTGGATACGGAATAAGGCAACCGAGATGAGGCATACATCCCCCATCCTTGTATGATGGTTGTTGGGACGTCCAAGCAAGGAGTTGGCAAGAAATTTCAAAAAGAGGCGTAGGACTGGATGTTGGACATGACTAATGTAGAGTTGGGAGGAGCTAAATTTGGTCTCCCCGGTCATCTTGGTCCAAAGGGTGTGGCCGAAGGCGGTATTGTCGGATATAGACTTTTGGTACGGGACCGGAATACCAAAGTGTTCGGCAAACTCAAGTTTCGTGATGGTGTGATTGTGATTAAACAATCGAAACCTGAGTTTATCATCCCTAAAGTCCTCCTCATTGTTCTCAAAGTGCACCGAACTTAGGAATTCATAGATAATTTTTTCATTTGAGTTGTATTGCATTTTGAAAATTTTATCCATATGCAACTCATGAAAAAATTTCTTCATTATTGAGTACACTCCTAATTCCTTTAGAGCATCAAGGCATAAAAAGCGGGAAGGTTTGACTTGCCTTTGAATTGTGGACATGAAGCGTGTGCGTTGTTCGTTGTCCACGAAAAGGATGTCCTCGTAGCCCGGGACGGTTGCCCTAGTGCTTGAGCTTTGCCCTTTCTCTTTCCTTGGAGCCATTTGGGATGAATTTGGCCTTAGAAAACCGAAATTGGAATGGTGGGGGTAGGGTTTTTCGGACCTCTGAAAGTTGGGGGAGAATGGGATTGTTGGGTATGAATGTGTAGAGGAGGATGAGGGGAGTGTTTTGGCGTTGGAATGGGTGGATTTGGTGAAGATTTGGAAGAGATATGGTAGAGAGAAGGTGTAAAAATGGGGTTTGGGCGTTTTTTGTTCGAGATAGGGTAGGGAATTTGGGGAAGATGCAGTGTTTTGGGGCTGATTTGGGGTTATAAGACCCGTATACCCGATCGAGTATGTGCTGGTACTCGGTCGGGTATGGCTGGAAAGTGTAGTTTTTGAGCGGCCTGTCTCCTGTACTCGATCGGGTAGGGTGGGGTTACCCGGTCGAGTATGCTTAGAAAATGAACTTTGTGAGCAGCCTGTCTCCTGTACCCGGTCGAGTATGCCTCCATACTCGATCGGGTATATGCTTTTTTTCCATTTTTGAAGCGGGTACTCGGTCGAGTGTGGGAGTCAGTCCCCTTCAATTTTAGCATTTCTAGCGATACCCGACCGGGTGTATAGTGATACCCGATCGGGTATTGCTTATTTTTCAAATTTTGAATGCTCCCTCGATCGAGTAGTGCCCGGTCCCTTTTCTTTTTGCTCATACCCGACCGAGTATAAGGCTATACTCGATCGGGTATGTCCCCAGATGTTCAAAAACCTGCAAATTTTTTTTTTTTGTTTCTTCCAAAAACCCGTGATTAGTGCCCTCCCTCACTGATCTCTCAAATAATTAAACAAAAAAAATGAATTCTAAATAAATAAAATAAAAAAAATTGAATTAAACACACTTAAATAAAAAATAAAATAAACTTGGGTTGCCTCCCAAGTAGCGCCTCATTTAACGTCGCGGCACGACGCTATCATTGTTTTCAATCATTCAAACTTGGATCATGATAGTTTATGTTCTTCTCACTTTCACTCCTAGGACTTCCATAGGAGTGCTTAATTTCTCGACTCTCCACTTTGGAAATCTTTCCAGGATCAAATATCCAGATTTTCATTGATTCGTGTGGTGGGAGGAATGGGAAGAAATTATCGTTTAGTATGATCAATAAAAAGTTTTTCGACTCCTCAATTTTGAAGAATATTTCAGAAATGTCATTGTCCATTTCAAGTTTATGAGTTTCCCTCAAGATTTTTAGAATTGATGGGGGTACCTCAAAAGATGACAAGGATAGATATTTAACCTTGAAGCTCAGATTATCCTCTTCTTTGACCAGTTAGAGCTCTGTGTCCTTTTCTTCCTCTACTTCTTCTGGATCCTGGATCTCTTTTTGCATTTCCTCTTCATTTTTCAATGTGATTGCAAAAGTTTGCTGTCTAGGATCACATTCTATTTGAGAGGAAAGTTTTCCCGAATCCCTTGCTTCAAGCCTACTCACGACTCCGGCTATTTGACCCACTTGAGATTCCAAGCTCAAAATGCTAGACTTGGTCTCGTTTTGGAATTGCACCATGTTTTGTTGCATGGTGGTTACGCTGTTAGCAAGAGCCCGAACCATGTCCTCCGTGGACATATTAGAGTTGGAGAATGGATCATACCTCATGTGAGGTACATCATCAATTTGTGGAATGTATTCTTCTTGGATCTTTGGGCAGAAGTCCGTAAGATGTCTGTGAGACATGCAAATGTTGCAAGTCTTGGCATCTTGAGCTTTTGAGTTAAAGATAGATTCCTTTATTAGAGAAGTCAAGAAGGAAATTTGACTCTCTAAGGATGAAGTGTTGGTATCCATATACTCATAACTCATTTAAGCTCAGAAAATAGAAGAGTAAGATTTTTATATATATATATATATATTTTTTGTGTTTTTGATTTTTATGAGATAAAATAAAAAGAAAAATGATTGCCTTTCCCCGGTAACGGCGCCAAATTTGACGTGCACTCGTCGTTAGGTGCACTCAAAATAATTAATCAATACAACACTAATACGTAGTATAGTGTAGTAAGGTTCGTATCCACAGGGAAGGGAATACTTTTCTTTTATATAAATAGTAACAAAAGGGGGTTTAGATTTGTTTGCTTTAATAACACTATGATAAACGACCTATATGAGTTTAATTCAATGAGATGGGGACTTGGTTTTGCTTTTATCCACTTAATGAAATGTTCGTCGATCCCGGTTATATCTTTAACTATCTTCCTCTCGAATACTCAATCGAGGAGTATATCCAGTTCATCGAGGGTAGTTATTAATAACGAGATGCGTTCATTAATAAAACTTACTATCGAGTCAATATAGAACAAGCGCCGTATATTAACTTGATAGTAGCAATAAACTTAAGATGAAAACGATTGAGATTGATAACCTCAACACAAGCGGTTTATTGGTTTAATCAATATAATTAATTCCCCTTGGCATATTAACCATGAGATGCATGCATTAATATTCCAAGTTTACTACCGTTGAAAGAACCGGATTAATAACAAGCGTATTAACCGATTGATTCTAGTAATAATTAATATGAGAAACAATACTAGTTGATACTTTAAGTAATGTTTAAGATATTAACATGAAATATGAATAGGAATTAATCAATACTCAAGGAAGAATATTAAAATATATGAATCCTACTATGATTAATATCAAGATGTTAACTAATTGTCATCTTAGCAACACTCCCCAATATAATCATAGAGGAAGAAATAGCTATTACTATAACCAATGTCAAGATGTTAACTAATTGTCATCTTAGTAACACTCCCCAACTTTGATATAGAGATAGTATTTTGAAAGAAAGAATTAATATTCAAGGAAGAAGATTAAAGAAAATAACTCACAACTTACAAATTCATTAAGCTTCAAAGTAGCAAAACCAAGATGGAAGAGTTTAGCTCCTCATTTGGAGACTAAACATGATGAAAAATATAAAGAAAGAGCTATTCTATACTGAGCTTAGATGTACAAGGGATTGGATATCTTTTTGTGAAGGAAAGGAGGTGTATTTATAGGTTTTTGGGATGAGATTCGGGTACTCGATCGGGTATATACATGGTACCCGATCGAGTATGTGTGTAACATCCGATTCGAGGCATACTCGACCGGTTTCAGGCTATTTTCTAAGTGTATACCCGATCGAGTATATATGAATACCCGGTCGAGTATGCTTAGAAAGTGATATTCGGGCTATACTCGACCGATCTTCGTTTGCAATTTAAAGGCATACCCGATCGAGTATATATGAATACCCGGTCGAGTATGCTTAGAAAGTGGTATTCGGGCTATACTCGACCGATCTTCGTTTGCAATTTAAAGGCATACCCGATCGGGTATGTCGGTCTACCCGATCGGGTATAGACATAGAATCGTGGCCAAAATCTTCCCTGCATGTTCCTTTGTCTTCGGATCTGATCCGATTTGAAGTTCCAACCTAATACCCGATCGAGTATAGCTAATACTCGACCGAGTATAGACCAAAATTCAGGATCTTCTTTTGTCTTTGAACTTTTGCACCTTCTCTTCACTTTTTGGGTTCACCAACTGTACTTTGGGTGAACAAAACCTGCTTAAGCTCAGAATATATCTAATCTAACCTATTTACAAGAATTTAACAATCTAATCTATTACACCAAAAGTGTGTAATTTCCAAAGTAAAAGTCAAGCAAAACTACTTAAAAACATAAACATAGAAATGGAAATTACGAACGTATCAGCGTGCGTCCCCCACGCACGCGTGCGTGGCTTCCAGTGATTCATCCGGCTTCTCTGATCCCAATTTGACAAAACTTCCTACATGAAAGTTGTAGACAATGAAGTCCTCCATGCACCACAACTTTCCGAATTGGATTTAGATCATGCCATCAAAGGATATGAATAAAATGGTGGAAGGTGGCATTCTGAAATCGCAACAGCGATTATCTGACTTCATCGTCTGTTTTCACGTTCTTCCTCTCAGATTCTCGCAATGGTGTCTTCATATGATTTGTAGCCCTCGAAGTTGTATTTCAGTTGAGACTTGAATCGTGTCCTTTGGATTCTTCTACAAAGAAATATTCTTTAACTATTGACAGAACGTCATCCCGATCGCAATTTTCAAGCTCTATTCGTCTTCTTTTGATCTCATAGTCAATCCTAGAGCTCTTTTATCATCAAATATCCATTGTGAACCTCCCGGTGACCTCCAAAGATCTCAATTCACTCTCGAATTCTTCTCTAATCATTCCGTTTGCTTCTCAAGCGCCGGTGCTGGGTTTAAATTCCCTGATTTTGACTCCAAAGACATAAAACTCGAACCAACGCCTGGTAACATAACTTGAGCTAAAATTGAGACTTGTAACACCTTAAAGCTAGGAAAACCATCACAAGTCGATCCCAACATGCATCAAATGCGTGTCTAAATATGGACTTATTAGACCACATTTACAACAATTTGGACAATTGAGGGATGTCATTTACAATCTGAGAAATACGAGTTTGACATTTCAATATGGTGACTATTTCAGGTACTAAAAGTGTGATTTTCCCTAATGCCGATGAGGTTGAAAATTTACAATGACCAGAGTTTTTTCGGGTTTTAATTTATATGATTGTTAAAAAATATTGTACCAACCATTGGAACCGGCCCAGTACCACCACCCATAGGCCATAGGCACAGTCTCAGTCCCTTCCCCTGAATCAAGGATCGGTTTGTCTTGGAACCAGGCTGATCCACCTCTAATGGCCTACGTATTGGATAGTTACTTCACACTGTGATAACTTATTGATTTTTTCCTCACGTACATTTTTTTTGGAGCAATGCAGCTTAAATTGATATCAAAGCATTCAGCAGGGAAACAAAAAGATAAAAAGACAACTTTCAACCACCGACCCTCAAACCAGCCTTAGAGCCAAACACCATGGAAAAAGCAATATGCCTAGTTGGTCCTGTAATGGGTCTAAATGAGCCTAACGTGGTTAGAGTAAACCCCTCATCACCCCAACCTAATGCAAGAGTCTGACTGAAATAAGAATAGTAGAAGACAACAACAACAGTGTTCATGCCTACAAAACTCAAAAAGAGTAAAACGAAATTTAATAAAATAAACTGACAGAGCAACCGAATCCATGCTTCAAACATCATCTTCGGCGGTGGCTCAGGAGGGGGACGGATCATCAACCCTTCATCTTGAAACATTCCCTGCAAACCCACCACCACAACTTCCAATGGCATCTCCTTAACCCCTACGATTAGAGCACGAGTGAACCCAGAATCCATGCTTAATGGAGTCTCCCCTATCAAAACCAGTAGCACAAGCGAGGAGACCATAACCCAAGCAAAATAGATCGATCCAAAAATGCTTCTACCTGTTTACTCTACAAAACACCCGAGCCGATGCCCTGCTGCGTTTGAAACCTCCCGAACTTGTCGATCAACAACCTGCGGCGCAGCAGTCCACCAAAGCTCGTGATTCCTTCTCAAAGCCCGCAAGTCTGAAGCCAAAAAACCTGCACAATGATTGAAAAACAAGGGATACCAACGAGTGGAACAAAGGAATTTGCTGAGGCAGAATCCGATTTTCCAAAGAAACCGGCGAAAACTCAAAAGCTGCGCATTCCAACCCTAATTGCTAGGGAGACGACCACCCATCATTTTTACACAAAATATTAAAATATTTCCTCACGTACATTTAAATATTACTCTTTTATTACATTCCATAGCATAATAACAACAAGATAAATATGTTATAAATAGGACTAAAGCATCATAAAAGTGTAAAACAATGAATGTGATTTTTATGTGTGGTGTAATAAGAGTACAAGTATGAGTGAGGGCCGAAAATGTCCTTATTTAACTAAAGAATGAATTAAATGTACATGTATGGTTCTCATTGTGGGATGATATATCCCACGGTATGCGAACTGTACACAGAGAGAAGAGATCTATCAAATCAGACCACAACAAACTTAAATAGATCAAATAAGGGCAAACCAGAATAGAGCAGATCAGAAAACCTCAGTCCAAGTAAATATATCCTAGGAGATCGATCGCGGGCATAAATCTCCTATTAAAATATGCACGAAGTATTAACTTGAGTGCAACAATTTCAAGAGTACAAGTTTATACATATTTTGGATATAATTAAGGTGTCCACAAACCCAAAAATCATGAAAACTCAAATAATGTTAGGTTCTTAATTTGAGAGTGGGTGAGATTACCAATAGTGAAAGAAGATATTAATTATTGAAGATATAATAGGAAGATAATGAAATAGTGTGATAAAATGAAGAATAAATCCAACAAAATACGTGTAATACTTCGTAGTATATTATTTTCAAAATTATTAAGAGTATATAAGATGTCACGTAGGTAGTAACAAACACATAGTACATGTTAAAGAAAAATAGTTTCGCGTTTAATAAATAAAAACCTTCCATATCCATACTTACTTGACAAACCATGTAAATCTCAAAAGATCAACATATAAGTATGGATTTAATTATAAAAAAACAGTCATTGAGCCATGCGTTCCGAGCAATATCAATTAAAAAGTGCTAGCCCACTAGTATTCAACGACAAGGTACATGTAAGCTCCGGACCTCTTGTATAATACTCCCTCCGTCCCGCTAACAATGGGACAAGAGGGAGTAACACGCAAATCAATAAAAAGTGGTTTATGTGGTTCATATTGAATTGATAAAGTAAGAATAAAGTAAGAATGATTTAGAGCCACACAAACTTTGTCAAATTTGGTATGGGACAATCTTAGTGGGACGGACCGATAAGGTAAAACGGGACAATCATAGCGGGACGGAGGTAGTAATAAAATAAGGGTTTAAATTTCCTTTGCACAGCCTTAAGGACAAATGATAAAAATAAAACAACCAAAAAGAATTACCATTGAGTTTTCATTTGTAGGACCGATTCACTACTTATTGATAAACTTCTCAATGGTCATCCATTAACGGGTAATAGTAGTCAAATTCTTCCTACAACAACTAGTCGGTGATAGGGAGGTGGACACTCTTTATTTAACATACTCCGTATTATTGTATTAAAAAAAGAGTGAATCCGTAGATGGACTACTGAGCGGTAGATAGTCGGTCATGAGGGGATGTAGCACTTCAAAGTGTCAGCACAGATCGAGCCTAATCAGGACTGATCCTAACATTTTTTTGGCTCGAATCGAATTTTTGTAAAAGACCTTTGAATAATGTAAAATTTGGATATTAAGATTTGTAAGCAGTAATTTAATTAATATGCCTACATCATATAATTAATCCCACATAGTTGCATGATGTTATTTTGATTAATATTTTTTGTATTGTTGTTATTTTAATAAAATAGAAAAAAAATGTATATATAATACTATAATACAATTATTTATGGGCGCTGATTATTTACCAAATTTTTTAGGCCTGAGGCGATTGTCTCTTTGCCTCAAGAAAGGGTTCGGCCCTGAGCCTAATCAAAAGTTATATATTCCGAATCGAAGCGTGGTGTTGATCCCCATAAGACAACACCACTTAGTAATAAAAATATGTCCAACAATGGATGTTTAATTAGTGCTTTTTCCAGACCTTAAAGGATTATGTCTTATGGGAGGAGTACTCTCGAAGTATTATGTCACATAAATAATGTTATCTTTATTCTATTATCTCAAATGAGAAGGTAATACAATTATTAAAAAAAGTGAGTCTATATCGTTGATACTAGTTGAAACTGAATTAATAAAATAAGAATAAAGTAAAAATTGTTTAGAATCACACAAACTCTTCAAATTTGTGTGTCACAATTTTAACGAATATATCCTAAGGTAATTAATTCCCATAGTGATAAATATCTTTCAGGCACATTAGCAACCGTATGTGAGGGGATATATAGTGAAAAAACTCCATTGAATATGGATTTCTTTATCCTTAAAATGCTTACAACTTTTGTGTGGGGTGTGAATTGGGGGCATATTCGTTCACCTTTTGGATGGAAATTTCCACACATTTTCCGATTCTCATCTTTAGCATTGGAGGCCAGCTTGACCGTTTCAATCCAAAACGGCGGTTAGCAAAGCTAAAAGAGGCCTAGAGGCATGAGCCACTTGACAGCATGAGAGAATTTGTTTCAAATAAAATACATTTTGTGGCTGACATATGAGTAGACATGACAATGACAATGCGTCGGGCAGACTACCCGCAGGACCCGGACCCGGACCCGCTCCGCACCACGACACGCACAGCTCGATGTTGGCCCATGACCCGCCCCACACAATAATCTAATAGCTAGTTAACATTTCTAGTTTTGTGAAGTCATTATAGCTTAAATTGTACTTTAAGTTTATCTTCAAATAATTATAAAAAAAGAATATAATAAATCAAAGTCACAATAAAAAAAATTAAGAAAAACTAATTTAGACTAATATAGTTAACTATTTATTTATGAATAAATGAATGTATAAATGCTAAATATAAAAATACATTGACAATTAACCTTTCATCTAGTTCAAAATATAAATATTAATATATTAAATTATCAAGGAATTCATTAATTACTACTCAACCATATATACATATATGTGTGTGTATTTATATATTGTGTGGGGCGGGGCAGGCCGGGCCGGGCCAGCATCGGTCAATACTAATATCCGAACCCGCCCCATCGTATGTACGGGGCGGGGTGGACCCGCCCCATTTGCAAGACGGGGCAGGGCGGACTCGCCTCAAATATCTCGGGGCGGGGCGGATCTCTACGGGTTAGTTTTTTTTTATTTACATGGCGTGTAAATGCTTTATACAAATTGATGTCCACAATATGTGAAATATTTGATTCAGATCTTATTATTATAGAAGGTATTCATATTAATGTATAAATTTGATAACCAATACGGATTCGATTCAACTATCTATTCAACATTTGATTTGATTAGATATTCATTTCGTATTCAAAAATTTAGTCTAAAGTTTAAATTACTATATAGAAATTGCTCTAAATAGGAGTAAAAAAGTTTTGAAATTCCAAAATAGGAGTATCATGTTTTTTATTCCTTGAAAAGGAGTAAATTTCTGCCACGTTTTGCATTACTAGGCTTTGAAATTAAACATGACATTTTTTCCAAACTTGGCAGATTACTCCTAATCAGGGAATAAAAAACATAATACTCCTATTTTGGAATTTCAAAACGTTTTTGCTCCTATTTAGGGAATTCTCTCATTACTATATATATTATTCTAAAAAGAAGTCATGTATTGTTCAACGTATTTTTTTAAAAATGTTTTATAAAAGAGAAATTTGACTTTACACTTCACTTTTTGAATAGTTTTGCGGAACGGTGCACCTCATTTTTTTAAAACTTTTAATTTGTACCACTATTTTCCCTACTTGTGATTGGTGCTATATATGAAGTCCAAGTGTTATCCTCATATGTTGTGTGGTGGACGATTTTGACCATCTATCGCCTCACACTAGCCTATGCTACGTTTGAGACTTGGAACCACATGTACTCTAAGCTAGAAACAAGTACACAGTTTAGGGCCATATATCATGGGACACATTTTGACCATCTATCGCCTCACACTAGCCTATGCTAAGGAATGTTAAATAAGTCATTATCAAACAATGACGTTATTACTGTACCAGATTACACACCCACAAGGTCGGTCCTAGAGGAGGCATCACAGCGACCGCCCTAGCTCCGAAAATAATACAACAAAAATAGGCCTAATTTTTTTCCTCCGTATATTATGTGAGTATGCTTCTTCTTTTTTTTCAGCTGAATTAATTAGGCCTAATATTTAAATTTTGTTGAAATTATGAAAAAAATAGAACATAATTAAAATGTTTTAAATGCAGCCAAGTTTAAGAAATGAATACACATTAATTTTAAGTACGAGCTGTTGTAGTTTTTAAAGCAATAAATCAATAAAAGACACGTCTATTTAGTCTTCACATCTTTTTAGCTTTTAATGTTTTTTATTCCTTTTAAGAGAGTATTGATGATTTTGTTTCACATTGTTTTGCGAGAAGAGACTTAAGTAATATTTTTTCTTTTTACGTAATACTTGTGTTCTTACGTTTGCTCAAATATGTAATTTAAATAATAGTAAAGTGATTTTGGCCTTTATTTTATGACCTATATTTGATTATTTTGTTATAATTCATATTTTAAATATGTATAGTTTATGGTTTATCTTGTGTATAAGCTCAATAAATTATATCTCACCTATAGGCCCATAAACGGGCAGGACCGGCCCTGCACACCCAACTCTATTCTCCTTACTCATCAACTGTCGTGTTGAATAAACGTACATACCTACTCGCACCAACAGCTCAGTTGATTGAGTGATGGGAAAGTTGGAAGAATGATCAAGGATTGAATCCCGCAGCGGACGTGTGAAGGTTAAAGCTCCTGCGTGCTGGGCTGGACCTCTGATGCGCACGAGAAAAAGGTCAACCATCATTGGACCGACTGAGTCATCGTGACTAATATCCTCCCAAAAGTCTTGTCAAGTCGGAGCATGATGGGCCTTGGGTTGGGGATTCAACCTTTTGGAAGAAGAAATAAACGTACATACCTTTGATACATTGAACCTTCCTCGATCTTTCTCCCCTAAAAGTTTAGGACATACCCTACAAAGGTCCCATACTTATCTAACCATATTCGGTAGTGAGGAGGGTCCCAGCAGGCCAAACCTAAATAAGATTATTCACCCACCCTTGGGGTAACTCCACCCATCATTTATGAAAAGAAATGAAATGACCCCGTGGTTAGGTCCATATTCTTAAATCCGGCGGATATGTGTGTCCCTTACCTTCAATTCCGATGATTTTATATTAATACTATTACTCTATTACATAAAAGAAAATATCACTTTGAAAAACATGAAAGTATTGACAAACGTTCACTACAACACAGATATGACATGCATAAATGAGTTATCCACAAGTCTATTGAACAGAAGACTAATAGAGAATCAGGTTAATTACACTGCCCCATAATGATATTGTGGGCATATTTCAGGATTTGAGACGATCCCTCTAAAAAAGCCCTAATAAGAGTTATTAGAGTCTCAGTACCTTCTCTCAAAAAAAAAAGTTTAGTACCTATATAAAGTCTCACTTATCTTTTCTTGAATGTCCTTAAAAAATTTAAGTCAACTTTTCTTATTTGGTAAATAAAACAGTGCAAGTGTCAAAGAGTGTCAAAACAATATCATTTACTCAATATGAATGCAGTTCAAAGTGGAACATTAAATAGGGACGTACGGAGTATTATAATAGTGGGATACCATCACAAAAGAAATGATTACATATTTATGACTATAATAAAGATTATATACAAAAATGTGACTAGTGTAGTAATGGAATCTTGGTAACTTATATTTACTTTTTAAATTTAGATTACAATGACACTACATTGTAGTAATTATTAGTTATATTTTTGTAAATATGTTTTATTTTAATAATATTTTTGAAAAAACCCCATCAAAAAATATTGGGATAAAGTGTATAGAAGATATTATCCCTTCATCCCATAATTAAATTCATAGTTTAACTTTTACATTCCTCTAGGTGAAAGTTTGTCTCTAAATTCTCACAGTTCTTTTCGTAAATTCTAAATATGTCACAATTTATACTTATAATATCTACAATAAATTAATATTTGGATTATATATATATATATATATATATATCAATGAAATATATATGAAATTGATATTATGTGATAAAGTAATGTAAATTTTGAATAATTAATGATCAAATTAGTACTAGTATATGATACTCCATATTTTGTATGTGTAATGTGTTCTAGTTTGAACAGTCCGGAAATTCTCTTTTTATTACTGAAGATATGATTGTAGTGATTCTTTTGGCACTGTGCACTGTTTTTTATTTGAATTATTCTTTGGCACTGTGTAGATGTGTGTTCTATTTGTACTCTATATTTGTATTTTACAACTATTAAAATTTAGTGTAGTATAGTTTTTTCAAGATCTGATTTGGTTTAGTCTAATGTGTTTATGTCGGATTTGATCTGATTTAATTAAGTATGCGACTGAAACTAATTCAATTACTTATGTTAAAAGGAAGTACACTCAACAAATAGAAACTTATTTATCGAATAAGAGAATAGAATATTATTTAAAACATCCAAATAAACTATGAAGCTTATTAAACGATGGAGAGTGTAAACCTAGTGTTTCCCATAAAATAATTTGTTATTTTCCAATCATTAAAGGCATATAAGTCCGAGTAGGTTTGATTAATTATAGGGAAAAATTTCTTCAATATTAATAAATTAAAGATATGTATTTTTCTAATGTATGAGTATATAAGTTTTTTTCGAGTGTATATGACAATTAATCTATAATAATGGTGTGATGGATATAGGTGAAACATGGAACTGACTAAAAAATAGGAAGAAACATTGAAATGCATGAAATTGGAGGGTGACATGCATACATTATTTTAGGAACAAAATACACGTAGTCATATATAGGAAAAAGACATATCTTTGAGTAATAGTGAATGTAATTTTCTCTTAATTATATAATATAGCTTATACTGCATTTTAAAATAATTATAAATAAAAAGTATTGGCCATCATTAAATATCCGAAACGAGTCCGATCCAATAATAATCTCTGTCTTCTTTTCAGAATCATCTCATATAAAGATTTTGGAGGCCCTTCTCTAGATAATGAATTGAGCCATGTAAAAGAGTAAAAATAATATTATACAATAATGTAATTAAACTTCAAGAAAATATAAGTTTTATATTATTAATAAAAGCACAAAAATTCGATCATCTTAAAATAATATTACAAGTGGGTGAGCTTTCATTTGAAAAGGATGGTACCCGTTCTAAATTACTACTCCCTCCGTCCCGCTAACAATGGGACAAGAATGAGTGACACACAAATTAATAAAAAATAGTTTATGTAGTTGATATTGAATTGATAAATTAAGAATGATTTAGAGCCACACAAACTTTGCCAAATTTGATATGGGACAATCTTAGTGGGACGGACCGATAAGGTAAAATGGGACAATCATAGCGGGACGGAGGTAGTATTACTTTTTATTTGTCCAAAAGGTTGAATCCCCACCCTCACGCCCCCCACGCCTTGACCCGACAGAGCACATGGGAGGTTGTAAATCACGGTGACTCAATCAATCTTAACGGTTGTAGGCTTTATAACCATGAGCACTAAAGGTCCAGCACATCACATAGGAGTTGTGACCTCCACACGATAGCTGCGGGTTTTAATCCTTGGTCATTTGTCCAAATTTTCCATTGCTTTACCAGTTGAGCTACCCTTACGGGTCTAAATTACTATTATTGACTACACCGAAGGGAGTATGCAAGTAAACTCCCTCTACTACACACATGCAGCCTCTAGTTTACTAGATAGGGCTATACCTTGAAAGGCTCGAATCGTTAACATAAGTAGAAAATGAGAAATTACGTGACGCATAGTTAGCTACTTTTGTAAGCTTGTACATAAAAAATACACCATTTATTAGAAGAGAAAATTATCCACCATATGACTAAAACAATATGACTTTCCCAATATGTGATTCTATAGTTATTATTCCCGATAGATGACTATTACTTATCATCTCACGTGCATTATCATTCTCTCTTTTTTAATATTCCAACGACTGCCCTATGCATTAAGTATATGAAGTATTTAGTTGTTCCTATTTAGTCGCCTAACTGATATGCACGACTAAATGCCTACATATTTTTAATTTTAGGCACAACTAAAGTACCAATTACCTAGGGTGTCTATGAATTAGTATTCCTAAAAATAAGGAGTTAATTTAATATGGTAACCGCTTCCTTAATTATTGGTATGCACTTGCACTTTTTATATTTTTGGAACTCATGATCGATTCTATTCCTAATGCATGCGTATTTTTAATTTTAGGCATAACTAAAGTTATTCTCATCCATGCCATTTACTGTCCTCTTACGTAATTACTGCCCTATTACACATTTACTTCCTTTTTATGTTTACTGTCTATTTCAGTTATGGATCATATATTGAATCAAGGATTTACTGACGAATATAAATATTATATTTATTGTCCTTAAGTTACTGCCTATGTCATATGTCAATATAATTGTCATTACATAACTGTCATTTGTAAATTAATGTTATTGTCAGAATTTATTGCCCATTTATTTATTGTCCTCTAATTAGAGCATCCACATTGATGCTACTTAGCTTGAATAAACAAATTTTTATGACATTTAGATTGACACATAGATTTTTTCCAAATAATCTCATACCTTCAAAATTATATCATTCATTATCTCAAAATAATCAGATCTTTTGTGAGTCCTGCACCCAATAATAAATACTACTTTTACAATAATCTTGAGATAATCTGGATTCATATTTCAATCCAGGATTATTTTGTCAAATAATCTCACCAAATGATCCCCAACATAATCTGCCACATCAACAACTTAATCCTCAAATAATCCTATGAATGAGGATGCCCTTACTGCCTATGCATACCAGTCAACATCTACTTCCATAATTATTGGCGCATGTTTCTCAAACCGTAACTCTTCTCTTTCTCAATGCTTATTTAATTATAAGGGTATTATTGTTATTTCCCTAATTATACCATTCATGTGTCCATGATTTTAATGATATGCAGTCCTACGAAACATACAAAACATACTTAGTCATACATTAGGAAAATTACTATGTTTTAGACTTTTAGTAATATCTAAGTATTTAACCCTTAAGAGAAGTATGCCGCTTAGAATATTACATAATACTACCTAATTGGGAAAAATCAAATGTATGATTACGCACAAAAAAATTATGGAATCTGCACGTATTTGGCACGAATTGATTTCATATCAAATAGCTCTTACAAAATGATTTTGGCATGAATCTGGCATATTTCTACCAAATCTTTCATGAATCTTTCAAATCGCCACCAAAAATATTTGTTAATCCCGTGTTTTTTGTAGCTGCATATTAATTTGAGGTGATATTGTGAATTCCTTTATTTTTTGTTGTTACGGATCTCATCAAAATTCGGTTGTCGCATATTTCGTGGCTTCTTCTCACTGGCTGGTTAACCGTCTCGTGTCCGTATGGATGAATGAGAATCGTGGAGTTGGAAAATGCTTCTCAATTCTCATCCATCTCCCATTCTTTTATGGTCAGTCAACATTTCACCATTAAATGCAAAGAGGTCATAGAGCCACAAACTTTTAGTGTGAAACTCACGTGATCGGCTCTGTGGCCTTGGTTGTGACAAGTTATGAGTTTATATCCATTCCTATTTGACTATTCTTCATATATTAAGCTAGTGAACTTCATTCAAAAAAGAAGCTAGTGAAATAAAATATTTTCTCTATCGAGTAATTTTGTCTCATCTTTTCCTTTTGTTTTGTCACGCTAAGATTATCACATAGTACCTACATCCCAATTTAACTAGCCATCTTTAATTTTTCCAGTCAAAAATGGTAAACTTTGACCAATTATTTTAACTAATGTATTTATTTATACAAAATTTAATACTTTATACTTTTATGATAGTATTTTTAACAAAAAACATTTTCAAATCATTTTCATATTATGAATACTTTATCTATATAAACATATAATCGGTCAAAGTTAGAAGTCATTGACTTGAAATGTCAAGTTTGGCTAACTAAAATAGAACGTAGGGAGTATTAAATTAGATAAAATTTGTGTTGTTGTAAATCATTCTTGCATTATTCTTACTTTATTAAATCAATACTAATCATATAAACTTGTTTTTATTAATAACTGCAATATCTTCTCATGTTCCAATGTTAGTGTAACTTGGTAGGATTCTATTTAAAAGGGGGAAAATGTACAAATATAGCCCTGTAGTATGGGTGTGAAAACAAATATACATCTGTTCTATTTTTCGGAACAAATATACCCCCGAAGTGTATGTGGAAGTGCATATATACCCCTTAACTTTTAAAGGTGCAAAAATACACCTCATATTGATATGAAAGAGCAAATTTACCCTTATTGACTTTAAATTAATAAAATAAATTTCAAAAAACATCAAAAATAAATTTTAAATTCGAAATTAAAAACTAAAAAAAAAAAATGAACTTGTGTCCCATTCTCCCTTTTATTGTTTGAATATCACAATTTAATATTGTTAGTATAAAATATTATTTCAAACATTTACTATATATTTAAGTTTCTTTCAAAAAAGTGTTAACATATGTGTTGCAATGTAAAAAATATTAATTTTTTGTATTCTTTGCACTATAAAATTACATATTTTGGATGATGATAAATGGTCTAAAATTACATAACGGTGAATTTAATTTTATTAAGGTTAAACAAAATCAAAGAATGTTATTTCAAAAAATGTAACAATGTGTTCAAAATTTAGCAACAAGACTAAAATTAAAATTAATGAATTTGATGTGCTTCATTTACTACAGAAAAATAATAATTTTGCAATTTAAAATTAAAGAATTAATATTCTAACATAATAATAAATCTATTTTTAAACTCCGAATTTATAATTTATTTTTGGTGTTTTTGAAATTTATTTTATTTATTTAAAGTCAATAAGGGTAAATTTGCTCCTTTATAAGAACATGAGGGATATTTTTGCACTTTTTAAAAGTTCGGGGGTATATATGCACTTCAAAATATACTTTAGGAGTATATTTGTTCCGAAAATAGAACAAGGGTGTATTTGTTCTCACACCCATACTATAGGAATATATATTTGTACCTTTTCCCTTTAAAAACTAATGAGGTAAAGGCATTCATTAAAAATGAGACTTTTATACTAAGCCTTATTGAATATGATCGTACACATTACTATTACAATTGTGCATTTAGGATGTGATACTACAGATGTATCAAACAGTCCTTGTTAGAATCAAGGGTAAACTCCAGTAAGAAAGAAAAATTACTCGGGAGATAAGAGAAGCAATAGTAATAGTTTTCTAACTGTCTTCCTTGGGTCCACTGCCCTGGGAGTTAAATACAACTAGCTTCAGTTATAATTTAGTAATACTGTACTGCTAATATACTACTTAATTCAAGACATAATCATTCAAAAGAGTGTGGAGTTTCTTCTGGCGGTTGGACTATCTGAGGTGGGTTGGAGGATGATATGAGGTACTATGTTTCAGCTTCGACCCACTAAGTTCGAACAGTTTACCCCAAAAGTGGTTGAGGAATAGAGGATCCCGATCTGAGATGAGTACACTCAGAAATCCATGCTATTTGAAAACCATATCAATGAATAGGTGGGCTATGTGAATGGCGTTAAACTTGACAGGAAGAGCTCCAAAATGAGCGAATTTGGTGAGGCGGTCAACTACAACCATAATGGCAGAAAATCCATGGGATGGTGGAAGCCTTACAATAAAATCCATTGTGATCTCTTTCCAGACTTGGTCTGGAATTGGAAGAGGTTGTAGCAGTCCAGCAGGGGCCTTGGTAAGGTATTTGGTTTGCTGACACACCAAGCATGTGGTTACGTAATCTTCCACTGTTTGGCGCATGTTTGGCCAGTAAAAGGAGGAAGACAACCTGACCATCGTGCGTTTAATGCCATAGTGAACAGACATCGGAGAGGAGTGAAACTCGCGAAGCATATCCTTAATCAACGACGAGTGAGGGATCAAGTAATATCTCAATTTGTAAAGGAGGATCCCGTTGTTGCATGAGTAATCTGATGAGAGTTCTCCAACATTCAATTGTTCGTGGACACGAGAAAGGCCATCTGCAGCAGCATTATTGACCCCGGGTTTGTATTCAATGTGAAAATCAAAACCTAAGAGTTTACTGACATACTTATATTGTTCAGGAGCTAGTACTCTCTGATGGAACAGCTCTTAAGGCTCTTATGATCTGTTCGGATGATGAAGGAGTTGCCCAAGAGATATTGTCACCACTTACGTACTACTTCAGTCATGGCATAGTGCTCTTTAATATAAGTGGAAGCAAGTTGCAGTTTGGGCTCGATTTTCTTGCTGAAATATGATATAGGTTGCTCTTGCTGCATCAGAACTGCCCCAACTCCCACATTGGACACAGTAGTTTCCATAACAAAAACCTCTGTGAACTTTGGTAGCCTTAAGACAGGGGTAGTAGTAAGCATCGCTTTGGGTTTCTGAATGGATTTAGTGGCCATCTCTATCCATGAAAATTGTTCTCTTCGCAGCAAATCTGTTAGGGGAGCCGCTATTGTTGCGTATCCTTTGATAAAATGCCTATAATATCCTGCTAATCCTAGAAACCCCCGAAGTTGTCTAACTATCTTCGGAATTGGCCACGAAACCACTGTTTCCACATGCACACCATCTTTTGCGATAATATGCCCCAAATATTCAATAGATTCCTGACAAAACACACATTTTGTCAATTTTAGGTAAAACTTATGTTGTAGCACACAAGATAGTACTTGACGTAAGTGTCCCAAATGTTCCTCCATACTCTTGCTGTATACTAATATGTCATCAAATAAAACTGTGACAAACTTGCGTAAGAAAGGGGGAAATATTGAGTTCATCGCTGCTTAAAATGTAGATGGAGCGTTTGTCAACCCGAATGGCATTACTAAGAACTCAAAATGGTCGTCATGAGTGGAGAATACCGTCTTACTGATATCACAGTTATGGATGCGTATTTTTTATACCCGTCCTTAAATCCAATTTGGTGAAGATGGAGGCCCCTCTTAATTCATCGAACAGTTCATCAACAGTGGATATTGGGAAGTTATCCCAAATGGTGACTGCATTCAGAGCCCGATAGTCCACAAAAAATTGATAAGTACCGTCTTTCTTACGAACTGGTAACACCAGAGAGGAGAACGGACTTTTGCTAGGTCGTATGATACCTTGCTCCAACATCTCTTTAACCAAATTTTCCATCTCACTTTTCTGAAAATGTGGGTAGCGGTAAGGGCGTACATTGAGGGAAGGTGAAACTGGTTTGAGTATTGACGGTTGATGGTTACCGAGAGAGCTTATGGGTTTAATTGGTATATAGCATAAACACAATCAACTTCATTGGCCTCCACCGCTGCTTCCAACCTAGCAAAAGTTATCAGTTGAATGTTTGTTGCAGTTTCACCTCGTACTGTCACCATTTTCCCATCATGTTTGAACTTCATGGTTAAGTTCGCATAATCATGTGCCACGGTCCCGAGACTCTATAACCAGTGAATTCCCAATACCAAGTCAGGTCCAGCAATGGGTAGGACATGAAGATCCATGTGGAAAGTAGTGCCCTGCAATGGTACCTTGACATTTGGACTACAATATTGGCACAGAAGCGTGTCACCATTGCCGATATACACTTTGAATGGTTTAATTGAATGTGTAGGTAGTTTAAGGGATTTAGTTGTAGACGGCTTGATGAAGTTATAGGTGCTCTCGTTATCAATCATGACTAAGAACCTTTGCGCGTTAATCTCACCCCAAATGAGTAGGAAGCGAGGATTGGCATGTCCAGAGAGGCTATTCAAGGCTGAAAATGTCTCCAGAGATTTCTTCACTTTCAGTTTCATGCGGGTCTGGATCAGAACCTTGATATTCCTCGTTTTCCGGCTCAGGTGCAGCATTTAGCAATCAGAACTTACTCTGACATTTATGTCTCGGGGAATATTTCTTGTCACAGTAAAAATATAGGCCTTTTTCTCGTCGTGCTTTCACGTCTGCCGCACTCATCTTCCGGATGGATGTGGTGTTGCCGGTGTTTTGAGGGGAAGAAGTTGGTGTGGGTAGAATCCCTTTAGTTGTCGAGTTGGATACACAGTTAGGTACGAGGCTTCCTGTGATGCCAGTGTTACATGTTCTAGGCCTCGGCCCTAACGCGGACCTTAGTTCACTCCTTTGTGTGCAAGGCGATTCTCCGCTTGGGTTTCCTCATACCATGCTTCATACGCCTTAGCCAATTTGAAGGCTTCCAGAAGTGTTTGAGACTTGGCTATCTACAACTCACGTTTCAATCCTGGCTTTAACCCTCCCACGAAGAAGCAGATTAGCAAGGATTCCTGAATTCCAGTGACCTTGTTCATGAGCCGCTCGGCTTGAAACTCAACGATTGTCCCTCTTTGTGTCAGTATAGCTATCTGAACCTGATGATCTTCGAACTGTTGGTTACCAAATTGTTGTTGAAGTTTTTCTAGGAAATCATGCCATCCATATATGAGATTGTTTCGTTTTGTCCAACGATACCACTCGGCAGCGTCTTTCTCCAGACAAAATCCAGCTATCTGTAATTGTTGATCCTCATGAGTCTTATGAAAATCAAAATACTTCTGAATGCTAAAGATCCATTGGTGCGGTTCAGTTCCGTCGAACGTAAGTATGTCGAGTCTCATGGAAGCCGAATAAGGCAGTGTATGTGGGGCTGAGGGAAGCTCTGTTCGTCTCCAGCAAAGTTGTGAATTTGTGTCTTCCAATATAAAGCTATCAGGAGGTCTACCCAGACTGGTAGAGGGTTTTTCCTTGTCGTGGCCACTCTGAAACCATGCCTCCATTGTTGCTGCTAGGGCAGTGATTTGCTCTCCTAATTGAAATTGAATTTTGGTCTTTTGGGAAGCCATTTGCTCGCATATTTGGGTTTGGAATCTGTCCAGCATGTGCTGCAGAGAGGTTAGGTTGAAGAAATTTCTCGATGTTCCCGTCATTCTGTAGTTAGTGGTTCAATGAAAGCACCAATGATACTATAGATGTATCAAACACTCCTTGTTAGAGTGGTAAACTCCATTAAGAAAGAAAAATTACTCAGGAGATAAGAGAAGCAATAGTAATAGTTTTCTGACTGTCCTCCTTGGGTCCACTGCCTTGGGAGTTAAATACAACTAGCTTTAGTTACAATTTAGTAATATCGTATTGCTTATATACTACTTAATCCAAGACATAATCATTCAAATGAGTGGGGAGTTTCTTCCGGCGGTTGGACTGTTTGAGGTGGGTTGGAGGTGTGTGAGGGGAAATGTGAGCATCATGGGTAGGTCCGGTAACTGCCGTATCAGGGTGTTTTTAATTACACTCAAATTTCTACACTACGTAATTTGAAATTTGAATCAACCAAAAAAAATTAGAAATTTGAATTTAATCCGAGTAAATAACAAAGACTCGAATGAGAAAGAGTTCTAGAACATAAACCCACATCAAATATCAAAATTTGAATTAGTTGAAATATAAATATAATTTGCTGATGTTTAAGGTTACTACCTAAATGAGACATTTATTTGATTTAAATTGAAACATTTCAATTCTATCCATATGAGTGTACAAATATAAATGCTATAGATATAAATTTTAAGGGATTACTGTTAAACAAACAAATTATGCATACAAGTAAAATAAAAAGATAAATAAGGGGATCGGAGAATGAGTAAAATGGCTTGGACTCAATGTGATACACCATTAAATGTTTCTGTTACACTTTTTCGTGATGCCTGAAAACTTCGATTTATTTATCAAGTTGTCATTACAGTTTTGATCAAATCTAGTGCATTATTGAATTAGTTTGAGACACTATATCTCAAATTAATGCACCGGATTAATTCTCATTTACGTTTTATTTGATCCATACATAGAGAGAATGTGTGTGTGTGTATTAAATAAAATTAAATTTATTAAAAAAGTGAAACGAAAAGTACGAGGAAACAGACATAAATAAACTAAAAAGAAAATAAACTAGACAATAATACCCAACCCAAAAGTATATCACGGTCCCTCTCAAAATGCTCTTTAACCCTTAATCAAATCTTCATAGCTTCGTTCTTGATTGAGATCTTTGATCGTTGATTATTCTTTCTCATTAGATGTGATCGTTGATTATTCAAACCCTTATTCATACTTCTCATTAGATGTGATCGTTGATTATTCTTTCAGTATAATCTTTATTGGGAGTTCAAATTTTGAGTTGGCGGGCAATTTTCTCGTGTGACCAACAAAGTTTTTTGACAAATAAACTCATTGGTATCGGAGTCCAAAGGTTCCCCACGGTCGAAATGGAAACTCTCTTCTCGTTCTTCGGGACATGACCAATAAATTCATTCCCCAAGAAAATTGTCGATCCGATGATGGAAATTAAATCACCGACCAGGAAGCTCCCTCACGCCGCACGTGCATGTGAGTCACTGATCTAATCCCAAAATTCCCATATATATAGGATGCACTTCTAATGAGAACCATGCCTAAAGTGATAACCGTGAGAACACTGTTTTCAATTCAATATGATACATTATAACGTTTGTACGTTACACTTTTTCAAAACATGACAACATCAAATAAATACGGTGGCAAATTAAATTCGTAAATATTCAGTCAATACGAAAAAGTGTAACGTACAAACATTATTGTGTATCACATTTAGTTAAAAGTGATGTTCTCTCGATTCTGACGTTAAGCATGTTTTAAATTAGAAACATCTCTAACGATGTAAGAATGTAAGATATCATTTTGTTTTCCTTAATACGATACAACTTTACCTATTTGAAGTTTGAAGTTTCGTGTGTCGATCAGCGTGTTATCATTGATCAGTTGTGTTAAATGTAAATTACAAACAAAAGGGGGTGTTTGGCAATTGGCTGATGTCTGTTGGCTGATAGCAGTTTGTGTTGGTTGATAGACGACAACTGATTTAGTTGGCTGTTTTGATCAGCTGATAGTATTAGCAGTTTATAAATTAATGTTTGGTTAAATGGTTGCTTAAATTTAGCTCATGATTTGTAAAATGATTGTTAAGGTCATAATTTTTTTCTTTAATTTACATTGCACATTATATTTTTACATACTCCGTGTAATACTACGTATACAATTATAGTTATTGTTAAGGATTTTCCATTATATAGTTCTTTCCCTCTTCTTCTATTTCACACGACACCGGGTCAATCAGCAATCTTTGGAAAACAATTCACCGAAAATTGGTTTATAAAGAGATCGAGCTATAAGCTCAAGTCCCTCCTACTCTTCAAACCCACTCAAGATATCAGCTATTAACCTATTATCGGACAAATTCACCTTCATCGGTATTGAGAGCTTCACAAAGCAAGAGCGAACTGAATCGTTAATTGGTGTACCAGTAGACGTATTGCTGCCCAAATTCAGCTATAAAATTTCTCTAAACTTTGTTAACCAAGTTTTGAAATTTCCTTGACCAAGTTTGTCCGCCGGTGAGCTTCTTTAACCTTTACGAATATGAAGAAGAGGACCCAGAGAATAATCATACGGAAGAGAAAGGGGATGGGTAGACGAGGAATATTATAATTGAAACCGAACAGCCAAACCAAAAGCTTTTATGGCTTTTTCTATTTTGGCTGTTTGGGATAAAAAGCCATTTGAAAAAGTCATTTACCAAAAACCCTCGTTAGCTGTTAGATCTAGTCAAAAAGCCAATTCATGGTCAAGACAACCAAAAATTGGCTGATACACTATCAACCAAACACCTCATAAGGGTGTTTGGTTAGCGATCTATTAGCCATTTTTGGCTGATTTGACTTATTTCGACCTTTTGACCAGGTCAATCGGCTATTAAGAGTGTTTGGTTATTTGGCTTTTTCACTTAGTTTTTTGTCTGGAACAGTCAAACTTCAAAAAGCCAATTATTATACTCCCTCCGTCCCATAATTAACTTCGGTTTTGACTGGGCACGAGGATTAAGATAGTGGGATTTGTGTGGTGGAGAGTTGTGCAGAGAAATGTGTAAGAATGATTGTGAACCACATATTCTTTATCAAAAAAGGAAAGAGGAGATAAATTTGGGACGGATCGAAAAGGAAAGAATGAAGATAATTTCGGGACGGAGGGAGTAGCGTTTAGGCTTTGGCTTTTCGTAATTTGACGTGAAATTCCTATTCTACCCATCCTTCGGTTTCTCATTCTCTTCCGATACACTGCCTTCTCTTTATCCTTCACTACTCATGTGTTTAATGGAACCCCACTCGGCCTAAAAATCTTCCGGCGAAGTGTAAAAAGCAATGGTGAGAGTCAAGGTGTAAAGTTCAATCCCATTTTGAATTTTTCTGTTTCGATATACATTTGGAAATGATGTTAGTCAAGGTTTGTCCTAAGAATAATTCTGAGAAATGCCTAACGCAATTGCGCTCAGCTCTTGAGATCGTTAAGGTTTATCTTTATGCATCATGACCTCCAGATTTTAGAAAAGCTCTTGAAATATATTTTCCATTTTTTCTGCCAAACTTTTCTTTAAATATTTCTACTTATGTGTAATGTTATATATTTACATACAATTCAATTTATTAACCATAATACGAGTATTATTCTTCGGAAAAAGTTCATAATATTATCATACTTATTAAACTTATTAATTCGTGAAAAACAATGTTTAAAATAATTAGTTCATGTGCTAATACTTTTTTATTTAAAAAACGATTTAAGTAGTGCCTTTAAAAGTCATTTAACGAGTTATCAGCTGATTCTAAATAGTCATTTAATCAAACATCACTTTACAAACTGCTAAATCTTTCAGGTAATTGAAACAACCAATAGAATATGCTGTCATTAATCAACCAACAGAGTTAACAGCCAAAAGCGAATTGTCAAACACCCCATAATTAGTACATGTAATGTGAGGCTAGCTACAGCATGCATCCACCATATTCCTTGTATCACTATAGCAAAAAAATAGCAAAAGGAAATACTCCGTACATAAAATAAGAAATACTCCGTACATAAAAATATTTCTCCAAATAGGAGTTAAAATAATGTGAAATTTTAAAAAGGACAACTATTTTTTCCCATAAGTTAGAGTAAATCCATTAATGTTATCCTAAAATTGCATTGTCATATTTTGAGATTAGTGTCAAAATTGATACTACCTCCGTTCCAAATTGATTTACAAAATTAACTTTTCTAGGTCAAAATTTAATTAGGATGTCAATTTTTAATTATACTCTAATTAGGAGTTTGCAACTTGAAAATATTTTAATGTAGTTTCTGAATATGTAAATTTTAATTATGAAAAATTGAATTAATTATCAATATGGAGGATTTAACTTTAACATTGGCTGACAAAAAAATTGTTGACTTTGCAAATTAATTTGGGATGGAAGGAGTACTACGTAATATTTTTTAATCATTCGTATACTTATATTCGAGTTGGACCTAGTCCACGGTCTCGGACCGGTTGGGACCTGAAGCAGCCGATTCAGGATTGGACCATACTGGTTTTCTAGTTCATTCTTGAGCTACCATCGGTCGCGTTCCTCACCGGCGCCGGTCCCAATTAGGATATTTGGGACCGAAACCGGTCCAATTAATCTCGATTTGATTTTTAATTTATTTTATTATTTATTTTTACATTTCAAGACTAAGGAGCATTTTAATAGAGCTATAAATTCATTTAAAAGCTAAAAAAGGTATAGGACCGAGGGGGTCGGGAGAGTTTAAAACATATAAACATAAAAATAAAAATAAAAACCTGGAACGGAATTAGATCGGATCCCATGGACCTAACTCGTATGTAGAGACTAAAACACGATGTTCCTATTTTGGTCTATGGTTAATTATTATGCTTGCATGTGTTTCAAAAAAAAATTGAATCTCATGTACTGTATATATTTTGTTTTCCTTCAAGAAAAAGTATACTAATTAGTCATTGTTGATAAAAGAAATTTATTACTTCGTATTAAGCACATTTAAAATACTACGTACAAAAGTGAGTAAGAATAAAGATAAGATGCCATTTTAGCCGTACATTATAATGATCGGAGAGTAAATTATTGTGTCCCTCTTTCTCCATCAACTTATATATCCACTCATTAAGATGGATTATTAAAAAATCTGTTCATTAATTATATTATTCAATATCATGCACAATAATTAAAAATAATAAGGTTATTTGAAGGAATATATGTACTAGGGTTTTAAGGATGAAGATAATGGATCCCTCAATCAGATCAAGCTTTGAAGTGATAGTGTTGTACGTACAATATAATCAGTCCTGCACTGGCCGGCTACATGCATGTGTTTGCATGAAAAACAAACACAAAAATCCGAAACTGGAGAATGAATCGAAAGTACTGAGAGCTAAGATAGATGTGTCCAATTGAAACTTATAATTAATTATGAGTGCTCACCTAGGATTATTGCCCTAAAATCAGCCACTTGCCTTCTACAGCTCCATACGTTTTAACATACTCCCTCTGTCCCAATTTGTTTTGCAAAATCAACATTTTTTGGTCAATTAATAATAAAAGTCAACCTTTCGTATTGATAATTAATTCAATTTTTAATAATTAAAATTTACATATTCATAAACTACATTAAAATATCTTCAAAGTTGTAAACTCCAAATTAGAACATAATTAAAAATTGACATCCAAATTAAGTGAACAAAACGAGATGTTTGACTAAGAAAAGTCAAATTTGCATCTCTTCTTACAGGTTTTATTTTCCTATAAATAAGTAATTTTCATTCATCTAGATAAATTCATGCAATCACAACGAACGCTTTTATTATTTTAATCTACATATCAAGTCAAAACGAAAGATAATAATAATATACTACGTAATAAAGGCATAAAGCTCTTTTTTAATGTATTTTTGCCTAGCTATATCAAAATGAGCAGCATTCACAGATTCACTCATTTCCTTTTAAGAAAATTATTACTACGTGATTTGTATTTCTTCTGTGTAGTGTGTGATTCATTTTAACCTAAATCAAACACCACACTTAGTAAAATATATGATTCGGGCAGGTTAAATTTTTTCTTTCATTTCTTAAATTAAACCAGACTTTATTTGGTTGACTTGATATGGCTTGCATCGTTAAGGTCTTTTATTTAGCTAGACAAAAGAAAATTCAAAATTGCCATTTGATTTTTATGATGTTATAATTTTTCCGAAAAAATCTTACCGGTTATGAGAAAAATGATATATATAATGGCAACATATAATGAAAAAATAATGACCGAATACACCTTTAAACTGTACATTTTGAATTCACACTGAATTTAGTGGTGGAATAGAAGTTCGAGAATATACATTCTCAGAGGTATATATGAGAGAAGTATTTACTATTTATGCCGGACTCAGCCCTGTCGATTTGAGGGCCCAAACCTAGAGCCGTCAAAATGGGCCGAAACTCGCGAGCTGACCCATTTAAACTCATTTATTGATGGGTTGGGGTTGTGAATTTCTGACCCATTTAGTTCGCGGGTTTAAGTGGGTTGGACCAACGGTTGTGGGTTTAAGTGGGTTGGCCCAACGGGTTGTGGATTGGCCCGCTGGCCAATATATAGCCATATAGTTTTGACATTTATTATCTTCAATATTGTTCTTTTACTACCAAAAACATTATAATTACAATTATAAAAAAAATACAACAATTGCAAAATAATTATTATTTCTATAATAAATATTCAAATAAAATGTTGAAACATATATTTTATGTGAAGTTCGATACAATATTTAGCAATTACTAGTCATGATTTACAAATAATCAATCAAAAGGTTTAAATAGATCTTTACTTTTATACAATGAGTATTTTTGTTACATACCTTCTTATAGTTTTCAAATTCTCGTATACCTAGTACTTAATATTTTTTAATTAAACTTAACAAGTATTGAGTTCTTAGTATTTTGATTTCTTATATTTCCCTTATTACTAATTATTACTAATATAAATATATACTCCAGAGTAATATTTTTTAAAGAATCTTTTGTCATATTTTTTTACATTGGCCCGCGGGCCAACTCGGTTAACCCGCGGGTTAGGTATGTCGGGTTAGGGTTGTAAAAATCTCGGTCTGTCACTAAATGGATTGGCCCGATCCACCCCACATAATGCATAACCCATCACGGGCCGGGTTGGATTGGGTCAGGTTAGCTCTTAGGGCTTAGGCTAAGCCCTAAGAGTTAAACCCTATGTAGTAAAAAGTAAATCATTATTCTTTAAGCATCTACTCCCTTCGTCCCGTTGGAATGTTCCCGCTTTCCTTTTTTGGATGTCCCGTTGGAAAGTTCTCATTTCCCTAAATGGAAAGTTATCCTACATCAAAAAAAGGTCAAACGGTGCAAAACAGTGTCAATGGTGTCGAAACAGTGTCGAAACAGTGTCAAAACAGTAAAATTTACCCCCCGGTAAGTTTATTTCCTTAATATGTGTGTGTAGGTCAAACCGGGAACATTCCAACGGGACGGAGGGAGTAATAGAAAATGTAAAATATACGGACTATATAATTAATAACGAAAATAATTATTTCAATAATTACATAATGTTCATCTTCAAATAAAAAAAGTAAAGCAATTACCAAATAATATCTAAATTGCAAATATTACGTGAAAAAAGAATTGTTTGCTTCATACTCCGTAAGTCCGTATGTGTTACCAATTTTATTCAGACATGTTTCTCACTTGGTACGTACGTGTCATTTGTCTTAATTATTTTCTTAACAAAAAATTACATTCATCCCGTTCAGATTCTATTCAACCACTTTACGAAAATACGAAATACCTTCACAATAATAAAGTGGTGAGAATATTTATAGAAAAACTTGTTTTTACAAGCCCAATTCATGCTGTCAGACTCGCAAATTTATACTTTAAAAGTTGATAATCAGAACATTACCTATAATATTATTCGGCTCGTGAATAATACTCCCAAAAAACATTGCCACTTTCTCTTTTAATCAATTATATTTTGTGGTTTATGTTATTTCTCTCTCTACCGCACAAATCTCAACCACACAGTTTTTACTTTATTATTCACCGTGCCGGTCAACTTTGGCAAAGTTTTAAGGGACGAAGGTAGTACAATAATACGTACGTTCGTGTATAATACGAGGAGTGCAATTATATAAAATACGACTAAATATACGTTTCATATGTTCGTGAAACGAATAAACATACGAACGTGTTTCAAACGTTTCATACGTTCGTGAAACGAATAAACATGCATGCATATGTGTCTTATATACTACTCTGATGATAGATATAAAGACTAATTTAACATATGCACCGCAATCTTCAACCATTTAAAATGTAGGAAATGGTCTTTTCAAATATACAAATTTGAATTCATAGGTACAATAAGTAATGAAAATGACATTGCCTATATATTTGAGTAGAAGTAGAGAGATATTACTAAAGAATAACTGGTATTATTGTGGTCATGAGTTTGGTGAGCCGCCACAATATTTTTCTCCAGGGTCGTCTTTAGTTGGCTTGGTGCCCCTAATAAAAAATAAAATTGCATTTTGATGTTAATCAGTAATGTTTCCCACAATAAATTATATATAGTTGTTGATAAAAATATTAAAAAGAAAATGCCATCAAATATAGAAATTGAAAGAATCACAAAAAGAAAATCATAAAAAAAACCTTCACTTTTCCTTCCAAAAATTCTCTTCCTTGAGGCCTTCACCTTTGTCTTATGTTCCAATTTTTTAATTAATTTAGGAGTTTGGTAATTTTTGAAATCTTAAAGTACAAATAAGATAATAATTCATAATGAGTTACACAAGAGTAAGTACAAAATTTTCTCTCTTTAGATTCTTGATATCAGTGGAACCCAAGAGTAATACAATAGTAATACTGGAATATATTATGACTTTAAGGAATTAATTAATTTATTTAATAAAGCTAATAACTATTAAACAATTAACGAACTTATAAGGCATACTAATTTTTTAAGTAATATAAATAGTATTGAGAAACTAGATACTTCACTTCACTTGTAACACTCCATTAAGTTTCATTATAAAATATGTATCAATACGTACGGTACATGTAGTATACGTTACGTTTTATCCTTAAAGTACGTGAATTTTTCAGAATTTTCTGAAAATATCATAAACGAGAGTATTATACGTGAATTATACGTTTGAGTGTATTATACGTGAATTATACGTGAATAAACTAACAAAGCCTATAAAAATACGTTCTTTGTATATAGTCAAACTACATCTACTATAGGAGCACATTTTCTAATTAGTCATATACTTATATACTTCTATGTCAAACATAAGATGAATAGTTGATAAAATTATAATTGAGCACTATGGATTACTCCCTTCGTCCCATTTAAATATTTACACTTTCTTTTTTGGGACGTCTCATTTACTCTTTTACGTTTCTTTTTAGGCAACTTCTTTTACATTAAATGTCCTAACTACTCTTCATCATCCACTCACTTTTTACATTTGAGTGGACAACATTAGTTCCCCCCAAAAGTCAAAGGGCATGTGAGACATTTGTTCTTCTATTAATTGAGCTCCTAAAATATCATGCCAAAAGCAAACGTCAAGTTCTATCCAGGACGGAGGGAGTATATTTTTATAATGCCAAACACAAGCATATCATTAGCCTTGAATATTGTGTTTGACATTGTGAAAAAGAATAGTCAAATTATACATAAGTGAAAAAACAATGTAGAAAGTATAGGGAAATGTAGGAAAATGAAATGGCATTAGCATATTTTACATATGTTTTGACTATTTAGTATTTACGTAATATAGTAAAAAAAGCATTTTGATCATCCATATTTTTTACTTATAGTTTTATGGGCCAAATGTTTATAAAAACACGTATTACTTTTAATTTGTCTCGTCTTATTGGGTTATATATAGCTTGGGCTTTGCCCCTCCTCTTCCATTGGACTTGCCATGATTTTATTCTGAGAGGTAAGAAATATATGGAAATAGATGAATGTGAATGTTCTTCGTGTTGGGTTCACTCCTTAATTGAGAAGTTCATAATAATTTTAGAAATTTGTTGAGATGTCTAGAATTCTCTATATGAGTGGTAAGAAGTATTGAATGTTCTAGAATATTCTGGAACCTTCTAGAGATGCATGGAATTGTCTAGAAATGTGTAGAAGAGTGTAGAATACTCTAGAACATTGTGGAGTTTTCTAAAGATGTGTGAAATTCTCTAGAATGGTGCGGAAGCATGTGGAAGCCTCTAGAACATTCTCAAGCAGTGTGGAGTTCTTTAGGTCCTTCTAGAAGATTAGAGAAGCTTGTGGATACCTCTTGGAAGACTCTAGAAGTGTAGTGGTGCATAGAAAGTTCTAGAGAAGTTTTGAAGAGATTAGTATAAATAGTGGTGAGACTCCTCATTCATATATATGTGAAAGAGCTTTGTGAGAGAGCCTAGAGAGATCCTCCTCAAGTGATGAGAGAGAGAGCCTTGAGGAGAGCTCTTGAGTGAGTGAGTGCCTCCTTGAGAGAGGGGTGTGAGACTGAAGTAGTCTCATATACAAAGAGTGATGCGAGCTACCCGTTTACTTGTAAAATATCTCATGTACATTTCAATTATATACTACAAAGTGATATTGTTATATTGAGTCTTTGTGTTACGAGTGGGTGGGTGGGTGGGTGGGTGGGTGGGTGTACAAGAGTCCTTTGAGCTCATGATCTCGGAAGAGGTTGGTGGATCATGTTTTACCCAATAGTGGTATCAGAGCCGAGGTTGTCGGAGGTAGAGTAACAGGTGGAATTCGTCGTGGGGGTAGATCTCATCTTACCGTAATGGTAGCAGTGTTGACAGAGGCATTCGAGATTATGCTCTTTGATGGGATGTTGGACTTCACTTTAGAGCTTGGGCCATACATATATGGAGTAGAGTGATGAGATGCATTGTGTGGGTGGTTCTCAGTTTGATCTCGCGGTTTTATCTGTTAGAGGTGCGTTGTACCGAAAGTCTTCCTGATATTGTGGTGGTCAGGCGGTGTGTCCCGTTGATAAACAACGGTGATACAAGATGAATTGCAGATCAAGTGTCGGTGGAGAGGAGATCTTCTTGAGAACATCGTGTATAGGGTTTGGTCTTGCGATTTGATCTACTATTGGTGCTTTGTATCAAAAGTCTTCCTGATATTGAGGTAATCAGGGGCTTGTCCCGTTAGTAGATAACGGCGGTACAAGATAGTTTACTGGATCATCTCTTACTGTGGAGGAGATCATGACCATTCCTTGGTGGTTGCTCGTATGGTGTGTTGAAAGCTTTGTTTGAGGGAGAGCAACTCACATTTGAGGTAAAGATGGCTAAATGTGAGACTGTTATTAGATGTTGACTGCTACTTCTCAATTAAGTTGGTAGGGAGAGATTTGTTGGGTTCCCTCCTTAATTGAGAAGTTCATGATAATTCTAGAAATTTGTGGAGAAGTCTAGAATTCTCTATATGAGTGCAAAGAAGTATTGAATGTTCTAGAATATTCTGGAACCTTCTAGAGAGGCGTGGAATTATCTACAAGTGTGTAGAAGAGTGTAGAATGTTCTAAAACATTGTGGAGTTTTCTAGAGATGTGTGGAATTCTCTAGAATGGTGCGGAAGCGCGTGGAAGCCTCTAGAACATTCTCAAGTAGTGTGGAGTTCTCTAGGTCCTTCTAGAAGATTAGAAAAATGTGTGGATACCTCTTGTAAGACTCTAGAAGTGTAGTAGTGCATAGAAAGTTCTAGAGAAGTTTTGAAGAGATTAGTATAAATAGGGGTGAGACTCCTCATTCATATGTGAGAGAGCTTTGTGACAGAGCCTTGTGAGAGCCTCCTCAAGTGATGAGAGAGAGAGCCTTGAGGAGAGCTCTTGAGTGAGGGGTGTGAGAGTGAAGTAGTCTCATATACAAAGAGTGATATGAGCTACACGTTTACTTGTAAAACATCTCGTGTACATTTCAATTATATAATACAAAGAGATATTGTTAGATTGAGTCTTTGTGTTATGAGTGGGTGAGTGGGTGTACAAGAGTCCTTTGAGTTCATGATCCCAGAAAAGGTCGGGGGATCATGTTTTACCCAACACTTCGTGAACTAATATCTGAATTGTGTAATAATCAAATAAGTGAGACTGGAGTTACTTTCTCGACTGAATTGACTGAAATTGCTTAAGATAAGTATTTAGCAACTTTTATACAAAAAAGAATCTTTAAGTTATTAAATAAATTATTTTTAAAAAATAATTTATTCATAATTCAAGAGATTGTGTCGCTTTGAGTACAATCGGGCGATTCAGTCAATATCAATATTACTAAATGAGTAAAAGGGATCTAAAAAGTAATGCCGTGAAATATTAGGAATGTATGTTTTGAGCTTGAACGAAGATTTTACTTTCCTCAAACAATTTCTCTCTTTTAAAATTTACTTTCCTATTTTCTTTCATTACGGCTTTCCACAAAATCCCAAACAGACCCCTAAGTGTCGGATTACAAAACTTGCTAAGACATTATTATATATATGGTTGTTTCATTACTCCGTAGGTATTTATTTAGTGGATATGGTAATCATTAAGTTGTAAATTTGTTAGAATGGTTTTCTTTAATATGCATTTTAATGGAATGCCATTATTAATCATAAGAACTAATTAAGAAACAATATATTATTAATCTTCTCTAGGGTTGCCACTCGATCCCTTAGAGTAGCTTACGATATTTCCATTTTCGTTGAGGACGAAGAAAGGCTTGAGTTGAGGGTATGGTCCGGTGCGGGTTTTGGCTGAAGACGTCAGCAGCAGCGAAGGAATAGGAAGTGAACATCGGTTCTGCTTGTTAACGAAGGTTGCGAAACTTTTTACAGAGCTCAGCAACGTCGAGGCTCGACTTAGGACAATGGAGGAGATCGTTTTTCAGTATAAAAAGATGGCTATTGGGAAAGAAAACAGCAATTTGAATTTTGATGATGAGGAAGATGGAGATTTTGATACATCCGAGAAGGGGGCTGAGTTTTCGGTGGTGGGAATCGTTCTTACGGATCGGAAAATCAAGTTTCAGACTTTCAAGGATCTATTGGCTTCAATTTGTCGCCCAAGCAAAGGGGTATCTATCAAAGAGATAGACGATAAAAGGTATTTGTTTACTTTTTATCATATTATAGATGTGAATCGTGTTCTTGAAGATGGTCCTTGGTTATTTGAGAGAAATTTATTATTGCTTAAGGTGGTTGGACGAGATGATATTCCCCATAATATGATTTTGTGTGAAACTGAGTTATTGGTGCAAGTGCACAATGTTCCCTATAAGTTTATGAATATAGGTACTACTAGAAGGGTGGAAACTATATAGGTGAGTTTATTAGTTTTGACGAGAGCCATTTTGATGAAATGTGGGAGTCTTATTTGAGAATCAGGGTGAGAACGGATGTAAGGAAACCTTTGAAAAAGGGTTCTACCCTTACGAGAGGGGGAATTGGACATTGGGTGGACTTTAAATATGAAAAACTCCCTAATTTTTGTTTCATTTGCGGGGTGATTAGGTTTTCTGATAAATTATGTCCCTTGAAATATGAGGAGGATATAGTTTTGGAAAATTCTTTTGGGGTAGAACTTTGAGCAGGTGGAGGGGTGAAGAGTAGCCCAACATGGGGTAATAAGTGGCTAGTGGAAAAATCTTCAGGTTCAAGGGTGGTCATGAGGGTGAAGGTACTGGGGAATAAGGAGGCAGAGAGTCTACAGCTAGTACAGATAATAGTGTCACCAAAGAAGGAGGCATATGCAGTGCTGAGGAGGAGCCAGTGGAACAGAAGCGCAGAAGGATCTAGGAGGAACAGCCACAGGAGGACCTAGTAGGCGAGAATATGGCTCTGGATAAAACAAAAAACGGGGAGGCGGCAGGTCATGCGAGTGGTGCTCTTGTTCAATAAGACAAACTTTGGCTTTTATTTTATTGTTGTTTTGCATTTTAATTTTCACGTTGAGATTGTTGTTTTTTGATTTTTATTTTATTTGGTGATGTAAGACTTTTGCATTAAGATTGGGTGATGAGAGTTATATTGCTTTGTCAAAGGTGATTAACTCTGAGTCTGGTTCAAGTGCAGAAGGGCTACATGTGGTTCTTTTGTTATTTTAACCCCTATCTGAATGTTATGTTATCAATCTAAGCCCCCTTCTTCCAAAAAAAATCATAAGAACTCTTGGGGATAGGTTAGACCGTGCATGGCAGGCACTATATATGGCAATATAGATTCGGTAAGTATTAAGAAAAAGAAAAAAAAAATGTTAAAATATACTTCCCCAGTGTTGAAATGTTTGCTGCAATAGAGTTCAACACGATATTGATAAAAGTTGTAAGGATAATGAATAAAGTAGAAAAATAAGATACTCCCTCCGTCCCTAAATAAAAGCATTTGTTTCCTTTTCGGGCCGTCCCTAAATAAAAGTTCTCTTTCCTTTTTTGGCAAACAAAACAGTGTAAAACATTGCAAAACAGTGCCAAACAGTGCCAAACAGTGTCCAAACAGTGCCAAACGGTACCAACCAAACCCACTTTCTTAAAATGCGTGGAAAACGAATGGATACTTTTATATAGGGATGGAGGGAGTAGATGATAGAAACGTATGAAAGAGAGGATAAAAAGTAAAAAAGTATGTGTAATTGAGTATTTGTTTTATAATGAAAACTTATCACGAACAGAAAATATATTAAAAATTAAAATATATAGCAAAATGAAAAGTGTTGCAAACATTTCAATAACACGGAGGGTGTATATTAATTTGTTACATATATTTAAATTGCTTAGTGTTTATTTTCTGAAATAACTCCAAACAGATGACGAAAAAATAGTACTCCCTCTGTTCCTATTATAACTTCCAACTTTCCTTTTTCGTCTGTTCCGATTAAAACTTTCATTTTTCCTTTTTGTTAAAGAATTTGTGATTCACAACATTTCTTACACATTTTCTCTCCTCTGTACAACTCTCCACCACACAATACTCATTATCTTAAATTGTGTGCCAAACTTATTTGGAAGTTATAATAGGAACGGAGGTAGTAGTAAATAAAAATATGAGTTAGTAACTTTTAGTAACCGCAATTGTGTTCAAAATTTACATCAAAAGATTAGAAATGTACATCAAGTCAATGTGATGTAAACTATACACAATTATAGTTACTAAAAATTACTAAATCACATTGTTATCCATAAATTTTTATTAGTAGTACTTTAAAATGACTCATTTCTATCTTTCAATATTCTCTCTCTAATATTTTTCACTTTCCAAACAGACGTTGAACAGTTGGAAATTGGGACTAACAAATTTAGCAAAGAATCATTATACTGCGTAATTTGTAAATGTAAAAAACATTCTCTACAATTAATGCTCCGTACGTATGATTATCACATATAGACACTATGGTTTCATATATATCTCATATTGGAAACTAAAGTTTCATAATTCATAGTTTTTGGACATTCACTTATATTGGATAAAGATCAAATTGGACACTCACTTATATTGAATTATGAAACTTTAGTGTCCAATATGAGATAATATAAACCATAGTGTCTAATTTGATCCATTTGAAACCTTAATGTCCAGTATGAGTTTCTGATGAAACCATAGTGTCTAATTTGAGACTTATCCATATTACACAATAACTCAATAACTCTCATTCCACAATTTAGATACTCTAATTCGATAACTCTCATTCCACAATTTAGATACTCTAACTCGATAACTCTCATTCCACATTCATCTCCAAATAATCTAATTTCTTGCGGAGTATTTTTTTATGTCTTACACTTGCAGTTATCTATTACATCTACTTTTGCAAATGATTAATATCCATATTTGATCCCCAGTTACTCTACAAAAACAATCACATTAAATAATCTCCTACGCTCATTCATGACCCTATAAATAATCCCTTTCAACTCACCCACTTCATTCTCATATAACCCCTTATAAATCAATGGTTATTTTTAAAGTAGCGTAAAGGAGTATTGTGGAGCATTATGCGTCAATTATAACATTTGATTGTTTATTTTATGTAAAATTTATACAATACTAGGTGTTCATGATAGTTCATTACATCAAGTCCCTACGAATTAACATATGTAGGGAAAAGAAACAGAAGTATACAATCAACAAACTCTACAGAGATTTTACACCTACTACAAATACACAAAAAATATAATGTACTCAATATTCTTATCTAAACCTATTATTACCCCAGAATATCTTCTACGAATCAAACCAAACCCTCTTAGGCAAAACTGTATATTGATATATAACAATACCAACACGGCCTACTCTTTAAATTAGTACTATCATCATATCCGACTTTCTACAACAGACAATACGTTAGCGAGGATTGCATGAGCCACCAAACGCGGCCTTGCATCCTTATATGTTAATCCTGACCAATGTTAGTCAAGAACCGAATCCCAGGTCCCACCAAGTGTACCATGGCACTTTGAGAAGAATACACCTCACGGATATTTGTGAAACAATGACCTGTTTTCTTTGCAAAGTGACCTATTTTCTTTCCATGGGATTTGTAGCGCCCAATCATTAATCACATGTCCAACTTAGTGTATTCAGTCACTTCGTGAAGAAAATGGGTTCTTGATATCACAATGACCTATTTTCTTCACGAAGTGACATAGGTTAGTAGGTGTAAATAACAAAGGATCCAACTTTTTTACTTTTTCCTTTTCATAGCAGGGCTGATTTTGTAAAACAATTTTCCGAGAATACCCCTCCCCTTGGCTGGCAATTCTCTCCCTCTCTCCATAGAATTATTGGCACCATATACAACGACATCAATATCGGGTGGGGTAGTCTCTACAGCAGCCTCTTGGAATTCATCTCTCAAGATCCTTAGTAATTCTGAAGCCATCATCTTCCCTTTGGTACTCCCATTGATAGATATAGAGAACAGATCAGGAATACCACCTTCAGACATAACCAATTCACGATATTGAGATCTCTGGGAGCACAAAGAAAGAAGGACCGCTAAAGCGTGTTCTTGGTCCTCTGCATCATCACTCTCTAACACCTTCACAACAGAAGTGAAGCACCCGTCAGTTTTGGCAACATAAAGTCTCGCATCTTCACTGCTGCATAAGTTTTTCAAGATGCTAAGAGATTGTCTCGCCAAGTATGTGTCTTTGAAGAGTGGTACCAGTCCCTGGATTAACTTTGAGATTTCAAATAACGGGCGGATGTTGTCGTTTCCGGATAAGTTGTAGATGATTTTAAATGAGGTCTCCAATAAATCTCTGTTTTCGGAGTTTAACATGTCAATGAGGCCAAGTGCACAGGAAGCCGCAATCTTGTACTGGCAGTGGTTATAAGAGGATAGTGTTTCTAAGATGGAGAGAGCTTCCCTGGAGGCCTCTGTTGTAAGAAATGACACCAACAGTTCATATGCATTGTCATCCAAGCACCGGGTGGCACTACTACTGCAATAACCAAAGAAAAAATCATTCAGTATACCGGAAACAGCCTTCGATCAGTGACATCTGGACAAAACAGCAGGTGTTTTGATTAATTGGCATTTGACAGCATATTTCTATTTATCATTTCACTTTGCCCTCATCTTTTTTTCTGTTTTACTATTATTAAGACTCGGGGAGTTGTCAATGACATTATATATGTTGGTTTTTACTTTTATATTTCACTTAAGACAGACTCCTTGGACCATTCAATGAGTCTATAAATCCCGGTTCTCTTTTTTTTTAAATCAGATAGAGTTCTTTCTGTTTTAATATTATTAAGATTTAAGACTTCGTCCTAAAATGTGGTCAAACTCAACATGATTAAAAGAAATTGCCCTAAATAGGAATAATTACTGTCAAGTTTGGAAAATACTACCACTTATCACAGTATACTTTTGGGTTTCATATTTAAAGTACGGTAATGCCAAAAAATGACAGTAACTCTTTGTACTCCTATTTAAGGGAAAACACATAATACTCCTATTTTGGAATTTCCAAACGTTTTTACTCTTATTTCGGGGATTTCCCTATAATTAACCCAAGTCTTTATATATGTTGGTTTGTGTTTTACAGGTGATTGATTATCATGGTTCATTGGTGCATATCGAATGGTTTTGACATCTGGGTTCTTTGTTTTGTCTTAATGAGATCGAGTTAGTCACTTAGTCATTTGAGTTAAACAGGCTGTCAGGCTCTTAAACCATATAAAAATTTAGGGTTTAACATTTTTTTACCCGGGGTCAGGGGGGCTAGGGGGAGCCTGGAGCAAACAGGGCTGAAACTTCGTCCATGGAGTTTCAAACCCAAAACTTCGTAAAGGAGAGTGAGTCGGTGACTATCTGAGCTGGACCGCTTCCTCAAATTTGGGGTTAAACAGAATGATAGGAAAAACAACTCAAACTTTTATATGTTTCATTGTATCTTAAGTTTGGTTTCTCAACGATTCCTTAATAACTTAAGGAGTGAATCATAATCATGTTCTAAAATGTGCTAGACAGTAGGCATGCAACATTTTGGTGCCTAGCAGTTAAGCGGCCCCAGACAGGGTTAGGCAGGGTTAGGCAGGGTAAATTTGTGAACGTATGAGGCCAAGGAGAGCCTGGCCTAAATAAGGATTTTTAAAACGGAGCATATGCCACACCACTAAAGCCATGAAAGGAGACCTCAAAAATAGTTACGGAGTAGTTATTACACTCGCCGTCCCAAAATGAAAGATACATTTGGGCATCGTAGAAGTTTTATAACCATGAAGGGAGATCTAAAAAATCAATAATTAAATGTCCCAAAATGAAAAATATGTTCCGGTATCCTAGGACTTTCATAAAAAATAAAAGAGAAAGTTGTTATTTCCCAATTATAACCCTTCTAAAATGAAGAAACGGTGGTATGTACTATGGATTCCCGAAGAGTAAAAGGTGAAAATGTGAAATGGTAATAAAAGTGTAAATTTTTGGAATCAACAAAGAAAGATCATCTAGCATAATGGGACAAGGGGGTAACATATTATATAAAAAAATCACTAGCGAGATAATGAAAGAGTAAATAGGCTACCTGAATTTCTTTAGGAACGTTGACAGCAACTGACATCCCAAGATCTGGGCCTTCCCATCCTGTGACTCGTGTGCATTGTTCAAGAACCTCATCAACGGGCCAACAAACTTCTCATAACACGTCGTCTTCTTCAAGCCTTGATCAGCATCCTCATGTTTCAAAACTTCCTCAACATTTTTAACAACTATGCTTTGAGATTCCCAGGAAAGCAATTCCAGACCGTACAATGACTCCAAGGGACAAATCGGGGAAATCACATTGGCATACTTGGGTGGGCTCGTAGGACTCAAGGAATCCGAAGAGCCAAGGGATGAATTGGTAAAATCACTTGGAAGCCTGAGATCATTCATTGAACTTCCCAAGCTATCTATTGAAACGGATGAGATTTCCCACGTGTCAGGTCGCACGGCCCGCATATTAGGCTTAGAAGAGGCGGCCCCACTTTTTGCACACCATTTTGATATCAAATCCTTCATAGAGTTATTGGGGGTCAACGAAAAGTGGGACAATGTCTTTCCGGTCTTTGGACAGGTGGCATGACCTTCATCAAACCATCTTTGTATCCACATCCTCTCATATGTCTCTCCAGAAGCAATCACGACAGGATCGTACATTAATCTTGACGATATAGGACATCTCAATTCATCAGGAGGTTCCTCATTTGATGTGGGTAAAGGATCTTCATGTTTTGGTACAGAGTCATAGTCTGATTTATCTTTAAGAATTCTTTTTGCGTATTTGTTGAGAAGGTTTAGAAAGAAGTAGAGAATCTTCTTCTTTGACTGTTCAGAATCATTGACTTTGTCCAGAAGCGATCTGATGGATCTTTTTTCAATGAGAAGAGCTTTCGGGGTGGTTATGTTAAGCATCAACATTGCAACTCGGATCGATTTTAGTGTGTTGTCTGTGGTGGGGCCAGATTCATACATGTATTCATGAAGTAAATCTTTGAGAACATTCCCGGCTTCCTCTTCAGAAGGCTCCAAGCTAAATCTTGCTCCTCTTAGATCAGCAACTAATAGAGAGATCTGCATGCATATTTTAATAGTTATGATTAGCCCAATATAACGCCTTTTTAAATTAAGATTCGGGTTTTCGCCCTAAAAGACTAACTGTAAAGCCCTGGATCTTACGAAGTATATGTTAGTCTATTATTTATATTTTAGAGATACGAGATGAATGCCCAACCGGGTCCGAACAGGCTACTTCAAAAAATGGATATCAAACAAACAACAACTGCACTAGGATAAGAGGGTTAACACGATAGGCAGTAAACCCCGTGATTTTATATGTTAATTTATTATTTTATACTACGTATTTCACCGATGTGGGACTAATACTTCAACATTTTACGTATTTCAGGTTACATATTTTAGGTAAAAAAATTATTTGTTATTCATCTCTATAAATAATGTTTTCTTTTTGGTCAGCTTTCATTTGAAAGAAAAACTGATATATCCAGATCATTTTTTAAAAAACTATGTATTCAATGTGCATGTCATTTCCCATTGTGTGGGATACACCATAAATAGTTTGGTTATTAAAAAAACAATAAAAAAATCTTTCATTCTTTTACCTCTGCAGCCAGCATAACGGGAACCATATATTGCATCTCGCTTAAGCTTTGCTCCAACAACTTTGTTGACTTTTTGCATCTTGAGAGGATGGCATCTCCTGTTAGAGCCTGCAAATGCGGTAGTTAGAAAACATTAATATCATTTGACTATTAAAAGATGTAATAACTATAAACATGTGGTTTCGCACATGGAGAATCATAAGTAAAGGCGCAATCAGTCAATCACAAGTCGAGATTCACAAGAATGACTTTATTGATCACAAGGCCAAAAAATGTGTCATCTTCCATGGTTACAGACTTACAGAAAATTTGTAATGTCGTTTCCACTTGAGATGGAAGGTCGCAAAACAATGGTGCATTTGGGATGACTTGTTTTTAAAGACTGAGTGTTTTTAACGGGAAAAAAAACATTGAAAGAAGTGTTTTACCCATCATGGGGAAGAAAAAAGTGCTTTTAATTCATAAATACACTATTTTTCCCTTGTTTAGTAGAGCCTTTTGGAAAAAATGTAGTGTTTGAATGAGAAAAAAATTCTATAACAGCTCGATAAATTAAAATCCAAAGAGTAAAACACAAGGGTAAAGTAAATCTTCTTTAAATAAAAGGATAAAACCTCATAAGTAAATAAAATAAAATAAAAATTACTCATTCTGACAATGCTAAAAGATGAAATACACAAAGTAACTGAATAGCTTAACTAAGCAACATGCTAAATGAATACATACCAGATAGAGCTTACTAGATTCACTGCAGTACTGAAGTATCGACTTGGCTGTGACAATAGCATTGTTGAATATGCAAAGCGACTCTAATCCAGAACTGCATCGCGGTCGGGATGCTTCTATTTCTGGAAGTATTTTTGAGGCTCTACTTACAAACTTTATAAGCTCAGTGCACGTTTGAAGATGCACCTGTACTCCATATTAACAAGAGGGATGGATGTTAGTCAATTTCTTGGAAGGGCGAAAACGGAAAGATTTCAAGAAAGACAAATCAAAACTCCATGTGGATTAAAGTTTAAGAATCTGTTTGGTGAGCGTAGTCAGGCTTGGCTTCTGCTGAGGGTGTGACTGAACGGCTAAAAGTGTTCATTTATACAATAAAAATATATTTATAAGGGATGATTTTTCGAACAATATCTTACACGTATGAATAAGAAGTGTCTTTGACTATTTTCTTTGCATACCATCTTCAGGGCCCATTTTGGGAAGGGTTATGGGCTGAAAGATGTGCTTAGTTTGTGAAGAGGCAATATCATCCTATCACATAAATTAAGTTTAAGGGTCTGTTTGGGGATAATAAATTTAAGCTAATATAGTCGGGTGGTCAGAATATGCTGTGCGTGTGTCTGAGTATTCGGCCATGCATCCATAACTTACAAGTAATATTTAAAAGTTAAGGATAAAAGTGCATTTGACTCTATTTAATCCAAAAAATAGCCTCTTGATAATTTCTCTAATATCAGCTAAAATGAGTCAACGATATCAAATATGGTTAGTGTTTGATAATAATAATAACAATAATAATGGGGTTAAAACCCATAAGCCCATGTCAACAATACAGCTACCAAACAGGGAAGAGTGAAAACTTTTATAAGACGGAAGAGTAACTATTATTATTCAATAAATTCAATACCTTAATGGATTGAGGAGATGGGGGTGCATCCGCAGCTTCAGTGGTATCACTTCCCATAGAGATAGGTAAGGGGTCGTTATTCAGTGATCCTGACAACAACTTATAGCCAACTGCCAGAATATTCAGAAAAATGACAAACATTCACTTTTTTATTATACTTGGACAGTTGAATGGTAATAAATAATCAAACAATGTCAAGACTATTCAGATGACAAAGCCCCCTGTAATCTGTTTTACATAGCACTGATAGGTGATATACCGAGGTAAAAGTTTCCCACTTTAACGCTCAACTAAAGACACATAAGCCCATTGTTTTCTCCATAATTCTTCTCATTCTTCTAGGGGAAGAATTATGAAGAAAAACATAAAGGGAAAATGGTAGGAAAACATCAATTTTAAATATACTACTTCAAAATCACTTCCTTTATTAATTTCTAACTTCAAATTCACTTTCTTTATTTATTTCTATTACTAGTGTTATATAAACACTAAGAATTCTAAATATTTGTTAAAAGAAAGTTTCTCATAAGAAGGGTGAATTCCCTAAACAGGAGTAAAAAAGTTTTGAAATTCCAAAATAGGACTATCATGTTTTTTATTCCTATTCAATGAATAGGAGTAAATTTTTACCAAGTTTGGCATTACTAGGCTTTAAAACATCGGCATTACTAGACTTTAGGCTTTAAAACATGGCATTTTTTTCAAAACTTGGCAGATTACTGCTATTCAGACAATAAAAAACATGATACTCTTGTTTTGGAATTTCAAAACGTTTTTGCTCCTATTTAGAGCAATTTCTAATAAGAATATACGAGTACCTTTTTGTAACACTCTCCCTTTCCCCAGTGTTTCCCATAATCCAAACATACCCTCATACGAGGTTTTCCATTCAAATATTAAAAGACAGACATGCTCAGAAGGTCAGGTTTTATGATTATGATTAAGATAATCAAGGTTTTATACTTTTATCCATCAAAGAAGCCACAGGCAAAAGGTCAGGTGAAAGAAGCTAAGGGAATAGCATGTCAAGAACACGTTTAAAAGAAGAACCTTCATGCAGGGAGAAAGAATCAAAGGAACACATACTCACAGTAGAAAGAATTCAAAGAAAAAAATATTTACCTGCTGCAGGGAGAAAGTAAACTTGAAAAGAATCAGTGGAATAAGAGTATGTATCCAACTCTCTACAGCTACGCTTTCAAGAACCACCAATTCCAAGCAAAGTTTCCAACTTTTAGGAGTTAGCAAAAGAAAGAATTTCTAGATTTGTAGGACAAGAATACAAACAAACGCCCTCTTCTTCCCCCTTTAAGAACAGAAAGCTAACATATAGAAAGATAAGAATAGAATTGGAGCCTCAACAGCAACCTGTGGTTCCACACAGAGGAAAACAGCTAGTTATGAATGAATATCACATAAAGTCGTCATTAAAGCAACCACCTAACTCACATAGGTGGATGCAAAAGGACGAGGCGGCGGAGCCCAGCAAAACCAAACAGAGAGAGAGTGGGAAGAGAGACTTCGGGGTTGTGATGTTGGAGCATTCGTGTTCTACCTGTTTTAATTTTCTTTTGGAGATCTGTATCAAAATTAGAATTGTATCAATTTTAACAAGTTGGGTTGATTTAATTAATTTTAATTTAGGTAGATTATATGGTACCCATAAGGTATCATACCTTTTGTCCACATGGATCAATGAGAATGTAGCAGTTGAATTATTTAAATCTAAATTAAAATGATAAAGTGGTGTGGTCCAATCAAATGAATGGTAGGTACGGTACCGAAGTTGTCACCTTTTAATATTACTACTCAATGGGTTTTTAGTTTTTCAGTACTGCATAAAAAAGTGGGGGCCTTATAGAATGTGATACTACGTGGTTTGTGTTTAAATGACAAAAAAATAGAAAGGATATGTGATGGATTAAGAAGAGGAATTAAATTGATGGAGTATATGGCTCAGGGACCCCCAGCCCACATACTTCCTCTACTACAATCAGGCCCAACAGGCCCAAACGGGCCAAGCCCAGAAAAATGGAGCTCTAAGCAGCCCACAATACGCAAAGGGGTGCCTTCGGCCCCATGGCCGAAGGCTACCAGTGACGGAATCGAGCTCAGAAACATCACAGGAGAACAAGACTTGAAAACCAAGCCTTCGGCAACTGCAGCCCTCGGCATGTAGGAGCCTTCGGTTAGAAGAGGTATCACACGAGAACGAGGCTTGAAAACCAAGCCTTCGCCAACTGCAGCCCTCGGCAGGCAGGAGCCCTCGGTTAGAAGAGGCATCACAGGAGAACAAGGCTTGAAAACCAAGCCTTCGGCACCTGCAGTCCTCGGCAGGTAGGAGCCCTCGGTTAGAAGAGGCATCACAGGAGAACAAGGCTTGAAAACCAAGCCTTCGGCACCTGCAGCCCTCGGCAGGTAGGAGCCCTCGGTTAGAAGAGCCTTCGGCCCAGCACCCTTCAGCCGAAGGCATCCACCTCGACAGAATATCCTCTTCACATGCGCCTGGATCACCGTACCAAGTACAAACGTCACATGCCACTTCGAAAATGAATTCTATTTTTATGGAACTAAGGATACAAAGATGGCAATAATACTCTTATGAAAGACATTAATGCCATTTTTTCAAAACTGAAAATGCATTTTATTTCTGTCGAGACGGCAATAGTGTCATTAAGATGGCAATACAACTGAAAGATGGAACTTGTATTATCAAGTCACAAAATCAGATCTCAGATCTGGTGGCGGACGGGCGGTAGCATCACTGTAGCATCACTGGATGATGTGACAGATAAAGTGGCCGGCAGCGGCGGCGGTGGAGGCAGCCATCAGTGACGCTGATGGAGGGGCGGCGACGCAGGTGGAGGCGTGCAACGGTGACATCGGTAGAGGCGAAGATGACGCCAGTGGAGCCGGAGGCAGCCGACATCGTCGGTGGAGGAGGCGGTGCCGACATCACCAGTGGAGGCGGCGGTGGTGGCGGCGGCGGAGCGGCAGAGCGGCAGAGGAGGAGGCGGTTGAGGGCAGCAGTGGTGCTGGAGATGGCTATGGTTCTACGTCAGAGGCTGCATCATATGTCTAGGACTGCTGTCACTTTTATTTGTATCACAGAGTATTTTATTTGCATCAAGTGTAATTTTATCTATCTAACTCTTTTTAATCTTACAGAACGTAACACAACATTGCACTCTTATTGTTGAACTTTTAACATTATTTAGTCTTACTTGGGGAATTATCTCTATTCCGGGAAAACTTTGTTAGTAGGCAGTAATACTCCAGTCATTTTTCAACTTTAAACTGAGGTTGAGGAAGTACTCGTTTTACTCGTATTTAAACTAGTTTCTTACTCCTTGTAACAATTAATTTAGTTTGAAAATTGCATATGTTTGACTACTGATCGCCTTTTGCAAATGTTTGATTTTTAATTTATAATTTTTGCGTATTAATAAGCATAGTCTAATCACATTCATTCATTATGATAAAAGGAAAATAGAAACGGGTGTGAATGGTCGGGAGCATCTCGTTGTCAAAACTCATCTCGTCAATGAACAAAAGGCAGTGACAAATATTGTGCGTATCTATTAACTCAGTTATAAGATTTGAATTGCAGCTTTTTAGCCACGGATCGCACACTGTTTTGCTAACAGCAATTTCCTATTGCATTTCTTGTGCTTTGATGGGACTCAACTCGCTCTGCCTTATTAATTTTTTTCTTTTAGAATCCAACTTGTACTAAATTTTGCTTTTTTATAATTAGAGAAAAAAGTACAAATATACTCTTCTAATATGGTTGTGGAAATAAATATATTCAAATTCTATTTTTGGGACAAATATACCCCTAAAATTTATGTGAAGGGGCATATATACCCAACTTCTTAAATGTGCAAAAACATCACTCATGTCTCTATAAAAGAGCAAATTTACTCTTATTGATTTATATAAATAAAATAAATTTAAAAAACACTAAAAATAAATTATAAATTAAAATTGAAAAATAAAAAATTCAAGATTTCAAAATAAATATTATTTTTATGTTAAAATATTAACTCTTTAATTTTAAATTCCAAAATTATTATTTTTCCATTGTAAATGAAGCACTTAGAATTCATAAATATTAATTTTAGTATTTTTGTGATATTTTAAACACGTTGTTATATTTTTTTGATATAACATTCTTTGATTTTATTTAAGCTTAATAGAATTGAATTCACTGTTTTGTAATCTTGGACTATTTATCATCATACAAAATATGTAATTTTATGGTGTAAAGAATACAAAAAATTAACATTTTCCCGAAAGAATCTTAAATATATAGTAAAGTTTTGAAATAAAATTTTATACTAACAATATTAAATTTTGATATGAAAACACTAAAAGGGAGAATTGGACAAAAGTAGATTTTGATTTTTATTTTATTTTTCAATTTCAAATTTATAATTTACTTTTTGTATTTTTGAATTTTTTATCTATTTAAAGTCAATATGGGTAAATTTTCCCTTTTATATGAACATGAGGGATAGTTTTGCACAATTTCAAAATTCAAGGGTATATATGCACTTCAATGTAAACTTAAAGGGTATATTTGTTGTAAAAAATAGAACATCGGTGTATTTGTTTCCACACCTATATTAGAAAGGTATATTTGTACCTTTCTTATGATAACTATACATGCCTTTGTTTTTACAAAAAAAATATGTTCAGTTTTCCCTTTGTATTAATTAAGAGTATAAATTATAAATGTAGATGTAACTATAGATGATGGGTATCCACAACTTGTTCAATTTGATTTCTTATTAAGGAAAATATGGGCCCATTTGGTAACTTTGTTTTTCGGTTTATCAGGTTTATTAGTCAGTTTTTTACCAAACACGTAACTTTTGATTTCAAGCGCTGAATTATGTAATAATAAGAAAAAGTAAATTTTCTGACTGTATTGGCTGATGTTACTGTAGATGACCATTTTAACTATTTTTACATATAATTTTTTCTTTATTTTACTAAAGAAAAATATATTTTTTCTCATAAATCAGCAGAATCAACCGATTCAGCTAAAATTTCATAAATTTCAGGAGAATCAACCGATTCAATCGATTTTGAAATTACCAAACGGGATCTATATTTTTCTTGATTATTTTCTTTCAGTGGAGTAGATCTTTTTTGTCAATTAGTGCCCTAATTTAAATAAAAAGAAAAAAGCAAAGCAATCTCGTGATGACGGTAATGTATTCCTAAGTAACAAACGAATTTGTTTAGTTTTTCCTTGGTATCAAGTATAAATGTAGATGCATATGTATATATGTGTATCTATATGTATAGATCACTTAGTAACATTAAAATTGGACGGTCACGAATCTCTTGTACTTACTTATTTCCTAGATATAAATATTAAAAATCTCTGATTTAAAACCTTCTATTTTTGCCAGTATAATTTCAATAATATGACATTAATGGTCATGCAAACCTCATGTGACTTTCTAAGAGATCAGAGAAATACTATATAAAAAGTTTTAACAACAACAAACAACAACAACATCCAAGCCGTAGTCCCAAAAGATATTGGGGTCGGTTAACATGAATCGATACATGATATCACCACCAAAACGAAAAGAAAGAAAAAAAGAAAAAAAAGAGATAAGCTCTGATAAAAAGATAATATAAAAAGAGATGAATATACATAAAAATGATAAAATAAAAAGGATACACATAATGCTTATATATATAAGGATAAAAACAAGGAAAAAAGATGAGGGGAAACGATGATACGAGATCACTCTTCCACACGAATACCCGCCCTACACTTAGCTCTCTCCAAAGTCATGCCCTCATCCAACCCCAGAAGAAGCATATCACTTCGAACTCCCCTAACTCACGTCTGTTTGGGTCTTTTTCTCCCTCTCTTCCATACTTCTTCTCCACACATCTCAACTCGTTTGACAGGTGCATCACTCGGTCTTCTACGCACATGACCAAACCACCGTAGACGCGACTCCCGCATCTTGTCTTCAATAGGTGTTACTCCCACCATTTACCTGATTGTCTCATTCCCCACACATCCAACGCAGCATGCACATGGTCCTTCCTAGTATGCGCATCTCTGCAACACTCATCTTTTGAATGTGACATTGTTTCACCGCCCAACATTCTACGTCATATAGTAATGCAGGCCTAATTGTTGTCCTATAAAATTTATCCTTCAGTCTAGTCGTCATACCTCGATCGCATAGAAATCTTGACGCACTCTTCCACGTCATCCACCTTGTTATGATTCTATGAAATACATATTTTGATTCATGTCATGTGATGTGACTAGGTGTTATTGTTGGCCGTCACACGCCTACCACAGCCCCCTCCTCCTTTATCTTGACTTGGGACAGACATGGTACCAAAAAAATGATATCATGGCGGAGTTATATAAACAGTTTTAACAACAAATAAAAATATGAGGGTCTATTTACTAACAAAGATATTTTCCATATTTTTAGAAAACTGGAAAACTGGAAAATTGGAAAAAGAAAAACAGAAAACTTGTTTACCAAAGAAAATTAGTGGAAAACTGGATAAAAGAAAATAAAAAACTGTGTTTACCAAATCGTTTTTAAAAACGGAAAAATGAGATATGTCTCTTTTTTCTTTAACAGATTGGCGAAATGACCGTTAATGAATTGGAGAATTGTGTTGGTTTGATTTCAGAATGGGACCGTACTTTCATTCTTCTGGAACTAGGTGAAAAAATTTGATGAACATGTTTTCAGATTTGAAAATGGAAAACTAAAAAATGAAAACAAAAAATTGCATATAGAAAAACTGGAAAATAAAAACAGAAAATCGGAGAACGGAAAATAGAAACAGAAAACCGGAAAATATCTATGTTAGTAAACACACCCGAATGTTTTCACTTGATCTAATCAGATTGAGTTTGAATGAATTTGGTGATCGGGTAAATGTTTATTTATGAATATTTCCTATTGCCCAGATTTGTTTCAACTCAAATCATTTTAAGTATGTAGTGATTTTAAAACAAAGATTATTTTGGAACATAAGTATTGAATAAAATAAGAATTACATGAGGGCAAAGCGGCGTTATCTAAGGAAATGCTAAAACATCAACACACAGGCCATTAATTCCATGATAGCTACCTTCCCATTTGATTAGTATGCATATACGGACTAATATACAATGTATTACCTATAATATAATATTTCATCCGTCCCAAAAAGGTTCGTCACGAAATTATTTTGAATATTAAAATTATATCAAAATGTTTCTTATTCAATATGTTTTCATAAGAGTATAAAATTTATAAATTGTATACAAATATAATAATTAAAATCATTAACTAAAATTTATCATCATTGACCAAGAAAAATTAAAAAAAAAACTTTTCGAGAAGAAGGTAGTAATATAATAATACAATACGTAGTAATTATTAGTATTATAATAGTACTGTAATAAATAAGCAGTGGGGAACTATGCAGGCGCATGCATGACCACGTGGTCTTCACATTCTCAAAGGGCGCGTAACACATCGTATTTATTGACCTTTTAATTATATATTTATTAATTAAAAACTTTTCTTCTTAAATTTATTACTCGTACTTATTAAATCACAAAACAGTAAGGATTAGTATTGATTGTGACATACGGACTACTTCTTTGTTGAGTTTTTTTTTACAAGAATTCTTTGTTGAGTTTGTTCTATAGATTTCTACCTACATCTCTTAATTGTGATACTCTACAGAGTAGTTTTTTATTTCTTTATATCTACATTCAATCCAATATATGTGTCAAATAAAAAAAAAACATGCTCACAGAAAAGCGTGGAGATAGGGAGGGCTGGAGGGGACCCCGGACCCTGCAAGAAAAAAAAAATCTTAAATCCTATTATCTTAGTTCTTTATTAATTGTAACATTGGACTTCTTGTACTATTTACATATTTTACTTTGACTATATTTTATTAATTAATGTATTATAAATTACATTTTTTAAAGATAATGTTAAATTATTCTCATTCTAAATTTTCAAAATATGAAATTTTTAAAATTTTTTACTAATAGGGTGTGTTGGCAAACGGAAAATGTTGATTGTTGCAATTAAAAGGGAACGGCGGGAGTATATATTATGTATAAATACTTTGAATCTAGAGTAAATATGTTGATATTTTAAACTTTGGTTCCGATAATGTAAAATTCTCAAATCTCGATCCCCTTAACCATCGATTTCTGGTTCCGCCACTGCCCACATGCACTCCACAGACATTAATAACTCCAGTTTTACTAACGTTTCGATCGTCTTAGTTTTTCACATATTTTGTTCTTGAACTTTTCTAACTATAAATGTAAAATGTGCATGATCATATGTAAAACTATGAAATGGAATTCAAACCCGCACGGATAGCTCAGTTGGTCGAGTGGTGGAAAAATTGGACCAAGTAACCAAGGTTCGAAATCCGCAGCAGCCGTGTGGAGGTTACGAAACCTGAAATAAGGTTGAACCTCTGGTGCGCACATGTATAAAGCCTACAATCACTTTGCTGACTGAGTCACCCTGATTAACCTCCCCACATCATGTCGGGTCAGAGTGAGGGCTCCTGGGGTGTGAGATTCCACCTTTTAGACCAAATGAAATGGAATTCAATGAAGTCTTACCCAATGAACTCTATACACGGCCCCTTAACATATTTCAATTTTTTTAGTATTCATTTCAAGAGGTACCCCGCCATAGCTAGTAGGATCCCACCCTTTGGTGACTGGTATGAGCATGACGTAAGAGATTACGTCGCTATGACTTCAATTCGTATCAATGTCCACTGTTTCATCACCCTATCCATACGGTAAATTACATATGGCTATATTTTAATATTTCAACATATTTTAAACAAAATCATTTTGAAAACATATTCCAAATAACGTTTCATAATATATCATTTTGATATATTTTGACTTTTCTTAGTCAATGATGATTAAGTTTAACCAATAATATCTTTTAATACAAAATTATTTAAAATATGAAAATTGTATGATTATATGAACATTTTCTTTATTTAAAAATTATTACATAAAAGTATAAAATTTATAAATTACAAACAAATATAATACCTGAAATCATTGTCTAAATTTTACCACCATTGACCAAGTAAAGTCAAAATGTATCAATCTTTTTAGGATGGGGTAGTATTAATTATGTTTCTGCTGTCTTTTAATAAGCAGGAGTGGAATCAAAATTATGTTTTCACAAACTCGTATCTCTCAACTTGTAAAAGACTACTCGTAGGAGCAATTTGGAGTACTCAAAAACATTCATGCACTTTCACTAAAACACTTCAAATATTCCTACTTTTTGAAGAAGAAGGAGCAGTGTTTTAAGACGTACATTCAAACACTTTAATATATGTTTTTTTAGAATATAAGAAATATAAATGTAGTTCTTGATATTGTAATCTCACGTACGCAAGCAAATCAGATGTCTACGTTCATGAGATCATGAGTTCAGCCATCACCGAATTTTAAAAATTTTGAATTTGAATTAGGTTTCTGTACAAGAACAATCATATTTATAAATTATTTATATATTTATAAGTCTAACTCGTCCAAAAAATTAAAGAGCCCCATATCACTCTGTTATATCCGGAGTCATATGGAGTAGTGTGACATCATCCTAACCAATCATACTTTTATTGCGGTGTCCCATTAAAAGTATGAGTGATTAGTCCATATCATTCCGTTATATCCGGAGTCATATGGGGCAGTATGACATCATCCTAACCAATCATACTTTTAATGGGGTGTCCCATTAAAGGTATGAGTGATTAGCATGTTGCCACACTACCCATATGATTCCATAAGGGAGTCATATGGATCTTCATAAAACTACATCTAACTCGTGCATCATAGTTCCATTAAAAAACTCATCTATTTAAAAAAAACTCGTCCATCATAGTCGCATTTCATTACAAATTTACAAAGCCATAATCTCTTAAAGATCTGCGTAAACACTTAACTTGTTACTCTGTATATTTTAATAACTTTTGAAAAGAGTTTTTAAAACTAGGTTTACTATCATTTTCATATAATATTTTTTTTTTAAACTATACATGCACGCACGGGCATGGCACCTTATGCGTCGAAATTAAAAATCAATTCTTCATATACTTTTTTTTTGAAAGGAAATAGCTTATATTAAATTCAACAGAGTCATTACACCAATCAAGATCCAAACCCCACTACTCCCACTAGACCCGCAATACCAAAAGCTCATCGGCCCCCTCACGTCATGTTCAGACATATAATAGTTCACCCCAATAAGAGCGAGACTAATCGTTGAAACGGTGAGAGCAAAGAAGCTATTAGCGGCTGTGACAGCCTGATTGCCTCCATCAAGAGAGAACCTACTCAGAAAGAAACAACCTACCATACCCACACCCTTATTGTAAGTAAAGATAAAAAACCAATAGACAACTGAGTTCTGAAAAAGAAAACAAGTGCAACAAAAATAAACATCCAGGTGATGAATGTTAGAAACCTCCATCCCTTGTGTCTGCCCTAGCTCATCTTCTATTTGCCTGACAGGCGGGCATTGTAGCCCGCCCCCTCTCCGTTTTTTGTTGTGCTCTTCTCCACGTCCATTCCCTTGTGTGCTGCCTCTTGATCCTCATGATCCACACATCTGTGTTTCTGTTCCACCTTATCTCCTGTCTGAGCAAAGTCCTTCTCCTGTTGCGGTCTTCTATCTGCATCCGGACTGACCATCCCGAATACCTCTTCTTCATCTCTTCCTTTCCCTTTGTCAACTGGGACTAGCCATTTGTTACCTCCCCCATACATGATTCCTTTTGAAGCTCTTAGTTCAGGTCCAAAGCGAAAGCCTCCACTTTTGTCTATGCCATTTGGATAATGCGGGCAGAATCTTTCAGCATGACCTATAACTCCGCAAGCAAAACAAAAACTAGGCAATTTTTCATGCCTAAATTTAACACAAAAGCTTTCCCCTTTGTCAGTTTGGAGAAACATTTTCCTCTTAAGAGGCATGTTCAAATTAATGCTAACCCTTATTCTCATGTAGGGATTCCATTCCATGGAGAAATTCTGTTCATCCACCCTGATAAAACACCCTATAAAATTCCCAATATTTATAGAATTTTCAATTGAAAAAAAACTCATTGGTACGTCATGAACCCGTACCCAGAAGTCAGCCCTGTTCAACGAAATCTGCAAAGGCAGATCCCCTAGCTTCAACCTAGCAACACAATTAGGTTCTGGTCGAAGGTCCACGGCCCTTCCTCCAACACATGTATCATATCATTTTCATTGTAAAATTGAAACATTAATCTTCGTGCACCTATCTCAGTAATAGTAACACCTCTAGTAGGCTTCCACACATTAGCCATAGTGTCACGGAAAAAAGAAAATCGTACCGACTTTTCTGAAGTGATTGTTCCAACCAAGGTCAGCCTTGCCTCCACGATCTCAGAAGCTTTAGCCGCCACAAGAAGGACTTCATCTTCCTCCTCCATCTCCAACCTATTTGCTAGCCTATTTATCTCCTCCATCTCATTAGCGTCGACCATATTGGATTGCCTTCCTCCACAATACAAACGTATCAGGCCGCCCAGACCAAGTCAGCCGCACCCCTGCAATTTACAGCCCTGCAACCTTGAAACCTTACTCGTTCGGATTTGAAAGGAGATCCTTAGCCCCTGCGCCTCGTGAAAGAAAACTCGCGAAGGAAAGTTGCGAGCGAAGAACAATCGCGATTGCCCGTCAATCAAAGGAACTCGCGAGTGACTGGAACTTACTACGAAAACAACGGCTTTCCTTATTCCCTGCAACAATCGTCGAGCGAAGAAAACTTGCCGACCCCAAAATCGCCGACTTACCCTAGCTAGGGCGCACTGAAATCACACCATATCTTTACGGTGTTGTTATTCTCAATCGCAATCTGTAGAATTGAACAACTTTACCGAATCATTGTAAGTGGAAATATACTGATAAATGCTGTAATTCTCCATATACTAATATACTCTATCTACACTAAATACGCTATGTATACATAAAATAAATTAAATATTTCAGTTGATAACATCTTGTTGTATGTTATTGGCTTTGAATTCCCGCGTCTTATAACTTCTAGGAAAGATCTTTTTAAGTTATAGAATTTGTATTAGACTTTATTTACAATGTAATAAAAGGATACATATGTATACCCCTAATATTTAAAAACACTGGGGAGTTGATTGCGGACATACTTAGTATTTGACTTAATCATATATGGCTCTATTCTATACAAACGTGTTGTATCTCGTTGAAAATATTTTATCGAGCTTTAAAACTTGCATACATATTTCATTTAATTTTAATAACGATATTTTAAATATGAATATTTTTATCAATTTCTAAAGTAATATTATAAAATAGCAACCATATTCATAATAACACATAGCATTTATTGTCATTGCTATTACACTATCATTATTATTTTCATTTTCTTTCAATTAATATTTTTTATTTTTTGAATAACTTTTAAATGATCAAAGAATTTAGTACAATTGAAAGGCTTTTCATATTAGGCTTTTTTTTTGAAAACAAACCATCAAATATTATTAATCATAAGTGTCCTTCATAAGAAGGTCTCAAATACAGGTAGGTGGTATATCAAACCAAAGACAATCAGGCTCTGAAAAAACTTGATTAGCCAAGGCATCAACAACTATATTCGCTGATCGTCACACAAAAATATCAGCACCTAATGCTATCATGTGTCTAATATCATCAGCTAACAATGCTTCATAAGAGCATCCTCCTAACCCCTTCACTCCCTAAACTAAAAGCAAAACATCTGACTCAACAATCACGTGGCTCCACCCTTGCTGCATAGCCCACTCTATAGTCTCTCCAATAGCCAAGTACTCGGTAGTCGTTGCTTGCATGCATCCAACAAAACTCTTCCTCTTTTCCGCAATTAAATGACCCTCATCATCTCTAGCAACTTTGGCCCAAGGCTCCATCCACGTTTATTTTAATGTATCCTCTCTAACCCCCAGGACCTCCATCAAATAATCCCTATTATCTCACTCCATAGTTGCACTGAAACGACCACTTGATTTTTCAAAATTAACTAGTTGCCCCGAAATTTGAGCATATCTAGTTAAAATACTTCATAACATAAACTCCTGTTCACGGGCCCTGAAGAATAAGAAATTATCATCAACAAAAGCAAATGAGATATTATCGGAGCATTCTTATCAACACATTGGCACTAGCCTCCTTCGCCTGAATCAGCTCGTTGAGACCTTCTGCAATGAGAATAAATAAATAAGGGAATAAAGGGTCTCCCTGCTTGATATTCCTTCCAAATAAATGGGGAACTCCTGGGTCAACAAAGCTCTGAGGAAGATGGGGCGGAAAAAAGCAGTGGGTCCAAATGGCATACCGATCGAGGCTTGGAGAAGTTTGAGAGAGAGAGACATCGAGTGGTTAACAAGTTTCTTCAACATGATTTGGAGAAACAACAAGATGCCAACGAGTTTGAGGAATAGTACTCATATCCCTTTATTTAAGAATAAAGGTAATGTACAAGAATGTGCCAACTCTCGAAGGATTAAGCTTATGAGTCACACCATGAAACCTTGGGAGCGAGTGATTGAGCAAAGACTTCGAAGAACTGTGAAGATTCAGAGAATCATTTCGGTTTTATGTCTGGTCTCTCAACAACTGAGGTCATTCACCTTCTTTGGTAACTTATGGAGAAGTATAGAGACACTCACAAGGATATACATTTGGTATTCATTTGTAACACCATCCTCAAGTATATTTACTTTTGTGTAAATTATGTATTGAACCTAGAGAAATGGTTAATGAATTTACGAGGTTGTAAATTTTTGTTATTACTTTAACGCGTATAGTAAATTGCACATGGGACCCACATCGAGAACGGGGACCACACGATATTTCCGGGATCACATATTATATTCATATTGATCTAACTATTATGTATATGGTGGTGGATATTCTAGTTAGGCCATAGAAAAGGCACAAGGTTGACCGGTTGGTCAAACAAGACCCAATTACCGGTACTAGTAATTTAAGAGATAACAGTCCGAAACGAATGTGTGATATAGTTTATTTGGCCCGATAAAATAAGACATAATTAACACAATCTGAGAAATACAACTTTCAGGGCCGATTGTACAGTTCGGGACATATAGGGATGACCTCCCACATGAGTGGGGGCCACCCCATGTTTCTGTGTGCTCAAATTGACCAAGGAAGATGGCTTGGCATGGAGAAGTGATCGAGTGAAGGGATTGACATCCAAAGGACATAGAGGACCCCTCTCCCCCACTCACTTGTCCAATGAGACAAAGGTAATTCATCCCATCTTCCCTCCAATCACCTAGCTCGACCAAGACCATTCAAGAGAGTAAATGAGCTGTCTACCCATCCTCCATAGCTGCAAATTTGAGCTCAAGCAAGAGGATCCAAACAAGAAGTGTTGAGAAGGGAAAAGTGAGAGGAAAAGCTTTAAAGATTAAGGTAAAGATCATATAACAACTTTTCCTCCTTCCTTCAAGTATCTTGTGACTCATATACCATATGAAGAAACCCTAGGGCTGTTGTACATGTTTAGAAGTATAAAATGAGGGGTTGGAAAATGCTTCTAAGTCTAAGAACGGACTTAGAAGCCAAAGTGACCGATTCACAAAAAAATAACCTTTTAGAGGTTATTTGTATTGATATGGGTTTTGTGATGATAAAACTGTGACACTTCAAAAAAAAATTAAATAAAAATAAAATAATTTTTTTTAGTCAGATAAAATGTTACGGAAATGACATTTTAATTATTGAGTGAGTCAAACATAAATTCAACAGTCGTGGCATTCTAATCAGATAAAATTTCAAAATTTACGACGTTTTAGTCAGATAAAAATATTTTAATAATATAAACAACATTTTATTAAATAAGTGAACCAGACAAAAATTTAACATTTATAACATTTTTAGTCGGATAAAATGAAATAATAAAAGTGACATTTTTATAAGTTGAAAGTTTGACTTATAAAGTGACATTTTATTGACATTTTATACAACTATGCCTTTATAATAAAATGGTACGCAGTACATTTTGAAAGAAAAAAAAAACTAAATGTAATTAAGTTGACCATTCTAACTTCAATAGGTAACCCATTGTCCCATATCTTTGAGCTGTGTACACTAATTATTTGCTAAAAATAATACGGAGGTTGTGTATAATGCTAACACTACTAACATACGCATCTAAGGAAACCCGAAATGCATGCCGCAGTTTTACTCTAACGTATGCTAATTATTGGGATCGGATCAACTCATAGCAAATCTCCAGCAATTGAAATACAACCTAGAAGCTTCATTCAAGTAGTATAAATAGAGGGCTTTGGCGGCAGAGAGAGCTGCACACCCAAAAAAAAAAATCAGTCGTGTATACATATATATTCACTCTACTATATACCAGATTTCGACCCTTCTTTTGAGCCAGAACTGAGCCTTGAAACCAATTCTAAAACCTTCCCCATTATGAGAGGAATCCAACGGCGAAAGAATCCTTGAAAACGATCGTCAAACGAGGGAGTTATCACTCACCGGAGTTTCGCCGGTTTGAGTTTCAACGTCGAAGAACGGAGGAAAAAAGAGAGCTGTCGCTGCCGCCAACCTATCACCGACCTTCCCCGCCCCCAAAAGACTCTGCTACCACCGTCTTCAGCCGCACCCGTCGAGGTAAGTGCCTCCCCCTGCATACCCTTCGGTTCCGGCGAACCAAGAGGAAGACGAACGTCTCCTCTTTGTTTTTTTTTTCTTTCGGCTGTTTGTTTAGCCTTTGGGCCTATAGTTATTTTTTTGGGCTTTTAAACTACTGGGCTGACCGAAAGTTTATAATAATAATAATAATAATAATAATAATAATAATAATAATAACAATAACAATAATAATTATAGTAATAATAGTAATAGCAATATTGATAACGGTATTAAAAATCTGAAAAGTGGATTTATTAGAGATGAGGAATATTAATGATAAAATTGGCTTGGTTGGTTAATAGGAATCACTTGGTTGAATTTGTTAATTGTTAGATGATGAAATAAATTGAGGATTTAATTAATAAACGATTATCATATTAAAATAATAATGATTCATTTGGACTTAGTACCGTACTTAGATTAAATAAAATTGGATGGATATTATTTTCACTAATTATTGGATTAATTGAAGTAATTACGGACTCAATCATATCAAGTGCTTGGGTAATTAATAAAATCAGATAAGTTGATGATGATTAGCTAAATAATCCTCTCCTTAATAGCACTACAACACCTCCAAAAAAATTCCCGCTCACTCCTGTCAACCGTCCGATTTCAGTAAACAAAATCTACCGCTTTTACGCCTTCCCCTGTATCCGTCCCTTCATTTCTCAGATCTGAAATTTTCTTCCCAAATCACAACATCAAAAAAACCTAGCCGAATCCCCTTCATTCTCACCGGACGCTCTTGGTTCCTTCTACGTCTCCCACTTTCCCAGGCTTCTCCCTTCTCCAGTTCTCCGTCGTGCTTTCCCTGCATACCAAATCCGCCGTCCCTGCATACCATTTCCGCCTTCCTTGCCATGGAACCACCTGACGTGGTCATCTCCTTTGCTCTTGGTTCCACTTCTCTTGCGGCAAAGGTTTGATCTCGGAGAGACTACAACACTTTATTTGGATTCACTGCATCAATAGAACTGTATGTTATAGGAAACTTAGACTTTCTTTTCAATTTATCTGAAACATCTTCTTCGATTTAATCCTCCTTCACCATCCAGATCAATTTCAGTTTTTGAAAAACGGCAGGTCAGTTTCTAAGCACTGGCAGTCTGGCACATTTTTTCCCAATTACTCTATTAATAACAAGTAGTAGCTACATAACCAAACTAACTTATGGCGTGCTGTTTGTTCTCCCTTTAGGGCAACGATTTGATGAGAATTCTAAATGTTGCTGCTTTTGCTGTTTCTGGGTATGCATCGACTGAAGGGCGACAATGCAAACCCTTCAATCCTCTACTCGGGGAAACCTATGACGCCGAGTATCCAGATAAAGGTCTGAAGTTCTTTTCTGAAAAGGTATTGTTTGGTAACATTCCATGATGTTTTAGTTTCGGTTTTTCTTTCAGTTTTAGTTTCAAGAGTTTTGCTTATCTGTTGAATATAAGAAGTATTTCTGCTGCCAATATATTTCAAAATGTTTTTTTTTTATTAGAAACTGAAAACAAAAACACTACATGAAACATGTTTCCGTGTTTTGTTTTAGGAAAACGAAAATGGAAGTAGAAATACAAGTTCTACCAAATGACATAATTCCTTTTTGTTTAACAACTTGTATATTTGTGTAGGTGAGTCATCATCCTATGGTTGTTGCTTGTCATTGTGAGGGAAGAGGATGGAAATGCTGGGCAGATACTAATCTCAAAGGCAAGTTTTGGGGCCGTTCAATTCAGCTTGATCCAGTAGGGCTTCTGACCTTACGATTTGAAGGCGGTGAGACATTTAGATGGAGCAGTCTATTATTGACCGAAATCGTCACCAGGTGATTTCTGCAACTCAAACTCCATGCTCTCATTGAATCTAAACAAAATAACTGTTTGGTACTGTAGATTTAAAATTTTAGGCTATGTTTGGATCTCGTGTTTAATTTTGCAAAGAAAATGCATATGGAAGCTACTATCATGCTTAGTTTTGCTTTAGAAAATGCAAGGGAGATGGAACATGGGTGTTACTTTTTTAATATATCTAAAAAATCTTCTTCATATAATGGACTTGAATAATTCAAGAGTGATCACAACATCAAAAAAACTACCGCTTTTACGCCTTCCCGCTCACTCCTGTCAACCGTCCGATTTCAGTAAACAAAATCTACCGCTTTTACGCCTTCCCATGTATCTTTTGCAAAGAGAAGGAATGGATTGCTGAAGAAGGCCTATGAGCTGTCTATCCTTTGTGATGCTGAAGTTGCTCTTATCATCTTCTCCAATAGGGGAAAGCTCCATGAATTTTGCAATACCTCAAGGTATGTGTATCCTTTGCAGTTGCTGAATTTTGAATCAAGATTAATGCTTAGTTCTGTATTTTTTTGGGTGGTTTTAGCATGCTAAATCTGTATAACCTGGTGTATGATGGTAAGGATAAGTACTCATTTAGCCCATTTGATTTTTAAAAGTGCTAAAGAAACATTTATAAATCATGTGTAGGTCAAAAGTATTCAAGCCATGATTCAAGTTTTGCATATGGCGTTGCCAGACATCATCCTATCCATACTATCAACCCTCCTCATTATAAGTCCTGATTATAGGTAAGACTTTATCATAGATTGTATGTTATGTTTTGATTATAAGTACATTTTTTCAATTCTGATTCAACCAATTGATTATGTTTTGGTCATTTGATTCTTAAAAATAAAACAAGCAACTTCTAGAGAATTCTGAAAATGAGAGACCTCTTCATATACAATAGGATTACAAATTACCCTCATATGAAAATATACTTCATTTGTTGCTAATCACATGCTTCCTTTTTCACTATGATAAACCAAGACTCCAAGAGGAAATAAGTTTACTTATGATAATACTATAGTGCTTTAAAGAACTGAAGTTTATTTGATGCAGACTTTAATGAATTTCTTCATCAATAACCAAAACGTATATGTAAACTTACTCAAATGCAGTACTTACTACCTGAATACTATACTCAAAGTAAGTGTGTTTTAAAAGAACTAAACTCAAAGCAATTTGGAAAAGATGATCAAAGAACTATGAAGTTTTAGTCACAAAGTAAACACTTATGAATAGCCTGCAAGTGAACTGAAAAAAGATGATCAAATCACATAAGTTTTAATCTGGCATATATTGTCTTAAGTTCATATGATGAATGACCAGATGTGGATTCCTCAATAGTCCATTCTTTGTCTCAATCTGGGATATAAGTTTTGACTTTTTTTTCCTGACTGCAGGTATATATATGTGAATTTGATAAGTTGTTCCTTTCTGTAATGAAGAAAGTTGTCCAAAAACTCGACATTCAGATATCCAATTCTGGTGGTAGGAATTACCGTCTCCCGCCCCGTATCCTTAAACGCCCTACACTTAGTAAAAAATGTAAAACAAAATTGCATTTTTATACTTCTTTTTTATAGAAATTCCCACACGTGTTTTTTAGTATTGAATTTAGCTTCATGACTCATTTTGAGTGGTTCACCGTTTTTTTTGTTTTCTTCCTTACATCATATTAAAGTTTTATCAACATTCTTATCACTTTTTTTGTCAAGTTTTCAACATTCTTATCACTTTTTTAATATTTTTTGATATCGTCTCCTTTTCTCTGTTTTCTCCTTTACATCATATGAAGTTTTAGTCACAAACTAAACACTTATGAATAGCCTGCAAGTGAACTGAAAAAAGATGATCAAATCACATAAGTTTTAATCTGGCATATATTGTCTTAAGTTCATATGATGCATGACCAGATGTGGATTCCTCAATAGTCCATTCTTTGTCTCAATCTGGGATATAAGTTTTGACTTTTTTTCCTGACTGCATGTATATATATGTGAATTTGATAAGTTGTTCATTTCTGTAATGAAGAAAGTTGTCCAAAAACTCGACATTCAGATATCCAATTCTGGTGGTAGGAATTACCGTCTCCCGCCCCGTATCCTTAAACGCCCTACACTGAGTAAAAAATGTAAAACAAAATTGCATTTTTATACTTCTTTCTTATAGAAATTCCCACACGTGTTTTTTAGTATTGAATTTAGATTCATGACTCATTTTGAGTGGTTCACCGTTTTTTTTTTTGTTTTCTGCCTTACATCATATTAAAGTTTTATCAACATTCTTATCACTTTTTTTTCAAGTTTTCAACATTCTTATCACTTTTTTTAATATTTTTTGATGTCGTCTCCTTTTCTCTGTTTTCTCCTTTACATCATATTAAAGTTTTATCACCATTCTTACTATTGCTTTTTTTACTATCTATTGTGCTTCAAATTATCATCATAGTATACAAATTCCAGCTTCTTATCTACAACATTTTTACATACAACATTTTTTACCTAGAACATTTTTATCATATAATTTTGAAATTCTGTTTCAAAGTATCAAAATAACTGTTTGGTACTGTAGATTTGAAATTTTAGGCTATGTTTGGATCTCGTGTTTAATTTTGCAAAGAAAATGCATATGGAAGCTACTATCATGCTTAGTTTTGCTTTAGAAAATGCAAGGGAGATGGAACATGGGTGTTACTTTTTTAATATATCTAAAAAATCTTCTTCATGTAATGGACTTGAATAATTCAAGAGTGATCACAACATCAAAAAAACTACCGCTTTTACGCCTTCCCGCTCACTCCTGTCAACCGTCCGATTTCAGTAAACAAAATCTACCGCTTTTACGCCTTCCCCTGTATCTTTTGCAAAGAGAAGGAATGGATTGCTGAAGAAGGCCTATGAGCTGTCTATCCTTTGTGATGCTGAAGTTGCTCTTATCATCTTCTCCAATAGGGGAAAGCTCCATGAATTTTGCAATACCTCAAGGTATGTGTATCCTTTGCAGTTGCTGAATTTTGAATCAAGATTAATGCTTAGTTCTGTATTTTTTTGGGTGGTTTTAGCATGCTAAATCTGTATAACCTGGTGTATGATGGTAAGGATAAGTACTCATTTAGCCCATTTGATTTTTAAAAGTGCTAAAGAAACATTTATAAATCATGTGTAGGTCAAAAGTATTCAAGCCATGATTCAAGTTTTGCATATGGCGTTGCCAGACATCATCCTATACATACTATTAACCCTCCTCATTATAAGTCCTGATTATAGGTAAGACTTTATCATAGATTGTATGTTATGTTTTGATTATAAGTACATTTTTTCAATTCTGATTCAACCAATTGATTATGTTTTGGTCATTTGATTCTTAAAAATAAAACAAGCAACTTCTAGAGAATTCTGAAAATGAGAGACCTCTTCATATACAATAGGATTACAAATTACCCTCATATGAAAATATACTTCATTTGTTGCTAATCACATGCTTCCTTTTTCACTATAATCACTATAGTAATTATAATTCTTTTCAAAATCATCAAACTCATGGGCAAGTGTGTTGCATTTTGTTCAGAAAGCCATATAAATGAGATTAATATGTTATCTTATTGCTTGACATTTAGTTTGACGATCTAAAAACAGCCCGAAAAACTTCTAAGATAATATATAAATCATCATTTTCATTTACCCCAGTGCCGCAAAGGCTCCCACCTACGGTGGGGTAAGGGGGGGTCGGATGTACGCAGCCTTGCCCCTGTACTTAAGCACAGAGAGACTGTTTCCGGATGACCCATAGTGAAAATCTCGTCCAAAATTGCATGGACTGACTGCTGCTTCATAACAAAGAAGCGCAGACAGTTTAGTGAGCCATTTTGCTTTATTCCATCATAATCTCAAGCCAAAAAATAATGAATCTTTGGCTCCATTGCAAATGATGGAAACTAAGATAATATATAAATGATTTAAATAAATTCTACGAATTGATAATTACTACCGAGATTACTTAAAAATTAAAAAAAATGTCTTAAATAAAATCTGTCTAAATAGATTATGCCTTAATATAATATAAATGTACACAAAACTACCTTAGAGAAAAACTTTGTCTAACACATATTTAATTTAAGTTGTGATCATTGTGAAATTATAAAAAAAAATACTTTGTTTTAAAATTCATACCTAAGATATTTTAGAAAGTGCCTTAATTAAAATTTACATCCCAGTAAGTCCAATTATAATTTCCACTTGCTTAAATAAAATTCATTTCATTACAATAGTCGATAACTTCTAATTGACTCCAATTTTTTCTCAAATAGGATGATAGGATTCAAGCTACTGTATCACAACAAATGGTGCGCATCTTTGACGCCCAAATAGAAGAGGGTGAGACATATGCAATGATGCACTTTACTGTAAGGTCCAATATTGAACAATATCGGCCATGCTCCCACCGTTACAGACTATGTTTCACCGAGGAAACCAAGGTGAAGCGTCAAGAAAAGAGTATCATGTCATCCTTATCATATTTTAAGTGTAAAAGCTTCTCAAAAAATTTTGCTGAAGGAGATGATGTCTGTCTTCAATTGTTTGGTAATCTCAAAAATAACACTCTGTTATTTTGTACTATGTATTTAGTAATTTGTGTAACTATATTATGTGTGATAATAATCGTAATCTCGAGACAAATTCTAGATGTAATTGGTGCATTCAAGGTTGGTGATAAGGTGTTCAAGGCGGAACCTGGAGCGCAAAAAAAGTGGTGTAACTTTTACCTTCATGATTTAGAGTTAAGTGATACAATCATTTCAAATTTTGTTATACTATATAATGTTCTCATACACTAACATTAAAATAATTTACATATTCTAATTTTACCATGCATAGGGATAAGAGGTTGCATTGTACACTATACAGTGAGTATTCCGAACAATTCCTGGAACATGTAAAAAGGACAACGTCGGAATATGTAATCGTGATCATCCAGTTGGCACGCACCAACAAACGCTATGGTAGGACAAATATACATACACTTGCATTTACGAATTTATCGCAAAGAATTATTACTTTAATTAATACTTTACTTATATTTCTTTACTAAAACTGAATTCAGGTGAGCAGATGGGGGTCTCAACATCATATAATGCCTCAAAGGTTCTCCTTGACGTCAATGTCCCTGATATTGAGGAGTTTCGAACCAGGTAATATTGATAACGATCTTCATGGCAACCTTCAAAAAGCTTTTTTAATGTGAATCTTTCTTAACCCTCACATGGCAATCTAAAACCATGCTTTACCTTTGTTTTCAACCTTGGTAATTTGGTGATGGAGTTTTAAACTTAGTATTGTCATCAACTCATCAATGGTGAATAAATGATGCAACCACTTCAAATCATACAAATAACACATGATTACTAAAGTAAAAGACTCTTCTTTGTTGTAAGTGCATATGTTGATCCAGCCTTGCATATAGGGTGATTAGTTTCAAAATATTGTAGAGTAGATACCATGATAAGTGTGAATATTGATAATGTCCATGATAAGTGTGCAATATTTAGCAGATTTAAAAAAAACACTTTTAGCAATTATTTCAATCTATTGACATTTATTGAAATTAATAAGGATGTTGGATATGGGGTCATCACAATCCTTGAGCTCAACATCATCACGACCTGCATTAAGTGATGATAAAGAAGTTGGAATTGTCAAGATGTTGTCTGAACTACAAACTACTAAGGAGGTATATAATCATTCAATTTATTTCTGAATTTCAAATTCTCGCATTCTTATACGTATGTAAATCATTTTCATTTGTGAACAATGTACACTTGGAACAGGTTCGTGGGTTGTGGTTTTATGGGAAGATAAACACTATTCTAAATGCTACCAGTTGGGCTTATATGGGATGCTTCAAAAGGTCATATTTAGTGATAGCCTCCAACACAGTCATATTTAGTCACAAGTAGATTCTTAATTAATCATTACATTTATTTAGATATTTAGATATCTAAATAAAGAAATAAGATTTTGTTTGGCATGTTGTACAGCTGCACTCCCCCCCCCCCCCCCCCCCCCCCCCGAAATTCAAATAAGTAAATTCATACTTATTAATTAGTTGTACACCATGACAGGCTGTTGCCTTTTTTTAAACAACTAAGCTATTTAGATCCTTTTTATACAATTGAAACAGAAGGCTTTGTATTACAACTTCCGTTTATTTTATAATTAGGATTTCATAATAATATATTTTTTGAAACTAAAGTTGATTTCCCCGTTCACTTTAGGTCATGTCGTGCAAGAGCCATAAAATGTGATAATGAATTTGAGTGCACGAAGTGCGGAGTGCGGTCTTCTGAAGAAAACTGACTCTACAAATTGAAGCTGAACGTTGTGCATGGTCGTCACAACGCTGAGCTACTATTCTGGGATCAAGCATGCAAGCAGTTTTTGGGAAAACCTGCGTCCGATTTTCGTGAACATCTGGATGATGTATGTATATAACAAGTATTAGTTTTGTTGCTTTGATTTCCTATGTCAAAACTCCATGTGCTGGCTGCATGAATGTATCTATAAATGCTTTAAAGTATTTGTTTCTCTTCGTTTAGGTCAAGTTAAGACCTCATAGTGCTCCTCCATTGTTCTACGACTTGGTTGGGCGGGAGTACTTATTCAAAATTGAGAGAGACATCGCGAGTTTAGATGGATCCGATGCTGCGTTTTGCATAAGCATGACAACAGACAATAAGGAAAAGATTGAGCAGATTAAGTCATCTTGGAAAGATGAACCAGAGCCAGAGGTAATTCGTTAGTCTTAAATATCATAAAGTATTTTTTTAATAGAAGATATAAAATAAGATTCATAAGTTCAAACAAATACTCCCTCGGTATTTTAAAGTTCCATACACTTTCCATTTTGGGACGTATTTAAAAGTTCCATACACCTTCCCTTTTTAGTAAGTTTTTCCTTTAAAAATACTTAACCACCCTTACTTTTTCCACTTTTTATCCTCTCTTTCCTACTTTTTCACCATATATCCTACTTTTTCTATACTATTCATCACCCATACTATTCTCCGTTAAATCTTGTGCCATAACCTAACATAAGGATCTTTTAATTACGGAGGGAGTATGAACTATACAATTGTATTGAACTTACAACGGGGTGAATGCAGGCTGAATATAATTCTGATTCAGATCTTGACTTAATTCTTGAACCTCGAACTACGGTAGAATCCAACTTGGTAAGTTTGAATACTCACAACAATTGATTATGCCTACGCAAATATAAACCCAAAATCTATATAAATTATTATACAATATTTATTATGTTTTCATTCAGACACCAACATCACCTGAGCATGACCAAGGGCAGACTCCAATTTCATCCTCAAAGAGAAAAACTGAGGATATAGATGGTAGCAAAGAAATCTCAGATGATAAAACACTGGGGTCTACAAATAAGAATAAGAAGTTGAAGGAGGTCAAAAAAGAGAAACTTTGAAGTTCGCCATTTAGAAAACAGGATTTTATTTTTTGTTTGATTATTCGTATTTCTGCATTCGCATTTCCTCCTAAAGACAATTTTTTAATGTTGTGATTGTGCCGTTTGTTGGCCTTGAATAAGGGAATTCCTCACAGTTGAAGACAAGCTTTGATTTTTTTTGCCTTTCAATTACTTCTAATATACGAGAGTAAAAAATTGTGTGCTACTTTTTTCATTATTTCTCCAATTCTAATTTGTTAAATATAATCTGTTTATTTCTTTAGAGCGCTTTTTATTCTGCAAAAATATCAGAACTTATGTTTAAATTCACTAAGGTGTAACCTAATTAATTTGCTGCTAGGTTGCTTTTATGCTATTGATATAGTCATATGAATCTCAGTTTCTCCCAACTTTTATGTTGATTTATTTTTTAAGATCCTAGATTTTACTGCTTTGATAAAATCAGCTGCAGGGATTGGTAGACTTCTTAATCTTTGTAGTTTGGGCTCCATGATATTCAATTGATCAATGAACTTGATATTATACAAACTAATACCACAATAACATTCTGAGTAGATAGGCATACATTTTTATTTTGGGTATGAATTTTATTATTTAGGTAACTTTTCCCTATTTAAGACTTTACGTACTTGAGATTTTTAGCACACAATCCTCCCCCTATACTTAAATTTAAAATATTTTAATTTTGATATAATATAAATATATTATTGTATATCCATCTATTTTAAGATCACGGTAGAATAAATTTTGACTGAATTTTTTATTTTATGTATGAATTTTATTATTTAGGTAATTTTTTCAAACTTAAATACTTGACACAGAAGATATTATAAAAACTAAATGAAGGAAGGTTTTAAATTTGAAATAAATTTAAAATATTATAAAGATTATGTACTTCATATTTTTTAGTTTGGGTATGAATTTTACTATTTAGATAATTTTTCCCTACTTAATTATGTACTTCATATTTTTCAGCACACAATCCTCCCACTAATATATGGATGAATCAAAAACATTCCTTCATGGTTGAGAGGATTTGCCTCACATGTTAGTAAATAAAGCTCCAAATATTGTATATCATTATCACATATAATCTCCTTATTAAACAGTTTTCCTCTCCTTATTTATCTCCTACCTTTTCTATTATTATTTATGGTTGAGAGGATTTGTAGGAGTACCATAATGAACTTATTCACCACACTCTTAAACGGATGCTAACGGTAGTTAGCACGTATATTTGTGTCTATTTTTATATCAGACTGAAAAACATATATTAAATGTACAGTAAATATAAATTTATATTTATAACATGCTAATTTCGATATAACATGTATATATTATTGTATATCCATCTGTTTTAAGATTAAGATAGAAAATATATTGGCTGAGTTTTTTATTTTAGGCATGAATTTTATATGTCATTTGTTATATGTTAAATTCTATCCTTCGAATGTTTAAATTATAGTTCTATTATCATTCAAATCCTTACATTCTCGATGAAATGTTTTCCCGTGCAACGCACGGGTTCAAAACTAGTTGTTATAATATTCAGATTTTTATGTAGTTATTGGGTTAATAATATAGGTGTTAATATTAAAGGGATTGTGATGAACTGAGATTAGTTAATTATTTAATAATTTTTATCATCGGACTAGATTAAAATTGATAAAGGATTATTGTATTAATTACCGAATTAGTTTAAATAACTTAAATCATATGAGATGATTGTTAAGTACGAACATATTAGTAATAAGTTATAATTGAAGTAATTTGAATATGTTCATAATTTGTATATTTTAATAATATTAAAATATAATTAATTATTTGGAAGTTTTATAAGTAGAATAAATAGAATAATCAATTAATTAAATTAATAAATTCGAATAAGTAAATAAAAAGGGAAATTTGATAAACTTTTGAATAAGCGACTAATTATATCATCTTAATTAAAAAGGTGATTATCTAGAGACCGAGATAGAGGAAGATAAATAGAAGCATTTGGATTTAAGGTAAGTTTCACGTCAACCGAAATTAGTTCTTTTTCTTCGTGATTTCTTTTAAATATTTTTGTATGCATATTTGAGAATTGAATTTATGTGTGCTGAATTTGAGTGAATATTATTATATGAAAGGGTCATATTTGAGATATTAGTTGATATATTGTTTTATTGATATGAGTTATTGTATACGATTTTGGGAGAATTTGTAATAGTACGTAATTTGTTATCCTTGTGGGAGTTTGATGAAAAGGAAATTTTTGAAGTATAAACTTCGATTGATTTTGAGAAAACAAAGAAAAATAAATATTTTCATAAAGGGTGAGCATCACGGGAGAAATCCGTGGTGTTGGTTTTCCACATCCCTTAAAATGTGGAGGATGGTTAGGTCTACTACTACTCAATTTTTGTTGGTATTGGTTTGAGGTGAATTGATGGTCGATAGAAAACATCCTGACTTTTGAGTAGTAGTGGTAGTTGATGGATTATAGGTATCCAAGTCTATGTAAAATGGAGAGATTTGAGCATATAGAGAGGAAGATGAATGAATAGTGAATTGTGAAATTATGTTGTAGGGTTACAAATGGCTCCAAGAGGAGTATAAATAGGGAAATAATGGGCCGGGCCGCTAATATGGGCCCGGTAGCCCAACTACATAAAAGACTAATCTAGTACATAGTTACATACAAATGACATATAAGCAGTACAATAATACAAATGATATCCGTAAGATGTGTGTGGGCCGCTGTCCGGGCCCAATAGTCGTGAGACCCGGGGGTCCGAGTCTATATACTCTATCAGGAGTCCCCCACTCTCTGAGTCGAGAGTATTCGAGGCGAAAGAGAGTAGAACTGTGTGCTGATCTGTCGTCGTCTGGTGAGTAAACTTCGTGAAAAATTTTGAATTTCTGCTTCTTTGGCTAACGGAGGCGCTAAGTCCCCCGCTCTTCCAGTCCCCCACTCCTTGAGGCGAGTGTAATGAGGTGAAGAGGAGTAGAGTAATGTGTGTCGGATGATGTCTTCAACAGGGGGCCGAGGGTTGACACCTTTTGATCCACGATGGGGAGATGCCTCGTTAAAAACCTCATTAGGAAAAACCCTGTGGGAAAAAATCCTAATGAGGGAAAAAGAGTACACCGGATGCCCCCAAAATGAAACAAAAGGTGCGAGCCCTTCGGCCTGGAGATGGAGCTGTAGCGGTGCCCGTCTGCTGGATGGTCGAGGCCGATCTCTAGATGTGGGTAGCTCATCATGATCAGTAGTCCTAGTCATCAAATAAAGATGACTAAGGGATGGGTCGAGCGACCGTCCACAATTTGATGTCTGGTTCATCAAATAAAGATGACCAGAACGTAAGGCCGATGGGCCGAGAGGCCTGTACGAGAGCTCCACGTTGTCAAATAAAGACGACGAGGCGATGGTGCGGCCGAGGGGCCTGCATAAGAGCTCCACGTCGTCAAATAAAGACGACGAGGCGATGGTGCGGCCGAGGGGCCTGCATAAGAGCTCCACGTCGTCAAATAAAGACGACGGGGCGATGGTGCGGCCGAGGGGCCTGCATAAGAGCTCCACGTCGTCAAATAAAGACGACGGGGCGATGGTGCGGCCGAGGGGCCTGCATAAGAGCTCCACGTCGTCAAATAAAGACGACGGGGCGATGGTGCGGCCGAGGGGCCTGCATAAGAGCTCCACGTCGTCAAATAAAGACGACGGGGCGATGGTGCGGCCGAGGGGCCTGCATAAGAGCTCCACGTCGTCAAATAAAGACGACGGGGCGATGGTGCGGCCGAGGGGCCTGCATAAGAGCTCCACGTCGTCAAATAAAGACGACGGGGCGATGGTGCGGCCGAGGGGCCTGTAAATGAGCTTCGCGTCATCAAATAAAGATGACGAGGCGATATATGCCCGATGGGCCTGCAACTGAGCTTCGCGTCATCAAATAAAGATGACGGAGCAAGATGTGGCTCAGAGGCCCACAAATGAGTTCCTCGTCATCAAATAAAGATGACAGAACGATATATGGCCGATGGTCCTGTAGATGAGCTCTTCGTCATTAAATAAAGATGATAGAGCGATATATGGCCGATGGGCCTACAAATGAGCTCTTTATCATCAAATAAAGATGACAGAGCGATATATGGCCGATGGGCCTGCAAATGAGCTTCGCGTCATCAAATAAAGATGACAGAACGATACACGGCCGATGGGCCTACAAATGAGCTTCGCGTCATCAAATAAAGATGACGGAGCGATATATGGCTGAACTCTGGGCTCCTTTAGCCTTTCAGCCGGAGACCGCAAGATGTTCGCTATATCTGAATAGGGGGACGAGGCGGTGGACGCCTGTCTGAATATGAGGACGGCGACGCTGATGAGTCAGTCCGAATATGGGGACGATGGCGCTGGTGAGCCGGTCCGAATATGGGGACGATGCGATGATGAGCCGTGCGTCATATAGGGGCGACGGTCGCCGTCCGGGAAGGGATGGCGAGCCCAATCGCTATAACAAGACTTCGGCGCTGGGAGCCGGTCTTGGGAGAAATAATCACGTCGCGGCCGAGAGGCTGATCGCGATGTGCGGATGACAATGATGAGGAGTCAGTCCGAAATATGATGACGAGGCGATGATGGAGCCGATCGTCATATAGAGGCGATAGTCACCATCCAGGAGGGGATGGCGAGCCTGATCGCTAGCCTAACACACTCAGCGCTGATGAAGCCGGTGTTGGGATAGGGTGTGACGTCGTGGCCGAGGGGCCGATCGTGATGCGAGGTCGTTAGCACTATGAGACTGATCCAAAAGTCCAAGCAGCGGTCGCCATCCGATGAAGGAATGACTGAGACCGGTCTTGGGGATAGATAATCACGCCGAGGCCGAGGGGCCGATCGTGATGTGCGGACGGAGATGATGAGCTGATCCGATAATATGATGACGAGGCAAGAATGAAGCCAATCGTCATATAAGGGAGATGGTCACCATCCAGGAAGGGATGGCGAGCCCGATCGCTAGCTCAAGACTCTCGGCGCTGAGGAAGCCGGTCTTGAGATAGATAGTCACGCCGAGGCCGAGGGGCCGGTCGTGATGCTCGGATGGCGATGAAAAGAGCCAATCCGAAATATGATGACTGGGCAATGATGAGCCGACCGTCATATATTGGCGATGGTCACCATCCAGGAAGGGATGGTGAGCCCAGTCGCTAGCTCAAGATCGCGTTGAGACCGAGGGGTCTGCCGTGATGTGAGCATGACGGCGATGATGAGCCGTTCCAATAAATGATGACGAAGCCATGACGGGCCAATCGTCATGTAAAGGCGACGGTCACCATCCAGGAAGGGATGGTGAGCCCGATCGCCAGCTCAAGACTCTCGGCGCTGAGGAAGCCGGTCTTGAGATAGATAATCACGCAGAGGCCGAGGGGCCGGGCATGATGTGAGGACGACGGCGATGAGGGGCCGGTCCAAAAATCCATGCAACGGTCGTCGTTCGGTAAAGGAATGACTAAGACCGGTCTCGAGATAAATAATCACGTCGAGGCCGAGGGGGTCGATCGTGATATGAGGACGACGACGATGAGGAGTCGGTCCAAATAATGATGACGAGGCGATAGTGAAGCCGATCGTCATATAGAGGCGATGGTCACCATCCGGGAAGGGATGGCGAGCCCGATCGCTGGCTCAAGACTCGCGGCGCTGAGGAAGCCGGTCTTGAGATAGATGATCACGCCGAGGCAGAGGGGCCGGTCGTGATGTGAGGACAACGGCGATGAGAAGCCGGTCCTATAATGATGACGAGGCGCTGATGAAGCCGATCGTCATATAAAGGCGATGGTCACCATCCGGGAAGGGATGGCGAGCCCGATCGCTAGCTCAAGACTCGCGGCGGTGAGGAAGCCGGTCTTGAGATAGATGATCACGCCGAGGCCGAGGGGGTCGGTCGTGATATGAGGACGACGGCGATGAGGAGCGGGTCCTATAATATGATGACGAGGCGCTGATGAAGCCGATCATCATATAAAGGCGATGGTCACCATCCGGGAAGGGATGGCGAGCCCGATCGCTAGCTCAAGACTCGCGGCGCTGAGGAAGCCGGTCTTGAGATATAGATAATCACGCCGAGGCCGAGGGGGTCGGTCGTGATATGAGGATGACGGCGATGAGGAGCCGGTCCTATAATATGATGACGAGGCGCTGATGAAGCCGATCGTCATATAAAGGCGATGGACACCATCCGGGAAGGGATGGCGAGCCCGATCGCTAGCTCAAGACTCGCGGCGCTGAGGAAGCCGGTCTTGAGATAAATAATCACGCCGAGGCCGAGGGGGCCGGTCGTTATATGAGGACGACGACGATGAGGAGTCGGTCCGAATAATGATGACGAGGCGCTGATGAAGCCGATCGTCATATAAAGGCGATGGTCACAATCCGGGAAGCGATGGCGAGCCCGATCGCTAGCTCAAGACTCGCGGCGGTGAGGAAGCCGGTCTTGAGATAGATGATCACGCCAAGGCCGAGGGGGTCGGTCGTGATATGAGGACGACGGCGATGAGGAGCCGGTCCTATAATATGATGACGAGGCGCTGATGAAGCCGATCGTCATATAAAGGCGATGGTCACCATCCGGGAAGGGATGGCGAGCCCGATCGCTGGCTCAAGACTCGCGGCGCTGAGGAAGCCGGTCTTGAGATAGATGATCACGCTGAGCCCGAGGGGCCGGCCGTGATGTGAGGACAACGGCGATGAGGAGCCGGTCCTATAATATGATGACGAGGCGCTGATGAAGCCGATCGTCATATAAAGGCGATGGTCACCATCCGGGAAGGGATGGCGAGCCCGATCGCTGGCTCAAGACTCGCGGCGCTGAGGAAGCCGGTCTTGAGATAGATGATCACGCCGAGCCCGAGGGGCCGGCCGTGATGTGAGGACAATGGCGATGAGGAGCCGGTCCTATAATATGATGACGAGGCGCTGATGAAGCCGATCGTCATATAAAGGCGATGGTCACCATCCGGGAAGGGATGGCGAGCCCGATCGCTGGCTCAAGACTCGCGGCGCTGAGGAAGCCGGTCTTGAGATGATGGACGGCGCTGGGCGCTCGTCTGAGAATGAGGGACGGCGCTGGGCGCTCGTCTGAGATGATGGACGGCGCTGGGCGCTCGTCTGAGATGATGGACGGCGCTGGGCGCTCGTCTGAGATGATGGACGGCGCTGGGCGCTCGTCTGAGATGATGGACGGCGTTGGGCGCTCGTCTAAGATGATGGACGGCGATGGGCGCTCGTCTGAAAATGAGGGACGGCGCTGGGCGCTCGTCTAAGATGAGGGACGGCGCTGGGCGCTCGTCTAAGAATGAAGGACGGCGCAGGGCGCTCGTCTAAGATGAGGGACGGCGCTGGGCGCTCGTCTACAAATGGAGGACGGCGCTGGGCGCTCATCTAAGATGATGGACGGCGCTGGGCGCTCGTCTAAGATGAGGGACGGCGCTGGGCGCTCGTCTAAGATGAGGGACGGCATTGGGCGCTCGTCTAAGAATGAAGGACGGCGCATGGCGCTCATCTAAGATGAGGGACGGCGCTGGGCGCTCGTCTAAGAATGAAGGACGGCGCAGGGCACTCGTCTAAGATGAGGGATGGCGCTGGGCGCTCGTCTAAGATGAAGGACGGCGCTGGGCGCTCGTCTAAGAATGAAGGACGGCGCAGGGCGCTCGTCTAAGATGAGGGACGGCGCTGGGCGCTCGTCTACAAATGAAAGACGGCGCTGGGCGCTCGTCTAAGGATGAGGGACGGCGCTGGGCGCTCGTCTAAGATGAAGGACGGCGCTGGGCGCTCGTCTAAGAATGAAGGACGGCGCAGGGCGCTCGTCTAAGATGAGGGACGGCGCTGGGCGCTCGTCTACAAATGAAGGACGGCGTTGGGCGCTCGTCTAAGGATGAAGGACGGCGCTGTGCGCTCGTCTGAAAATGAAGGACGGCGCTGGGCGCTCGTCTAAGGATGAAGGACGGCGCTGGGCGCTCGTCTAACAAATGAGGGACGGCGCTGGGCGCTCGTCTGAAGATGAAGGACGGCGCTGGGCGCTCGTCTAACAAATGAGGGACGGCGCTGGGCGCTCGTCTAATCCGCATGTATGGTCTTGCTTCGTCCATGATGCGTAGTATTTGCCTGATATGTACTTAGTATTGTTGTGGGGATTTCATTTTTTGTTGCTCGAGGCCGGCGAGTGCGCGCGGTCCTCGGCTTCCCTCTTTTATTTTTTCTTTTTCCTTTTTTTTTTATTTTCGTTTCCGTTCCCTATTTCGGGGAGTATCCTTCTTTCAGGCTTCGGCCGAAGGGTTTGCTCGTCCTTCGGCCGGTTCGGACTTCGTTTATAACGTCCGTGATCTCAGGGGAGGTCCCGTCGCCTATTTATGACGCGGGCTAGACTTTTGGTTGGTTTCCAACGGCTGCCGTTGCCCAACCCTGAGTGGGGGGATTTTGCCACCTCGGCCATGATTTCAGGCCTGTCGTCCTGCGATCTGGCGCGTGGACGACGCGGTGAACTTCCCATTTCAAGACGCGGGCCGTTTGCGGGCCCCTCGTCCTGGGGACATCGTCGGCCATACCTGAGCGTTTCACTTTAGGCTTACGGGGCCAGGACGATGTGCTCTCTCAGCTAGGCCTGAACCCTTCGCTGATACAAAATACAATGGAGTATGCCTGAGCCTTTCGCTCGAAGGCTGCTGATACGACACGTGGTATCTTCTATTTACATTTCCAAAAAATAAGCGGAATACAATAGGTGCGTTGTTCATGGCAACGGCTTTTGGGCGACGCGATTAGCGTCTCGGAGAACTAGGTGTACCGTTTACCGCTCTCGGGCATAATGCCATGTGCGGCCGGTAGCGGCTCTCGTTTTTAGATGCCCGAGTCACCAAATAAAGGTGGCTAGGGTAGGTCGAGGGACCCAAATATAATTAAAATCATCATATAAAGATGTTCGGTAGGCTAGAGCTCAGGTCCACCACTTTGGGGATTTTTGACCCGGTTTAATGCCGGTGATAAAAATAATAACGCTAATAATAATGCACATTAGCGACCTCGGGAAATTTTAATCCCTCATAATGGTCTTCACCACCTCGGGGGTTTTTAACCCGCCATAATGGTGATGGAAATAATATAATTAATAATAGTAATAATTATACTACTATCATTTAATAAATATTTTAAGTGTATAAATAGAAGGAAATTTGGGGTACTTAGCTTTTTTATTTGGACTGTTTGAGATAAGATGATCCATATGTGCTGAATAAGTCTGGCCAAACTCTTATAAACTGCTATGCTTGTGTGGCCCACAATGTTGAATGGGTATGCGCCCAATTCTAAAGTTGACAGCCATGTCCTGCTTCCTCTTTGACCAAAAGAAAAACGGGCTTCTCCGCCGGAGCCAGAAAAAGAATAGGGAACAAAAGTTGACTGAGTCAACATCCTTCTTTTCTTTAATGGGGAACCCTTCCGCCAGCGTGTCATGGACAGAGATGGTCCTGGGAGGTCCGATACTGCCACCGTCAGGAAAGGGGTGAAAGGAGTAGAGCTGGTTCGCTACTGTCGGACAGAAAGGGAAGACCGTCGGCCATCACACCTGACTGGTCCTCTGCTACGGTCGTTGTTGGTTTATCAGGAAGGAGAGCGGCAGCTTCCAGCGGCGTCATCAGGCAGATTCCACTTGCGGAGGTTGCATCTCTGGGCCAGAAGCTTCGAGGCCATTCACGGTGGGCCAACTGAGTTGCCAGAACAGAGATGTTGAAGTGGAGGCTTTGTTCTACGCTAGGAGAGTCAGATTCGAAACAGCCAGTGATTTGGATGCGGCGGAGTCTGCAATGACGGCGCATCGGTGTTTGGCGCGGCCATCGGCGAGGAAGAGAACCAAGCGGAAACTGGCATCTGGTGGCGCTGCGAACGGCTCCTGGGGTGCTGCAGAAAACGGCCAGGGACGCAGCTTTGCAGGTCGGGGATTGCTAGTTCACAGGACCTCCAGGTTACTCCGATCTATGAAGCTTCGGGCCAAGTTCTTCACTTTCCAGATTTGGAATTTGCAGATGCATATCTCCCTCTGCTTTAGTGAATCGTTCTTCCATCATTTCGAGATCTGGCAAATCCAGATGAGTATTCTTAGAACCCTTTCTGGTTGTTCCTTTGCGCTTCAACCAGATCGTTGCCAAACATTTCCAGATTTGGGAATTCCGGATGATTTTTTCCCCAAATTTCCAGAAACTTCCGTGAATTGTCTGTGATTTTGGGAGGATCTCTCACTTGATTTTGCTCTAACTCTCAATGAAAGCACCATTGATGGATTATAGGTATCCAAGTCTATGTAAAATGGAGAGATTTGAGCATATAGAGAGGAAGATGAATGAATAGTGAAATGTGAAATTATGTTGTAGGGTTACAAATGGCTCCAAGAGGAGTATAAATAGGGAAATAATGGGCCGGGCCGCTAATATGGGCCCGGTAGCCCAACTACATAAAAGACTAATCTAGTACATAGTTACATACAAATGACATATAAGCAGTACAATAATACAAATGATATCCGTAAGATGTGTGTGGGCCGCTGTCCGGGCCCAATAGTCGTGAGACCCGGGGGTCCGAGTCTATATACTCTATCAGTAGTAGTAGCTCCTAATCATTTAGTTTTTGAGGTGGGGTAGTTGGTAGAAAACATCCCGGCTACCCGGATCGACTTACTAACCTGGAGGGCTTGGAATACCTCTAGGGGGTGTGCACACTTAAAGTAGTTGTTTCCGTTTCCATTGAGCAGTTGTGGTACCGGCGATAGTCCCGGGGTGGCCGTACATAACAACGGACCACCAGGCTCAACCAAAGTGTTGAGCACCGCCCTTCTAAATTACTAGGAAGCTAGATACAAAGTGATTTTGGGATAAATTCATTAGAGGAGAATTTTGGTGTTTCATATATCTTGAAATTATTATGGTATTACAAGTTATGTTATTGGGATTTTGTATAGGTATTATTTACTTATGATTTATAAAGTATTTTGAAGAATATTTTATGTTAAAAAGTTGTACGGATTTTATATATATTATTTATTATTATTTTAAAAGGTTAGGTGGAACTTACTTAGCATTATTGCTAATGTTTGTTTTCTTTTTATTTTCTTGTGCTCGTATTTAACAGGAGGTGATCATGTTGATTTTGATGCTGGAATGTTTGAGAGCGCAAACTAGAAGATCGCTATGTAGTTCACTAGATTAAACTTTGATACTTGCTTATGATTCGAACATCTAGATTTTTGTTAAATTACATTTGGGTAGATAGCCTTAGCATTCAACCATTCAAAGGTTGGATGTGACGGTGACATGCCCTTTTCCTTAGTTTTTATTAATTTCCGCTGCAAACTTTTGAAGGTTTAATTATTAAATAAAAGTTTATCTCTATTTCCAAGTATTATTTTGGGTGGGAAATTTGGGGGTGTCACAAAAACCTTGTTAGAAACTTTTCTAAGGTGTTCCTAGTACTTTCATGGAGTTGAAAGTGTCGTCGGAGTAATTGCCGGAGTTAGCCAAAGTTCGTCGGAGTTTCGCCGGAGTTCAACCGGGGAGCGTAGAACGTACTAAAGCTCATTTGAGGTGAGTGGATGGCTTAATGTCTTGTAACTCTTGGGTTAAGTATGAGATTACCTAAGTAAATGTTATATGTGCTCATAATGATGTTTAAAAGAGTTTAAACATGTGATTTGCCAAAGTGTTTAGGCTTATATGAAATGGATTATGGAGTTACGCATGAAATATGATATGAAAATGTTTATAAAATATATGTGATGTTTTGAAAGATAAAAAGAGCATAAAATGTTTGTTTATAACTTAATACACGTTGTGATTAAGTTTGACACAAATTGGACTTTAAATGGCGGGTTAACGAAATGTTGCCCGGTTGCCCAGGGGGCAACCAGCACCGGTTATGGTTTGAATCGGAGACGGTTTGAGTACGGGGTTCACTGATTAGTTAAATTAATAGTGAAACGGTGCCATTTAGGTGTTGAACCGGCGCTGGTTCGGCCCAGTTTTGCCCAAGAGATTATTTTTTATGTGTTTTGCATGGATGATTATGCTTAGGCCTTAAGACTTGGTTTAGTCTTGAATATTTATTATGATATAGACCTTATCTAGTGTGATATGTGGTAGATCATAGGTCAGGTGGAGTACCCAAGGATCTGGCGTGTATCCTCAAAACTCGGTTAGGTTGGTTGGAGTACCCAGGGATCGGGTATGTATCCTCAAAACTCGGTTATGTCGGGTGGAGTACCCAAGCATCGGGCATCTATCCTCAAAACTCGATTATGTCGGGTTGAGTGCCCAGGGATCGGGCGTGTATCCTTAAAACTCGGTTATGAAGGGTTGAGTACCTAAGGATCGAGCGTGTATCCTCAAAATTCGGTTATGTCGGGTGGAGTACCCAAGGATCGGGTGTGTATCCTCAAAACTCATAGATTGCAGTTTAGTAATTTAGGACCGGGTGGTGTCCTTATGATATTTGATTTGGATCAGGAGAAGTCCTATACACTCATATGTTTATGGATGAGTTGTGATTTTAAGTCAAGGACATTGTCTACTACTACTTTTCCAGACAAACGTGACCTACGAGTCGGGTATTTCCAAATGTATATATACTGATATGTATTTCATGACTTGGGGATAAGGACTATATGTGCATGTATCACCCTATGTTTGGGTCCCATACTTGAAACGTTAGTTATGTTACATTCAGCCTACTGCTCGCTCGGCATTTGCATACTGACCCCTTCGGGACCCCCCACCATTTCAGGTTGAAGCTAAAGCTAGCTATCCGTGCCTTGCTCGGTGAAGTGATCCAAAGGAAGACGTGATACGTGCTTCTTTTATTATTTTAAACTACAAACTATGCTCATGAATATTTATGAAATTAATACATTGTTTTGGGCCTGCGGGCCTATGTTTTGGCCATGTGTGGCCCATGTTTGAATATTGAATATTTCCGCTATTCGTTCAATCCAAAGTTGTGATTTTGTTGTGTATGTTTACTTACTAAGTATGGTATGGACCATGTCCATGGACGCCCTGTATGATTAATTGATGTTGACTTGCGTGTGACGTCATTTGGTCATACAACGGTTGTGCACGTGCTTAGATGCGGTGTGAGGCGTGACGTCATTGACTTAGAAAAGGCATATGATAGGGTACCTCGAGAAGTTCTTTGGTGGACCTTAACTAGAAAAGGTATATCACACAAATATATCAACATCATCATGGATATGTATGAGGATTGTACTACAAGTTTCCGTACTAGTGTAGGAAGGGCTGAAGAGTTCCGTGTTACTATCGGAGTGCACCAAGGATCGACTCTAAGTCCTTTCTTATTTGCCCTAGTCATGGATGAACTTACGAAGTCAATTCAAGATGATATACCGTGGTGCATGATGTTTGCTGATGATATTGTATTGACTGATGAGACGCAATCAGGTCTTAAAGCAAAGTTGGAAGTATGGCAACAAACATTGGAGAACAAGGGTTTCAGACTAAGCCGGAGCAAGACAGAGCACATGGAGTGAAAGTTTGGTGGAGGTAGAAGCAGTAGTAATAGCAGAATTACTCTAGATGGTAAGAAGATATCGGTCGACGATATGTTACGTTACTTGGGCTCCATAGATCAGAAGGACGATGAGTTAGATGGAGATGTATCCCATAGAACCAAAACATGATGGATGAAAAGACGGAAACCATGGCCCCACTAGTCATTTCACCAACCCATCCTTGTCAAGTAGTAGTTGCTGTGAAAAGACAGCAACCATAGCCCCCAACCACCTTGTAATACCCGAGATTAATTTAAGAGGATTAATAGTACTACTCATACCAACAGAGGTGCATCTCCTTTTAAGGGAGCTCATCACCCAAGAACTCCAAAGTTAAGCGTGCTTGCACGGGAGTAGTCTTGGGATGGGTGACCCCCTGGGAAGTTTCTCAGGGCGCGCATGAGTGAGGACAAAGTGCGCGGTAAAGGCTCGTGGTGGTTTGTGGGGACAGTACTAGGGGTCTAGAGTAACTACCTCGGGTCCGTGTGGGGCCCCGGGGTGTTACAGGTGGTATCAGAGCAACCCTGCGACAGTGTGCTGACCCGTTAGATATCGGGCGGGCACTTAGCGGGGCAAGATTCTGGGGTTTTATTGAGATTGGTTTAAGGGCGCAACGAGGACGTTGCGATCCTAAGTGGGGGTGATTGTAATACCCGAGATTAATTTAAGAGGATTAATAGTATTACTCATACCAACAGAGGTGCATCTCCTTTTAAGGGAGCTCATCACCCAAGAACTCCAAAGTTAAGCGTGCTTGCACGGGAGTAGTCTTGGGATGGGTGACCCCCTGGGAAGTTTCTCAGGGCGCGCATGAGTGAGGACAAAGTGCGCGGTAAAGGCTCGTGGTGGTTTGTGGGGACAGTACTAGGGGTCTAGAGTAACTACCTCGGGTCCGTGTGGGGCCCCGGGGTGTTACACACCTCTTCCCTCCCACTAGGAAAGAGCATATTGAATTGATTGCTGAAGCTGCTTCTTCATCGTGTCAGCTTCCTGGTGGCCCCCAAGGCGGCAAAAAGGTGGGGGATCTCTTGGCTGGGGGCTGGGTAGCTTGGCTTATGGCGTATGGTTTTCCTTCGCATGACTCCCTCTGTAAAAAACCCAAAACTGTTCACTTTTGTATGCATCTTTGTAGAAAATCAAGAACACAATTCTTTTCGAACGTGTTCCCACAGATGGCGCCAATGTTGAGTTTATTCGCCGCAGCCCATAAGTTCAACATCCCTTCCGGGAGGGTTTCGTGGCTATGAGGTGATAATACAATGTAAACAATGATTTTAACGTGGAAACCCGAAAGGTAGAAAACCACGGGACTTTTTAGGCTAATGTCCAAACTCTCTCATTCTCATTAATCTCTCCTCAGCATTACAATGTACAAGTTTGAGCCTTGTTAGCCATTAGTGGAGCTCCAAGCTTTAGAGAGAAAAGTCCCTAAACATGGTGGGAAAGGTTCTATTTATAGAGAAAGGGGGAGGGTGCAAGGCTACCCTAATGGGCCGAGTGGGCCGAAATGGGCCCAAAGGGCCGAAACAGGCCTGATAGACTGAAATGGCCCTCGTCGACTGGGCTCCTTACTGAGGCGATGCTTTGGGCTTCGGAATAGTAACAGACCGGGATAATATACCTCAACAACACTTTTGGTACCCGTCCTAGAAATTTTTGATGAAGTATATGGGTCTAGGCCCCAGGACCCACATACTCAGAAGAACAGAAGGCACAGCCGTCACCTAGTAGGATCCCCGTCGGCCAGATGACCTCCATCGGCCAGAGAGGCATCAACTCAGAATATGGTCCAGAAGCCAGGAGAACCGGGTGCCCCCGTCGGTCGGGTCTTCGTCGGCCATGCCTCCGTCGGCCATGCCCATGTCGGCCACGCCCTCGTCGGCCATGGAGAACTCACAAAACATGATTTCATACTTAGTCATTTCTACATATCTTGTATTCGGCCCAGTAGTGGTCCAGTTGTAGGTGGGCCTCCCAAACCCAAGACTTGGGAGCCCAGCCCACATTTTCCCTATAAATACTCCCTTTGGGAGTAGTTGTAGGGGTTGAAAAAATCATAAATTGAAGCATTTATTGCACTTCTCTCTCTAGTTCTCATTTCTCTTTAAACAATTACTCTATCATTTGGTGCTTTCACTGACTAACACTAGATCAAAGGCCAATGAAACAAAATATATAAGAAATGAAGGAAAGGGTGATGAACTGACCTTTGAAGATTCGAAGAAACGGAAGAACACTCGAGCAAGCTTCTCTCTCTAAGAATTTGGGCAGCACTTCGTTAACTCAAAATGCAAGTGGGGGACTTCCTTCGGGAAGGGGAGTATTTATAGACCTCCCCCCAACGGTCACTACACGTGGCACCCCACCAGTGGCCACCCCAACGGTCACCACTACAAGGCCCAATGAGGTGCTACCCCTTCGTAAACGGGCCAGGCCCACTTCGGGCACAGCCAGCCCATTTCAAATGGAGCACCAACGGCTCAACCCATGGACAAATGGCATCTACAACGACCAAGACATTCAACGGCCTCACTAGAGCAAACTAATTTCACTTCAACGGTTGCCTGACATCGAACACCACCACGGAACACAAGGCCTCAAAAGGCGCGCATGTTGGCCACACGAATCACCAGCAGCATGACCCCCATAACGGCCACAAAAGCAAAGTAAAAGACAACCTAACAGCCATCGGCCCTCGTAAAAACAACCGTTGATGATAACCCTTTGTAAGCGACCTGCGTCCAAGGGTTCTCCCACAGGGTTACCTTGGTCAGGAAATCGCCAAAGGGTCGGATTCAAGGGCAATACGAGGATCCCGCTTCGGCCTGGGTCTTACACTACTCCTTCACCCCTCACTCACTCTTCGGCCTGAAGCAGTGGGGGAGTGGGGAACTACACCGACCTCAAAACGCAAAGATATGAACGAGAACCAGGGACACACAACGTCCTCTAGTCCAGGACTACTATCGTCCCCAAAGCAAACAAGAAAACATTCATCACTCACGTCGCTTCGGCCCAGAGCCCTAAAGAAAGTAAACAACACCCTCACCGTCCACGCGAAGCAAAGGACACTCATCGTCCTCAAACAAGAGACAACCACAATGGCCTCCTCGGCCCAAAACACGAAATTCAACCATCAACGATCAGGGAAAGGAAAAACACCGCCCCCATTGGCTACTCATACCAAAGACGCATATCGGCCACTAAGCCATCACACTCATCGACCCCAAACGAACGAGCACACACTATCGGCGGGACAAAGACCTCCCTCGTCCTCAACGGGGAACACAACGGCCAAATATAAAGAATAACCACAGCGTCTCCACATCGGCCTAAAACACCAAAACCGCAGAAATCTACTCTCCTTCACTTCGTCTACATCTCAGCTTAGAGAGTGGGGGACTCCTGATGGAGTATATGGGTCCAGGCCCCAGGACCCACATACTCAGAAGAACAGAAGGCACAACCGTCACCTAGTAGGATCCCTGTCGGCCAGATGACCTCCATCGGCCAGGGAGACATCAACTCAGAATATGGTCCAGAAGCCAGGAGAACCGGGTGCCCCCGTCGGCCGGGTCTTCATCGGCCATGCCTCCGTCAGCCACGCCCTCGTCGGCCACGGAGAACTCACAGAACAAGATTTCATACTTAGTCATTTCTACATATCTTGTATTCGGCCCAGTAGTGGTCCAGTTGTAGATGAGCCTCTCAAGCCCAAGACTTGGGAGCCCAGCCCACATTTTCCCTATAAATACTCCCTTTGGGAGTAGCTGTAGGGATTGACAAAATCATTAATTGAAAAACTTTGAAGTTGAGGACTAAAAGTGTCTCTAGCTTAATAGTCAAAGACTAAAAATGAAAAAAAAAAATTAAAAGTTATGTATCAAAAGTATAACTAACACAATAATCGGGGCCGAAATTGGAAAAACTCAAAGTAGATTCTATGATACTTATAAGGTACTATACTTTCGTTCACATGGACCAATCAGAATGCTGCAGTTGAATTATTTAAATCTTAATTTAAAATGATGTAATTAGTTAAACCAATAAAGTGAATGGTAGATACATTATCCCATTTTTTAAATGGATACCAGAGTTGTCGCCAAAACTCAAACACAAATGAACTGGGACAATTTCGAACTAGTATTGCTGGTTTTTTTAAACCGGGAATTGACCGTTCGTATCCGAACTACGGACACCTTTGACCAACCTCTCAGGTTCTCAATCGCCAATTAGGTAAACCCTACTTGGACAGCAAGTTTCTGTTTTGGGGGTTTAAGCCGAGCTCCTCCTGGACTGGACCGCGGGTGAGGATTTCGATTTATGAGAAAATGACAGCTTCAAGGCTATCGTCATTGGCAGCCGCCGCGGCTGCTGCAGTGTTAGCCGGTTCAAACTCCACGCCCTCGACCTGCGCGTACGCTGATTCTCCATTTCGCTTTTCCCCTTTCTCTCCTTCTCCTGCCACCCCCCCTCCGCCTTCACCGGAGGCCGACTCTTCTGCTTCAGACTCTAATGCTCCCGCAGACGATTCTAAAGGTGGCTTCGATCATCTAGCTCTAGAAAGGGCGGCTAAAGCCCTCAAGGAAATCAACAGCTCTCCGCATCACAAACAGGTGAATTATATATACTTCAGAGTAGTATGGGTTTCTTATTTTTAATCACAGTTGCATGCCGAGACGGCTTCTTATAATTAATATCTTGATTTCTTGTAATTTGTAAAGGTATTTGAATTAATGAGAAAGCAGGAAAAGACGCGTCTTGCCGAGTTGAATGCAGAGAAAGCTCATTTTGAGGCTCTCCAGGCTCATGCGGATATTGTGAGTTACCTCATTGAATATTTGATTCCCTGAACGCTTATAGCTCATTAGCTGCAAGCTTACAACTCATATGAAGTAGGGAAAAGTAAATGGGTATAGGTCTATAGGATTATATCAGTCAAATATAGCACAAAAGGAAGTGGAGTATGAACATATGTATCTGACTATCCAAGATAAGAACTTTATGAAGAAGTGACAATTACACATCTCTTTTTCATAAGAATGAACGTGGAAACAAATTCAGTTGAATAAAAACACCATTTATCCTAGACAGGCTAGACATGATTAAAAGGTTCTATCCAAGATAAGAACTTTATGAAGAAGTGACAATTACACATCTCTTTTTCATAAGAATGAACGTGAAAACAAATTCAGTTGAATAAAAACACCATTTATCCTAGACAGGCTAGACATGATTAAAAGGTTCTATCAGCCATGTGTTTCGCCCCATGATATATGAATCAACCATCTTATGCACTTGACTCTAGTAAGATAAAGTTAGGAATTAATATGAAAGACAAAAACAAGAATTCCCCTTAGAAGAAGAAGAAGAAGAGCAAGCAAGAAGTTGCATGGGAAATCAGGAACTACTTACTAGTTACTACTACAGAATTGAATATTAAAATATAGAATAGATCAACCCAATGTGGTAATGTCAACCATGCAGACAATGTAACTTACGTATAGCTCTATATGGTATTGTGGATTTAGCAAACACTGCCTTATGCTACTGTCAATCATCATTAGTCGTAATGGTTCATCAGCGTATATAACATTCTCTGTTGTTTCTTTGTGCAGGAAAAGCAACAAAAATGGGCAGTAGATCAACGTGAGCTTTATCAGCAACAGTCACAGGCAAAGGCACAAATGCTGAGATATGAAGACGAATTGGCTAGGAAAAGAATGCAGGTGTGATGTTTGGTTGGAGTAGCATAAGCGTTTTTATAAGAAACTTAGATTCATTTATCAAGTTTCTTTATTATAATAATGACTTAATGGGTTAACTTTAGTTTTGAAGTTAGAGTTCTTTAACTCATTGTCAAAACGATCTTTCATGGTTGATTTTTTAATCCATCCCTCACAATTATTGCAGACTGATCATGAGGCTAAAAGGCATCAAAATGTTGAATTGGTCAAAATGCAAGAGGAGTCTTCTATACGAACAGAACAATCAAGACGAGCAACTGAAGAACAGATCCAAGCTCAGCAACGACAAACAGAGAAAGAGAGAGCTGAAATAGAAAGAGAGACTATTAGAATTGAAGCAATGGCTAAGGCGGAAGGCCGTGCTCTTGAAGCTAAATTGACTGAAGATCATAATAGGCGGATGTTAGTTGACAAAATAAATGGTGAAAAAGAGAAGTGGCTTGCTGCAATAAATACAACGTTTACACATGTTGAAGGTACTGTTGTTCAATAAATGCCATTCATTTCTTTGGGAGTTGTGATTGATGTGTTGTGGATTGCTTTCTGAATCTCTTATTCCAACTTACTTTTGTCAATTTAAGATCTGTGAAATCAGTCACCACTTTTCTGTATGCTTCTTGATGCTTATATATTTATTGTCTGACTGGATATCATAGCACTAAGGCTTTATTTCTTTCATGAAAATATTTTCCTATGAAATCCTTTCCTTGATTTATTTTGTTTGGCACTGTAAAAAGTGTTGATGAAAATGTTATCCTATGTTTGGTACCGGATATTTTCCTTGAATATTTAGAGTTTTGTAGAAAAACAGTCTTAGAATAATTTTTCATTTCACAACGAACTTCTTTTCTACGGAAAAAAGTTCCAAGAAAGCATTTTCTTAGGGAAAACATTTTCCTAAACACGTTGCTTTTGGGGATACTTCTGAAGTCAGAATTTCTAATTTCATCTCTACTATTGATGGTGGTAGAACATTCCATTAATGTTTGAACTTTAAAGCAATATGATTTGAACTCACCTAAAGTCAGCTAGAAGCAGGGACTAATGGTTCATTCCATTGAAATGGGCACTGTCATGATATAATCTGCATGGTGTTCATAATCTAATACGGAGTACCAGTATAGCATTTTCTTGATGTGTCCCATCACTTCCTTTCTATTTTCTTTCTAATTTTAGTTGTTCTGCACTTCCCTAAAGTTTCATTAAAGTTTTTTTTCATATGCAGAGGGGTTCCGTGTTTTATTGACTGATAGGAGTAAGTTGATTATGGCTGTGGGGGGAGTTACTGCATTAGCTGCTGGAGTTTATACCACCAGGTCAGTGTATAATATTCACTCGAAGCTCTTGTTGCTTATGTGATGCAAAACACGTTCCTTTAAGTCTTAATATCCCGTGTACTCATTCAACCATTTGCTATTACACAATCAAGTCTTCAATTTTCTTTTGTACTCAAATTAGTCATCCATTATGCAATCTGGAGTTGGGACCCCAATTGTTCATCAGACATATTTTTCTCTAAGAAGGGTATTTTCGTATGGTGGTGAATAGGTTGGATCCAAATTATATAGTTGAGGACAAATTTTAGCCCTAAAATTGGTATATATTTAGTGAACAAACAAAAATACCCTTATTATTTAGAACTATATATGTATGAGGTAATGAGGATTGACTTATGTCCAACTCTTCCTAAAGGGCACATTACTGTCTGTCTGTTACAGTGCAAAGTGTTGTCCTTTAATCACATCAACATAAACCATCAAGGAGAGAAAATATGTCCTTTAATTATGCCCTTGGCTCTGTGTGTTCAAATGTTCATTCAGGGAAGGGGCAAGAGTTACATGGGGATACATTAATAGGATTCTTGGACAGCCATCTCTTATTCGAGAGTCATCAATGAAAAAATTTCCATGGTCAGGGACGATTTCAAAAGTAGCAAACAGAGAATTTAAATCCAGTACAGGCATTGAAGCAACATCAAGTAGATCACATTTTAATAACATTGTGTTGCATCCGTCATTGCAAAGAAGAATAGAACACCTTGCACGAGCCACAGCTAATACAAAGTCTCATCAGGCACCATTTCGCAATATGCTATTCTATGGGCCTCCAGGGACCGGTAAAACAATGGTGGCTAGGGAAATAGCCAGAAAATCGGTATGAAATTGCCATCCTTTTGTCATGTTCTATTTTGGTTTCTTAGCAATTACTAGTCCTGCAAATGCACAGACGTTAGAATACTACTTGATACAAGGAACAAGATTATGGGCCTTTGTGGTAGAGGGTCATTTGTCTAAATCGGCTCATTTTATGGGAAAAAAATATTCGGTAATAACTATTTCAGCTAAATAAGTAAATCGAAAGCTCTTAGGCTATATTTGGTCCAACAAACTTAAATTGGAAGCTAATGTCTGGATCATTAGCTATTGTCTAGAGCTAGATATGGGTTGTTGAATCAATATGTTAACATAATGATGCAGAATTGTAGACACTGTTGGTAAATATGGTGACTCTAAATGCAAAATACATTAAAAGACATTGTCCCAATGTGCAATAGTATTTTTTTGTAAAAATTACTTGAGAGCAACTTTTGTACAACTAACCTACTACTATGACTGAGTGGGAATGAAGCGGTACAAACCTTGATTTCCCTTACTTTTTTTCCAACTTCATCACACAAACCTGGTATCCAAATGAGGCTCTTGTTGCCTATTTCAACCCGCAATGGAATCTAGTGGCGTGCTGAACATTCACTCGTTGGGCCACCCTTTGTGTGTTTTAAATTCGACAAAAACCCCATTTCCTCTTCTCTATGTATGGTCTAAAATAATAATAATAATAGTGGTAGTAATAGTAGTATAATAGCACAAAAAAGGTAATCCTTATTGCTGAAGCCGAGGTTGTAATAACAATCCAAAGTTTTTTTCCCCTTGGGTAGCTCTCGTGGAGTTAAAACTGAACTTTGTATGTTCTAAATGCTACCGGCTCTAAATTCTACAGGGTTTAGACTATGCAATGATGACAGGAGGAGATGTTGTACCATTGGGTGCACAAGCAGTCACTAAAATTCATGAGATTTTCGATTGGTCCAAAAAATCCAGGAAGGGCTTATTGCTTTTCATTGATGAGGCTGATGCCTTCTTATGCGAGTAAGTCTCTTCATTCAGTTCGCTTAGGCCATGTCTGGAACTAAATGAAAGGAAATGATGTATTAATTAATTTTTTATTTTACCTTGGATTATATGAAAGAAAATTATTTTTGGTTAGAAGTTTTTAGAGTTCTATATATATTTATATTTTCTAGTCTTTATATGACATAAATGTTTAGATAAAATATGGTTAAACAAATATCTGAAGATGAATTATTGAGTTTGAAATGGTGTTTAATTCCTCACAAAAAAGAAAAAGAAATGGTTTTTAATTTATTTCCTCTCCACATATTTTTGCTTCCATACTTCCTCCCAATATCCAAGCTCCAACTGGACTCAGGTTCTCAGTTAAAATGAATATTGCACAGTCGACGAAATTTAAGCAGAGTTGCATCGTACTCTCAAGTCATACATTGTGGATATACTCTTTTCATGGGTATGCTGCTATACACCGGCTGCACTATAGTGAAACATTAATATGATTATTTTGAAAAATTAGTGTTATCATTTTTTTTAGTTCATGTTTGACCTGGTGCTTTTGGGATTAAGGCTTGGATGTTGTTGCATGTTTGACCTGGTGGCTGGTCAAGACATTTTGAACAGAACAATTTCCACTTGATTGTACAGCTATCATGTTATTCACACATTTTGTGATCTACAATCTTTCCACCTTAGTGGCTAGACTATGGACCGGCACCGCGTTCTGTTTTGGTCTTCTGAGTTCTGACCAACTTATCCTGTAGATCTTTGCCAGATAAGCTAGCTTTAAGGACTAAAAGTTGTAAGAAATCGGTACTCATACACAGAAAGTGAAAATTGAAAGAGGACCAAATTAAGATCAACCTAATGGTCATGGTCTCATGGAGCCAAAAAAAGGAAATTATTCTTGATCATGACAGTTCTATGAACTCATGTAATGAATTATCAGAACCAACAAATTATCAGTAGAACCATTATGATATGTGGCTCATGGTTTACAACAAAATCTAGTTGTACTAAAAAATGTTCACTTTTTTAATACCCTCCCTCCATTCATAGAGTTACATTTCATTTGGAGCAGGCGAAACAGTATACACATGAGTGAAGCTCAGCGGAGTGCATTAAATGCGATGCTGTTCAGGACAGGAGACCAATCACGAGATGTGGTTCTCGTCCTTGCAACCAACCGGCCAGGCGATCTTGACATGGCCATCACCGACCGCATCGATGAGGTCATCGAATTCCCCCTTCCACAGGAGGAGGAACGCTACCATCTCCTAAAGCTCTATATGAACAAATACCTCGCATCTGGGGAAGGTGACCTCAGCAAGTCCAACTGGTGGAGACGGCATCTGTTTAAGAAGACATCACGGAGAATAGTGGTGAAAGATGATGTGACGGATGATGTTCTTAGGGAAGCTGCCCGAAAGACTGAAGGGTTTTCCGGAAGGGAGATTGCAAAACTAATGGCCAGTGTGCAGGCTGCTGTTTACGGGAGCCCTGATTGTGTCCTCGACTGCCAGCTGTTCAAGGAGATTATTGACTTCAAAGTTGCAGAGCATAAGCAGCGTATGCAATTGGCAGCTGATGGCGGCCAGCCTTCCTACTGCTTAAGTTAAGCTGTGACAATAAAATTTTTCGGAAGTCCCAAACCAAGTATTAGTTTAGCGATTGTGTAAGAGCATAAGTTCAAGCGATACATTATGACTAATTTTTTCATTTTTAAATGGTGAGGTGACTAGATGGTGAACATTTCATTAATAACAATCTCACATGAAAGTGATTTTTGCCGAATTGTCTTGGTTTAAAGTATTATTTGACTTGGTTTTTTATCAGCTTTGGAAATGTTGTTTATAATGTTGAATCGCTGTACACATGAAATACGTGAAGGTTCTTGAGACTCTTCATACTAAACATTAATCAGAAATACGGAGTAACATTTCATATGGGTTTTGGGAACCCGTACACCTTCTAAACTTACAAAAGTCCCAAGTGAGGTTGACAAAGTCTGGTTTTGATTTCGTTTGGTCAAATCCAATTTGGTCCCAAATACGTAGTTTTGGGCGCTACAATTGGCCGTTTCTGCAGTGGTTCCTGACTTGGCCTTCATGTTCTCTTCAACCCAAAATAGAAAACCAGGATCAACCTTGTTCTTGGGGCCTAGTTGTGAGAAACAATGGACCAGAAATAGACCAGAAATAAGTTAATTATCTGGTCTGATTTTGATTCGAGACAGCAATTTGGGATTTTAATTGGGATTGTGTCCATCCCAATTCCATTTAGTGCTTTTAACTTTTAAAAGGCTTTAAATTTATTGTTTCGCAGCGTGCTTTTTATTTGCATATAAATCGCCATCCTTGAATTTAGTTTTAAAGATTAGTCAAACTATTAATCTAAATTTATATACTCCCTCCGTTCTCTAATAGATGAGACTATAGGAGTATAGCCTTTGGCACAAGATTTAAGAAGGAATTAATAGGAGTAGGATAAAAGGTGTAGTGTGTTGTGTGTAAAGGTAAAAGTAGGAAAAAGAATGAAAAAGTAGGAAAGAGAATGAGGGTAAATGAGTGTATTTATTGAAAACACTTACCAAAAGTGGAAAGGGAGACAAATAGGGATGGACCCAGGCCGGTCCAGTTCCGGTTCCGGGCCGGGCCCGGGCGGACTTTTTTTGCAAATCCTTGGGCCCGCAACCGGCCCGGGCCGGGCCCGGTTCAATGTCTATTTTTTTTTTTTTGCTTTCTTGTTATCCCCGACTCCCCCCCTCACCCCCACCCCAAACCTCCCCAAAACACCCAGCCCTACCCTAGGAAAAGAAAAAAAATTGAAAAAACAAAAAAAAAACAAAAAAAATTGACCCGGACCCAGCCCGAACCGCCCGGGCCGGTTCACCCAAAGCTAGGCCCGAGCCCAGCCCGCCCGACCCGCCCAAACGGGCTAAAAGCCCGGAACCGGCCAACCGGTCCCGGTCCGGTCCGGGCCCGCACAGTAGCGGGCCGGGCCGGTTTCAGGCCGGACTGGCCCGATTTAGTCCATCTCTAGAGACAACTAATAGAAAACATTTCAAAATGGAAAGAGGGCCAAGTATTAGAGAATAGAGAACGGAGGGAGTATAAATTTAATTATTAACACTAATTAAGTATTGTAAACCATATACTCCGTACTATAATAGTTAGAATTTGATGAAAAACACTTGTTTAAATATTATCAAAGAATTAATTTACATTCACTCGATCCAATTAAATATTTTTTTTCTGCATCTTTTTTGAACAAAGGGTGCACAAATTTACTTAAAAAAGAATGATAAAAAGAAAATATTGGGTAGTTGTAGAATTAGTTGTCAGGCTTTTGTGGAAATTTAGAAGAAATGGTAGGGGGCTAGGGGTAATAAAAAGAAAGAATAAGAGCTCGTTTAAAAGTAGAAAAGAAAGAAGACAAAAATAGGAATAATAATTTAGAAATACGAAGTATATGCACTGTTATCTAGACCATTTCTAGGTGTAAGAATTTTAAAATGGAGAATGATATGTTCTGATGAGCAAGTTATATTTTGGGCAAAAAACCTGGTAGGCCATCAACAACGAAAGAAGATGAGTGCAAAGGTGGAATTATTCTGGGATTACACAAAAGTGAGATTATCATAAGAAGACCAGTTAAAGGTGAGATTATTCTTGTCAATTTTTCCTTTATATAATGCATTTCAATCATTGTATGCAACATTCGATAATACATTTTCAAGGACGATTGAACTTCAGTTGGCAATCAGGCCATGATTCAAAGTTCAAACTTCAAAGGCATGAAATAGCCTTCACCGGAGTGCTATGTCATAGCAATGCATTGCATCGTGTGCATAAAACTCAATTAGATATCCAAATGAAAACGAGTTATTCTTTTAGGTAGTTCTAAAACTTTGTGTCAGTAGGACTCTTTTTCTAGAGGTACTTTTGGTTCCTCAACAGTAAGTAACTAAAAGGGGCTCACAATCCCAAGAAGCCAAGTTCAGTGGCTTTCTCCTTCTCAAATGTCTCAAAATACTGATAAATGATAGTGACCGCTAGTAGAATGCCGGTTCCCGAACCGATGGCGCCCATCATGTCTGCTAACACTGTCAATGCACCGATGCACATTCCGCCAAACGCGGCAGCAGTGGGAATGTAGCGGTTCAGTTCCTTTTGCAGATTTGAATCCCGATGTCCAGGCATCACCATTTGTTGCTCCTGCAATTATAAGAATGGTATTTAGCCTAAACCAAGATTTGATTGGAGAATTTTAATCAGTTGTTTTAAAGTGTTGGGGTGTATTATTTGAAAAAAATGGTGTAGGAATTATTGAAGAAGATTTATTGGTGTAATGCAACAAAACCCAATTTAAACGAACAATTTAAGATATAATGTAAGTGAAGATGTGATTAGAACAATGTTTAGTAAAGGGAAAACACTCATTTTTACACAAAAGAAAACCCGTCATTAACAAAATGAATATTTGTCTTGCCTATTCTTTAAAGTAACTTATGGCACATGGAAAACATTGTGCCTCTACTCCAAGAAGCTCTAACTTGAGCTGTTTATGGGTACAAGTAATGCTCATTGGTATTCAGGAAGAAAAAAAAACAGATGAATGCTTTCCAACTTCTTTTCTTCTAAAATAAAAAACAGTGTAGACATAAGATAACTCATTTTACTTTGCAACTGTCCAAGACAAATGGATTGTTTGGTTAATATTTGTTTAGAAAGGATAGAATCAATATAAACTACTTTCCAACTGTCCAATGAGAAGATTATATAGAGACAACCGAATAGGAAAAATGGTAACTTAAAAGGGATGGAAGATTATTTAGGAAGATTATTTTATTCTACACTTTTACTAGCACAATTCTTATAAGCCTGTAGCAAACACTCAATGTTTTACAGCACTTATTTGTAAGTTTAAAGTTGTTTTTGAAGGGGTTGTACTTTTCAATGACCTTTGAAAGAGAAGGTGCGTTACTGTTCATATACTTAAAATAGCATACGGAAATATGCTCTTAAGGACTTTAAGAAACTAAAAGTTCCATTCACAAATCACAAGCCTATCCACAAAAATAAAGAGTTTATTGCAGTCAGATATTTTCAAATTAAGTTTATTCAAACTTGGGATGAATGAGTTAAGTTTAGACCACTTTTAGAAGTTGAAACAGATGGCATATACCACTATAACAGGGTTATACGCTTGTTTCCATAACAGCTCAACGTAACGCTTTTTATTTTTGAACTTAAATTTAATAACACAAGAATCCTAATAACTATCTTACCTTAAGTTGCTTGGCAACATCTCTTGCTGAAGATCCAGAAACTTCAATCCATGTCTTTGAGAACAACGCACAAGCAGAAAGCATAAAAACTATGTAGAAAAGAGCATGGAATGGGTTTGCCAACATGTCCGCAAGGCTGCCATAATAAGCAAATACTCATGTGTGGGATTACAATCACAAAACCAAAACAATAAAAAAGATAATTGAGTAATATATTCAAACTATCACCTTGATGGTGCAGTTACGTAGTAAGCAAGTCCACCAACAGGAATAGACTGGCCAGAGTATTCCGATTGCTTCCATATACCCAAAAGATTGACAAGGAAGTTTCCACCATACTTCCGGTATAACAACTGTACATGCAGAGTTACTAAATTCTTCAGAACACCTTAATTGTTTATACTCGAATTAAAACCCAAAATATAGTCACTCAGTTATACATTATTACTCAATTCGATCAACTTTTAAAGACTACTTGATCCTGAAAATGCATCTTGACCCTAATTTAGTTCTCACACAAATTTGGTTCTATATAGCATTGGTATATTCGTCAAATAATTAGATTTAGATTGAATTTAGGACTTGATTTGGTCATCCAATTTAATCCTGAGCAGATGAAAATAACCTTTGTAGTTATAGTATAACATGCATAAATACTTAATTGAGTCTAAAAACCAAGCATTCCAACCCAGCTGGTTGTGAGTTTACCGTGCCTAGTGGGAGTTCTCGAGTTCGAAACCCGCTAGGCACATAAGGGTTTGAAACTCAATGGGCTGAGTTTCAGCCCTGATTACTCCAGGCCCCCCAACCCCAGACCCCCCCCCGGAGTAAAAAAAAAAGCTTATAGTTGGGGAAGAAGGTTAAGGACCAAAATGAGCAATAGCATATAGTTGGGGAACTGAATCAGGCATTAAATGTTTATACTTCACAGAAAGAAGTCTTGGGTACCTGAGATATGAAATAGAGGTTGGATACTAGTGCAGATTGAAGAATGATAGGCATGTTGGAGGTATAGAATAATTTAATTGGATAAGATCCTTGTTGTCCGCGGGCATTCTTTGATCTGACAGGAAGAACCACTCGAAAACCTTGGAAATAGTTGACAACGCAGAAGATTAAAACTGTGGCAAGCAGATTGGTGACATTGGGAAGATTTTGCCGGTAGAAAGCCTCTCTGAGGGCCCTTACTTTATCTGTTCGAGCTATTAGTAGATGGAACAAAGCAATAATAGCACCTTCAAATTCAGCTCCACGGCCCGTATTAATGGTTGTAGGGCTGAATGCTTTCCAGATAATACTTTCACTGAGAAATTTTTATTAAATTAAGCAATCATCAATACATACACAAAGAAACAACCATTGAATTAAAAAGTTTTGGGAGTGAATACAAAAAATTGCAGTGTTACCAGATATTGGTAGCTATAAATAGGGAAATCCCAGAACCAAGACCATATCCCTTCTGAAGGAGCTCATCTAAACACATGACTATAATGCCAGCAAAGCAGAGTTGGATAATAATTAGAATGGCATTTCCAACACCCAATTGGTTCACACTTCCATACATCCCTGATAGGACATAAGCAATTGCCTCTCCAATAGCAATCAAGATGCCTAACAGCTTTTGAGCCCCATTTCTGCAGAATAAAATTATCATTAGAAGGATCCCACTCCTAAGAGGATTATCATGATATAAGTCTGGACATTCAAAATGTAAGGCTAATAATACCTTCATGCAACAAATAAGTCTGGTTTCACGAAGGGTAAGGCTATTTCGCACAGCAGTTCTAGCTATATTTTAGAATTTATTCATTGCTTAAACTAAATTTAACATACTTAATTTGATTGAAGCACTTTTGTTTGAAATAAATACATCAGATACAACAAAAAGTTGATTTCTTTTATTTCGAACTAGAAATTTTGGTGGGGTTTATAAATTTCCACCATCATTCTCTTGTTTTGGGATGGAGGGATGCATTTAAGATTAAGCAGTAATGATGGATAGGAGTCAAGCTCACAAAAGTTCTCGGTCCTCTCTGACATTGTTGTCCACTTCAATAATTTTTGAACCAGCCAATAGTTGCATTACCATCCCAGCAGTCACAATTGGTGTGATTCCAAGCTCCATGACTGTACCACGGTTTGAGGCAAGAATAACACGCATCCAATAAAAGGGATCAGCACCCGTTGTGGAATGTATGCCATAAAGAGGAAGCTGGCTGCAGACCAGGAAGATGAAAAGTGAGATCACAGTGTATATGACCTTCTCTCTAAAGGGGATTTTTCTGTCAGCACTCTGAACTTCCGGCAGAAACGAGAGAAACGGTTTGACAAGATGCAGCACTCTGAATCCTCCACCCATTTTCACAGATCTGTGCATGCAATCATTTAGAATATCAGTAACAAAATGGTTAGATCTATGTATCTTCTATGTAATGATGCACTTTACTAAGCCAAATCTGTCCCCAAAAATGACAGGAGAAACAGTATAAAAGTAGATTTTCTGGTAACGAAGTACCAACTCAAAAAACACAAGCTCTGGTTGTACCAATGACGTTAGGAAATACATAAGTCACAGAATAAAAAAAAAAATGAATCAAAATAAGAAGTGGATATGAGATCTGTAATTTTTCATACCCATTTCGAAAAAAGGGGTTAAAACAATATAATTGGAGTTCTGGATAATTGAAACGAGGCACATCTTCTAAGGTTAGAATTTGAAAAAGCTAAGAATGAGCATTAGTCAGAAGATGGACACCTCGATTCGGCAGTACAACGCGGGTCGGTGTTTCTGGTCGGAGGAATCGTCGCAGTGTATTTCGCCGAGTCCCTGTTGCAGGTCTCCGTGGACGCTGAACTGCTAAAAATCTAACAAGGACGTACAGCGGAAGGTCCCCAGTTGCTGTTAAATTACTACGTACTCCGTGTTATATTTTCATTTGGGCCTGATGGACAAATCGAACATGGGTCTCTTTTTATCATATGGGTGCTTCTATTCACAGTCATAGCCCATAGAAATTCTATTAACGGCCACTAAATAAATTTTTAATAAATAAAATATGTTGGGGTAATTGACTCATCAAGCAATAAGCCCGGCCCAATACCCCTAACTATCTTACGATATCTGTAGGTGAGGACACTGTCAAGGGGAAAACCCGAGCAGAAGGAACTAAGGCCGAGCGGAAACATGATCGAGTAAGGATCTAACCAGAGCTGGGGGGCCACAGCCCAAAATGTCTTCTCGTACTAGTAAAAGATGGACCACAACGGTTCAAACGACGAGAACAATCAGGACGACTGGATGGTGTGAACGTTGGGGCATAAAAGACGTCCGACCTAGCGAGTGGGGCGAATGATTTTCCTTACTAAGCAACAAGTGTGGAAAGCTAGCGAAGGTAATGGCGTGAATTCAAGATTTTAGCCGGAAGCGCATTTAATACGAGATATGGCGGATCCAACCATTAAATGCAAAAGATGGGTCACCATGTGGATAAATGGATATGTCAACTTATCATAGAGTGGCACGCCATCATCGCGCATACCTACATGTTAGTATAAATACCCTCATATTTATTATGGCAAAGAGGTAGCTGAATATATTTGACAATACATGAAATTACATTTTATTATTGATAGATTATACCTCTTAGATTCTAGAGAGAAGTGAGAGCTAGAGAGAGAAGTGCAATATATGCTTCAATAGAATGATTTTGTAACCCCTATAACTACTCCCAAGGGGAGTATTTATAGAGAAAATTAGGGTTGGGCTCCCAAGCCTTGGGCTTGGGAGGCCCATTTACAACTGGACCGCTACTGGGCCGAATACAAAGCCTCTAATGGGCTGTACAAATGAGTAAGTATAGAATCCGATCCTGGGAGGTCTTCGTGGCCGACGAGGGCGTGGCCGACGAGGGCGCGGCCGACGAGGGCACCCGAGTCCCTTAGACTCAGGACCGTAATCCGAGTTGGCACCTTTTCGGCCGACGAGGGCGCCACTCTGTTGTCTTGTGCTCCGTTCTTCCGAGTATGTGGGTCCTGGGGCTCAGACCCATATACTCCATCAGGAGTCCCCCACTCTCTAAGCTGAGACGTAGACGAAGTGAAGGAGAGTAGATTTCTGTGCTTTGTTGCTTTTGGCCGACGCGGGCATTTCCAGGCCGTTAGCCGTTGCGGCGTTGGCGTTGTTTCCTCTTTGGTGATCCTGTTCTGTGCTTTGGCCGTTACCTGTTCCTCGCTGTGGGCGGGGAGGCCGTTGTTTCAATGGTGGCCGTTGAAGGCGATGAGTGTCCTTCTTTCAATGGTGGTCGTTGAGGGCGCGCTTTCCCTTTCCTGGCCGTTGGTGGTTGAAGTTTATGTTTGGGCCGGTGAGGTCGTTCCTTGCTTTGAGGACGATGCCGTCCTTTCCTTTGGGTGGCCGATGAGGGTGCTCGCGCACTCCTTTTGGCCGTTGCTGGTTGGCCTTCGTGTTCTTGGCCGAAGGGCCCGTCAAGATTAGTTGTTTGGCGGAGGACGATGAGTGTCCTTGCCTCTAGTGGCTTGTTGGCCGTTGCTAATGACGTTTTGGGCCTTTGGCCGATGAGGTTCCGTTATGTTGTGTGGATGATGTGGCCATGTTTTGTGGTTACCTTGTTTATACCTTTGTTTCGTTGAGGCCGGTGTAGTCCCCCAGTCCCCCACTGCTTCAGGCCGAAGAGTGTGAGGGGTGAAGGAGTTGCTTGAGTCCTTGGCCGAAGCGGTCTCGCCGTAGTCCCCCTGAATCCAACTCCCATGGCGATTTTCTGGCCAAGGTAACCCTGTGGGAGAACCCTTGTGCGCAGATCGCTTGTAGAGAGTTATCATCAAGGGTTATTACGAGGAGCCGAAGGCTGTGGGCTATTGGTTCCCTTTTTTCTGTGGCCGTCACGTACCTGGCCGTTGCCATCCTCTTATTGTTTGGCATTTGTGATATTGGTGAGCAAGTGGGACGTTGTGGGCGCTTGCTGGCAGTTGTAAAGCCGTTGAGCGTGTGTAGGCCGTAGAGTCTGATTTGCCAGTGGGCCGTTGATATGGGTTGGTCCTGGCCCGTTGGTGACGTGGTGGCCCCCCAGTGGTGGCCGTTGATGTGGCCATTGGGTGAGTGCCACGTGTAGTGACCGTTGGTGGGGGGGTCTATAAATACCCCTTCCCCTCCGACGAAGAATCACATTTGCATTCTGAATTTGTCGAAGTGCTGGCCGATTTTCTAGAGAGATAAACTCCCGAGCCTGTTCTTCGTGTTCTTCGTTGTTTGAGGTTAGTGTTCATCACGATCTTCCTCACTTTTCATATTTTGCTCCGTAAGTAGTTGATCTAGTGTTAGGCGTTTAAACACCTTTAGATCGTACGTTGTTCTCCTTAAGTCCGTAAAAGTAGTAATGAAGAGCTTGAACGAGGACTACTACCCCTACGACGACCAGCCCTCCACGAGGTCCCTTGACTACGAGGTGCTCGAGGAGTTTGAAGAGGAGATAGAGCGTTTGAGCCCCTACAAATCCGGAGAGCTGATGGACGAGGAGATCGAGGACGAGGAGTCCGCCTCCTCTTCAGAGGGTGAGGACGTAGGCGCGTCCCGAGCGGTGGACGGGGCGTCCACTTCTGCTGCCGTTCCGTGCCCGAGGCCGGTATCTGCCGTGAAGGGCGACGCTAAGCCGAAGAGGGTGAGGAGGCCGAAGAATGGGCCGGGCCTCTCCTACTTGGACCTCACCAACATATTCCTGATCAAGCCGGAGAGCAGTGCGGCCGACTATCTTGTCGCCCAGATGTACGTGGGGCCGTTCGGGCGGGTTAGGGCACCCAGGTCGACGGACCATGTTCTACTTCCGCCACCGGGATACTTCGGAGTATACCCGATGAGTTTTGCTAAGGGGTTGAGGTTCCCCCTTCACCCTTTCGTCACTGAGTATCTCGACATGGTGGGGCTTCCTCCGGCCTTGCTGACGCCGAACAGTTATTCCTTGATAGTGGGCTTCTTGCTTCGGTGTGAGGAGTTGGGCTACAGGCCGACCACGGCCTTATTCATGAACTTGTACCAAATCGGCCGAGGAAGCCACAAGAACTGTGCGGCCTATGCTACTCTTCAACAGCTGCCGAGGAAAAGGAGCTTCACGGATTTGCCTACGTCCATTCATGGGTGGAAGAGCAAGTTCGTGTTTGTGTCCATTGGTGAGAGTGGCACCGAGTTCCCCTCCCTCGGCCATACCGGGAGGTTCAATCTTCATGACCCGCCGAAGAGCTCTATTTTGGACGCTCAGGTGGAGGCTTTCCTGGAAGGGGGGCCGAGGAGCGTGAAAGATTACGTCACTGAATACAAGATGACGGCCCTCGGCTTCTTCAGATATCACTTGTATGGAGATAAGGAGGATGACCTCCAACTCTGGCCGAGGATGATCACCACCTTTGAGGAGGCCGATGGTCCGGATTTGGGCATTCCTGCTGAGGCCGATGGTAATTTTCCTTCGGCTTTCTGTCTTTACGTTTTTGTCCTTTGCCTTGCTAATCTGTTTGTTTTCCCTTTGTAGACTTTGTCATGGACCGGCGTTCCATAATGGCCGTTGCTAAGGCCAAGGCGGCCGAGGAGATTGCTGCTAAGGCGGCCGAAGCGGCCAGGCGTGCCGCGGCCGGTGTGAGCGGGGCTACTGCAGATGCGGCCCCAAAGCCTGCCCCATCCAAGAAAAAGAGACCGGCCACTGACGGCCAGAAAAAGTTGACCGAGGCCGGCGTGAGCGTCTCTAAGAAGACGAAGAGGGCTCCTTCCCCTTCTCCGGCTAGTGAGGCCGGCACGCTTACTGTCCCCAGCGTGGGCGATGGTGGTCCCGTCGTGGACCTTACTGTTGCTGATGATGCCGCCCCAGCGCTTCCTCTCGTCCAGGAACCACGGACGCAGAGAGCCGGCAAGGAGATTGTTGGTGCCACCTATCAGAAAGTGATAGAGTACCCCGTCGGCGGGGGCGTGTTTAATGAGCTCGTCCCCGGCCACGTCGTCCTGGCCAAGGCCATGCCGGCCAAAGATCGGGCTCATTTGAAGAAGCTCGAGGACCCGAAGATTTATGAGGGCGGCATGGATCTCCTCGTCCAAGTAAGTGATTGTCCTTATATCCTTGTCTTTCTTCGTCTATGTAGAGTTTTTGCCTGACCTTGGTTTTTCTTCTGCAGAGTGCCTTCATGCTTATGGAAAGCCATAAGAGGCAGTACTGGGAGATTGCCCGCCTGCAAGCGCTGGAGCAGAAGGCTGCCTCGGCCGACGAGGCGGTTGCTTGCCTTGACCGGCTCCGGGAGGATGCCAAGGCGCTGCAGGCCAAAGCTGATGAAGCCGTCGCAGCCAGGGACGATGCCCTGGCCAAGCTCGAGGAGAGCAGAAGGGAGCTCGAGGAGTCCCGCAGGGCGCTTGAGGCCGAGAGGCGCAGGAGCGAGGAGGCCGCCAAAGCGAAGACTGAGGCCGAGACTGCCGTCGTAAGGGCTGCCGATGAGGCCGTCGAGAAGTTCTTGGCCGAGGGGTGGAAGGCCGATGAGAGGCTCCCCTGGTGCTACGAGGTGGTGGCCGCCAGGCTGGAGAGTTGGGGGATGAATTCCCCTGCCGGCCGGGATTATTTCAGCCGGGAGATATCCGTGTACTACAACCTGGGCCAGGAGCGGATGCAAAGGCTCCTGTGCCGGCGGCTGTCCCGGGCGTTGAAGGCCATGAATTACACATCTGGATGGGCTAGGCGGAACCTGAAGCTACCAAAGCTGATGAAGGATCCCGAAGAGCAGGCCAAGCTTCCGCTGTCGGAGCGGGAATCCCCCATAGAGAGCTCCGGCCTTGGTGAGCCGGATTATACGGAATTTGATTTCTTAGACGATGCCACCAGCGCCGCTGCTGGCCAGGAAGCTGAGGCCGATGAGGAGGGGGCCGACGAGGTTGAAGAGCCAGCCCCGGAGGCTTGATCGGCTAGTCCTTACCGTAGTTAGCTTTTCATTTGTTGCCAATTTATGCAATGGCCGTAGTGCCCCCCAATTGTAATGTAATTTATCAATTGAAGAAATTTTGCTGTCATTTTCGGCCTTGAATCCTTTGTGTGCTTGTTTTCTTTGTCATTTCAATTCTGTAAATTGTCTAAGTATCAAGTCGTAACTTGGGTCACCCGCGAGTGTCCGCTACGTCCGTGAGGTTGGCCTTCCCGTCCGGTAGTCTGGTCGGCCTACGCCTCTTTGCTTTACTGTCATAACACTTAGGATTTTGTTTCAAAAAATTTCCCAAGTGTTTTTGGGTCCATGTAGCTCCTGTCTTTACGGCCTAGTGGCTTGGTCGGCTTGGACGTAGTTTCATAACACTTAGGAATTTTTCAAAAATTTTCTAAGTGTTTTGGGATCCCCTCAGGTGCTTTCCTTTCGGCCTGGTGGCCTGGTCGGCTTGACCGGTGTTCCTTTGCCATCATAACACTTAGGATTTTTTCACAAATTTTCCTAAGTGTTTTTGATTCCTTTTAGGTGCTTCCCTTTTTAGCCCTGACCGCAGTGTCCGTTCCGTCCAGGCGTTGGCGTCCTTATCGTCCTGGCCTTGGATTCATCCCAGGTGTTTTGGCCAGGGCCGTTGTCGGCTTGTATCCCTGTGTTCTGGCCGAAAAGGGCACCTTCACCATAGTCTTGTGGACTTTGAATTTTTCACAAGTACACTTGTAGAGGTGTAGGTGGCTAATCGGCCTTGTAGCATACTGGTACCCGCTTCGGCTAGAATTCCTTCATTTGAGTACTTAGATAATTTCCTGAGTATAAATGTTAGGTATTTACGTCTTCGCGGTGCCACTGCCGGCCAAGGTCTGGCTTGTGGCCGATGAGGGTGCTGGATAAGGAATAGCTTGTCTGAGGAGATGGTCCTGCCTTCGTCGGCTGGCCATGGTTCCGGTGCCTGCGTCGGCCATCCGAGGTGCTGTGGCAAGTAGAGGTTGTTTCTTAATTGCTTGTTCCTTTCGCGGGTGCGATGAGTGCCCGCTTCGTCCCGGTCATCCTTAGGATTGCGATGCTTGGTTTCATCCCAAGCGTTGGTGCTTCAAAGGAATGTGGCCGATGAAGGTCACCTCGCGCGTGTCACCCAACCGATGTGGTTAGGGTTTTATAGGCGTGTGTATCGGCCTTGATTGTTCCCTTGAAGTGTGTGGACGCGTCGTCCATGTTACCTGTTTGTGGTTCTACATTGTGTTCGACTGATATGTACCTGGCCAAAATGGGCCTGAATTGTGGGGATTTTTATTTTTTCATTGCTCGAGGCCGGCAAGTGTGCACGGCCGTCGGCTTCCCTCTTTTCCCTCATATGTATTTTTTTTTTTCGTTTCGGGGGTATCCTTCTTTCAGGCTTCGGCCGAAGGGTGTGCTCGTCCTTCGGCCGGTTCGGACTTCGTTTATAACGTCCGTGGTCTCAGGGCGGGTCCCGTCGCCTATTTATGACGCGGGCTAGACTTTTGGTCGGTTTCCAACGGCTGTCGTTGCCCATCCCTGAGTTTTGGGATTTTGTCACCTCGGCCATGATTTCAGGCCTGTCGTCCTGCGATCTGGCGCGTGGACGACGCGGTGAGCTTCCCGTTTCAAGACGTGGGCCGTTTGCGGGCCCCTCGTCCTGGGGACATCGTCGGCCATACCTGAGTGTTTCACTTCTAGGCTTACGGGGCCAGGACGATGTGCTCTCTCAGCTAGGCCTGAGCCCTTCGCTGATACAAAATATAATGGAGTGCCTGAGCTTGTCACTCGTAGGCTGCAAATGCAAGGGGCCATGTCGGCCAGACCTGAGCCTTTCGCTCTAAGGTGGCCGACGAGGGCACCTGCTAATGTTTTACTTTAAATTCCAGAGAAAAAATCAGAACATGATTTTATTCATAAGTGGCTCGAGGCCGAGGGTGGCATTCAATCAGTAACCCGTTAAGGGGTGAGGGCTTCGCCGTCTACACCTCCTTCGGATTACTGATAAAACTTCACCAGATGATGTACATTCCATGTTCGTGGTACATTGGACCCATTCGGGCGTTTAAGCTTGTAGGTGCCGGGTTTGACCACGGCACTGACGATGTAGGGGCCTTCGTACTTCAACGCTAGCTTGCCGCCCTCTGTCGGCTGGCTTGCTTCCCTTCGGCGGAGGACGTAGTCCCCCACCTGAAATTCCCGGGAACGTACCTTGGCGTCATAGTATGATTTTACTTGACGCCGGTAGTTCTCTGCGCGGACGTAAGCTCGCTCACGCCTCTCATCAACCAGGTGTAGGTCAATCTTCATATTCTCTTCGTTGGTGTCAGGCTCATATTGTTCCACCCGCCGGCTGGGGATGGCAACCTCTGTGGGCGCCTTTGCCTCGAAGCCGTAGCACAGGGCGAAAGGCGTTTCACCTGTCGCCCTCCTCGGCGTGGTTCTGTAGCACCACAGGATGTTGGGGAGCTCGTCGACCCAACTACCTCCTGCGGCCTGGAGGTTCTTCTTCAGCCCCTCCATTATTGTTCTGTTGGTGTTCTCGACCTGCCCGTTGCCCTGAGGATAGGCAACGGAGGAGAAACGGTGCCTCACCCCAAACTCCCGGAGGAGCTCCTGGAAAGGGGCTGCCTCGAATTGGGTGCCGTTGTCTGATATAATCTCCTGGGGAACGCCAAAGCGTGTAATGATGTTCTTGTAAACAAATCTTTGGCATCTGACCCCCGTGATGCTGGCCAAGGGTTCCGCCTCGACCCACTTGGTGAAGTAGTCGACGACGACGATGATGTAGCGGTTATTACCGGCGGCTCTGGGCAGGGGGCCGACCAGGTCAATCCCCCATCTGGAGAATGGAATCGCGGTGCTGACCGGGGCATAGTTGACAGCTGGCCGACCAGGGGCCTTCTGGAGTACCTGGCATGTGGTGCACTTCCTGGCCAGGTCAGCGCAGTCCCGTGCCATCGTCGGCCAGAAGAAGCCCTGGACGACGAGACGCCGGGACATGCTGAAAGGACCCTGGTGCGAGGAGCAGACGCCACAATGAACTTCTTCCATGGCGGTATCGGCCTCGTCCTGGTGCAGGCATCGGAGGAGAGTGCCATTGTAGGACCGTTTGTAGAGTTTGCCATCTTCTATGGTGTAGCTTGGGGCCCTGAGTTTGGCAAGTTTGGCCCTCTCCTCGTCCGGGGGCAACTCCCCCGTTGTGATGAAGGTGGCGATGTCGGAGATCCAGTCCTCTGGTCGCTGGTGGACGCACAAGACGGGGCTGGCATGGATAATGGACATGCTCAACTCCTCGATCTTGGCCAACTGGGAGATGTGCTCCGGGGTGTCCGAGCTGAGCTTGGAGAGGATGTCGGCTTCGGCGTTCTCGGCCCTTGGGATCTGAGTGATCTCATGGGTTTCAAACGCTTTCAGCAATTCCTCCGTCGCTTGTTTGTACTGCTTCATCCGGCCTTCCTTTGCTTCGTACGATCCCTCCACCTGGCCCACTACCAGTTTGGAATCGCACTTGATTCTGAGGTGCTTGGCCTTGAGGCCGGCGGCGAGTCTGAGACCGCTGAGGAGGGCCTCATACTCGGCTTCGTTGTTGGATACCCTGAAGTTGAAGCGGATGGCATAGTAGGCTCTGAATCCTTCAGGGGATATGAGGACGACGCCGCCGCCGCATGATTTCGCGGCCGACGAGCCGTCAGTGAACAGGGTCCATGTGTCGTCCGGCTCCGGCCCGGGGTTGGCGACGGTCGTCTCCCTTGCTGTGCATTCGATGACGAAGTCGGCCAAGGCTTGCCCTTTGATAGATGGCCTTGGCTTGATCTCAATTTGAAACTGGCTGAGGAAGATCGCCCATTTCACCATCCTCGAGGAGCTAGTGGGGCTCCTCATGAGCGCGCCGAGAGGCTGCTGGGTCAGTACATGGACGGTGTGGGCCTGGAAATAGTGCCCCAGCTTCTTCACGGTGTGGACGATGGCCAGCACCGTCTTCTCAATGGGGGAGTACCTGAGCTCGGCCTCCCTAAGTGTCTTGCTGATGTAGAAGATGGCCTTTTGCACCCCTTCGTCCTCACGGATGAGCACGGAGCTGATGGCCGACGTGCTCACCCCTAAGTACAAGAAGAGGGTTTCGCCGGCTTTGGGCTTGGAGAGTACGGGTGGGGACGACAGGTACCTTTTCAATTCGTCGAATGCTTCCTGGCACTCCGTCGTCCACCTGAAGCTGGTTGCCTTGCGCATGATCTGGAAGAAGGGTAGTGCCCTCTCAGCTGACCTGGAGAGGAACCGGTTTAAGGCCGCCAGGCGCCCTGTCAGTCGCTGTACCTCCTTGACGTTGCGGGGCGGCTCCATGTTGATGATGGCCTGCGTCTTCTCCGGGTTTATCTCGATGCCTCTCCGGCTGACCATGTAGCCAAGGAACTTGCCGCCTTGGACGCCGAAGGCGCACTTCTTGGGGTTAAGGCGGAGCCTGAATTCCTTCATGATTTCAAAGATTTCCCGGAGGTCGTCGGCGTGGGAGGTGGCCTGCCTGCTCTTGACGATCATATCGTCGACGTACGCCTCCATCGTCCGGCCAAGGACCGCTCTGAAGATTTTGGCCACCATCCTAGTATAGGTGGCGCCGGAGTTTTTGAGTCCGAAGGCCATGACGAGGTAGCAGAATATTCCCTCTGGGGTCATGAATGCCGTCTTCTCGGCGTCATCTTCGTGCATGGAGATCTGGTGGTACCCTCTGAAAGCGTCGAGGAACGACATTAACTCGCACCCCGCCGTCTCATCCACCAACTGATCAATATTGGGGAGAGGGAACGGGTCCATGGGGCACGCCTTGTTCAGGTCAGTGTAGTCAACACACATTCTGAACGTCGGCGGTTTCTGCGCGAGGACGACGTTGGCCAACCATGTTGGGTACTTCACCTCTTTGATATGTTTGATCGATAGGAGCATGGCGACCTCCCCTTTGACGAAGTCCCGCCTGTCAGCGGACAAGTAGCGCCGCTTCTGTTTGACGGGCGCGGAGGCCGGATCGACGGTCAGCCGGTGAGTGATCACCTGGCGGCTGATGCCGGGCATATCGTCCGGGCCCCACGCGAAGACAACGGCGTATGACCGTAGGACGAGGAGGATGGCGTCTCGGTGGTCCTGGTGGAGTTGCTTTCCGACCCTGAGAACCCGCTCCGGCCGGGAGGTATCCAGAGGGATTTCCTCGACCTCCCCGGCCGGCTCCGCATGTGGCCTCTCCTCGTCCATGGCGACGGCGGCCGTGATGGTGTCTATCCGCTGTCCTTCCCTTTCGGCCGGCCTCGTCAGCTTGAGGTAGCAAGCTCTGGCTATCCTCTGATTTCCTCTGGCGTAGCCGATGCCGTCATTGGTGGGGAACTTCAAGCATAGGTGCTTCATGGAGATGATGGCCTCCAAGTCCTCCAGCGCTGGCCGGCCCAAGATCAGGTTGTGGGCGCATTGGAGGTTGACCACCATGAACTCCATGTCAATTTTGGCATGGTGGGGGCCGTCACCGACTTCCACGGGGAGGACTATCGTGCCCTCGGCGTCGATAGAGTCCCCGGTGAAGCCGGATAACGGGGTCTTGATCGGCTTCAGCAGAGCTCTGTCCAACTTCAGCTGCTTGAAGGTGTCCAGGTACATCACGTTGACAGAGCTCCCCGTATCGATGTACGTACGGTGGATGATGGAGTCACCGATCTCACATCGGATGACGAGGGCGTCCCGGTGTGACTCCGTACCCGGAGGCAGATCCTTGTCGGTGAAGGTGATCGCCTCCGTTCGCTGCTTCTTCGGCTGGGGGGGGGAACGTGGGACACCTCTCCAATGTAAAGGGATTGGGCCCACTTCTTTCTCTGAGTGGCGGAGTCCCCCCCAGTGTTCCCGCCTACGATAAGGTGGATGTGATTTTTCTTCGGCGGAGGCTCCTCGAAGTCCTCGTCGTCGCTGAGCCTACCAATCTCACGCTTCTTCACAGAGGGTTCGCCCCCACGTTTGCCAGTGTTTACCCAAGTGTTTTTGCGTGGGCCACCTTTGACAAACTGGGAGAGTTCCCCCTCGCGAATGAGGCGCTCGATGGCCTTCTTCAATGTGATGCAATCGTCGGTGTTGTGCGACGAGTTCTTGTGGAACCGGCAGTACGTGCCGCCCTGCTGGATGGCCAGGATCTCCTCGGCCGGCCGAGGAGCCTGCTCGATGAGGCCGTGCTTCTCGGCATAATCGAGGATGGTGCCGACCGGGTGGGTGAGGGTTACCCCCGGCCGTTCCAGCCTCGGCCGCCAGTGGCGGTCTTTCTTACTTTGTCCACCAGAGCCGTGGCGGCCCTGGGCACCCTGGCCGGCCGGGGACAGACCCGAGGCCGGTGAGGGATTTGTCTTCTTGGGGGGATGGCCCCCCTCTCTCTTGTGATTGTGGAGCTCGTCGGCGTCGGCATACAAGCCTCCGCGTTGGAGCGCCTTGGCGTACGACCTCGGGGGGTCAGTGATGAGGCTCCTGGCGTACGGGGAGCTGCGGAGGGCTCCCTGGTACAAGGCGAGGAGGGTGCGCTCATCGGCCCCCTCGACCTCCTCTGTCTCCCTCGTCCACCGGTCGATGAATGACCGGAGGGACTCCTCGTGCTGCTGTTTGACGGAGAGGAGGTGGGTGAAATACTTCTTGGCGCGCTTCCTTCCGGCAAAGTGAGTGAGGAAGCGCTGGGCGAGATCTTGCCATGAGTCAATGCTTCCCTCTGGCAGTCCGTTGAACCACTCGTACGCTGGCCCCTCGAGAGTGGAGAGGAACCAACGGCAGAGGTATTCGTCGGACGCATTCACCATCAGCATGTTGTTTTGATAGCGGCTGAAGTGCTCCTGGGGGTCTGATCGGCCATCGTAGGACTTGATGGCGTTCCCCCTGTATTTCTCAGGGATGGGGGCCGAGAGGACCCTGTTGGTGAAAGGGGTCCTAGTCCTGACCTGGATGATGGGGTCACCCCGCCCTTCGGCCAGCTCCCTTTCCAGGGTGCTGACTTTGTTCATGAGCGCGTTGAGGTCGGGGTCGTTGGAGGCGCCGGCCGTAGGGACGTTGGCCGACTGCTTGGCCTCCATCTGAGCCAACCTCCTTTCCAGCTGGGCGATGACCTCGTCCCGGGGGTCCCTATCGGCCGCAGCGGCGCCCGGCTGGTTCCTCAGGCGCTCGTTGTGAGCCGCGTTGATCTGGTGACGCGCGTCATCCTCGTGTAACTTCCCCTTGCCCTTGTCCGGGCGGGGCTGGTCCGCTGTCCGGGACACAGACCCCAAACTTTCCCTTGGCAAGCCAGGACGAAGACCACCAATCCGTCCCGCCATCCTCTCCGAAACCGGACGACGTCGCGTGTCACCTAGCCTATTAAAGGCAGAGGCTTTTCCACGCGTTGGGGTCTGCCCGGGCCGAAGAGGGGAAGCAGGGTGGGAGTGGGACGACGCCGTGTCCTGGGCCACAACCCCCTCATTGTTGCCTATCTGGTCGGCCAGTGGTTGGGGGTGAGGAGGTGGAGTGACGTTTCCCCCGGTCCTTGGCAAGAGCGCACTGAGGACGGTGGGGTTCTGAGCCAGGCTGGCGATGATGACCGACAGCGCGGCCTGGACATGTGGATCCACGGACGGAGAGGCCGCGGCCGTAGGCTGGGCCGGGGCGTGGTCCGTCTTCTCAGCCCGTCTCTTTTCCAGGCCGAGGCGGGCGTCGGGGACTCCGCTGTTGAGTTGGTTGCGGAGGTCCGTCGTGAGGTTGAAGGCTTCCTGGAAGAGGTCCCCTCCGCCGACCTGGTCGGCCGTGGCGTCCTCATCGTGCTCCCTGGGCTCTTGGTCCTCAGGGATGGCTTTGCTGACGAGGTTGCGGTTTGACTTAGTTCTCCCCATGATCAGTGGTTAGCTGTGCTTGGTAGCGACGAAGGGTGCTAACTTGATTGTTCTAGCTCTCAACGAGAGCACCAAATGATAGATTATACCTCTTAGATTCTAGAGAGAAGTGAGAGCTAGAGAGAGAAGTGCAATATATGCTTCAATAGAATGATTTTGTAACCCCTATAACTACTCCCAAGGGGAGTATTTATAGAGAAAATTAGGGTTGGGCTCCCAAGCCTTGGGCTTGGGAGGCCCATTTACAACTGGACCGCTACTGGGCCGAATACAAAGCCTCTAATGGGCTGTACAAATGAGTAAGTATAGAATCCGATCCTGGGAGGTCTTCGTGGCCGACGAGGGCGTGGCCGACGAGGGCACCCGAGTCCCTTAGACTAAGGACCGTAATCCGAGTTGGCACCTTTTCGGCCGACGGGGGCGTCTTGGCCGACGAGGGCGCCACTCTGTTGTCTTGTGCTCCGTTCTTCCGAGTATGTGGGTCCTGGGGCTCAGACCCATATACTCCATCAATTATACGTGCTTTACACTTTTGTATGCGCGAGTTACATTTTCTTACGCGTGGTTTGAATTTTTATGTGCACGAGTTACATTTTCCTACGCGCGTGATGGATAGTGTACCCGGGGGGAAGCTTATCCGAGGGATTATTACGGGGAGTAATAAGAGAGAAGTCAGAGCAAGTAAATATATAGAGAGAAAGTATATTATAAAGTGTGGAGCGTTTTCAGCGTGGTTACAAATGGGGAAATGGGGTGCGATTTATAGTAGCAATAAATGCCGGACAGGGACACGTGTCAAGCGTCCATTGGCCGAGAGGTCACCTCAACTGGTTGGCGCTGGCAGCCGCATGTGGCCGCATTTAATGCGGCTGTTGGATGGGACGTTGTACAGGGTACGGTGATCTGTACGCATGTGGCGCGGATATTATGTCGGGAGAGGTGCCCTCGGCTGCAGAGGACTAGCCGAGGGCTCTGAGTGCCGGGGACCCCCTGGGTGCCGAGGGCTCCAGGTGCCGAGGGCTACTGTTTTCTACCGTTTTTCTCCCAGTTTCTTAGTTTTCTTGAAAAACCCGTTCTGTGAGAGTTTTGAGCTGTCGGCCATGGGGCCGAAGGCTCCCATTGTGCACTGTGGGCTGCTGAGTGCTTGAGGCGCCGTAATTTGGGGCCTGATGTGCTTCCTGGGCCGGTTGGGCCTTTATTGGTGTAGTAGGAGTCTGTGGGCCGGGGGTTCCCGGGCCATATACTCCATCAGGAGTCCCTCACTCCTTTTGACGAAAGGTACTTGAGGGAAAAGGAGTAATTTGTGCCTGCCCTTTGATGTTGTCCCGTTGTAATCTCTGAAGTTGGTGAGGAGTTGTTGCTTTCATGTCCCTGCCGAAGGCAGTCCCTCAGTTACCCACATGTCGGGACTTGAGGGCTTGCTTTGCCGTTTGTTGGAATTTTTCACCATTTTGTAATTTTAATGATTTTCCCGAGGGGGTCCTCCAGTCCCCCACTCCTTGAGGCACTTGTAAAGTGGTGAAAAGGAGTAGAGTTTAGTCCGTTGTAGCATGGGGCCGAAGGCTGATGCTTTTCGTTTCATTTTGGGGGGATGCCTCGTTAAAAACCTCATTAGGAAAAACCCTGTGGGAAAAAATCCTAATGAGGAAAAAAGAGTGCACCGAATTCCCCCAACGATGAATCGAAAAGGTGAAACCTTGGTTCAGAATGGAGAATAACGGAAATGCCGAGGGCTCTCCTTGTTCTGAGGGCTCATGCGTTGATTAGCCGAAGGCTTGCTGTTGATGTCCTGGGAGATGCCGAGGGGGCCCCCTCAATCTGGGGATCGAGGGCGTGATGGATGAGGGCAGTAGTTGAATTGTTACCGGGGTGTCCCCCGCTTGCTGATTAGTTGGTGATGAGGATATCCGAGGGCTCCCCTTACCCGTGTGCCGTAGGCTATCTGTCAATGAGGCATGCTTCCCGGGGGCTACCCGGCCCTTACAGTGCTGAGGGGGAATCCCCGAGGGGTGGCATGATATGAAGCCTTGGGCTTCTGAAGGGGTGATCCCGAAGGCGACTGTTATGTACTGTGTGGGCACGACCCGGGGGCGTCTCTGGATAAGTGTACCCGGAGGTTCTTCTTGATGAAGTGGAGTGAAGTAAGAAAATCCGGGGGCTCCCGGAATATAGCCGTTGGAATATGTAACGTCAGGATATAGCCGTTGGGGGGGTACACGTGGTGCGTGATGGTTGGCTGTCCGTGGGTGGCATCACCGGTTGGGCGAAGACACGGCGTGTAATGATGACGGTCCATCCGGAGGCCCGGTTTCCAGGCCCAAGCCCGGATTCCAGCGCCTATAAATACCCCAAGGCCGGGCATTCCTCCTTGTGCGAAACCTTTTTAGCGAAGCTCTGCCGAATTTTTCCTAGAGAGAAACAGCAGCCCTCGATCAGATTCTAAGGTCAGTTCTCCATTCGCCTTCACCTCTTAGCTAGCTGTATTTGTGGCCTTAGACTAGGTAGGTAGCTTAGAGCACTTAGCGTCCCCGAACCCTCGACCTAGTTCAGCAATGTCTTCACAGAGTGATTCTCAAGACATCTCGGGGGCGCCCTCGATGGGGGATGAAGTCCTCTCGGATGTGGAGTCCTCAAACGAACAGTCCTCGGCCCAGGAGGACGTCGCGATGGCAGTAGAGGTGCAGAGGGAGCTGCTGGCTGAAGTTGAAGCCGAGGGCTTCGAGCAGGAGGTGGAAGACGAAGAGCTGGCCCTCGCCATGCAGGTTGCAGAGGAGGAGGAAGCAAAGGAGAGGACGAGGGTGACCGTGGCTGTCCTTCCTCCTCGGGGTGCTGGTGAGGCCAGTACCTCTCGGCCGCTGAACGCGGTTCCCATCCGGGTGGCCCCCGGAAAGAAGAAGGCCAAGGCAGCTGCCCCCAAGAAGAAGATTGTTGTTGTCGATCAAGGGAAACCCATAGATATGCCGGAGGGGTATTCCTGGCTCAATACTGCTGCCCTGGAGATTGGGTCGAAGGCTGACAGGGAGGACATGTATGTGACCCAGCTGCACGTGGGGCCCTCGGCTGTGGTGGTGGCGCCGGGCCCAGACGACGTTCTTTCCCGGGCCCCCGAGGGGTGCATTGCCGTGCACGTCCTGTCGGTGTCAATGGGGCTCCGGTTCCCCTTGCACCCATTCCTTCGGGAATACCTCCGGTATGTGGGCTTGGTCCCCTGCCAGCTGACGCCCAACAGCCACTCCTACGTGGCGGGCTTTCTGAACCTCTGCCAGGCCCGAGGGGTGACCCCCAGCCTGGATCTGTTTTTCCAGAGCTTCAACCTCTGCCGAGGGGGTCATGCGAACGCCGAGGGGTTCGCCAATCTGCAACAGGTGGCTCGGTGGAAGTTATTCACGGAAGCGCCCTCGTCCAACAAAGGCTGGAAGGAGAGGTGGTGTTACGTCAGGGTCACCGAGAGCCCGTTCCCGATGGAGCTCAGGGATCGCTTTCGTCGGCATCCCAAAGTTGAAAGTGCTGCTTTGGAGAAGGATGGCTCGATAATAGCCAAGATCCCGGTGGGCCGCACGAAGCAAGTGTCCATCAAGGACTTCACTGCTGACAAGGAGCTCTTTGCCCTCGGCTTCCGCAGATATCGCTTCCTTGGCGAGACAGATGAGAAGTATCATGTGCTGACAAGAGGTAGTCTCCGAGGGCTTCCCCCCTTTTTTCTTTTTTGTACTTAGGATTTCCCCCCTTCCTTTTCTTTCGCTCTTTTGTCCTTCGGTCTAACCCATTTGTTTGTGTTTGCAGGAGTTAACATGGACGCCGACAAACTCTTCGCCCTGAAGAAGAAGAAAGGCAAGTCCCAAGCCCAAAAGAAGGACCCTTCGGTCCAACCGCCCGTGGGAGCCTTCTTCCAAAAAGAGGTCCTGGAGCCCTCTGTTGCTGAGGGGGTCATTGGTGTGGCGGAGGAGGCCACAAGGAAGAAGAAGGGGGCAAGGTGGTTGAGCCCCCGGTCAAGAAACAGCGGGGCACAGGGGGCACCGTCGCCAAGGATGCCCCCTTGGTAGTTATCGAGGACCACCCCTCTCCGGACCCCCCGGTTGATACTGCGGTGATGGCCCAATCCAATCCTCCCCTGAAAAGCCCCCCTCGGGAGATCCTGCAGCTCTCTCTGGCCTCGGGGGCTTCTGTTCTACACGGCTCGGCGGAGCCGAAAGCCTTCCTGAGGGGGATTACCTCGGTGATGGACAAGGCTGCCCTTTCCACTTACGACGACGAGGCCCTCGAGAACAGGATCCTCCAGTCCTCGCTAACTGTAAGTTCGCTCCCTTAGGTCTTGCGTTTTACTTTCAATGTTTTTTTATGTCAATCTGATCCCTCCTTTTGCTGTTCTTCAGGCTTGCGTAGCCCTCGGGGAGCACGCGCGGAGGCTTGAGCAATGGCGCCTCCGGAAGGCGGAGCAGGACCGGGAGATGATGGAGCTCGTCCTGAAGAACTCCGAGGCCGTGAAACAGATGGCGATGCTGGAGGAAGATCTTCGGAAGGCTGCTGAGGGCAAAGCTGCAGCGGAGGAAGCCAGGCAGGAGACTGAGAGGGCAGCCAAGAAAGCTGCCGAGGAGGCGGAAATAGCTAAGGCCGAGGCCATCGCCAAAGCCAGAGAAGAAGCTGTCGCCATGTTCATGGCCGAGGGCTGGAAAGCCGAAGACAGGCGGCAGTGGGTGGCCTCGGTCATAGAGTCATCGGTAGACGACTGGGTGAAGGGCCCCGGGGGAGATTGGATGGCGGAGAAGGGAGATAGTTACTACCAAGGGGGTGAATTCTTCACTCAGCACCTTGTGTATCGGCGGCTGGCCAGACACTTCCAAGTCTCCCTCGAGGAATTCGACCCCTCAGCGTATGGCCTTCCTCCTTTGCAGCCGGACGTGAGAAACCCCCTCCTCCCGGGCGAAGAGAGGCTCGTGATCCATGACTCCATGATGATGGGGGGATCCGGCGATGGTGATGCCGACGACGCCACCGGGGAGGAGGTCACTTCGAAGCCCGCCGAGGAGGCCACGGCAGAAGAAAACACTTGTACTTAGTAGCTTTTGAATACCTTTGTCTTTTGTTTGTAATGAATACTCGTGTACTCTCGGCCTCGGCCATATTGTAACATACATATTCACTCTTCTTTTTGATGGATGAATGTTAGCCCTCGGGCCTTGCGTACTTGACTTGTTTTCTTTAATTTATTTCCTCTCGAATGTATGTCGTCGTTTTTTCTTGAATGTATGCCTTCGCCCCTTTTTTTGATGAAATGTAAATATATATAGAATCATCAAAAGTATATGTATAACAAAATGTCAAAACTATAGGCAATCCAAACATTTGGATACCCTAACCATCAAAATGATAACTAATCCGAGAGATTAGTTATCCACCCCAAAACCTAGCCATAAGGCATGACAAAAAGTGGGCGGGCAATCAGTTCCTTAAGCTTCAAAAGTCTATCATTTGTACCGGGTATAATGAATAAAGCACTTTATACACCATAAACTTGATTTGCCCCAAAACTTCATCAAGGTTTGGATTTGCACCATCAAACCGAATGGAGTTTCTTATTCTCCAAATGCCTTCGCCCTTTTTGAATGTATGTTTAGGACTTAGATCCTTTCCTTCCAAGTACGTTGCCTCTTGTAGCCCTCGGCTATTAGAAATCTTTAGTCAGTTGAACCTTTCGCCGAGGGCACAATGTTCAGGACTTGGAAATATTTCTAAGTGTTTGTTCATCTGTTGGCCCCCGGCTGATCTTCCCTTCTGGTCCCGTGTAGCCTTCGTGCTATGGCCGGAGGTGAGGTGCTTAGGACTCATAGAATTCTTCTAAGTGTTTGAATACAGTTGTGGCCTTCGGTAGTTGGGCACCCTTCGCTGGATATACAACCGAGGGCTAAGCAATAATTAGGGCTTAGAAAATTTTTCTAAGTGTAGTCTCACCAAGCCTTCAATCGTGTCACCGAGGGCAAGATCTTTTGGGACTCAGAAATTTTTCTAAGCGTAGCACACCATAGGACCTTCAGGTGTTTGTAGTGCAATTGCTGTGTGATTATTAGGTTGAGAACCCAATCCTTAGGACTTAGAAAAATTCTAAGTGTAGTTTCCCCTTGGGAGCCCTCGGCTGGTAGCCTCCTTCCTGATGTGTGAATATTGGACCGATGGCCCAATATATAGGACTTAGAAAATTTTCTAAGTGTGTTGTAAATGTTGAACCTTCGGTCAGTGAGGAGTCTGTCCGAGGGGAGAATATTTAGGACTTAGAAAATTTTCTAAGTGGATCTCAGATGTTGAGCCCCCGAGTGGTCCTGATAGGAGCCCTCGAATCATTGGGTGAATCTTCCTGTCGCGTGGATATTTGGCCGAGGGCCGAATATTTAGGACTTAGCCTTACTTCCAAATGCATGGTGTCAAGTAGCCCTCGGCTCCGGGGTGATAGCCTTCTCCTTGATGTATAAGTAGTTTGACCGAGGGAAAAATATGTAGGACTTAGGAAATTTTCTAAGTGCCGTTGCATCTCGTAGTCTCCGGCTATCATGGTTCCTCAGTTGAAATACTGATCAGGCCGAGGGCCCAATCTTCAGGACTTAGAAAATTTTCTAAGTGTTGCTTCCTTGTGTAGCCTTCGGTTAGTAGTGTTTTCCCATTGAGATTTCCCGGGGGCGACGTTATTTGGGAATAATCCCCCTTGGTTGGCCTTTGATGATTTGTAATAGATGCCTTCGGTCGTTGGGTGATATGTGAGCCTCCGGCTGTTGTCATTTTTTCAAAAGTGTGGACTTAGGAAAATTTGTAGGATATTGATGTTGTAGTGAATGCTGGCGGGATATAGGTGCCCTCGGCATTCATTTGAAGAGTTCCTGAGCTGCCTTAGTCAGTTGCATCCCCTTTTACAGGATAGGACCCCTCGGCAGCAATGGATGACCGATGGTAGGTGCCCTCGGCACTTATTAGAAGTGAACTTATCCCTTAGCAATGGAAATCGTTTCAAGGAAGGGTTTTCATTTGCACACTAGTTGCAAATGGCCGGGGGCACTACGTGCTGCCGGCACCGATGGTGGCGCCTTCGGTATATGCGTCCTCGTGGGGTACGGCTTTTAGAAACAACACTTGGTGTTAGTTTCGATATGTAGCCCCCGGTACTTGGTACCGAGGGGTCTTCTGTAGGAACACTTAGTGTTCTTCCTCTATTTGACGTTGATGGGTGAGATGTGTACCCCCGGTACTTGGTACCGAGGGGGTCTTCTGTAGGAACACTTGGTGTTCTTCTCTTTGATGTTGACGGTGGAGATGTGTACCCCCGGCACTGGGTGCCGAAGGGTCTTGGAATGAAACACTTGGTGTTTCCTGTTGCCGGTGATGGGAGTCCCCACCTTCGGTACTTGGTACCGAGGGGTCTTGTTTGAAACACTTGGTGTTTTCACTGTTGTTGAAGGTGTTGATGGTGTCCGCCCTCGGCACTTGGTGCCGGAGGGGGATCTTCTCGTGGTGAGGCCTGGGGCCTGTAGTTGGTATGAGGGCTTGGCCGCTCATAAGCGTTTTGCGGTTGTTCTTGGTGTCTTGAATGTGTCTTCATTCTTCAAAATTGGAGGCTTTGGGCCATAGGATAGTACATTCACTGGTTATGAGGGCTTGGCCGCTCTTACATTATTGATAAAATTTAACTAAGTGGTGTACATTCCAGTGCCTAGGGACTTCTTTCCCGTTGGGGAGTTTGAGCTTGTAAGTCTCAGGTTTGATGATGGATGCTATGATGTAGGGACCTTCGAATTTTGGTGCCATTTTGCCTCCCTCGGTCGGTTGGCTGGCTTCCCTCCTCCGGAGGACATAGTCCCCCACTTGGAATTCTCTGGTGCGAACCTTGGCGTCGATGTAGCTTTTGACTTGCCTTCGGTAGTTTTCTGCCCGGATGAAGGCCTGTTCCCGGCGTTCTGAAAGGAGGTGGAGGTCGAGGGCCATGTTGTTGTCGTTGACCTCGGGGTCATATTGGATCACCCTCCGGGTGGGAAGGGTGACTTCCGTAGGAGCTTTGGCTTCAAACCCGTAGCAGAGGGAGAAGGGTGTTTCACCTGTTGCTCGTCGAGGGGTGGTGCGGTAGGCCCAAAGGATGTTGTGGAGCTCTTCTACCCAGCCATCGCCCTCGGCCTCCAGCTTCTTTTTGAGGCCCTCGAGCAAGGTCCGGTTGGCGTTCTCTACTTGCCTGTTGCCTTGAGGGTAGGCAACGGAGGAGAAGGTGTGTTTGATGCCCCATGCCTCCAGGAGGGCACAGAAGGGGGCTGCCTCAAATTGCGTTCCGTTGTCGGAGATGATCTGCTGGGGGACGCCAAACCTTGTGAGGATGTTCTTGAGGACAAAGTGACGGCACTTCGCCTCCGTGATACTGGCGAGGGGCTCAGCCTCTACCCACTTGGTAAAGTAGTCGATGGCCACGATGATGTACCTATTGTTGGAGGTACCCCTCGGCAGAGGGCCCACAAGGTCTATCCCCCATCGAGAAAAGGGGACGGATGTGATGATGGGGGCATAGTTGACCGCTGGCCTGCCTGGGGCTTTCTGGAAATGTTGGCATGCGGTGCACCTTCGGGCAAGGTCAGCACAATCCCTGGCCATGGTTGGCCAGAAGTAGCCCTGGAGAATGAGCCTTCGGGACATGGAGAAGGGTCCCTGGTGAGCTGAGCAAGTGCCACTGTGCACCTCCTCCATTGCGACCTCGGCTTCATCCTGATGAAGGCACCGAAGTAGCGTGCCGTTGTAAGACCGTTTGTAGAGCCTTCCGTCTTCGACGGTGTAGCTAGGAGCCCTCAGTTTTGCTAGTTTAGCGCGGGTCTCGTTCTCGGGTAGCTGCCCTGTGGAGATGAAGGTGATGATATCCGAGATCCAGTCCTCTCGGCGTTGTTGTATGTTCATAATGGGGCTTGCATGGATACTTGAGAGACTGAGTTCCTCAATTTTAGCAATCTTGGAGATGTGCTCGGGGGAGTCGGCCGAGAGCTTAGATAGTATGTCGGCCTCAGAGTTCTGAGCCCTCGGTATTTGAGTGAGAGAGTGTGCCTCAAATACCTTAAGCAACTCCTTGGCCTCCTCTTTGTACTGTTTCATTCTTCCCTCCTTGGCCTCATATTCCTCGGAGATTTGGCCAACGACCAACTTGGAGTCGCATTTGATGTGGATCTGCCGAGCCTTCATGTTGGCAGCCAGCCGAAGGCCACATAGGAGGGCCTCATACTCGGCCTCGTTGTTGGAGACTTTGAAGGAGAAGCGGATTGCATAGTAGGCTTTGAAGCCCTCGGGAGTAATGAGGACTACCCCTCCCCCGCATGCTTTGGTTGCGGAGGAGCCGTCGGTGTAGAGGGTCCACCAGTCGTCCGAGGTAGCCGAGGGCTCCCCGCCCGTGGCTGCCCTTGCGGTACACTCCGTCACAAAGTCCCGCCAGGGCTTGGCCCTTGATGGCAGGCCTCGGACGGATGTCAATGTTGTACTGGCTCAAGAAGATAGCCCATTTCACCATGCGGGAGGAGCTGGTGGGGCTCCTCATGAGGGCACCGAGGGGTTGGTGAGTGAGGACCTGAACCGGGTGAGCCTGAAAGTAGTGACCCAACTTCTTGACGGTCCAAACGATGGCTAACACCGTTTTTTCCACAGGAGAGTACCTGAGCTCGGCCTCCCTCAGGGTCTTGCTTACATAGAAGATGGCATGTTAGATGCCGTCTTCCTCCCGGATGAGTACGGAGCTGATGGCATTTTGCATGATGGCGAAGATTTCCCGGAGATCGTCGGCATGGCTGGAAGATTGTTTGCTCTTGATGATCATGTCGTCAACATAGGCCTCCATGGTGCGCCCTAGGACGGCCTGAAAGACTCGGGCCACCATCCGGGTGTAAGTGGCCCCTGAGTTCTTTAGGCCGAAGGCCATCACTAGGTAGCAGAAGATGCCCTCGGGAGTCATGAAGGCTGTCTTTTCGGCGTCTTCCTCATGCATGAAGATCTCATGATACCCGCGGAATGCGTCGAGGAATGACATGATTTCACACCCCGCGGTCTCATCTACAAGTTGATCGATATTGGGCAAAGGAAAAGGGTCCATAGGGCACGCCTTGTTGAGATCCGTGTAGTCCACGCACATGCGGAAGGTAGGAGGCTTCTGTGCGAGGACTACGTTCGCCAGCCATGAGGGGTATTTTACCTCCTTGATGTGCCTAATAGAGAGGAGCATGGCGACATCCTTCTTCACAAATTCCCTCCTTTCGGCGGAGAGGGGTCTTCTTCGTTGTTGTACTGCTTTTGCCGAGGGGTCCACCGAGAGGCGGTGGGTGATGACCCTTCGACTTATTACGGGCATGTCCTCCGGCCCCCATGCAAAGACAGTGGAGTAGGCGCGGAGGGCGTCGGTGATACCGGTCTTCAGAGCTTCAGGGAGTTGGGCTCCAATCTTCACGACTCTCTCCGGCTTGGTCGGATCGAGCGCAAAGTCTTCTACGTCCTCGGCTGGTTCAGCCCTCGGCCTTTTTTCTTCTTCGTCGATGGTTCCGGTGATGGTGTCAACACGGAATTCTGTCTTACTTACCCTCTTCGTGACTTGAAGATAGCAAGCGCGGGCAATTTTCTGATTCCCCCGGGAGTAGCCAATGCCCCCCTCGGCGGGGAACTTGAGGCAGAGGTGCCTCATGGAGATGATGGCCTTGAGGTCCTCGAGGGCTGGTCGGCCGAGGATGATGTTGTGGGCGCAGTCGATGTTGACGAAGACGAACTCCACTTCGAGCTGGGCTCTATGGAGCCCGTCGCCGAAGATTACCGGGAGGGTTATTACCCCCTCGGAATCAATAGTATCACCGGTGAAGCCGGCAAGAGGGGTCTTAATGGGCCGAAGGGACCCCCTCTCCAGGTGCAGCTCTCTAAAGGTGTTGAGGTACATTACATTGACGGAGCTGCCCGTGTCAATGTAAGTTCGGTGAATGATGGTGTTGTTTATTTCAGTCCGAATCACCAAGGCATCCCTGTGAGGAGAAGAAGTAGGAGGGAGATCTGCGTTGGTGAAGGTGATGGGTTCCTCCCTCATCCGCTTTACCGGGGGCATATGGGTGACTTCCCCCACGTAAAGCGATTGAGCCCACTTCTTCCGCTTGCTGGTGGAATCGCCCCCTGTATTGCCACCGGTGATCATGAGGATGTGGCGTTTTTTTTTCTGGTAGTGGGGGTACTCCTCCTCTTCCTCCTCCAAGTTTCCGATCTCCCTCTTCTTGCCGAGGGGGATGGTGTTCGGGTTCACCCAAGCGTTCACCTTCGTGTGGTGCCCTCGGGGAGGTCCCTGATGAGAAGGTCCCTCCTGCCGAGGGCTCTGGATAAATTGGGACAGATGGCCCGCTTCTATCAATCTCTCGATGACCGTCTTTAGCTGATGGCAGTCATCGGTTCTGTGCCCCTGATGCCGATGGAAACGACAGTAGGGGAACTGAGGGTTGATAGCATGTACCTCCGGGGGTGCGCGAGAATCGCGCTCAACGAGGCCCCTCTCCTCGGCAAAATCAAGGATGATGCTGACGGGGTGCGTCAATGGTGTCCGGGCGGTCCAGGAGAATGGGCTGTGCCCAAGTCTTAGGGCTGCTCTTATACCCTCCCCCGGGCTTGGCTTGGCCTTGCCGAGGGCGGTCATCAGAGGGTCCTGAAGCCTTGGGATGATTTGGAGGAGCCCCCGGCCCTCGGTTGTTCCTGTTGTCAGCCTTCGGGGGTGGCTGATCCGGATGCTGGTGGTATTTCTCCACCTCCTCGGCCTCGGCATATCGGTCCCCCCGCTGCAGGGCCCTTATGTAATCGCGGGGGGGGGGGGGGGGGGGGGGGTTCAATGATGAGGCTCCTTGAAAAGTTGCCGGTGCGGAGGACGGTCTGTAGGAGGGCCAGGAGGGTCCCGTCGTCAGCACCGTCGACTTTGTCGGCTTCCGTCCTCCAGCGCTCCAGGAAGTCCCGAAGGGTCTCATCCCTCCTTTGGTGTATGGTTAGGAGGTGGGAGAAGTGCTTCCTCATGCGACGTCTCCCGGCAAACTGCGTCAAGAATCGCTGGGCGAGTTCTTGCCACGAATCAATGCAGCCTTCGGGCAACCGGTTGAACCATTCGCATGCCGGCCCCTCTAAGGTGGAGAGGAACCAACGACACAAATATTCGTCCGACGCCCCTACCATCATCATGTTGTTCTGATATTTGCTGTAGTGTTCCTGGGGGTCCGTCTTCCCGTTGTAGGGCTGTATGTGCTGCCCTCGGTATTTTTTCGGGATCCGGGCCGCCAATACCCTTGGGGTAAATGGCGTCCGGGTCCGGAGCTGGATGATGGGTTCCCCAGAGCCCTCGGCTACCTTCTTCTGTAATTCCTCCATTTTGGCCATCATGGCCTCGTACTTGAGGTCTTAATGAGGGGTGGAGGTGGTGGCGTGAGCTTTGTTGGCCTCCATTTCATCAAGCCGGCGTTGGAGGGCCGCAATAATTTCAACCCGGGGGTCCTTCGGGAGGGTCTCCGCCCCCTGCGAACGAACCCGGGCCGAGTGGGCCTGGTTGATTTGGTGGCGAGCATCGTCGGCATGAAGGGGTGCCTTGCCTTTGTCCCGAGGGGGACGCTCCTCGTCTGCCCTCGAGACAGACCCTCCGCTTTCCTGGGGCCTTTGGAGTGCTTTTCCTCCGAGGCGGTCATGGACCCCTCGGCGGTCTTGCCCCCCTCCGAGCCGGTTGAGGGCGGAAGTGCGGGGCCTTTCTCTGTTGTCATTGTGGCGGTCCCGGGACTGAACTTCCTGGGAGGCCGTATCTTGGGCCACTACCCCTTCGTCATTCCTAACCCGAGGGATGGGGTTTCCGAAGGGGTGTGGCAGAGGGGGAAGTATGATGTTCTCCCCAATCTGGGGTTGAGCCGGAGCCAGGGTGCCGAAAGCACCTGGGTTCTGAGTGAGCGTCTAGATGAAGGCGGAGAGCGCCGAATGAACGTCGATGATGAGAACCGGATGGCTGATTTGGTCATCGCTCCGGTTCTTCTTCTTGGCCTCGATGTCGAGGCGGGCATCGGGGGAATTCTGTTGGATCCTGTTCCAGCCCAGCGATGACACCGCCCTCGGGAGCCCTGTGAGAGGCTTCGGGGGCGTTGACGTCGCCGAGGGCCAGGTTCTTGTCTTCTACGTTTTTGGAGTTGGCACGTGTAGTTCTCACCGTTTTGGTAGAGGGCTAGTGTTTGGCGAAGGGGGAGGGTTTCTTACTCGATTGTTCGACCTCTCAACGAGAGTACCAAATGATGGATAGTGTACCCGGGGGGAAGCTTATCCGAGGGATTATTACGGGGAGTAATAAGAGAGAAGTCAGAGCAAGTAAATATAGAGAGAGAAAGTATATTATAAAGTGTGGAGCGTTTTCAGCGTGGTTACAAATGGGGAAATGGGGTGCTATTTATAGTAGCAATAAATGCCGGACAAGGACACGTGTCAAGCGTCCATTGGCCGAGAGGTCACTTCAACTGGTTGGCGCTGGCAGCCGCATGTGGCCGCATTTAATGCGGCTGTTGGATGGGACGTTGTACAGGGTACGGTGATCTGTACGCATGTGGCACGAATATTATGTCGGGAGAGGTGCCCTCGGCTGCAGAGGACTAGCCGAGGGCTCTGAGTGCCGGGGACCCCCTGGGTGACGAGGGCTCCAGGTGCCGAGGGCTACTGTTTTCTGCCGTTTTTCTCCCAGTTTCTTAGTTTGCTTGAAAACCCGTTCTGTGAGAGTTTTGAGCCGTCGGCCAGGGGGGCGAAGGCTCCCATTGTGCGCTGTGGGCTGCTGAGTGCTTGAGGCGCCGTAATTTGGGGCCTGCTGTGCTTCCTGGGCCGGTTGGGCCTTTATTGGTGTAGTAGGAGTCTGTGGGCCGGGGGTTCCCGGGCCATATACTCCATCAGCGCGAGTTGCATTTGATTGCCTCAACAAGTTAAATTTTGTATACACGCGATTTACATTTCGATTTACCTGTAGTTACATTTGCATACAAACGATTGACATATTTCATACATGAAACGTTGAATGACTGCCGGAGGGACTACACCCAGTTACATTACAGTGCGTGAGTTACGTTTGCCACTAATTGAAATTTCGTTTCACAGCAACACAAGTTACATTTTAAGACACATTATTTACATCACGAAAAAATTGAGACAAATACACGAGCACCGTTCACTCACGTTTTTTAATTAATGCTTAAACCTAAATGACATCATACGTTTAAGAACGAATATATGATGCTCACTATGGGCCGCTCCCACGATATAGCAATTGTGTGAGGTTACATTAAATTCAAAACACTAACTTAACTTTTTATTTTATGTTATTGTGACCAAAGCAGCAATTTGAAAAAAAAATTGCTTGTTCATGTTATTTGTGTATGTTTTGTACACATTTTTATTTTATCGTACATGCATTACCCTTTACTAAAAAATAAAAATGCAATTTAAAAAAATATAGAATTGTGTGGCATGTAAAAAAGGCAGAGCCATCTGATGAATTTGAAGGTCTCAGATCCAAAAGGCGAATTGAGACCTCTAAAAAAGGAAAAAATATAAAATATAACAATGAAATACAAATAAACTAGATAGTTTAGTGAAATATAAATTTTATAATGTTTAAAATATACTACCTCCGTGCCGGTGGACTTTGCCAAACGCAAAGTAGGTGAGAAATAAGAATAGTAAAAATTGTGTGGTTGAGATTTAGGCAGAGGAAGAAGAAATGTGCAAAACTACAAATTAGTTGCTTTAATAGGATAATGCCAAAGTTTTTTTGGACAAAAAAATGGAAAGTTGACAAAGTCCAATGGGATGAAGGGAGTATAAATTAGACAATCTAAAAGTTATACGCCTTTTAGATTCTTAAATAATACTAGTACTTCGTACATAACAGAATAATGCATAAAATTTAAAAGTCAACCTATAACTATTACTCCCTCTGTTCCGGAAAATTCTTACTGACTTGACTTGGATCGGAGTTTAAGAACGTAGAAATAAAGTAGAAATATATGATTGTGATAGTAAGAAAAATGTAAATGAATGGTAATAAAAAAATCTTTCCAAAAATGGGAAAAGAAGATTTTTTTTAGAACGGAGGTGTTACAACATAGTATTGGGTCCCGCTCCCAAGCAGCTACTCACCCAGTATGTATAATGTATGGAACTCACTCTAATTTAAAACCAAGACCTTATCTCCAAAAGCATCGCCTCTATTTCTGACTTTCTATAAATTATGTTATTCTCTCTTCGAAACCTCGATCCAGAAGTTATTGGTTTGCCCATATTTGCAAAATGGTATGGCCCACAATGAAGAAAAGACCGGCGTCCTCGCTCATTGTTCTGCTAGCTGCGGCGGTGATCTGCCGGTGTTTGGCCCAGGAAGCCGTCAGGAGTATAAAAGCTGCTACACTGAGTTCGCCAGCTACAGATATGGATATGAATGTACAAGTAATACTCCGTATAATTTAGCCTCCTTTAAGTTTGTGTGAGAATTCCTTAAACATGACAACAAATAGATAGTGTCTAAATTGGATTTTTTATTCGTAAAATCGGAGGCATTCTTATTTTGGTTACTCCTATTTGTACAATTTGTAATTTAGAGCTCCTTTAGTAATACTTATATTGGTTGAATAAGATGATTCTGGTGAAATTTATGAAGTTCTGGTTGTAGTAGCTGGATTGGCGGATTCTTGTTGATTTATGTAAAACTTATACTTAAAATATCTTTTAATAATAAAATAAAGAAAAAATTATATGAAAAAATGGTTAAAACGATAATCTATCATAACTTCGGTCTTCGAACAATACAGTAAGAAAAATAACTTTAACCTTTCTTATTCTTATTATTACACAATTCAACTCGCGAAATCAAAATTTACGTGTTTTATGAAAAAACTTGTTAACATGCCTGATAAGCTGAAAAAAGTGATCACTGAACGGGCTCTTAGTAATATTAGAGCAATTTTTTTATGTTTTTTTTTTATTTATACTAGGTGTTAGTTATGTTTGACTGTTTTTTTAATTGATGTACTCCCTCCGTCACTAAATTAACTTTTATAATATATTTGGCACGGGATTAAGAATTTAAGATAATGAGTATTGAGTGGTAGAAAGTTATGCAGAGAAGATACTATGTATGAATTGTCATGAACCACAAATTTTTTATAAAAAAGATAAAACAAAACTTTATTTTTATTGGGACGCTCAAAAAGGAAATTTCCCAGTTTAATGAGTGAATTGTTTCTCAAATCTGAATAGTTGGCTTGATTTTTATATCTGCGGGATACCGACAAAGATGGAGCTGAGAAAAAAGAACAAGGAAATGGACAGTCATCAAACATTTCATGCAGTCCTTGGGAATATGTCTCCTACAAACTGAACCAGAAACTAGCTTCAGATTATAAGACGCCCATTGTTTCGGAAAGTTCATGGGAAGTCTTGAAGAGATTCCAGGAGGCAAAATTTGAGGTTTATGAAACATGTGTGTCTGCTAAGAATACAATGTCAAAACAAGGAAAAGAGAAATATGAGGAAGCCAAAGAAAGAGTTTCAAAAGCTACTGGGGATCTTGGAGCAACTATAAGGAACTACACTCCCTTTTAAGGCTTGTTTTGAGTAACCAACGGATAGTTGAATAGCTATGTAATGTCATGTTTACTGTTAAAGTTGACAATGTAGAGACCTTAATGATAAGGTGTCTTTTGTGCATATATACCGATGAAAGTGAAAACGTTTACAGAAAGGGCTTGTTTGACATTTAGTGGTTAGTTGTTAGAGAATAGCGGATTATGCTAACGGGTTGCCAATAACGAATTCAATCACCGGGTTTTACTGGCGGAATAAATTAGCGGGTTGTCAAAAGATGTTTGGTAATTTAGATGTTTGGCTATAAAATTAATAGGAAATGTCATATTTCAAAATGCTTACCCAAAACTCTCCTATTTGCAGCGTTTCAATTTCAACGTTTCCGTCCAAAAACGCTAATGCTGAACATTTATTTACCAAATTAAACAGCTTTTTCACTTATTGAAAACATCATTTACAAAACGCCAAAAGTGATCAAATCATCATTTTCAGTTGAAACGTCATTTACCAAACACCCCAATACATGGTCATCGTACTTTGGAACACAATTTCTTAGTAAAATATGTTTTCTACCTTTAAAACACAAATGATCAGGACGGTAACCAAACCCATATTGCAAAAGTTAAAATTCGGTTTACAATGATTCACTCATCCAGTTCTAGTCTTCTAGAAATTGAACCACTCTCCTCCGACGAGGAGTGTCCTATTTATAAGTGTTGAAGTACGGTTCTCACACAAAGGACATTGGAGAACTTAAAGAAGCTTAAAGAGATCGGAAGATGAAGTTTACCTTGGAAATACTTGAGAAGAGACGAACTGGATGCCAAAGAGTGTTGACAGAAGAGCTGTGATACTTGAGAGCAAGAGAGCGAAAGTTTGGAAACCCTAAACTATTCTGGGGATTTGGTATTTATAGAGGACTTCACCGCTCACTGAACCATTAAGGATGCAACACGTGGCAAGGAGCGTATCCCAGGACACGTGTCACACAAAGCTCAACAGGCGCATAATGATTACCTTTGACTTGAGAGTTGATACGGCGCTGTAACTGTCACCTTGGGATCTGGGTGAACCGCCGCCTTGGAGCGATCAAGGTGCTAGGTGAGAGGTTGAATTATAATGGTTTAAAGATATTAGACATATGATGACATGTTTTGATGATATTATTTTCCAATTTGTGTACAGATGAGCGAATTGAGTTGTCTATGCATTGGCAATAGAAGCATGTTCATGGGTTGATGTTACTTGGATGGGATCTGCCCTTGATTGTATTGTTCATGTATTGATGCTTATTAATTAAGTTATTCATTTGCCCAAAAAACAGGGCCGGTTTTGGAAGGTGGGCAGGGGGGCACATGCCCAGGGTCCAGGTTTAGTATAGGGCCCATAATTTTATATGTTATATTATATATATATATATATATATATATATATATATATATATATATATATATATATATATTGTTTTTATAATATTAATAAGAATACTCCAGAATCCTAGATTGCATCGACGATTGCATCTCCATAATTGACCCAGCTAATTTGGCCGACAAAGAGAAGTCAAAGCGCTTGGCCGCTTGCATCTCTTCGATTTCAACACCACCGGTCACCGGGCTCACCGCTTCGATTCCTATTCCATTGAAACGGTAATTCTCCTTCTCTATATATATGTCTGAGAATTCTCCTTCGATTTCCATGATTCCATCCAATTATCCAAAATCCAAATAAATGAATAATCCAAATTCAGCATTCAGCAATTCTCTCCTTCGCCCTTCGGTTTAGTACTGATATTTTTTTGTGAGTGGCTTTGATTGCAAATTTGCAATTGTCCAGATTCAAAGCTAATGTTTGATTGTTTGAATAGTTTGATGTTTCTAAATATTTAACTAAGAACTTTTTTCTTGTATTACAGGTTGTTGACTTGTAAACTTGTTGTCCTATTGGCTGTTGATTACAAATAACAACATCCTGAGTGAGTTGCTGCCTTGCTGGCTGCCTAGCTTCAAACTGAGTTGAGGTTTTTCTGTAGTTTCGTTATTTTAGTATCAGCTATCATTAACAGATTGTGTTTCACTGATTGACTTGATTGTTTATAGCTGATAGCTTCAATCTTCATCTGAAATGTTTCCTAAAAAACATTTGTCTGGAAGTGAAAAAAGGAAAAAAAGAAAACAAGTTGATGAACTAATTAATTCTCAGAGAGGAGCTTTGGATAGGTTTGTTAAAATAGGGCGTTCCTCTAATGAGAATACATGCCAATTGAGTGAGCATGATTTTGAAATTGTTAATGAGCCTAATGTAAGTATGAGGGAAATCAGGGAATTGATAATACACAAAACATTTCAAACAATAACCAAAATGAGGATATTGTTGATGTTCAAAACTCAAGTGACCAAAATCAAAACATTGGAAATGTTTTAGAAGATGAACAACCAATTCCATTTTTAGATATTTATGATCCAGCCAATTGGGACAATATTGAAAATAAAGTAAGAGACCTTTTGGTTGAAAAAGGACCGATTAGAGAATTAAATCTTGAGTTTCCTTGTGATAAAACATCCAGGCGCTTTGCATATAGTTATTACACTAGAAAGCTAAGTAACGGTGAGAAGAGTGACAGAAAATGGCTGATTTATTCGAAAAAACTAGATAAAGTATATTGTTTTTGTTGCAAGTTATTTAGAGCTAAGTCTAATCAAAGCAAAAATGCGTTAGCTATTGATGGGTATAATGATTGGAAACATCTAGGTGTGAGGCTAAAAGATCATGAAAACAGTCTTGAGCATATGAGTAATATGAAATCTTGGAGTGAATTAAGAGTTAGATTAAGTACAAATCAAACTATTGATAAAGATTTACAACAACAAATTTTAAAAGAAAAAGAACGTTGGAGAAATGTTTTAATAAGAATAATTGCTGTTGTGAAATGTCTTGCTAAATACTGTTTGCCTTTTCGTGGATCTAATGAGAAACTTTACCAAGATGGTAATGGAAACTTTTTGGGATTGATTGAGATGATAGCTGAATTTGATGTTATAATGCAAGATCATATTAGGCGCATTCAAAGTCATGAAATTCACTACAACTATCTTGGTAAAAAAATTCAAAATGAACGGATTTCTCTCTTGGCTCACAATGTTCAAAACTCCATCATAAAGATTATCAAAGATGCTAAATATTTTTCAGTAATTCTTGATTGTACGCCTGATATGAGTCATCAAGAGCAAATGAGCTTAGTGATACGATGTGTGAATGTTTCTGGTGTTAAAATTAAAATAGAAGAATATTTTTTAGAAGTTTTGAAGGTGGATGATACATCTGGTTTGGGGCTTTTCAATGAGTTGTTAAATGCACTTAAATGTCTCGGTCTTAATGTTGATGATGTGAGGGTCAAGGTTATGATAATGGTTCAAATATGAAAGGGAAGAATCAAGGGGTTCAAAATCGGTTACTTGAAATAAATCCTAGAACTTTATATATGCCTTGTGCTTGTCATTGTCTAAATCTTGCTCTTAGTGATATGACTCATTCTTGTGTTAAAGCTGTTTCATTTTTTGGAATTGTTCAACGCATATATACTTTATTTTCAAGTTCAACAAAAAGGTGGAAGGTTTTACTTGATAATGTCTCAAATCTTACTGTAAAATCCTTGTGTAATACACGTTGGGAGAGTCGAATAAAAAGTATCAAAGCTATTAGATTTCAAGCTCCCCAAATAAGACAAGCATTGTTTGAATTATCTAAATTGGGTGATGATGTCAAGACCAAAAGTGAAGCATTAAGTCTGGTAAGTGCATTTGAAAGTTTTGAGTTTATACTTGGTATGGTTATTTGGTATGATGTTCTGTTTGCTATTAATATGGTGAGTAAAAAACTGCAATCTAAGTTTATGTGCCTTACTGCTACTATGAAACAAATTCAAGGTGTAATGATTTTTTTTGAAAAAATTAGGAATGAAGGATTTCTTTCTAGTATGAATATTGCCAAAGACATTGCATGTGAAATGAATGTAGAGCCCATATTTCCGACTCGAAGGCGAGTAACTAGGAAAAGACAATTTGATGAAAATGAAAATGAAACGGAACTACAATCAACAGAAGAATCTTGTAGAGTTAATTACTTTCTAATGGTCGTGGATATGGCAATATCTTCATTGAATAATAGATTTGAGCAGTTAAAGATATTTGATGGCATTTTTGGTTTCTTGTACAATTCTGAGAAGTTGAAGTCGTTGAATGCTAATGAGTTAAGAGAATGTTGTGTGAATTTTGCCAATACTTTTTCTCATGATGATCTTAAGGATGTGGATTTAGATGATTTTTTTCTGAACTTAAAGTTTTGTAAATGACTTTGCCTGATGCTTCAATGAGTGCACTGGATATTCTTGAGTTTGTTAAAGCTGCAGATTGTTATCCAAATGTCTCTATTGCTTATCGGATTTTATTGACGGCACCGGTGACTGTTGCATCGGCAGAGAGGAGCTTTTCAAAGTTAAAATTATTGAAGACATATTTGAGATCTTCAATGTCTCAAGAAAGATTGAATGACTTGACGATTTTATGTATAGAGAAGGAGATGTTGGATGATATTGATCTAGACTCTGTCATAGATGATTTTGCATCTAAGAATGCTCGACGGAGTTGTTTTTTGTAATTTTTTTGTATGAAGTTATGAACTATGAAGTATTCCATCCTTGATGTAATCAACTTTGCTTTTATAATGAAATTTAGTTTTGTGCTTTATAATTTGAGGGCCCATTTTTGTAATTTGTCCCGGGTCCTCAAAATCTCAGGACCGGGCCTGCCAAAAAATGTTAGTACAAAGGAGAAAATACTTCAATCTAGCTAAATTTAAAAGGGGATTATATGTTTTTACTTTGACGTGGCCCGAGAGAAAGTCGATCAACGGAACTGAACAAACCTAGCTACCTGGTATGTTTAGGAAAAAGTCTAGGGCTTGATCCTAAAATCAACGTAATAGTGATTAGTTAAGGGTAATCTAGATATACATATGATATGCTGGTTTGATATTTTTCATTTGACTAGTTCGTTAATAGGAATAGCATTTGGTCTCCCGTTTGCGTGCATTTTTTTAATAGGGTGTTATTTATCTACAACCTCACAATTAATTAAGCTAGCAGCACATAACATTTGTGCATGCAAGAAAATATGTGTGTCAGCTTTCCAAATAGTGTTCAACGAGAAAAGAAAAAAACAAGGGCCGAGTCATATATGTACTAATTAAATTATGCAATTAACCCATTAAGTTACATTTTGAAAGAAATAATACATGATAATGGTGCGAAAATAACATTTTATATAAAATTTAGGGTATTTATAGTTTGGGGCATTTTTAATTTATTATTTTTTCCAACATTTTAATATGAACGAATTTTTCTTTTTATTTTTGTTTTTCAATCATATGAATGTCTAGAAACATAACTAATCATATTTAGGAAATTTTAGTCATATCCCGAAAAATTTCACCCGCTTGATAGTATAGAAAAATTTATTACGTAGTAAAGTATGTTATTGGTTGTATCAATCCCGTCTAGACAACCTGTTTTCCGTATTAGGCCCGTTTGTATCCTTTTGTATAGACGACCAGTCCACTCGGTTAGGATTGTTCCTTGTCTTGTGATGCCCGGCCCGGCCCGGCCCTGGGTACTCAAGCTTCACATGCATATTCTTCTAAATATAATAGATTGAGTCACGCTAGACAATATCGGGGTGTCTAAATGAGTCAAAGAGATCCTTAACAAGCTAACATTTAATCATATGTGCTAAATAAGTAGTCAGACCTGGACTTGATTCTAATGATATAATGTTAAGACATGAAGTTTCATTCTAAACATTAACTCAAATTCTTTTATAATATTTTTATTATTTTATACATTTTCGACTTTTCGATGAAGGATAAATACTTTAACATTAATAATAATTACTTAATGCTTGGTATTCTATTCTATTGATATTTCCATGGTCAACAGTCAATACCTATCCTAGATTAAGTATCACACATTTACACGATTAGTACACGATTGTAGATCCAAAGTCTACAAGTTCTTACATTCATTGAACAACAGATAGATTTCACATATGACATCTATAAACCATGCGATCTGTATTGATTTTTAATGTGAAAAAAGGAGCCTTTTAGCCCAAAATGTGGGGACGTTATTATAATTATGGGTATCTTGTAATAATACTAAAATATGCTGAAAATAAGTGTACACATATACAATAAGTGTTATCGTATTTTTTTTCCTGAAAATGTATCATCAGTATATAAAGTTAAGTTTATACTCCGTATAATTTTAAATTAGTCGAAACAGATTTTAAAGATACACATACATTACACATCAGTGTTCTATTATGTATAGATGATGCACTGTCTATCATAGAATATTGCGCATTACTTCCTCCGTCTCAATTTGATTTGTAAAATTTTCTGTTTTGGTTGTCCCAAAATGATTTTTGACTTGCTATTTTAGGAATGTAAATAAAAATAAAGTGACAAATATACTCTTACTTTTACTTTTTTCTCATTAACTTAAAGGCATCCACTTTTAGAAAGATGGGCAAAAGTGTAAAAAGAAAACATCATTTATTGTCATTCCTCAATTCGGGAGGAGGGAGTACAATTTAAAATGATTAGAATGATGTCACCGCATTTTACATCAAAATTTGATGCAACATATCTTCGGTTCTAGTTAAAAATGTAGTTATCTTCAGTTGCATAAAAAAATTCAAATTTTAAATCATGAAATTATGACCATTACATTATACATGCATGATATCTCAATGTTCAAATATAAAAAAATGCAAGTGCAACATTAAATATAAACATAACAAAAATCTCGGTTTAAAATAGACATGAACTGTCAAGCAAAAAAGTTCAATAGATCCAAAGTACACATCCAATAACAGGTAGTTCAACCCCAAAATAATATTGTTCTACTAGTAATGCACAATAAGTAAAAAGTATGTAGAAATAAACAACGTAATCAACAGAATATTAATTCCTTTTTGAGGTGAACTCCAATAACAAATACAATTACAAAAAACAATAAATATAAAAGTGGACCAAAGTATTAAGATAATAACTACTCGGATTGGCCTAGTCCACAATATATAAGGTATAATATGTAAAACAAATATCTCTGTCAAAAATTTTCTGCCCGGAACACCGTCTGGCCACCTCCATTAGAGGTACTTCCGTGTAGAAATTTTTGATAAACTTTTGTGAGAATGTTGTACATGAAATTTTGAATAATAATGCCAAATTTTAGCCTAAAATTGAATCAGGAAGTGAGTTAAATAAAATATTGAAAAACATTGTGTTTTTTATATATTTTTTGGTGTAATGCTTTTTAATAATTTATTTAATTGACTTCCCGAATGCATTTTAAGCTCCAATTTGGTGGAAATAATCATTATTTCATGAACAACAAGCTCACAAAATTTTATCCAAAAATTCCACTCAGAAGCGCCTCATGTGAAGATTATTCATGCAATGTATAAGAAGTTCGGTTCCTGGCTAGGAACCGGAACCGATGAAATACTATAGGAACCAAACCGAAAAAAGCTGAGGTCCAAAATTATATGAACCGAACCGGAAATTTCGGATCAGTTTGGATCGGTTTTCCTGATTTTACGGTTCCAAGTCCCAGCCCTAACGTCTAATCTTATTGATAAAAAGATGTCTTGTTTTTCACCATCCATTCATGATTCATCCAATCAAAAATTCAAAATGTGTCATACTCCGTAAGTCCGTATAAGAATAAGAATGTACTCAATTAATGTGCATCTAGAATTTTTCGAAATTATAAGACTAGTTTATTGAATAATAAAATGTGTTCCATAATCATCAGTCTTGCTTTAGAATGCTTTCATTTGAATTTGTTCAAATCTCAGATCATATGAGACTTAAATACATCCGATTACATTAGAAAATTTCAGTCTACTTCAAAACATGTTTAATATGTAATGAACTACTTACACTTCAATAATTTAAAAACATGGTTGTCGGTGGACGTAACTCAACTAGTAGATAAAGAGTACCACAAGGTGTAAATCTCAGATTCGAATCCCAACAAATACCTGAACTAAAGTCCAATTCCCTATCTGTCAACTTGTATTAGTAATAATATGTAAGCACCGGGTCATATTTATAAGTAATGAGAGTTCAAGCAACTGAGCAAGTATGGCGGTGGTGCAAGGATTGGAGAGACAGGGGCTGTGGTTGGGCCTACGAGAGGCGCTTAGGTTGAGGACGGGGCTAGGAAGTGAGGTGGGGGCGCACAGTAGGCGGTGTCACGCACCGGTGGCGACACCACAGTTCAGGCAGGGCGAGGTCGCAATGCTGTCAGCGGCAAGATGGTGGTGCCACTGAGCGGAGATGATTGAAAATAAACTAAGTCACTGTACCATTGTAACTATAAGTTCCCTAATTGATCGGTAATTATCACTTTGATCGGCGGTGATTATTGGTAGGGGTGGACTCAGGCCGGGCCAACCGGCCCGGAACCGGACCGGCCCGCCACTGTGCGGGCCCGAACCGGCCCGGGAACCGGTTCGTTGGGCGGTTCGGGCCACCCGGCCCGGTAGATTCTCGGTTCGGGCTCGGGCCCTTCAAAAGGTGAACCGGCCCGGCCGGTTCAGGCCGGGCCAATTTTAATTTTTTTTTTGAATTTTTTTTGAGTTTTTGGGTTGGACTGGTTATTTTGGGCCATTTGAGGTGGTTAGGGTTGGTTTGGGGGTGAGGGGGAGGGGTGGGGGTTAACTAGGAAAAGCCCCCAAACAAAAAAAAATACCCGAGGCCCGGCCCGGCCCGGCCCGGACCCGGGGTTTACCCGGCCCGGCCCGGACCCGGGGTTTACCCGGGCCGGTTCCGGGCCTCCCCTTCTTGAACCGAGGCCCGGCCGGGCCCAGGCCCGAACCGGGCCCGAACCGGCCCGAGTCCACTCCTAATTATTGGTCATCCATGGTTACTCAACGGAGGTGGTCACTGACCGGGACCACTATATTCATGTTAAAACATTTTTTCATGTCAAAACCTTTCCCTGCATCATCTTCCTCCCGTTCACAGTGTCGATCAAAATTTCAGACAAGCAAATTTGCATAAATATGTGAAATGTATAAAGCTTGACTATTACATTCAACACTTTCAAATATAAACTACTTATATACTTTTTAAATATTGACAATCTTTTCTAGAACACATTGATTTATGCCTCTCGGTCATCTTCCATTTCCAAGTGGTAAGGATTCATTATGAGGCTTTTCAGGTATCTCTAATACAGTAATAGGTAATTATGATTTGTAAACATTCACAAGTTCGCGTGTGTTACGTATTCTTCTATGGGAGTTTATATCAAACTCCACGGCACAGCTTAGCATATCAATATCAATATCCTTATAATCAACCTAAATCTTTCAAACTAATTTTACCATATCCTTTATGAAATCACAAATACGTACTACGTATATTAGAAGGGAACTGTAACAATACCTCAAACTTGGTATCATTGAAATCACAAGGTGTATACGACTTGGTCTTCTATCATGTCACTACAAAATTTATCCGATTATACAATAAATATCCAGCCAAACTTTATCTTAAGTACCCCTGCACTTTTTTGTCTTTGAGGTGGTTACATTCACACCGCCACCATCACTGTTGCCCTTTTTCGACTTCTTCCGCTGCTTGTTCTCACCAGCAACACGCTTATGGTCTGTACCGTGTTTTTCATGAGGATTCACATCCTCATATTTGATAGGTTTTATGATCAAACCGGCTTTCTTTACCACCTGCAAGAAAATTTCAGCGGATTCAATCATTTTTAGCCGGGAAAAAAAACTCATCAAACTGGCCTCAGTTATGTGGCTTTAGCAAATTGAGTCCCTCCCCGCTCAATATTAATAAAACTATATCCCTGCTCATTCTCAGTGGCAGTTTTAGTTAAACCTGAACACCACGAAGAGGAAAAGGCAATGACTGTTTTTCTAGAAGCTTTTTACACAATTAAAAGCTTAACTGAGGGAATAAGAAAAAGCAAATTACACAACAAAAATTAACTGCTATGTGAGAAGCTTTTTGTAAGAGGGAGAGAGATGGAATGTCTCTGAATAAATACCTCTGGCCGATTAAGTGCAGCAACTGCTGTTATTGGGTTGAACTCAGGTCCAATTGGCATCCTAATGCTCTGTTCAAATACTTCTTTGGACGTGTACGGATATGGTAATGTCTTCGTATGTAATTTTTCAGCCTGTAAGAACATATAGACACGATTGAATATGGAGTAAAAGATCACCAAAATACTTTAAACATAACAAGTCAGGCTGAAGTTTTGAATGGGTTAAGTCTCCATTTATAATTAAACATTTTCATAATGTTTATTTCCTCTGGAATGGATAAATATTTTTGAGGAAAGATTCTCATGTGTTTTGACTTTCAAGTTATTTTGTGAACGGTTTTATGTTTTCTATTTATTAGGGTAAAACAGTGTATACATAGAAATACATAACTAATTTTCAAAGAACACATTCGTTGAGAAAAAACTCCATAAGCTATTTCCCTGGAAATACATAGGGCCTACATCAATGAGAAACTATAGAAATTGAGAAGAGAATGAAGGTAATCAAGGTATAGTTGAAAAAAGATACCTTTTTATCCAGCTTCTCGGAGATTATGACATGATTAAGACGGGCATCCTTCCTCTTCTTGAGAGCTTCTTGCCTTTTAATTTTGGCATTATCATGTTCCTCAAGCATCCAAGAAGGTGGACCTTTCTTTTTTTGTACACTTGTCCATTGACCCCACCCAGGAAGTAGAGCAGGCTTTTCGGGTTCTGGAACTTCCTCCTTCAAAATATCCTGTTTTTCTTTCTCGAATTCATCTTCCACATCATCACCTGCAAATGCACGCCGGATGAGTTCTTCCTGAGACGGGAGTTCATATCTTGACTTGACCCCAGAAGACAACATCCCGTCAACCATCTGTCCTCCACTATCTGTATCACTTCCATCATCCATTTCCTACAAATATGGAAATTCAAAGACATGACAAAAGAAATCATGCACAAATGTTGTACCTACGGCTTTGTTTGGTAGCTTATCTTGTTTATTCTGCTTATCAATAGAATAAGTAGTTTAAAACTTGTTTATTTGGCTGAAACGGACGTTAATATATTACCGATCAGTTTTCCTTTAAGAAACTTCAGCCAATTCAGCCAATTCCCCTTGCCAAATGGGCACTAAATGGCACAAGGCACGTGTCAATTGCACATTAGATATTTACCTCTGATAGTGGAATCTCTTTAGACACAGCAGCAGAGGCATTCCTTGAGAGTTTCTGTCCATTCATATTAGATGGTTGTTTCATCTGCAAAGTATCCACACATGTAGTTACATATAGTCTGTTTGAAACAAACGAAGTAAAACCAAAGAAGATGAAGGCAAGCAAAACAAACCTTTTTAATTTTCTTGGGTGCAATAATTGCTACTTCATATGTTGTCTTTGGTCCAGGGTTTTTAACAATATCCTCAAAAGTCTGAAAGCTCGTAAAAGTTAGAACCAACACCACCCCTTAAAGTAATAACTACATGATTAACGGAATGATAACAGTAAAAACAATTAGCTAGTTACAAACAGATGGTAGTTATTGTGCTGCATATGACAGATAATCAATCACCTTAAGAATGGGATAATGATCCATCTCAGACTCTTCACGGAGTACATTAAGATCCAAAGAAGCGTCTGTTTGAGGTGTATTATTTTTGTTATCATGTCCATCATCTATTACTTGATCATCACCCAGGCCTTCACTATCGCTGTCATCATAATAATCAACCGTTTTCATCTTATTCTCATCCCTAGATTTTTTATGAGCCTGATTATTCGAAGCACCAAAGGCTCTCCTACCACTCAAAACATTTACTTCCTGAGTTCCAGCAACACCTTTGTCCTTCAACTCATTCAATGACGTTTCATACTCCTGGAGAGCCAGATTTGCTTCTTTATCAATTGCATCTTTCTTTCTTTTCAAACTGCGAGCCTGCCAAAGTGGAACCCATATAATAATTAATGCTTATGCCTAAAACTTCAACAATTAGGGTCGGATTCAACTAAAATTGGATACACTTGACCCGATATTTTTTTATTATGGAGCACGATTTGTAAATAAACTTTTTGTTTCAATGAGTCATGACAGTCACATTATTGTTATTTTATAAATCAATTCGCAACAACACAAATATCAATGCACAAGTAATGAGAGATATAGAAGAGACTGTTCGATGGACCCACAATAACTAAACCAGACCTGAATAACCTGAACTTTAAAAGCCAAAGATAAATTGTTAGGGATGGTTTTCAGGCATAAGGATTAGCAACCGAATTTTTTGGGGCTCTTTAAGACTCAAGTCTAGAACAAAGCAGTCGATGAATCTAGAGAAAATGCAAAAAAATACCATGAAAGGTAAAGACAACAATCCTGTAGGAGGCAATTCTTCTCCCTCTTCGATTATTTTAAGTGTCTTCTCCTTGGCTTTACTTAACAGTTTAGATTCAACATCCCCATCTGACTCAGCTGAAACCTCATCAAAGTCATCTTCATCACTGCTATCATCACTAGTGCTACTGCCCTCATTCATGGAGTTCATCTTCCTAGTTAAAGCAGCATGCTGGTTCAGTTGATCAGTCAAAGCAGCACGTGTTCCTTCATCTTGTACTGATAAGCCACGTTTAATGATGCGTTTTGCCCATTTGGACTTATTCTTGTGTTTCAGAGTCATGCGTTCCTGAATAAATTAAATTTCAAAACATTTTAAGCTCTATAAAACAAGATCTGAGAATCGCATCTGTGACAAGTGAAGTAACTATAGTTACCTCAGCCCTTTTGAACTCTTGTTTCATAGCCAATTCTTTAGCAGCTTCTGGATCTGTCTCAGCAGATGTTGCTGCTTTCAATCTGTCTTTCTTTAGCAACCGGTGATATGCTTTGGACTTGATGTTCTTTAGTCGTTTTGCTTTCACTTCATGGCGGAAAAGAAGGCTGCGCATTTTTGCTAATTCATTTTGACGTCCCTTCACGTCTTCAAAGCTTATCTACCAAATAAATAAGAAAGAAGATCATTTAAAGGGCTCTGAATTCTGATATTCACGTCCAGATACACAGCTGTGGAAATGCGAGTTGAGAAGTGTAATCATAATTGATCTATGATGGATGCTATACCTTATTTAACTCAAGAAGCCTTGCACCATCTTTTTTATGAGCTTCAACTATTTCACTGCCACCAACCAAAGAAGCAATTTTCCTTTCAAAATCTGTTCTTGGCTCAAAATTTGCAGCTATTGCACCTACAGTAGAAAACCCCAAATCTATGTCTTCATCAAAATAGATAGTAGTTGCTTCTCTGTTCCTCTTGACCGATGGTTCCCATTTACTAATATCCTTTTTCGATTGTTCATAAGCAGCTTTTCTTTCCAACCTTTCTTGATCTGGTCTAGGGAGAGGTGCATGAATGGACATAGCCTTTTTTTCCATTCTTTGTATGTTCTTCCTGAGTTCGCTGTAGCCTGACTTCCCATGTAGGGGATCTAGAAGATCTGCAATACTAATCCGGCCATCGCCATCCAGGATATCACGACTGGGGTTATATTCAGACTCTGGGTAAGCCTCAGTTATTATATCATCACTTCTCTTCTTCTTACCTACCAAATATCCATCTTTTAAATGTCAGAGCACTCACGAGTAAAAAAATTGCAACCTTTGAACATCAGGGGAAAATTAGGGATAAGGAACATATGCATGCCCCTAAAGTATACTTTGTATATACTCCCTTCATCCCAAAAACTTTGCAACTTTCCTATTAAAGTAATGAATTTGTGGTTATCCTTATTTCTCTCTCCTCTGCACAAATCTCAACCACGCAGTTTTTACTTTTCTCATTCCACACCCAAATCAAAGTAGGCAATGTCCAATGAGACGGAGGAAGTATCAAGGAACATATATATCCTTCAGTCTTCTTTTGGAAGAACAACACACAAAATTGTAAAATTGGAACAAATATACCCTTGAAGGCCATTATATCCAATAGTTGAGGGGTACATTCGTGCAAAAATATATACTACCTCTGGTCCCAAATAAACTTCACACTTTCCTTTTTGGGCATGTCCAAAATAAAGTTCACACTTCTACTTTTGGCATGTTTTTAATATAAAGTTACCCTTATAATCTTACTTTATTACATACTTTACACCCACTTTCTCTCTCCCACTACATCAAATCTACTTTTGTGGGGGTTTAACAGGAAAGTCAAAAGCAAAAATTCTACTTTCTTAAAAACTGTAAAGTCAAAGTGTGAATTTTATTTGGGACCGGAGGGATTACTTCAACGGTAGTTTTGTTTCAACTTTACACCCACTATCTATGTTTAACTGTTCCACAAATGCTGAGGAGTATATATGTTCTCTACCATATAGTTGAAAGGTATCTTTATTCCCTATGCCAAAAAATACTCCCTTCGACCCAAAATGAAAAAGTTATCTTATCACTAACAATGGTACAATTAAAATTAAAACTTGCATGCTAACAAATACATTAAAAATGATATTAATCACAAACGACTAAATATCAATATGATAAAAATACGATACATAATAAAATTGGAGAACATAAGTGAAATGTGTTAACCCGTGAACAGTAAAAAGATTTGACCAGTGAACAGTATGTCAATCCTGGAAAGCAGGAGATTCAAAGGCATCGAGGTAGAAATGTAGAACCCTCCGACACAAATGTAAAGGACTATCAATGGAGTTTGGATTAAAGAACATGTAAACTATTAAGGCAAATATATACGAAGTATTATCTTTACCTATAAATGCATCACTTGGCAACCCAGTTATTCCCTGCAACATCCTTGAATGTCTTTCATCAGCATCCTCACCAGCATCATCACTGTCTCCATAGCCTTCATCATCATTATAGTCTTCTTCATCAGATGTCACGACTGCGTTCTTCATTAAAATGAAAAAATAAGCTTTATCTGCAAAACTCCCCATATAACAGACTAAGTGCACAGTTATAGTCCTCCATCTTTTAGGTACACTCTTTTTTACACTGATGTTTCCAATTACAACATCCAACAACCAACAACCAAACCTTTCCAAATAATGCAAACAAAAACTGAAAGGCCAAAAAATGGCTCTTTTGATAGTTAATGAACTTCTAGTAAGTAATTTGATTCTGAACTTCATTACATCCTACATATTATAGTCTTCTTCATCAAATGTCACGACTAGGTTCTTCATAAAAATGAAAAAATACGCTTTGTCCGCAAAACTCCTCATATAACAGGCTAAGTGCATAGTTATAGTCCTCCGTCTTATACGTACGCTGTTTTTTAAACTGATATTTCCAATAACAACAACAACAACAACAACAACCAACAAGCAAGACTTTCCAGATAATGCAAGAAAAAAAGTAAAAGGCTTAAGAGAATGGCTCTTTTGGTAGTTTATCAACTTCTACTAAATAATTTGATTCTGAACTTCATTAGATCCTAGATATTATCTGCACAGCAAGACATACAAAATGAGGATAAAAATCAGATCTTCAAACGCAGTCAGAATTATACCTTATACTTTGAGGGAAGATCTTGCAGCTCACTGAGGTAGTTATCTACAGGATCATATCTTTTATTCTTTTTAGATTCCTCCTCCGCAACAACTTCTTCATTCTCAAACAAATCATTATCATCAGCAAAATCAGAGTCGATGGAATCAGTATCTGATGCATTTTGAAGAGCAAGTTGCTTCCGAAGTACATTCGGCAAACCGGGCCCGTAACGTTTCTTTCCTCCCTCCCCTTTTTTAGATTCCTTCCCGCGACTGACCTTCCTCCTCTTGCCTCTGTTACCCTTGACTCCTTTCTTGCCTTCCTCTTTGCCTCTCTTTAGCTCCCCCATTATTCAGGACAGGAGCTAATCTAACATTTCAATCCACCAAAAAAATTATATATATAAACTAACTTCAATAGCAACAAAAAAAGTACGGCCATTACTGGATAATGTGACACGTGCTTACAGTTAATCTGCAGAATTTTGGCTCTCCTCCGTAGGAATGCAACACTGTCAGCATATTGGTTGGTCATTAAATTACAGCTTATTAGAACTCCTTAGTTTAGATAATTATTCATCGCTTAAATGAAAGAACAGATAAAGAACGAACCTCGACAAGACCCTCTAACTCTCAGCTTGATCTATTCACTGCTGATAAGATAAATGAAAGACAGATAGTAATATTCGACTAACCTTCAGGACATAGGACGAACGGCGTGGTGTAAACTGCGTCCGACCTAAAGGGAAGGGGAGATGGAAACAGAGAGACCAATATGGCGTACGACCGTATGGCTGAGATGGTAGATGGATGAATCGGACCGGATCAAACACTTTTGGGCCAATAACTTTAAAACATAAAATTTGTCGGATTTTATTGAAATTGATGAAAATTTTTGTTGAATTGGAGAACTCCACTAATTTTCTGATTTTATGGAACTGTTATATTTAAAATATATTTTTTGATGAATAAATAAAAAAACTTATGAGAATAGCTACAATTTTGTTTTACAGTAATTTCAAACAATTCAATTACAAAATTAACTAAAAACTAACTTATGTTGATTAATACTATCCTCCGTTCCATAAAAGTTGCAATAGTTTGACTTTCACGTTTGGCAACACGCAACTTTGACTATAATTATATTTATTTGCGTATTAGTAAACATTAAAAAAAGTTAATATATTGGAAATTTACATTAATACAAATTTATTAATATTTTACACATAATATTTTTATTATATATATTATTAGAAAATCGTAGTCAAAGTAAGGTGTGTGAATAGTGCAGAAATTCCAATGTTGCGACTTTTATGGAACGGAGGAAGTATATAATTTAGTGTGCAAATTCTCTTGTATATCATAATAATATGAAATTATTGACAACACTGATAAGTTGAAAATATTAGTTACCAAACAAGCTCTTAATAGCTTTAAGTTGGAAAGTCAATGTTTGAATTAATAGTGAAATTTTAAAACTAATATGTTTTTAACCTCATAAACTAGTCTGAAATTTAACTTACGTGTGAAATTCACTTACATCAATAATGATTAAATTTTTTTTAAAAGAATTATAATTGTTTTAGCCATAATTTATTGTTTTATATACTCGTATGTCATATTTAATTAATCTTAAGTTTTACTCTCATTATAACTGTGACTTTCTTATCTCAACTGGTGCTTACAAAAATGTTGTTTTATAGTACTCCCTCCACCTCGTTGGAAGATTTTCGTGGATAAATGGCACAGTTTTTGGGCAAGTGGTTAAATAAAGTAATTTGGGTAAAAAAGAGAAAAATTAGAAGTAAACATGTGAACTAAAAGTAATTAAAGGGGATAAGTTGATGAATGGGAAATTGTGAGACTTGACATATAATGAGTAAAAAAGAGAAATTTGAGTAAAGATTTATTTAAATACAGTAAATTATTTGCTAAAATGGAATGAGAACCTTTAAAATGGACACTCAAATAAGGAAAGTAAGAAAATTTCAACGGAACGAAAGGAGTATTCATTTATTTGAATTAAAAGAAGTTCTATAATTGAATTTCAATGTTATTTAAAGAAAGAGTACTATTTACGGAGTACTATTTATCATAATTCATAAAGGAAGAGTATATGAAGTATAAAGATATGTTGTAAAAAGCGGACCGGGAAGCCAACCGGATGAATGACCGAGTCACAGGTCAACCCGGTAAACGCCGGAAAACCCAGTCAACCTCAAGAATAAAATTATTATTATTAAATGTGCTATTTTTAACAAAATATAAATGTATGTAAAACTATTATTCTAAAAGATGTATAGTACAATTTTAAATACAAATATAATGCTTATTAAAAATATTAAAGTGTAGGGATGCGCGAGAAGCTCTGGGCCGCTTCCCTACGGCGTCCCAACTTCTGCGAGGGGCGACGACCTTATCCAGGGAGACAGAATGATAGCTGGGAGAACGATTTTGGAGGCGACAACAACAGATCCGTAACAGGCACCATGGAGTTCAGCAAGGGGCGATGGGTGACGGACTCCAGTCTAGCAGGGACTTCGACCGGCAGTCTAAGGCGATGGACGAGCGTAGTCGACGGAATCCGGTACAGCAGGCGAGGGACGATTTTGGGAGGTGGTGTTGGAGAAGAAATCGACATTGGGGGCCTGTTGGCGTAAAAATGCAAAGGCTTGCAGCAGCAATCAACAAAAGGGACAAACACTAGCTGAAGATGAAAATAACAATGCATGTACACGTCCAGATTAGAAGATAGTAGATTTTACTAGATACTTCTAGAATAGTTTGGTTGTTACAAATCTGTTACGTAACAACTACTATTTATACATCTTCTAAATAGCTAGCTAAGAACATAGAATGTAAAAAATAACTCTCCTTTGAATCAATGTGAATGTGGAGTTCTTTTCTTCTCTTTTCTTTCATGCATAACACGTATTCTACGTATGCAATTTCTTCATGGTATCAGAGACCACTCTGAAATCAGATATAGTTTCTGAATTTAAGCTTGCAATCCATAATCATTCATCAAGGAATCTGCAGAAATGACGGAAAGTAATGATCAAAGATTTTCTGGCAAACGATCAGCTTCAGAGGATGTTACCAGTCCTTTCTTTGTTGGATCAGGTGATAATCCTAATTCTGCATTAGTTAATCCACCGCTAAATGGAAATAACTTCCATTCATGGAGCAAATCCATGAAAATCGCACTCGGTGCGAAGAACAAGATGAAAATGATAAATGGATCAATATCTAAACCTGAAATTGATGATCAAAACTTTGAGCTGTGGGAGCGATCTGATCTAATGGTTCAATCTTGGATATTGAATTCCTGTACAAAAGAAATAGCGCAATGCATTTTATATGAGGACACAGCAGCAGCAATGTGGATCACTTTAAACGAAAGATTCTCACAAGGAAACCTTCCTAGAGTCTTCGACTTACAGAAACAGATCTATGCTACAATACAAGGTAACCTCAGTGTAACTGAGTATTATAATAAGCTGGATTCATTGTGGAAAGAACTGAATCAATATAATCCTGTCATTGGATGCACTTGTGGAGCAGTGAGAGGATGTAAATGTAGTTTTCTGAAAACTATGATTGAAAGAGAAGAAAGAAACATGTCTATTAAATTCCTGATGAGTTTAAATGATGTTTTTGCTGGTATTCGTGGTCAAATTCTGGTTATGAAACCTTTTCCAAGCTTAAATCAGGTTTTCAGTTTTGTTCTCCAAGATGAAATGCAGAGAAGTATGAGCAGCGGAATAAATCTTGAATCAATGGCAATGGTAAGTAAAGGAGAAGTGATTGAATACGACGTTTTTGATCATTCTGCAAATTATGGAATGCATAACAAAGGATATAAGCCTTATAATCAGAACATGAAAAGAGAGAATAAGCTTTTATGCACTCATTGTGGTTTCACCAACCATACCATTGACAAATGCTACAAACTCCATGGATATCCACCTGGATATAAACCAAAGAATAAACATATTCAGAATTCAGGACAACCTGGTGGAAGTAACACAGGAAATGTGAAAGCTTATAGTGCACAAATAGAAGGAAATCCGCAAAGAACAGATGATAATGTCAGTCCAGTTGTTACTCAGGAGCAGTATCAACATTTGTTAAGCTTGATCCAAAATTTGGCCCATTCTCAGAACACAAATCTTACTCCATTATCTTCCAATAACAAAATTCCTGAACTAGGTAGCCATTTTAACTTCTATACCTCTGTGATTAGTGAAAATGTCATATTGACCAAATGTAAGTCTTGGATTCTTGACACAGGAGCTACTGACCATATGGTTGGTAATTTTTCTCTTTTCCATTCTTATACTCCTGTATCAAATGTGTTTGTTCATCTGCCTACAGGGTCAAAAGTGTCTGTTACTCACATAGGAACTGTTAACCTATTTCCAAATGTCACTGATAGAGTATATCTAGAGAGAAGTGAGAGCTAGAGAGAGAAGTGCAATAATATGCTTCAATAGAATGAATTTGTAACCCCTATAACTACTCCCAAGGTGTGTATTTATAGAGAAAATACGGGCTGGGCTCCCAAGCCTTGGGCTTGGGAGGCCCATTTACAACTGGACCGCTACTGGGCCGAATACAAAGCCACTAATGGGCTGTACAAATGAGTAAGTGTAAAATCCGGTTCTGGGAGGTCTTCGTGGCCGACGAGGGCGTGGCCGACGAGGGCGTGGCCGACGAGGGCACGGCCGACGAGGGCACGGTCGACGAGGACACCCGGGTTCCTTGGGCTCAGGACCATAATCTGAGTTGGCCCCTTTTCGGCCGACGGGGGCGTCTTGGCCGACGAGGGCGCCACTCTGTGTCTTGTGCTTTCTGTTCTTCCGAGTATGTGGGTCCGGGGGCTCAGACCCATATACTCCATCAGGAGTCCCCCACTCTCTAAGCTGAGACGTAGACGAAGTGAAGGAGAGTAGATTCCCGTGCTTTAGTGCTTTTGGCCGATGCGGGCGTTCCCAGGCCGTCAGCTGCTGCGGCGTTGGTGCTGTTTCCATTTTGGTGATCCTGTTCTGTGCCTTGGCCGTTATCTGCTCCTTGTTGTGGGCGGGGAGGCCATTGTTTCCTTGATGTGTTCGTTCGGGGACGACAAGTGTCCTGCTTCAATGGTGGCCGTTGAAGGCACGCTTTCCCTTTCCTGGACGTTGATGGTTGAAGTTTATGTTTGGGCCGATGAGGCCACTGACGTTGAACCTTGCTTTTGAGGACGATGGCGTCCTTTCCTTTGGGTGGCTGGTGAGGGTGTTTGCGCACTCCTTTTGGCCGTCACTGGTTGGCCTTCGTGTTCTTGGCCGAAGAGCCCATCATGATTAACTGTTGGCGGAGGACGATGAGTGTCCTTGCCTTCAGTGGCTCATTGGCTGTTGTTGATGATGTTATGTGCCTCTGAACGATGAGGAGCCGTTGTGATGCGTGGACGATGTGGCCATGCTTTGTGGTTACGTTCATGTTCTTTGTATTGTTCCTTTCTGTTTTGTTGAGGCCGATGTAGTCCCCCAGTCCCCCACTGCTTCAGGCCGAAGAGTGTGAGGGGTGAAGGAGTTGCTTGAGTCCCTTACCGAAGCGGCCTCTCCGTAGTCCCCCTGAATCCAACCCTCATGGCGATTTTCTGGCCAAGGTAACCCTGTGGGAGAACCCTTGTGCGCAGATCGCTTGTAGAGAGTTATCATCAAGGGTCATTACGAGGAGCCGATGGCTGTGGGCTCTTTGTTCCTTTTGTTCTGTGGCCGTTACAGGCGTTCATTACGTTCCTGGCCGTTGTCGTCTCCTTATTGTTGGCGTTTGTGAACCTGGCAAGCAAATAGGACGTTGTGGGCGCTTCCTGGCCGTAGAGTCTGTTTTGCCAGTGGGCTGTTGACATGTAGTTTGGCCCGTTGGTGACGTGGTGGCCTCCCATTGATGGCCGCTGATGTGGCCATTGGGAGGGTGCCACGTGTAGTGACCGTTGGGTGGGGGGTTCTATAAATACCCCTCCCCCTCCGACGAGAAAACGTATTTGCATTCTGAATTGTCGAAGTGCTGGCCAATTTTCTAGAGAGATAAACTCCCAAGCTTGTTCTTCGTGTTCTTCGTGTTCAAGGTTAGTGTTCATCACAATCTTCCTCACTTTTCATACTTTGCTTCCTAGGCTAGTGATCTAGTGTTAGGCGTTTGAACACCCTTAGATCCTGAGTTAATCTCCTTAGGCTCGTAGTAGTAGTTATGATGAAGAGCTTGAACGAAGACTACTATCCTTACGACGACCAGCCCTCCACGAGGTCACTTGACTATGAGGTGCTTGAGGAGTTCGAGGAGGAGATACAACACTTGAGTCCTTACAAATCCGAAGAGCCGGTGGACGACGAAGTCGAGGACGAGGAGTCCGCCTCGTCTTCAAAAGGTGAGGACGCAGGTGCGTCCCGAGTGGTGGATGGGGCGTCCACTTCCGCTGTCATTCCCTGCCCGAGGCCGGTGTCTGCCGTGAAGGGAGCAGATAAGCCGAAGAGGGTTAGGAGGCCGAAGAGTGGGCCTGGCGTCTCCTATTTGGACCTCACCAACATCTTCCTGATCAAGCCGGAGAGCAGCGCGGCCGACTACCTTGTTGCCCAGATGTACGTGGGGCCGTACGGGCAGGTTAGGGCACCCAGGCCGACGGACCATGTTCTTCTTCCGCCACCGGGATACTTTGGAGTATACCCGATGAGTTTTGCCAAGGGGCTGAGGTTCCCCCTTCACCCCTTCATCTCTGAATACCTGGATATGGTAGGGCTCCCTCTGGCCTTGCTGACGCCGAACAGCTATTCTTTGATGGTGGGGTTTTTGCTCCGCTGTGAGGAGTTGGGCTACAGGCCGACGACGGCCCTTTTCATGAATTTGTATCAGATCGGCCGAGGAAGCCACAAAAACTGTGCGGCCTATGCTACTCTTCAACAGCTGCCGAAGAAGAGGAGCTTCACGGACTTGCCTACGTCCATTCATGGGTGGAAGAGCAAGTTCGTTTTTGTGTCCCTTGGTGAGAGTGGCACCGAGTTTCCCTCTCTCGGCCATACCGGGAGGTTTAATCTGCATGACCCGCCGAAGAGCTCTATTTTGGACGCTCAGGTGGAGGCTTTCTTGGAAGGGGGGCCGAGGAGCGTGAAGGATTACATCACTGAATATAAGATGACCGCCCTCGGCTTCTTGAGATACCATGTGTATGGCGATAAGGAGGATGACCTCCAACTCTGGCCGAGGATGACCACCACCTTTGAAGAGGCCGACGGCCCTGATTTGGGCATTCCTGCTGAGGCCGATGGTAATTATTTCTTCGGCTTTCTGTCTTTATGCTTTGTTCTTTTGCCTTACTAATCTGTTGTGTTTTTCCTTTGTAGATTTTGTCATGGACCGTCGCTCCATCATGGCTATAGCAAAGGCCAAGGCGGCCGAGGAGTTGGCCGCAAAGGCGGCCGAGACGGCCAGACGTGCCGTGGCCGAGGGAGGCGGGGCTACTGCTGGTGCGGCCCCAAAGCCTGCCCAATCGAAGAAGAAGAGGCCGGCCACTGACGGCCAGAAAAAATTGACTGAAGCCGGCCTGAACGTCGCCAAGAAGACAAAGAGGGCACCGTCTCCTTCCCCGGCTACCGAGGCCGGTACTCTGACTGTCCCGAGTGTGGACGATAGTGGTCCCCTCGTGGACCTTACTGCTGCTCCGAGTGATGCCGCCCAATCGCTCCCTATCGTCCAAGAGCCACGGACGAGGAGGGCTGGCAAGGAGGTCGCCGCTGCCACCTACCAGAAGGTGGTGGAATACCCCGTCGGCGGGGGTGTGTTTGACGATGCCGTCCTCGGCCACGATGTGCTGGCACAGGCCATGCCGGCCAAAGACCGGGCTTACCTCAAGAAGCTCGGGGACGTGAAGGTGTACGAGGGTGGCATGGACCTCCTCGTCCAAGTAAGTTCTCTGCCTTGTAATGTGTAATTCTTCTCGTCGTCCGTGTAGAGTTGTTTGCCTGAGTTTTGTTTTCCTTTTTTCTGCAGAGTGCCTTTATGCTCATGGAGAGCCATAAGAGGCAGTACCGGGAGATAGCTCGTTTGAAAGAGCTGGAGCAGAAGGCTGCCTCGGCCGACGAGGCGGTAGCTTGCCTGGATCGGCTCCGGGAGGATGCCAAGGCTTTGCAGCAAAGGGCCGATGAAGCCGCTGCAGCCAGGGACGATGCCCTGGCCAAGCTCGAGGAGAGCAAAAGGGAGCTTGAGGCCGAGCGGCGCAAGAACGAGGAAGCCGTAAAGGCGAGAGATGAGGCCGAGGCTGCCGCTGTGCAGGCTGCTGATAAGGCCGTAGAGCAGTTCCTGGCCGAAGGGTGGAAGGCCGATGAGAGGCTCCCCTGGTGCTATGAAGTGGTGGCCGCCAGGCTTGAAAATTGGGGGATGAACTCCCCCGCTGGCCAGGAGTATTTCAGTAGGGAGATGGCCGTCTATTATAACATGGGCCAGGAGCGGATGCAGAGGCTCCTGTGTCGGCGGCTGTCTCGTGCTCTGAAGGCCATGAATTACACGTCCGGGTGGGCCAGACGGAACTTGAAGCTGCCAAAGCTGATGAAGGATCCAGAAGAGCAGGCCAAGCTTCCTCTGTCGGAGCGGGAGCCCCCCATTGAGAGTTCCGGCCTCGGCGAGCCGGATTACACAGAGTTCAATTTCCTGGACGATGCCACCAGTGCTGCAGTCGCCGCCGGCCAAGAGACTGAGGCCGAGGAGGGAGCCGACGAGGTCGAAGAGCCAGCCGCGGATGGAGGTGCCCAAGAGGCTTGATCGGCTACTCCCTGCTCCTTTGTAATTAGCTTTTCATTTTTTTGCCAAACTGGTGTAATGGCCGAAGCGCCCCCAATTGTAATGAACTGACTATGAATGAAAAATTTTTGCCGTCCTGCTCGGCTTTGAATTCCTTGTATGCTTGTTTGCCTTTTGTCATTTCAATTCTGAAATTTGTCTAAGTGTCAAGGTCACAACTTGGGTCACCCGCGAGTGTCCGCTACGTCCATGGGGTAGTCCACCCTGTCCGGTGGCCTGGTCGGCTTGTTCGTCGTTGCTTTACTAGCATAACACTTAGGAATTTTTTCAAAAATTTCCTAAGTGTTTTGGGCTCACTAAGCTGCTTTCTTCCCGGTTTGGTGGCTTGGTCGGCCTGACCGTCATTTCTGTACTATCATAACACTTAGGATTTTTTTTCGAAAATTTCCTAAGTGTTTTGGATTCTTGTAGTTGCTTCCCTTCCGGCCTGGTGGCCTTGTCGGCCTGACCGGTGTTGGTGTAGTATCATAACACTTAGGATTTTGTCAAAAATTTCCTAAGTGTTTTGGATTCTTGTAGTTGCTTCCCTTCCGGCCTGGCGTTGTCCCATTCTTCTTTTTGTTAGAATGTTTCTAAGTGTCTAACTTCAAGTGGATGAGTGTTCTCATCGTCCTGGCATTGGATTTCTCATTGTTGACATGCTTTGGGAGATTCCCAAGTGTTTGAACCAGTGCCGTTGTCGGCCTGCATCCTTGTGTTGTGGCCGATAAGGGCACCTTCACCTTGGGCTTTTGAACTTAGAATTTTTTCTAAGTACACATGCAAAGGCGTGGGTAGCTAACGGCCTTGAAGTATACAGGTACCCGCTTCGTCTAGAGTTCCTCCATTTGAATACTTAAGAGAATTTTCTAAGTATGAATGTAAGGGATTTACTTCTTTGCGGTACCGCTGCCGGCTAAGGAATGGCCCTACCTTCATCGGCCAAGGTCTGGCTTGTGGCCGATGAGGGTGCCGGATAAGGAATGGCTTTTCCAAGGAGATGGCTCTACCTTCGTCGGCTAACCATGGTTCCTTGTTGAGGAACCCTCTTTTTTCCTCAGAATTTTCTCTAAGTGTTTGGTTAACACTTGAACCAATTCCCAAAGAACTTTCGCTTGACCAACAGCCTTGGTTCCAGTGCCTGTATCGGCTTTCCGGGGTGCTGTGGTAAGTAAGGATTGTTTTCTGATTGCTTGATTCTTCCGCGGGTGTGTTAAGTGCCCGCTTCATCCTGGTCATCCTCAGGATTGTGATTCTTTGTTTCATACCAAGCGTTGGTGCTTCAAAGGACTGTGGCCGATGAAGGTCACCTCTCGCGTGTCACCCAACCGATGCGGTTAGGGTTTCATAGGCGTGTGTTTCGGCCTTGATTATTCCCTTGTAGTGCGTGGACGTGTCGTCCATGTTATTTGTCAGGGGTACTACACTTGTGTTCAATTGATATGTACTTGGCCTAGTTGGGCCTGAGTTGTGGGGATTTTCTTTTTACATTGCTCGAGGCCGGCTAGTGTGCGCGGCCGTCGGCTTCCCTCTTTTTCCCTTATATATATATTTTTTTTTGTTTCGGGGAGTATCCTTCTTTCAGGCTTCGGCCGAAGGGTGTGCTCGTCCTTCGGCCGGTTCGGACTTCGTTTATAACGTCCGTGATCTCAGGGCGGGTCCCGTCGCCTATTTATGACGCGGGCTAGACTTTTGGTCGGTTTCCAACGGCTGTCGTTGCCCATCCCTGAGTTTTGGGATTTTGTCACCTCGGCCATGATTTCAGGCCTGTCGTCCTGCGATCTGGCGTGTGGACGACGCGATGAGCTTCCCGTTTCAAGACGTGGGCCGTTTGCGGGCCCCTCGTCCTGGGGACATCGTCGGCCATACCTGAGCGTTTCACTTCTAGGCTTACGGGGCCAGGACGATGTGCTCTCTCAGCTAGGCCTGAGCCCTTTGCTGATACAAAATACAATGGAGTGCCTGAGCTTGTCGCTCGTAGGCTGCAAATGCAAGGGGCCACGTCGGCCATACCTGAGCCTTTCGCTCTAAGGTGGCCGACGGGGGCACCTGCTAATGTTTTACTTTAAATTCCAGAGAAAAAATCAGGAACATGATTTTATTCATAAGTGGCTCGAGGCCGAGGGTGGCGTTCAATCAGTAACCCGTTAAGGGGTGAGGGCTTCGCCGTCTACACCTCCTTCGGATTACTGATAAAACTTCACCAGATGGTGTACATTCCACGTTCGTGGTACATTGGACCCATTCGGGCGTTTAAGCTTGTAGGTGCCGGGTTTGACCACGACACTGACGATGTAGGGCCCTTCGTACTTCAATGCTAGCTTGCCACCCTCTGTCGGCTGGCTTGCTTCCCTTCGGCGGAGGACGTAGTCCCCCACCTGAAATTCCCGGGAACGTACCTTGGCGTCATAGTATGATTTTACTTGACGCCGGTAGTTCTCTACTCGGACGTAAGCTTGCTCACGCCTCTCATCAACCAGGTGCAGGTCAATCTTCATGCTTTCCTCATTGGCGTCAGGTTCGTATTGTTCCACCCGTCGGCTGGGGATGGCAACTTCCGTGGGCGCCTTTGCTTCAAAGCCGTAGCACAGGGCGAAAGGCGTTTCGCCTGTCGCCCTCCTCGGCGTGGTTCTGTAGCACCACAGGATGTTGGGGAGCTCGTCGACCCAACTACCTCCTGCGGCCTGGAGTTTCTTCTTCAGCCCCTCCATGATTGTTCTGTTGGCGTTCTCGACCTGCCCGTTGCCCTGAGGGTAGGCAACGGAGGAGAAACGATGCTTCACCCCAAACTCCCGGAGGAGCTCCTGGAAAGGGGCTGGCTCGAATTGGGTGCCGTTATTTGATATAATCTCCTGGGGGACGCCGAAGCGTGTGACGATGTTCTTATAAACAAATTTTTGGCATCTGATCCCCGTGATGCTGGCCAAGGGTTCCGTCTCGACCCACTTGGTGAAGTAGTCGACGGCGACGATGATGTAACGGTTGTTCCCGGTGGCTCTGGGTAGGGGGCCGACCAGGTCAATCCCCCATTTAGAGAATGGAATTGCGGTGCTGACGGGGGCGTAGTTGACGGCTGGCCGACCAGGGGCCTTCTGGAGTACCTGGCATGAGGTACACTTCCTGGCCAGGTCAGCGCAGTCTCGTGCCATCGTCGGCCAGAAGAAGCCCTGGACGACGAGTCGCCGGGACATGCTGAAAGGGCCCTGGTGCGAGGAGCAGACGCCACAATGAACTTCTTCCATGGCTATGTCGGCCTCATCCTGGTGGAGGCATCGAAGGAGAGTGCCATTGTAAGATCGTTTGTAGAGTTTGCCATCCTCGATGGTGTAGCTTGGGGCCCTGAGTTTGGCAAGTTTGGCCCTCTCCTCGTCTGGGGGCAGCTCCCCTGCTGTGATGAAGGTGACGATGTCGGAGATCGAGTCCTCTGGTCGTTGTTGGACGCACAAGACGGGGCTGGCATGAATGCTGGACATGCTCAACTCCTCGATCTTGGCCAACTGGGAGATGTGCTCCGGGATGTCCGAGCTGAGTTTGGAGAGGATGTCGGCCTCGGCGTTCTCGGCCCTTGGGATCTGAGTGATCTCGTGGGTTTCAAACGCTTTCAGCAACTCCTCCGCCGCTTGCTTGTACTGCTTCATCCGACCTTCCTTTGCTTCGTACGATCCCTCCACCTGGCCCACTACCAGTTTGGAGTCGCACTTGATTTTGAGGTGCTTGGCCTTGAGGCCGGCGGCGAGTCTGAGGCCGCAGAGGAGGGCCTCATACTCGGCTTCGTTGTTGGATACCCTGAAGTTGAAGCGGATGACATAGTAAGCTCTGAATCCTTCAGGGGATATGAGGACGCCTCCGCCGCCGCATGATTTCGCGGCCGACGAGCCGTCAGTGAACAGGGTCCATGTATCGTCCGGCTCCGGCCCGGGGTTGGCGACGGCCGTCTCCCTTGCTGTGCATTCGATGACGAAGTCGGCCAAGGCTTGCCCTTTGATAGATGGCCTTGGCTTGATCTCAATTTGAAATTGGCTGAGGAAATTTGCCCATTTCACCATTCTAGAGGAGCTGGTGGGGCTCCTCATGAGTGCGCCGAGAGGCTGCTGGGTCAGTACATGGACGGCGTGGGCCTGGAAGTAGTGTCCCAGCTTCTTCACCGTATGGACGATGGCCAACACCGTCTTCTCAATGGGGGAGTACCTGAGCTCGGCCTCCCTGAGTGTCTTGCTGATGTAGAAGATGGCCTTTTGCACCCCTTCGTCCTCACGGACGAGCACGGAGCTGATGGCCGACGTGCTCACCTCTAAGTACAAGAAAAGGGTTTCACCGGCTTTGGGCTTGGAGAGCACGGGTGGGGACGACATGTACCTTCAATTCGTCGAATGCCTCCTGGCACTCCGTCGTCCACTTGAAGCTGTTGGCTTTTCGCATGATCTGAAAGAAGGGGAGTGCCCTCTCGGCTGACCTGGAGAGGAACCGGTTTAAGGCCGCCAGGCGCCCCGTCAGTCGTTGTACCTCCTTGACGTTGCGGGGTGGCTCCATGTTGATGATAGCCTGCGTCTTCTCCGGGTTTATCTCGATGCCTCTCCGGCTGACCATGTAGCCGAGGAACTTGCCGCCCTGGACGCCGAAGGCGCACTTCTTGGGATTCAGGCGGAGCCTGAACTCCTTCATGATTTCAAATATCTCCCGGAGGTCGTCGGCGTGGGAGGAGGCCTGCCTGCTCTTGACGATCATGTCGTCGACGTACGTCTCCATCGTCCGGCCAAGGACCGCTCTGAAGATCTTGGCCACCATCGTAGTATAGGTGGCGCCGGAGTTTTTGATTCCGAAGGCCATGACGAGGTAGCAAAAGATTCCCTCTGGGGTCTTGAATGCCGTCTTCTCAGCGTCATCTTCATGCATGGAGATTTGGTGGTACCCTCTGAAAGCGTCGAGGAACGACATCAACTCGCACCCCGCCGTCTCGTCCACCAGCTGATCAATGTTGGGGAGAGGGAACGGGTCCATGGGGCATGCCTTGTTCAGGTCAGTGTAATCAACACACATTCTGAACGTCGGCGGTTTCTGGGCGAGGACGACGTTGGCCAACCATGTCGGGTACTTCACCTCTTTAATGTGTTTGATTGAGAGGAGCAAGGCGACCTCCCCCTTGACGAAGTCCCGCCTGTCGGCGGACAAGTAGCGCCGCTTCTGTTTGACGGGCGCGGAGGCCGGATCGACGGTCAGCCGGTGAGTGATCACCTGGCGGTTGATGCCTGGCATATCATCCGGGCCCCACGCGAAGACAATGGCATACGACCGTAAGACGAGGAGGATGGCGTCTCGTTGGTCCTGGGGGAGTTGCTTCCTGATTCTGAGAACCCGCTCCGGCCGGGAGGTATCCAGAGGAATTTCCTCGACCTCCTCGACCGGCTCCGCACATGGCCTCTCCTCGTCCGTGGCGACGGCGGCCGTAATGGTGTCTATCCTCTGTCCTTCCCTTTCGGCCGACCTCGTCAGTTTGAGGTAGCATGCCCTGGCTATCCTCTGGTTTCCTCTGGCGTAGCCGATGCCGTCGTTGGTGGGGAACTTCAGGCACAAGTGCTTCATGGAGATGATGGCCTCCAAGTCCTCCAGCGCTGGCCGGCCCAAGATCAGGTTGTGGGCGCACTGGAGGTTGACCACCATGAACTTCATGTCAATTCTGGCGCGGTGGGGGCCGTCACCGACCTCCACGGGGAGGACTATCGTGTCCTCGGCGTTGATAGAGTCCCCGGTGAAGCCGAATAACGGTGTCTTGATCGGCTTCAGCAGAGCTCTGTCCAGCTTCAGCTGCTTGAAGGTGTCCAGGTACATCACGTTGACGGAGCTCCCCGTATCGATGTAAGTGCGGTGGATGATGGAGTCACCGATCTCACACCGGATGACGAGGGCGTCCCTGTGTGATTCCGTACCCGAAGGCAGATCCTTGTCGGTGAAGGTGATCGCCTCCGTTCGCTGCTTCTTTGGCTGGGGGGGGGGGGGACGTGGGACACCTCCCCAATGTAAAGGGATTGGGCCCATTTCTTTCTCTGAGTGGCGGAGTCCCCTCAGTGTTCCCACCTACGACGAGGTGGATGTGATTCTTCTTCGGCGGGGGCTCTTCGAAGTCCTCGTCGTCGCTGAGCCTACCAATCTCCCGCTTCTTCGCAGAGGGTTCGCCCCCATGTTTGCCGGTGTTTACCCAAGTGTTCTTGCGTGGGCCACCTTTGACAAACTGGGAGAGTTCCCCCTGGCGAATAAGGCACTCGATGGCCTTCTTCAGTGTGACGCAATCGTCGGTGTTGTGCGACGAGTTCTTGTGGAACCGGCAGTATGTGCCGCCCTGCTGGATGGCAAGGATCTCCTCGGCCGGCCGAGGAGCCTGCTCGATGAGGCCGTGCTTCTCGGCATAATCGAGGATGGTGCCGACCGGGTGGGTGAGGGTTACCCCCGGCCGTTCCAACCTCGGCCGCCAGTGGCGATCTTTCTTACTCTGTCCACCAGAGCCGTGACGGCCCTGGGCACCCTGGCCGGCCGGGGACGGACCCGGGGCCGGCGAAGGATTTGTCTTCTTGGAGGGATGGCCCCCCTCTCTCTTGTGATTGTGGAGCTCGTCGGCGTCGGCATACAAGCCTCCGCGCTGGAGCGCCTTGGCGTACGACCTCGGGGGGTCGGTGATGAGGCTCCTAGCGTACGGGGAGCTGCGGAGGGCTCCCTGATACAAGGCGAGGAGGGTGCGCTCATCGGCCCCCTCGACCTCCTCGGTTTCCCTCGTCCACCGATCAATGAATGACCGGAGGGACTCCTCGTGCTGCTGCTTAACGGAGAGGAGGTGGGTGAAATACTTCTTCGCGCGCTTCCTCCCGGCAAAGTGAGTGAGGAAGCGTTGGGCGAGATCCTGCCATGAGTCGATGCTCCCTTCGAGGAGCGCGTTGAACCACTCGTACGCTGGCCCCTCGAGAGTAGAGAGGAACCAACGGCAGAGGTATTCGTCGGACGCGTTCACCATCAGCATGTTGTTCTGGTAACGGCTGAAGTGTTCCTGGGGGTCTGATCGGCCGTCGTAGGACTTGATGGCGTTCCCCCTGTACTTCTCCGGGATGGGGGCCGAGAGGACCCTGTTGGTGAAAGGGGTCCTGGTCCTAACCTGGATGATGGGGTCACCTCGCCCCTCGGCCAGCTCCCTCTCCAGGGCGCTAACCTTGTTCATGAGCGCGTTGAGGCCAGGGTCGTTGGAGGCGCCGGCCGTAGGGATGTTGGCCGACTGCTTGGCCTCCATCTGAGCCAGCCTCCTTTCCAGCTGGGCGATGACCTCGTCCCGGGGGTCCCTGGCGGCCGCAGCGGCGCCCGGCTGGTTCCTCATGCGCTCGTTGTGAGTCGCGTTGATCTGGTGACGCACGTCATCCTCGTGCAACTTTCCCTTGCCCTTGTCCGGGCGGGGCTGGTCCGCTGTCCGGGACACAGACCCCAAGCTTTCCCTCGGCGAGCCAGGACGAGGCTCACCAATCCGTCCCGCCATCCTCTCCGAAACCGGACGACGGTGCGTGTCACCTAGCCTATTGAAGGCAGAGGCTTTTCCACGCGCTGGGGTCTGCCCAGGCCGAAGAGGGGAAGCAGAGTGGGAGTGGGACGACGCCGTGTCCTGGGGCACCACCCCCTCATCGTTGCCTATCTGGACGGCCAACGGCGGGGGCTGAGGAGGTTGAGTGACGTTCCCCCCGGTCCTTGGCAAGAGTGCGCTGAGGACGGTGGGGTTCTGAGCCAGGCTGGCGATGATGGCCGACAGCGCGGCCTGGACCTGTGGATCCACAGACGGAGAGGCCGCGGCCATAGGCTGGGCCGGGGCATGATCCGTCTTCTCAGCTCGCTTCTTGTCCAAGCCGAGGCGGGCATCAGGGGCTCCGCTGTTGAGTTGGTTGCGGAGGTTCGTCGTGAGGTTGAAGGCCTCCTGGAAGAGGTCCCCTCCGCCGGCCTGGTCGGCCGTGGCGTCCTCATCGTGCTCCCTGGGCTCTTGGTCCTCAGGGATGACTTTGCTGACGAGGTTGCGGTTTGACTTAGTTCTCCCCATGATCAGTGGTTAGCTGTGCTTGGTAGCGACGAAGGGTGCTAACTTGATTGTTGTAGCTCTCAACGAGAGCACCAAATGATAGAGTATATCTAGAGAGAAGTGAGAGCTAGAGAGAGAAGTGCAATAATATGCTTCAATAGAATGAATTTGTAACCCCTATAACTACTCCCAAGGGGAGTATTTATAGAGAAAATACGGGCTGGGCTCCCAAGCCTTGGGCTTGGGAGGCCCATTTACAACTGGACCGCTACTGGGCCGAATACAAAGCCACTAATGGGCTGTACAAATGAGTAAGTGTAAAATCCGGTTCTGGGAGGTCTTCGTGGCCGACGAGGGCGTGGCCGACGAGGGCACGGCCGACGAGGACACCCGGGTTCCTTGGGCTCAGGACCATAATCTGAGTGGGCCCCTTTTCGGCCGACGGGGGCGTCTTGGCCGACGAGGGCACCACTCTGTGTCTTGTGCTTTCTGTTCTTCCGAGTATGTGGGTCCGGGGGCTCAGACCCATATAAACAGATTCAGAATTCAGGACAACCTGGTGGAAGTAACACAGGAAATGTGAAAGCTTATAGTGCACAAATAGAAGGAAATCCACAAAGAACAGATAATAATATCAGTCCAGTTGTTACTCAGGAGCAGTATCAACATTTGTTAAGCTTGATCCAAAATTTGGCCCATTCTCAGAACACAAATCTTACTCCATTATCTTCCAATAACAAAATTCCTGAACCAGGTAGCCATTTTAACTTCTATACCTCTGTGATTAGTGCAAATGTCATATTGACCAAATGTAAGTCTTGGATTCTTGACACAAGAGCTACTGACCATATGGTTGGTAATTTTTCTCTTTTCCATTCTTATACTCCTGTATCAAATGTGTTTGTTCATCTGCCTACAGGGTCAAAAGTGTCAGTTACTCACATAGGAACTGTTAACCTATTTCCAAATGTCACCTTAAACAAAGTCTTATATGTGCCCAACTTTAATGTCAATTTATTGTCAGTCAGTAAGTTGCTATCTGAAACACCTTTGGTTCTTACCTTTTCTGCTGATAAATGTGTCTTACAGGACAAAACTTTGAGGGTGAAGATTGGCACTGCTGATTTGACTGGAGGGCTGTACATGTTGCATTCTCAACCAAACATTTCTTTAGCTAAATCCTTACATATTTCCAATAATGTTGTTTCCAGTGTTTGGCATCAAAGATTAGGTCATGTTTCTGATGCTAAGCTTCAATTGTTGAAAGATGTCTTAAACTTTTCTGTTCTTGACAATAAACAATGTGGTGTTTGTCCTATGGCAAAACAACATAGATTGCCCTTTCCCAAAAGCACAATTAAATCAATAAAAATCTTTGATCTCATCCATTGTGATGTATGGGGTCCATTTTCTGTCCCTACTCATGATGGTTTTCAGTATTTCCTCACTATAGTTGATGATTTCTCAAGGGTTGTTTGGTGCTGTCTCATGAAACACAAATCTGAAACTCAACATCATCTTATATCATTTCATAAATTTGTTCTCACACACTAGTCTACACGGATAAAGACCATCAGAACTGATAATGGATCTGAATTCCTATTGTCAGACTTTTATTCCAAAGAAGGCATTATTCATCAAACTACATGTCCTTACACTCCACAGCAAAATGGAATTCCTGAACGAAAACATCAAACTCTTTTGAACATTGCTAGAGCCCTGAGATTTCAAGCTAATCTTCCTTTATCTTTCTGGGGTGACTGCATTCTAACTGCAGTTCATATAACCAACAGAATACCTGCATTAGTTTTACAGAATAGAACACCCTATGAAGTTTTCCATAATCAAAAGCCTGATTATTCCAATCTTAGAACCTTTGGTTGTTTATGCTATGCATCCAATCTTTTTGGTCACAAACATAAATTCCAACCAAGAGCCAGAAAATGCATTTTCATTGGTTACCTTTCCCACACCAAAGGATACAAACTATATGATCTTGAGACATGTCAAACACTGAAATCAAGGGATGTGATTTTTCATGAATCTGTCTTTCCCTTCCACCTCCATCCTTCCTCAACTAACAATGACAACACCACTCTTCCAATCTTTGTTTCAGATGATTCACACTCAAAATTTCTATCACAAACCACAGATATTCACACTCAAAATTTCACAACAATTAATACTCCTTCCACACCTTCTTTCATTGACTTTCACACTCAATCTTCTAATAATATTCCTTCTCCATCTCCACCACCAACTTTAAATCCCATTCATGTTACACCACCTCAATCTTCTGTTCCCATTAGACCTCCAAGAAACAAAAAATTACCTTCACATCTTAAAGATTATGTATGTACAGTCACTCAAAACCAGCATTCTGCAGTGCTTCCTTCATCTTCCAAGGGTTCACATGGTAAATCTTCTCATCCTTTACATAACTACATTACTCTTACCAAATTCTCTCCTTCACATCAAGCTTTCTCTGTTGCTATTTCTCACATCACTGAACCTACTTCCTACAAACAAGCCTCTTCTGATCCAAATTGGAGACAAGCTATGCAAAATGAGATTTCTGATCTTGAATCAAATGGTACTTGGCTTATCACTGATCTACCTGCTGGAAAGACTCCTATCAAATGCAAATGGGTTTACAAGATTAAATATAATGCTGATGGGACCATAGAGATATATAAAGCACGCCTTGTTGCAAAGGGTTTCACTCAAATTGAAGGACTAGACTTTCTAGACACTTTTTCTCCTGTTGCAAAGTTAACTACAGTACGAGTGCTTCTTGCTCTTGTTGCATCTAAAGGTTGGTTTTTGGAACAACTAGATGTCAACAATGCCTTTCTCCATGGTGATCTACATGAAGAGGTCTATATGACCATACCTCAAGGATATACACACAAACACAAGTTTAAAGTCTGCAGGTTGCTTAAAAGTCTGTATGGATTGAAACAGGCTAGCAGGCAATGGTTTTCCAAACTTTCTTCTGCTTTGACAACCTATGGATTTGTTCAGTCTCATGTTGATTACTCACTCTTTACAATGCAGACAAAAGACTTCACTTTAATTCTTTTAGTCTATGTTGATGACATCCTAGTTGCTTGCTCTAATTCCAAACCAATTGCTCATCTTAAACAGTTCTTAGACAGCAATTTCAAAATTAAAGACCTAGGCCCTGTTAAATTTTTTCTGGGCTTGGAAGTGGCTCGTTCTTCTAAAGGTCTTAATCTGTGTCAGCGTAAATATACTACAGACATCCTACAAGAATTTGGTTATCAAGATTGCAAACCAGCTTCTTTTCCCATGGATAGCAAATTAAGACTGAGCAGTCATGATGATCATTACTTGACTGATCATTCCATCTACAGATCATTAGTTGGGAAACTTCTTTATCTCACCATAACAAGACCTGATATTAGCTTTGCTGTCAACACATTAGCTCAATACATGAAAAAGCCTGGTCTTTCTCATCTAAATGCTGCTCATCGCATTCTCAGATATCTTAAAGGATCCATAGGCCAATGATTATTTTACTCATCCACATCATCTCTTCATCTCAAAGGATTTTCAGACTCAGATTGGGCAAGCTGTGTTGATACACGCAAATCAATCACAGGATACTGCATGTTCCTAGGAGATTCTCTCATCTCATGGAAGTCAAAGAAACAACAAACTATATCTAGGAGTTCAGTTGAGGCTGAATATCGAGCTTTGGCTACTACTGCTGCAGAAGTTCTTAGCTTACTCCAACTTTTCAAAGATCTTCATTTACCTATCACCACGGCTACTATATACTGTGATAGTAAATCCGCTTTAGCATTGGCAGCTAACCCAGTTCATCATGAGAGAACTAAACATGTGGAGATTGATTGTCATTTTATTAGAGAATGGATTCAAAAACAAGTGATTCATACTCTTTACGTTCCTACCCAGCACCAGCTTGCTGATTTATTTACTAAACCTTTGGGACGTGTTTTGTTCCATTCATTACTATCCAAGATGAGTGTACAAAATCTGTACTCTCCTCTTGAGGGGGGGTGTTGGCGTAAAAATGCAAAGGCTTGCAGCAGCAATCAACAAAAGGGACAAACACTAGCTGAAGATGAAAATAACAATGCATGTACACGTCCAGATTAGAAGATAGTAGATTTTACTAGATACTTCTAGAATAGTTTGGTTGTTACAAATCTGTTACGTAACAACTACTATTTATACATCTTCTAAATAGCTAGCTAAGAACATAGAATGTAAAAAATAACTCTTCTTTGAATCAATGTGAATGTGGAGTTCTTTTCTTCTCTTTTCTTTCATGCATAATACGTATTCTACGTATGCAATTTCTTCAGGGCCAACTTTGATACGACGAACAAAGTTTCTCACCTCTGGGGACACCTCTTCGCAGACCTACTTGAGTGGTGTTGGAATTCACAAATCTGTTTGGGGATCTAGAGGAAATGATTCCGAACTCACAGGGGACATGAGGCAGTACATCAAATGTTTTCTAGAAAGGAAATCCAGGGGAGTCAATCGAAGGTTGACATCGTCGACCGATGCTTTCAATTTACCATTGAAAGTAAATTGTTTCGATTTGATATTGTTGATTTCAATTGCTTGCGCATCTCTGAGATGAAGCAAGAGTTTTTATCAACAATTGATTTTGATCTTGAAAAGCTCAACTGGTTGAGAGATTCTTTGGTTAAAAGTTTAAGGGATAAATGGATGTGTCATAAACTGGAATTAGGAAATTCTCTAATTGTTCAAGCAGATTCGAATTGTTTGAGGGACTTTATTCGGATAATAGAGAAGAATTACGACTCTCTTTTTATTCCGGAGGGTCGAAAAGGATTAGGGATTGAGAATTTTTTGATAGGGTTATCGACAACAATCAAAATGATGAGTGCATTTCAAGTTCTCGACAACAGACAATACTACTTGCATGGGGAGAAATTATTTCAGATATGACGGTACAATGTTGTAATTGGGTCGAGGATAATTCCTCTCACAATGTTTCCATATCTTAGATGTTATTTAAAGTTGATATTGAAGGTCTTATATATACAGAGGATCTAGACAATATGACTCAATTTTCTATTTATCAGCCACTGGTTTATAAAGAAGAGGCCGATAGAGGTCTAAAAAATTTAGATTCTACAAAAGAGGAGCCTGAGGTTGTTTTTGTTGACGAGTGTCGAAACAAAATCAGGTTGATCAAGCACCAGTTGGAGACGAATCAAAAGAGGATTATCACAACTATCTTGCCAACATTAAAGCTGAATTTCAATTGTTTCAGAAAGAGCTTGGTCACAAAATGCAGCAAAAGGCCGAGGAAAAACAAATTAATTTGGTTCAACAGTTAAATAGAGTGGCTCACATGCCATCAGAAGAGGAAGGCTTCACGGTTGTTGTTTCCAAAAAATCGAAAAGGCGCAATGAATTAACACCTAGGACTATTGAGACCAGTCAACAAGCGCGATTGCACAACACCAAGCAACATACTCAAACGCGAACCCGGCTCAACTACTCCAATACAGATTACTAATCATCTACAATTCAACATTTGTGTTTTCCTTGTTAAATTTTTTCTGTTTCTCCATTTACTTTCTACCTTCATTAAAGTTTGTATTCTGCTTCTTTTATCAATAAAACTTTCTCTTTACGCTTAAAAAAATATTAAAGTATGATATCTATACTGGCGGTTTGATAATAAAGAGCAACGATGAAATTTTTTCGGCGTCCGGTTTGATTCTTCAAACATAGGTATAAAGATGTACATACTTTTGATAATAAAGAGCAACGATGAATTTTTTCCGGTCGTGCAGCGAGAGACCCCTATGTAATTATGTTCATTATTTATGTATGAGGCGATTTCCAGCAAATGCCCCCAAAATACAACTTAAATATCGTCGCCACACCATTCCACCCCCTATGTAGAGTTGGAGACTTTGAGTTCAACCATTAACGCCGCCAAATTATTTACTGGCGGATCAACATGTTGTTAATTACTTATTATGATCCATAGTCCATACATGGGGAAGGGATCAGGGTGTTTCGATGTTGGCTGAGTCTGAAATTGAGAGTTCAAATTTATTACTCCCTCCGTCCCATTAGAAGGTTCTCACATTCCTTTTTGGATGTCCCGTTAGAAGGTTCTCATTTCCATTTTAGGAAACAATTAACAATCTTAAGTGACAAATTAATCATTAAATATTAAACATAATACATTTATAACATCACAGTTATCAGTAATAACTACATTATAATATATACCTATTAAAACTATTTCACAAAATATACTCGAAGTAGTTTATTTAATTATTGCCTAAATAACCCCTGCGGTTTTGCTATGTGAACCTTCCAACGGGACGAAGGTAGTAGGAATTTTATCAATTCAGCACCCGAAAGATAGACGAATTATCAATCCGAGACCTGAAAGATGAAATGCATCAATATAGGACCCGAATGATGAAAAACTATCAATTTAGGACCTGAATGATTGAAAACTATTAATCTAGGACCTAAGTTGTCATAATTGTTTTATTTTTTTTATTTTAAAAATTTTAAATATTATTTAGTTTTATTAAACTAATAAACTTTTGTGAAGAAAAGTACCGGGAGTATATAAAAAATTAGTAATTGAATTAATAAAAAATTAAATAAATCAAAACCTATGAAATATTAGGTCCTAAATTGATATTTTTCTACCATTCGGATCATATACTGATACATTTTATCTTTCGGGTTCTGAATTGATAATTAATCTATCTTTCGGGTCCTGAATTGATAAAATTCCATTTTATTAATCATCACCTCACCCTTAAATGTTTGCCATGAAGCATGTTTTTTGAATTTGTTACAATTTCTTCATTTATGATCCAGTTTTTACAAAAATATAACAATAATTATATATTTACAATTATGTGACGAATGATTATTTACAAAAACGTGACTAATGATTAGAGTAGTGATGGAATCATAGTAACTTATGTTCAATTATTAAACTTAAATTACCATGACATCCCATTGCAGTAATTATTAGTCATATTTGTGTAAATAAATTTTATTTTAGTAGTTTTTTTGAAAAAATCCCCAAAACATACCCCATATAAAGTTAAATTATATTTAATGATCTTTCATACGAAATCAATATGACATACTCCCTCCGTCCAGGAAAGGTTCGCCGAATTGACTTTTTTTTGTCAATGATACTCAACTTTGACTAATAATATCTTTTAATACGAAATTATTTTGAATATGAAAATTATATCAAAATGTTCCTTATTCAAAATATTTTCATAAAAGTATAAAATTTATAAATTTTATACAAATATAATAATTAAAATCATTATCCAAACTTTGTCATAATTGACCAAGAAAAGTCAATACGGCTAACATTTTCGGGACGGAGGTAGTATAAAAATTTGAAGAAAAATAATAATTTATTTACACCATAATTTTTAATCAACTTTTTATTTTACATATGCGCGTGATATTGATGTCATGTGAAAGATCATAAATATAATTTAATTTTTTACAAAAAAGATATAACCATTTGAAAAAAGAATTGACTTGCACGTGTGGATAGAGGTGAGTCCGATTTATTCGGTTCGTTTTGACCAAAAATCAAATACATAATCAAAGCAAAAAGTTCAGTTCGATTTTGGTTCGGCTTTACATTTCAAATCTTGAAACACCGATTTAATTGGTTTGATTTGTTTCAGTTTGGTTTCGGTTATTTCGGTGTCTTTGTTAAAATTGTAATTTGATTTTAAATGATGTGATAGTTGGAGGAATCAAACATATTATATAAAAAATGCAAGCACACTAGAACAAGTAAGTTAAAAAAGAAGAGATAAATATGTATTGAATTACATGAGTATGCAGGAAACATAAAAGTGTAAATATTACTCCGTATTAATTTACATTGTTTAGGACTAGTGTGAAAAAGATGTATATTTATGTGTTATATCAATATAAAAATTTATGTTACATAAAAATAAAAGTGAATTACTATTAACAACCAGTAAAAACATATCATCGTCATGCAATAATAAATTGCAATATACATACATATATATAGACACTATAGATCAATATAGTTAAATCATGTATAAACTGACCTAAATATAACACAAAAATTAAATTTTAGCACAAGAAAACCAAAGATTATCATGATTAATTAGGGCTTGATTTGTTTTTTTACATTCCATTTCGGCTTTTTTACGATTCAGTTTTATTTTGATTCGGTTGTTAGTTTTCTGTTTGTTCGGATCCGGCCCTACGCGTGGAGGGAAATTTTGATCTCGAACTCTATTTATCTACTTCGTATTTAATAATTTATTTAAATTTAAATGAGTGATTCTTTCATTTCTTTCTAACAGATTCAGAAGTGTTCGTGCAGCCAATAGTCATTGCGACATATTCTCCTTCGATACTTATCTCTACAATGGCGCCCCCCTCCTCCTCCTCAAGCTTTTGGCTCTGCACGAGAATCCACAATTTCAAAAACGGAAAAGGAGAAAGTAAATTAATGATCAGACGACGCCCACGCGCCGCCTGCAATGAGTACCCGAGACGAATTCGCGGAAGATGGGCTTCGCAGGCCCTTGCTTCACACCGGAAGCTGGTATCGAATGGGGTCTAGGCAGGGAAGCATGATGGGCTCCTCCAACCAGTTGATTCGCGACTCCATTTCCGTTTACCTCTGCGTCCTCATCGTTGCTCTCGGCCCAATTCAATTCGGCTTCAATGTACGTTCTAACTCTTTCTTTCTTCCCAATTTTGCATGGAGTTATATTGTTTTGAAAGTGATCGATTTCGACAAAAGATTTTTTCTTGCAAATGTCCCTTTAAGTTAAGCTGCAAAATCAATCACATTATTATGAAGCCCCTTCGTGAATTGCATATTTGATAATGATGACAATTTTCTGTGTATTATTGAATAATAAAATTATTCAGTGCGGTTACTCCAATCCCACCCAAGATGAAATTATCCGAGATCTTGACCTGACCATTTCAGAGGTTTGTTTGAATCTTCTTCAACATTTACCATATTCTATTCTTAGTGGACTTTATTAACATATGTTATAAAAACTTCTTCTCTACTTTTTGGCACTGTTTTAATGGACAGTACTCTATGTTTGGATCCTTAGCAAATGTGGGTGCCATGGTTGGCGCAATAGCCAGTGGTCAAATATCAGAATACATTGGAAGGAAAGGGGTATGACCCATAGTATAGTTTTTGCAGTATTTAAAGATATTTAAAACCACATGGTTTTGTTATTATTGGAAAATGTTATTTAGACATATAATTTTGTCTCAAATCTTTTGTCCTATGTTTACAAAATGCAGACATTAATGGTTGCTTCAATTCCTAATGTAATAGGATGGCTTGCCATTTCATTTGCCCGAGTTAGTGATTCTTTCTTTTTTTCTTTCACATGGAATAGTGAAAAGCTTTCTTTAATTTATTTCATCTCGGTTACATCTTGAACTTGTAAAATAATTGGCTCTTATTTTCACAGGATTCGTCTTTTCTATATATGGGAAGGTTACTAGCAGGTTTTGGTGTGGGGATCATTTCTTATGTGGTAAGCTATAATCCTATAGAAGTGATTCCAGAGTTAACCTTATGTGGTATGGAGTATATTATATGATCATAAATCCAGCTTACCATGATATATAGCTTCTTGTGTTTAGGTGCCAGTCTATATAGCGGAGATTTCCCCAGAGGACATTAGAGGAGTTCTTGTGGCCACTGTCCAGGTTTGTTGTGGCAGTTACTTCAGAAGCTAGTTCAGCCGCAATAGTTAATTCATTTATCTCCAAAGGAAAGTTACTTTAATTTTATTTCACTCATTCTTTCAACAGCTCTTTATAACTCTTGGAATAATGCTTGCATATCTATTGGGGCTTTTTTTGCCTTGGAGAGTGATTGCAGTTATAGGTAAGTGTCAGCGACAACTTATTCTATAACTATTTTTATAATTACTTTATATACTTGTGAACTATTACATATCCATGCTTTCTTCATCTTACATGTCAAGAATTTTATTCATGAAATGTTTCTGCCATTTTTTATCACAATGTTTAGGGATGATACCATGCACCATTTTGATCCCCGGTCTATTTTTTATACCAGAATCTCCTCGCTGGCTGGTATGGGAATGACTTTCTCTAGTATATAGTATATTATGGAGTATTATTTAGGGCAATTTCCTCATTTGTTGATTTCTGATTTTTGCCTGCTGTTCAATCTATAATATAGGCCAATGTGGGGAAGATTAATGATTTTGAAACGTCATTGCAAGTTCTGCGTGGATTTGATACAGACATATCATCTGAAGTGAATGATATCAAGGTATTGTAGTATTTGGGTGTAACCACGTGATAATTGTGAACGGATTAGGCAGAAATGGAACATATAAAAATAATCATAACCAGGGGCGGAGTCAGGGCATTGGGCCGGACTGGGCCGATACAAAGAATATTTTTGGAAAAAAATTTACACGGAATTTTTTACACTTAGACATTTTTAAAATTTGGGTGGGCCAGGGTAGCCCTGCCCTAGCTACGCCCCTGATCATAACATATAAAACGAGTGGTGATACCCTTACGTAGTAGTGCACATAAAATTGCAAATAACAAGTAAAAGTTGCAAGATTTTGTTTAATATTAAAAAACTATCCTCTCCATCAAAATTTTATTTAATGGAAGGGTATGCTATCGGTATTTGAATTCGGTCACATAAAAAATTAACTCTAATAGGCTATGTAATAGCTTTTATGTTTTTTTTTTCAGAAATCAGTGGCCTCATCAAATAAAAGTTCAAGTACTGTTCGATTTTCAGAGCTTAAGAAAAGGAGATATTATTTACCTCTAATGGTAAAACTTCGATAATTGTATTTATGTTTTCATCAGCATTTGTTTTTATATATACATCACAATTTTTTGTACATCGTAAATCAACACATGCCCTACTCTCACCCCCAGCATTTCATTTTATGGGATTATTCATCCTGCAGATAGGCATTGGATTACTTTCACTCCAGCAACTAAGTGGAATCAACAGTGTTTTATTTTATTCTAGTAAGATATTTGAATCTGCTGGTGAGTTCACTTACTTTCAGGTTGAAAATAATAAAAAAAATCTATTGCCAGCATTTATGAATTATATTTTCTTCAGATGATCTATTAGTGGTAGATTTTGGGTTTTTTGTTGTTGTTAAATGAAATCTTGAATGCCTCATAATGCTATGAGGTTATTATGAATGGACCCCTGTAAATGATTAATGATTGGTATTTTCCAATATCCATAGGTGTTTCATCCAGTAAAGCTGCAACATTTGGGATCGGGGCTATTCAGGTAACTCAAGGCGGTTTCATTTTCGGTTTGGAAAAAGATTCAGACTTCAAATTATTTGAAGATTTTTTTAAATAGGTCATCGTCACTGTGATTGCAACGTTGTTGATGGAAAGGGCAGGCCGCCGGCTGCTGCTGCTTGTACTTCCTTCTAAATATTTCGTATTTATTTTTGCTGCTTTATGAGATGTAAAAAAATGGACAAAAGTTTACACGTTACAATTTATTTCTCTTTTTCTCCAGCTATCGGCATTGACAATGACTATTGGAACCCTCATTGTTGCAGCAGCGTTCTTTTTGAAGGTCTGTATGTTGTTTTATTGGGATCTTGTAGAACATCAGTTGTAACTTTTTAAGGACTTTAATTAACCTTTTTTGGAGATCATTACTATTTTAATACTTGTTTTATTACTTTGTCAACACAGGATTGTACTCCAGAGCGTTTGCACTCTCATTTTGGAGTAATATCAGTTGTTGGGCTATTGGTATATCTGTGGCGCTGACGATGCTTTTAGGTGTAGTTTGGTAGACCATTCTATAATGTAGTGTAATCAAATATTGCATGTGCCCCATCTTATTACGCTACAAAATGACAACTTTTCTTTTCCGAACACATATTCTTTTTATCTTTCCTGAATGACAGTTTTTCGATCTGAAATATTGACTTATTTGACACAATTTTGTACAAAAGGTTACCCACCTTGGATGGGGAAAATGTAAACTTGACCCAATATAATTTGTGTCCCTAATATTCATGCAAAAAGAATTTAGGACTTAAAAAGGGACACAGGGAGTATTTTTAGTGTACATTTTCATTAGATCCGACATGCTTTTGATTACATTATGTTACAGTTGACTTTCTACCAAAGTACACCGTGTTCTTTCCCCCTTCCCTGTGTGACTTTATGGTGGGTATATGCATATCTACCCCCCCCCCCCCCCCCCCAAGTCCTTAACCTCTTGAATTTCGCAGATTTTGGTCATTGGTTTTGGGCTCGGATTGGGTGGTGTTCCTTGGATTATAATGTCAGAGGTATGACAAGATTTCAAATTACTAGTGGATGGTTTAAATGACTTGTTGCACATGGTCATACGTAGTTACCATGAAGGTGATAAATCAAATTCAAACTGAAACAACTGTGTTTGTCCGTGTTTGCATGCATGTTAATATATATCACTAGTTCAATATTAGAGATAGTTGTTCAACTTTGAGAGCATTAGAAGGCTTAGCGTGATAGCATATGTAGTTATTATATGTTTTTGTATACATTGGGAGTTGGCACCCCACTCCATCTCCCATTATTCATGTAGTTGAAACTTGGCCAATCCAGATACTCCCAGTGAATGTTAAAAGTTTAGGTGGCAGTGTGGCGACATTGTCCAATTGGATGGCCGCCTGGGTTGTCACGATGACTGCAAACTTGCTTTTGGATTGGAGCAAAGGAGGTTGTCTCTCTCACTCTATCTTTTTCATCACCGGCATTCTTTTTTTAGTTGATCTCTCTTGAGATAATAATTACTAGGCAATCTATATTTTAAACAGGAACGTTCGCCCTTTACGCTCTAGTGTCAGCCTTCACAACGTTTTTTGTATACCTCTGGGTTCCTGAGACCAAAGGAAAGACACTTGAAGCAATTCAGTTGTATTTCAGATAGAGCGGGTTTTTAGCTCAATTGAGATTTGGCAATCGTTCATCTTAAGCTCTTCCTCTATATACCATTAAACAAGGCAAGTATCATAAAAAGCTTATATTTAATGCATTGGTTAAAAAAAATATGAATGCTTAAATCCAATTCCATGTTCCAGGTTGTGACTTCTAATTATGAAACAAACCGGCGAGGATATTATGGAATGAGGGTTGGAGGGAAGCAGAAACATCTTGAGATGCATGTTGTCGGCGCTAGGCCTCTCTAGGTGAACCAAGGGGGCTTGCTTTGTTGATGGTTTCATATGCTGTATTGCTCTCTAGTTTGTTGTCACAGTGCATATTTATATATGGTATTTTAGCATCTTATTCCGTAATTATGTTCTTGTGTGAGTAATTAGTGAAACAAAATATTTAGACAACTTTTATTTCATCCATTTATGAGTGCATATATCCAAATGGAAATTAACGTGGAAGATTTGTTAGTTCTTGAAATTAAAGCTTTGAAACCCGAAAACGTGAGGAAAATATGGAGGGTACTTCGAAGGAAACAGTATAACAAAAAAACATGCTATCTTTTTGTTCAAACTCATTTGAGTTCTTTATTTTTCATTATATAAAAACTAGATATATAACATTAAAGGAAATTTTAGAGAGATATATGACTCCACTATGGAATCATATCTCATGTAAGGCTGAGTCTGAAAAACCAAATCAAAATAAAACGAATCGCAATCAAATTAAACTGAACTAAAATTTTATTTGTTATCTGTTAAACACTAATTTTAATATTATTGATATTATATGTAAATTATGTATTTCTTGTTGAATATGAAATTATTTTTGTTGTTAAATTTAGGTTTTTAAAGAGAATTGCTTGGAAAATTGTTAAATCAACCTAGGCGCCACCAAGTCACTAGGCGGGTGTCGGGCATCTTGATTTCATGGTAATCGGTTGGAAAATTGCTCGGCTACCTAGGTGGGCTAGGCAGTGACTAGGCGGGTCGGTTAAAGTTTGTTACTAACCCAATTTATTTTTCCCATTTTTTCTTAAGACATCGTTTAAATCCATAAGTACTTTGTTTATAAAATTCACTATTATATTCCTACAAAGCGAATTTATATAGAAACTTTTTTATCATTTATAATTTTACTACAAAGAGAATAGCATTTAATGATTTTACGAGTTGTTTCTATTGTCAAAATATTAAACAATTATTAGTAAAGATTGTTAAAATTCATATAAAATGAAAAAACAAAAATAATAATAAGGGAAATACCTAGGTGCCCTAGTCAGCGTTTAGGCAGGCTAGGCGCTAGGCTATCGGTCACCGCCCGACTAGCGCCTAACATCTTTTAGAACATTGGTTATATTGATATATTATGAGCTCGTTTGGCAGCATGAAAATCGACTGTTCTGGCTTATTCTGCTGAAATTTATGAATTTCTGGCTGAAGTAGCTGCATTGGCTGATTCTGCTGATACAAGAAAAAAATAATTTTAAAATATGATTTATTAATAAAATAAAGAAAAAATTATATGTAAAAATAGCTAAAATGGTCATCTACAGTAACTTCAGCCAATACAGCCAGAAAAGTAACTCCAACCTTACTTTTTCGGCTTATTACACAATTCAGCACGTGAAAGCAAAATTTACGTGTTTGGTAAAAAAGTTGGCTGATAAGCCTGATAAGCCGAATATGAGGGTTGCCAAACGACCTCTATGTTTGTGCTGCTTGTCATTAGTAACTTTTATGTATGTAGCAATTTATTACATGACGATGATGTGTTTGTGCTGCTTGTCATTAGTAACTTTTATTTTTATGTAATTTAAAGTTTTATATTGACAAAAAAATTATTAATTTCAATTATAACTTTTGAAAGTATATATTCATGAACTTTTTTCAAACTAGTCACAAAAAATGTAAAATAAGAATGTATACATTTTTGTTCCAAATAAACTAGAAAAATATTTTTGCTCTCACCCATACTCATATTATTCAAGCCATATTTATTCCTTCTCTTTTTATTTCATTTGTTCTAATGTGCTTGCATTTTTTAATTTAGTATATTTGCTTCCCCCAACTATTGTACCATACTAAAAGAAATGGAATTTTTAGAGAAAAACCCGAAAAAACCGAAACTGAACCAAAATAAACCAAATCAATCAAGCCATGGTTTCAAGTTTTGAGATGAAAAACCGAACCGAACTTTTTATTTGTTCCGTATTTGGTTTTGGATCAAAACCAAACCAAAAAAACAAACTCACCCACAAATTGTCATGTGTGGCAATACCATAGTCTCTCATTTGTATAATGGAACCCTCCATTATAACCACACTTTAGAAATGAGTGATTATAATAAGGAAAAACTACAGAAAAAGTACATGTAGTTTGAGCCGTTTTCAGATAGGGGCACGTGTTTCATTTTTTAACAAAGTGGGACATGTGTTTCAATTCCGTTATCACAGTTGGGACATGGCGTCTAACGCTGTTAGAAAATTTAACGTCGATTTTCAAAAGTCTTCGGAAGATTAAAAGAAAAATATTGGGAGGTGCGTCTCGTCTAGGAGACCAACAAACTATCGTTCTCTTTGGATTTTTCAGCTCTTTGGATTATTTTTTAAAAATGAACTCGCTAATATTAATTTTGCGGTGTAATTTTTGGCGACATGGTGGCTGGAAACAAAAAAAGAAAGATGTTTGGAGGTCTTCTTGACGAGCACACCTCTTAGTATTTTTCTTTTTAGTTTTTCGAAAACTTTTGAAAATCGGAGTTAGTTTTTCTAACGGCGTTGAAACACATGTCCCACTTTATTATAAAATGAAACACATGCCCCTAGCTATCTGAAAACGACTCAAACCACATGTACATTTTCTATACTTTTCTCTTATAATAATGACACATGCATATATGACTCGAGCAGTCATATACTCCCTCCGTCCCGAATTGAATTGCAAACTTTGACTGACACAAGTATTAAAGAATGACTATAAATGATGTTTGCTTTTTACACTTTTGTCCATCTTCCTAAAAGTAGATGACTTTAAGGGCCTATTTGGTAACAGCTGCATTAGCTGGAATGGCTGAAAAAGCCTGAAAAGACTGAATTTGCTGTAGTGAAAGTGTTTGGTAATATGTTGGCTGAAATGGCTGATTGAGAGTAAAATTACCATAAAGGGTATTAACTTATTTGTGTTAAATATATGAGTGTGAATTTTACTTGTAAACTACTTTTGCTTGATTAGATAATTATAAGACTACATAAATAATTGATTACTTTGAAAATTTCATTCTTACTTTTACGTCGAATTTTATATTGTTTTATGCAATGACTTTCTAAACGATTTGTATTTTTGAATTACCGACATTAGCTATATATTTTGTGACTAATATGAGTAAATTAATTTAATAAACATACTTTTTCCAAAGGAAATCAGCAACACCACTTGGAAAACGGAAAATGACCACTTCTTGAAGTTTCTCTTTGCAAATAACTTTTTATAGGTTAAAGAAGATGTGGAACGGCAGAGCTATGGCCTCAGCTATGGAACAGAAGAGCTGTGGCCTCAACAAAGAAGATGTGTATTACATAAGATAAAAGGGTAAAGAAGTATATTTAGGTTTGAACAGTACATTAAATAACTTTCAGCTCAAAAAGTAACTTTATTGTTACTTTTTTTGCTGATAAGAAAAACAGTCCAAACAGCCCATTTGCTATGTGTTTGGCTATATTTTTGTATTTTTAGGCTTTTCAGCCCAATTTTAGGGCTCCAAACGGCCCATAAGTTAATGGGACAAAGTAAAAGTAAAAGTAAATTTTGAAACAGTCAAAATAGGAAATTTTACAAATCAAATTGAGAAGGAGGGAGTATGATTATTTCAAACTTTTTGTAAACGTTAATAACATATCAGTTTTACCTTGAAGTTATCCTTTATGGTAAAATTGAACATGATAACATATTTTCATTGTTTGCGCATTACTAAAATTGCATTCAAATCTTTATATAATATAAAGTAAGGGTAACAACTATTTGAGGGAAAATCCCCACTCAAATAAAGGACATAATTGGAAATTAATATGCTACCAAAAATGAAATCCCGCCCAACGAATTCTCAATATACCGTCCAGTGTGTCCATATATGTGAGGTTGCAAGTATGGACACTAATAATTAATATAGAGTAATGCTCGCCGAGGCATATATATATACATCAAAGGTGTAGAAATTTTAAATAAGGAGAGTAATATGCACAGAGTTGAATTCATTACGTTCAAAAAGTAGCATTTGACCCTTGAAGTTTCATTATCAATAAGCACCATCATAAATTCTTTAAATATTTGACCATTATTTTCACTAGGCTATTATTAATTAATATTGTTAAATTGTTTAAATATTTGGTGCTTTTTTTAATAGTATACATATTTCATGCCACATGTGCACCTTTCGGTGCTTTCACATTGTGTCATTGAAAAAGTCACCAAAATGATATAAAACCGTGTAAGGAAAGAGAGCAATGTAAATAATTTATTTTCTGTGTCTATCTCTTTCATACCAAATATGCATTGTAAACATTATTCTATTGGAGATGTTCTAAGAGAATCATCATTGTTTAGATTATTTAGAGATCAATTTGATGACGTGGCTGATTTTTTTAAATTATAATTGGAATGATGAAATTATTTGCAAAGATTATTTATAAAAAAATCTGGTATCAAATATTGAATCAGATTATATTAAAAGTTGGTCCGCCAAATATGGAAAATTTGGCGAGCCGTGTGATACTTTTCCTTTTTTAATGACACTTAGCCGGGTGACAAAAGAAAAAAAAAACTAGAGAAGAGATATAACACATACTAACGTTTGTAATCAGAAAAATTAGAAAAAAGGTAAGTATATTGGTGCATTAATATAACACATACTAACGTGTATTTTTGTAGGAGAAAGACTCTTTTAATGCATTTTATACAAAAATAACTGATGGAGTATATGGGTCTGAGCCCCTGGACCCACATACTCGGAAGAACAGAAAGCACAAGACACAGAGTGGCGCCCTCGTCGGCCAAGACGCCCTCGTCGGCCGAGAAGGTGCCAACTCAGATTATGGTCCTGAAGCCAAGGAACCCGGGTGCCCTCGTCGGCCGCGCTCTCGTCGGCCGTGCCCTCGTCGGCCACGCCCTCGTCGGCCACGAAGACCTCACAGAACCGGATTTTATACTTATTCATTTGTACAGCCCATTAGTGGCTTTGTATTCGGCCCAGTAGCGGTCCAGTTGTATATGGGCCTCCCAAACCCAAGGCTGGGGAGCCCAGCCCGTATTTTCCCTATAAATACTCCCCTTGGGAGTAGTTGTAGGGGTTCAGAATTCATTAGTATCAAGCAAATATACTACTTCTCTCTCTAGCTCTCACTTCTTTCTAGAGATATACTCTATCATTTGGTGCTCTCGTTGAGAGCTAGAACAATCAAGTTAGCACCCTTCGTCGCTACCAAGCACAGCTAACCACTGATCATGGGGAGAACTAAGTCAAACCGCAACCTCGTCAGCAAAGCCATCCCTGAGGACCAAGAGCCCATGGAGCACGATGAGGACGCCACGACCGACCAGGTCGGCGGAGGGGACCTCTTCCAGGAGGCCTTCAACCTCACGACGGACCTCCGCAACCAACTCAACGGCGGAGTCCCTGATGCCCGCCTCGGCCTGGAAAAGAAACGAGCTGAGAAGACGGACCATGCCCCGGCCCAGCCTATGGCCGCGGCCTCTCCGTCCGTGGATCCGCAGGTCCAGGCCGCGCTATCGGTCATCATCGCCAGCCTGGCTCAGAACCCCACCGTCCTCAGCGCACTCTTGCCAAGGACCGGGGGAAACGTCACTCCACCTCCTCATCCCCAACCGTTGGCCATCCAGATAGGCAACAATGAGGGGGTTGTGGCCCAGGACACGGCGTCGTCCCACTCCCACCCTGCTTCCCCTCTTCGGCCCGGGCAGACCCCAGCGCGTGGAAAAGCCTCTGCCTTCAATAGGCTAGGTGACACGCGTCGTCGTCCGGTTTCGGAGAGGATGGCGGGACGGATTGGTGATCCTCGTCCTGGCTCGCCGAGGGAAAGCTTGGGGTCTGTGTCCCGGACAGCGGACCAGCCCCGCCCGGACAAGGGCAAGGGAAAGTTGCACGAGGATGACGTGCGTCACCAGATCAACGCGGCTCACAACGACCGCATGAGGAACCAGCCGGGCGCCGGCGCGGCCGACAGGGACCCCCGGGACGAGGTCATCGCCCAGATGGAAAGGAGGCTGGCTCAGATGGAGGCCAAGCAGTCGGCCAACATCCCTACGGCCGGCGCCTCCAACGACCCCGGCCTCAACGCGCTCATGAACAAAGTCAGCGCCCTGGAGAGGGAGCTGGCCGAAGGGCGAGGTGACCCCATCATCCAGGTCAGGACCAGGACCCCTTTCACCAACAGGGTCCTCTCGGCCCCCATCCCGGAGAAGTACAGGGGGAATGCCATCAAGTCCTACGATGGCCGATCAGACCCCCAGGAACACTTTAGCCGTTACCAGAACAACATGCTGATGGTGAACGCGTCCGACGAATACCTCTGCCGTTGGTTCCTCTCTACTCTCGAGGGGCCAGCGTACGAGTGGTTCAACGGGCTCCCCGAAGGAAGCATCGACTCATGGCAGGATCTCGCCCAGCGCTTCCTCACTCATTTTGTCGGGAGGAAGCGCGCGAAGAAGTATTTCACCCACCTCCTCTCCGTCAAACAGCAGCACGAGGAGTCCCTCCGGTCCTTTATTGATCGATGGACGAGGGAGACCGAGGAGGTCGAGGGGGCCGATGAGCGCACCCTCCTCGCCTTGTATCAGGGAGCCCTCCGGAGCTCCCCGTACGCTAGGAGCCTCATTACCGACCCCCCGAGGTCGTACGCCAAGGCGCTCCAGCGCGGGGGCTTGTATGCCGACGCCGACGAACTCCACAATCACAAGAGAGAGGGTGGCCATCCCTCCAAGAAGACAAATCCTTCGCCGGCCCCGGGTCCGTCCCCGGCCGGCCAGGGTGCCCAGGGCCGTCACGGCTCTGGTGGACAGAGTAAGAAGGATCGCCACTGGCGTCCGAGGTTGGAACGGCCGGGGGTAACCCTCACCCACCCGGTCGACACCATCCTCGATTATGCCGAGAAGCACGGCCTCATCGAGCAGGCTCCTCGGCCGGCCGAGGAGATCCTTGCCATCCAGCAGGGCGGCACATACTGCCGGTTCCACAAGAACTCGTCGCACAACACCGACGATTGCATCACACTGAAGAAGGCCATCGAGCGCCTTATTCGACAGGGGGAACTCTCCCAGTTTGTCAAAGGTGGCCCACGCAAGAACACTTGGGTAAACACCGGCAGACATGGAGGCGAACCCTCTGCGAAGAAGCGGGAGATTGGTAGGCTCAGCGACGACGAGGACTTCGAAGAGCCCCCGCCGAAGAAGAATCACATCCACCTCATCGTAGGTGGGAACACTGGGGGGGACTCCGCCACTCAGAGAAAGAAATGGGCCCAATCCCTTTACATTGGGGAGGTGTCCCACGTCCCTCCCTAGTCGAAGAGACAGCGAACGGAGGCGATCACCTTCACCGACAAGGATTTGCCTCCGGGTACGGAATCACACAGGGACGCCCTCGTCATCCGATGTGAGATCGGTGACTCCATCATCCACCGTACTTACATCGATACGGGGAGCTCCGTCAACGTGATGTATCTGGACACCTTCAAGCAGCTGAAGCTGGACAGGGCTCTGCTGAAGCCGATCAAGACCCCGTTATCCGGCTTCACCGGGGACTCTATCGACGCCGAGGGCACGATGGTCCTCCCCGTGGAGGTCGGTGATGGCCCCCACCACGCCAAGATTGACATGGAGTTCATGGTGGTCAACCTCCAGTGCGCCCACAACCTGATCTTGGGCCGGCCAGCGCTGGAGGACTTGGAGGCCATCATCTCCATGAGGCACCTATGTTTGAAGTTCCCCACCAATGACGGCATCGGCTACGCCAGAGGAAACCAGAGGATAGCTAGGGCATGCTACTTCAAACTAATGAGGCCGGCCGAGAGGGAGGGCCAGAGGATAGACACCATCACGGCCGCCGTCGCCATGGACGAGGAAAGGCCACATGCTGAGCCGGCCGAGGAGGTCGAGGAAATCCCTCTGGATACCTCCCGGCCGGAGCAGGTTCTCAGGGTCGGAAAGCAACTCCCCCAGGACCAACGAGACGCCATCCTCCTCGTCCTGCGGTCATACGCCGTTGTCTTCGCGTGGGGTCCGGACGATATGCCAGGCATCAGCCTCCAGGTGATCACTCACCGGCTGACCGTCGATCCGGCCTCCGCGCCTGTCAAACAAAAGCGACGCTATTTGTCCGCCGACAGGTGGGATTTCGTCAAAAGGGAGATCGCCATGCTCCTATCGATCAAACACACCAAAGAGGTGAAGTACCCGACATGGTTGGCCAACGTCGTCCTCGCACAGAAACCGCCGACGTTCAGAATGTGTGTTGACTACACTGACCTGAACAAGGCGTGCCCCATGGACCCGTTCCCTCTCCCCAACATTGATCAGCTGGTGGACGAGACGGCGGGGTGCGAGTTGATGTCGTTCCTCGATGCTTTCAGAGGGTACCACCAGATCTCCATGCATGAAGATGACGCCGAGAAGACGACATTCATGACCCCAGAGGGAATCTTTTGCTACCTCGTCATGGCCTTCGGACTCAAAAACTCCGGCGCCACCTATACTAGGATGGTGGCCAAGATCTTCAGAGCGGTCCTTGGCCGGACGATGGAGGCGTACGTCGACGACATGATCGTCAAGAGCAGGCAGGCCACCTCCCACGCCGACGACCTCCGGGAAATCTTTGAAATCATGAAGGAGTTCAGGCTCCGCCTTAACCCCAAGAAGTGTGCCTTCGGCGTCCAGGGCGGCAAGTTCCTTGGCTACATGGTCAGCCGGAGAGGCATCGAGATAAACCCGGAGAAGACGCAGGCTATCATCAACATGGAGCCGCCCCGCAACGTCAAGGAGGTACAGCGACTGACGGGGCGCCTGGCGGCCTTAAACCGGTTCCTCTCCAGGTCAGCCGAGAGGGCACTCCCCTTCTTCCAGATCATGCGTAAAGCCAACAGCTTCAAGTGGACGACGGAGTGCCAGGAGGCATTCGACGAATTGAAAAAGTACTTGTCGTCCCCACCCGTGCTCTCCAAGCCTAGAGCCGGCGAAACCCTCTTCTTGTACTTAGGGGTGAGCACGTCGGCCATCAGCTCCGTGCTCATCCGAGAGGACGAAGGGGTACAGAAGGCCATCTTCTACATCAGCAAGACACTCAGGGAGGCCGAGCTCAGGTACTCCCCCATTGAGAAGACGGTGCTGGCCATCGTCCACACGGTGAAGAAGCTGGGGCACTACTTCCAGGCCCACGCCGTCCACGTACTGACCCAGCAGCCTCTCGGCGCACTCATGAGGAGCCCCACCAGCTCCTCAAGGATGGTGAAATGGGCGATCTTCCTCAGCCAGTTCCAAATTGAGATCAAGCCAAGGCCATCCATCAAAGGGCAAGCCTTGGCCGACTTCGTCATCGAATGCACAGCAAGGGAGACGGCCGTCGCCAACCCCGGGCCGGAGCAAGACGATACATGGACCCTGTTCACTGACGGCTCGTCGGCCGCGAGATCATGCGGCGGCGGCGTCGTCCTCATATCCCCTGAAGGATTCAGAGCTTACTATGCCATCCGCTTCAACTTCAGGGTATCCAACAACGAAGCCGAGTATGAGGCCCTCCTCAGCGGTCTCAGACTCGCCGCCGGCCTCAAGGCCAAGCACCCTAAAATCAAGTGCGACTCCAAACTGGTGGTGGGCCAGGTGGAGGGATCGTACGAAGCAAAGGAAGGCCGGATGAAGCAGTATAGACAAGCGGCGGAGGAGTTGCTGAAAGCGTTTGAAACCCACGAGATCACTCAGATCCCCAGGGCCGAGAACGCCGAAGCCGACATCCTCTCCAAGCTCAGCTCGGACACCCCGGAGCACATCTCCCAGTTGGCCAAGATCGAGGAGTTGAGCATGTCCAGCATCCATGCCAGCCCCGTCTTGTGCGTCCAACAGCGACCAGAGGGCTGGATCTCCGACATCGCCACCTTCATCACAACGGGGGAGCTGCCCCCGGACGAGGAGAGGGCCAAACTTGCCAAACTCAGGGCCCCAAGCTACACCATCGAAGATGGCAAACTCTACAAACGGTCCTATAATGGCACTCTCCTCCGATGCCTGCACCAGGACGAGGCCGACACAGCCATGGTAGAAGTTCATTGTGGCATCTGCTCCTCACACCAGGGCCCTTTCAGCATGTCCCGGCGTCTCGTCGTCCAGGGCTTCTTCTGGCCGACGATGGCACGCGACTGCGCTGACCTGGCCAGGAAGTGCACCACATGCCAGGTACTCCAGAAGGCCCCTGGTCGGCCAGCTGTCAACTATGCCCCTGTCAACACCGCAATTCCATTCTCCAGATGGGGGATTGACCTGGTCGGCCCCCTGCCCAGAGCCGCCGGGAATAACCGCTACATCATCGTCGCCGTCGATTACTTCACCAAGTGGGTCGAGGCGGAACCCTTGGCCAGCATCACGGGGGGCAGATGCCAAAAATTTGTTTACAAGAACATCATCACACGCTTTGGCGTCCCCCAGGAGATCATATCAGACAACGGCACCCAATTCGAGGCCGCCCCTTTCCAAGAGCTCCTCCGGGAGTTTGAGGTAAAGCATCGTTTCTCCTCTGTTGCCTACCCTCAGGGCAACGGGCAGGTCGAAAACGCTAACAGAACAATTATGGAGGGGCTGAAGAAGAAGCTCCAGGCCGCAGGAGGCAGTTGGGTCGACGAGCTCCCCAACATCCTGTGGTGCTACAGAACCACGTCGAGGAGGGCGACAGGTGAAACGCCTTTCGCCCTGTGCTACAGCTTTGAAGCAAAGGCGCCCACGGAAGTTGCCATCCCCAGCTGACGGGTGGAACAATATGAGCCTGACACCAACGAAGAGAACATGAAGATTGACCTACACCTGGTTGACGAGAGGCGTGAGCAAGCTTACGTCCGAGCAGAGAACTACCGGCGTCAAGTAAAATCATACTATGACGCCAAGGTACGTTCCCGGGAATTTCAGGTGGGGGACTACGTCCTCCGCCGGAGGGAAGCAAGCCAGCCGACAGAGGGTGGCAAGCTAGCATTGAAGTACGAAGGGCCCTACATCGTCAGTGCCGTGGTCAAACCCGGCACCTACAAGCTTAAACGCCCGAATGGGTCCAATGTACCACGAACATGGAATGTACACCATCTGGTGAAGTTTTATCAGTAATCCGAAGGAGGTGTAGACGGCGAAGCCCTCACCCCTTAACGGGTTACTGATTGAACGCCACCCTCGGCCTCGAGCCACTTATGAATAAAATCATGTTCTGATTTTTTTCTCTGGAAATTCAAAGTAAAACATTAGCAGGTGCCCCTGTCGGCCAACTTAGAGCGAAACACTCAGGTATGGCCGACGTGGCTCCTTGCATTTTGCAGCCTACGAGCGACAAGCTCAGGCACTCCATTGTATTTTGTATCAGCGAAGGGCTCAGGCCTAGCTGAGAGAGCACATCATCCTGGCCCCGTAAGCCTAGAAGTGAAACGCTCAGGTATGGCCGACGATGTCCCCAGGACAAGGGGCCCGCAAACGGCCCACGTCTTTAAACGGGAAGCTCACCGCGTCGTCCACGCGCCAGATCGCAGGACGACAGGCCTGAAATCATGGCCGAGGTGACAAATTCCCAAAACTCAGGGATGGGCAACGACAGCCGTTGGAAACCGACCAAAAGTCTAGCCCGCGTCATAAATAGGCGACGGGACCCGCCCTGAGATCACGGACGTTATGAACGAAGTCCGAACCGGCTGAAGGACGAGCACACCCTTCGGCCGAAGCCTGAAAGAAGGATACCCCCCGAAACGAAAAAAAAAAATTATATATATATAAGGGAAAAAGAGGGAAGCCGACGGCCGCGCACACTAGCCGACCTCGAGCAATGAAAAAATAAAATCCCCACAACTCAGGCCCAACTAGGCCAAGTACATATCAGTTGAACACAAATGTAGCACCACTGATAGGTAACATGGACGACACGTCCACACACTACAAGGGAATAATCAAGGCCGAAGCAAACGCCTATAAAACCCTAACCGCATCGGTTGGGTGACACGCGAGAGGTGACCTTCATCGGCCATAGTCCTTTGAGGCACCACCGCTTGGTATGAAACAAAGAATCACAATCCTGAGGATGACCAGGACGAAACGGGTACCAGTATACTCCAAGGCCGTTAGCTACTTACACCTATGCATGTGTACTTGGAGAACTCTAAATTCAAAAGATCAAGGTGAAGGTGCCCTTATCGGCCATAACAAAAGGATGCAGGCCGACAACAACACTGATTCAAACACTTGGGAAATCTCCCAAAGCATTTGTCAACAATGAGAAATCCACCGCCAGGACGATGGCAACACCTTTCCACTTGAAGTTAGACGCTTAAGAAAAATTCTAACAAAAAAGAAGAACGGGACAACGCCAGGACGGAGCGTACACCGCGGTCAAGGCCGAAAGGAGAGCACCTAAGTGGATCCAAAACACTTAGGAAATTTTTGAAAAAATCCTAAGTGTTATAATAGTGGAGAAACGACAGCCAGGCCGATCAAGCCACCTGGCCGGAAAGACAGCAACCTGTGCGCCCTTACCGGCCACAACACATGGACCCAAGCCGACCACCCTGATCAGATCAAAAACAAGGGGACACAACGGCAACAAAGAACACTGGGCTGACAACGTCAACGTCGGTTCAACACTTAGGAAATCTCTTAGAACACATGATTAACAATGCAAAGGGGGTGTCACATCAAGACGATGAGAACACCCACCCACTCGAGGTTCCGATACTTGGTAGATTTTCCTAAGTCCTAAACTCCAAAGTACTTAGACATAACAGTAAACGAGACGACGACGCAGACAGCAAGTACTACGAAAACATTTCCATTCAATATAAATTGAGTACAAGGAGGGCTTCTAGGCCGTTACATAGCACAAAGAAAGATAAAACTACAAAGGATCAGACCTCTGGAGGGGCTTCAGAGTCTTTCTCGGCCTCAGGACCCCCCTCGGCCGTGACAGCAGATGTACCGGCAGGGGCAGCCGACGTGGCAGTATCTTCGAACATGCTCCGCTCATACGCCCAGTCATCGCTGATGCGTGAGCTCTCAATAGGGAGCTGCCGCTCGGCCACCGGAAGCTCCAACTCTGCCTCAGGATGCTTCATCAAAGGAGGCAACTCGAGGCCGACGACCCACTCTTTGGACACACCGATATCCATGAAACGCCGTTGCAGCCTCCTGTACAACAACCGTTGCATCCGGTATTGGCCAAGGTCATAAAAGACCTTCATCTCCTTCTCCCAATAGGCCTGGCCGTCGGGGGATTGGTTCACCCAGTCAACGAGTCTGGCCGCCACGACCTCAAAACAGAATGGAAGCCGGCCCTCGTCCTTCCAACCGACTTCAATAAACTTCTGCACAGCGGCATCAGTGGCTTTCTCCTCGGCAGCGACGAGAGCCAACGAGTGGCACGCTCCACGTCGGCCAAGCGCTGGAGAGCCCCCTCCTTCTCAGCGGCCAACTGGTCGGCCTCGTCGGCCCTCTTCTTAAGGCCCTCAACCTCAAGACGCAACCTCTCTAAGCTGCCTAGCGCCTCATCGGCTGAGGCAACCTTCTGCTCAAATTGCCTCAGACGGGCAATCTCCTTTTGTTGCCTCCTGTTGTTCTCCATCAACATGAAGGCACCCTGCAGTAAAAATAAGTTAGACAACTTTGCAACAAAAAATGGCGAAGAAAGTAAGACGAAGCGTGCACGGTTACTCACTTGGACGACGTGGTCCATCCCACCATCGTACATCTTCACGTGGCCGAGCTTCTTCAGATAAGCCCGGTCTTCATCAGGGATGGCCTGAGAAATCACCTCGTGGCCGTCAACGATTTCATTGAACAACCCCCCTTTAACGGGGTACTCTACCTCGAGCTTATAGGTCCCTCTGACCAGCTCTCGGCCGGACCCTTTCTTCCGGGCGGCCGTTGAGGGAGCAGGAATAGTGGAAAGAGTGGTGGACGACGGGCCTGAAGGGTGGTCCACCATAGCATCAGGATTTGAACCCTCTCCGTCCCCAGAAGGAACAGCCGACGTCCCAGCATCGCCGGCAGAAGAAGCCCTCTTTGACTTCTTGGGAGGCTTCATTCCCACCTCCGTCAACTTCTTCTGGCCCTCTTCGGCCTGCCTCTTCTTCTTCGGCTGCACCGGCGGCTTGGCCGCAGCAGTAGCCCCAGGTTGTTGGGCCTTCAACTCCTCGGCCGCTTTGAGTTGGGCCCTCTTCATGAACGACATGCGGTCCATCACAAAACCTGCATCACAAAAGAAAAACACACCAAGGGTTAGAAAGCAAAATACGAAAGTACGACAAGGAAGCACGTCAGAAGGGACTTACCATCGGCCTCAGCTGGCACCCCCAGATCGGGACCATCAACCTCCTCATAGGACGTGGTCATCTTCGGCCACAACTCCACATCATCGTCGAGATCACCATACACAAAATACTGTACAAAGCCGAGGGCGGCCATCTTGTACTCGGTAATATATGTCTTCACACTCCTCGGCCCCCCCTCCAGGAAGGACTCAACTTGAGCGTCCAGGATGGAGCTCCTCGGCGCATCATGAAGATTAAAACGGCCTGTGTGGCCGACGGAGGGAAACTCTGTGCCCCCCTCGCCCAGAGACACGAACACAAACTTCCCTTTCCACCCATGGATGGACGTCGGCAGGTCTGTGAAACTCCTCTTCTTGGGAAGTTGTTGAAGGGTGGCATACGACGCACAGTTCTGATGACTCCCACGGCCTATCTGATAGAAGTTCATAAACAGCGCAGTCGTCGGCCTGAAGTCCAATTCAGCACACCGCAGGATGAAGCCGACGATGAGGGAGTAGCTATTCGGCGTCAACAAGGCCGGAGGGAGCCCCACCATATCCAGGTACTCAGTGATAAAAGGATGAAGCGGAAACCTAAGCCCTTTAGCAAAGCTCATCGGGTACACTCCGAAGTAGCCCGGGGGGGTATTGAGGACATGGTCCGTCGGCCTGGGGGCCCTAACCCTGCCGTACGGCCCCACATACATTTGGGCGACCAAGTATTCCCCCGCATTACTCTGCGGCCTGATGACATAGATGTTCGTCAAATCAAGGTGAGAAAAGGCTGGCCCTCTCTTCGGCCTCCTAACCCTCCTCGGCGGTGCAACGCCCTTCACAGCAGACACAGGTCTAGGGCAGGGGATGGCAGCCGACGTGGATGCCCCATCAGCAGTTCGAGAGACCCCTGCGTCCTCACCACCAGACGATGACGCAGACCCCTCGTCCGCATGGTCCTCTTCGGCCGGCTCCCCGGTACGGAACGAGCTCAGATTCTCAATCTCCTCACAGAACTCCTCGAGAAGGTCATAATCAAGGGACTGGGCAGAGGGCTCGTCGTCATAAGGATAGTACTCCTCGTTGAGGTTTTTCATCTTAAACACTATCTCGAATATACTGCAGCCTACTTCAAGATCTAAGGATACTCAAGGGCCTAACACTAGATCACTAGCCTAGGAAGCAAAACATGCAAAGTACAGAGAGGATTTCGATGAACACTAACCTTGAACAAACGAAGAACACGAAGAACAAGCGTCAGAGTTTATCTCTCTAGAAATCCGGGCAGCACTTCGACAACACTCAGAAAGCAAATGAGTTTTCTCGTCGGAGGGGGAGGGGTATTTATAGAACCCCCCACCCAACGGTCACTACACGTGGCACCCTCCCAATGGCCACGTCAACGGCCACCAATGAGGGGCCGCCACGTCAACAACGGGCCAAGCAAAACATCAAGAGCCCACCAGCAAAACAGACTCTACGGCCTCTACGCTTGCCGGCTTCACAAGTGCCAGCAAGCGCCCGCACCGGCGTATTCACATACCAAATTCACAAGCGCCAACGATAGGGAGATGACAACGGCCAGGAACGTAATGAACGGCCACATGACCAAAGGAACAAAAACCCACAGTCGTCGGCTCCTAGTAACGGCCCTTGATGATAACTCTTTACAAGCGATCTGCGCACAAGGGTTCTCCCACAGGGTTACCTTGGCCAGAAAATCGCCATAAGGGTTGGATTCAGGGGCACTACGGAGAGGCCGCCTCGGCCTGGGACTCAGGCAACTCCTTCACCCCTCACCCTCTTCGGCCTGAAGAAGTGGGGGACTGGGGTACTACACCGGCCTCAACAAAACAAAAGAGAATGCAAACAAGGTAACCACAGAGCATGGCCACATCGGCCATGCGTCACACTGCACCTCGTCGACCGAAGGCACACAACGTCATCTGCAACGGCCAACGGGCCACCAAAGGCAAGAACGCTCATCGTCCTTCGCCATCACTTAATCACGAGGGGCTCTTCGGCCAGAAACATGAAAGCTAATCAACGACGGCCAAAAGGAGTGCGCAACCACCCTCATCGGCCACCCAAAGGAAAGGACGCCATCGTCCTCAGAGCAAGGAACAACCTCAACGGCCTCATCGGCCCAAACTTCAACCATCAATGCCCATGAAAAGGAAAGCGTGCCTTCAACGGCCACCATCGAAGCGGGAGACTCATCGTCCTCGAATGAACACACCAAAGAGGAAACAACGCCGACGCCGCAACGGCTAACGACCCGGGGATGCCCGCATCGGCCAAAAGCGCTAAAACACGAGAATCTACTCTCCTTCACTTCGTCTACGTCTCAGCTTAGAGAGTGGGGGACTCCTGATGGAGTATATGGGTCTGAGCCCCTGGACCCACATACTCGGAAGAACAGAAAGCACAAGACACAGAGTGGCGCCCTCGTCGGCCAAGACGCCCCCGTCGGCCGAGAAGGTGCCAACTCAGATTATGGTCCTGAAGCCAAGGAACCCGGGTGCCCTCGTCGGCCGCGCCCTCGTCGGCCACGCCCTCGTCGGCCACGAAGACCTCACAGAACCGTATTTTATACTTATTCATTTGTACAACCCATTAGTGGCTTTGTATTCGGCCCAGTAGCGGTCCAGTTGTATATGGGCCTCCCAAGCCCAAGGCTGGGGAGCCCAGCCCGTATTTTCCCTATAAATACTCCCCTTGGGAGTAGTTGTAGGGGTTCAGAATTCATTAGTATCAAGCAAATATACTACTTCTCTCTCTAGCTCTCACTTCTTTCTAGAGATATACTCTATCAATAACAATAATCTAAAATCATGATATGATTGAGAGAAAATTAAGAATATTTTATATCATTTATGATTTTATATGTGGCAATGATGTGGCACAAAAAACTGTTTATTTGAATATGATCAATATAATGGAGTTGCTTTATACGTTACAACCTTACATTAATACCTTCCTACCGAGAAAAAAAAAACAAATAAAAAAGAAAAAAGTAATACCTTCCCGCCTATTGATGCTCTAATAATTTATTGAATACTAAAAATCCCGACTAAAAATACCTTACATTAATACCTTGATCCCGCTTATTGATGCTCCAACAATATGCATTAGGAAAATTTGCATTAGGAAACTTTTTCTCAATGAATACAACAACAACGCCTCTAAGTCTTAGTACTAAAAGATTTTGGGGTCGGCTAACATGAATCAATACATTATATCGGAACCAATTATTTTTCATATCTCGATTCATGTTATATGATCTGACCAGAGCCGGTCCTGAAGAAATGAAGGCCATGTGCAACAAAAATAATTGGGTCTTCTTTTCAAAGTTTCAACACAAGTTAAAAAAACCGAACCGAAACCGCACCGACTCAAACGGGACCCGAAAGTCGGGACTCGAACATAAATCGGTTTAATGAACGTTTTTGAGTTATAAAATCGGTTCAAACCGAACCGAATCGATTTTTATTAAGATGTATTTTTAATTGTTTATTTTGTAGAACAAATAGGTAATATAATGCTTGTACGTCCTTATTTCAACAATTAGTTGATTTGGTCCAGTAGGTGATGTTTAGAAATCAGTGTGCATGCTTTTATTTTCACTTGGGTTCGAATCCCGCATGCCTCACTTCTTTTCTTTTTTGTTTCTAAAGCGTAAGATTCCCACACCGGTGGAAGCGGAGGATTTACTACTCCTTCGTTCCTATATATACGATCCTCCTTTGTAGATGAGGAATACGCGAAGTGGCGAACCAGGCCTGCTTCAAAGCCTTTCCCTAGTCCAATTTTTTGTAATTCATTTGGTTTTATATCAAAACCGAACCAAAACCATCTCTAACTAATACTCCATCCGTCCCGAATTGAATTGCAAACTTTGACTGACACAAGGATTAAGGTAGAACAATAAGTGATGCTTGCTTTTTACACTTTTACCCATCTTCCTAAAAATAGATGTCTTTAAGTTAATGGAAAAAATGTAAAAGTAAGGGTAAATTTGTCACTTTATTCTTATCTACATTCCTAAAATAGAAAGTGGAAAACCATTTTGGGACAATCAAAATAGGAAATTTTGCAAATCAAATTGGGACGGAGGGAGTACTAGTATACTACTACAAAAAAAATTGGGCCCTTCCAATTTTTTGGGCACTGTGCGGTTGGACACCTTGCACACCGCTAGGGCCGGCCCTGGATGTGACTAAGTGATACTATTGACCGTCATGCGCCTACCACAACACCTTCCTTTATCCTGACTTGGGATAGGAATCACACCAAAAATGGTCTCATGGTAGAGTTTTTTTCTTAATAAATATACGTGTAAATATTTAACTAGACAACACAAAAAAATATGCATTACAAAACTTTTTCTTATTGAAATTATTCATTTATATACCCAACCTTATTTCCTTATATAAGCTATTGTAAATTGGCATTTCCAATATATAAATAACCGGTCATTGTAAAAAAGAACTGAGTACAAAATTATATTGTAATAGAATGTCAATAGTTTTTCTCCACAATTCCTATCAACTCAGTGAATCTCAATTCTCAACAAACTTCAACCCGAGTGTATCAAATGGAGACTCTGTGTACGTGTGATATACTTTGATAAGTTATAGAATACCAAAAGTCAAACATTGCATTCAAGATATGAGTGAATGAGTTTTATTGAGTAACATGTGCACGATGTCTAAGTGATACATTTGAAAAAATTAACAATAAACTTTAACTATGTAAAGTTTATAATTAGGCGACCATATAAATAATAATTCCAAATCTAATAGTAGACTGAGATTTTTTTAAAATATTACTCAAATTAAATCCGTGAACAAAAATGTGACTTAAGTTATTATATGTAACACCATGATCATTATTTCTAATAAAAATGGTCATAATCAATACACTCTTTCATAAGTTTCGTTTAAAGTTATTTATTACTTTAATTAAAAATTACATTTTTTGGTTAAAATTAAATAAGAAATGTTGTCGAGGTTTGAGGAGGAGGGAGTATTCTTTATCAATTTGAAAAAAGTGAAAACCAACGTATACTATGTCGTGCTTTCAACGTTATACTTTGAAATGCTTAATACAGTTCTAATCAAAATCACATATTGAAATCACTACTTTCAGTTTTCTTAAACAAAAATAAAACAAACACTCAAAAGTAAAACAAATAAAACAATAAATACTTTTTGTTTTGGGGTGATTTGAGTTTGCACCCCATTTTATTGTCTAAATTGGACTTTGCACCCTGTTTTTAAAAATCTTTATTTTTGCACCCAAGCCCATATGAAAAGACAAAAAATGTCCCTCCATTAACAATTCTGTTGGCCTTCAACATATTCATGATCGATGACATTTTTGTCTTTTCATATAGGGTTGGGGTGCAAAAATAAAGATTTTAAAAACAGGGTGTAAAGTCCAATTTGGGCAATAAAATGAGGTGCAAACTCAAATTACCCATTTTGGTTTTTATGAAAAACACTTAATATTGTCATTCACTTATTGTTATATTTTTCATGTATACAAAAATTACTTATAAATTGTCATTATTTGTGTTCGTCTATGTTGTAGTTATACTACTATCAGAACTATTATTATTACAGATGTACATGCATTTTGCCTAAAGTATAGTATTAGTAGCACTATTGCATCAAGGTCACTTTCACCCTTCAATATTGATAAAATGTCCAATAGTATGTATCCCACTACGTGAGATATCAAACGATTTTCACCGCCACACCTCATTTTACGAGATTAAAAACATATTATCAAATACGAAGTATATCACATGATTACATGTTCTATTTTACACAATTTGAAGGGAGTGCTTTGTAAAAAAAGACATCGATATGTGAACAATGAGATGGTACGGTCTTGAATGTCAACACTTAACGTCTAACGATGGTCTAAACATGGTGAAGCTTGGTGTTTGAAAGTCTCTCTTGAGAGGTATGATATAAATCTGTTGTTATTTGATGTCATTAATATTTTGTGATTGCATAATTCAAATAATTGATGTCACTTCTTATAATGCTATGAATACATAATCTTCATTGTGCATTTGCATGTTCATTCATTCCCTATATAAACTAAATTATTCACCAACTCCACACGTATATCCACTTCATCCAAGCCGATGTTCTAGCAACAATACTTTGAGTAATGTTGGTTAAATTTCACAACATCTTTCTAATGACATGTAATGTGTTATTAACATTTCATCTTTATTTTGATTGTCAAACAATCTATTAGGAGTATGTAGTTTATATTTAAAGAAATTTTCAAAACTTATGTTACTTTTTGTGCACTTGCAACTACATATACGATTGTTTTATCCTATAAAGCTTATTCCCGAGAATCAATGAAGGAGTCAGGTCAACGATACTATCATGTTGTTTCATTCTCAATTAGAGCTCATTCTACATTTTCATTTTCTTACAAACTACCATTATGTATAGAGTTTACAATTCATAAAACCCTATTAACCTTTTTATTTAAAAAAACTACACATTACATATGTATCGTCACAATAAAAGATAATTTTAAACAAGTTATTATCATGCTCTAGATGTATTTGGTGCATCGCACGGGTACTTCGTCTAGTAATAATAAAAAAGAAGATGAAGCGATTAGAAGATGAAAGAGCCCAACTAGTTTTATGTACTGAACGCGGATTTTCTTGCATATCAATTGTCTAAGAATATAATAACTTTTCATTTTCGAAGGACGACTTCGATGAATCAAACAATGAACAAATGATAAAGTTGTTATGAGGAAGAAGTGAAAGTGTTGTTAATTTTCATATGGTCAAACACAGGGAATTTGAAATACACTAGTCAGGACACACTAATCCAAAAAGACGCCTATTAAGAAAAGTGACGTTTTTTCTTTCAAAATGTTTTTGTCTTAATTAAGAGGGTGGCAACAACACATGTATGAAGTATAATTTCACATTCGGCGGCATTTTTTTATTGCTTAAGCGGTGAGTTAAAAACAATTTAGAATGTTTGTAATTGGACTGTAATTTTCTGAACTGATCTGTAATCGGTCCAATTAAATACTCCCTTCGGTCCTAAATAAACTTCATACTTTGACTTCACACAAATTAAGGAAATAAATTTGACTTTACTGTAGAGTAAACTGTTGTGACACTGTTTGACACTGTTTGACACTGTTGGACACTGTTTTACACTGTTTTGCACTGTTTTGATGTAGATAATTTGCCAAATAAGGAAGGGAGAAGAAGTGTGAAGTATTTTGGACCTACTCAAAATGGAAAGTGTGAAGTTTATTTAGGACCGGAGGGAGTATATCTTTATTACTACATTATTTTGGATCAATTTAGTTTTTAAAATAAATAAAATAAAGAAGTAATATATAAATATCTATTTTAATTTATTCTATTTAAATTTTCGGGATGTTAAACTCTACCCCCTTAAAAGATGTTTCGTCCTCGAAACATAAACTAGTTAGTAACAAAGTTGTTTAAATGAATATGAAAGTATGATATAATGCATGCCATTCAAATGAAGTTCCTCATTTGAGAAATGAAGTTCCCTTTTTAAGTTAACAATGCTAAATCATGTTTGTTGTGTTTAAGTCCCGGTAGATCTGAAGGCCCAACACAAACCTTCGAATTATAGGGGTGATTAATCAAAGAAAGTGTTTAGGAAGAACTAATAGCTAATAAGATCACTCAATAGCTCGAATCGTATTATCGTAATAGTGATTACAGAGAAATGGCCGAACGGTAGTTACGGTCCACTGTCTAATACAAGAGTTAGAGTAAGCATAATGCTTGTGAGTAAACAAATGCTAACCCCTTACAATGTAGGTGAGGTTGATGACGTGGCGAACCCCCAATGGCTAATCCCCTTGCCACTTGTAGCTCCCATGCCTGCACTTAAAGTGCCCATGCTCTTGCATTAAATGCGCCCCTGCCACTTGTATAACACTCTTGATCGGTGCTTCAGGCTAGCATGGCCAGCATCCAAGGATGATATCTCCTACCTTCAAAGTATGGTGTCCCACCCATTCGGCAACCACCGAACGGGTATTGCCCCATGGATGAGTGCCCGTTAAGTACCCCAATATCATGTTTGGTATTCTTTGGGCTCTGTTGTTTTTCTTTGGGCCTTAGGGGTATATTGGGCCGGTCTATTGGGTTGGACCCTAATATCCCAACACAAGTCCCTCACTTCCGATGTTCCGAGTGTGTTCGAGACATAAGGAAGTAAAAATATCATCCCCCATCGTTCGCTATTACCCGTTCGGTGTGTGATGGTTGAGTCCGCTGGTTCCCGAAGCAACGACTTGACGATTCTTTGCGGCTGTTGTTTGGGTTCCCTAGACACAATGTCATGATTACCTGATGTTCCATATCTGCTTGACACGTGTCTCTACGTACTCTCCCCGCTAGGTGTCCTTCTCTGATCGGATATTGAATCGGTGCTTTAAGCCTATAAATAAGGCATTGGGCCTCTGGTTCTGGGTTTTTGAATTTTTGCTCCCTCGCCCAACTGCTCTACCTTCTCTCTAAGAACCATAATCTCAATCTTGTTCAGGTAATTTTGAATCTCCCTTCTTCCTTCTTTCTTCCTTTCCTGTTCGGTCACAATGTCTGAGAGCCCTAGCCCTTCTGACTCTTCTGGTTCGGACCCTACTATTACTGAGCCGGTTCGGGGAGATATGAAGGGCACCAGTGCTGCTGCAGAAAATGCGGCTGGTGACCCTTCTTTTGGCAGCGATTCTAACGACGCCAAGTCCGACGATGCTGCAGACAATGCGGTTGGTGATCCTTCCTCTGCCAGTGATTCCGATGATGCTAAATTCGGCAGCGACATGGAAATTGTGAGGGTTGCCCCCCTAAAGACACTCTCCACCACAGGAGATGGAGATAAAAACTCTCCCCCAAGCTCAGGGCCCAAATCCCTATCCTAATCCCAGACCCGGTCGATTTCCGTCTCCATGTCGGGCTTCATCCATTGCGCCACCGTCCCAGAATGGTGGTGGTGCATTATGACTCCGTCAAGGCCGGGCTGAGATTCCCGTTGCATCCCTCCTATGTATCATTCTTCAACCACTATGAAGTGGTCTCGGCCCAAATAATGCTGAATTCCTACCAGATGATGGCCAGTTTTATCTGTCGGTGCGTTGACGTCAATGTGGCGCCCGACCTGGACCTCTTCCATCATTTCTTTAAGGTTGCCCCCCAACAGACCCACAGATTCTTAGCAGTGAGCGCCCGACGGGCCGAATCCCATTCACAAGGGACCTCACTATACGGACCTGAGCTTGAAAAGTATCCACCGTTCTTCATTTTTGACAACCTGGTCACGATAGTCTACCTCAACCACGAAGGGAAGAAGCGCTTAATGAGAATGGATGAGATTGCCAAATATTGTGATGGGACACTGAAGATCATAATAGACAAATTGCTTCCGCGAAAATATGATATTGAACGAAGACTTGTTGATGCTTCCAAATCAAGAGAGCCCATATTCCACTTTTGCACACTATAGTGAAATATGGGCTCCCTTGAATATGACCTTTTGCACAAAGCTTGGGATCATATGAATTTCTCTGGATAATCTGCAAAAGGTTATAGTCATTTGTAACCCTTTCAGTTTCATTCCTCTTTACCAATTTTTCGTTCCCTGGAGCAATTTCATCACTGCCTGCATTCTCAGCCGATACTTTAGAAGATTCAACATGTTTAGAAGCCTCTGCCACAACTTTGTGATTGTTAGTATTTTGCTTTAACTCAGAGTCATCACACGTCTGGGTTTCCACCAGCACCACTCCTTTGGAAGTAGAAGGCTCCAAGGGCTCTGTTTGCTTTGGAGAAGACAAACAAATAACCTCAGACACCTTTGTTTTCTCTTTATCAATAGAAATCCCTTTCTCCTTAGTTCCGTTTGTAATAAAAGACTTTGATTGAATAATTTCATGTACTTGACCTTTAGGCTTAGCAACCCATTTATCAGAAGCAACACTAGTTATCTGATTACTAATCACACACTTCTTAGGCCAGGTGGAATCCTTATGCCCTAAATGCATGCAATAATTGCAATAAAAGGTCGATTTTCATAAACCACCTATTGAGAGAAGCCATGTGATCCACCATTGGATCCAAATTTTATTAGGTAACTCCTTAGAGACATCAGCCTCAACACATATAACAAAAGGAAAATTTATAAAATAATTTTTTTCATTTGGATTTACTTTTATAGATGATATATTATCCCATTCCTAGCTCGTTTTCTCCTTCTAGGTTCATCTAGATCATTTGATTCAAAACCAGTATGACTAGAATTACTAGATTCTACCCCCACATTTGTCATATTTTCCACTTGATCAGAAATTGAATTAAATGTGATTTCTTGATTTTTAAAAGAAGTATTTTGGGGCACACCCGTTTTCATCGGCAAAACATCTTCAAAGAAAGTAGCATCACGAAGTTCTACAATAGTATTGACATCTATGCTAGAAATTTCAGATTTAATAACCAAAAATCTCAATGCATAAGAATGTTCAACATAACCAATAAAAATAGCATCAACAATTTTAGGCCTAAGTTTCTTTCTTTTGTGTTCAGATACTCATACTTTTGCAAGATAGCCTCACACTTTAAAATATTTCAAACTTGGTTTTCTGCCTGTCAATAGTTCATATGGACACTTATCTTTATGTTTCATGAGAATCCTATTCAGAATATGGCAGACCGTATTCAAGGCTTCCCCCCACATAAACTTAGGTAATCCACAATTCTCTAATAAACTGTTAATCATCATATCTTTAAAACTTAGGTACTCCATTTGATTGTGGTGAATAAGGAGGTGTTTCTTCATGTACTTGATAAACACAATAATTACTTATGTTTTACATAGGTAATTATATTTATCTGTACAAAAATATATAGCGAAAATAGGTAAATATTCTAAAGTGTGCAAAAATATGGAATATGACTAAGAGCAACAACTACGGGGTAAAAAGTCAAAAGGGATTGAAAATCGGCACTTCCGGATAAATCGCAGACATCAAATTGAGAAGAAGAAGTAAGTAAACATTTTGGCACATTGACCGGCGCCGGTCCCCTGATAACCGGCGCCGGTTGGATCTTAATTTCAAAAAAAAAAATATTCATGACCGGCGCCGGTCAGGCCAGAACCGGCGCCGGTTTGGTCGATTTGCTGCTAAAACACAGCGACGTGCAAGCTTATTCTTGATGAGAAAACTCCATCTTCCTCATTGTTGACCAAATACTGCCTCCATACTTGATTGTTGGGCTCGAATAGACTAAAAGATGTCATTCTTTAGCCTATATAAAACCCTTAATTCATCAACCAAAGGCATTCCATTCCATAGATTAATTCTTAGCTTTTATATTTTTGTTCTTGATATTTTCTTCAAGTTCTTGAGGAGGGAAGTTCATCCTCTGAAATCATTGGTGTTTAGGTATTATTTCCTTTGTAATTTCATGTTCCATTACATTTATTATTTTATTGCGATTAATATGAGCATTACAGGCTAATTTCTTAGCTAAGGCTAGGGATGAACTTCTACGCCCACTAGGTATTTGATAAAAGTTCTAAACCAATAAATTGTGATTTATCCTTTATATATTGATTGTTTATGACTATGGTGTACAACATAGAAATATGTTAAATTTAGTTTATACTTGCAATTAACGTTGAAGTCTAAACTATGAACATTAAAGGATAAACATATATAGTGCCAAGAATAGAAATATATCCGGTCTTATATGATACATGTGTGATGTCTTGATATTCAACGGGGTATTCGGTAGATGAATGTAAGCCGTAACGGGACTTACACGTAACGAAAACCACGCTCTCGTTGCCTTAACCGGAGTTGAGAATATATTAGCGACATCGTATTTATAATTATTGTTAAAGAACTAATATTCAACCCTATTAAAGCATTTAAGTGATTCCCGAAGCCTTAGTTGTTGTTATTATTCATCTTAAACTAAAAATTAGTTAACAATTATCTTCTTGAACAAAAAGTGAAAAACCAAAAATATAAAACACAAATCAAAATCCATGCACTTTACTCATTTCTTCATTTAAAGCTATCTACTCTCAGACTTGAATTAAACAACGTTTCCTTTATTACTATATCGGCACTTGTACGCTTGCAAGTTTATCCCGGTCAAGTTTTTGGCGCCGTTGCCGGGGAAACGGTCATGTTTAATAAAGTCCAAAGAAAAAGAAAAAACAACAATCGCTTAAAAATCCTGAATTTATTATACTCTTCACAACTTCACTTGATTTTGAAAAAGTTTATTTTTGTGTGTAGATATTCCTTTGTGTTTGAATGCACTTGAGAAGTCAAGGTTCTAAATCTCTTGAACCACTTGATCTTGAAATAGAAAAAACTTGCAAACACATCCGGAAGGAGCAAAAAGCCACAAAGATGATGCCCACACTAAATGAGAGGAAGAGACCCGTGGTGGCCGCCACGCCATCTTGCATCACCTTGAGCGAGGAAGCAAGGGACTATGAACTAAGGCAAATCTATTTCAACACTATGCCTCAGTTTCATGGTTCACTAGGGGGAAATCCACTCAACTTCATCACCGAATTCTATGGATTCATTCAAGGAATCCCTAGAAATGGTTTGGCGGAGGATCAACTCAAACTCAAATGCTTCCCCTATACTCTCAAAGGGGTGTCAAGAGGATGGTTCCTAGAGCAAGCTCTGGCAAGCTACATAATATGGGAAGGTATTTACAATGCCTTCATGTCTAAATACTACACACCCACTATGACTCAAGAGCTTAGGCAACACATTTTGAATTTCAAACAACAAAATGGTGAGCTCTTTCAAGACGCATGGCAGTGTTTCAAATCATTTCTAAGGGAATGCCCACACCATCGCATTCCCCTTGATCTTCAAATTGACACGTTCTACAATCGTTTGAATGCACCTTGTCAAGCTATTGTAGACAACCGATCCGAGGGCTACATTGGAAACAAGAATGAAATCGAGGCACTTCGAATCATTAAATCCATTGCCTCGAATCCTCAAGTTCAAGGAGGCGATTACAAGGTTGTCGGGATATATCACCACCGAGATCAACAAAAGACTTGAACAAATGGAGTCAAAAATTGAGCAGAAATTCCAAACGGCCCTTCAAGCCGTATTGGGAGGTGTCAAGCAAATAGCTAATGTGGAGAGCATTAAAGCCTGAAAGGTGATTTATCTCAACATGTTGAAGAGGTAAATTTCATGAACTCTTATGGGAACCGGAGAAACAATAATCCTTCTAATCAACAAAGGTGGAATCAGAGGAGCAATTGGAAGCCACAACCCTAATCCGAAGCACCTTATTTTGGGCAACTTAAGGAGACTACTATGGAGGATATGATGCGATTCATATCCAAGAGCATGGCAAGCATGAAGGCTCAAAATGAAGAGAACCATATTAGAGTTGAGGCATCCATTGGGAATCTCCACTCTCAATTGACCAAGTTGGATCTTCGCTTTGAAGATCAAAATATGAAACTCAACCAACGCATCGACACCATCGAGCAATATACCAAGGCTTCCATCCGAAATCTTGAAGTTCAAATGGGGCAACTCGCCCAAAAGTGAGTTCTAGAGAGCAAGGTAAATTCCCTACAACCACGGAAATCAACCCTAGGGAGAGCGTCATGGCCATTACCACAAGAAGTGGGAGGCAAACGGAGGACCCCAAGATGTCGGAGAGGAGAAGTACACTGGAGGGGAAAGAGGAGGGTACACATACACCGTTACCACCTATTATGGCTTAATATGTTCCTCCAACTCCCTATCAACAAAAAATTGAATAAGAAAGGGAATGATAAGAAATACAACAAATTTCTTGACATTTTCAAGAAATTGAGCATCAACATACCTTTTGCGGAAGCAATTGCAGAGATTCCATCATATGCAAAATGTCGTAAAGGTATTATCTCCAATAAAAAAAGGTTAGAAGAATTCGCAACAGTGGCACTAACGGAGGAATGTAGTGCCATTATTCAAAACAAACTTCCTCCAAAATTAAAAGACCCCGGAAACTTCACTATTCCATGCTCTATTGAAAAAATCGGGGAGGTAAGGTCCTTTTGTGACCTTGGTGCTAGCATAAATCTTATACCCTACTCCCTATTTAAAAAGCTAAGTGTGGGGGAACTCCAACCAACAACGGTCGCCTTACAATTAGCCGATAGAACCATCCACTATCCAATAGGCATTATGGAGGATGTTCTTGTCAAAGTTGGAAAATTCTACTTCCCGGTAGAATTTCTTGTTTTGGACATAGAAGAGATGGAAATCCCCGTCATCCTCAGAAGATTATTTTTGGCCACTTCCGCAGTGGTCATTGATGTACAGGCAGGCACGGTCAAGCTAAGAGTTGGGGACGATGATGAGACATTCCATGTATGGAAAACACAATCTACTCAAACTAAAATCATGGATGCCAACACTCACAAAAACATAAATGTCATGAAAGCACAACTATTCGGACCTGACGATCCTCCAGCACACCCTGGGAGCAAAAAGAATGAACCAACAACTTCATGGCCTCCGCACAAGCTTGACCAAAAGGTAACATTGGTCAAACGTTTTCAGAAGCCAAATCACACGTAAGAGGTACGTTGCGTCCGACCTATGACGTTAAACTGAGCGCTAATTGGGAGGCAACCAACAAAAAAATCAATTATAAATAAATATGATTGGTCATATACATATTCATTTTTATTTATAATTGAACTAAAATCAATTATAAACAAATGTGTTTATTTACATAAACATTCACATTTATTTATAATTGAAACAAAAAAATAATAATTTTTCCAGCGTCGTACGTTTACAGAGAGTCCAGGGTGTTGGCGTTCACGGGTAACCGGTGCCGGACACACCCCAACCAACGCCGGTCGGTCCGATTAAAACAGCACCCAGGTCGCACACTAGACCTTATTTTCGAACCTCTCCCCAAATTCTTGAGAGCTTAACGCCGGAAAACACCCCAAGCACCCCAAATCCGCTTACTAATACCGGAAAACACTCCCCCAAGGCCTACACAACATCACACGACCCCCTCCAAGTTCTAAATCAAGAAGAAATCATCAATTCAAGGTATTTTGGCTTTAATCCCAAATTTCTCCAATTTTTGAAATCTTTTCTTTCTTTCAACTTTTGGCAAAATAGATGTTTATAACTGATGAATATTGATTCCTTGTGCTCATATGATGTATATAAACATGATTCTTATCATAAGTTTGAGATTAAAGTTCAAAATTAGGGGAAGTTCTTGAATTTTTTTCTAATAACCCTAATTTCGAATTTTTTGTTCATTGATGAATTGTCTATATAATTGATGTTTAGAAGGATATTGAGATGATTTATTGTTGATATATAGTCTTCTAAACATAATTGTTGCAAGAAGTTTGTGTGTGAACACGAAATTTGGGGAAATTGTTGAATTTTTGGATTTAAAATTTAAAAATACCTTGAGTTGATGAATATATGTCGTGTTGCGCATGTGTTGAACTAATTATGAAGGTCAATGCCTCTCAAAAGAAAGAATGGTGCTAGTTCTTCTTCTTCTTCTTCCGTACCTGATAAGTCCGTATTTTTACACGCATTTGATGCGTGTTGAGATCGACTTTGGATAGTTTTCCTAGCTTAAAGGTGTCATAAGTCTCAATTTTAGCTCAAGTTATGTTTACCGGGCGTTGGTTCGAGTTTTGTGTTGTTTGGAGTCAAAATCAGAAATTTAGAATCCGACACCGGCGCTCGAGGAGCAAACGGGATGATTCGAGAAGCATTCGAGAGTGAATTGAGAGATTTGGAGGTCATCGGGAGGTTCACAATGAAGATTTGATGACAAAAGAACTCTAGGATTGGTTACGAGAATAAATGAAGACGAATAGAGCTTGAAAACGAAGTTCAGGATGACCGTCTGTCAATCGTTCAAGCATATCTATTCGTAGAAGCATCCAAAGGATATGAATCAAGTTGCATATGAAAGCCAACTTCAAGGGCTATAAATTATATGAAAACACCATTGCACGAATCTGAGTGGAAGAAGGTAAAAACAGACGATGAAGTCAGATGATCCCTGTTACGATTTCAGAATGAGACCTTCCACCATTTTATTCATATCTCTTGATTGGATGATTCAAATCCAATTCGGCAAGTTGTGTTGGATAAAGAACTTCATTATCTACAATTTTGTGAAGGAAGTTTTGTCAAATACGGACCAGAGAAGCCGGAAAACTCACTGGCAGCCACGCGCGCGTGCGTCCAACGATTTTATGCGTGTGTCTGTCGGACGCACGGATCCCACGCACGCGTGCGTGGGCGCCGTGCGTGCCCCGTTTCAGTCCTAATCCAACCCGAGTTGCTTTGTTTCCTTTAAATAATACCTCCCTAACCCTATTTTATGGGGATGGAACTTAGAGAGCAGCTTAAGGACGAATTTTGAGAGCTTTTCAGCCTTGTTTTTCAATTCTTGGAGATTCTTTGTAAGTTCCTACTTTTTAATTAATGACAATTATTTCTATTCTTTCCAATTCTATTGATTCTTCAATTATGAGTCGGGAGTAGTTTTAATTAGGTATTTGGGATTGATGAAGGGGTTAATCATGATGTATGGCTAGATTCTTGATGGTTTAATTGCATGAATGTCGTTTAATTTGTGTTTGAACAATTGAACCGCTATCTTTTGTAACCCGGAACCGTAACTAGAATTACAATTGCTTTTAGAATAAATTAAGAGAAATCTAATTTATTCTAGGACACATTCACACACACTTAATCGTTCGCTAAGAGATTAGTAGCGATTAAGGGGTCGTAAACTCGCTTGATTTGGCAATAATATAGGATCATGTCGCATGAGAGATCATCCTGGTCCCCTAAATTATTGTACTCTACGCCGCGAGTGCGGTAAGAACTTAGTAATGATTAGCTAGGCTCAATTAAATTAATTTCATGTAATTAAGCTTGATCTGTCATAAATCTGATTACCCCAGAATCAATCCATGTTTCCTATCGTCATTAATTAGAAAGGACCCGCTAGTTTAATTTCTTTATTCGCAATATAATTTTCCAATCAATCAAATCTCGCACAATTTATTTTATTTTATTTCTTTTCAATCGCTGAATTTAATTAATTCTTAATTCCCTTTTACCGTCCTTATGGAGACGATACTCGTACTTTCACCACTATTCTATGATCTATTTTAAGTGCGAGAAAACTCACATCAATTTTTAGCGACATTGCCGGGGACGGTGTCGGTTTTAAGGATTAATTGATTTCAGCGAGATTTTTTTTAGTTAGTTTTTTTTTAGTTTTTCGTAGGATTTTTCTTTGCTAACCTTTCAGGTATTTTCAAAGAGGCATGAGATGAACCAATTCATCTCAATTCCTAGAGGAACACCATTCCCTCAAACCTCCACGGAATATTCACCATATATGCCATACCCTCATCAATATTATTCTTCCACACCACAAAATTGGCAGTCCTCTTATTCTTACCCTCTTCCAAATACGCAACGGTCCCAATCTCAATCCCCTCATCATTATGCTTATTCACAATATCCTAGGGCACAATCAGGCTCCATTCTTGAATATCTTATTCAAACTAAAAGTCCTGAGGAATTGGTTGATTGCTTTTCTAAAAATAGCATTTGTTCCTTCTGTGGAGGAGGTCGCCATTTATGTCTTTGCCCCATTCCTCCAAATGACCGTCCTTACTAGGTAACTGCATACCCCACTTCGTCCTCCCCATAAATTAGGAGCACAAATGTTCGAGTCGTTCCCACATCCTTGCCAAATAATGAGCCCCAGGATCAATAAGAGGAGGCAGATTTAGAGAGGCTTTCTAACTTGGAGGAGAAGCTCATACAATTCATGTAGATCACTTCAGCCATAATGCAGAATTTAAGTAACCAAATGAGTCAGCTGGCAGAAGCCCTATCTGAGGAGTTCGAGAGATCCCATCCTAGCGACACATAAGCCCAACCTGAGGAGACCAATAGGGATGATCATGTCATTGAGTCAGACTGCAAAGGTGGGAATATGATGTATTACACAGTTCCTGATACTATTGAAGATCCACCTATGTATGAAGATGAACAAGAAGATAGTAGTGTCGAGATGTTTTTCCAAGAATATAGGAAAAAGTTTCAAACGGTACAAGCTGTAACTGATGAAGTCACAAATCACTGTGATCTTCATACGGAAACTTCCGAGCCGTTTGATTTACCATTAGTCTCAACACCTGATGAGGGCATGAAGCAGATAAGTCATAATGATGGTGCTACTGAGGTAGGTTTGGGTATTGAAGATGAGTTGGGAAATGATGATCACACGTTCAAAGAGAGTGGGGCGAGGTAGATGATGTTCATAATGAAGAAGTCCCACTCCACAAGCAAGATTACCCCTCTTGTACACATGCACCAATCCGCTCTTACGTTGTTTCAGATTTGGATTTCTTTGATTCACTCCTTGATGATAATATTCCTTTTTGTGTGGACAGTGATAACATCATACGAGAAGATATTAATGAGAGTGGTGACGATAAGAGTTGGGATGCCTTCATGAAGAGTGATATTGAGTCAAAAATAGGTGCTCTGAATTTCCACGGTAAATTTGAGCAAGGAAAGGATGTGTTTGTGATGCATTTGGAACCAAAGGATGTGAGGGGCATTCTACCCTTGTTTGCTGATGATGTTCATGAAGACCACATGATTCCTACATGGTTCCAAGAGTTTAAGAATTTGCACCACCTAATGACATTTGTTGAGGGAAAGCTAGATAAGTTGATGATTAAGGCCCCGCTGCAGTCTTTGTTATTTGAGAGCATATGAGGTATCGTCAGGCAAACGACATTAAAAATAGCGCTTCTTGGGAGGCAACCCAAGTTTAATTCTGCACTTTTGTCTTTGTTTGTTTACTTTCAAGAAAACCCCCGAAAAAAAAGAAAAAAAATCCGGGGTGTTTTCTGTTTTTGTTTGTGTGTTTTGTTTTGCAGCTCAGGGTCTTGCTTTGGGGATGATGTGTTGAGGATCACTTGACTCAATTTAGTTCTGCACCGACCAACGCCTTAGGGAAGTTTCTGCGACTCTTATAATTGCCTATTTGTAATGTTGAGATTGAGCACGCGTGAATCTTTCCTCTTTACCCCTTGTGCATAGTGCATGTTTGACCATCGAGGGCGATGCCAAAGTTTAAGTGTGGGGGAGTGAATTCGGCATTCGGGCAGTAGTTGTCACATGGGATTACTAGAGTTAGCATGCGTACGTAGGTGTTAGTTGTATATTCATAGGAAAGTCATGTCAAAATTTTTGAAATTTTTTCCTTCAATTGTGTCTTTGTGAGATGTCTAGCATGTTGACTATGATTTTAGAACATCTTTGAAGTGTCTAGGCTTAAATTGCTTGCACTATAACCTAGTTTTTGAGAGGATGAAAGCATTAGTCACCCATTGAATCATTTCACAAATCATCCACCCGACCTGAATAAGTCCTTTAGGAGAAGCCACTTTGAGTCTGACCATTTTGTTCTTTACCCAATTAATTGAGCTCCATAGCCAAATGGCCTGGTTCCTTACCCGTGAATAAGTGACGAAGTCTTGCTGTTTAGGGAACTAGGGGATTAATTTACTAAGTTTAGGGAATTTGTGTAGGAGCCAATTTTGGCACTATTCCTATGCCCCAAGTGGGGTTAGAGCAGTCATTTTTTAGGAATTTGATATTTTCGAGAATTGCATTGTAGGCATGGATTCACCTTGATTAATTGAACTTTAATTGCTAATTTTCATGGGTGAGGTCGAGATTAGAATGTGGTAATGTCTAGTGAAAATCTGAAAATTGAAAAAAATAATTAAATGAACTAGACCTCTTACCTTGCGAAAAAGAAATTGGGAGACCCGGTCAAAAAGCGTAAGTGTTCTACACAATAAGATGAGACTTGGGGATCTTTCGAAAGAAATGACGTTCTCGTGCCAACATGCCAAGGAAAGCTAAATTTTTGTAATTGAACTTGGAGGCTATTGCAAAATTAGCATTAGTCTTTCGCGTACTTCAAGTATACGTCAAAGAACCAATGTGCCACGGCGGTTTAGCTTAGTTGTACACCATGTCTACTCTATGCATATGTTTAGATGATTGTTCCTAAATTGTGGCCTACTGAATTCCTTGATCCAAAGAATAACCCTGAAATTCCTGAATGCATTAAGTCCTTGTCAGGTTGTTCCAAACCTCTCAAAGAAAGGGACTTTTATTCTTTCCCATCCACCATTCACCACCGCATTCACAAGTCCTTCCGATCAGTAGCTAGTTCATTAGTGGTTGCTGCCATTACTTTAAGTATGCCGTGAATAAATTTATCATTTGAGTTAGCCAGAGTACAAAGATGTAGTTTAGGAAAGAATTTTCTTGGTTTAGCTTTTCTGTTCTGTGAATATCCCTTTAACTACGTGTGCATGCTAATTGTCTTAATTCTGTGTGGTGATTATCGTAAGTCCTGTTGTTCAGTTTGCTTGAGGACAAGCAGAGGCTTAAGTGTGGGAGAATTTGATAAGTCCGTATTTTGACACGCATTTGATGCGTGTTGAGATCGACTTTTGATAGTTTTCCTAGCTTAAAGGTATCATAAGTCTCAATTTTAGCTCAAGTTATGTTTACCGGGCGTTGGTTCGAGTTTTGTGTTGTTTGGAGTCAAAATCAGGAATTTAGAGTCCGGCACCGACACTTGAGGAGAAAACGGGATGATTCGAGAAGCATTTGAGAGGCAATTGAGAGCTTTGGAGGTCACCGGGAGGTTCACAATGAAGATTTGGTGAGAAAAGAGCTTTAGGATTGGCTACGAGATTAAATGAAGACGAATAGAGCTTGAAAACGAAGTTCATGATGGCCTTCTGTCAATCGTTCAAACATATCTCTTCGTAGAAGCATCCAAAGGACACGATTTAAGTTGCATATGAAATCCAACTTCAAGGGATATAAATCATATGAAGACACCATTGAAAGAATCTGAGAGGAAGAAGGTGAAAACAGACGATGAAGTCAGATGATCCCTGTTGCGATTTCAGAATGACACCTTCCACCATTTTATTTATATCTCTTGATTAGATGATTCAAATCCAATTGAGCAAGTTGTGGTGGATAAAGGACTTCATTATCTACAATGTTCATGAAGAAAGCTTTGTCAAATTCGGACCAGAGAAGCCGGAAAACTTACTGGAAGACACACACACGTGCATGGGGAGGGACGCACGCGTGCGTCCAACGATTTTACGCGCATGTCTGTCGGACGCACGGACGCCACGCACGCGTGCGTGGGCGCTATGTGTGCCCCGTTTCAGTCCTAATCCAACCCGAATTGCTTTGTTTCCTTTAAATAATACCTCCCTAACCCTATTTTATGGGGATGGAACTTAGAGAGCAACTTAAGGACGAATTTTGAGAGCTTTTCAACCTTGTTTTTCAATTCTTTGAGATTCTTTGTAAGTTCTTACTTTTTAATTAATGACAATTATTTCTATTCTTATCAATTCTATTGATTCTTCAATTATGAGTCGGGAGTAGTTTTAATTAGGGATTTGGGATTGATGAAGGTGTTAATCATGATGTATGACTAGATTCTTGATGGTTTAATTGCATGAATGTCGTTTAATTTGTGTTTGAATAATTTAACTGCTATCTTTTGTAACCTGGAATCGCGGCTAGAATTACAATTGCTTGTAGAATAAATTAAAAGAGATCTAATTTATTCTAGGACACATTCACACACACTTAATCGTTCGCTAAGAGATTTCTTCCTGCCTGAATGAGGTCTTCCAGCTTTCTATCGGACTTGTATACTGGAACCCCGTTCCAATCCCGATTTTTTGGCCCAAAATGTTCCAATTTGCAGCTATCGCCCTCACCCTTGCATTGTCTTGCAACCCGCCATTATCGGACCTCCCAATTTGCTACCCTACTTTTCTTGCGAACAAAGGTCGCTAGATTCGTTCCCTACGGTGACCAACAAGGAGATTCCCCATGGACATCCCCCAAACCATCCGTGATTAAGAAACCCGAGCCTTCATCCCTATCCTCTAGCACCTGTCAACGGTACTCCTCCGGGCTGAAACACACAAAAAATAAAAAACAGAAGTGGTACCGAATGTAGGGATGGACTGGGCCGGTTCACCCGACCTGATACTCGGCCCGGCCGGCCGGAACCGGGACTGGAGGCCCAAACCAGGGGTTTTGGGGCAATTGCTAGGTGGGTTGGGCTAGGTGTTTTGGCGGGTTTGGGGGTGGGGGTAGGAATGAATGTGAAAAGGGTAATTTAAAAAAAAAATATCCGACCGGTCCCAATCTAAACCCGGGCCGGTACCGGGCCTGCAGCCTAAAACCCCAATCCCGGCCCGGCCCGACCCGGGCCCGGTCCACCCCAAACCAAATGGAGTCTTAGTATTTTTTCTTTAATATTTATATGTTTTCAATTTTATAATATTGTAATCATGAAATTATGCACAGAATAATTTTTGTCACAGTTTTGTGTATAAATTTTATTTAATACTTTAGAAAAACTCAAACTTTAAAACTTTTTTCACAACAATTATTTGATTTAATAAAAAACAGATTTTAAGTTTTCTATGAAGCATCCTTTCAAAAAAAAATCTATGAAGCAAATTTTAGTCAAATTTATTGAATTTCTTCAATCTGTGGTCCGAATTCACGGCCACCTGTTTGTTCGATCTAGATTGAGAATCATATTGAAGCAAAAATTGGAGAAATGTCCTGCATTGCATCAGTCGATGAATGAAACAAAAAGTATGGAGGAAGGCTAATCAGAAGCTATGAAACAATGACTCAGAAGCAGTTTTGTCAGCTAAGACCAATTTTTGGGACGAAAATGTAAACAGCAACGCCAATCCGAGATCCATCCAATGGAGGATCCGTATGAACGATCTCCACATCGAATACCTTCTTAGCCTTCTTGAAGAATCCCGATTCCTTCTTCCATCTCCTCAGGTGCGCCATCACGAAGGCCGTCTTCCTTTCACTTTCCCCACGCCCTAACAGGAAGAATCTCAGCGTTTTCAGCAGAGGCTCATACAGATGATCGTGATACACCACGTCAGATCCGAGTATCAGATCATACTCTCTCCCAACGGCTTCCATGTCTCCAATTTCTCCCCACGATAGCGCCGCCGCTTCAACAGCGCCTCTGCGGTTTTGCAGAACTTCCGAGTTCAAGTCAACGTTGAATTGGATGTTGGGGAGGACGTGAGGTAGGTCCGTGACGGTGACTTTGGCGCCGAGTATCGCCGCCGCGGCTATTCCGGTCACACCGGTGCCGGAACCGAGCTCGAGTATACGGAGACGGTTCCCCGCCTCTTGACGCGCAAACAAGGCGGAGAGGGTGGGGTGGACGTGACGGCGGACATCGAGGAGGTTTACGAGAGTGGCGGCGGCGGGCCAGAGCTGGAAGGAAAGACCTTGAGAAGGGAGCTGCCTAATGAGAATGGTTGAGTGGATCGATTGGAGATTGTAGCGTTGGTGTTGGAGAGACACTGATTCTTTCGATTCTTCTTCTTCTTCTCCTTCCTGTGGGAGGAGCATCGTGAAGGGATTGACCTCATCATCGGAATGTTCTACGTCATGTGGGCTACTCCCATCAGTCATGGTCGCTCCGGCTAGCGGCGGGGAGCTCACAAATTTTAAAACGTTTCGTATTTCAGGCGGAACCCTTACGGCGGGCTAATCACTTGTGTTGCTTCAGACGAGGAAAGGCCAGATTGAGGTGTAACTGTAAAAGTGCGCATTTGAAGAAAGTGAAAAAGCGACATAAAAAGTTCCACATATTAGTCTTTTTTGAAAGAAACTACTTCTAGTTTATACTCAGTCCCTCAAACAAGACCCTAAATGAATTTCACAAATATGTAGTATTAAAAAACTAAATTTACTAAGAGTAAATTTTACTGTTTTGACATTATTTCAACACTGTATGGAGACTGTTTGCACTGTTTCAACACTGTATGGAGATTGTTTGACATTGTTTTGCACTGTTTTGATGTAGATAATTTGTCACATAAGGAAGTGTAAGGAAGTGAGAAATTAATTTAGGATTGCCAAGAAAGGAAAGATGAACTTGTTTCAGGGACAAAGAGAGTATTAAATAATGAAAAACTAAAATTAACACAAACATTTAGATGAAGATGGTTCCCCATAACAACGAGAAGCTTGAGCTTGTAGCTTGGGAAATTAGTACTCCGTATTTGATACTTCATCCTGTTCTTGCATAAGTATCAATAAACTAAAGACCTCTTGTGCATACTTGTTCTCTTAGCTGACCGATTATTATGTTTTGACAAGTTTTAGCTACCGATAAAAGTATCCTACTCAAATTTACTTCACTTTCGTTTGCGCTTTTAATTCTCATAAATCAGTGGGGTATGAATGTATGATTATCAAATTATCACACAACTAAATATAACCGTAAAAGTCATGGATACTTAATTGAGAATAGATAAATTCTTAGTAAACACAAAGGGAAGGAAGAGAGACAATGGAATTAGCCGAGCCAACACCATCAATATTCAATAAACCAATTCATCATCGTTCCAACAGGTTCGGGCTGGTGGCACAAATAACACTAAAATGTCAATGAATTGCATAAACTTAGTCAATGCATCTTATGATGGAGATGGACTCAACTAAGGGGCTTGGGGCATAGTTCTCCATATAACCTCTTAACCTCCTGTACCTAATGCACCACTGAATCCTAAGGATGCTCAAACTGGGAATAAGCACGCTGGTTTTCATTTTCTATTAAAGTAACATGGTCCGATACTGGATCAGCTTGAGTTAATGATTTTTGAAGTCTTGAATGACCACATGTGCAGCATTGCGTCCAGGGGCTGCCATTACTCCCCCGCCAGGATGGGCCCCACTTCCACACAAATATAAACCTTGAAGTGGAGTTCTGTAATTTGACCTGGGCATTGTTAACGTTTTTCAATAAGATAACCATGCATGTAACCAGCCACTAACAACTAGCGTTTATTTGAAACAAATGTGTGGCATAACCAATGTTACGAAATCTTCATTTGATCTTACCATCCTTTTACGGGTCTCATGAGAAACAAAGAATCTAACCCCATTGAACCGTGGAATATGTTCCCTCCTGTCAAAAGTGAGAAATGCATGAATGTAAGACTCACTTCGTGTCACACTAAAACTTAGTGAAACGTTTGTTTGTGCATTGAAATCTCTGCATGACAGTGAAATAAGGTTATGGCAATGAACATGTATGTTGGGTAAAGGGTACTTGGTGAATGATTGAATCAGCTGATTTTTCGTGAAAGAAAAACAATTGTAATATCAGCTAAATCAGTCAAAGCTACTTATTCTGCCAATAGCAACATGAGAAGTCAAAATGTATTACCAAATGGAGACAAAATATCCATGTACTACGTATATTAACAATGCATTAATGTCTCCTACTTACACAATTTTGTTCATTCCTAACCTCGGTAGTAATAACCTAGTTTACCCTACTCGGCACCCTAACTTTGTTTGACCGACTTTATATCATACACACTGTTAGAAACTTGAGCACCTTGGAGAGCCACACCCCAAAAGCTAGCTGTTAAGGTGGGAGAGCCAGGCACTTAAGAACCCCACCAAGCATCCCATTCTACTCGGTGTGAGACTTTTAGCATCCCATACTACCTAGGTCCCTAACAATACACCCTCCCCGGAAAGCCGACATCCCGACGGCACTTCACTCGGCTGATCTGCCGGTCAGAACCCTCTGCCGGTAGCCCCTTTTTGGCCTGCTGACAACCGGCTTTTATACCATTGTTAGAAACTTAAGCACCTTGGAGAGCCACGCCCCAAAAGCTAGTTGTTAAGGTGGGAGAGCCAAGTACTTAAGAACCCCACCAAGCATCCCATTCTACTCGGCATGGGACTTTTGGCATCCCATACTACCTAGGTCCCTAACACACACTAAAACACTCGATAACGACAGCATAGATGCCAGTTATACCAACACTCAGTTCCCAACTTAGCTATAAAAATGCTATAATCTATGAAAATTTTGTTCATGTAAACTATTCATGAAAATAAATTCAGAAAATTTCTAAGGGTACAAATACAACTAAATTTTACAGGTTGTGAGTTGGTGGCTTATAAAGCATATATGGACAAGCCAAACTAACCTTCCAAAAACAGAGGGGAACTCTGACCCTAAAAGATGAGATTTTCATGCAAAAAGGAAGTAGTGGAGAATAAAACCAATTATTCCCTTAGTCAAAAATTACTCCCTCAATCCCATTTTGTAAGATACTTTTACTATTCACTTGGTCAACACAAATCACTCCTAATCTCTTACTTTATATATCAAATTTTTATCAAATTTGATTCTGTTTTTTGCGACTTTGTAAAGCTTTTAATATAGTTTCTGAATATGTAATTCTTTTTTTCTAAAAATAATTTGAGTGCGGACAGGGATCCGTTTGCTTTATCGTCGGTCAAACATCGTACACCGTAAAGTGCCTTACAATTCGGGATGGCGGGAGTATTTTTTGGGTACAATGGAAGTAACCCTCCAAAAATTATTTTTTTGAGTACAGTGGAAATGACCGTCCAAAAATTATTCATATTATAGAAAATTGCACTTATTTTAAGGAACCTTGCAAAAAGATTGAAGCTAATGAAAAAAGTTAAGCTTAATGCACAAACACATTTTAATGTAGGAAAAGTTAATGAAAAACATGCTATTCACAAAATGGCAATTATTGTGTGGAAAGAGTTTTGCAAAACTGACATTTAATTTGAGAGAGGGAGTGAGAATTATCAGTGAACTGGATGACTATTAATAACCGTCCAAGAGTGAAGGATTGAGATTACTAAAGAAAACTGGAGTTAATTGACACTCTAGCTAAAGTCATGACATATCTTCACACCCATACCCTGATTTCTGAGGTTTATTTAGCTATTTAACTGAACTCAGTTTACTAGATAAGCATGCACATGATACCTGTCAAGCCAATCTCTCTTTCAAGATCTGGTGGAGTAAGCATGTCGTAACCAATAATAGATGAGCTGAATCCAGGAGCATATTCATCTATTAGGCTGAAGCATCTCTTTGCAAATGCTTCCTGCAGAAATGATTCACACTCATATCATAAAGCCATGTACTAACCGACATATGGTACAAATTTCTAAAGTATTGGTTTAAAAAAAAAGATGAAATATGGCTGAGAGTTTTAAGATTGATATCATTCTTACTCTGTACGTAGGATCTTCCCAGCTTCCATCTGACGGATTGTATGGTGTGTACTGGATAAATAAACCAACAACATGCTTTCCTGTGAAGAGGAATGAAAGTTCAGTTTTAGCATCAATGTGCGTATGATGACAGCATTGACAGGAGTGCCTGAATCCATTAAGAACTAGATGCTACGGGCTTTATGTGGTATAAGAGGCATTATTCCAAGCCACTTTATAAAGTCAAACATTCAAGAATATTTATGGGATTGTAATCTTATGGTACAAGGTGTGGTAACATTAATCTTGAGTACAAAAATGACATCAAACGCCATACAACTTGATAAAACCTAGTAACGTGGAGGTTATCTCCTGAGAAGGCTACTTAAATAGATCACGAAAAGAATAGTACTACCTCCGTCCCGGCTTAAGCTTTTCATTGAAAAATGACACGATTATTTAGGCAATAATTAAATAAGGTTATTTGAGTATATTTTGAGAAGTGGTTTTGATGGGTATATAATATAACGAGGTCATTTATGATAAATGTGATGTTATAGGTGTATTATTTTTAATATTTGATGATTAAGTTGTAATTTAAGAGTGCTAATTATTTCCTAAAATAGAAATGAGAACCTTTAACAAGGATGTCCAAAAGAGGCAAAGGGAATAAGGGAACAATATATATACATACACATAATACAGTTATCTCATCTCATCATACACTGTATCCAACATTTTATCACATCTATATCGCTCAGATGCCTGAATAGACAAAATTAACATGGTTAAAGTGAATTAATAAATACTACGTAGCATTCAAGGTGGATTAATCTTACTCCTAATTTTTGTCCAATAATAAACTAATGCAGCAAAATGGAGCCAAAGATTCATTATTTTTTGGCTTGAGATTATGATGGAATAAAGCAAAATGGCCCACTAAACTGTCTGCGCTTCTTTGTTATGAAGCAACTGTCAGTCCATGCAATTTTGGACGCGATTTTCACTATGGGTCATCCGGAAACAATCTCTTTGTGCTTTAGTACAGGGGTAAGACTGTGTACATCCGACCCCCCCTTACCCCACCGTAGGTGGGAGCCTTTGCGGCACTGGGGTAAATGAAAATGAATAAACTAATGCAGCACTAGTGCAACATAGAAACACTGAAAGATTATACTCTCTCCGTCCCGTTGAAAGGTTCCCACTTTCCTTATGTGGGTGTCCCATTTAAAGGTTCACATTCCATTTTACGAAATAATTTACTCTCTTTAATTACAAGTTATTTACACCTTTACTCAAATTTCTCTTTCCTACTCATTACATGTCAAGTCTCACAATGTCCCCTCCCCCCAACTTACCCCCCTTTAATTACTTTCACTTATATGTTTACATTTTCAAAATTTTCTCTTTCCTCTCTTTCTTACCCAAATTATTTTATTTAATCACTTGCCTAAAAAATCGTGCCATTTATCCGCGGGAATCTTCCAACGGGACAAATGGAGTAATATATTGGAAATAACAAAAGTTGGTGCACCAAGAAAAGACACAAGTTATTCACTGACTTATTATTGAAGATATCAAAATTTACCAGGAGGAGAAATGGTTTTGTCAAAGACAGAAGGTATCGTCATCTCAATAATAGGTCTTCGAGATGGCAATCCATTTCCAGAATCCTGTGCAGCAGCGGCCATGTCCTCGAAACTGCAATAACATGAAGGACCATAAAATGTTTATTTTATTCATGAGCTAGAACATTCTACATTATGGCTTGAAACAAAGTTGAAATTATGAATGTATCACTCAAGCAAACAAATAACACGCAAGTCGGTTGCTACATACCTTTTTATGACAAGCACAAAAGTTGATCAAGAAGTAAGTTGATTGTTCATATATTGAATACTGATCAGGCATACATGAAACTTTAATGTAACATCAAAATCATGTGACCAATGTCATGACAACTACAGTTTTAACTGTCTTACAGACAGGACAGAAAGGATGGCAAAAAGATTTTATTGATAGAGATCTCTTTGCTATGGACACACTTCCTGTGGTGAAAATATTCTGACAGTTAACACATTCATAGAAGGTAGTTACTAGAAACACAAGTAAATATTGTGAAGCACAACGCATTCATGATGTTCAATGTTGAGTTCTTCCAAAATCACCAGCCAATCTAACTTTTGATCAAAATGGCTTTTGGCCAATCATGTTTTAGAATATATCATGATGACTGACAGAGGATTTTAACTCAAACTAGAGTACAGATTCTATCATGGTAGTGTTTCAACATATAAATCATGTAATATAAATCAAAGCACTGGTAGCAATTAAATCATGTAATATAAATCTGAATATAAATAAAAGTACTGGCATAGTGGCATACTTCTCACATCCAATGTGAATGGAGCCGCAATGTTGAGGCCCGGCATCAGGATATCCTAAATTGCAACACTGGAACTGTGGGATTCTGTCAATCGCCAAATTGATTTTGGTAGTTGCCTGCCTCATCAACCAATTCTTGTTATACTTCAGGTTAAAGAATGACAACAAATGATAGGACAAAACAAATAGAAACAGTTCTTGTGGTCCACAATGACATTGATGGATGTGATTGCCAATGGTGACAGTGATTACCAGTAGGTGGGTTGCGGTAGTAAGTTAGTAACAATATTTCAATGCCGTGGAGGTGAGTGTCGACAATGTCAGTGCTTACCAGAGACACATGTAGTTATCTGTGGCAGCAATGGACCAATGATCGCCAACGATGACCAGCATTGGCAGTGGTTCTCGGTGGTCGATAGCAATGGTGTCAGGAGATGACAATGGTTTCTGGCATTGGCAGTGATTACTTGTGGTTGGGATGAACTCATGTAAATAATTGTAAGAACTAGAAAGGAAGGTGGTTTCCATTAGCAGAAATGGCGGTGGTAGTGCTCCTGTGGCATTGGTTACTGTTGGTGGTGGTTACATAAAATGTTCTTTATTCCTAGTGGTAGAGGTGGTTTCTGATTGCAACCTGTGAAGGCCGCCATTTCCAAATGTAGTGATGGTCTCTATGGTGGTGGTTGTCAGTGGGAAATGGTGCCGAAGGTGGTAGATAGTGGTTGACATGGCTATAGAGTTCTTTTCAGTTTGCAAATACTGATAGGTTCAAAATTTGAAAACATATTTTTATATTTTGGAAAACATAAACAAAAGTTCCACATTTAGGATAATAGAGAACAGTTGGAAGATGTTTTCTGTTTTCTGAATTTGGGAAAGTAATCATGCTTTATGTTTTTCATCCTCCATTTTCAGGTTTCCCAGAACATGAAAAATGTTTCCAGCTAGTAAACAACCCTTAGTCTTAATATGTTCTCTTATTGAAATGCACTAGCATGCAGATTAATATTTGAAACCTTGCATACTTCAAATTATACAAGCACAAAAAAGGCGGGATCGATGTACAAGTTGAACCATCCAAGCTAAAGAGGTAATGTTTTGAACCTACCAGCACGGGTAGCTCAGTTGGTTCAGTAGGGGAAAATTTGGAACAATGACCAATGTTCGAAACCCGCAGCGGCCGTGTGGAGGTTACAGCTCTTGCGTGCTGGGCTGGACCTCTAGTGCACACGGGTATAAGGCCTACCACCATTGGACCGACTAAGTCACTCTGACTTACTCCTCCACCATTCTATCGTGTCGAGGTGTGGGGGCTCCTGGGGTGGGAGCTTCCACCTTTTTGGAACAACAAGGTAATGTTTTGAACCTTTTTCTTTGTCCTTTGACATGGAGTGCAGTACACTTTGTGATAAATAAAATCATATCTAACAAGCTGATATAAACTTACAGAGCTGTAATCAGATAGCTTTATTGCACGGAGGAAATCTTCAGGAAGCACATCTTCTGGTACAAGATCCTGCGTAATAAAAAACTATCACTTTGAACAATACAATCAGTTAGGTTGTAAGATGTCAAGGCCTTTACTAGCAGGAATCTCAAACTTGAATCCAAATGGAGCTAGAAAAAACTATACCATAAAAGTCTTGTAAGGGGTTGCATTTGACAAGACTGCTGAAGAATAGACAGGTGTTCCATCAGCCAACAACACCTAGACAATGCCAGTCATATCGTAATCATAAGCTCAACTCACAAAGGAAAACAAACCTAAGAAGGGATAGAATGAAAGAACACTAAGAGTAACTCCAAGAGCATTTCCAAAGTGTAAAAAGATCTAGAAATTGCTAAGGGAATCATTTTTTCCATCACCAAACAGAACCTCTGATAAATATTTTGATCAGGAATCAGAATAATAATTTTTTATTATACCCGGCCTAGTTACACGTGGAAGAAAGAAGATGAAGTTGCATAAAATTTAATTAGGCAAAGTAGGAAAGAGAAACTACTGAAATATTTATTCACAGATAAAAATAGATAGTATTGACTGGAGTTGTGTTTGACAAAATTGTTAGTTAAAATGGATATCAAATGAGTTGGAGAAAAAAAGGGAGCATTGATGGAGATGGTCTAACCCCAGTTACTCTACCAGTATTGTCAACTATCAACTTTGAGACCTGCATGATAAAACAAAACAAAAAACTCGAAAATTAGATGAACCCGAAGTGTTATAAATGGTTCACATAGGCATGAATACGTGAACACTCTAAATTTCCACCAGTACACTCGAGTAACTCACCTAAGGTCCTAAGGTCCAACACCCTAACATGCATTTCATGATTTCATCTTTTCTATAAGAAGGTATTCAAATTTTAGTATCATCTTTCTAAAATATATCTGTTCGGCCAAGCAAATAAGCACTCATGACTCAACAAACAAGTAAAACTTCATTATTGTACTATCAAAGAAGATGTATCCAGCTGAAGCAATAATCTGCAAATACCTCTGCACTGGTCAGTATAGTTGCACCAGCTTCTCTAGCAGCATCAGCCATGGCCGATGACACTGAGCCCATTCCTCCTTCAACATATCTAAAAGTAAAATAGTGGATACCATTTATTTAACTGAGTAATAGCAGAAAACATGAACCATACTTTTGCTTATACTTAGAGTCTGTCCAAAATTAAGACCAAGAAATGGTAGTGAAATGCCAAAAGATTCAAATAAGTTTCAATGTTTTTAGCAAGTATATGAAATTTAATAAATAAATGTCTATGCTTGTGGTGTGTTGAATACATAAGATCAAAGAAAAATCTTAAACCCCAAGCATGATACATGTTTGACATAATCTTCTTGTGCGGTTATGTTGTCTTGTCTCCAAAAATACGTACGACCAAATACCACGGTCACCATCAGTTTCCCCCATCACATGATGTAGCAAGACATATCCACTTCCAGGTGTATGCACACTTGCCTGTGATTGAACAAATTAAAACTTTCATGTTGATTTTTTTACATAACTGCATCCAAGGATTATGCACAAGTGACTACTTTAGAATGTAACATGTGACCTGACATCTAAAACAAGTACATATTTCAATAAATTAATGGCAGTAGTAAGACTGAAATCAAATTATCTCCTACAACACATTTATGCTTCAGGTCTAAAGAATGGGTGCATATCCTAATCCAAGCATATTGAGCCCAAACAACGACGTAGGAACATAATTGAAACTATTCCATGACAGAATATATTTTCAGTAAAATCATTATACGTTGTTCATATACCTAAACCAAATAGCCCCAATAGGATACAACTATTCATGAATTTGAATTAGCTAGCACTACAAACCATCAGACTTGGTGCACATTGTTCGAAAAAGGATAATGAAATAACTTACTGTGGTCCCTATAACTGCATCAGTTCCTAGAGTTGCTTTCAGAATATCACTCTGCAAGTATGGAGTGACACTGAGTTAAAAAACCTGTGAAAATTTGTTAGAGAGCAAGAGTTTTCTGCTTCTACAAAAATTCCGAGTATGTATTGCAGAACTGAAATATATGAAATTTGTTAGAGAACTGAAATATACAGAAAGAGCATTCCCTTTTTTGCATGGATATACAACGTTAACTAATTTTAGACAATTAACTGACACTATACATGTCATGCACAGGCCCAAGTGCCCAACTAGTTATGGTTAAGGTGATGATGATGTCAAAACAAACAATTTCACTGGGAAAAATATATGTCATGGGAATAATCTAATTATAAAAAGCATTCAACCTGGGTCTTGGAAAAGTCTACAGTAATAGTATAATGCAGTTTGAAAGTTTTAAACCTAAACAGGTGAAATATAGAGCCAAGTATAGCTACCTCAAACCAGTTATTTAGAATCTTTGATGCTGGAGAGAGTAAAAGATCCATAAAATTCCTAAAATTAAGTCAAGCCAAGTTAATAAGCAACTGCATGGTTGGTTTCAAGAAAAATCTTAAAATCAGATTATGATTATGAGCTCTTACATCATGTCGTTCTGTCCCAATGTAAGTGCACGTCGTAGACAGTGAGACCAAAATGCTGATCTTTCTAACTTATTATGGAGTCGATCATTAAAAGATGAATTTCCTTGAAGAGTCTCAGGTGTAGAAGAATCTAAAAGTGGATCCAAAAATTCGCAAAACTTGTCCAGCTGATTTTCGTATCTATAGATCAGATATCCAGAACACACAAAAATAAAAGTAATTAAAGTGATAATCATTTTCATCTTCCACTCGACTAAAGTACTAAACTAAACATTGCACACTAGTGCACTACTACTGGTGTACAAAAGATCTAGTATCCGCTTCAGCCAGTGATCAATCAAAATGAAAACATTTTAACAAAGAAACCCAGTATAGACATGCTTATCACGTTAGGCCATGCATAAAGAGAAACCATGCCTTGGAAAAGTCTTGGCATCACGTTCTGAGAACTTAGAAATTTCGGAATAGTTATGTTGTTTATCGCTACCAAGCAGGAGATAGCGTCCATCGCGACATGGCGTGAAAGATGACGGATTTCTCTTCAATAGCTTTAACCCGTGTCTCTTCAGCTCTAGTTCTCTATTAATCCAGTAAAAACAAAACCACACTCAGAAAACCAGGAATTGAACAAGGCATTGACGACAAACTATAACCATACATTGTCTATTTATCTATACTAGTAATAGACTGCGATTGCTGCGTTACAAATGATCTTGTGCAATAGATATCAGGGAAGAGAGTTACTTGATGACACAGGGGCGGAGGAGACTTTGAAGGTAACTACAACGGGAGAATTTGAAGCCGGGAACAATCTCCTCGGTGACGGCAGCACCGCCGATAATGTGGCGTCTCTCGAGGACGGCCACGGAGAGGCCAGAGCGAGCGAGGTATGCGGCGGCAGTTAAGCCATTATGGCCACCGCCAATCACCAGAGCGTCCCATTTGTTGTCCTTCAACAAGAGGTCGGGTTTGGCAGTAGATGTGCTGCTGCTCACTTTCCTGCAATGTCGCCACATTCTCTGGAAATCGCTCACACCTCACTAAATTTACTCCAGTCTCTCGAGCTATGGTAAAGATGGATACAAACAGGATGTCTAAGAGCATCTTTAATGGGAGTGTGGATTGCACCCCATAAAAAGTGGACACGTCACATATATAGACAGCCCATGAAGTTGAGGTGGACACACAGACTTTTAATATAATTTTTACGGCCCAACAGTGTAGTGGATTTGTTAAATTCTTTCCTATCCATATGCCACATCATATAACTGAACTCAGCCGTACCGCCTTCTTTTTCCAAAGGCATCATCTGAAAAAAGAGCCGCAGGTCCGTCTTCTTTATATGATATTGAATTTTTTTCATCTTTATGTATATATCTTTGCTCTCTCCGGTGTCCCTGACAGTTAACTACTGTCAGCATCGTTTGAATTTTTTCATCTTTATGTATATACGGAGTACATATGTTTATATCTATATTTTACTGATGCGCTTTAATTTAATGTTTTATATAAATTCCCAGTTCTTTGTTGATGAATATTTTCAGTCGTTGGGTTTTGATTATATAAAAACGGTAGTGATTTCATGTACGATCGTTAGCACAACATGTATTCACAATTGTGATGAGCAGCAGCTAATTAAACCTAGTATCGTTAGCAGATAAATGATTAAGGTGTTATTGCTTCTATAGTATCTGCCCTACATTATATGACATGTTTAAAAGTTAGATGCTTAAACACGTTTGTGCTTTATGTTTCTATAGTTCCAAGGAAAAAATATTTTCAATATGACTTTTAAGCATAAAATTATATTAAATGCTTTATGCTTAAAAGATTAAAATATTTTCAATATGAAGCAACATATATCTTACAAAAATAAGAAATAATTTTTAATCTTATAGTTTTCTTTTATCTTACAGGTATAATATAGTAATGTCTTCTTCAGAGTCGGAACTTGATAGTGATAGCTCATCATCTGATTGTGATGTGTTCTCCTTGACGAATAAATTATATGGTGAACTGTCAAAAGAAGATGACAGTAGTTCAAAAATGAGTCGTGATTTGATTCATACCACTACCGTCCATGTTTCTATAATAGTTTCAACAATGTTAAGAGGCAAAAAGCATGCTAATGGAGGTACAACAAGTCAGAGGCGTTATATTCATCGTGATAGAAAGGAACGTCATGAGGTAATTATTAAAGACTATTTCAATGGTGATCAATCAAAGTATACCTCAGATCATTTTCGTAGAAGATTCCGAATGGATGTGAAACTATTTACTCGCATTTTGGAAGCAATCGAAAAAAATGATAGTTACTTCTCTTTAAAGTTTGATGCCACCGGAAAAGAAGGATTAAGTCCTTTACAGAAAACCATAGCTGCAGTGCGGATGCTTGCGTATGGTTGTCCAGCTGATCTTTTGGATGAATATCTTCAAATTGGGGAGAGCACGACAATTCAAAGCCTTAAGCATTTTTGTGATGCTGTGATAAGTGTTTTTGAACAAGAGTATTTGAGAAAACCAAACAAAAAAGATATTTTGGACCTGCTTCAAGAAGCAGAAGGGCGAGGTTTTCCTGGTATGTTAGGGAGTCTTGATTGTATGCATTGGCATTGGAAGAATTGTCCAACCGCTTGGCATGGTACACATACAAATGGTTTTAAACGAGTTCCAACTCTCATATTAGAGATTGTGGCTTCGAGAAATTTGTGGATTTGGCATGCATTTTTTGGGATGCCTGGTACTAATAATGACATAACAGTATTAGATAGATCTCCACTGTTTGATGATATTATTAATGGCATTTCACCACCATGTAGCTATGTGGTGCAAGGTCATCACTATGATATGGGGTATTATCTGACTGATGGAATTTATCCACAATATGCTACATTAATGCAGTCTATCTCTAACCCTTCTTCTCTTAAAGAGAGAATATTTTCTGAACGCCAAGAATCAATAAGGAAAGATGTGGAGCGTGCTTTTGGGGTTCTTCAAAGTAGATGGCATATTGTCAAAGGTCCCGCGCGCATGTGGAATGAAAAGGATTTGGGGAAGATAATGAAGACTTGTATCATCTTGCATAATATGATCATTGAGAGTGAAAGTATCCAAGGAATGAATCCTGAAAATTGGCAACCTCTTGGAGATGAAAGGGTTGAAAACGTGGAATTAGAACGTGATTATAATTTTATTGTCTCTAGAATGATTGGAAGAATGAAACAAGTTCAAGACAAACGAGTTCATAGAGATTTAAAAAATGATCTCATCAATCATATATGGGAGTTATATGGTGGTCAACAAGCAAGCTGATATTATATTATATTTTTTAATAAGAAAGTCTTATAATACTCATTAATGTTTAGTATTGTTTGAATAATTGATGTTATACTCTTAATTATTTTTCTCAGATATTTGTTTGATATTTGATAGAATTCTTTATTTTAAATTTATTATTTTCAATAAGTTAGTTGTGTATGTAGTATTTTCAAGAAATGTGGTGCATAACAAAATTCAAAAACATATTCAAAAGTACTTAACAAAAATAAGGCTGCATCAGACTTAACAGAAACAAGATCTTTTGTCTAATATTCCATAAACAAAAGTACTTCTAAAAATTAAAAGGATGTGTTCAAGAATAGTAAATGAAACAAAAAACATAAAGAATAAACAAATAGCCTCCACAGTATTCCACTGAGTTATAATACTTGGCTTCATCAACAGCTGAACTTCATTAACTTTTACTCCCACCTGTCACACATTATAAAAGTAGTGAGTTCTTAAATAGATTATTGTCCAGAACTAGTAATGCTAAAAGAAAGTAATGCGAAATGGTAGGAAAATCTATAATTACCAAATAGTCCATTGTTTTCCCATTCCTTAAAAATTTGAGATTGGTAGATCTCAAATTTCTCTCTCATGCTAAAGGGAAGTTTGTTGACATCTTGATTCAAAATAGACTTCAATTCTTTTCTCCTTTCAGCTCTTTCCTTAAATTCCAACTCTTTTTGCACTACCTTTTGTCGCAATTCAAGCTCTTCCTGATTAACAGAAACTTGTTTTTCCAACGTCGTGTGTAACTTATTCAAAGCGTCAACGACACTTTTTTCATCATTGAGCCTCCTTTTTTTTTCTTTTGTAGCTTTTCGTCCTTGAGGACGTTGAATGTCACTGCATTTATCATCACTAGTAGCACCAAGATTGATACCGTTTTGGTCTTCATCACCTGAACTCATTGGTGGAGTTGATACTTGGGTATGATCACTTGCATTGGTAGCTTTTTGCTTGGACAAATCTTTGGTCCTAGTAACCTCCTTCGTGCACCATTTTGCATTTGTTTTCATGATCTCCCAACAATGCTCATGTTTGAAAGATTGACCTTGATTAAGATCCTCGTACATACGCAATGCCTCTCGCCTCTACAAATAAAAAATCAATTCTTTCACACACACACACTCAAACATCACAATTTAAAATCAAGGCAGATAGTAATTTTTTTTTATCATCATATTTAAATTGAAATAAGATTAAAAATTTAACAACACAAAGAATTGAAAGTATTGTTTACCATATCTTCTTGGCTTGCTCCACTTTTTGGATTTCTTTGTAGTCGTTCATATATTGCATGAAATTTATTAACTGCGGCTAAGATCTTATTCCAACGACATTGTAAGCTATTTGTTGTGCGCGACTCATCATAAGTTCCCATATTCTCCCTCCAAATTTGTTGTATACGATTCCACATTTTAGCAATTTTTTTATTGTTACCAACATCAGCATCAACAGAAATATATAGCCATGCCCTTGTTAGTGCTACATCTTCATCTTTGCTCCAATTTTTGCTACCTCCAACAGCGTGCGGCATACGCGTATTTTGTGTGGCCTTGTTACTCTTATCTAGTCCTCCATTTGTTTTGGTAACAGGACTCTCAAATGAAATATTAGGGGAGTGTAAAAGGTCTTGAAAAGAGAATCCATATCCAAAAGGTGAGTGAGAATGATGATGAAATGAAGGATTCATCATAAAATTAGGATTAAAAGGCATGTTTGGTGGACCGTATTGTTTAGATGTAGACATGGATGGCTGTGAGTTGATGTGTGAAGCATTACCGTAAAGAGAAGTGAGATCAGTTACTTCAGTCTCTTTCTGGAGATTTTCATGATGCACAAAGGGATGCGATGTTGGCTCCATCTATGTAGAAAATCAATATTTCATATCAATATTTCATTAACATAAACAGCCCACCTGTTTCAAGAGTAGAACTGGAAAAAAGGTAATGTAATGCATACATAATGCATTTTTAAACAGAACGTAAAAGCAAAGCTCAAATAATAACTAGGTTGGAGCACAAACTAGCATGACTCATGTCATTCCTAGAAGCAAAGCTCCAGAGAACATTTCTTAAATAATGAGAGCTTTTGCCAACAAAAGTAAATAGATTTGAACCATACAACAAATAAAGTGCAAATGTAAGAATTATTAATGATATCTAACCATTAATATAAAAATCTGAAATCATACTATGATTACAATCAACGTAGAAAGTAATTCCAGAATCAAAATTCACCATAAACTCATCCGTTTAACATAAAAGAAAAATCTGAAATAATACTATGATTACTTCAATTGGAGAAGGAACAAAAAATCAGTAATTGAAAAGCATGTGTTTAGCATAAAAGCTAATGGCCTAATCCCTACCCGGTTCTAAATTAAACAACCTGGCCTGTGCGGTTAAAAACCGGCCAGTCGGGAGTAATTGTAATTAGAAAATAAAATTACAATTGAAATTACTTTTGTGAAAAACAGGAACGAAGCATAGATCTCTTACAATAGATGTAATTGAAATTACTTGTATTTGATTTTTTGTTCACATCCGTTTAATCATCAAATTGCACTATGTCATGGTTGATAATAATCAAATCAAAGAGTGAATTAAAAAAACCTGGATGCTTCGTGTTCTGAAGAGGCTGCGGAGAAAATCTAGCTTCGAGTTAGACTCCTGTGTGTCGTTCTTAGATGCGAATCCCCTTTTGCCTTTTTTCAGCGGTGGATTTTTTTGTTTTGGCGGATATTTTTGGATTACCGCTTTGTATTACCGCCAAAAAGTTTCGTTAAAAAATTAATTATTACTGAGTCAGCATGTTTGATAGACTTGCTGAACTGAGACAGACCGTGAGACAGTGTCTGCCATTTGCACTTCCACCTCAGCACAACTACAAAAATAAACAGTACCATTGGAGAGGATATTTGTATCCCACTATCTATTTAATATACGTGGCCATCTATTTGAACCGATGGACATCATCACTAAAGATGCTCTAAATGACAGCGCACCTACACTTGGTACTTCATACAGTGTAATAATTGGCATCTAAACTGTACTACATGAGAATTAAAGTTTTTTTGCAAAGAGAGTGAAACTGTACTTCATTAAAGCTTTACTAAAGACAGGCACCTATTAGTGGCTGTTTTTCACTCTATCTATTACACACACAAAAAACTCTCGTTTTATCAAACACTACAACTTTTACTTTTTAAAAATACAACTTTTACTTTAAAAAACACTATCAATTTTTACTATTAAGAGAAAACTATCAAATAAGTCCTCTTACTCTATGAAAAATGGCAATTAATCCCTTCTACTTCAAAATCACCCCATCAAGTCCATGAACTTGTGAAAAACATTCAAATAAGCTATTTAGGCGGTCACCTTCCAGTCTTCTGGTCACTGAGTGGCACTCTATGTGACACTATTATTAATTTATTTTTCACACTTATAATGTAATATGAAGCCCTTTTTGGTCATTTCGTAGCCTTTACCTCTATCTTCTCGTTCTTAGCTTTCTGCCTTCCCAAGAATATTTGTCTTCTCCGTTCTCACCTTCAATTTGGCTAAGGGGATGTGTTCCAGTACAACGGCAGTGTTCTTCGTATGGTTGGAGCATTATTCTTGTGTCAACCAAAACACCTCCTGTAGGATAATGATAACGAGGACAGAGAAGAGGTCATGGATGGTTGCGCCTGCGCTGCCGCCGTCGTTTCCCCTGTTCGAATGATTGCTCCATGGATAGAACCAAATCACCTTCAATAAGTGATATGTTTTGCTAATGTGTACCATCTCCGGCAACTCGGTTGCCATAATTGTTGAACCAAATCAACCAAGTTGAATTGTTGGATGATAGTAATTTTCCTAATATGTTTTGAATACTTTTCTACTCCTATTTGATTTAAATTTTTTTTTAAATCGCATTCTTCTTCCTTTAAGGGGAAGAATCGAAGATTGTAATGTCTCTAATCTATATCTATATATCTATATATATATATATTAATTCGGTTAAGTCTCTTTCCCGCTCGAGACTAGGGACATTTGCGTAAATACTGATACCTGACTATTCTTAGGAAATCAGGCTCGCATTCTTCCGAGTGAGAAAAATTAGGGTATATATCAAAGAATCCTCCAACACAATACTTCTCCCTGAAGTTGGAGTCTCGATACTTCTCCAACGTCTGTAATTTCTCCGACTTCAACTCCACGGAGTCCATCAACACGATACTTCTCAATATCGGTAAGTACTTTCTCTCAAATCTAACTATATATATTAATTCGCTTATCTATCCATCACTTAATTTCTCCGACTCCAACTCTTTATCTTCCAACGAAGTGTAATTTATCTCCACTTTCTTTTCTCACCTACTCACTCTCCAATGACGGTGAATTCCCCCTTCAAAGTCCTTTTGAAGGATGTTACTAAGCAACTGGACGACAATGGTGTATTGTTGCTGAGAGTCGTACATATATGGATTGTTCCTGACAAGGGAGATTCCTCTGAACCCTACATGATTGACATGGTTCTCATGGATGAGGAGGTAAAATTCTTATTAATTACTCATTTTTAGTGTACTTTACTCATTGTTTCAGAATATATATACATTTCAGAATTTTTGTCTTACATTCGTATTCTATATCTATCTTTTTTTTTGTTTTCCCTTTCACTTAATATGGTTTGGTTACATGTTCAATTTGCTCTCCATAAAATTAGACTTGGTTTGTGCTTATGGAAAATATTGAATTATTTATTATGGACTATGTAAACTTTATGCACATAACATGTTTGATGAAATGTTTCATTGAGTTTTACCCACTCAACAGTGTGTTTATATATGCCTGATTACTATTGAATTATTTATTATGGACTATGTTAATTTTATGCACAGAACAATAGAGCATGTTTGATGAAATGTGTTATTAAGTTTTACCCACTCAACATGTCAATTACAGAGTTGCTCCGGTCTGGTCTTAGCAATAATCTGGTCTTAGATCTGTCTATTGTCAATATCATTGTCATTGCTTTAGAATTGGTTAATACTATTTTAAAGCAATGACTATCATATTGACTTGGTTAATATTGTCTTCAACTGTGAAAGGACTCTAACCAATATATTGACTTGGTTAATATCATTCTTACTGTGTCATTTTAAGCCTTAGACTACTTTAAGTGCATATATTCCCATTTTATGTCTTACTCTTTTACTCGTTAGCTTTAAATTTTAATTTATTTATTCTTTAATGAATGTAAACTCTCCTTTCAAGGCCTGTTTGAAGAATGTCAATTAGCAGTAGAATGAAATAGAAAACTGAACCAAAGAGTGAGAATCTGCTTCTTTTGTCATAGTCTTTTTTGCTCTGTTAGTCATGTTCTTACTAAGCCATTTTTTAATTCAATTCAGAATCATCAAACCAAAATCTTTGGTTCAGTTTTATGTTTCATTCTACTGCTAATTGACATTCTCCAAACACACCTTGAAAGGAGAGTTTACATTCATTAAAGAATAAATAAATTCAAAGGTAAACCTAATGAGTAAAAGAGCACTTTTCTGCTTAGTAACAAAAGATTAATGAGAAACAAGCACTTCTAGAATTCAGCAAATACACTCTCATTCTTGGATGTTTCTTTGTGATGTTTAAATTTCAAACACTTTTATGTTTTAACAGGATATTGATTCTTTAATTGTAGGTGCCATATATTCTCATTTTTTATGTACTTTACAATTGCTTTGCTCCAATTTCTGCAACTGCCACTACCAGTGGTATTTCATTCTATATATTATGTGAAAAAACAATTTATATTGTTCTTTATTATTGAATATATTTGAAGAAACTGAAATTTAAAACCGATTAGTTCTACCACCTGTAACATGGTTATATTTTTCTTCAACTATGAGAGTACCATAACTAATAGACCATCCTGTTGTTTTCTTCTTTTGACAGAATATTATACCAACATCCTGCTTTCTGTTGTTTTTGACAACTTTGAAAAATAGGCTTAACGAATTATAAGTTCTAAAAATATACAATGAGTGATTTAATTAATCTTTGAAGACTTTGGTTAGTATTTTCTTCAACTGTGAAAGGACCCTAAGTAATATACCTACAAACCGCTTTCTTTCTTTTTTCCGACAAACTGTGGGAAGTAATAGCGCTTGCTTTGTTTTTTCTTGACAAACTTTGGACAAAAAACAAGCTAAACCAATAGTTTTTAGCACACAAGAGCATACATGTTAGTCATAATGTTCCAGAATGCTAGAATAAAGGTATCTGTGATCTTACATGAAAATCCACGTGTATCAGTGATTGTATCTGTGATCATTTTAATTGCTTTTGATGCACACAATAGCATAGGTCAAAAGAGAATTGATGTGGTCATATTTACCAAGTTATTCTTAAAAAACATGATCATATTTACCAAGTACATCATAGTAAAAGCTATGCCACAAGAATAAATGAAAATGTTTTCAATGATGCTATGTGCATCGGGCTGCTCTTTTATCTATGATGCTAAATCACACCAAACACACCATAAAGAGAGTCATACTCTCATAGATTGAAAAATTAAATGATCAACAATCAGAAATCACTGAATTAGATGAACATAATCGTGTTGTTCCATGTTAAGTCTGTTGAACAAAATCACTTCATATCTGGAAGTTACTGCAGACATGTTTTTTTTGTCAATGGTTGATTTTCTTGATTTAATTTGGTTTCAATTACTTAATGTTGAATACATTGTTGGAGACTTGCAATTGCATTAGTTCATGCATACCTGCTGCAAACATGTTATTTTGTGAAGAGATGATTTTCTTGATTTACTTTGGTTTAAGTTACCTAATGTTGAGTACATTTTTGGGGACTTGCACTTGCATTAGTTCGTTCATACCTGCTGCAAACATGTTATTTTTGTCAAGAGATGATTTTTGACCACACTTACGCACTACTTCACATCACATATGTCTAGACTCATTTTTTAGATATCTGCTTCATACTTTTAACCGGATTTTAGATAGTTTTTATTGAAGGCACTACATCTATATTTTACCTTTTCCTTTACTCTCTTTTGATTGTTTTAGTATTAACATCTTTATTAAGTTCTTATTGATGTATTTATTAAGTCCCTATATGCGTGAGGATAAGTTGGAAGAGTCGTATTTGTAAACTCAATTTTTATACATGTTGATTTTTTTATAGGACTACTATATTGATACATATTAAAATAAAACCTACAAATTACTTGATACTGTGTACACTTGCATATAGTCAACAATGTGAATTTTAATTTAATTTATTGACTGGGAAAACTCAAGTGATTTCTAAACTATTTCATAATTCCTAATCCCGTGCAACGCACGGGTGGAAGACTAGTTAAGTAAGTAAGAAAACAGAGGCGGACTATTAATTGCTTCTTCTTTTTTCATATAACTATTTGAAGCTTTATTTATCATTTTATTTTTTGTTTATCTTGGGTAAATTCCATAATAATATGAAATTTGGGTGAAGAGAATCTATCTTCTTCATTCTACTCCATTGTTTCTCTTTGTTGTACCAATTTCATTTGATGAAAGAGAAAAGTCGACAACAAGATTAAAAAGTAATGCCACATGTAGTACACGTAAGCTTGGTAACCGGAAGACAGGAATGTGACTGTCTAAATAGCTCATTTGAATGATTTTCACAAGTTCATGGACTTGATTGGGTGATTTTGAAGTAGGAGGGGTTAGTTGCCATTTTCCATAGAGGAAAAGGACTTATATGATAGTTTTCCCTACTATTAATCATTTTCTCCAAAAAAAGGCATTGCGTGGCCGAAGGCATTATGTGGCCGAAGGCTGTATGTACCGAAGGCTTGGTTTTGAGCCTTGTTCTCCTGTGATGTCTCTGAGCTCGATTCCGTCACTGGTAGCCTTCGGCCATGGGGCCGAAGGCCGCCCTTTGCGTATTGTGGCATGCTTAGAGCTCCATTTTGCTGGGCTTGACCCGTTTGGGCCTGTTGGGCCTGATTGCAGTAGTGGAAGTATGTGGACCGAGGTGTCCCAGACCATATACTCCATCAGACATCTAAAGAGCATGTGTTATACAAAAAAGATATCATTATCGAAGCTCAATCTGAAAAATTGAAACTGGTCTATTGTGATAGTAAATTCATTCGGTAGCTAGATCATCACCATCTCATCAAAGAAGAACTGAACACCAACATCGTATTCTCAATCCTCAAAGTGAGCCTTCCATTGGTGTAAAAGGCCTCCTACATGTTGAATATGTTGGAATTCCGTACATCCCTATTTAATTTTGTCATTTTGTATTTTGCTCTGTCATAGTGTTTTCAATTTTATTCACGTCTAAATTTTTTTCACTAATAATAATACTTGGTAAATGACAATTGAGATTTACACCACTGATTTTGATGATTTACACAGAGTCGCAGACTATCGTTGTTTTATTCCTCAAATATGACTCATCCACTCATATTGTGGGAAGTTTTAATCAACTTATTCTTTTTATAGGACTAAATAAGTCATATTTTAGGAATAAAACATAGTTTGTCCTATTATTGCACTTTGTGTACGTTTTGGTCCTATATTGAGTCATTTCTATTAAAAGAAGTTTGGTGGCATTTAGATTTCAATTGTAGGGATGAAAGGAACATTAGGTTGCATGACGGTAGCAACATTAAGCTCCGTGAGGGCAATAGAAATCTAATGTGTAAAATAAATTAAAAAGAAATCATTAGGCTACATTAGAACAACAACATTAACGTGTATATTTAAAAGCATATAATGTTTCAAAATGTTGCTCTGTATGTATTAATGATAACGTCTTCACTTTGAGATAACTAGATTCTCACCCGTGCGATGCACGGATGGAAATTTATCAATGTGTGATTAAAAACTCTATTACAAAAATGCGTAAATAATTGAATTTAGAATAAAGTGACAAATAATATAATAAGTGTTTATACTTAAAGAGAATTAAAATATCATCGAAGAACGAAAAATGTAAATATTATAAAAGAGATGTAAGGTTTGAAACTACAAAGTAGTAAGTAATATAATAAGTGTTCATAGTGAAACTACAAACTGTGAAAGATTTCTATGTAAAATTATTAAATTATTTAAAAGTTAAAATCATAAAATCATAACTATTCACGTTTAAGAATGTTTTTATGCTTTACTTTGTTTTTCATGTTATCCGCGCACTTTATATTGTCAACAGCGCTGCATGTTTTTAATTAGACTCTAAATTTTCTGGTCTCATCTAATATAGTTTCATCTGCACTGGTCTGATCCATATTGATCATTTTTAACAATTAATTACTTATACCGATACATTTTATTTTGGACATTTTCATTTTTCAAGTCTCGAATTGATGTTTCGTTTATCTTTTAGGTCTTAGATCGATAAATTTCCTTTTAACAACATATTTCATTTATTACGTGAGTCATTTTCACAATTTAATATGCCAATTTCAACTCATTTCAATCCCACAAAAAATACTCATTTGAATCTTATTTTATAAAAAAACTAATTCGAACCTACATAAAAATTATAATTGTTTGTTAATTATACTTGGAGTGTTTTTTGAATGAAAAAATAAGTAATAAGTATATAATAATCTGAATAAACTTTTCAAATTTTATCATGATATCACATTAACCGTTTAATATTACTCTCATCGTTATACTCTGTGTAAATTTTCCAATTTACTCATACTTTCTGAATTAGGGTATTTGATCAGCGTAATTATGAAGTTTCATTACTTCATTATACTCTTGTGTAAATTTTCCAATTTACTCATATTTTCTGAATTAAGGTATTTGATCAGCATAATTATGAAGTTTCATTACATAGTTTTGATTTAATTAAAATTAAAATGAAGCCAAGTGACCAATCCATTAAAAATTAAAAATTCTTTTATTTGGGCTGCCAAAGCATAAATTTATGATATGGGCTATTAATATGAATTTTGTATCCATCAAAGACACAACCCATTCAGCCCGTTTATATGTGGTTTCAGACTTTCAGTTTTTTTTCCAGCTAGGTCTAGGCAAACCATATCAACGATGCGCCTCCACGCATTCTCCCCCAAAACCCCATCGGTGTCGGCAATCACCTCTACGTACACCACCGAAGTACTCCTCCCATCTAAAACTTTTGTCTAACTCTAGCCTAAACATTCGACACCAGGCAGCAGCACCCTTGTACAGTTGTACCCCAATCTGCCATTCGTTCAGTGTCCTAGTTTCGAGTTTCGACGATGCTGAGAGAAACAGCGGTGCGGTGAAGATGTTTAGATAAGCGGCAATGTGGGCAAGATGCTAACAAAACTGCTAAACGGGTGGAATATTCTCTAAAGGTGCGATTCGGTCATTTACAATTTTTTGGTGTGTTCTTCGAAATAAATGCTCAAATTTAGGCTAATCTACTCTTGGATTTCGTTGTTACTTCACTGCTAAATAGTCCGTATTAATTTTTTTTTTGGTTTAAATTCATTGATACTGAATTTATATTTCTCAAATATAGTTGTAAACTTTTAAAAACATCGTGTTATCTTATTATTCAAATATGAACGTAGAGTTTAAATCCAATATTATTTCAAACTCCATTCATTGTTGTCTGTTTGTTGACATATGTTTCACTTCAGTTTAAAAATAAAGATTCTTATGATACAATTGTTATTTTCAAAATATATAAAAATTCTTCTTACTAATTGGGTGTTCTTATGTATTCATTTAGGACATACTTCGTATTGACTTAGCTTAGACCAATTGTGGGTTATGCATACTCAAGCACATAACTCTTGAATTTCTAAGATAAGTTTAAATTTTGATATACATACCAAAAATATTATTACATCTTTAATGTATATTTAAAGGATGCTGGTTTTTTTCAATATAGTGCTTATACTGAATACTATTAACATCTTTACTGTATGTTTACAGATCTACCGGGCAAAAGTTAAAAAATAACAGATGTACTATATCCATTTGTAATGTGTAAGTCATTTTTTCTTCCAAACAGTCTAATACAAAGTACTACGTATGTAATAAGTTCATGTTTAATTTTGTGGACATCTTAAATTTGAAGTTCAGTAACTCCAAGATCTTGTGTGCAGGTGGTCTTACATGGTGTGTAATGCAATGTTTTCATGTTTTAAATGAAAAATTATTCGAATGATGCAAGCTTGGTAAACTCTGCCTAATCTAATTTTTTTATACTCTACATTTAAAACTGTTGTATTGGAATGCATGACTTGTTGGAATTGACAAAACTTTCTTAAATTGCATAAACCCTTTATGTGCATATATCCAATAAGTTGTAGCCTTTTCACTAAAACATGAATTCCCCCCCTCTAAAATACATTTGAATGTCAATAGCCCATAACAACTAAAAATAAACAACATTGTCATACATGGTAAAAAATGTTATAGAGTGGCCATCAACACCTCATTGCAATGCAAACCCATCTCTAGTGTCTCCCTCCTTTCCAACAGGGCAGCACTTTTGTGTTAGTGAAAAACACTTTTCCAGAATCTTACACCATGATATTTTGTCTCCCTGTAGCAAACAAAAACATTTTTCTAAAACAAAACAAAGTATCTAAATGCAATGTAAAAATAATGGTGTGATACTACCTGTGAGTCGATGAACACCATTTCCAAGTTGGTCTATTTATATTGAACCTTGGCTTGTATGTTGTGAACTCGTTGGTTTATTAACTGCTAGTAAAAGAACACCTTATTATCCAACAGACACCAATATTTTTGCTAGCTTACTTCGAAATTACCTTTAGTAGTTGCTTTGCATTTAATGCCAATGTACTTTAAAGATCACAATCTATAATTTGTGTTGCTCAATAAGCTATGGGAGTACGTTTCATATAATGCAATACAAACCCTGGCCGATATTCATTTGCTTTTGTAAAGATCTATCTGCTTTTGCATTAAATAACCCAAAAATTTTGAAAAGACAATATGAAACAAACAGTTTCCAATGGTCATTAACCACTTTAGTTGCACAACCTTCAAAATTTACCTTTCACATGCAAAACATTTAATGTCATTGTACTTGTAAGATCAATTCTAAGCTATGAGATCTTCTTTCATTAAATGCACAATATTGTGAACTGTGAATGCAACATATATCTCGAAATGTTGCATTGGTAACATACAACAGTGATGCTTTTGCATTTAATGCTCCAAAAAGGTTTGAAATGACATGTTGCTACAACAATTAATACCAATGCAGCAGCTGTCACAATTATTACCGATGCATAAGCCAACTAAAGCATGGTGCATTAAATGCAACCTTTGAATTTGGACATTGAGATAGTGGCCCACCCGTTTAACCCAATTTGACCCGACTTGGCAGTGCGTTTGGGCGGGAAATTCTGCCAAACTTCCACTGCGTTTTGTATATAGGAAGATGGTTTATCAATAATTTTACTCATCTACTCATCTAATAGCACGATCAAATCAACAATTGAAGTGTTGAACAAACGTTACAACTAAACATCAAGTAAAAATTAAGTTGAAAAAATACGATCATATTATTTCACCTTGCATTGATAGTGTATATATATGTATGTGTGTGTATATAGAATTTGGATCAAATGATAATACGTATTGTTGGGATATTAGGGTCCGGACCAATAGATCGACCCAGAATATCCCTAAGGCCCAAGAACATGGGCGAACCCAAAGGGGGTCCAGTAGAGCAATGAGCTTCCGAATGGGATCTGAGCAACCGGTGAAGGAACCGTTCGACATATCCTGAACGGGCCTTAATCTACACTTTGCGAATGGTCATCATTCCTCTTGATTGGTGCCTTAGTGGGTCCAAAGGCCGATCGAGGAGCCGTACAAGTGGCAGAGTGCATTTAATGCTAGAGTATGGGGGTTACAAGTGGGAACATGGGTGCACAAGTGGTAAAAGAAAGCAACCAATCGGATTTGGCCACCTCACCCCCTCACCTACTCATATCTAGTATAAATAACTGCATTTATTTCATTAGAAGGAGTTAGCATTTGTTTACTCACAAGTTTATATTGTATTCTAGCTCTTGTATTAGGCAGTGGACCGTAACTCTCATTCGGTCATTTTTCTGTAATCACATTACTACCCTAATACAATTGAAGCTTTTGAGGCATCTTATTAGTTAGCAACTGTTCTTAAACATTTTGTTTTATTAATCATCTTTCACATCCAGAGGTTGGTGTTGGGCCTTTGGACCCATCGGGATATAATCTCGACACATATTTTTAGTGATTTTTCAAGGTATTGAGTGTGTTTATTTCGGTTTACATTTGATTACATTTCCACATGTGTGAGTTACAAATATACACGACCCATGGAGTTAAATTTTATAATACATGGAGTTATTAGATCTCATTATGTGCGATTTACATCTTCATGTGCGCGAGTTACATCTTATGCACGATTTACATCTTCATGTGCGTGAATTACATTTTCACATGTGTGAGTTATACTTTGACTTCTCACACCAAGTTATGTTTTGCATACACGCGAGTTACATTTTCCATCACCACAAGTTACATCTATAGTTATAATAGTAAAGCTCAGTTTTTAGTTGCTGATTTGTCAACTTCTCATTGGATAGAGAAAAGTTAAATAACTCAATTTTATTTAAAAAAAGTTCCTATTATCTTGCACCGATGTGTTCAACAAATTGTGTTCCCCAGAGTTATTGTTTCAGTAAAAGTCTATCATACTAATATTTTAAAAGACTATTACGATAGTCTATCGACTAGACCTCATCCATTCATCAAATACACATTCTTTAAATAATAGGCTTCTTTAAATAATAGGTTGTATACACCTAATAGGACTCTAGCTAAATAATAGTATTAGACAACACATACTCGCCAACAATTATAATATTTTCCGAGTGTTACAAGTATCCTCTTCTAGGCTTCATAACTACTCCGTAGATAACCATGTAAAAATAATAATGAATATATTGTTTATAAAAAGTAGGACTCTATGATCATAATGATAAAATTTAATTACTACGTACGTAGGAGGTATACTCCTAAAACATATCCTTGAGACTCCCAACTCTTCCATGCTCCATCACAAGCCCTATATATATCAAATCGTTCCAACAAAAATCATATCAATCAAAACCACAAAATCATACCGAGTAAATACCAACAAAAAATTATGGTTGTTTCTCACCCGTCCGCCATGGTGCAATATGATTGCATCGAAGAGATCTCGACTAAAAAGCAAAGTTGTTCTTTGTGTGCAAGGCTGGTCACTCATTGGGACAATGTTCATAAGCAATATTCAAATCAACTTATTTCTTATGAACTACTTTTAAGTGATGAAAAGGTATGTTAAAATTGCTGACGAAAAGGTATGTTAAAACCAAGTAATATCCAAAACAAGTTATTTCTTATAATTAACAAGTATTGCCGCAATTAGTACTCTCTTTGCCCCATTGGAAATTTCCGTAGATTAATTTTTTATAATATTGCTTGCGTCAGTCTATCATAATATAATTACCAATCAATAATTAATTGATAATGTTAGATAACACATACTACTCCGTATTAATTGTTTTGCATGGATTCTTCAACGCCTATATTTATCTGACTAACAATTACTACGTATAATATTTTCCATCACCTTTATACATTTAATTTAATTTAAAAAGGCATATCCTTAGTTGACCATTCTAGATGTGAATGAGTATGACAAATACCTTCTTTCTTCCATCCTTTGTTTCCTACTCGATGTATTTCATCAACTTTTTTGTTTATTACTTTATTTTGTCATTAAATTTATTTTATTTCATTAATGCAATATATTTTAAAAATAATATTTTCATAATTTGAGTATTTGACACATTCAACCAACTCAACCTTTAAATCAAAAGTTTTCAACTTCGGACACTATAGGAGCTATATAACTTATGCAAGAGTCTTTTTTGAAAGAGTGAGTAAATGGTTAATAAAGAAATCTAATCTTACATATCCTTCCTCTTCTCGAGGAATCAATGAAGTGATGATCTTCTTGCAATTGGAAGACCTGAAATGATCAAAATATTTTAAGTTTTGTTAGGCAAATTTCACAGTATATGACTACCAAGATGGTAGTTTTGTGTAGTACTTGGTAATATTTTTCTCCGTATCGTTCCAATTTTGTAATATTTTTAGTACAATAAAAACGATAAAATTGAGAAGTCCAACCAGACAAATGATTATTTAGGTTAGAAAAAGCACTGCAGTGTAAGAATCATAGGCAGGAGCATTCTGTAGTCAATTTTTTTTCACTGCTTTGTTTCAGATTTAAATAGTAGTTCAATCTTTTTTTTTCAGGGGCACTACATAGAATGCAGCATACCAGCCAATCTTTTTAATGTCTCATTCCGAAAGACATTTTATGACAAACGATGTTATAGTATCAAACATGCTGATATCAGGCGCAATATACAAGGCTTTCGTTTGTGCAACCATACTTTTAAGCTTCTATTCACTAAATCGACAATTGTGGAAGAAATCCACAATTTTAAAATATCTCCTTTTAATTTTCCATGTGCTGCATTTGATGACATTTTATTTAAAAAATGTGACATGAGTCAGTCAATTAATATAATGGGGGAGGTCATTGACGAAATGATGCAAACAGTTAATATGAGGACCGGAGGTACAAAAAATAGGTTGAAATTATACCTCGCAGATGAAGAGTAAGTATATTTTAAATATATTTAATTTTATATAAAGTTGTTCCATTTATCATTCAATTGTGTATATTTTATTCTGTCACGCTCATGCTTCATTCGCCAATTAAAAGGGGGTCCAAGATTGTCTGTTATTTGTGGGATAGATTTGGTGAAGAAGTCCATAACAGACTCAATGAACATAAAGAATCAAAAAACGGATTTCCTTTTGTGATTCGTTTATGCTTTGGAGCAATTAAAGAGTGGCAAGGTAGTCATTAACCATCATTATTAGATTAGTGAAATAGAGTAATAATCATGTTATAAAGATTATACAAATTTTTCAAGGGTGATTTTGAAACATCTTACTACATGTGAGATTTCTGTTTCAAATTGGTTTAATGCCTCAAGAATTGAGTTTAAAGAGGATGATGAGATGATTTCTCAATTTGGAGACAGGTAATGACCGCTACTTTATAGATCTATTTATTTACTCACAAGTGTGTATAACTGTATACTATTAATAAGTTCATTTATTGTCTAAAAAATGGAGAAACTGTTTCCGAAAGTGACTGAGAGGTTAACACAAAGCACTAAGCTTCACAACTCTGAAGAAGACACTTTTCTTCACCAGTACCAAAGAATATCAATCAACCAATTGCAAGAGATCAAAGAGGTAAGTTACCATCATACATTATTAGTGTAACCACATTTTATTTGAGTTACTTTAGATAGTGTATTCAAATATTATTTCAGATATATAAAATATTTATTTCCTACAAAAAGGAAAGCAGCTTGTGGTTGCTACTATATTAGCAGTTTCAATTGAGAAAGGTTGGTTCTTTAATGCATGCCCTAGATGTGTGTGTAATGTGCGCGTAGTTGATGGCAAGTTTAGATGTGATAGTTGCAATGAAGATTCTATTAAGATTTGCAAGAGGTATAGTGTTGAATCTTTTATTTTATTTTCAAGTCAGTTATAATATCGTTTAGTGCATTATACTATAAATAAATAAATATGTACATTAATTACCAGATATAAGCTCAAGCTTAGGGTTTAAGACTCTTCTGGTGTTGCATACTTTATGGTTTTTGAAAAAGAGGGAACCCAACTCATTGGACTATCTAGCGCGGACCTGTTCAGAAATATGGTAAAAATATAATTAAAGACTTTTTTACATACATACTAATGCACAAGTCATAATTTTTAATCAATCAAATATCCACAAAATTAAAATTCATTTCATGTTCTTTTAACAGGAAGAAAAAGGAGTCACATTCCCTGATGATTTTGTTTCCTTGGAAGGGAAAGAGGTAGCATTCATTGTGAAAACAGATGCTCCTAGTTTGTTATAATACGAGTTATATCATAAAATAAATCTTTGTTATTGAAACAAACCAAATCACTGTTCACACATGTTTTATAGTCCTTATATTAAAAACAATACATATTCACTATGATGGATTATGGGAGTATCCAAACATATAATTAATGGAGATATTAGATCTAAAAAGTGGAGAAGAAGATGAGTAGTATTATTAAATGTGTAATATTGAGTTTACGGTTTACAAGCTCCAAAGAGAAATCACGGGTTGGTCCACAAATATGGGTCAGATAGGACCAACTATATAAAATGGCTAATCTAGTAGGTAAATTATACACTAATGCACTCCCTCTGTCTCTCTTTAAGGTTTCCGTACACACTATTCTATGGTCAACATGAATTGTTCACTCTTTTAGTTTATATATCCAACTTTTATAAAACTTTTAATAAAGCTTCTAAATATGTAAATTTTATTTCCTAAAAATATTCTTATTATTGACAGGGATCAATTAACTTTATGGTCAGTCAAACATCGTAAACCGCATGTGGACTTTTAAATGGGATGGATGAAGTTAATGATAAGCGTGTATGAGGCGCTGTCCAGGCCCAAAAGTCATGAAACCCGGGGATCCGAATCTATATACTCTATCACACTATTTACGTAACGTAACTAGACAATTAGATTCATTTTTTCATTGTTTACATTAAAATCAATGTTTTATTTCTTATAACCCGTATTATAGCTTCCATTTAACAATAAAGAACTTGATATATCAGTCGGTTCAGGCGCTTATAAAACATAGTTTTACTATCTACGTACTTTATTTACATTTTACATGTGTGAAATATAAATAGCAATTTCTCTCATTTTAAATTGTATTTAATAAATGATCTATTTTAGTACGTAAATAGTCTTTTCGCTCAATTGAGTATGCATTAAATTGTTTATTACGAAATAGTACCTCCGTCCTCCTAAGATTAAAACAAAGGAAAGTTGTGTAGTTTTTAAGAAAAAGAGTATGTGGTTTGTTGGAGGTATTGGTCCTATCAAGGCCTCCCTTCCATTTTATTATTGACTTGCACCCCATGTTTACTCCCACTTTGTTACCCCTTGTTTTAAATCTCTCCTAACCAATAATATGGTTGTTGCCTTCCCTAGAGTGTGCCCCCTCTTTGCTGTCCGCTGCACGCCTCCTTGTACTCTTTTGTTTTAGTCACCTGTGAGTGTATTATTGTTGGTCAGCCTATTATTTATGTAGCTCTCTTCTTCCTTGAGAGAGCAGCCTGCTAGAGGTATCCCTAGAGAGCAGTGCTCTACAGCCTCTACTTCTTCTTCCTTTCATTTGTGTGAGAGTGTGAGAGAGAGGTTACTTAGTGGTAGAGAAGAAGCTTGATGGTGAAGAGGTCATCCCTAGTGTGGTGTATGTGAGTTAGAGTGGTTGGAGACCTGAGCCGGAAAAGACGGAATATGATCCCAACAGTGATATCAGAGCCAAGGGTCGTCGTCGCCGTTGATTTCGCTGAACTCCGTCGTACGCCGCCGTCCAACGCCGCCGATTTGAGGTCTGGAAGTTTTTTGCTCGTTGCTGGAGGTCTGAGAAGCCTCGTTGTAGCCGTCGTCTTCCTAGAGCTCGTTCCTCGCTCTGGTCGCAAAAGGCAGAAGGACTAAACTGGGGCGTGGTGTTGTTCTCTCGTGCAGAAGGCCTGGAACTCGAACCTTGAGCTCGTTCATCGCTGGTCGCAGTAGGCAGAGGGTCACCGCCGGAGCCACCGTTTGCTTGGGAATCATCGCCGGAGATTGTCCTGCCCGTCCACCGTCGAGGTCGCTGCTCATCACCGCCTGAGGTTGTCACCGGAAGTACTTGGTTCGTGGCTGGGCGCTGGTCAAAGCAGAGAAGTCGCAGACTCACTGAACTCGCGTTGAAGGAACGCAAGTCTGGTAAAGAGCTTGATGGACTTTGGTTGGACCTGGGTTTTGACTTGGGCTTACCTAGACTGGGCTTCTGGGAAGTTGGGTTGCTGGAAACCTAGTTGCTAGCCTTGTACTTGACGACTTGGAGCAAAGACTAATAGCAACAAGCTTTGTGCTTGAAGCATTGGGTTGGACATCTGGAGCTGGGCTGCTGACCTGGACTGCAGGAGTTGCTGAAGCAGCTGAATCGCCGGTCAACGTCGGTCAACCGCCGGTCAACGCTGGTCAAAGTCAGTCAACAGTCAGAAAAATCCCAATTTTAATTGGGTGGGTAAGGTCAAAATGCCTCTCCTAGGGTTTCGCTCCGGTATATTAACTCGAAACTCGCTTTTATCGCTTTTGTAGTGGTTTAGTCTTTTATTGTGTAGAAATCCGTTTTTAGGTTTATTACTGCTGTTAAAATTGATTGAATTGTTGTGCTATTTTGTGCTGAAAATTTATTATTTATTTGTGATTATACGGAAGAACAAAGGGTTTGAAATTGAGTTTGGTGCTCATTAATACTCCCCGTGTGTTCGTGCTAGTTGCTTCGTATAGTTGTAGCCTTATAAATATTTAAATTGTCTTTCAACGATATTTACATTTTCTTTTGTTGCTTATTTTTCTGTGTGAAAATGTCTGCTTATAATCAGTATGGTGTGGCTCCATTTAATGGAAAATCTGATTTTAGCATTTGGAAGCAAAAAATTAAATGTATTTTAATCCAACAAAAATGTTTTAAAGCAGTTGGTGAAACCTATTTAGTTTCTGACACAAAATATAAAAGGGCTGAAATGAATGAAAATGCATGTTCTCTGATTTATTTGAACTTATCTGATTCTGTGATTAGAAAAGTTGGAATTTTAGAGAGTGCTAAAATTCTGTGGAATAAATTAGATGAACTGTATATTGAAACCTCTTTGCCTAGCCGGATGTTTTTACTTGAGAAGTTCTTCAAATTAGATGTTTTTACCAAACTTATTTCTGATATTAAGTTGTGTGGTGATAAGCATATAGATGAGTATTCCCCTATTGCTCTTTTAAATGCTATTCCTGATTCCTTTGGTGATGTGAAATCTGCTATTAAGTATGGTAGAGATAATGTGACTCTTGACATTGTGGTTAATGGTCTTAAGAGTAAGGAATTAGATTAAAAACAGATGGGTGAGGGTAGAAAATCTGACGAGGTTATGCATGTGAGGGGTAGAGAAAATAATAGGCGACATAGATCTAAGTCTAGGTCTAATTCGATACGTTGCTATTATTGTCATGAATCTGGTCATTTCATAAAAGACTGTCCTAAATCTAGGGAAAATAAGCATAGTGAGCATGCTAATTTGACTACTTGTGAAGATGATTTAGGTGATGTTTTTATGATGAGAAATCTATGTGATTATGACTATTTGAGTTCTGTGATATCTGATTCTTTGGGTAAATCAGATTGGGTGGTAGATTCTGGTTGTGCTTTTCATATGTCCCCTTTGAAAAATGTTTTTTCAAACTATACAGAGATTGAGCATGACTTTGTGTCTTTGGCAAATGAAAAAAAATGCAATGTGCTAGGAATAGGAGATGTATGCCTTAGGTTCTCTTCTGGTTGTGTGCTTACTTTGAAGAATGTTAGGCATGTTCCTGAGCTGTACTTTGAAAATGATGGTTTGAAGGGAAAATGGGGAAAGGGAATCATGAAAGTTGTGAAGGGTTGTTTAGTTGTTTTCAAAGTTGAGATGAAAAACAACTTGTATGTTTGTCATGCTGAACCCGTAGTTGATTCTGTGAATTGTGTGCAACCCTGTGTGCTAGGAAAACAGTCTAGAGTTAGTTTTCCTAATCTGCCTAAGTGTGCTGATGTGCTTGATTGTATTCACGCTGATTTGTGGGGTCCTTATAGTGTTTCCACTCATGGTGGGAAAATTTATTTTCTGACGTTGATCGATATTTTTTCAAAGAAAGTGTGGGTTTTGTTGATTGAGAATAAATCTGAAGTTTTTGATAAGTTTAAAAACTGGAAAACCCTTGTTGAAAAACAAACCGGTAAGAAAATAAATTTTTTAAGGACCACTGTCAGTTTTGATTTCTGTGATGATCAGCTTGGTGATTTATGTGATACTTGGGGTATTTCTATGCATAAATCTATTCCCTCCACACCCCAACCGGATGGGGTTGTTGAGAGGATGGTTAGAACTTTATTAGAGAGGGTGAGGGCTATGTTAGCTTCATCTGGGCTCTCTTATAAGTTCTGGGGGGAAGCTATTTGTTATGCTGCTTATTTGATTAATATGTCCCCGTCTGTTCCCTTAGGAGGGAAATATCCTGAATTTGTGTTCACGGGCGAACCACTTGACTTGCCAAATTTGAGAGTGTTTGGTTGTGCTGCTTATGTGAATCGTGAGAATGATAAATCTGAACCTAGAACTAAGGAATATGTTTTCTTAGGATATCATGAATGCATGAAAGGTTATAGGCTTTGGTGTAGGAGTGAAACTTGCTTCAATGTGTTGATGAGTAGAAATGTCATTTTTGTTGAAAATGAATTTCCTTACTTACTTGTTTCTCCTGATGTTGCTCCAAATGAGGTGGAACATTTGCCTGTTGAAGTTCATTCTGATTTACTTGTTGAAACCAAACCCAAATTTGTGAATGAAAATGTTTTTCATGGTGAAAATAAAGAAAATAATATTTCTATTAAGGTGGAGCATGATATGAATGTTGTGAGCAATATGCTTGAGTTGTGTGATTGCCATGTTATTAGAGATAGAGACATTAGGGAGCATGAGAGAAATGATATGTGCAAAGTGTTTGACTATATTTCCTTTGAGTTTGCTTTAAATGTGCTTAATTCTCTTTTAATTAAAATCTTTGTGATATTTGGTATGCTATTTTCTTTGTGTATTGAAAATGTGATACCAAGTGATTATGTGAGCTCTACCTGTGCTAGTTATAGAAATAATATTGTTTCTTTTATTTTCTGTGTACTTGCTTTGTGTGGTTGTTGGATTAGTTGGAATCCCCAACTTCTCCCGCTTGCTTGCTTGCGTGGTTTATTAACATGCGTTGTGTTTGTTAATAGTTTCGTGATGGTTTCGGTTCTGAACTCGAGGACCGATTGGTAGAGTTCAGTCCATTATGAATTGGGTTTGCATGGTTTCGGTTCTTCCTTTCCTTTGTGTGAGAGTGTGAGAGAGAGGTTACTTAGTGGTAGAGAAGAAGTTTGATGGTGAAGAGGTCATCCCTAGTGTGGTGTATGTGAGTTAGATTGGTTGGAGACCTGAGCCGGAAAAGACGGAATACGATACCAACATGATTGATAATAAATTCATAAAATGAGAATAAGTTAATAGTTAATTAGAGCCAATAAAATATTATCAAATATAGTATGAGACAAATTTAGTGAGACCAACGGAAATGCAAAAATGCAAAAATGGAAATATAGTAGAACAGAAGGAGTATTTAGTTAAAGAATGGTACTACCTTCGTCCTCCTGTTATTGTTCCATTGCGGTTTACGATCCTTGACTGATAATAAAGTAAACAAAACTCTGTCCGCACTAGAATTATTTTTAGAAAAAAATTGTATATTTAGAAACTACATTAAAATTTTTACAAAGTCACAAAAACCAAAATCAAATTTGATAAATAAAGTAAGAGATTGAGAGTGATGTGTGTTGACCAAATGAATAAGAAATGGAACAATAACAGGGGGCGGAGCCAGAGAAGGAGTATTAGGTAGTACACGATTTCTATGGTGTAGCTTAACATCAGTACAAAAGAGCGTTTGTAATAAAAGAGTAAAACACACAATGTATTGCAAAGAGGTTCCATGGTCTAGCGGTTAGGACATTAGACTCTGAATCTAGTAACCCGAGTTCAATTCTCGGTGGAACCTAATTTTTAGTTTTCCTTCCTTTGTGTAATGAAATTATCAACAACTTCAATTCCCCGAGCAGAAACTGTAGTTTAACTTCTTCGCCGGCCATCTTGTTTTCCTTTTCGATGACAGTGTTTCTCTTTATGTTTTTCGATTATCTTCATCGATTCCTATGTATTTACAACTTCAATTTTAATAATCCAAAATGAGTATTCGTCTTTATATTTATAATAACAACTTCTCTTTGACCTCTGATGTGTACCTTTTCAGTTTGTGTGAGTCATATTAAACCCAATAAAATTATATAAAAATAACGACACTAACATATTTGACATATGCTTTTATATTTTGTAGGGGAAATGGAAACTAATAATCCAACTTTTTAGAGGTATTTTTACAATAGTCTCACCCTTATCTTAATTTAAGAATAATCCAACATTTGTACTCATCTCTACTCGTTAGTCCCTGATCGGTTGATGACCTGCTATTCCAGGTTTTTTCATTTTCTTTGCAAATAATTCAATCATAAATCTCATCACAAATCTACTCCAAACAGTCCAACATATCTTTTTCCATTTTTCTCCCTAAAATTTTTTCCTTTTTATTTTTATCGTCCTGACTCTTTTATTCCCCCTTTTGGTCTTCTTATTCTTATTTTTATTTCTTTTCAAATTTTTTTTCAATGTGTATGTATTCCAGCTTTTCTTCGTTTTCTTCTTCCCGTTTATTATTTCATTTTCATTTTTATATATTTTTTCGGATCAATTTCCTTCTTATAAAATATCTTTTTCTTAATGTACTTACTTTTTACTTTACTTTCTTGTTACTTGCACTTGTTTATTTCCTTTTCCCTTTTGTTAATTACCTTTATTCCACCTCTAATATATTTTTGATAAAATAACTTCAAAATAGGACTAAATTAATCCCTAAATGCACAAATAGGTCTATGTTATTTATCTTCCCAAAATAGGACTAAAGTGCAATCTATCTTCTTATTCTATATTTCTACCTTTACTATAACTTAATAGGATAATCATATTTTACATTATAATAAAAGAGAAAAATAATCAAAAGTATTTTAATTTAAAAAAAATATAGTAAAAAAATAAAAACAAAGTTAAAACTATTTTTTAAAAATAATAAAATAATAAATAGTGATACAAATAATTTAAAGAAAACTTTAAAAGTAAATCAAAATAGATACACCACATTTAATATATAAATAAATTGGAGGTTTTTCCCATGGCCTCGCCACCTCCAAGCAATGCCGACTCAGATCGGCGAAAAAATACTATTTTGTGTAAACACTGTAATTTTTCTTTGAAAATGTCATGAATATGTCATTTTTACTCTTTGAAAATGCCAAAATTTTCTTAAAAATGTCATCAAGATGACATTACTAACACATGTTGGCATTGTTTTGGTGGTCGGAGCTGGTGGTGTTGGGAGGTTGTTGAAGCAACAACAGATGCTTGCATATTTTTTTATTTTTTTATTTTTTTTTACTTTAAGTTTTTGAGGTTTTAATTTTATAATTTTCATGTTTCCAATGTTTAAGTTTTATTAATTTTATTTAATATTTATTTTCTTTTTTTATTTTTCTACGTTTTTCTTACAAATAAGGTTATGCTATTACTTTTATGTTTTAATTATTAATGAAATATGAATTACACTTAACAAAGCAAAGATAGAATTGGAAAGTTAGTCCCCTATATTTTTCTCTTTCCTAATAAATTCAAAGAAAAAATATAAACAAGTATCCCGAAAAAAATTATAAAAAGAGACTACAACAAACTAGAATACATAAAAAGGAAAGAACAAATTTTGGAAGAAAAAATAAAAATCATATGTTGGAACGTTTCTAAAATTTTTGAAAAAGGTGTGATTTATGGTTGAATAATTTGCTAAGAAATGAAAAAACATGGAATAACAGGTCATCAACGGGCCAGGGACCAGAGAATTGAATGAAGATGGGATGCAAAAGTTGAATTATTCCTGAATTACGATAAGGTGTGACTATTATAAGAAGACTGCTAAAGTGTTGGATTATTAGTTTTCATTTTCCTTATTTTGTATAACGTGACTTATGTATTTGACACATACAATTTGCATTTTGTATAAGTTTAAATACATTTTTAGTCCATTCAAATATGACACACGTTGTTTTAGATCTCTGTAAAATATATTTTTTGTTTTACATCTCTGTAGTATGCACTGTTTTGCTTTTAGTCCATGTCTAACTTCAAAATCACTCTACTTAGAATAGAACACAAATGTCAGGGTTCAAAAACAAAATAATAATAATTTTACAAGGGTGTAAAACAAAATGTATTATAGTTGCAGAGATTAAAAACATATTTAAACCTTATATATAACGTGATTAAGGTATTTGACACACAGTTTAAATTTTGTATAAAACCATTTATATCAAATATTTATTTTTTGTGAGAAAAGTAAAATTACATTTATAAACAACCAAAATCTACCGTCTTTCCCTTATTAAATTAAAGAAATATAAACTTTGATATAACTCAAAAATTAAATATTTCAATCCAAATATAAACGTATAAAGAGTTTTAAAAAGTACGTAGTATTTTTTAGAGTTTTTTCCCAGAATAATGCTATTAAATAAATAATTCCCACAATACTGCTGGATTAAAAATAATTCCCAAAATACAGTTGGATTAACCGTGTTTCTCTTGATGTACAAGAACCGCCACTTGAAGTGACCGCTTTGCTTAACCACGGTTAATCCAGCATTATTTTGAGAATTATTTTTAACCCATCAGTATTTTGAGAATTATTTATTTATTTAGCATTATTCCGGGAAAAAACTCTATTTTTTAGATACATCGGAACAAAAAAAAACGTAGTATATGCATACTAATTACTACTCCGTATTAAAGTTGTGATCCCGAAATTCTTGATGGGTAACTGGTAAGGAAAATAGAGACACATAATTTATTATTCCAATCATTCGAACACTATTAAATTATATGTATACTATACTCCGTATAAAAAAAAACGTAGTATATGCATACTAATTACTACTCCGTATTAAATATAGAAAATTTTTGAATGGAAAGAATATAAACTTTGGAATAAAACGGTTCAAATTCGGAAGGAAATAAATTTGCGTGGAGGAATTTAGATGTTTATTCGGAGATCACATAATTTATTATTCCAATCATTCGAACACTATTAAATTATATGTATACTATACTCCGTATAAATCAAATTTAAGTTTAGTTTGCGTTTCTCAATACAAAATAAAAAAGTAATGATGGATATGAATCATATGATTATAACGTACATGAAAGACAATGAACAAAAAATGCGATTTTTCTATTATAGTGATCATAATAATAACTTCTCAAAAAAAAGATCACAATAATGACTTAAATAGCTATCGTTATACTATCTATTATATTCAAATTTATATGAAAGTAATTATGATAACATAGTAATAATAATAAATTTAGGCACATTTTGGCCATAAATTCTATTTAAACAATTACCTTGAATAGGAGTAAAATGTTTGTAAAATTCAAAATAAAGTTATCACGTTTATATTTTTTTGAATAAGAATAATTATTGTCATATTTTGACATTATCAGACTTTAAACATGACATCATATTCCAAATTTAACAATAATTAATCTTATTTAGGAATAAAAAATGACAATCCTATTTTGAATTCCAAAACATTTTTGCTCATATTTCAGAAATGTTTCCATTTTATTTTGATAATATTTAAGCGAAACACCTATAAAATCAATCACAATGAATTTGAATTTGAATCCCCCTTAAATATCACCGAAATAAAATATAAAAATTTAATTAAAATTACAATGATAGAAACTAAAGTATATAAAAATATTTAAATATGTTACAATTTTTACACTCATCATTTATATACCGTATTACGTAGACTCGTCAATAACTTTGTGTATGTGTATCATCAAAAATGTCCGTCAGGACTCAGGAGTACCGCTATCTCATGTTTCTCGGTATATACGATAGTATATCTTTTCAAACACGAATGAAATGTGGAATTTTATCAATTCAGGATCCGAAAGATAGATTAATTATCAATTCGGGACCTGAAAGATAAAATACATCGATATAGGACTCGAATGATTGAAAACTATTAATCTAGGGCCTAAGTTGTCATAATTTTTTTTATTAAAAAAATTTAAATATTATTTCGTTTTATTAAAGTAATAAACTTTTGTGAAGAAAAGTTTATCAAAAATTAGTAATGGAATTAATAAAAAATTAAATAAATCAAAACCTATGAAACGTTAGGTCCTAAATTGATAGTTTTCCATCATTCGGATCCTATACCGATACGTTTCATCTTTCGGGTCCTGAATTGATAATTAATCTATCTTTCGGGTCCTGAATTGATAAAATTCCATGAAATATTAATATTAGCAATTAGCAATGGTAATAATATAATACTGCATATTACTTTTATGAAATAATTATACATTCATGATTAAAGTAAAGATTATTAATCATATTTGTGTAAATAAGTTTTATTTTAATAATATTTTTTTAAAAACCCTACTTTTATTACACTAATAATAAAACTGTTAAACAGAAAATAACAAACTTTAAGAAGCTCCGTCACTAACTTTTGTGTCATACAAATTTGTGTCCACATTATTCTCGTTAAAACAAGAAATGTACTTGTTATACGTTAAACAATCGATTGTAACACTGCAAGGTAAAAAAGAATGCAGTATTACACACATGTTTACACGTATTTTACTCACTAATTAAGTCCTACTAACACGAAACAAAGAGGAAAGAAACATGGTTGACTCCTTGCCGTTGACGATCAATTTGGTCAACTCCTTAGCAACACAATCGGCTTCTTTCTCTCCACTGTCTCTCATTTTCTGGCTCACTTCTTTGGCTGTTTTTCTAACAATGTCGCCTTTCTTCCCCATCACAACACGGTTAATCACGCCAGCTATGCTCTCCGAGCGAAGCCGGCCATGGTTGTCCCTCACCACCTCCACCCCCACCCCAACCTCCGAAACCAGCCGAGCGTTAATCGGTTGGTCAAGGTGCATTGGTATGGCTATGAAGGGCACACCGAGCTTCATCCCTTCCATCACCGAGTTCCATCCACAGTGACTCACGAACCCTCCGATGCTCGGGTGCGCAAGGATGTTTGCCTGCGGGGCCCACCCCTCGATGACCATTCCCCTGTCCCCTACCCTATCCAAGAAACCCATAGGCATCGACTCTTCCAAGCTAATGACTTTCTTGCCCTTGGGAAACCTCACAACCCATATGAAGTTGACCATGCTCTTCTCTAGCCCTAGGGCAATCTCGTGAGTGTCTTCCTTTGAAAGGAAATATTCGCTGCCAAAGGACACAAAAACGGTTGATCCATTTCCTTTACCATTCAAGAAAGTAACGAAGGGGTCGCTTTCATGAATGACCCCACCGCCGTCTTGAACTAAGGGACCCACAGGGATCACTCTCTTCTCAGTCAACTCAGACAAATACCCAAAGTATTTGTCCTCAGCCTCCTTGAAACCCTTGACCAAAACAATATCCGTTGACCGGTCAAAACAAGCCCTAACACACGCCTTATCTTTTTTCTCGTGTTCCTCCTCTGATGGGGAAGGCTTTTGGGCATCCTTCATCTCATTCACAAGCTCATACCACCTATAATATATGGATTTGAAGGGGAACGGCGTGCCGGGCCTTTTGTCCATGTGGACCACGTGGGAGAACATGGTGGCGCTGCTGGTGACAAAGAGAACCGCCGGGATGTCCAGCACCGCGGCGGAGGCAGCCGCCCAAGGCTGGAGCAAGTCGTAGACGAGCAAGTCCGGGCGGGTGGACTCCAAAATGGTGAAGAAGTTGGAGGATGACATGTTGAAAGCTTTCTTGAGTGTGGGCATGAGATGGGGAGGGAGGCCGTTGGTGGTGTGGAGCGGCGGAGGGAGGCCCGGGAGGCTCGGGAGGCGGAGCTCAACGAGCCTTATGGATTCCGCTTCTGGTTCCCGGGCAAGTTTGGGTATGATGGAGGAGAAATTGGCAGATGTGGAGCATAAGATTATGTTAAACCCTCTCCTTATGAGTTTTTTAGATAGCTCCATGAATGGAGAAATGTGGCCATGTCCCAACCATGGGAACATTAAAATGCAAGGTTTTTTATCATCATCTTTCTTCCACAAGTTCATTTGCTCGGTTAAAACAAATGCTTATGATTGCATATACCCACATGGCGATATGGGAGAATAGTTCTATTTTATAGAGTTACAACGTACATTTAGTATATGGTAAGTGTATAGTTTAAAATTTTACATGTTGTATATATGTGGAAATAAATGAAAATCGAAGATTGTGTATTTAATTTTATCATCTCAAATTAATGAAATACGATTGTGTTTGAACCTTTAATTTTAAAACTTATTTTCGAAGGATCGAATCAATTTTGGGCTTTCATATTAAAAAGAATTGTGGAGAAGTTTACAAGCTTGGTAATTGAGTGTTTGATAAGATGTAAACTAAACTTTGCATACAACTTTGTAGAAATATAAAGAGTTTAGGTTTGATCATTACTTAAGGTAAATACAGGACACCTTTTTACAATATGTAATTTATGTTGGTTTTCTCTTTAGTCTATCAATAATGATAACAATTTCTCGTTTCACAAGGAGATGACCTCGATTATACGTACATTTCCTCTCATTCTTTTGTCAGATTATTCAAAAGGTATTTAATTTTATTTTGTTAGAGATTGTTTAGTACATATTCTAAAAATGTGTATAATTAATTTTACATTGTCTTGATTCTAATATTAGCCAACCTCAAAGAATTATTGTAAAAGATAAATTTAAAAGTTTCTAAAAGGTTTATGCAACCAACAATAAAATGTTTTTTGAAAATGAGTCTTCTAAAGTTAGAGTTGGAATAAAAAAAAATAGTGTATATTATAGTGATAAAAACAAAAAAAAAATGAATTTCCAGGGACTAAAATGGTATTCAGGCCTTTACAATTTTTCTAATTGTACCGTGTAATATAATTACCGGATTATAAAATATTTTACATGTTTTTATAAAGCACTTCAACTACTTTTCGATTGATTTTAGAATAAACTACACCCCTAATCATACAATAATCTTTTAATTTAGGAAGTTTATCAATTTAGGACCCGAAAGATAGATTAATTATCAATTCGGGACCTGAAAGATAAAATGCATCGATATAGGACCCGAATGATGAAAAACTATCAATTTAGGACCTGAATGATTGAAAACTGTTAATCTAGGACCTAAGTTGTCATAATTTTTTTTATTAAAAAGTTTTAAATATTATTTCATTTTATTAAACTAATAAAATTTTGTGAAGAAAAGTTTATCAAAAATTAGTAATGGAATTAATAAAAAATTAAATAAAACAAAACCTATGAAACATTAGGTCCTAAATTGACAGTTTTCCATCTTTCGGGTCCTATACTGATACGTTTCGTCTTTCGGGTTCTGAATTGATAATTATTCTAGAGAGAAATTCCCCAAATAGGAGCAAAACATAGGCAAAATGCAAAAATAGGACTATCATGTTTTGAATAGGAGTAACTTTAGTGTTTGGACAAGTATACCCCTACCCAAGCCCTAAGCCCCAACAACTTTTGATTAAATGTTTAATTCATAATAAATTCGAAAAAAAATCAAAAAATCGTAGAAAAATAATTAAAAAATTTATAAAATATTAATAAAATAAAAATTTAAAAAAGAATATTTGTTTAACTTTTTTAGTTTTTTTAAAAATTAATAAAAAATAGTAAAACTCCATAAAAAAATTTAAAACAATATGGATGTCTTCCCCACTGCCTGTACTACCTTCCTGCACCACCACCTCCGGGCGGTGAAAAAAAATCCATTTTCCCTAAAAACTGCAATTTTTTCTAAAAATGCCAAAACATGGCATATTTCTCTTTGCGAATGCCAACATTTTCATTATTTTCTGCCATAAATATGGCATTCTTAATGAACTTGGCATTTTTACCCTGGTGACTGGAGGTGGTGGTGCAGAGGCGGCAGAGGAGGCGGTGAATTTTATTTTATTTTTTTGAGTTTTTATTTTTTAAAAAAAATATATATTTTTTATTTTTTGAAAAATAAATAAATAAACAAATTATTATTATCGAATAAGTCATAAATTAACTAGGTTAAGATTAAATAAGTCATATTTTAGAATTAACTAGGTTAGGGATATTAAGGGTACAAAATTAATGTTTACTCCTATTGAAGGAAGTTTTAAGTTATACTCCTATTTGTGAACTTATGTTTATGTTTACTCCTATATTGGGCAATTTCTACATTAATCTATCTTTCGAGTCCTGAATTGATAAAATTCCTTTAATTTACATGTAAAATCTCTAAATTTTACATGCAGATTTAAGGTGCAAATTACCAAAGGAGCCCTCATAAGAAAATTTATCTAATTGTTAAATAAACAAATTTGATTATAGAAATTGTTGCTTAATTCATATAGCAAATGCATATTTTATAAAAGGAAAGCAAAAGCAATAGGTATCGCCTAATTTTTGGGAAGATCAAAACGTAAATCTCTTAAGGATATATATATATATATATATATATATATATATATATATATATATATATATATATATATAGGGGATGATTCAAATAAAAAGTAGTCTTAACGTGCAAAGTGTAAAGTTTGCACTTTTTCATTTTTCGCTTGCACTTTTTCTTGCTTTCGTTGCACTTTTTCGCAGGAGCTCAAAAAAATTGGTTTATTTACAAAACTGCCACCGTCATTTTGGCCGAATTTGGCCAAAATCAAAATGACCAAAAAGTGCAACGCAAACAAGAAAAAGTGCAAGCGAAACATGAAAAAGTAAAAACTTTGCACTTTGCACGGGAAGACCACTATATATATATATATATATATATATATGGATAATACGGAGTATGTGGAGAGAATCGAGGAGAACACATAGGAGAAAATTTTGAACTAAATTAAATTCGTTTATTTCCAAATATAACTGATAGATGGACCATAAGTATAAAACACTAATCGCCCAAAAATGACCATATATTTTATAGATTATTCAATTCTTATCTTTAAACGAACATAGTAGTACCGTATATGCAAACATAAGTTTCATAATTTTCTTTAAACATTACATAGAAGTACAGAACATTATCATGTTTATTACTCCCTCTCTCCGTATCTATTTATTTGTCACACTTTGCTTTTTAGATGCATCAAATTAATTGTTTCATTTCCTTTTTGGGAAAGAATCCCACTCAAAAAACAGTTACAATACCACTACAGTACCGCTACATTACCAAAACCCTCTTACTTTTTATAAAATATACAGTAATTATCTTAAACTCCGTGAAAAGCAATCGGGTCATCTAATTAGTTACGGAGGGAGTATTATTCATTAAAATTTAACATAAATTACATAGTACTTTTAGTATGCTTACTACGGAGTACTAAATCTATTTTTTTGCAGTACGTAAAATGAATGAATTTTATCAAACCATGACCTGAAATATTGATAAATTATTAATCTGGAACACGAAACATGAAATATATCATTATTGGCCCGAATAATTGAAAGTTTGGAACTATCAACGTAGAACCTAAAATCCCATAGGTTTTAATTTATTTATTTTTTTGCACATACATTTTGATTTTGCGCACTAGATTGTATAACAATCAAAATAATTAAGGTTGAAGTTACTCTACTTATTGAATTGACTGAATTTACGGTAGAAGATCATTTTAACAATTTTCTAAATATTTTTTTCTTAATTTCATCAATAAAATATAATTTAAATAATTTTTTTTGTGATTTAGCAGATTCAACCAATCAAACTTCTTAAATAAATTTATAAAGAATTTCATAAATTTGGGTAGATTAAGACGATTGAATCCATTCGAGTGTTACTAAATAGGTTGTGAGTTGGGTTATGTATCTTTTGGAGTGCTAGTAACCTGGTTTTTTCATTAATACATACATCCCAATTCCAATTCATTATACAATCAATTGACTTTGCACTCCATTTTTTCATAATTTTTGGGATAATAAGTGTACACATTAATAATTTCCGAAATGAAATGTTAAATCTAATATGACTCAAATAATTGAGGCGTAAAGTGATGTTTTTTCTAACAAAGAAAAGTATTTTTCCCTTGGGAAAAATGTCATTTTATTTTAAACCTAAAGTCCTAAAAATAAGGAGTACTTTTTGTACTGAAAACTGAAAAGAAAAGAAGAAAATGTGAAAAACAACTCTTACAAAAAAGGATCAAGAAGAAAGGTTCACGAGACCGAGAAGAAGAACTCAAGAACATGACACTAGGACTGATCAATGCGAATCCAGTGGTTCACGCCAAGAAGGAGCGATCCCCCCGCGCCGCAGATCTCCACGCGGAATACGCCGTTGATCCCCTGGAAATTTATGATATCCTCTGGCCGCGGCTTCTGTTATTATGGTTTAGCTGATGACCGATTTGCTTTCTCTCCTGTTTTACATTGACTTTTAGACACTTAACTGCGATTGAATTCCATATGATTAACTGATAATCCTTAACCTGACTGGAATGGACACACTTTTTGAGGGATATTAGAGATCCGGAGCATCCGTATTCTCTAGAGCAGCTCAGCGTCCTCTCTGAGGAGTCAATTACGGTTAATGATAAACTCGGCCGCATTTTGTAAGCCTTCAAACCTCCATTTCTGTATCTTTCACTCTTCCTAGTATACAGCTGTTTTGATTACGGTCTGAACTGAATTTACCTCGCCTGGCTTTTTCTTCTGTCGCGATATTTTGATTTCTGGAATCTTTTGTTTGTCTTCGCATTATGTTCTGCTACCACGGCAAGGATTGGATTTCTCCTCACCTGCAAAGTCAATTAATAGGATATTTTGAAATGTTTGTTTATTGTAATTGTAATTGGTGCAATTGTAATTAGGTTAAATACAAATGCAAAGTATGACCTCGTCCTAATTTTTTATGTAGTGCAGAGTTGCAAGTTTTAAGGCTACATTTGGAATGACTTAACTTAATTGAATGGACTTGAGTTCCTACTTCCGAGTAGAATCCATAGTATTAATGCTTCATACCATTACAATGTTTGTTTGCTTAAGTAATAACAACGTTGTGATCCAATAATCATGAGAGAAAATTCATAAGCAGGAGTAAAACATCACACGGTTTCTTAAACATACGTGTCATTGTTTTATTCTCTCCTATATTATAAAAAAATAATTTATTTTAAATTTTATAGATTTTATAACTTTTTAAGCTTTTATAATTTATTTGTAGTTTTTTTTTTAGTTTTTTGTATTTTTTTAGAATTTGTATAAAATTTAACTGTAAGTAAATTGACCTTTCAATTGGTTATTTAGTTCTTAGTTTTTTTGTTCGTTAAAAATTAGTTTTCAAAACTTTAAATGTTATCTCTATTCTTTATTTTTCCTCAACTATATTTGATTTAGTTAAATGTTTGTAACTTTTTAAACTTTGTTGGAAAATCCCCTTAAAAACCAAATTTGAGAAACGGTACATCTGCTGCATTTTGAGCTTTTAGTTTGGCACTTCATCATGTTTTAAAAGTTCTATGCAGGATAACTTTCACACCAACTATCCAGCATTGCAGTATGGCAACCGTAATTGGTTTGTGCTTGAGAGTGAAACTGAAGAATTATTTTCCTCTGCATTACAAGGTTTTGTTACTGTTTTGATGAACTTCTACCCAAATAAGCTGGCAGTTTCCTATGCTTTAAGTTCTCCATTTTCAGTTTGGTAGGATAGGGCCATTACTCATCAACTCATGAATACTTCTATTTTAACTTTTTGCCCTCAGGTAGATATCCAAGTAGCTCCTGGATCTCATGCAGATGAAGAATCAGGTGAATTTGGATGTATTTTTATAGAATATATCTGTCTAATTTCAGTCATTGTTGTAAACGAATCAAATAATTTTGATTCAGGTCACAATTATTTCAAATATTTGAAATGCAGGATAGATTTTATTCAGAAAGAATAAATATGCCAGTATTAGAAATATTTCAAATACGAATTTTGAATTGAATCAAACCTATTCGAATAAGATAATCGAATTGAATACGAATCAGTTTTACGGATTCTGATATTCAATGAATACGAATAATACAATTCACAAGAAATGCATTCAAATCGAATATCTAGATATTTGATTCAATCCTATGCGTTTACAACCCTCGTGAGGTGACTTCCTAGTTGGGTGCTTGGTGCCCTAGGCCTGTTAGGCCACTCATCCTTTTGCTTACTACCACTCCCCATTTTTTCTGTTTTTAGTCTAATGTTTGCACTCATATTAGCTAATGCTTTTTCTAAAGCTAATGTAAAAGTATTACAATGTGACTCTGCCCTCATTTATGTTTTAAACTACCATGTAACATATATGGATGTAGAGAGATGATGTTCTTTTAGTGTATTATTTAAGAACAGAATTCTCTCTAAATGACAGTGTGTTGCTTAAGAACATATTTTTGTCCCTGAAGTATTAGCATTTGTGATGCAGTAAATAAGCAGCTAAATGATAAGGAAAGGATTGCTGCTGCCTTGGAGAATCCAAACCTTCGCCAACTTGTTGATGAGTGCCTTTACTCAAATGAAATCTGACATTTTTTCTTCACTTCACTGCCATGAATATTTGTAGGTATAGATGGCCATTTTAGGGCCTTGTATACGCATCAATAAACCACAGAGTTTCACACTTCATGCTTGTAAGTTGCAAAATCATATCCAGCTTGTTGAACAAAATTGGCATATTCCCCACATGGATAGGATAATCAGTGCTATTAAATTAGATCCAGTCCACTGGTTTGACCCATTTAGAAGGAAACCAGGCATATGGCTGGATAGTATAATCGTTGCAACAGATTGAATGGCCTTCTACTTGTGATGACCTCATTAACTAAATGAGTTAATTACTCATGTATTTTTTGAAAAAATGCATGTGAAATTTAGGTTGCAAAGCAGGATTATATTGGCAACATTTAAATAGTACCACAAAAATACTACAAATAGGTGTATACATGCATGTATTCTTATCTTAAAATCAAAATAAGTTTCAATGTTGCTCTCCCATCCCTAGAAATGCAGGATAGATTTTACTCTTTCTGAGAAGCATTTTTATGGTTGACTGGCATATAAATGGAAAGGTTGCCCCTCCCCCAAACATATGCTATCACCCTTTTATTGTATCGGGGCTTCGGCATCAGGTATGAAATACTCCTCCGTTCTGAAAAGAAGTTCCCGGTTTGACCTACACACATATTTATTTATGTAGGATTAAGTTTTATTTTGACTTTTCAAGTGAAATTTACGTCAAATTAAGCAAAAAGTAGATAAAAAAGTGAGGGTAGTTGTGATCGTTGAGGGTTATTCCTTCAACTCCAAAGGCCCAACACCTTCCTTTGGGTTTCGTAGGACTTGTAGTGGACTAATGGTATTAAATGGCACAAGCAAAATGGTAAAAGAAGAGAAATACAATAAGTGAGCCTAGTTCTTATTAAATGACTTATGAACAATTACAACACAGCCTACTGGATCTGAGCCGATCGTCTAATATGAGCTGAGCGTACAAGGGAATAATTGCTATCGGTAGTGAATACAAGTTGTCAACCCCTAACAGCCTAACTATGAAATAAATGCCGTTATATACCCGCACAGGTAGCTCAGTTGGTCGAGTGGTGGGAGATTTGGAACAATGGACCAAGGTTCGAATCCCCGCAGCGACCGGGTGGATGTCACAGAACCTGAAATAAGGTTGGGTCTCTGGTGCGCACGGGTGTATGGACCTACTGTCATTCTGCTGACTGAGTCACCGTGACTAACCTCCCCACCATCCTGTCGGGTCGAGGTGGGGGCTCCTGGGGTGGGAGATTCCACCTTTTTATGGAACAATAAATGTTGCTATATATACTACCAAGGGGTAGGTGGTAGTGGTGACGTGGAGGCTTGTGAGTCATAGCTTCCCAACCATCAAAATCTGGTGCATTAAATGCGGTTCTCGTCAATATCTTGATTTCCCGCGAATTGTCCAGGACGGTCGTCTCCAGATCCCCTAGTTCTAGACTCAAACAAGCACAAGGCCTAGGGTGCCGCATGGGCCCAGCTGAGCGTCCCAGTCCGTATTACATATAAAGTAGAGTTAATTAAAACAAAAAAAAGTAGAGTTAATTATCAAATTAGGACTAAAAGTTGGTCACTTTTCACAAATATGATCAAAAAATAAACTATGTTTTGATGAGACTATTTATGTGTGTTTTGGACAAATATACCCTTGTTGCTATTAAAATGTTTTAATTCATAATAAAATAAAAAAAAATCATAAAAATTCGTAAAAAATACTAAAAAATTAATAAAATATTTTAATAAATAATTAAATAAATAAAAAAATAAATAATATTTAAAAAAAAAATTAAAAAAAATTACCGCAAAAAATAAATACAAAATCACTGCCGCCTCTACCGCCCCGGCACCACCACCTCCAGCCAGCAGAAAAAAAATGCTAAATCCCTTACGAATTTCATTTTTATGGCAAAATCAATAAAATTTTTGACATTCGCAAAGAGTAATATGCCATTTTTTGGCCTTTTCAGAAAAAATGGCAGTTTTTAGAAAAAATGACATTTTTTACACCGGTCAGAGGTGATGGTGCAGGGAGGTAGTACAAGCAGTAGGAAAGACATCTAATTTAAAAACTTTAAAAACTTTAAGAATGTCATATTTATGGCAGATTCAGTGGAAATTTTGACATTCTCAAAGAATAGTATGCCATTTTTTTGGAATTTTCAGAAAATATGGCATTTTTACCCCAACCGGAGATGGTGGTGCAGGGAGGTGACACAAATACTGTAATGTGAGAAGAAATATATCCTGAGTTATATCTTCATATAATAATCTCTATATAATTGCAAGTATATTCGTAAAAATGCAAGTATATCCGCTTCCATTTTATCATTCATGTCACCTTGTGTTTAGTTGTTTTAAAAGTAATGAGGAATAAAAACAAATGAGGGATATATTTATTATTCATAAAGAAGACACAATAATGCTGGTTTTGGTTTAAAAAACAGGCAAGTTACTTTTGACAAATCAAAGGTGATTTGGGAGATAAAAATCAACACAGGATGCCAATTTGGTTGATTCCAAACCTAATGTGATGAAACATTACTGCGTTGACTCAAGACACATCTAGTGAGGAAGAAATTTTGATTTTATAATTATTATCGTTATTTCTTATTGCAGTCTTGCAATGACTATTTCTCCTCCTAATAAAAGAATGGAAGATCCAATAAAGTTTACTTGATAATGACGTGATAAACGAAATTAATCATGTTTTTTTCTAGGAAAAACAATGTTTTTGTAATTTTGTTATTGCCACGTCGCCCCGTCTTTATTTGTACGCAATCTAAACCATCTAGTTCATAACCAGATTGATCTGCAACGACCAAAATGCTAACATCAAATTAAAAGTAATCATTTAGTAATACGGTAATACCTAATAAATTAATAATAATAATAATATTAATAATAAACAATAGTGAACTAAAAATAAACCGCATTTTCAATCCAACTTTTATAATTTGTTTCCTATAACCAAAACCATTATTAATTATGCATCTATAGCTCAAAAGAATTGTTCAGAATGCGGTATAGCCTCATTCGGAAGAAAAATAAAGTACGGAGTATAAATATCAATGACTTCGAAATGGGGCGACTAACATTTCAAAAAATAAGAGTATTATATTCCTCTAAATAGGAGGAGATATTGGCGTCCTAAAATCATAATGTATTGCATATTTTGACATTATTAGATTGACATATTGACATAATGGACATTAATATTGGATTATTGATAGTTTTCTGTAATGAAAATTGATAAGCAAATTCGGGGTATTTGGAATTTATTCTAGTTTTGCTTCTTTTTTAAAAACAGAAGTGGAATCCGTATCAGTTTTCAGAAGTTGGCAGGTCACCCCGCTTCCAAAAACTAGTTTGTAGAACCATTTTGGAACACTTAAAAGTACTTCTATACTTTCATCCAAACATGGTCGTTTTTAGTGGTTAATTAGGTTATCCAGAACAGGAGGCCCGGATTTTTGGGGCCCCAGATTTATGGGGGCCCAGATTTATGGGCACCCATTTTTTTAAAAATTTATTTGTATTATATAGTAATATTATATATTAAAGAGAAAAGTGTCAAATAAGGCCTTCTACTATTATGAAATAGTCACATAAGATCATGTACTCAATAAAGTGTCATATAAGTATATCTACTTGTAAAAAGCAATCAAATGAGTCCTAATGACATGTTTAACACCTCGTAATCCCGGTTTCAACGTACTTCTGACCATTTTTTTAGAATACATTATACGACATATGTCGAATATTTAACTAAGATTGGTTGAAATACAAGTCAAAAAAATCGACATATAAGCTAAAATCGGGATTAAGAGGTGTTAAAAAAGCCATTAGGACTCATTTGATTGCTTTATACAAGTAGAAGTATTTATATGAGACTTTATTGAGTACATGACCTTATATTTCCCTATATTAAAATACAGTTAGTAAGAAAGAAAAATATGGATGTGTTTTGATATGAGCGGGATCACTGTTAACTGAACAGTGAAAATACTGTTCATTGAACAGTAACTATTTGTATTGTTAATATGTATATATTTGTATTGTTATTATGCATATATAGATATAGATGTGTGTTCTTAATTATTAAAATAGCACTAAAACTAATAAAACGATATTTACACCTAATTACTAAAACAAGACTGTATACAGGAGTGGACCTATGTCAGGGCAGGGGTGGACTTCAGCCCAACCCATTTGTTTTAGTTAGTATAGGTATATGTTATATTTTGAGCCCACCACAAAATTAATTCTCGGTCTAGCCCTAAATTAAATCCCAGCCCAGCTCTTCAGCCCACAGCCCACATCCCAGCTAGATCCCAGCTTAATTCTCTCGCCTCTCAGCCTGCACAATTAGAGCTGCTATATGCGAATGACAGTATGAAGACCTCCGAGTCTGCGACGAGGATGAAGGCTTAGGAGCTGCGACTCTGCGGACTGCGAGGAAGACCGAAGACCGAAGACGTGAACAAGAGCCCATCAGCCGCGCCGCGCCGCCGCCTACGTCGTCCGCCGGCGTGCGGCTCTGCCTCTGCGCCTCTCTCCAGCAGTCCAGCCGGCTCCAGCCTCCAGGTAAACTCCAATTGCCTTTGCCTACTTGCAGTAATTGAATTTTTAGCATTAATCTATTATGTGTGATTGTGTATTTGTGTATTAATCTATTATTATTTTTAGCATTTTAGAGTTTTAGGGTTAGTGGATCATTATGATTATTAATTGAATTTTTCAGTACATAATTTGATGAAGAGAGTATTATTGTTGTAACTTGAATTATATAATGCTAGTTTGTTTGTTTTTGAAACAATATAATGCTAGTTTGTTGGCAAAAAGAAAGCGTAGACATATGAAGAATTGCCGGTGAAAAATACATGATAGAAGAATAGGTTGTATGTGACAATAAAGAACATGATAATACAATGTGAAATGTTTCCTTAGTCTATTCATTCGATCTACGCAGTCCACAGTCCACACCCGCCCGTCTCCAAAAATGTCTGAAACAACCACAGAGTATTCTACCATCCAGAGTACCGACGGAGTCACCCTCGATGCCCGAATTTTCCGGCCATCCGCCGCCGATCACGACCACAAGGGTGCCGACTATTCAGCGTTGGTAGTGGTGATGGTGCATCCCTACTCAGTGCTAGGTGGCTGCCAGGGACTAATGAAGGGGATGGCCCGCGGTCTGGCGAGTAGAGGACTAACAGCTATCACATTCGACACCCGCGGAGCCGGAAGATCCACCGGCCATGCTTCCCTCACCGGATCCGCCGAGGTCAACGACGTCGTTTCCGTCTGCAAATGGGCCGCCGGTGACCTTTCCGCGAGGCGCATTGTCGTCGTAGGATCCTCCGCCGGAGCTGCAATCGCCGGATTTGCAATTGATAAGGTGGATGAAGTAGTGGGCTACGTCAGCTTAGGGTACCCCTTCGGATTCACAGCTTCGGTTCTGTTTGGAGGGCACCAAAAAGCCGTATTGCAATCCCTAAAGCCGAAGCTGTTTTTGATGGGGACAAAAGATGGGTTTACCAGTGTGGGGCAATTGGAGAAGAAGCTGAAGAAAGCTGCGAGTGAGAGTAACCAAATGCATCTCCTTGAAGGAGTGAGCCATTTTCAGATGGAGGGTCCTGCTTTTGATGCTCAAATGGTTAATTTGATTCTTCAGTTCATTACATCTTTGTAATGCTATTCTTATTCATCATAACATCTCTTTTAATATATAAAATTTGTTATAAAAAAATGTTTCCTTCTTAGTCCCCATGAAGAATTATAAAACAGGAATACAAATATTTTAACTCTGTACAAAAATTATCATAACTTTTGAAATTTACAGTATATATATACCTCATTCTTAGTGATGCTCACAATCTTCACTATCGGATATACAAAATATCAACTTACTCGATCTTGTGGTGACCCTAGACATAGTAATGTATTATCCAATTCATGCAGAAGTTAATTTTGATAGATCTATACTCACTTGGTGCATACATTGTCTCTCATTTTTGCACATCATCATGACAAATTAAACAATGGTTGGGGATCACTTTCATTGAAATTTGAAAGGCATTAGGCTATTAGAGGATGCCAAAGATAACATTGAAATTAAGACTTATTGATCAATAATTTTGTCAAATATAAACTTCTCATCCAAAACACATTTACCCAACTAAGAAATGATGAGGTGGTCCTCTTGACCTCTTAGACAATCCATAAAATTAGTCAATGTTTCTTATTAGCATAACATGTGTAATCTTGCCATCTCGCTGAATTGTTATTTTTGACAAGAATAGAAGGCCTAAGTAAATGGATTTCAATTCTTTATAGCGTAATCATATACTCCGTAGCCGTCCCCATTGAGGCCTATCAACTGATAATTCTGGCCCTAACTGGCCAAGGCGATGCTGACGAGCGTCACAGTACGAAGACGTGCGTCAGAAATCCTTTGTGGGCCGTCGCCTGGTCCCTTTTTTCTTACGGAGTATTGAGCCGATCCTGTATTGGGCCAATTACCCCAGCAATGACTTTTTGCTTAAAAGCGGTTTCTATTTATATAAATGAGAACTTCTTTTTGGGACATCCATAAAAGAAAAGTGAGAATATTTTTTTGGGACGGAGATAGTCTTATGCAAGGATAAACAAAGGCTATTGAATTTAAGGGAAATGGGTACCATTAAAATCAATAATATTAGAGCATCTTGAATGGTTGAGTTGTGTCTGTTATACATGTGGTCCCTTTTTTTGCCTCACAAATTTTTATTATGGCTTATATGCTCAATGCTCTCAACTTAGTTTAATTTTCATTTTTAAATCAGTTTTAAACTAAATTACATCAACTTTTTCGTTTCAAATCCCATGTGAGGTATGTTTCATATACTAACAATCTGCAAGTCTGCAACTTATCTCTAACTCTGGTTTTCTTTTTTGATTACATTTGTAGTCTTCATTTTCATATTAAATTAAAGTGATCATCTTCCACCTATTTCTCTCCTACCCCAACCTAAAAAATCTACTTCCATGGTGGAGGGAGATGGTTGGTAGTGTAAGTGTAACCACAATCATGAATTTCTGTTGAATTTCTGTTTAACACTAAAGTTACACATCAAATGCATTTTACAGACATCATTCCACATTGTAGTTAGCCAGCTTGCAAGTCTGCCAACCCTCACTGCCTCTGGGTTGACGTTACATGAGTGCTTTCTGTTCATATTCAAGTCCCCAGAATGTTATAGTTTTCACATCCTCTTGAGCCATCAATCTAGAGAATTCTTCATGATCATATTTCAATGTTGCTTTCCCCCCAAAATCGCTGGGAAGGTTCTCAGAATCAAAATAGGTTTTCATGAACTCCAAACTATCTTCATCATTTGGATATACAAACTTTATCTTCTGGGTTGTTTTTGGATCCACAAAGTACTTCACTACCTGTTGATATTGATGCAAAATCAGCTGTCAAGAAGATAGCAAATTGGATATCTCAATTCTATCATACTCCAATGATATTTCCCATGGTAGTGGAAACTGGAAATGACCTATAATGATATCAGTTTTAGAATTTATCTCTCATTCTAACTTTCTTTGGTAGAGACTGCGGTAGAAAGGATACTTAACATAAGATGTTCCCACTATTTTATCCACAATTGTAATTGGGTAAACGAGTACTACTTGTAAAAAAGAAAGCAACTTGTACAGCATCTATCTCAAAACGGACCTTTATAGTTAATGATATGTGCAACTTTTTATTTTTATTTTTATAAGTTACAACTGTCACAAGTCATAAATCAATTTCTTGCCTACTTTTAAAACCAAGTTAGTCGAATTGTTGTAATTAGAGAAAATTGCAGATCTAGTCCCATAACTTATGCATACACTTAATATTAGCCATGAAATTTTACTCATTTACAGATCAGACCGTGTAATTAATAAGTGTGGTCGTATTAAGGGTTTTCCCATTGAATATACTATTCTAGGTGAAAAGTTTCTTGCCGCCGGCATGAAATTTTACTCACTTACAGATCATACCATGAAATAATTAAATGTGGTCATATTAAGGGCTTTTCCATTGAATATACTATTCTAGGTGAAAAGTTTCATGGCGGCGGCAGATACTCCAATCTGGGGTAATGCTGGAATGTGTGATTTGGAAGAAAAAGACATCTTAGGATATAAGTAATCACCTTCCAGAATGCCTCAAAAAGTCTTGGTGGGCTATACAGAACTATAATCGCAAGCCTTTCTGGGTAGTGGTTCTGCAAAATGTAGATGATCTCTCGTGCTAATTTCATGGGAGTGGACTTGCTCATTGACCAACCATAGAAATCAATCAGCCAAGACATTTGTTCTTGTCCCTCTGCCAGGTTGACGGTGGCATTTTCCATGAGGAAGACCAAATGTCGAATGCAACCTTCTGCTGATGACGAGTTCTGTTGCCTCCCAAACACATCATAAAAAATTAGAAGAAAAAAATGAGGATGCCACCAGCGGTGGACGCATGAATTCTCGCTAGAAGGGACGGCAGTGTAAAAATTTACATACAAATGCATGCATATTAAAATTTCTAGAAAAAAAAATTGGGGGTGGGGGCATTAGCCCCCTTTGGGTCTGCCGCTGGATGACAGTATGACACCCCATTTCCGAGAGCTCCTAAGTACCAGTCGGACAGTTAATTGGGACATTGGGAGAATGTAAATTGGATTTTAATCACATATTTACCCCTGTTCCCTCGTACCCATGTGCTTGCATATGACCTATGCATTTTTACATAGTAACCTCTCGTCGTAGTTGTCTGGATTTGAATCCCAGACTTACGCCCCATTGTCAACATTTTGAAACATTACAAAATTGTATGGGTTGTTGAGTTGAATACTATTTGACAATCACACCATACTATTCGGTGGCTTTACATTTAAATTTAAATAAATCAAATCATTATTCTGTTCACTTAAAACTAAATTTGTATTTTCTAAAAATATACTACGTATTTGTTGCCACCAATTTTGGCAGATGTCTACTTATAGCAAATTTATTACCTGTTTCCCGGGCCTCATAATTAGTACTGGCCTCCCCAACCGGTCTTGGAAATTGGCTTTAAATGCCTTTCCAGTTTCTCCTTCTTGTGCCACTTCAATCTGATCATAGCATTTAAATTTTGAACTAGATAGTCATTTTGTGGAATAATAATTGTGAATGGTGTAAAATAAAATTTATCCTTTTGTACATAATAGTAATATGTGTTTAGACAAGTAATGTTTGTGCCTAGATTTAACAATCATTAATGTTCATGTCAAAGTGCATAGATGAGAACACAAACCAATGCGTATGCCCACATTTCACATACCACCTCTATTGAATCATGATTTTGATTAGTATACTATTATGAGATTATGAAAGTTATAAATTTATACTTTATGAAAATACTTTTAACAAAGAACATTTTTATATCATTTTTATATTATAAATAATTTTCAATAGAAAAATATATTTGGTCAAGTTTTTTAAAATGACAAAGTTTTTTGAGACAGATGTAGTATTATTGAGATAGATTTTTCTACACAATAGTTGTCCATAAGTGCAAATGAATGTTCACATATACTAGTAATAGTTATTTGTGGGACCAAATTTAGTTGTTTTTGAATTCATTTTCTGACAAGATGATAGTTATATGTAGGCATGTGAATCAATATTGTTCATAGACAATAGTTATTTGTGTGATCAATTTGTAATTTTTTCAAATAAATTCCGTCACACAGACACATGTTGTTTGTGATGAGACAATTAGAATCATATTCAACATGTAAAAAATGTAAGCTTTTGTGTACCAAAGGAATAATTAAGGGAAATTGCCCTAAAGATGTAAATAAGTTTTGGAATTTCAAAATAAGACTGCTATGTTTTAATAAGAGTAGTTACTGCCATGATTGAAAAACACTGTCATTAATGATTGAATATTGACATGTTAATTTCTCGTACTGCAACTATTTTGGCAACAATGATTTCAAGATATCATCACATACCGTCATATTACTCCTATTTCGAGAAAAAAATATAGCAATCCTATTTACAACTCTAAAACCTATGTACTCATATTTAGAAGAAGAATTAAAAGATGTTATATGTATTTGAATTACTCTTTGTGAATTTGGTCCATAATTCACTCTAAGGCTCCGTTTGAATCGTTTGATCGAGGGCTTTTTTTCTTCTAATCTAGTATGTTTTGAACATGCCGTTTGATCTAGTTTAGTAGAGTAATACTTTATCCATTCTTTTATTAGTTAGCTAACTTTGAATTTTGAAGTCAATGATGTCAACCTGTACTTCTTATACACGAAATATTTAGGGAAATTGTCCAAAATAGGTGCAAATGAAATTTGGAATTCCAAAATAAGACTGATATGTTTTTCTTCTCGAAATAAGAGTTGTTATTGTCATGTATGAAAAATACTGTCATTAATTATAATAAATATTGTCATGTTAAATGCACTGTACTGTAACTATTTGGCAGTCACGCCTACAAGATGAAAATAAATACTGCCATGTTAATCTCATTTCGGGAATAAAAACGTAGTAGTCATATTTGGAATTTCAAACTCCATTTACTCCTATTTTGAGATATCTCCCAAATATTTACATTTTGAAAATGATATGAAAATATTTTTTATTACAAAATACTATCATAAGAGTATAAAATTTATAAGTTTTGCGTAAATATACTGATGGATAGTCTACCCGGGGGTATATATCCGAAGGGTTATTACCGGGAATAATCTAGAGAGAAGTCAGAGCAAGTAACTAAATGTAGAGAGAGAGTGTATTCAGAGTGTTATGACTTTTCAGCGTGGTTACAAATGGGGAAATGGGGTGCTATTTATAGTAGCAATAAATGCCGGGCAGGGACACGTGTCAAGCGCCCATTGGCCGAGGGGTCGCCTCAACTGGTTGGCGCTGGCAGCCGCATGTGGCCGCATTTAATGCGGCTGTTGGATGGGACGTCTGTGCAGAGTACGGTGATCTGTACGCATGTGAGGCGGATATCTTGTCGAGTGAGATGCCTTCGGCCAAAGAGCAGTAGCCGAAGGCTCCTCCAACCGAGGGCACCTTGGTGCCGAGGGCTCACAGTACCGAGGGCTACTGTTTTCGCCGTTTTCTCCCAGTTTCTTAGTTTGCTTGAGAAACCCGCTCTGTGATAATTTGGAGCCTTCGGCCAGGGGGCCGAAGGAGCCCCTGTGCGTTGTGCGGACTGCTTGGTACTCTGGGCGCTGTGATTTGGGCCTGTTGGGCCTGTTGGGCCTTTGCTGGAGTAGTAGGAGTCTGTGGGCCGGGGGTTCCCGGGCCATATACTCCATCAGGAGTCCCTCACTCCTTTTGTCGAAAGGTACTTGAGGGAAAAGGAGTAATTTGTGCTTGCCTTCTGATGTTGTCCTGTCGTGATCTCTAAAGTTGGTGAGGAGTTGTTGCTTTTATGTCCCTGCCGAAGGCAGTCCCTCAGTTACCCACATGTCGGGACTTGATGGCTTGCTTTGTTGTTTGTTGGAATTTCACAGATTTTGTAATTTAATGATTTTCCCGAGGGGGTCCTCCAGTCCCCCACTCCTCGAGGCACTTGTAAAGTGGTGAAAAGGAGTAAAGTAGTTACGTTGCTGTTGTGGCCGAAGGCTGACGCTTCTTGTTTCATTTTGGGGGGATGCCTCGTTAAAAACCTCATTAGGAAAAACCCTTTGGGAAAAAATCCTAATGAGGGAAAAAGAGTGCACCGAATTCCCCCAATGATGAATCGAAAATGTCAAACCTTGGTAAAAAATGGAGAATGGCGGGAATGCCGAAGGCTCTCTCTTCTGAGGGCTCCTGCGTTGATTAGCCGAAGGCTTGCTGTTGATGTCCTGGTGGTGCTGAAGGGGAGCCCCTCAATCCAGGGATCGAGGGCCTGCCAGATGAGGGCAGCAGTGGAGTTGTTACCGGGGGGTCCACTGTTTGTTGATGAGTTGGTGATGAAGATACCCGAGGGCTCCCATTACCTGTGTGCCATGGGCCATCCGTCAATGAGGCACTCCCCGGGGGCTACCCGGTTTTGTAGTGCTGAGGGGGGAACCCCGAGGGGTGCCCTGATATGCAGCCCTAGGGATCTGAAGGAGTGATCCCGAAGGCGTGTGTAATGTGCTGTGTGGGGCACAACCCGGGGGCACTTCTGGGTGAGTGCACCCGGAGGCAATCCTTGATGAAGTGGAGTGAAGTAGCAAAACCCGGGGGCTTCCAGAATATTGCCGTTGGAAATATAGCCGTTGGAATATGTAACGACAGGATATAGCCGTTGGGGGGGGGGGGGGGTGGCATACGTGGCGTGTGATGGCTGGCTGTTCGTGGGCGGCGTCACCGGTTGGGTGAAACGGCGGTATGTAATGATGGCGGTCCGTCCGGGGGCCCGGAACCCAGGCCCAAGCCCGGATTCCAGCGCCTATAAATACCCTAAGGCCAGGCATTCCTCTGTGTGCGAAAAACTTGTTAGCGAAGCTCTGCCAATTTTTCTAGAGAGAGAAACAGCAGCCCCCGGTTGAATCCTCTGTTCTTAAGGTCAGTTCTCCAGTTACCCTTCACCTCTTAGCTACCTGTACTGCGCCCCTAGGCTATGAGATAGAACATTTTTAGAAAACACTAGTTGTACGAGCCTTCGAACTAGAGTGCGAATGTCGTCCCAGAGTGATTCTCAAGATATCTCGAGGACGCCCTCGATGGAGGACGAAGGCATCTCTGACGTGGAGTCAAGCAGTGGTCAACCCTCAGATGGTGGTGATGCAGCCCTGGCCCGGGAGGTCCAGAAGGAACTCACTGCGGAGGTTGAAGCCGAGGGCTTCGAGCAGGAGTGCGATGATGAAGACTTAGCCCTCGCCTGGCAGACAGCGGAGGATGAGGCACAGAATGAGAGCTTGAAGGTTACGATTGCTGTTCTCCCCCCTCGGGGTTCCGGGGAGGCCAGTAGCTCGAGGCCGTTGGATCCGATACCTCTGAGGGCGGTTTCCGGTGTGAAGAAGAAGAAGGCCGCTACCAAGAAGAAGGAGAGGGCCGTTGATCAAGGAAAACCCGTAGACATGCCCGAGGGGTACAGTTGGCTGAACACTGAGGCCCTCGAGATCAGGTCGAAGGCCGACAGGGCAGATCTGTACGTGACTCAGCTGCACGTGGGGCCCTCGGCCGAAGTGGTGGAGCCAGGTCCCGACGACGTGTTGTCCAGGGCGCCCGAGGGGTGTATTGCTATTCACGTCCTTTCGGTTTCCATGGGACTTAGGTTCCCCCTGCACCCATTCCTCCGGGAATATTTGCGATTTGTTGGCTTGGTCCCTTGCCAACTCACGCCCAACAGCCACTCCTACATTGCGGGGTTCCTCCAGCTCTGCAAGTCCCGAGGGGTGAAACCCAGCCTGGATCTATTCTTCCAGAGCTTTAATCTGTGCCGGGGGGGGGGGGGGGGGGGGGGCACGAAAATGGCGAGGGGTACGCCAACCTGCAGCAGATTGCCCGCTTCAAACTATTCTCCGATGCTCCTTCTTCCAACAAAGGATGGAGGGAACGTTGGTGCTACGTGAAGTTGGATGAGAGCCCATTCCCGAGGGAGCTACGTGATCGATTCCGAAGGCACGAAAAGATCAGGAGTGCCGCTCTCGAGAAAGACGGCCTAAAGCTGGCCAAGTTCCCGGAGGGGAAAAACAAGAACGTGGCGATCAAAGACTGCACCCTCGAGGAGGATTTATACACCCTCGGGTTCCGGAGGTACCGCTTCATAGGGGAGACCGATGAAAAGTACCCTCCCTTCAACAAGGCCTTCGGAGGGGCCGGAGGTAGGAGCCGAGGGCTTTAGAATTTTGTACTTAGTTTTTTTTTGCTTGGATGTTATCGTCCATTCGCTTAGACCCGTCGGGCTAACCCTTTGTCTCCTTTGTGCAGGTATCCCCGTCTCTATGGTGAACGTAAAGGGTCTTGCTCGTTTGAAGAAACAGGACCCGAAGGGGTCGGAACAGGGCATCCAGAAGCCGCCACTGCCCTCTTTAAGAAAGCCGAGGGCGATGCCGCTGCCGGCAAGAGGAAGGCAGTGACCAAGGGGTCCCCCCGGCTACCAAAAAGCCGAAAAAGGGGGATGTCGCCGAGAAGGAGCCCTCGCTCATTATCGCTGACGAGCACCCCGCCTCCGGGGTGCAGGTGGAGAAGCTGCCGGGTGGAACGCCGGCGGGGGCAGAGGAGTCGCTGCCTGAGATCCTCACAGTCGCGTTCCCGAGGGGTACATCTTTGGCCAGTGGTGCTGTCGACCCGGGGGCCATCCTGAGGGGTATGACCCCTGAGACGGATAGGGCTGCCCTCGGGGCCTACAATGATGCGGCCCTCGAGGACCACATTCTCCGCTCCTCCCTCTCTGTGAGTGTTTACCTGGCTTTCTCCATCTTCTCCTTTGATTATTTTTGTGTGATTGCCTTTAACTGTTTTTGTCGTTGTTCTGCAGGCTTGCTTAGCCCTCGGCGAACAGGCTCGGAGGCTTCAAGAATGGCGCCTCCACAGAGCGGAGCAAGACGCCAGAATGAGGGAGTGCCTCCTCAAGAACCAAGAGGCGGTGAAGCTGGGGGCCCAGCTAGAAGAGGAGCTCCGGCAGATGAGCTTGAAATTGGAGGCTGCAGAGAAAGGCAAGGCTGATGCTGAGGCCGCTGCCAGGAGAGCTGCTAAAGAGGCCGAGGACTCCAAAGCGCTAGCTGTCGCCAAGGCTCAGGAGGAGGCCGTTGAGGCCTTTGTCGCCGAGGGTTGGAGAGCCGAGGGGCGCAAGATGTGGGTGTCCTCGGTCGTGGAGGCCTGCGTTGAAGAATGGGCCGAGGGCCCTGGGTGGGAATGGATGGCCCGGAAGGGCATAGAGTACTATGAAGCCGGCGAATTCTTCACCCAGGCCCTCATCTACCGGAGGATGGCCCGGCATCTGGGCATTGAGCAAAAGGACTTCTCCCCCTCGGCGTATGGCCTTCCTCCCTTGCAGCCTGATGTCCGTGAGCCGCTCCCGGAAGGTGTTCAGAGGCCCGACCTTGAGGACACGGTGTTGAAGAATGAGGCCGAGGACGACGCTGTCGAGACCGGAGCGGAGGCATCATCGAGACCGGCTGCAGAGGGCGCCCCAGTGAACGATGCTGTTGTAGTTGTAGAATGACTTTGTACTTAGAGATCTTTGAACATGTTTTGTAATGAACAACATTGTTCCTTCGGCTTCGGCCCGTTTGTAAATCTCACACTTACTTCGTTTTTGATGAATGCATGATTGCCCTCGGGCTGTGTTTATATGACTTGTTCCCTTCAATTCCATTCTTCTTGAATGTATGCCTCCGTTTTCCTTGAGTGTATGCCTTCGGTATTTTTGAATGTATGTGTTTGTTTCTTTGAATGTATGTCTTAGGACTTAGAATACTATCTGATTGTAGCTAGCCCTTAGGAGCCTTCGGTAGTTGGGCACCCTCTGTTGGATATGCAATCGAGGGTCCAGCAGCAATTAGGACTTAGAAAATTTTTCTAAGTGTAGCACATATTAGGGCCTTCGGGTGTTTGCAGTAATCCAAGTCCTAGGACTTAGAAAAATTTCTAAATGTAGATTTCCCCTTGAGAGCCTTCGGGATATGGCCTCCCTTCCTGATGTGTGAATGTTGGGCCGAGGGCCCAATGCACAGGATTTAGAGATTTTTGCAAGTGAGTATGTCATGTAGCCTTCGGCTACTGCGGAGCCCCACCTGTAATATTGAATAGGCCGGGAGCTAAGTCTTTAGGACTTAGAAGATTTTCTTAAGTGTTGATTCCTTGTGAACCGTAGCCCTCGATTGGTAGGTAGCCTTCGGCAATTAGGTCCCTCGAGATGAGGGCGAAATATGTAGGACTTAGAAAATCTTCTAAGTGTAAAGTTTCCCTTGGGAGCCTTCGGGAGTTGGCATCCCTTCATGATGTATGAGTAGCTGTCCGGGGGGGAAAATATGTAGGACTTAGAGAATATTCTAAGTGTAAATCTCCCTTGGGAGCCTTCGGGAGATGGCATCCCTCCTTGGTGTATGAGTAGTTGACCGGGAAAAACATGTAGAACTTAGAAAATATTCTAAGTGTGGATTTTCCTTTGGGAGCCTTCGGGAGATGGCGTCCCTCCTTGATGTATGAGTAGTTGGCCGGGGGGGAAAACATGTAGGACTTAGAAAATCTTCTAAGTGTAAATTTCCCTTGGGAGCCTTCGGGAGATGGCATCCCTCCTTGATGTATGAGTAGTTGACCGGGGAAAAACATGTAGGACTTAGAAAATATTCTAAGTGTGGAATTTTCCCTTGGGTGCCTTCGGGTGATAGGTGCCCTCTGATTCCACATCACTTTGCGAGATGCCCGGGGGCTACTCATTCAGGACAGAATACCCTTCTTTTTTTTTTTTAAGTGTTGTTGTATTGCATGGCCTTCGGCCACCATATTCCCTTGGCTGTAATACTGATTGGGCCGGGGGCCCAATCTTTAGGACTTAGAATTTCTTCAAGTGCTGCTTCTCTGTGTAGCCTTCGGGTGCCCGGGGGCTGCTCCTTCAGGACTTAGAATTTTTCTAAGCATAAATTGATGTTGAATCCTGTTGTTTGTGAAGAAAGCCAATGAAGAGTGTGTGCCCTCGGCATACACTTTAAAAGTTGTAGAATTTGACCCTTGTCATGGGGAAAGGGCCCTCGGTATTTGTGCATAACAGATGCCTTCGGTGTTTGTTTGAAGTACTGTTTAGTGGACCTTGGACAGTCCAATCCCTTTGTATTGTTGAAGCCTTCGGTTTTTTGTGACCGGAGGTGACTAGGTAGTGGACTTAGCCGTTTCCTGATGATATTTCTTTGAGTAGTATCCTTCGGGAAATAGGGGTCTTCAATTACCGGAGGTGTTCCCGTGAGGAGCCCTCAGCATGTTGTGATTTTGTTGGAGCGTACTCTTTGATTTCTCGCCGAGTCTACTCCCCTTCACCCTTTTTTTTTTTGGTGGTGGTGAAGGGAAGGCATCAAGAAACTTGGTTTCTTGGTAAGGCTGGGCCTATTAGGAGACCATCAGAATACACCAATGGCTCTCCTCCCTCGGGTTAACCTTCCGAGTTCCGAGGGGATCGAGGGACGTTTCCTGGGCACAAGATATGGTGGTCCGTAACCTGCCTCCCCTTGGGGGATGGCGCGGAAAGCGCCTCATTTTTGAAAGTCGTCCCCTCGGCGCCAGACATAGTCTGTGGCCTGCCACACCCTTGGGGTGGTGGCGCGGGGAGCGTTTCGGTTTGGAAGTCGAATCCTGGGCATTTCTCATGCCTGTCATACCCTGGGGGTAATGACGCGGATAGCGTTCCGTTTTTGAAAGTCGAATCCTGGGCATTTCTCATGCCTGTCATACCCTGGGGGTAGTGACGCGGAAAGCGTTTCAAGGAAGGGTTTTCATTTGCACACTAGTTGCAAATGGCCGGGGGCACTACGTGCCGCCGGCACCGATGGTGGCGCCTTCGGTATATGCGTCCTCGTGGGGTACGGCTTTTAGAAACGACACTTGGTGTTAGTTTCGATGTGTAGCCCCCGGTACTTGGTACCGAGGGGTCTTCTGTAGGAACACTTGGTGTTCTCCTTTGTTGCAGTTGATGGAGGTGTCTACCCTCGGTACTTGGTACCGAAGGGCCTTCAAATGAAACACTTGGTGTTTCCCAATAGATGTTTGGAAGTTGATAGGAGAGCATCTCCCTGGCACTGGGTGCCGAGGGGTCTTCTTTGAAACACTTGGTGTTTTTTCTTCGTTTCGATGTTTGATGATGGAGGTGTACCCTCGGCACTGGGTGCCGAAGGGTCTTGACTGAAAGCACGTGGTGTTCTCAATGTTGGTTGTAGATGTTGATGGTGTCCGCCCTCGGCACTTGGTGCCGGAGGGGGTTCTTCTCGTGGTGAGGCCTGGGGCCTGTAGTTAGTATGAGGGCTTGATGTCTTGAATGTATCTTCATTCTTCGAAATTGGAGGCCTTGGGCCATAGGATAGTACATTCACTAGTTATGAGGGCTTGGCCGCTCTTACATTATTGATAAAATTTAACTAAATGGTGTACATTCCAGTGCCTAGGGACTTCTTTCCCATTGGGGCGTTTGAGCTTGTAGGTCCCGGGTTTGATGATGGCTGCTATGATGTAGGGGCCTTCGAATTTTGGTGCCATTTTTCCTCCCTCGGTTGGTAGGCTGGCTTCCCTCCTCCGGAGGACATAGTCCCCCACTTGAAATTCTCGGGTGCGAACTTTGGCGTCGATGTAGCATTTATTGCCTTCGGTAGTTTTCTGCTCGGATGAAGGCCTGCTCCCGGCGTTCTGAAATGAGGTGGAGGTCGAGGGCCATGTTGCTGTCGTTGACCTCGGGGTCGTATTGGATCACCCTTCGGGTAGGAAGGGTGACTTCCGTAGGAGCTTTGGCTTCAAAACCGTAGCAGAGGGAGAAGGGTGTTTCACCTATAGCACGCCGAGGGGTAGTGCGGTAGGCCCAGAGGATGTTGTGAAGTTCTTCCACCCAGCCACCACCCTCAGCCTCCAGCTTCTTTTTGAGGCCCTCGAGCAAGGTCCGGTTGGCGTTCTCTACCTGCCCGTTGCCTTGAGGGTAGGCAACGGAGGAGAAGGTGTGTTTGATGCCCCATGCCTCCAGAAGGGCACAGAAGGGGGCTGCCTCAAATTGTGTTCCATTGTCGGAGATGATCTGCTGGGGGACGCCAAACCTTGTGAGGATGTTCTTGAGGACGAAGTGACGGCACTTCGCCTCTGTGATGCTGGCGAGGGGTTCAGCCTCCACCCACTTGGTAAAATAGTCGACGGCCACAATGATGTATCTGTTGTTGGAGGTACCCCTCGGCAGAGGGCCCACAAGGTCTATCCCCCATCGAGAAAATGGGACAGAGGTGCTGATGGGGGCATAGTTGACCGCTGGCCTGCCGGGAGCTTTCTGGAAATGTTGACATGCGGTGCACCTCCGGGCAAGGTCAGCACAGTCCCTGGCCATGGTTGGCCAGAAGTAGCCCTGGAGAATGAGCCTTCGGGACATGGAGAAGGGTCCCTGGTGAGCTGAGTAAGTGCCACTGTGCACTTCCTCCATTGCGACCTCGGCTTCATCTGGATGAAGGCACCGAAGTAGCGTGCCATTGTAAGATCGTTTGTAGAGCCTCCCATCTTCGATGGTGTAGCTGGGAGCCCTTAGTTTTGCCAGTTTAGCGCGGGCCTCATCCTCGGGTAGCTGCCCTGTGGAGATGAAGGCGGTGATATCTGAGATCCAATCCTCCTGTCGTTGTTGTATGTTCATAACGGGGCTCGCATGGATGCTTGAGAGGCTGAGTTCCTCGATTTTGGCAATTTTGGAGATGTGCTCGGGGGAGTCAGCCGAGAGCTTAGACAATATGTCGGCCTCGGAGTTCTGAGCCCTCGGTATTTGAGTAAGAGAGTGTGCCTCAAATACCTTAAGCAACTCCTTGGCCGCTTCCTTGTACTGTTTCATTCTTCCCTCCTTGGCCTCATATTCTTCGGAGATTTGGCCAACGACCAACTTGGAGTCGCATTTGATGTGGATCTGCCGAGCCCTCATGTTGGCAGCCAGCCGAAGGCCACATAGGAGGGCCTCATATTCGGCCTCATTGTTGGAGACTTTGAAGGAGAAGCGGATTGCATAGTAGGCCCTGAAGCCCTCGGGAGTAATGAGGACTACCCCTCCCCCGCATGCTTTGGTCGCGGAGGAGCCATCAGTGTAGAGGGTCCACCAGTCGTCCGAGGTAGCCGAGGGCTCCCCGTCCGTGGCTGCCCTTGCGGTACATTCCGTCACAAAGTCCGCTAGGGCTTGGCCCTTGATGGCAGGCCTTGGACGGATGTCAATGTTGTACTGGCTCAAGAAGATTGCCCATTTAACCATGCGGGAGGAGCTGGTGAGGCTCCTCATGAGGGCGCCGAGGGGTTGATGAGTGAGGACCTGAACTGGGTGAGCCTGAAAGTAGTGGCCCAACTTCTTGACAGTCCAAACGATGGCCAACACCGTTTTCTCCACAGGGGAGTACCTGAGCTCGGCCTCCCTTAGGGTCTTGCTAACGTAGAAGATGGCATGTTGGATGCCGTCTTCCTCCCGGATGAGCACAGAGCTGATGGCCGCCGGGCTGACCCCAAGGTAGAGGTAGAGGGTCTCCCCTACCTTGGGTTTGGAGAGCACAAGAGGTGAAGATAGATATCTTTTGAGCTCGTCGAAAGCCCCCTGGCATTCCGGAGTCCATAGAAAGCCAGCCGTCTTCCTCATGATCTGGAAGAAGGGTAGAGATTTCTCCGTCGATTTAGATAGAAAACGGTTGAGGGCTGCCAGGCGGCCCGTCAACCGTTGGACTTCTTTCACATTGCGTGGGGGCTCCATATTGATGATGGCCTGGATCTTCTCGGGGTTGGCCTCAATACCCCTCCGGCTCACCATGTAGCCTAAGAATTTGCCCCCTTGGACGCCGAAGGTGCACTTCTTCGGGTTTAGCCGAAGGTTGAATTTTTGCATGATGGCGAAGATTTCCCGGAGGTCGTCAGCATTTCTGGAAGATTGCTTGCTCTTGACGATCATGTCGTCGACATAGGCCTCCATGGTGCGCCCTAGGACGGCTTGAAAGACCCGGGCCACCATCCGGGTGTAAGTGGCCCCCGAGTTCTTTAGGCCGAAGGCCATCACTAGGTAGCAGAAGATGCCCTCGGGAGTCATGAAGGCAGTTTTTTCGGCGTCCTTCTCGTGCATGAATATTTGATGGTACCCTCGGAAGGCATCGAGGAAGGACATGATTTCACACCCCGCGGTCTCATCCACCAATTGATCAATGTTTGGTAGAGGGAATGGATCCATGGGGCATGCTTTGTTGAGATCGGTGTAGTCCACGCACATGCGGAAGGTAGGGGGCTTCTGGGCGAGGACTACATTTGCTAGCCATGAGGGGTATTTCACCTCCTTGATGTGCTTGATTGAGAGGAGCATGGCGACCTCCTTCTTCACGAATTCCCTCCTCTCGGCGGAGAGGGGTCTCCTTCGCTGCTGTACTGCTTTTGCCGAAGGGTCCACCGAGAGGCGGTGGGTGATGACCCTTCGGCTGATTCCCGACATGTCCTCCGGCCCCCATGCAATGACAGTGGAGTAGGCGCGGAGGGCGTCGGTGATACCGGTCTTCAAATCTTCAGGGAGCTGGGCTCCAATCTTCACGACTCTCTCCGGCTGGGCCGGATCGAGCGCAAAGTCTTCTACGTCCTCGGCCGGTTCAGCCCTCGGCCTTCTTTCCTCTTCGTCGACGGCTCCGGTGATGGTGTCAACACGGAATTATGTCTTGCTTACCTTCTTAGTGACCTGAAGATAGCAGGCGCGGGCAATTTTTTGATTCCCCCGGGAGTAGCCAATGCCCCCTTCGGCGGGAAACTTGAGGCAGAGATGCCTCATGGAGATGATGGCTTCGAGGTCCTCGAGGGCTGGCCGGCCGAGGATGATGTTGTGAGCGCAGTCAATGTTGACGACGACGAACTCCACTTCGAGCTGGGCTCTATGGATCCCGTCGCCGAAGATCACCGGGAGGGTTATTACCCCCTCGGAATCAATAGTATCGCCGGTGAAGCCGGCAAGAGGGGTCTTAATTGGCCGAAGGGACCCCCTCTCCAGATGCAGCTCTCTGAAGGTGCTGAGGTACATTACATTGACGGAGCTGCCCGTGTCAATGTAAGTTCGGTGAATAATGGTGTCGTTTATCTCCGTCCGAATCACCAAGGCATCCCTGTGAGGAGAAGAAGTAGGAGGGAGATCTGCGTTGGTAAAGGTGATGGGTTCCTCCCTCAATCGCTTTACCGGGGGCATATGAGTGACTTCCCCCACGTAAAGTGATTGAGCCCACTTCTTTCGTTGGCTGGTGGAATCGCCCCCTGTATTGCCACCGGTGATCATGAGGATGTGGCGTTTCTTCTCCTGGTAGTGGGGGTATTCCTCCTCCTCTTCTTCCAAGTTTCCGATCTCCCTCTTTTTGCCGAGAGGGATGGTGTTCGGATTCACCCAGGCATTTACCTTCGTATGGTGCCCTCGGGGGGGTCCCTGATGAGAAGGTCCCTCCTGCCGAGGGCTCTGGACAAACTGGGACAGGTGCCCTGCCTGTATTAATCTCTCGATGGCCGTCTTCAGTTGATGGCAGTCATCGGTCCTGTGCCCCTGGTGTCGATGGAAGCGACAGTAGGGGAACTGAGGGTTGATAGCGTGTACCTCCGGGGGTGCGCGAGAATCACGCTCAACGAGGCCCCTCTCCTCTGCAAAATCGAGGATGATGCTGACGGGGTGCGTCAATGGGGTCCGAGGGTGGTCCAGGAGAATGGGCTGGGCCCAAGTCTTAGGGTTGCTCCTATAACCTCCCCCGGGCTTGGCTTGGCCTTGCCGAGGGCGGTCATCAGAGGGTCCCGAAGCCTTGGGGCGATTTGGAGGAGCCCCCGGCCCTCGGTTGCGCTTGTTGTCAGCCCTCGGGGGCTGCTGGTCCGGATGCTGGTGATACTTCTCCACCTCCCCGGCCTCAGCATATCGGCCCCCCCCGCTGCAAGGCCCTTATGTAGTCGCGGGGGGGGGGGGGGGTTCAATGATGAGGCTCCTTGAAAAGTTGCCGGTGCGGAGGACGGTTTGTAGGAGGGCCAGGAGGGTCCCGTCATCAGCACCGTCGACCTTGTCGGCCTCCGTCCTCCAACGCTCCAGGAAATCCCGAAGGGTCTCATCCTTCTTCTGGCGTATTGTTAGGAGGTGGGAGAAGTGCTTCCTTGTGCGACGCCTCCCGGCAAATTGTGTCAAGAACCGCTGGGCGAGTTCTTGCCATGAATCAATACAGCCCTCGGGCAGCCTGTTGAACCATTCGTATGCTGGTCCCTCTAAGGTGGAGAGGAACCAACGACACAAATATTCGTCTGACGCCCCCACCATCATCATGCTGTTCTGGTACTTGCTGTAATGTTCCTGGGGGTCCGTTTTCCCGCTGTAGGGCTGTATGTGTTGCCCTCGGTATTTCTCCGGGATCCGGGCCGCCAATACCCTTGGGGTAAATGGCGTCTGAGTCCGGAGTTGGATGACGGGTTCCCCGGAGCCCTCGGCCACCTTCTTCTGTAACTCCTCCATCTTGGCCATCATGGCCTCGTATTTGAGATCTGAGTGAGGGGTGGAGGTAGTGGCGTGAGCTTTGTTGGACTCCATTTCGTCAAGCCGGCGCTGGAGGGCCGCAATAATCTCGTCCCGGGGGTCCCTTGGGAGGGTTTCCGCCCCCTGCGAACGAACCCGGGCCGAGTGGGCCTGGTTGATTTGGTGCCGAGCATCATCGGCATGAAGGGGTGCCTTGCCTTAGTCCCGAGGGGGACGCTCCTCGTCTGCCCTCGAAACAGAGCCCCCGCTTTCCTGGGGCCTTTGGAGTGCTTTCCCCCCGAGGCGGTCTTGGACCCCTCGGCGGTCTGGCCCTCCTCCGAGCCGGTTGAGGGCGGAAGTATGGGGCCTCTCCCTGTTGTCATTATGGCGGTCCCGGGACTGAACTTCCTGGGAGGATGTTTCTTGGGCCACCACCCCTTCGTCGTTTCTCACCCGAGGGATGGGATTTCCGAAGGGGTGTGGCAGAGGGGGAAGTATGATATTTTCCCCGATCTGAGGTTGAGCTGGAGCCAGGGTGCCGAAGGCACCCGGGTTCTGGGTGAGCGTTTGGATGAAGGCGGAGAGCGCCGATTGTACGTCGATGGTGAGAACCGGAGGGCTGACTTGGTCATCGCTCCGGTTTTTCTTCTTGGCCTCGATGCCGAGGCGGGCATCGGGGGCGTTTTGTTGGATCTGAAGGCGTAGGTCGACAGCCGCCTGTTCCAGCCCAGCGAGGACACCGCCCTCGGGAGCCCTGTGAGAGGCTTCGGGGGCGTTGACGTCGCCGAGGGCCAGGTTCTTGTCTTCTACGTTCTTTGAGTTGGCACGTGTTGTCCTCACCATTTTGATAGAGGGCTAGTGTTTGTGTGTTTGGTCGAGGGGGAGGGTTTCTTACTCGATTGTTCAACCTCTCAACGAGAGCACCAAATGATGGATAGTCTACCCGGGGGTATATATCCGAAGGGTTATTACCGGGAATAATCTAGAGAGAAGTCAGAGCAAGTAACTAAATGTAGAGAGAGAGTGTATTCAGAGTGTTATGACTTTTCAGCGTGGTTACAAATGGGGAAATGGGGTGCTATTTATAGTAGCAATAAATGCCGGGCAGGGACACGTGTCAAGCGCCCATTGGCCGAGGGGTCGCCTCAACTGGTTGGCGCTGGCAGCCGCATGTGGCCGCATTTAATGCGGCTGTTGGATGGGACGTCTGTGCAGAGTACGGTGATCTGTACGCATGTGAGGCGGATATCTTGTCGAGTGAGATGCCTTCGGCCAAAGAGCAGTAGCCGAAGACTCCTCCAACCGAGGGCACCTTGGTGCCGAGGGCTCACAGTACCGAGGGCTACTGTTTTCGCCGTTTTCTCCCAGTTTCTTAGTTTGCTTGAGAAACCCGCTCTGTGATAATTTGGAGCCTTCGGCCAGGGGGCCGAAGGAGCCCCTGTGCGTTGTGCGGACTGCTTGGTACTCTGGGCACTGTGATTTGGGCCTGTTGGGCCTGTTGGGCCTTTGCTGGAGTAGTAGGAGTCTGTGGGCCGGGGGTTCCCGGGCCATATACTCCATCATATACTATTTAAGATGATTAACTAAAGTTTATTATCGTTGATGGGAAAAGTCGAAATTGACTTAACTAAAAAGGCACGAAGGGAGTATAGGTTTTAAATGTGTTTTGGTATGATCCTATAAGGTTTGATTTTGTGTATATCGTACTATGTTATAAGTTCTGTCTGATTTGATATAGCGATATCATCTGATCTTAGTCATTTAATCTTGATCAAGTATGATAGAATTTGATTTGGTCTAATGTGGGGTTCAAATAGGTCGCGCAGAACAAGCTTTTGCTTTTATTGCTTCTAGTGGATGAATGTTATTTTTTGTTTTTATTGTTCCCAAAAATACTGATTTGCTTTTATTGTTTCCAAAAATACTTCTCACTTTCCTTTTTGGACTGTTCCCAAAAATACTTCCCACTTTTCCATTTTGGACGATTTGTGTGACTCACATTCATTTTACCTTTTTCTTACACAAAAATCATACATTTTTACTTTATTTCACTTTCTTAATAAGCGTGCCAAGTCAAATCGGGAAGAATATTTAGGAACGGAGGGAGTAATACCAATTTTTACTATTCCGAAATCATTTCTCTTTGTCAAAGACTATTTATTACTAGTAATAAGCATTTTCTTTGAAATCAATTTAAAAAATCGAAAAACAATCACAAAGTACATTACTCACCCACCGTATTTCTTCTGGTTTATACATTAATCTCCACTTGAGCGTTTCGTCCAACATTTTCTTGGCTTTCTCAACATTCCAATTTCGAGCCTCCAAACATCGCCTTAAACAAGCATCAGTGCAGTACTTCAAGCTGCGTCCCGTTAATGGCTCAAGAAAGGCCCTCAATTCTCTAATCTGCATTGAGTAACTAAAGAGATTTATCACACTTTTTTATTGAGAAAAATGATACGGAGTGTAAATATCCCAAACTTTGATGGATGTTAGATAAGTACCACCTTAACTTGCATATGTTGTATATACCCTGAACTCCAACACATTGTAGTATTGATGATGTTCTAATGGTTAGTTGATGCATTACAAATTTGATGACATGATGTTCCTACAAGTTTCTTCTCTAGCACTTTTTGGAAAAATATTGAGTTTTATGTTAAAAGGTTAATGACCCCTTTAAGGACATTAATACTCGCAGTTACCCAATTCTGCGTCGGCCAGTACGGTTATATGTGTAACCGCCCCCTTCCCACCTAGGGATGGCAATGGGGCGGGGTTGGGGCGGGGGTTCACTCCCATCCCCGTCCCGTGTCTAAAATATCGCCCCCACCACCGCCCCATATATCTCCCACTACTATTCGACCCGCCCCATCCCCACTCTGACCCGCTTGACCCACGGGTACCCAACTGGGGAAATATTCGTAAAAAATTAACACTATTTTAGATTCAGACAGTTTTTCAAAAATCAAACAACATTTCTAGTATGTAGCAAACCTTTTAGTTTCTAAGTGTCAATGTAATCTTACATCTCATTTCAAATCTAGAACACATTATAGATTACACACGTTTTGATTTAGTCATTTTATCAAAGACTTCATTAGTATTGATTAACTCTATATTATTTTCTCCCTTCATTCAATCAACCATGGTCATTTGATAGCATCTAGGACGACCTATGGTCACCAGATTTTTAAGAGTCCTAACTACAATCATAAAGATGACATTCATAAGAAAAGAATTAATACATCATAATAGTAAAAGAAGAAAACATTGACACTGTGTCTGAGGCGTTTAAGCTAATATCACTTTATAACTTTCTCAAATTCATTTTACTTTATATGATTTTGATAACCAATTTTACAAGATAGCTGAGCTATTAAACAAGAATTAGATAGACCCATTGTGAACAACCATTAGATAGGAAACAATTAAACCCACCGGGCCACGTACTATGCTATTTTAATGATGACTTCGTATTAGTAATTACTTATTTATGACTAAAATGAAGACTATTTTACAAAAATGTGACTAGTGTCTAGAGCAGTAATGAAATTATAGTATTTTTAAACTTAGGTTACTATGACACTACATTGTAGTAACTAATAGTCATATTTGTGTAAAATAAATTTTATTTTAGTAATATTTTTGTAAAATACCCTTATTATTATTAGTATTATTATTGTGATTATTATTAATTATTGATATGTGTATATATACGGGGGACGAGGCGGGGACGGTGCGGGGGGTGCATAACCCATCACCCGCCCCATATTTAAACGGGGAGGAAATAATTCCCCCATCCCCATACCCGCCCCACCCCACCACCTGCCCCAACTCCCCCCACGGGGCAGTTCCCCACAGGCCCCCGCTCCCATTGCCATCCTTATTCCCGTCCATTGCCATCTCTACACACACTGCAAGATCGACCTCCAACTAGCCACCATCTTGTGATGATGTATTGAACCGTCTCACACCGGTTACATATACGAATAAAAACCAACATATATAGCTTTGAAGGGTATTCATTCAGGCACACATAGGTTGCGAATAAACATACAAACCAACATATAAATTTTGAGCTACTCCTTTTATCAGGTTGATTTTTAAAGTTTTTAAAGTTGAAGCACAACAATTAATAGTCATGATCATCATGATAAACCACTTTTACTCTTCCATTCCTAATTTGTTTGATTATAGTATAAAATAATTTATAAAAGCCGATTTATACTATTACAAATTAAGTAAGATTAAGTGTTCAGATAAATCCAGAAACAATTATATGATAAAGTCTCATCACATCAATTATATATAGAACGAGATCAAATTAATTATGTTAGTAAAGTTTCAAAGCAAATCTAATTAAAAATCAGACAAACTAGATCTTAAAAACGGAAATAAACATAGAGATGAGAATGATTTGAGCAAAATTTTAACTTTTGAAACACAACTTTATTTACTCTCTTAAAATATTGTGAACCTTATTATCCACCTATATTAATTAGTTGGTGAAATGAGAGAGCTGAATTAGAAATGCTTAAAAACCACTGTTTTACATAATTCATTTTGATTCTTGTACAATAATTATATTATGGCCTCCCATTATTACCTTTGATTCCTTTTCGGAAGATTGAGTATCCGGGTCAGTGTGAGAAGGCTTCATCTGAAACATGCTTCTGATAATTAAGAAGAATTAAGTGTGGATCACAATTAAAACACGAATTAATATAAAAACGTACAAAAGACTATATAATTATATAAAGTATATAAACGTCGAACAAGAAGAAAACATAATAAACTCACAACATTTCTTTGTTTTCTCCTTTCCCAGAGAAATATCAATTGGCTTTTCAGAAGAAGGAATTTCAGCCTGAAAGCTCGCAGCACGTAGAAAGACGCTTGGTGTCAACTGATAGGAAAAAATGCCTTAAATAAATGGCGAAGGGTGAAAGCTGTAATTTCAAAGGCATGCGTTCGTTGACTAATTTGATTTTTACTCGTTCATAGGTTTGACTTTAGATTGAAATGTGTTGAATAATGTAAAATTGAGACATGAGAGAGCGATTTGATTATTGAGACATTTAAGAAACATTTAAGTTTGATGATTGACATTATCAAAAACTCCCTCTGTCCCGGAAAATTCTTTCCGGTTTGACTTCGATCGGAGTTTAAGAAAGTGAAAATAAAGTGAGAATGTATGATTGTGATGTTAGATTATTGGACTTATATTGAATGTAATATTCACAATATATTATTTATCGGGTTTGATTGTATATTATATGCTATCTTATATTTAGGCCCAAAAATTAGTGGTCCTATGGATATTAATTTAAGTGGGCTAATAAGTTATATAATAAGGTATATGACCCAAATGTGTAGAGACTCATGGGCTTGACCTAATCAATGATGGGCTGATTAGGGTTAAGCACTCTCTATAAATAAGGGGTTATGGTCCCTAGTTGAACACGTCATTCCGTCTTTCTGCATCCCATCGCTAGAGAGATAATCCCGAGGGTGTGTATCAACTAGAAGACGCAAACCCTAGCCTCCGTCTCCTGGATCCCTAAAGATCATCTCCCATGGAGTCAGGTACGCTTCCGCTCAGTTAATTTCTCTAGATAATTTCAATATGAAGATTAAAGTATTATCGGATTTATTCTAACAATTGGTATCAGAGACTCCTTCATATTGAATTATTTGGAATCAGTATCATAGATCCAGATATTTCTAGATCTTGATCTATCGTTATATAATTATGTATAATTAAATGATGTCGCTCTTGGAATTTAATCGTACAATTGATGTCAGATTAGTAGACATCATAAATTATATCGTATTATCGTATATGATTCATTTTTTTGCATATGATGATGGTCGATCGATTTTTTGCGTACAATACAATGATCAATTTAATATCAATTCAATTAAGGATCAAAGTGTGGTTTTGAATTGTCAGTCCACTAGGCAATCATTCTGAATTGAGGATCAAAGTATGTTTTTTTGAATTTTGTATCTACAGACTTATGCTGTTTTGAGTATTGAATTTGGATATGAATTCAATTTTTTGTATTGGCCGTAATGCGGCTGCTACAAAACCTAGGGAAGGAATAACTTTCCTAATCACTATTCGCTGGAACGTTTTAGGATGCATGGGTTTTGTAATGGTTTTAGTTCTTCGGTAATTTAAGAAGTTGCGGAATATTATATGTTTAACCACAATAATTAAATCATATGACTTTGATAATTAAGTACATATATGTAATTATTATCAGTTTTGGTAATTAAATACTTATATGTAATTACGGCCAATATCAGTTTTATTAAAAATGCATGATTTTGCATTACTGGAATATATTATTTTTGGTCGTTGTAATTTGTGGCTTGAAAAATATGTATTGTGTGTCAAACCCTATTTTATGATCGCACAACGATTGGGTATGAGTTTTACAAATTATCGTTATACATAACACATTTACATGTGATTCAGAAAAATTCGCCCAATTTTATTTTCAGATTGTTGATTTAATATTAGCATGTCTAATATTTGGGTTGATTAATTGACACAACATGCTGCCAAAGTAGTCTCTCTTGTTGAAATTAATTAATTCATATATTAAGATGATTGTGTACTTTCTTATTTTATGCGGATAATAATCGACCCAAAGGAAGGTTATTATTTGGCCGAAATTTAAGTACATTTGTGATAATAAAATTTGTGATAATTATGAGGTTTTCATGTGAATATTAAGTCGGTCCAAAGAAAGGCTTAATATTTGACATGATTTTATTATCGAAATTTTATTATTACACCAAGAGTACCACTTGCAAGTCTAATTTATGTCCAAAGACAAGATTAGATGTTGCGCTAGGTATCTTGAGATGGGGATTGCTAATATTTAAATTTAAAATCAATTATCAAATTAATTTCAGTACATAGAGCATATCATTTATATATTTTTTTTTGTTCTCTTTCAGTCAATAATTTTGCTGCTACAATATCTGCTAATATTAATAGCATCCCAGTGCTTAACGACACGAATTTTAAGGAATGGAAAGAGAACGTTATGATCGTTCTCGGTTGCATAGATCTAGACCTTGCACTTCGGACTGAGAAACCCGCCGCTCTTAAGGACACATCTACCCTTGATGAAAAGAGGGAGATGGAGAGGTGGGAACGCTCAAACCGCATGAGTCTAATGATCATGAAACGTGCAATTCCAGAATCATTCAGGGGCACAATGTCTGATGAGGCTGATGCCAAATCGTTCCTTGCCGAACTTGAAAAGCGTTTTACTAAAAACGAAAAGGCGGAAACTAGTACTCTTTTGAGCACTCTTGTTTCCATGAAGTATAAAGGCAAAGGGAACATAAGGGAGTGCATTTTGGAAATGTCTCACATTGCTTCAAAACTAAGTGCACTAAAGCTTATTTTACCTGAGGAATTGCTTGTGTATTTAGTTTTGATCTCTCTTCCTTCTCAATTTAATCAATTTAAAGTCAGTTACAACTGCATTAAGGAGAAATGGTCTCTCAATGAGCTCATTTCTCATTGTGTTCAAGAGGAAGAGAGAATAAAGCAAGATAAGACAGAAAGTGCTCATTTGGCGTCTACCTCTAAGGGCAGCAAGAAAAGGAAAATTAAGGAAGGTGCAAATTCAGGGCCTCCCAAGAAGCATCCTAAGGAAACTAAGGAAGAAACTAAGGAATCTGGATGCTTCTTTTGCAAAAGGACTAGTCACAAGAAAAAGAACTGCACTAAGTACCACGTCTGGCGTGCGAAAAAGGGTATGTCTCTTGCTCTTGTTTGTTCTGAGGTTAATTTGATTCCGGTACCAAAAGACACTTGGTGGGTAGATTCCGGTGCTACTACTCACATAAGTGTATCTATGCAGGGTTGCCTGAGCTACCGAAAACCAATTGATGGTGAAAGATACATCTATGTCGGTGATGGAAAGCGGGTTGAAGTTGAGGCTATCGGTGTTTTTAGATTATTATTAAAGACTGGTTTTTATTTGAATTTGAAAGAGACATTTGTTGTGCCGTCATTTAGGTGGAATTTAATTTCTATTTCTGCATTGGACAAATTTGGTTATTCTTGTTCATTTGGAAATAGCCAGTTCAGTCTATTTCAAGATTCAAAACTTATTGGCACTGGTCTTTTATCAGTTTATGATAATCTATATTCACTTGATGTAAATACCTCATATAATGAAACCTTGCATGTAAGTACTCGTGGTACTAAAAGAAAATTAACCAATGAGAATTCGTTTTCACTTTGGCACAAGCGTCTAGGACATATTTCTAAAGAAAGAATTCAGAGACTTGTGTCAGATGGAATTCTTGATTCTCTTGACTCCTCAAATTCTGATATTTGTGTTGAGTGCGTTAAGGGAAAACAAACGAACAAACAGAGATTAGGTGCCGAGAGAGCTTCAGATCTATTAGAATTGATATATACGGACATTTGTGGACCATTCCCTACACCATGTAGAAATGGCCAAACATATTTTATCACATTCATAGATGATTACTCTCGTTATGGTTACCTTTATATCATTCATGAAAAGTCCCAATAAATAGACGTGTTCAAATCTTATAAGGCCGAAGTTGAAAATCAATTAGGCAAAAGAATAAAAACCGTTAGATCTGACCGTGGTGGTGAATACTATGGTAGAAGATATGATGGTTCCGGTGAACAACGTCCAGGGCCATTTGCTAAATACCTAGAGGAGTGTGGAATTGTTCCTCAGTACACCATGTCAGGAACTCCTAGCATGAATGGTGTTGCTGAGAGACGAAACCGTACATTGAAGGACATGGTTAGGAGTATGATTTGTCATACTACTTTACCCGATTCACTCTGGGGAGAGGCACTGAAAACTGCAGCTTACATACTTAACAGAGTTCCCACTAAAGCTACAACTAAAACCCCTTATGAAATTTGGACTGGAAAGAAACCCAGTATAAATCATTTCCATGTTTGGGGTTGTCCAGCTGAGGCAAGGCCTTATAGGCCAAATGAAAAGAAACTGGACTCAAGAACAGTTAGTAGCTATTTTGTAGGATACTCTGAGAGGTCAAGGGGGTATAAATTTTATGATCCCACTACCAGGACTATTTTTGAGATGGGTAATGCCCGGCTCTTTGAGGATATTGAGTTTGGGGGATGGGGAGATAAGGTTAGAGATTTTGTCTTTGAGGAAGAACATGTTACTCTTCCTTCAGTTGTCATTGAACATGATCAAGATATGTTTATTCCTAATGATGTTCAAGAAACAACTCCAGTTCATGACAATCTCGAAAACATCCCCAATCAAGTACCTGAATTTGTTAATGAGGATCAAACTCAACAACCTCAAGAACCTGAGGTGCCATTAAGGAGATCCACTCGAGAGAGGAGAAGCGCAATTCCGGATGATTATATTGTATTTCTCCTAGAACATGAGGAAAATTGGGAATTGGTGGAAGAAATAATTGTCTTCCTCCAAGAACAAGAATCGGATGTTGGTTTTGCAGAAGATGATCCAATCAACTTCCGTCAAGCCATGGAAAGTTCTAACTCTCAAGAATGGATTAATGTCATGAAAGATGAGATGAAGTCTATGAGTGACAATGACGTTTGGGAGATAGTCTCATTGCCTGAAGGTATTAAACCCATTGGTTGTAAATGGATATTTAAAATCAAGAGGGATTCAAAGGGCAATGTTACAAGGTTTAAAGCTCGTCTTGTTGCTAAAGGCTACACTCAAAAGAAAGGAATTGACTATAAAGAGACTTTCTCTCCGGTATCCTCGAACGACTCTTTTAGAACAATAATGGCATTAGTGGCACATTTTGATCTTGAGCTTCATCAGATGGATGTAAAAACTGCATTTCTCAATGGTGACATTGAGGAATCAATCTATATGGAGCAACCAGAAAACTTTGTTTCCGGAGATTCAAAGAAAATGATTTGCAAATTAAAGAAATCCATCTATGGGCTCAAACAGGCTTCTCGTCAGTGGTATCACAAGTTTCATAAAGTCATTATATCTTTTGGTTTTCAACCAAACGTCAGTGATGATTGTATATACCACAAGTTCAGTGGGAGTAAGCATATTTTCCTGGTCTTGTATGTTGATGACATACTGCTTGATACTAACGATATAGGCTTATTACACGAAACTAAGAGATTTCTTTCAAAGAATTTTGAAATGAAAGATCTTGGTGAGGCTTCTTTTGTATTAGGAATTCAAATTCACCGAGATCGCTCCAAAGGCGTTCTTGGACTCTCACAAAATAGCTATATCGATAAGGTTCTCAAAAGGTTTGGTATGCAAGACTGCAAACCAGGAGATACCCCAGTTTCTAAGGGAGACAAGTTTAGTCTCATGCAGTGCCCTAAGAATGGTTTTGAATCTAAAGAAATGAGGAACATTCCTTATGCTTCGGCTGTAGGAAGTTTGATGTATGCCCAGGTTTGTACAAGACCTGATTTGGCATACATTATTGGGATGTTAGGCAGATATTTGAGCAATCCGGGAATGGACCATTGGAAAGCAGCCAAAAGGGTCATGCGGTATTTACAGAGAACAAAGGAATATATGCTCACATATCGGAGATCGGATCAGCTTGAGATCATTGGGTATACCGACTCTGATTTTGCTGGATGTCAAGATAGCTTGAGATCCACTTCAGGCTACATCTATATTCTAGTCGGAGGAGCTATCTCCTGGAGGAGTATCAAGCAGACTCTTACAGCTACTTCCACCATGGAAGCAGAGTTTATAGCATGTTATGAGGCATCCAATTAGGCATTATGGCTGCGAGATTTTGTTAGTGGACTACACATAGTGGACAGTATTGAAAGACCACTTAAGCTATTGTGTGACAATAGATCAGCAGTCCTCTATGCTAAGAACAACAGTAGTTTGACCAAGGCAAAACACATTGGGGTCAAATTTAAGGCTGTTAAGGAACGAGTACAAGAAGGAAAGTTCGTATAGGGTACATTAGCACAAACTCCATGATTGCGGATCCGCTCACTAAAGGATTACCACCCAAAGTGTTTCATGAGCATGTTGCACAAATGGGTGTCAAATCAGTTGAGGATTATGAGTTTTAGTGGGAGTGTGTAATGTTTCTATATTTGGTTAATTGACTTGATTCAAGTTTTAAGGTTATTTTCTGCAGAAATAAAGTTTAAAGTTTTATGTACTCTTACAGTTATATTATTGATCTCAAGGTGGACCAGTTGGAAATAGACATTCTATTCCAGAGCACACTTTATGTTATTTCCACGCTACACACCTATACTTGATCCATGTCGTTTATTATATTAATATATGTGATCATTGATGGGTCTAGTTATTCAAATATAGCAAAGACTTCTTTGATCCTATGTTGATATAATTAATGGACCGGATTGATTAAAGATGACTACAGTTTGATAGCAAAATTTTGGAGCTCCTAAAGTAAACATACAATTCTGAGGATTGTGTATACATGTGTATGTCGTCCAAGTGGGAGATTGTTAGATTATTGGACTTATATTGCATGTAATATTCACAATATATTATTTATCGGATTTGATTGTATGTTATATGCTATCTTATATTTAGGTCCAAAAATTAGTGGTCCTATGGATATTAATTTAAGTGGGCTAATAAGTTATCTAATAAGGTATATGGCCCAAATGTGTAGAGACTCATGGGCTTGACCTAATCAATGATGGACTGATTAGGGTTAAGCACTCTCTATAAATAAGGGGTTATGGTCCCTAGTTGAACACGTCATTCTGTCTTTCTGCATCTCATCGCTAGAGAGATAATCCCGAGGGTGTGTATCAACTAGAAGACGCAAACCCTAGCCTCCGTCTCCCGGATCCCTAAAGATCATCTCCCATGGAGTCAGGTACGCTTCCGCTCAGTTAATTTCTCTAGATAATTTCAATATGAAGATTAAAGTATTATCGGATTTATTCTAACATGTGGTTGAGTAACAAAAAGGTAAATGAAAGGTAGTCACATAAACCTTTCCAAAAAAGGAAATGGAAAGAATTTTTTGGGACATCCCAAAAAGGTAAGTGAGAATTTTTTTTGGGATAGAAGTAGTATGGTATATGATAAATTCAGTTTAATACAAAACAAAAAATGTAAAAATAGATAAATACATAAACAAAGGAGTATATTTATAACATATAAACATTCGAGAGCTCTCTCGTGCAGTTTCCCATTCTAAAAAATGTACTCCCTCCGTTCCTATTATATCTTCCAACTTTCCTTTTTCATCTGTTCCAATTAAACTTCCACTTTCCTTTTTTGGTAAAGAATTTGAGGTTCACAACATTTCTTACACATTTCTCTCTTCTCTGCACAACTCTCCACCACACAATACATACTTTTCTTAAATTGTGTGCCCATGGGAAATGGAAGATAAAATGGGAACGGAGGGAGTATATCTAGTTTCTTTTAAAGTGAAACTTCATATATTCTATTAGTTCAAGCAATCATTAGCCAATTGCCTCAAAATACAATTAGGAATAGAATAAAATAATGAAAAATCAACTGACTTTGACGGGGCTTCTCGAGCAAGGCAATGAGTCACCCTATTCGTAGACCTCTTAGAATGGTTGACTTCAATGTTAACTTCGTCGGGACGATAACACTGCGTCTAATATAATATCTCAATAATAGTTCCAAGTTAAGAGTTCCCGTCTTCGCCCAGTAATCTTGAAACAACTCAAAGCGGGTCGGTCTCCACCACCACTCTCGACCACCCATCTTTTTGCCCACGTTAGAGATCAATATTGAATATATAAAAATATTTTTTTTAACGGTCTCTATAATTATGTATAAAATAAAATTATACTCCTTTCATCCTAATTTGATAGTCCCGCGATTTATGAGACTTGACCGACAATAAAGCAAATGAATTTTTGTTCGCACTCAAATTATTTGTAGCAAATAAAATTTACATATTCGGAAACTACATTAAAAGTTTTACAAAGTCGTAAAAAACTGATCAACTTTCATAAAAATTTGATATAAAAAGTAAATGATTATAAACAATTTGTGTTGACCAAGTGAATATGAACTTGAACTAGGACCATCAAATTGGGACGGAGGTAGTATATATTTATATATAAGAAAGTAGTAGGCTATTAAAAATATGGTTTTACCCTCAATTATTATGTAACATGTCTACCTACAAGTGATAGAGAGCATTGCTCTACTTATGTCACGTGGCTTCATCTTTTGCATTTTTGTTATTTACTTTACAAAAAATGAATTACGGAGATAGAAAATAAAAATATAACAGTATACTCCCATTATTAAAGTGTTATAAAACTTATTCCTTCCTTATTATAATGTCATTCAAAATTCAAAAATTAGCAAATGAAAATGATAACCACATCGGGTGCTAAACTGCTAATAAATAAAACTTCTAAATTTAATTCAAATTAATAGTATGGTATTCTTTCTTTTTAAGAGACGGGACAAATATGAAAAAATTGAATAAACATTTTTGGTTTATTTTCAACTGATGTGATCTATTTATGTTTAGCTTGATTTAATTTTTTTTTATGTTTGAATTGACTGAAGTTACTATAGGTAATCATTTTAAACTACTTTTCATATAATTCTTTTCTTTATTTCATTAATACAATATATTTTAAATTAAATTTATCCATAAATCAATAGATTCAACTACTTTAACCACTTCTCTCAGAACTTTATCCATTTGAACAATTCAACTAATTTCACTGCTACTAAACAGTCTCTAAAATCAAAATCAGGTCATGAAAGAAGAAAATCTAAAAATAATAAATTTATTTGAGAAAACTTTCTTAAATTATTTTATGATTTGAAGTGCACTGGTTTGCTATATAAAAAATTAGCATATTAAAATCTAACTAGTTCTAATAAAATAAAAATTCAAGTTGGTCTATTTACTTCTTTTTCATCTTTTGCATTTTTGTTATTTGCTTTACTAAGCGAATTTACATGAAAGAAGCACTATATTAGACTACCAACTAGAATTAGTAGTCAAATCAAACTGAATTTAGAAAAATGAATAAAAAAACTTGCGAATCAAAAGCTCACACTATTCATAATAATAAACCTGCATAACATAAGCTCTTGCAATTGAAGAGATATACTCGGTATGAAAAAAATACTCAAAACGCTAACAATCTAATGGGAGAAAGTAAATTAAAAAGGAATTATGTAATTAAGGAATGAAGATGTAGAAGACGAGGAAATAAAATTGTTATTGGGTGAATCATTACACATTTGTGAAAGATGTAGTAGAATTTTCTATCTCATATATAGCACTTTTAGGTAGAAGATAAGCCGGCTAACTCTGGTGGCTTCGCATCAGAGTTGCTCCAACTCTGGTGGAGGTCTTCTGGTAGCATCAGAACTGCTCCAACTCTGGTGGAGGTATTCTGATCGCGCATCAGAACTGCTCCAACTCTGATGAGGGTATTCTGATCGCGCACCAGAACTGCTCCAAGCCGTTACAACCATTAAATGCCCAACGTTCTTGTCTTTTAATGCAACGTTAAATGGACAGTTTATGGATGATTCAATGCCCAACGGACTGCTCATTGAAGTCCAACGTTCAGGTCCATTAACACCCCATTTAACACACAACAAATCCTATTATAAATAGCTGGCAGGATCACAACGCACAATACATTTCTCACGTATTCTTGAGCTAAAAACACCTACAGCTACTCCCAAATTTCCTCTGTGTTCATACTTGATTCTCGTTCGCTGGAACTCTTGTTTGTGTGCTCAAACATTAGTTCGTAGTCATCGTATCCTGGGAAACGATTGTTGCAACGCTCCTAGCACCGTGGGAGGCAACAAATACGTTTTAAGGAAATCGTGCGTAGCACGAGCTTTGACTAATTCTGCTTCATCTCCTTTCTTGTTTTTCTCTAGTCATTTTATTTAATTAATTAATTTTAATTAATTATCTTTATTTTCCGAAACACATCCAACACCTAAATAGGACTAAAATTAGGTAGAATTGCAAAAACAGGACTACTATGTTTTATTTGATAAAAATAAGACTAAAAAGAGGTAACCTACCCAAAATGCCCTTAATGAAGAGTTCGCATGGGCCTTTGCTGCGCATATGCGATTACCCTGCTGCGCAAACGGTGTGCCCTGTGCGATTCCAGGCCTCCAATATCACCTTCACGCCTCAACAAGTACGATGTGGCTTGTGCCTCTGTTAGCCTCTGCGCCCTACTGCCTTCTGCTCTGCACCTTATCTCCTCGTATGTTTCAAGGCACACGCCTCAATTTTACAAATAAAGGCTTAAGCCTCTTAGACGCTTCATAGTCACCTCCGCGCCTCAAGGGCATACACTGTGTTCGCTTTTTAAAATTTCAGTACTTCTTACTCATACTCTTATCAGGTGCATACTCAATGTGATCAAACTATAGATATGATTATCTTCAATTCCCACTGTATATGCAGCAGCATGAACCTTGCTTTAATGCCTTCAAATGAAGTCCTTGTATGTGTTGATTTTATGAGTCTGTGTAGACTTCCATGAGGAATGACACTTCATATGCGAGAATGTCACTTAATATATGCATAATGACACAATAATGACAATTTCGTATAGATACATGACATTCTCAATATGACATTTTCAAATACTGTAATGACATAAAAGTGGCATTTTTTAAAAATGACCAATAATGACACAACAATGGCATTCTCTTATTCGAAAAGTGTCATTTTTTGGAAACCTAAAGAAGAAGAAAACAGATGATCCAGATTTGAAGAGGATGGGAAGTTCATATCCAAAAGTTTCAAATAAAATTTTTTATTTGAATCTTAAAAATCAACAAAGCTTTTAAGAACAACATTGAAAGCATAGAGAATCACGATTGGAACAAGCATCGTTAATCCATGAACGGAATCTTCAGTGTCTGGTTCGCCGGGAGGGTTTGGCTGGCCGGAGTGGTGAGAGGGAGGCTGTTGGCACCCAGGATGGATCAGAGATTTTTTATGTTGAATAGGGATTTGATCCCAGGCTGATGGCGGATATAGTGGTTGCGTTGGGGATGTAGTCAGTAGCGATGCAGATTGGGGTTTCAATCCCAAAAAGGCAAAACTGTAATGTGGAGTCTCATTTAGGCAATTTAAAACTTGAAGTCCTGTTTTGGAGTTTTAACCATGTTTTAGTCCTATTTGGTATAATTTCTTAATTTTTAACTAAAATTTGGTGAGCATAAACTATAAGTGATAAAGAACATGGTCAAAAAATTCATCAAAAAATTACTCTACAAAAATATTCATTTAGATAATTGTAAACGAAGCAGGTCAATAAAGCAGGAGGAATGGAAGATGCAAAATACACCATTAAATTATTATTAAAGCCTAAAGTGCAAAAGTCATCCCCGAAATGACGAAAGTCGCACTAACCAAAGCAAATTAGGTATCAGATAAATCATTACAAAATGCCGACAAACTGAGGAAATAGAGCTTAGAGGAGAGAACGACGATGGATTCGATTCCTTTCGGAAAATTGAAGCCGGAAAAGGCATCCCTGTCATTACACCGGTTAGCAAAGAGGACTAACAGACCTCTACTGCAATCGGAATTGGCGGCTTTCGATGCCGGCACGGCGGTAGCTTACACCAGACTTTCCCACTCGCCGAGCTGCGGCTATGGCGACCAGATCCAGATGAAGAGCAGGGCGTTGGCTTTCCTAATGAAAATCTTCTCGCGCAATTTCATGGGCTGCGGCGGCGGTGCCGCCGTCCAAGTGGAGGCGGCAGATCAGAAGAAGAAGAAGAAGACGCAGCCGGCTTGGCTTACGGATCCTAACCGGAGATGGCCTGTTCAAGGATGGTGAGAAATTGATTAATACTTCCGATGTAGAATCGATTAATCAACTATAATCGCGTGAAGGAGGAGAGGAAGTGAAGAAGGCAGGCGATCATGTTACATAATCCTCGCCGACGGCGGCTTGGTCGAGGATTTTGAGTTTTAAATTCTGACTTATTTATTTGGTAGATATATGAGAATATATAAATCATTTGTAACGTTGTGTTCAAATTCATTCTGCGTTCTGATGAGAACACTTAGAAATAACATCTTTTTTCTTTCCTCCATAACCTCAAGAGGTTAGTTTTTCGTGCTTAGTTAGGTACATTAATTGGAAGGATTTGATTCTTAAAAATGTTCTAACTCAAACGGTAAACAAATATTGGAGTGTTTGGGTGAGAGTGTAGAACTACTTTTTAATCTTCTATAATGCTCTTCGAAGCAATTCTTTATAAGTTGAGGAAGATCAACTTCTAAAAAGTGATTCTGTTTGTACTTTCACTTTAAAAAAGCAGAAAACAACAACAACAACATCCAAGCTTTAGTCCCAAAAGATATTGGGGTCGACTAACATGAATCGATACATGATATCACAACCAAAAGGAAAAAAGATAAAAAGATAAGCTATTATGAAAAGATAATACAAAAAAGATGAATATATATAAAAATGATAAAATAAAAAGGCTGCAAATAATGCATATATATATATAAGGATAAAAAAAAAACTAGGGAAAAAAAAGATGAGGGAAAAAGATTATCAAGATCACTCCTTCACGTGAATACCCGCCGTCCACTTAGTTCTCTCCAAAGTCATGCCCTCATCCAACCCCAGAAGAAGCATATCACTTCGAACTCCCCTAACCCACGTCTGTTTGGGTCTTCCTCTCCCTCTCTTCCTTCCCTGCCTCTTCTCCACACATCTCAACTCGCCTAACAGGTGCATCACTCGGTCTTCTACGCACATGACCAAACCACCTTAGGCGCGACTCCCACATCTTGTCTTCAATATGTGCTACTCCCACCCTTTGTCTGATTGTCTCATTCCTCATGCGGTCCTTCCTAGTATGCCCACACATCCAACGCAGCATGCGCATCTCTGCCACACTCATCTTTTGAATGTGATATTGTTTCACCGCCCAACACTCTACGCCATACAGTAATGCAGGCCTAATTGCTGTCCTATAAAATTTACCCTTCAGTCTAGTCGGCATACCTCGGTCGCATAGAAATCCTGACGCACTCTTCCACTTCATCCACCCTGTTCTGATTCTATGGGATACATCTCCCTCTAACTCACCGTCCTTCTGAATTATGGAGCCCAAGTAACGGAACATATCGCTGACTGGTATCTCCTTACCATCCAGAGTAATTCCGCTATTACCACTACTTCTACCTCCACCAAACTTGCACTCCATGTACTCTGTCTTGCTCCGACTTAGTTTGAAACCCTTATTCTCCAATGTTTGTCGCCATACTTCCAACTTTGCTTTAAGACCTGATTGCGTCTCATCAATCAATACAATATCGTCGGCAAACATCATGCACCACGGTATATCATCTTGAATTGACTTCGTAAGTTCATCCATGACTGTGGCAAATAAGAAAGGACTCAAGGCCGATCCTTGGTGCACTCCGATAGTAATAGGGAACTCTTCAGTCCTCCCTACACTAGTACGAACACTTGTAGTACAATCCTCATACATATCCATGATGATGCTGATATACTTGCGTGATATGCCTTTCCTAGTTAAGGCCCACCAAAGAACTTCTCGAGGTACCCTATCATATGCCTTTTCTAAGTCAATGAACACCAAATGCATATCCTTATGAGCATCTCTATACTTCTCCATAAGTTGACGAAGAAGGTGAATAGCCTCAGTTGTTGAGCGACCAGGCATAAAACCGAATTGATTCTCTGAAATCTTCACAGTCCTTCGAAGTCTTTGCTCAATCACTCGCTCCCAAAGTTTCATGGTGTGACTCATAAGCTTAATCCCTCGATAGTTGGCACATTCTTGTACATCACCTTTATTCTTAAATAAAGGGATAAGAGTACTCTTCCTCCAACTCGTTGGCATCTTGTTGTTTCTCCAAATCATGTTGAAGAAACTTGTTAGCCACTCGACGCCTCTCTCTCCCAAACTTCTCCAAGCCTCGATCGGTATGCCATCTCGCCCCATTGCTCTTTTCCGTCCCATCTTCCTCAGAGCTTCTTTAACTTCCGTTGTTAGGATCCTTCTCACAAAATCACGGTTTACCATACAATCTGGTATGGACAAATCGCCGATATCTTGCGTTTTGTTCCCGTTGAATAGTGTATCAAAGTATGACCTCCACCTCTCTTTTATCTCTCCGTCGTCCATTAATATCCTCTGATCAACATCCTTCACACACTTAACTTTTGCAATATCTTGAGTTCTGCGATCACGAAGACGAGCAAGTCTATAAATATCTAGTTCTCCTTCCTTAGAGTCCAACTTTTCATACAACTCCTTGTTCACTTTCCCTCGTGCTTCCCTTACAGCTTTCTTTGCTTGTCTTTTAGCCTCCTTGTATGCTTCTATGTTCTCATCACTCCAATTTGTCCCCAACTCTTTGTAGCAATCTCTTTTGTTCCTTATGGCTTGTTTCACCTCATCATTCCACCAAGATGTGTCCTTTTTAGGTGGCCGACATCCTTTAGATTCTCCTAGTACCTCCTTTGCCACTTTGTTAATGGTCAACTCCATTGATAACCACACATCATCCACCTATGTTTCATTATCAATACGCCATACTTCTTCACCGACCATTTTGTGTGTAAAGCTTTGTTGAAGATCTTCCTCTAGCCTCCACCACTTTATCTTTGGCTCCACTTGTTGTTTAACTTGTCTTCTATGGTTCTTACCTCGAAAGTCAAGCACAAGCATCCTACGCTGAGTGACAACACTCTCACCTGGAATAACCTTACAATCAGTGTAGCTAGTTCTCCCAGTGGTCCGTACTAAGAAGTAGTCAATTTGGGTACTATTAGCTCCACTTTTTTAGGTTACAAGGTGAGAGTCTCTTTTCTTAAACCAAGTGTTCATTATAGCCAACTCATACGTCAAGGCAAAATCCAAAATGTTCTTTCCCGTCTCATTCCTAGTGCCAAAACCATGTCCGCCATGAATATTCTCAAAGCCATCACGACTCGAGCCCACATGCCCGTTGAGGTCACCTCCTATGATCAACTTCTCTCCCCTTGGCACTCGTCGCACCACGTCTTCAAGATCTTCCCAGAACTGTTGAGTTGTAGATGCATCCAATCCCACTTGTGGTGCATAGGCACTTACCACAGACACAATCTCACCTCTTATCACCAATTTAATGCTCATGATGCGATCATTCTTCCTGAAGACTTCTACCACATCATCAACATAGTCACGCGCCACAATAATGCCTACCCCATTTCTAGTCTTATCTCTCCCCGAATACCACAACTCAAAACCTCCGGGATTAATCTCGCGTGCTTTCTCTCCAACCCATTTAGTTTCTTGCACACACATAATGCTGATATTCCTTCTGCTCATAACCTCGACTACCTCGGAAGATTTCCCTGTAAGAGACCCAACATTCCATGTCCCAAAACGCAATCTAGCATTCCACCTTCTGTTCTTAGCCCCATCTCGGACCCCACCATGCCCTTGCATATTTGACATCATCCTCGGGCAATGGGATGACGCGCCGCTTCTGGGCGGCGACCTAGCAACCTTAGCATTCTTATCACCACACCCAGGTCTATCAAGTGTAGCGCGCCCTTGCATATTTGACACCACCCCCAGGCGGAGGGATGACGCGTCACTTACGGGTGACGACCTAGTATTAGCGATTTTCATATTTCGATTCATGTCATGTGATGTGACTAAGTGATACTGTTGGCCGTCACACGCCTACCACAGCACCCTCCTCCTTTATCCTGACTTGGGACAGGCATGATACCAAAAAATGATATCATGGCGGAGTTCCCTTTAAAAAAACAGAAACAGAATTAATTGTAAATACCCGGAATTTACTCACAATTCTCATTGAAAATGGACTATGAAATTATTTTTCACTTAAATATGAATCATTACTGAAAACTTTCAATAAACTATCAATAATTCAATATTAATTTCCATTCGGTCAATCCTAGTTAGCTTTTTTTCGTTTTAAACACGTGTCGTTTTTTTGAACAAAAAAACACGTTTAAAACGCAAAATAATGTCAGTCCGTTTAAAAAGAAAAAAATTTCTACTTCCCGTATAAAACGTATTTTTCCTGTATTTTACTAAAAATAGATACATGAATTGATCAATTCAATGAACGCATTAAATGCATATGAGATCAACAATAGTGTAAAACCAAAAAAGAAAAGCTCCTCCATGTGATCCCATGTTTTTGTATTGCAAAAAATACAATTATTAAATATTAAAATTAATTGCATGGCGGCTAAAGCTAGCATTCTTAAAGACTAAAACTTAAAATACTACAAAATACTCCTGATGTTTTTCTAAACAAGCATGTCAAAATTAAAGTTTTTTCAAACCTGACATTTTTTTAGTATAAACTTTTACACATAAACAATAAGAAGCGCGCGTAGCAGTCGAATATGACATCTGTCATATTGATGAAAATGATGAATTTAATTGAGTGTTATTTGATGATCATATAAAGAAAATCATTTTTTGTTGACATTAGTTTATGTCTTATTTGTTGACATTAGTTTACAAAATAATGTCTTTGACTTAATTACTATATTTATTTCTGTCATCGACTTATGCAATTACAAATTATTTTTTTATGTAGTAATGAGATTTACTACTTGAATATGTGTATACTTTTATTTCTTTTTACTATATATGTTATTTTGTGAAGTATATAATTTAAATGTTCAAAATAGTACCCGTATTTTTTGTCCAAATTTCTGTAACAGATATCGTATGATACACGTTTACGTATTTACACGTTTTTTAAAAGCCAACGTTTTGTGAACAAATTTTTGACCGTTATTTCATTAATGTTATCGAATAAAACGCGTACGTATTAAACCTCGTTTAATTCCCGTACCGTATTTAACTAACTAGACGGTCAATAATGTCAATACATATCTAATAATGTCAAAATATGCAATACTTCATGATTTTTGGATGTCAATAATTTCTCCTATTTAGAGTAATATAATACTCATCCTTTGTAGTTTCACATTATATCTACTCTTATGTTTTGAAATGTTAGTCGCCCCATTTCGAAGTCATTGATATTTATTCTGAAATTATATTTATACTCCCTACTTTATTTTTCTTTCAGATGAGGGCATGAGGCTATACCGCATTTTAAACAATTCTTTTGAGCTAAAGATGCATAATTAATGGTTTTGGTTATGGGGAACAAATTAAATGTTGGATTGAAAATGCAGTTTATTTTTAATTCACTATTGTTCATTATTATTATTATTATTATTATTATTGTTGTTGTTATTATTATTATTATTACTACTACTACTATTAATATTATTATTATTATTATTATTAATTTATTAGGTATCACTAAATGATTACTTTAAATTTGGTGTTAGCATTTTGGTCGTCGCAGATCAGAGTGGTTATGAACTAGATGGTTTAGATTGCGTACAAAAAAAGACCGGGCGACAAGGCAATAACAGAAACATTACCTTTGCTAGAAAAAAACACGATTAATTTCGTTTATCTGGTCATTATCAAGTACTGTAAACTTGATTGGATCTTCCATTCTTTTATTAGGAGGAGAAATAATCATTGCAACACTTTGCAATAAAGATATAACGATAATAATTATAAAATCAAAATTTCTTCCGCACTAGATGCCTTTGGAGTCAACAAAATAATATTTCATCACATTAGGTTTCGAATCAACCAAATTGGCATCCTGTGTTGATTTTTTTCTCCCAAATCACCTTTGATTTGTCAAAAGTAACTTGCCTGATTTTTTAAACCAAAATCAGCATTGTTATGTCTTCTTTATGAATAAATGTATCCCTCATTTGTTTTAATTCCTCGTTACTTTTAAAACAACTAAACACAAGATGACAGGAGTGATAAAACGGAAACGGATATACTTGCAAAGTTGCAATTATATAGAGATTATATGAAGATATAACTCACACACAATGCCGGTCTTACATAAAATTGGGCATGAGCCGAGCTTTATATAATGACGCTTATACGTAGTACTAGACTATTAGTTTTGTTCCATTTTATGTGTACCACTTTAACTTGACATAATTATTAATAACGTTGTTGAAAAAGTAAAAGTTGCTATTGAGATTTGAGTCTATTAAAGTGAAAAATTTTACACTTTCAGTTTTTTGCACGAGTATAAAGCATAAACTTTGATTAATTGTGAATTGAGAGTTCCACAATTCCAATATTTATAACCTTATATAAAAGTAGATCTCAATTCTCAAATATAAAACTTTCACCAAGGCACGATCCTGCTTGACTACTTCGTAAGACAGGCAAGAATCAACTTGCTTTTATAGTGATACATATGATTAACATGTGGGTAACATGCAATATTGTTTGTTGAATTGTTGAAGTAAATGTTACTGAGTATATTTTTTTAATAGTGCCTCACCGGTTTGTTAAGAAGTCAATCAATCGAGGAGGTCAAAGGGCAGTTAGTGACCAAAAAACTTTTTTTTCGAGGCTTCAAACGATCCAATAATGACCAATAAACTAATCTTGATAAAATGGGTGCATCAGGTTGGAATAAAGAGACAAAGAAGAGAAGATTATAAAAGGCAGACTTAAGTTAGAAGAGGTCAATCGAAAAATTTGTTTTTGTTATTAAATTGAATCTTGAAATTCCGCGAGAAATGTTTTTAAGTAATATTTTTCAAAGTTGAAGATTCTGATGAATTATTTGAGACCGACTATGTCTTAAGAAAGACTTAATGAGTTAGCAATTTTAAGCATTGAGCATGAGATATTGGAAAAAGTTGATTATGAAGCAATTATTGATGATTTTGCTTCACAATGTTCCACGACAAAGATTTTTACCTGATGTTTTTTTATGGGATACTTGTCTTGTTACTTTTCACCAAATATGTATTTTAAATATTAACGGTAATTTTATTGTTATAATTATTATTTTAAATAAGTTAGTTTATTGTTTGTCTTGAATATAAGCTCAAAAAATTATCTCACCGCTAGGCCCAAAAATAGACACGGCAAACCCTGGGGACACAAACAGATTCATATAAGGACGCATGTTCGGGAGTACCAATGGGTGTAGGTCCGTAGGATACTATGTTGTGGATAGTTAGGATATTTGATTATAACACTATCCATGTGATAGGGCTGGATGGTGGTGTTAAGGTGGTTTCGGGTCGGTTGTAGTTATGATTCCATACTAGTTGGACCAGAGAATTAAAAAACACCGAAACTATACCAGTCTCTTCTGTTCATAGTCACATGGACAATGGTTCGCTAATACCTGAAATCCAATACAACTGCGATTGCAAATTCAGTTACATAAGTACATATCTAATAAGTTTATCCACATTAAATTTTTCATTAAGAAAATAGACTCTAAAGTCAGTGGCGTCAAATTTTCCATCAAAAATAGGTTATTCTTATTAAAAAGTCCTTAATATATGTACATTTATTGATTATAGGATTACATGAGCAAATGAGTAAAGCTACGGAACTTGAAATGACAAATGGTAATCATGGTTTGTAGAAGATTGGGAGTGGGGGAGATGGTGGTAGTTCTCCCAAATGGGTGTACGGTACTATTTTGTGGTTCTTGGGCATAGTTAGAATAGTTGAATGGTGGTGTTTAAGACTATAGGGTTGGACTCGGACCGGTTGTAGTTCTGATTCGAAAGTCCCAAACTAGGGATGGAGTGGGTCCGAGCGACCCGTTTCAGTACCTTTGCGCACAATGAGTCACCACTAAGTAATCGAGTCCCGAATTATGAGCACAAATCACGAAAATATCATAGCTTACTTATCAGTTATCAATAAATCAATATATCCAGCAAGTTTGAACTCATATAGGTGTGGACTCGGACCGGGTGGCCCGACCCGGAACCGGCCCGGACCCGATGGCTACCCAGGCCGGTCCCAGGCCCAACTTTTCTGAACCGACGGCCCACCCGGGCCTAGGCCCAACCCGGACCCGGACCCGGCCTGATTCCAACTAAACTCATATGGTGTTGCTGACACTAATTAGCGACTTACTGAACCAGCCAAGGAGAAATCCCACAAATTAGCCTCCATGGTTATTCATTTTAAGCATCTTATGTTTTCTTGATTTGGGAGCTAGTAAATTAAACATGTTCTTTCTTTTTCATAATTGTGACAAGTAAATTTTCTGTTTTTCTATTTCTAAAGAAATTAGTTTAATAATTTAGGGAAGTGGTGACAAGCAAACTACTGGAAATTAGTTTCAGATTAGTAATGAAACTCTACAAGATTAATTTATTAACAACGGAGGGTAATCCTAATACCCCAACCTACACAACAAACCCAATATTTATTTCAGCATAGGCATATACCAACATAATCCATCAAATCCATTGAAAGTTATAAAACAAACCCAATATTTATAAACAATGTACTCGTTTATAACAGCCTAACAATGACTTGCATACCAAAAAGATATGGTCTATGCTATCCAATAGGGTAGATCCACGACCCGATCTAATGGACCAAAATGCAAAGCATCGTGGAGCAGGATACAACGCTGATATATCAAGAATCAATTACAGAACACAATAGATGAACTAATGACACACATGTATACTACATAAGAAAAGAGATCATTCCCTGGGAAAATACAGAAATACAGCATTCAAGTTGAAAACTGTGTGTAAAATAGCTGCATAGGCGTAAGAAATCCATACATATTAATAACTACAAACACACAAGTCAATATTCCATTATTGAGCACCAACCAGTGCACCTGGAAAACAAAACAACCAGAAATAATCACTGACTAATCTCACTCTTTTGTTTTCATTTAGGAAATGAACACTGCCTAATAAAGACATGAAAAACTAAGGCTCCATTTGGTGGTAGACCTAATCTCCTCTAAACAGCATAGGTGTCTTTTGAATTGATTTGGTTGAAATAGACTTTGATGTTACTCCTTTTAGATGTGCGATATCAGCAAAGTAAGTACACAGAACGGACCTTAATCGAGCTCTTTCTGGACCTTGATCCCCATTGAGTTTGCAGTGCCGATAATAGACTTAGAAATGGACTCCAGAGACATATACTGGCAAAAGGGATCACTTTGTTTGACCTTTGCAATTTCATATACATGCTTTAGGGTTATCGTAGAGGCGGTCACGTGACCAGGGCGGCTGCTGCCGCTCTCCACCCCGGCCGCCTGCTTCAGGTACCAAGTGACTGACGGAGATTTCAACGTGAATTCGAAGGTTCCGTCCTTGAAAGCCGTTATCGTGACGGACATAGGCGTTCCAGGCTTGTATTTCTGCGTACGGGCATTGAAATCCTTGCAGAAAGCCATGGAGTTCAGCTTGTATTGACCTAAAGCGGGGCCTACTGGCGGTCCGGGCTTTGCAGCACCGGCGTCAACCCTTAGTCGGATTGTCGCTGCCAGGGGACGCCGAGTCAAGATCTCCTTCAACGTTGCCATATTTTTTCAGCAAGCACCTCCCTTCTTTAATACGGGGAAAGTTTCTAACACTCTGAACCAGGCCGGATGCTGAGAAAATGGGGACCGTGTGTTAAAATATAAGTTGCTAATGAACATAATAATAAATATAGAAGTATTCATCAAGAAAATACATTTCATTTAAAAATAGACATTCTTCGAGCCTATTTAACTGCAGAGTCATCTACCGAAATTTCAATGTCAATCTCTAAGAGTGTTTCAAACTCTATTGATATCGTCAATCCATTGAGACTCTCTTGTGACGAATTTATCAAGAGCTTCTTTTTTAGATCATCTAAGAAGCTTATTAAATACGGAGTACGTAGTAGTGAATTTGTGTGAGCTCCTTTTTTGAGACAAGGTTAACTTTCCAATCTTCTTTTCTTTTAAAGCTTGTCATACCAAGATAAAGATAGATATTTCTTTCTAAACATAATTACTACCAATTATTGAATTCCCCTCCTAATCATGCGTTTACAAATTTTAAATTAAAATTCAGTTTAGACTTTGGGTGAAACCATGCCAGACTATAATTAATAACCTAACTAGCTTATACAATTGTAATCAATTGAATCCATCCCAATTTTTAATTGTAATCATGTGAATCCTCCCCAATTGTTAATCGCTAAATACAATTATAATCAATTGAATAAGTTAATAACTTCAATAAATAAATAACAACCTAAATAGCAATTAAAAGAGAAAATACAGAAAATTGGTTACGGAATACGGAATACTGAGTTACCGAATCACGAATAACGAGGCAGTGACACCGTGAGGGGAAGACTAGCAGAGCCGGCGAGCGCAGAGGGACCGACGGCTTGGGACGGCTGGCTAGCCGCAGAGAGTGAGCGCCAGCGAGATGCGGAGGCGAAGAGGGCCTGGTCGGCTGGACTCCTGGATCTGGAGGCGGAGCGCGGTGGCTAGATGGCGGCAAAAGAGCTCAGACGCACACTCCCGCTGCTCTTCCGTGCTGGACTTGTTTCTCTTCCTCATCTTGGACCTGCTGGGCTGCAGCTATGTAATACTAAGTTGGACCTGGGGTTCTTTGGGTTGTTGGGCCACATCTTCATCTACAGTAAGTTAGTTATAGAGGAAAACTTCACAAACAGGCTTAAAAGTTAAAATAATATAGAGTATCATTTTTTTCACATTTCAAACATTTTTCAAAAATACAGTTCAAAAAAAAACATTTTTCAAAAATATATTAGTCACACTTTTTATTTCACAAATAGACTCTGAGTGAAATCTCTGCTCTCGATTAGCGTAAGTCAATTTTGTCTAGGGGTGCAACTCATGTCCGTCTACGGCTAGCCGCTCAAATATACGTCTCCAGATAGGAGAGTTTCAAGCAAAATAGTGTCGCTCCTTATAGATAAATTAATAAAAGTTGCATTTATTATTCAACTTTTTAAATAGACAAATAAATGTGCAAAAATCTGCTATGAGGTCAAAAACGGAATTAATTACATAAATAATAAAAGCCTAATAATTTAACTTTACAGGAAAAACTCGATTAGAAAATAAAATAGGAATCAAAATAAAATAAAATAAAACAAAATAAAAGCCTAATAAAAGCCGGTTAAAGATAGATTTGACTTTTTTTCTTTCTTTTCTTTTTGTTTTCTCTTTCTTTTGGTTTTCTCTTTCCTTTTCATTCTTTCTACTAGTTGTCCTCCCATCCGAAATTCCTTCTAGCGGCAAGTGCAATTTGTTCCTTTCCATGTTTAGTCTCCCTCGGTCTTCGCTCGCGTTTGGTTCGATGGAAATGTGCTGCTAAAGCACCTGAAACTTGAATCCTTTGCTCTACATTAATAACGCCTCAATCCCTAACCCTAGATCCCCATTGGCTGGCTGATCAGATCGAGCCGTCATTTCGGTGAGTTAGCCAGAGCCTCCATCCTTGATAAATCGAAAGTCACTGACCGTGGAAGAGTAGACGTCGTGCGAATTGTTTTAGCTCTCGAAGAAGAGTTCAAGTTTCAAATACCAAACAAAGAAGCAGATAAGATCAACACAATAAGTCTTGAAGTGGGTCACACCCACAGGGGGCACACACACACACAACTGATCAGGTCTGAACATTCGGACCTGGGCCTCCATCTGAACACCGCCGTTCAGGGTGGTCCAGGTTGAATTTTTAGATGTAATTTTTATGGTATGTTCTTCATCAAGACTAATTTATCCACACAAAAATTCACCTCAAAATTCGATCGGGAAGGCCTTCAAATAATTTTTTTGAAGTTGACTGCGTTTTTTATGTATAATTTGGCGCATAAACTAAACTTGATGAAGAACATATCATAAACATTTGGACAGGATAAGTTATCTCTCTCTCTCTCTCTCTCTCTCTCTCTCTATATATATATATATATATATATATATATATATATATATATATATATATATATATACACACACACACACACATAATATAAGCTGCAAGGTGTTTTTTTCTTTTTATAATTGGAGAAAAAAACACCTTGTTAGCCTCTTTGAGAGGATTCACACCAAGAAGAGGCCCTGTGAAACATCTAAGAGGAATAGTTTGGAAAATGAAAGGCTGGATGATCCTGTTTATGTGCACTGTAACCTGCGTTTAAAAAACAGGTTGTTTTATGTGTTATTGATTCTGTATACATGCTCATTTCTTCACATTTTTTATTGACATGGAAGTCGTATATATTTTGATTATACTATATATATATATACATATATATATATACATATATATATATAGGCTGCACAACAAAAGAAGAGATTACGATACCATAGATTATGAATGTATAGTTAAAGTGGAGTTCTGGGTAGTAGAAAATGAACCTCCTGTAGAGTTAGATTATGATGAGGTTGAGGCCATGCTCAATGATGGACCAACACCAAACAACCAAAATGGAGGTTAGTAGGTTATATTCTTATATCTTACTTGGGAAAAGATTGTATAAGTAAACATTGATGATGCACAAACTTTCATCTCTTCTTACTTACTGTTTTAGGAGTTCAATGTGCAGATGTTTGGGGAGAAGAGACTGCCATGGGCTTGGATTTGTCAAATTTTCAAGCAGGCATTGGGGTGGATATTGCTGCAATAGATGACGGTGATGATGGTGATGATAGAACTAAATATGGTGGATTGAGTAACAGAAAAAGGGCTTAAACGCTCCTCTCCTTTTATGAAAAAGGGGGGAGGTTTCATAAAACCCAACCTTGGACAGGGCGAAAGCATTGCTTGACGGGGCTGACGTATACTTGTCACCGCTACTCTTTCTTTTGGCCTTGGGAGTTGGAGGACTTATACTTGTTCTATTAATAGTTCCACTATTTGTGAAATTTGACAGCTTATTAGGTAGTTGTTTAGAAGTTGTTTTGGAACACTTGATGCTTGTTTGGAATCTGGAAACTAGTCAAACTACTGCTTCATAATGCTTGTTATTTTGTGCCTTTGTGGTGCTCAAATTTTGTTTGGAAAATGTATTTGTTGTTTATCATAATTTGGGAAGCATGAACTATTCTGTTTATATGTAACTACATGAAATACCCGTGCGATGCACGGGTACATCTAGAAAGAATAACAGTTTTTTAAATTTTCTTTTATTATGATTCTATGTAATGTAATTTTCTTAAATAGAAAAAGGAATGTAGATTTTATACCTTGCAACTTTGATTATTAAATGACAATTTGTAAGGAAAATGAAAATGTCGATAATATGAAAATTTGAAGTAAAATAAAAAAAGAATTATAAGGTATAAGAGTGAGCTCTATGTGACAATTAAATCGGTACAATTTAGGTGTTTCCATTGGCACTCATGAAACTTCTAAATTGATAATAGGCATATCATCGGATATATTAATAATGACATCCTGACATTTCTAATATTTCCATCTTCTAAATTGTGCACCAAACCTATGTGCTCCCTATTTAGATATTGTCGAGTTCGATCCGTCGCATCTGCTCAAAGCTAACCTACCGGTTAGCTTTGAAACAACACATGTAACACTTATAAATACAAAAGTTTAATATGATGCATATTTATCTAATGGAATATTGTATTGTTTATGAATTTACATATATAATACTCCATCCATCTCGCTAAGATTGTCTCATTTTACCTGGTCGGGAAATCACAATAAGATTGTCCCATACCAAATTTGGTAAAGCTTGTGTGGCTCTAATTCATTTTTACTTTATTCTTACTTTATCAATTTAATATCAATCACACAAACTCACTTTTCTTAATAATCGTGCCACATTTTTTTGTCTCAATCTTAGTGGGACGGAAGTAGTACTTTTGATCACATGAAATAATTTTTTTATTAAATCATGTATATGTATACTTGTGCCGTAGCTAGGGGCAACCTAGGGGCCCCGATCCACCTCAAATTTAAAATTTGAATTAAACCATCATGTTAAAAAAATTGTGTAAAGAAATTACAAAAAAACTTCTTAACAACCCACCCCAATATATCGCCATGCTGCCTACGCCCAAGTAAGTGTATATTATATGATACATGTGCCCAAATATAGAGTTTTTGTGGGTATTATATAAACATAATATATTAGCAAACTTGAAATTCAATAGGGAAGTCGTTTAAATAAATTATTGAAAAACATTGCGCCAAAATATTTTAAAAAATGCAGTATTTTTCAATAATTTATTTAATTGATTTCCTAATTGAAATTTAAGGTGCACTTTTGTAGACATAATTTACACTTCATGAAAATCATGCTCACAAAACTTACTTCAAAATATTCTACCTAGAAGCAGCTTAAATAGAAGTGGTCGGATGAAAGTTTTGGTCAGAACAACCTGAGGAGAAGATTTCTCTCTCTCTCTCTCTGTGTAAAGATAAAGATAATTGTATTCAATCTTGATTAATTCTGTATTATTAATTGAAACACACTTCAGATCTTCCAAAAGAATCTCCATGAGTTTTGTCTTTTGTCCATTACTCCCTAACTCCTTCGAATCCTCCTCCCCAATAATATGTGCGATTACATCTAAAAAAATGTAACGAAATATAAATACAATTGTTGGAGCTTTGTTTAAACATAATGTGGTAATGTATTATATGTTCATGACTTAACCCAAAAATGATCCTCATATTTTTCACCCAAAATATCATTAAAGCATGCAAAATGAAAATAATACATATGTACATTATTCAATCGTGGGTTTCACATTTAGTTATTCCCAAAAAAGTGAGTCATTCACAGCAACCAACAAATTCTCGATAACATAAGAATGTCGTTCTTCTAAAAGTGGTCTGAATTTTGGCAAATAAAAAACGAAAAATAAATGACTCATGCTAACTGTGTACTTCTCTCGTTCTTAAATAAGTGCAACATGTTGAATTTTACAATACTCACATGTTCTACTTTGATTACATTTTACTTATTAATATATTAATAAACTATTTTTAAAAAATATTGTTAAATTCGGCAAATTGTAAATTTTCAAAATCTAATTATTAATTTTAATGGAGAATTATATATATTAATGGTCAATAAAGGCGTGCATCAACACACGTAAAAAGTGGACTGTTGCACTTATTTAAGAAAGGATGAAGTATAAGTTTGATGGGGTGAATTGAACTCTTGTGTTGCTACTTATATGGGCAAATTGTTTAAGTCTTAGCAACTTAAATTGATGAAATTGCCGTATTTTCTACATAATTTTGCAGAATATATAAGGAAACTTTGTATATTTGGACATGATATGAATTATTTAGATTTAGCAATTAAAGTTGTTGCAATACTCATATGAATATACCGGACATACATAACATAACAGAGACTTTTAAAGAAGACATAATTACATAAATAATGTTTGGGCTATTTTGTTTCTTTCTAGAAAATATATACAGAGTATTTATTTTAGGTGTATTAATTAAAACATTCTTATAGAGTTTTTATTGTCCAATTAATTACTTCATTTTAGACAATTATTAGTGTCTTCTATATTCTCTCACGTGGACAATATGAACTATATTTATGGCATGTTAGCAGCTTAATTAATTATAATGTATTCTATTGAAACATTTGTGGGCAATAAATGTTCAAGATACACTTGCATATTTACATGGACGTAAATATGGATTTTATGGCACACGGATTTCCATTTTCCCCTCTCTTTTGGGCGGGATTTTTCCCTCCAATTGTGGTGCAATCACTGTTACTTTATAGAAAAAATGGCCCGTTTATGACTTGTAGCCTTTTACATTCCAAAAGTATGACCAATTCTATTTTTTCCCAAAAAGTGACCGTTCTTTCTCGTCTCGCACAATCGCACCAGACCATGGATTTCATCTCCTTCCTCTCATCTACAGACCAGCGATTGACATCCCTTGACCAGCGATTTCAACTCCGGCGAATGATCCATCATCACCTCTGCAGCTTCCTTCCTCCGGCTCTCTCTTTCTCCGCCGCTCTCTTCCTCCATCGTCTGGTCTCTGTCTTCATCGTCAACAACCTTTCATCTTCTTCTCCTTTATTCTGTCCGCAAACATGTGCTACACTCCGATAGTAAAGCCTAACCGGAGACCTAGATTTAGATCTGAAGGTCCTAGATTGTTTTCTTCACACCGGCATCTAGGATTTCAGGTTAGGGGTCACTGACGGAGCAAAAATAGTTGCGAAGGCCGACGATGGAATGGTGGCGGGGTTGTTCAGGACTGTAAGGGTGGCGATGGCCGTCGATTTCGGGGTAGCGGCTTCATTGTTGTTGATGCGCGGGTGCCAGGCTCAGGCGAGTTGGGGCATGGGAGGGGGTTGGATCTGGTCTGGTTGGTGGGGATGGACAGGGACGGGGAGGGGGGCTGGATCTAGTCTGGTTGGTGGGGATGGACAGGGCTGGGAAAGGGGCTTGGGGGATGGGGAGGGGGCATAGGGGATGGGGATGTATGCGGCTTGGGGAAAGGGAGGTGGCTAGGGGCGGGGTGGTCGTTGCCGCCGGCGTTTTGCGGTGATGGTAGGCGGTGGTGCTAGGGCAGGGTAGGCTAGAAACGGGGCTGAGAGAGCATGTGTGAGATAAGGCAGGCAAAACCACCGGAGACGTCGAACAGTCACTGTGGCAGGTGGGCAGTAACTGTGGCCGGTGGCGCAGTCACTGTGGTCGGTAGGGAAGTCACTGTGGCGGCGAAGTCACTTTGGACGGAGTCACTTTGGCCGAAGTCACTTTGGCCGGAGTCACTTTGGCGGCGCCGTCAATGGTGCTTGTTCCGGCGGTGGTGCTGACAGTGGTGGTTGTTCCAACGGTGGCGCCGGCAGTGGCGGTGGTGTCGGTGGCAGCGCTGACAATGGCGGTGGTGCGGCGGTGGCTACAGTGACACGGGCGGTGGCTACAGTGACACGGGCGGTGGCTACAGTGACACGGGCGGTGGCTACAGTGACACGGGCGGTGGCTACAGTGACACGGGCGGTGGCTACAGTGACACAGGCGGTGGCTACAGTGACACAGGCGGTGATTGTAATGACATGGGTGGTGGTTGTAGTTACAAAAAAACGAACGCGCAGTGACCTAAAATTTTTGCAGTTACATCATGTTTTCTAATTGCACATATATGACCTTCTTGATCACTTTTTTGTCCATTTTTAAAAGTGATCACTTTTTGGGTAATTGGTTCAAAATTAGTAATATCTAAGTAAAAAACCCCTACTTTATATTATATAAAGATATGTATATATAATTATATATCTTATTTATTTTTCACTTGAGAGCGTTGACCGGTCTGACCCTCCAGATCCGTGTTGACCCGTGACCCAGTGATTATATTCAACCAACTAATGCGTTACTAAATGGACTCTAAATAACATTCTAAATGATAAGATGTCTAATGATAATGCGGTTCAGCTTAGATATGATGATCACCAACTTATTCTCCTTATAGGAAGTCCCGGATTTGAAATTCCATTGATGCAGAAAAATGAAGAAAATGTTCAATACATGTTAATATTGTCAGTGTAAAACAGGTCGATTGTTTTTAAATGTAACTCGGCTTATTAAAGTTTCTCAATGATTCCATATGCATATCAAATTTTTCTTATCATGTAGGATTAACTTCTGATGGTGACTCAAGTTCTAACGAAGAATCACCTTATACAAATAAAAGTACTAAATAATTTAATTTTGCTCAAGGCATTGAATTAAATAATTTAATGCAATTTGGTTCATATAAAACAGGTTGTTTTTTCTTGGACTATAATTCGTCCCAGACCAGACCAGATTAGTCTAAAACAGAACAGATCAGACAAGAATAAAACAGACATGACCAGACCATATTTTATTATTATTATTAGGGAAAACTATCAAATAAGCCCCCGTACTATACCGGAAAAGTCAATTATGCCCTTGTACTTTACAAACACTCAATTAAGTCCTTGAACTATTAAAAAACGTTCAATTAAGCCCTTTTGGTGGGTAAGTAACCGATTTCCCTGTTAAACGACGATGGCGACAATGTGCTCGAACTCCAGCAACGGCGGCTTCCGGGAAACAGGTTACATTTAACCGAAAAACCGGTTACTTACCGACTAAAAGGGCTTAATTGAACGTTTTTTAAGAGTTCGAGGACTTAATTGAGTGTTTGTAAAGTACGAGGGCCTAATCGACTTTTTCGGTATAGTACGAGGGCTTATTTGATAGTTTTCCCTTATCATCATCATCATCATCATCATCATCATCATCATCATCATCATCATCGTCGTCGTCGTCGTCATCGTCATCATCATCATCATCATCATTATCATTGTTATTGTTATTATTATTAGTATTATTACTATTATTAATATTATTACTATTATTATTTTTAATTATAAATGAATAAAATATAATTATTTATGTATTATAATATATATAATAAATAAAATCTTTATGCAAAAAATATAAAAAATAAAATTTCAGAGCAGCTCAGACCATATTTTATTATTATTATTATTATTATTATTGTAGAAAACACTTTCTATAAACATCCACTAGTGTAGAAAACACTTTCTATATGGTTAAAAAGCACTTCTTATGTCGGTTCCCGTAACGAAATAGTAGCCAGTGATATAGAAAGTCGGGCACTTTTCGTATCGGGTTTTCGTACCCCTTATAGAATGTTTTTATAACGGTTACGAATTTAACCGTTATAGAATGTTTTCCGTGTCAGTCCAGTAATACCCCATATATAATCCTTTTTATATGGGTTAAATCACCAACTGTTATAGAAAGTCGATTTTAAAAAAAACATTTACAAATTTACTGTCACTTATATATATAAGTGATTTTATATTTTAAAATGTAATAATTTTATTAAAAAAAGCTTTTCCTTTTAGCTTTATATATACAACGCCAAAATACCGGAACGTGCGTTGTGAGAGGTTGATGCCCAATGGAAGCAAAAAGTTCAATGCAAAGAACGCCAAAATAACAAGAAACATGAACACAACAAAGTTAGAGCTGAAGAATATTATAACAAAAAGTACAACGCTAAATGTTCATAAAAAAGTAGGCATAAAAACTGTTGAGCCAATTAAGGAAGTATTCATAAAAACTGTTGAGCCATAAAAATTGTTCTTGAGGAACACTAAGTTATCGCTATGTATCTAAAAATCCTCTTCAACCTGCTGCAAGAACTTCCGGCGTCCCGTAATGAATTTCCACTGCACGTTTCACACTGCTGAGCCAATTAAGAAAGTCTCAACTTTCACTGTTTTGAATGTTTGAAGTTAAACTGTCATGAACAATCAAATTAGATAGCAATGAAAAAAAGAGTGAAAGCAAATCTTTCAAGTTCTCGCTAGCACATTTATAAAAGAACGGCTATAGAGCAAAAACCCCTAATTAACTCAAGAGTCAAAAATCAGGAACAATAGAGAAAATGATAGATTTATTACTAAAATTAATAAAGAATCGGATGCGAAAACTAAAAAACAAAATAAGACAAGAAAACGCAACCAGAAAAGTCATAAATTTACCTATAAGTAGCACGAGCACGAGCAACGATTTCAAACTTTCATAAAGAGATGCACAACATAGCAATTGAACTTCAGATTTAGTCTCCAGTTTAACCTGAATAAGATATTGACACATAAGCGATGATATTAACAGTGGAATATCATTTATATTATGCCTCCTTTTTAGTGTAAAACAACCAAGGGGAAAACATGGCAGTAGATTTTAATTATAAATATTATGAATAAGTAGTAGGCACAATGGTTCATGTCTCATAAAGAGTAAAGTAAAGATATATACCAGAGAAGGAATGGTGATAATGATGCTCATACCGTTGATATGTTAATTTAATTACGCTAGAAATTAATAGCCAAGACTTGATTTTTATCCCTGTTAATAAGTCAAAGAGAGTATGAGCATCTAACCAATCTGGTGAAATAGGTTGAATGTTGGGGAATAGTTTGAACATAAAAGGAGGCGCTTGAGATGATTAAGAGGATGAGAGTTAACAGAGACAGCAAGCCGTACACATTTGTTAAAGAAAGAAATAAGTCAGTACAATGACTTAAGGCCATAGTACATGCGTACAAAGGTGTGATGTTCACCAACAAATTTTGTACACCTAAAATAATCTTACCCTCATTCACTCTTGTTAGTTTGTCATTCACTCTTGTTAGTTTGTAGAGAAATAGAGATGCATAGATCACCTCAAGCCTAGAATAAATAAAAATAGACACAATATACATATTACATTAATTAAACTGTGAATAACAATTCAAATAAATTTAAATAATAAGATCAACTCATCAACCAAAATGTGTAGTTAATATATTATAACCATATATCCAAAACTGAGACCACAATTATATCATTAGTTGAAAACGACCAAATAGTAAAAGAATATAGCCTACCATAAGAAGTTACATTAGAACAATCACATTCAAGAGCCCATGCATAACCACATGAGAGTCGGTAAATATTATAATAAGCCAGGTGACAAGAACATGTTTTACACCTAAACTGACCACAAACAAATAAATTAGAAAATATGGAAAAGAACATCATTTACTGAAATAAGAAATAAAGAAGATAACGGAACAATACCTCAGAATTTTGAGTGTAGGAGCTGAAACACAAAAAGTTACAATTCGAGTGTCCTCAGAATGGATTTCATCACTAGACAATTTTGGGGCACATGTAGTATCTGAGTTCAATGGATCAGAGAGAAGCTCATCATTTCCAGTTTGGGTCTCACATAATAGAACAATTCCCTAGGTTACCGCCTTGTTAAAGGTGGCCGTCGAGGGTTGAAATGTGAAATCAGTAAGTGGGACAGAGATCGAGCCATCAACAGGGATAGGTATTCCATCAATGGTAGTGTTGCCAGAAGTACTCACATCTGAAATTGTATCAACCTCAACTTTAGGATCAAAGGCATCCGTTGTATCACGGGTATGGCTGGAAACCAGTGATTGGGTTCCAATTCGGCATACTGTAAGTTCAAATACCGCAGGGGCGGAGTTTTGGGTCATCAACAGGGGCTGCTAAATTAGCAGAGTCCACAGCTAGTGTGTGAATCTCAGCAACAACAGGTGTGAGGACCGTGTTACCAGTAGTTTGGGCTTCACTGGATGCTATGGCCACTTGGATGCTATGGCCACTGATATTAGACCTGGAAAAACAGTTAAATCAGAGTTATTCATTTCAACAGGGGAAATTCGGGCATCATTTAGACCATCATAAACTGCTTTAGAGTGGACAGTGGGCTCATTAACACAACCATGAGATTTCTCAAACAAGGGGGCATGAGGCATCAGTTGATCATCATAGGCAGAAGGTGGGACTGCTGTTGCGTTGGTACAAACATCCGGGAAACCATCATAAGGGTCAGAAATAGGGACAACAGTACCAAAATAACCAGTTTCAGTGTTCTGAAGCGCACTGGTGACCTGATTGGCATCTGGGAAACCATCATAAGGGACAGAAATAGGGGCCTTAACACCAAAAATACCAGTATCAAGCAAAGTGTTGACCTGAATAGCATCACAAATAGGATCATGTGCATAAATTCCAGCATTTTCAGTATTCTCAATATTAAGGGGGGCCTGAATATCATCACATATAGCATCACAGGTAGCATCAACAATAGGAATATTAGAAGGGGCCTTACGTACTAATTCAGCGGGGGCTTTCGGGACACGGTTGATCAATTCAGTTTCAATTAACTTGAGACATAATGATTACATCACTTTAAAATACAAATAGGATATGGCATTTATGTGAGCTGCTCTTATACATCATTGTGAACCAAAAACAATTTTGGTATTTGATATGATGCTCACATGGGATGAAGTAAAAACCGACGGAGATGTCATTTAATCCCAGACAATTCTTCTTCAAAATTGGTTATTAAAAAAATCTGAAAAACAATCAGAAGCTAAAAGTAATAGAAGAGATGATATCAAAGCCAAACCCTTAAAGGTTCCCATCAACCAGAAATGACATTAACTCTCAGCGAATTTCTCGTCAAACTTGTTTATTAAAGAATAAAACATAATACAGAAAAGCAATGCCTTCGTAAAAAAATAATAACCAAATAAAAGAAAAAGTATTGACTAAATTAAAGGAGATAAAGAAAAGAATTAATTCCACTTTAGGTCCTCCGAGTTTTGTGTCATTTCCATATTTAGTCATCATCTTTCACTTTATCCATTTTTGGTACCTCATTATTGTTTTCTTGACCATTTGTGGTCCATTTCTGAGCATTTTTACTATCGGAAAATGACCATAAATGGTCAAGAAAACAATAGTCAGGTACCAAAAATGGATAAAATGAAAGACGAGGACTAATTGTGGAATTGGCGCAAAACTCGAAGGACCATAAGTGGAATTTCTTCTAAAGAAAATACCAACATACATAGGAGGAGAAAGGATGATATAAGCCTGGAATTCCTAGAAGTGTGTTTTCACTTGGCAATAGATTGTCCAGCTAAGATACAGAAAGGGGTCCTCAAATTTCCCGAAATTAGTTCAAGAAACCATCACCGCCCCTCGAATTAGTTCAGACGCTCTTTCATTCTTACAGTGGATACGAAACCAAATAGAAAGCAAAGAAAACAAAAGAGAAAAAGAAATGTTAGCTAAACTTACCAGGTTGAGAGGTGATAGATGGCTAAGGGAGAAGCTCGATACTGGCCGCTGAGTGGCCTGGGTTCGTTCTTACACTGATGAAACCAAATAGAAAGCAAAGAAAACAAAAGAGAAGAAGAAATGTTAGCTAAACTTACCAGATTGAGAGGCGGTAGATGGCTATGGGACAAGCTCGATACTGGCCGCTGAGCGACTTGGGTTCGTTCTAACAGTGGAAATGAAACCAAATAGAAAGCATAGGATGTAGACCGTGGAACGAAGAGCAGCGGTGCCGCATCTGGAGTAAACGAAGAGCAGCAGCACATCGTCGAGTTTTAATGAAAAGTTGTTTGACGCCGAGAGTTAACGAAGAGCAGCAGTGCAGTGTCGTCCTCTTGGTCTTTCTTCTGGAACAGTCAAAGAAGCTAACGATGGGTTGTATATCTGACTGATCGGTTACTAGGGCTTTTAGTGGGATTAACCTTTTCGTAAGGGGTAACAACCACCTGACATAAAAAAGTATGAGTTAAAATTATAAAAAAGACCCCATTTGAAACTTAAGTTTGTGAAAATTATAAAAATAACCCCGTCTTTAGTTAACTATGTCGATTATTTATAAACCCGTTATGGATAAAATTTTATATTTATAATACTTACCCATTAAGTTAATCGGAACTTTCATTATTTATAAATATGACCTCGCGCCTACATTTTATAAGGGGTTTAAATGAACCCATATAAAAAGCTAGTTATAGAATGTGTTTTTTTTGTACTAGTGATCCTTGGTGTGTATTATTAATATACTTGATTCCTTTTAGTTGAGGATATTTTGAAATTCAAGATCCACACATTGAGTGCGACAAATGTCAAGCGTTTCTATGGTATAAAAGATATTAGAAGTAAAAAAAAAATTGCAACAGATCAATGAGCAATAATATTAACTCCATCCTATAATTAACTTTTATTTTAGCTGAACATGAAAATAAAAAATGAAAATCATGTACTAAATTTGTGCATCCCTTAAAACTTTGTCATCTTTCCTTTTTGGGACGTCCCAAAAAACTTTGTCACTTTCCCTTTTAATCAACTTTTTGTGGTTTCTGTTATTTCTCTCCTCTGCACAAACTTCAACCACACAATTTTTACTTTATTATTATCCGTACCGGTCAATTTTGGCAAAGTTTTAAAGGACATAGGTAGTAAAAGAAAGTACATTGAGAAGGACAAAAAAGGGAAAAAACATATTCCATCAGTCCCAAAGTGACTTTTTAGGTCAAACAAGTTCATTTTGTTCACTTTATTGTGATATCAACTCTTAATTAAATTAATTTATAATTTGAATTTTACACCTTTATAAAAGTTTTAATATGATTTCTGAATATATAAATTTTAATTATTAAAATTAAATTATAATTATCAATAGATAGAATTTAACTGCAAAGTACCTTGTGGTCTGATGGCATCACTGTGACACTTCCAAAGAGGAAGTCACATGTTCGAATCTCATTCCACTTCAAGGAAGTTGGTCTTAACAAAACAAATATTATAATAGATTAGAATGATTTGCCAAAAAAAGAGAATTTAACTTTAACATTGATTGACAAACAATTGTTGAATTTATAAAAAAAATTGGGACAAAGGTAGTATCTTTATTTACTATGAATACAGTTGATAATGTATGGAAATAAAATATATACCCCTTTAAATATGAGTACATACCATTACTGAAGAAAGAAAAAGCATCCTAATTGAACAGTAACTACCATTACTGAAGAAAGAAAAAAGCTAGAAAAAGTGACTATTGAGAAAGAAAATTACTAATTAACTTCAATTTTTCTATAATTACTTGTAAAGAAAGCCATGCGCCATGGAGTCGGCAGTGAAACTTTTTGGAAACAGCATATCATACGTTGCTCCTCTTTGGCATCATAAGTTGCTGCTCTACACCCTCCAGTCAATAGCCAAATAAACTGAACAATGCACTCATGAGCAACCAGACATCAATGAGGATAACGAGCAGGCATAATCCTCAAAGACAATGGATGAATCCAACCAAATATCAACAGTGAAGCTTTTTGAAATCCGCATATCACTGCTCTCCGGCATCATAAGTTGCTGCCCTACCAACAGCTTAATAAACAGGCTATGCACTCCTGATCAGATATCAAGGGGAGTGACGAGCGGGCACAATCCAAACAGCTTTCAACAAAACATTTCAATCTTAACTTTGAGATGATGATATTAACTGTTTCAGCCTTGTGTTAAGTTGTCTTGTTCTGTAAATAAGCACACTGAAGCAAAATTCTTTCACACATGAAATATGCATTTAACTATCAGAGTATCAGTGAGGCACATTTCTTTCTAGTCAATTAGCATAAGATTTCAGTTTTTACATACAAAGGAAAAACGGCTGGAGTTATATCAAGTGAGTATTTAATTTTAATCTGGAATGCATTATCTACTAAAGTAAGTTGAAATTAATATATAATCTTCGCTCTCTTGTATAAGGGTTGGCCCCAATATGTTCACTCTCTGCCCCTTATTCTTGTTCACATTCACAGAACACCAGACCTACCATTGCTGAACTACTGGAAAATCCAAGCATGGGCAATTTATACCAATTGGGCAAGAATTTACTACAAAGCATGGCGCCAACAACAACAAAATTAAAGAAGGTTATGCCATTCTTCCGACTATTAAGGGATTGGAAAAACATTAGAAACAACAATAGCAGCACAGCGGTAGTACATTAAGTCTAGCATAATTTGTACAGACAGGGTGCATAAGTTATTCCAGTGTAATACTCCGTAATAAATAAGCATGACAAAAACAGGGATTAGATACTTGGTCTTTACACGGGTCTTGCCAGTCAGAAGAATACCACATTACCACAGCATGGATCACCATTCATGCATATCTTTAGAACTCGGTGTATTATCATGACATAAAGAAAACAAACCCAATGGCTAAATTGTTTTCCTGAAACTCTCACTTCCTTCAGCAACAAACAACACAACTCTTGGAGAACCAAGCTCAACCTTCTTACACAAGGCATTGCTTTGAAAGATAAGATTACTACTCCGTATTACATTGGAAAATGAGATACCAAAACAAGCACACATCACCATTTACCAAACTTCTAAAAGTACAAATCATTCAAGATACAAACTCAAATAAAATATTTGTCAGACGATGCCTTGGTTACAAACATTTATATATACACAATTGCAGTTTTCTGAGAACTTGGTTTGCGAAATCATGGCATTTAAACCATATGCTTAAGTGAGTTCCAAAACCTTTTGTTCCAATACGAGAACATGCCTTTATATGTCTAGATAAATGTTGTGTAAGCTCCAATTCATTCTTCGTATTTTGTAGGATATACTTGTTTTTCACCATGTGAAAATATACTTCCTTTTCCATTTTTGCAACAAAAATATGAATATATTACCTAAATAACACTACAATAAATTTTTAATTTCCCAACTTAAACTGTATCCTTATCATTCAAGTGTAATTTTTGAGAGCATATTCAATTGTAACATATCCTACATTAGTACATTTTCTTAATTGTTGGAATTTTAATATCAAGACCTCTATTGAAGTTATCTTACACACAGGGCGGAGCCACCACAAGGGAGAGAGCTAATGAGGGTGTAACCACTTCCTTTCTCTTATAAATTCACACACTGTTCACGTTTTTTTACTCAAAGAATACTCTAGTAACCCATTTGTACAGGAAACAAAACCTAATGAATCTAATGTGAGCTTTAAAAATATCAGTTTGTGTACTTATAAATATATCATCGAACATGTAAATAGTGAGATTGTTACTATTCAATTACTACTATAAAAGATTAGAGGTTAGGTATTAATGTAGAATGCTAAAACAGGTTATTCAAATGCTACTCTCAAAATGTAATATATTCAGGGGATACACTCGTTATTTCAAGAATGACAATCATTGTTTTACTATTATAAAGTATATGAATCCAAGATAATGGTTATGACATTCCCTCCCTATATCATCATAGATGTGCTCATCATAATGTGTGTCAATAATAGGCTTTTAATATGTTATACTACATAGATAATTTAGGTTCAACAGACCCTTTTCAAAAAAATTAAAGATTTTGGTAGTGTAGTAATAGTGCATACTTTATTAAAGAGTACCGAAATACGGAGTGTATATGGTTTTAAAGCATGAACTAATTATGGTAAACAATTTTGTCCATTAATCATTGTGATTCAAAAAAACATCAATCCCTTGTAATTGATACGAAATAATTAGTGGAGACATGATTGCAATTGTGAACAATTTAATAATGCGTAGATATTAGTCGTCAAACATGCACATGATTGCAAAAGTTAAGGGGTGTGTTGCAGGAGGGCTTCTTATGACTAACGAATTTAATAAATATTGCAAATGTAAGATTAAGAAATTTATACCTTAGTAGATTAGATGTTGATGATGAAGATGAATATTTTCCTGAGGCTGCTACGTCTGTCTTTTGAGAGTTGTGCTGCGATATATATATGCGAACGGATGATGATGATAGTATAAACGAAGAGAACACCCAACGCAAGAGGGGAGAACCCGGGCTAAAAAAGATCCCGTGCGATCTCGCCCCCAACCCAGAAAAAATGTTCCTTTTTATTAATTCTCCGTGACCTGCCATGCGAGCGCACCCAACATGGCAAAGGTCTGATGAGATTACACAAGAATCAAATATCCCAAAATAATACATATCCACATACTCTCTGATCGACTCCAGCCACAACCTACACCAGATCACCAGGAAGCGTACAAATTTGACATCTTTCAGAATAGATGATATTTAAATCAGCTACCTGAAATTAAAATCTCTCTTCACAAGCCTCGAGTTATTCATGGATGAAAGGATCCAGGTCTCCTAATCATGTTGTAAAGATCGAACGAACGTGGACAAGTCGAGCCCGATCCGATTAACGAAGACACGGAATATGGATTTGATGGTGAAGAATCCCGAGCCAACGTTTTCTCCACGCCATCTGTAGACCAATCAATTGCAAATCCGCCGCCGTTGATTTGGATTCCCTGTGAGGGCGCGCAGAGTGTATAACCGATTCGCGCATCCGATCTACAAGCATCTTACCTGCGACCTAAACCGACAAAGACTGTTCAAAGTTGCCTCCTGACTCCTCATCGATCACGTCTCCGAGATAGACATGCGCCGCACGAGAAAGGAGAGATGAAGATATGCTTCAGGGATTTGCCGCGAAAGGTGATTATATAGGAGCCAAGAAGGATCCTACGGTAGGGATTGATTGTGGAAAAAACCCATCTACGGCATATATGAAAATTGTAAACCACGAATCGATGAAGCTAAGCAATCTCTATTGAAGTAGGGGCGGGCAGGGACGCAGGGTAGGCCCGGTCCAATAAAAATGAACCCTTATTAGTATCGTTACTATTGAAATGGTTCGGTTCATTTCGGACTTTCGGTCTTCGATCTAAAGTCATTTGTTACTGTCCATTTTCAAACGGGACTGTATCATGGCGTATCAATATCAAACAATGCTACTTTTTTCAAGTGTTTAAGAAAAAATTAAAGTTTAGTTATTCTCCAAAAATTCATACAATTTATCAATTTTCATACTCCGTATTTCATACCACCTACATTCCAAATAGATTTGCAAAGTAAACCTTTATTTGGTCAAACAATTTCTTTTTATTCATTTAATTAGGATTTCACTCTTTAATTATATTCTAATTTTGCCTTTCAAAAAAAGTACTTCGTATATTCTAATTTGGATTTAACAACTTTAAGGGAGTGTTTGGAACTGATTTTGATTCTGCTTATTTTTTAAAGTAGAAGCAGAATCAAAATCAGTTTTAAGAAGCTGGTCACCCCCAGCTTCTAAAAAACTGATTCTATGAGTAAATTAGAGCACCAGAATCACTTCTGCACTTATACCCAAACACTATAACTTCTGCTTCTGCTCCCTGAAGGAGCAGAAACAGTTTTAAGAATCAAATCCAAACACCCCCTAAATACTCCCTCCGTTCCTTAATTAACTTTACACTTTCCTTTTTCGGCCGTCCCATATTAAACTTTACACTTCCTTATTTGCCTTATTTGGCAAACAAATCTACACCAAACAGTGCAAAACAGTGTCAAACAGTGTACTCTACGGTAAAGACAAATTTACTTCCTTAATATGTGTGAAGTCAAAGTGTAAACTTCATTAAGGACCGGAGGGAGTAGTTTTTAATGTGGTTTCTAAATACGTACATTTTAAATTTTTTTTGGTCATCAACTCCCAACATTCTTATTAATCTAGAGAATCAGTAGCCAGAAGGCTAGCAATACAAATAGGAGACACATCATAGATACTATGCTGATCTGGGTGAGCTACGTGTCCTCCTGCAATAGAATGAGCTACACTGTTCGCAGATCGATTACAATAAGAGACAGAAAAATTACTCTTGGTTTCTAACAAATCTCTAATATCCTCTATAATCAAATGAAAGTATGAGCACTCTCCTCCTGTTTTAATATTTTTCACCACTGTTAAGGCATCAGTCTCAAACTCGACTCTGGTCCATCCTTCCTGGATAGCTCCCTCCATAGCTTCCTTGAGCCCAAAAGCTTCCGTCTCTGCCGCTGACCAGTTAACTGCCACCGACCCCCCTTGGGCTCTCACAAAGTTACCTTCATCATCTCTAGCCACCCAACCCCAAGCTCTTACTCCACCACTCTCATTGATCGCCCCGTCAACATTGATTTTTATAAAATCTTTCTTTGGTTTCTTCCACTTTTCTTTTATAGAGGACCGTGTCGTGTGCTCCCCTCCCTGATCTTGAGCTTCTCTCCAGCTTGCTATCATTGCTGCTGCTCCATTAATAACATTGGTGGTGTCTTGCTTCTGGTTCTTCCAAACAGCATTATTCTTACGTTTCCACAAGCTCCAAAGAAGTGCCATAAATTTACACTTTCTTTCCACCTCTCCATCTTCTATACCTCTTCGAATCCACTCTTCTGTCGACGTCTCCCCCTCTACTTTGAAACCTACCGCCTGCCAGACCAACCGGGCCCAACTGCACTCCCTAAAAGCATGTTCCAATGACTCGGTCGGAGCATCACACAGTTTGCAACCATTTGGGACTTCAATTCCTCTTTGGCGTAATTTATCCACAGTTGGAATTGACCAGTCCAATACCTGCCAGATAAAATATTTAAACTTAGGAGGTACCTTAGCAGCCCATAAGTGCGACCACACTCCATTTGTTGTCCCTGCCGTCTCCTCAACTTGCAGTCTGTAGCCACTCTTGACATGGTAATTCCCACTAGTTTCCCCTTTCCACCAATATCCATCAACTCTATTCCCTGCACTAATTGGAATACTCAAAATTCTTCTTCTATCCTCCTCATTAAAGATAGCCCTTAATCTCTCTTCATTCCACTTTTTGCTCGTACAGTCACGTAAAGCATCCACATTCATGTCACGTACCCCCATCGGCTTAGTCGAAGTAATTCTTCCTTCGTCCGTCCCAGGCAACCACGCATCTGCCCACACCTGAACATCAACTCCATTCCCCACCCTTCTCCTTGTGTGTTGCTTTAATAATTGTTGTGTCTCAAAAATACTTCTCCACACAAAAGATGGATTATTCCCTAATTTAGCATTTAGAAAATCCGAATTAGGAAAATATCTTACCTTACAAATCTTCTCCATCAGGCTGCCTTTCTCATTGATCAACCGCCACCCCTGTTTAGCTAGCATGGCTAGATTAAATTCTCTCAACTGCCTGAACCCCAATCCACCTAGCTCTTTCGGTTTACACAGCTTCTTCCAACTTCTCCATCTCATTCCTTTCTGATCAATCTTCGTTCCCCTCCACCAAAAACCATTCATTAATTTCTCAATCTTATCGCACAACTCCTTCGGTAATAAAAATACATTCATAGCATAGGAGGGCATTGCGTGGACCACATTTTTCAGCAGGACCGCACGTCCGACCCTTGAGAGAAACCGGTTATTCCAACTCTTGATTCTATTATAAATCCGATCCTTCAAGTAACTCAGAATAGCACCTTTATTTTCCCCCACCATCGCCGGTAAACCCAGATATCCCCCGTTCTCCCCTTCTGTAAAAACACCCAATTTTTGTCTGCACATTTCTCTAACCTGCTCCGTAGTGTTCGGGCTAAAAGAAACAGTAGACTTAGAAAAATTCACAATCTGCCCCGACATCTCCTCATAATAATTTAATATTCCTTTAACATTATCACATTCAACAGGGGTGGCTTTGAAAAATAAGAAGCTATCATCAGCAAAAAATAAATGCGAAACCTTCGGAGCTCCCGTACAGACAGCCACCCCATGCACATCCCCCCTGCTTTCAGCCCTTCTCAGTAAAGAGCTCAACCCCCGCATCTGCCATTGCCTCTCGGAATCCCCGCATCCGCCACTGAGGGTGCGGAATACGACCTTTCTTCTCCGAGGCATACATGATATCATTCATGTCTCCCATAACCAGCCAAGCGGTCGGATTTCTCCCCGCCAATCGCTTCAGCAGCTCCCACGCCGCTCGTCGCCTCGCCGTCTCTGGGTATCCATAGAGCCCGGTTAGCCGCCACGTAGCGCCTCCATCCATGGAATTCACCTGACAATCCACAAAATTGGTGTGATCTCCAGAATCGTAACATCGTAATCTTCATTCCATCCCAAAATAATTCCCCCTCCTTGACCTTCTGCATCTATTCCTTCGCTGTTAGCAAACCCTAACGAACAAAGTAAATCTTTCGCCCGACTGCACCGCAACTTCGTCTCCATTAGGAATATAATTGACGGTTTGTTCTTTTGCACTAGATCCGTTAAACACTGCACCGCCGCCGGACTCCCCAGACCTCTACAATTCCATGTTAAAACGCTCATGTCCTCGACACGCCAAAGTCAAAGCAGGAAACAATAACCTCTACCTCGGCGTCGTACCCCACTGTCCAGGGCACCACCGAAAAGACGACTAGGCGAAGCCGTTACCGGCAACCCTAGAAAACAAGATTGTGATCACCGGAGTCCAAAAATGTTAAAAATGGAACCTTTGGACTCCTAAGTTCTTACATTGGTGTCTAGTTGAGGGTATTAAAAATGAAAAGGGGAGGGGAGGGTCTCAAATATAGAAGATGGATTGACAACCAACAAAAGAAAATAGGGGAGGTAGGCTGCGCAGTTGGCCAAGAGACGTAAATTTTAATTATTAAAAATTGTATTAGTTATCATTAGGGATGACTTAACATTACATTGACTAAAAAAATTGACTTTGCAAATCAATTTGGGACGAATAAGGCAATAAATAAATTTCAGATACACTGTAGTAGTATAAATTTAAATAATTAAATCATACTTCGATCTGGTTCGGTCCGATACCGGTTCTCATTTTATGTGAACCCATCATGAAATTATTTGGAACCGGTATGGTCCGGTTCGGTACAAAAAAATGAGATACATTTCAAACCCCGTTTATCGGTTCGGCACCATACCAGTCCGGTTCGTTACCGTGTTGTTTCGGTATATTTGCCCACCCCTATATGGAAGTAATGGGCCATTGACTCGTTGTCCGCATCGTTATTACGCATTAAAAGTTTAAAAAAAATCTAAAATATGAGTAAAAATGTTTGTTAATTTTAAAATAAGACTACTATGTGTCAAATTATAAAAATATTGTCATTTTTAGTCTAATACTGCTAAAACATGATAGTAATTATTTTTTTTAGAGAATAAAAACATGATAGTCATATTTTTTAAATATACAAGCATTTTAATCTTATTTCGAGAAATTTTCCTTAAATTTTGTTTACACTTTTAAATCCATCTTTTTATAGTTTTCTGAAATTTGTATCTATAAATATTCTATTTATTTATAAATAATAGATTTCATAGATATAATTATGGAAAATATTGTCAGGTGTCATTTTTAGCAATCCATTCGGATAATGCATTTCAAAGATGCAGGATGTGTTTGGCATTTAGTGATTAGTGGTTAGCAAATATCAAATTTTGTTAGCGGGTTGAGAAAAACGAATTCAGTCAGAGGGTTTGACTAACAGAATAAGTTGGTGAGTTGTTAGAAGATGTTTGATAATTTAGCTGTTTGATCATATTAATTAGTAAACAATGTCATATTTAAAAACGATAACTCAATACTCTCATATTTGCAGGATTTTCATTTTAGGGCTCTATCCAAAAACGCAAGGGCCAACAATGTTTAGGATTCAGGGTTTATTAAAAATGATAAAAGGGGTCAAAGCGTGATTTTTAACCTGAAATGTCATTTTCAAAACACCCCGCAATCAGTGATGATGGAGTATATGGCCCAAGGACCCCGGACCACATACTTCCACTACCGTAATCAGACCCAACAGACACAAAGGGACCAAGCCCGGCAAAATGAAGCTCTGAGCAGCCCACAATACGCAAAGGGGTGCTTTCGGCCTCATGGCCGAAGGCTACCAGTAACAGAATCGAGCTCAAAAACATCACAGGAGAACAAGGCTTGAAAACCAAGCCTTCGGCACTTGAAGCCCTCGGCACAGAAAGGCCCCCGGTAAGAAGAGTCTTCGGCCAAACACCCTTCAGCCGAAAACACCCTCCTCGACAGAATTTCCTCTCCACATGTGCCTGAATCACCGTACCAAGTACAATGTCACATCCAACCGCCGCATTTAATGTGGCCACATGCAAGTGCCGGTGCTACCTCGATTGACGTGATCCTTGGCCGTCGGATGCTTGACACATGTTCCGCTCTAGCATTTATTGCTGCTATAAATAGCAGACCATTTCCCGTTGTAAAGGCATCACAAGTTCACATAACGAATAACCACTCCCTCTCTTACTATTGCTATCACTTCTCTCTAGTTATTACTCGCAATAACCCTTCAGATAAGCTACCCCGGGTACACTATCCATCAAAAGAAAGTATTGTCATCTTCTTAGGTTCTCTTTCAATAATTGAAATATCGATTATATTTCTGCTTTAAAATCACGTTATTATCAAAATGCCTAAAACCTAGTTCATCAAACTAAACTATTAAATATTAATGTTAAATAAGGAGTGAATATTTTTGTAACACGTGAAACTTTAAGTTCAAAACTAGATTAAATTTCCGTGAAAATCTGTTGGAGTAGGAGATCACTCAACTTGTGTCTTTGCACACACGCACACATACATACATACTAGCTTTTTATACGCGCAATGCGCGATAATAATTGACCAATATTAAAACCTTGAACAAATATAATTCATTTGCATATTGTACGATGTACTTAATTGAGAATAATATATATCAAAAGAAATTATACCTCTTAATGTCTCTTAGCTAGGTTGGAACCAAGCGAATGCACTATAACCTCATTAACAATAGAATTTACAATTTGTTTTATACCCCAACTTCATGTGATTGATAGTAATAAAATTGATGTGACCTCATTAACTTTTGTTACAATAATCCAACATGTATTGATCGTGAATAGCTTTTTATCAATTTTAGATTTAAACTAATTATTATTATTTTTGTAAAATAAATAATTAAATCTATGACATCACTATGACACTTCCAAGGAGGAGGTCACATGTGTGAAACTCATCCCGGTCAAGGATGCTGACATTTCACAGAAGAGATACTATACATGCGAGAGTAACACAAAAAAGGCTAACTCCCCCTAAAGTCGGGCCTGATTGAAGAAGTAGGGAAGTTATACGGAGTAGCTCCAGGTTGTCTAGAAATATGGTCTTTTCATAAAATAATATTTCCTCCGTTCTTTTTTAGTTGTAACATTATCATTTTCAGGTTTGTCATCACACAACTTTGACTGTAGTTATATTTAATTCTCGATTAGTAAAAAAAATAAAAACCAGAAATTATAAAAATTTAGAATGAAACAAACCCAACAATATTTAAAAACTAGTTCTCATAACTATTCATGTTGCAACTAAAAAGAAACAGAGTACAGTAATACTTAAAAATGAAGTTAATGATAAATACATAACTTTACGTAATAATAAACTTTAGTTTTAGTACAATTTAAATTTGTGTTTAATTCCTGCCCTTTTATTGAAAAAACCTACAATTTTATTTGGAGTTTTTAAGGTAATTCTTGTGTTTATCAAAAGACTGAACATTCAATTTTTTTGGGCGGCTGCTTTTGTCACGGATCCAGTTCGTGACAAAGACTAGAGCCCGTTTGGTAATACTGAAATTAGTTAAATTGGTTGATTTTGCTGAAATTTATGAAGTGCTGACTGAAGTAGCTGTATTGGTTGATTCTCCTGATTCATAAAAATATTATATTTTAAATATTTGTTATTAATAAATTAAATAAAAAATCATATGAAAAATAGCTAAAATGATCCTCTACAGTAATTTCAGCAAATACAACCAGAAAAATAACTCCAACATTACTTTTTCTGCTTATTACAAAGTTCAGCGCGCGAAATCAAAAGTTACGTGTTTGGTGAAAAAATTGGCTGATAAGCGTGATAGGCCGAAAAAAGGGTCACTAAACGAGCTCTAAATATTCATTTTTTTGGGCGACTACATTTTGTCACGGATCTATTCTGTGACAAAGACGAAAAATTCGTTTTGGGGTGGCTAAAGTTTTGTCACGGATCGTGTCCGTGACAAAGAGGAAAAAATCGAATTTATTTTAGGCGGCTAAACTTTGTCACGGATCTAGTCCGTGACAAATATATATTGCCGAACGGTGAGCCATTTTGACAGGGAAGTCACCTGTGACAAACGCTTGTCACGAACGGAGTGCCGTGACACATATTTGTCTGGCCTGTAGTGTCGCGGGTTTTGTTACGGACGGAATCCATGACAAAATTTTTTGTAAGAGATTTTTTATATAGCGACCCGTGACAAAATTCGTGACAAATGAGCTGTTTTTTGTATTGACCGGACCTAGAACATTTAGGGTTGGAGAAAATATTGAAGTTTCGGTATACGACTTTTTCTTTGAAGAGTTCGGTATCCGACATTTAGCCAGGGCCGATCCTAACATTTTTTTGGCCGGAGTCGAATTTTTGTAAAAGGCCTTTGAATAATGTAAAATTTGGATATTAGGATTTGTAAGCAATAATTTAATTAATATGCCTATATCATATAATTAATCCCACATAGCTTCAAGATATTATTTTGATTAATATTTTTTGTATTGTTATTATTTTAATAAAATAGAAAAATTGTATATATAATACTAGAATACAATTACTTATGGGCCCTTATTATTTTTCAAGTTTTTTGGGCCTGAGGCAATTGCCTCTTTGCCTCAATAGAGGGTTCGGCCCTGCATTTAGCTTACCATATCTAAAGGCTACTGAATTTATCGAAATGTTTGGTATAGTGATACTTTTAATACAGTATGGTACCATACTGAATTACTTCAGTGTGAAATCAATATATATTGAAAATAAACACTATACCACTATATATATCATAATGTTGAAAGTCCAAACCAATAATTCCTTTAAGATTATAAAAGACTAAAATCACAACATTAATCCAAGGATAAATGACTTTATATCTAGCCCTCATGAATTACTTATACTTTATGTTGAAGATCGGTATTATTTTATTGACCTTTTTATTTCAATATTACTAAAATGAATGAAAAAGACAAATTTGTGACATGTTTTAAATATTTCAAAAAATGTGACTAAACGTCATATTCCTTATATTTAATCATACATTTATTATTTTAATATTCATTTTATATATTTGATTAGTAGTCTTACGACCGCAACACCGCCGCCGCCGGTACCACCGCCACTGCCAGCGCCACCACCGGCACCACCGCCACTGTCGGCGCTGCCGCCGGCACCACCACCACTGTCGGCGCCGCCAAAGTGACTCCGGCCAAAGTGACTGCGGCCAAAAGTGACTTCGGTTAAAGTGACTGTTCAACGGTCACAGTCACTCCGACGAGTGACTTCCCGCACATCAGCCGTATTGACTTCCCGCCTACCTACCACAATGACTGCCCGCTCGTTGGCCACCGTTGTCCATGTCGGAAACCACCAACTCCCACCGTCGTCTGCCGCCAAGTCCTGCCCTCTCCTACACCAACCCAACCCAGCCCCTCCCCTACGTCACCCAACCGGCTCGACTTTGACAGCTGCCCAGCCACCCCCGGACGCCGCCGACACGGTCAGTGGCCAGCCCCACTTCCAGCACTTCCCCCAACCGTGATTGCCCAATAAGCCACCACAGACCCCCACCACAACGCCGCCATCCCCTACCATGACCCCACCAAGCCTACCATTACCGTAGCCTAACCCTAGTCACCGTCGCGGATCTAGATCTGGATATTAATGGATCTGTACTATTGAAACCATTGGCGTGAGTACATGCGACGACAATGGAAGGACACAACGAGGCAACGATGTGCTCCACTCGCACGAAGGAGGACGGAAAGGCAACGACGTCCCACGAAGGATGCGGTGGACGAAGTTCGTTCGTAGCAACGCAACCACACAGATCTCCCTTCGGAGTGATGGAGATGACTAGCGACACAGGCTGCTGGATTCTACCTTCCAAGCGGCGGCGAAGATTTCACAACTAACATTGATTTTCTCTATTTCATTTGACATAAAATAATTTGTTGTATTAAATCATGATATTTAATTACGGAGAATTATTTTTTATTTATCTCTATTCCACTCTCTCCCATTTTTAAAATGTAAATTTGTATGTATATAGTTATAAAATTTTATTTATTTTTGCATATTCAGTTTTAACTTAATGTGCGATATTCTTTATTAGGCTATTGATTTTGACTATTACGTAGCATTAATTTGGAATCTTCATTATTAACATTATAATTTTAAAATTCGATTTTCTATTCATACCTTTAAATCTAATTCCTCCGTCGCATAAAATAAGTCTGACTTTCCTTTCTGGGTCGTTCCAAAAAATTGTTCTCATTTCCTTTTTGTAAAGTTTTGTATAGCTAACATTCATTTACATTTTTAATAGTCAACTGCGAAATACATTTCCATTTTATTCTCACTTTTTTAAGTCATGTACTTATTTTTGGTACATAGTGCGGCGGCATACAGTTTCATCAGAAGAGAACGAAAGCTAAAGCAGAGCAACTATGAAGCGGGAGGAGATGGATAGTGGCATCCCTTACCTTCAAGAAGAAATCCTCACAAACATTCTTAAGCGGCTTCCTGTGAAATCTCTGGTCCGATTCCGATGCGTGTGCCGTTTTTGGAAGCATCACTTCAACGCCCCTTCCTTCATCCTCGACCACCTCACCTATTCCAGCCATCAAATCCCTTCTCTGATTACTGACTTGGAAGGCACTTCGAATTCATATTCGCCCGATCTGGACATGGACCTTCGCGGGGCTCTGGACGGACATCCGACCGGTTCCATCAGGCCCTACAGGATTATCGGCTCCTGCGACGGCTTGCTCTGTGTTCAAACCGATCTGCTTGATTCCGTCTCTCCTACTCTTTCAGTGTGGAATCCTGCGATTCGAGAGGTTATGCAGGTTCCCAGAAGTATAACAATTAGTGGTGTTTCATTTTGTAATTTAGCATTTGGATTCAGTCCATCTGTTAATGATTACAAGATTGTGAAAATCTATACGGCGATGGATGCTGTGGTTAGTAGAGTCGAAGTGTATTCATTAGCCACAAATTCATGGAGGGACATAGAATTCGGCATTTTAAAGGGTGGATACTTTTTCACTGAGAGCCTCAATGTTAGTGGATCGATCTTTTGGTTAACATGGAAGCCAGATTTGGAATTGGAAGAGGGATGGACACAATGTGCTCTTGCCATAGTTTCTTTTGATTTAACATTGGAAGAGTTTAAATTGGTACCAACACCTCCTTTATCCGAGTATGGAGTACCTAAACTGAATGTGTATGAGAACAGACTTGCCCTACTTCATTCCTCTTCTGCTCCAAACTCAAGTGCTATTGATTTGTGGGTGTTTGAGGAAGGCATTGGCGCCTCTTGGAGTAAGAAGGTGACCTTTGGTCCTTATCCATACTCTTTAGAACCATTGACCATTTTTAGGAATCAAATTGTCGGCAGTGCTTTTAACATTAGCAAGGTTCGATGTATGGAGGAGGAGGGGATGGAGGAGGAGGAGGAGGAGAAGAGAACTTATGATATTTTTTTGATTAATCTCACTTTTAATGAATTTATAGTGATCGTTCTTTTGAATATGTTGAAAGTCTTTTGTCCCCGAGCAATATCCAGCATAGGAACCCTTGATTCTATGTGTTATATGGACCAGAAGACAGTTGAGATATTAAAGATTTTGGTGTTCATGTTTATTCATTGTTTATTCACTAAACAATTGCTTATGAGCTGAGCATTTTGAAGTTTCAACTATCATTCAATATAGTGGTTGTAATATTTGTAATCTCATCTTTATACAAAATAATAAACATGAATGAGGGTAAGCCTATTTTTGGTGTAAAAAATTTGTTGGTGTAATAATGTAGCTATCCATGCATGTACAATGTGCATAAGCATTTGTAACTCCTAGCTTTGAATACCTCCTCACCCAATCGTCGTTCATCCTGTTAGTACAGCTTCACACATTCAATCTAGACGATCCATGTCCTCATATCATGACCGGGTTGTAAGGTTCCATTTCGGCCCACCTTTGTCGTACCCTTTGTCTTCTCTCTGGTGTAACTCTGCGAGTCATTATTTTCATTTTTCATTTGTTTTGAATCTTTAATTTTGATGGTCAAAATAATTTGATTCTAGGCACCTGCAAACCTATTGTTTTTCTGTTCAGTGCTTCGAAACAAAAAGGCGCTCTCACCTTCAATCGCCACCCTTTTCATTCTAGCTCTTTTGGGGACAGCTCAAGTTGCGGACCTATTGAGATCATTCCTTTCAGAACCCAACAAGATCTGTTATTCAATAGAGTGAGTGTGAAACTTTATAAACGCGAGCAGGAGAACAGAGATCGGTTCTGACGTCAAACAAGTTATCAACCTGAAAAGCTCCACAGAGTTGTACCCATTTCTTATTTTTTGTGCATCTTTTGTTCACATGTATTTAAGGATGACAACAGGGGAGGGGGGCCGTGGGGAACTACCCCATGGGGGGGGGGGGGGGAGCTGGGGTGGGTGGTGGGGAGGGAGAATTATTTCCTCCACGCTTAAATATGGGGCAGGTGACGGGTTATGCACCCTGGCACCGTCCCCGCCCCGTCCCCCGTATATACACACATATTAATAATTAATAATAATACTAATAATGATAAGGGTTTTTACAAAAATATTACTAAAATAAAATTTATTTTACACAAATATGACTATTAGTTACTACAATGTAGTGTCATAGTAACCTAAGTTAAAAATTGAACATAAGTTACTATAATTTCATTACTACTCTAGTCACTAGTCACATTTTTGTAAACAAGCTTCATTTTAGTCATAAATATGTAATTACTAATACGAATTAATTAAAATAGCATGGTGGCCCGGTGGATTTAGTTGTTTCTTATCTAATGGGCTATGCCTAATGAGTCTATCTAATTCTTGTTTAATAACTCAGGGATCTTGTAAAATTGGTTATCAAAATCATATACAGTAAAATGAATTTGGGAAAGTTATAAAGTGATATTAGCTTAAACGCCTCAGGCACAGTGTGAATGTTTTCTTCTTTTACTATTATAGTGCATTAATTCTTTTCTTATGAATGTCACCTTTATGATTGTAGTTAGATCTCTTAAAAATCTGATGACCATAGGTCGTCTTAGATGTTATCAAATGACCATGATTGATTGAATGAAGGGCTTAAGAAAATATTATAGAGCTAATCAATGCTAATAAAGTGTTAGATAAAATGACTAAATCAAAACGTGTGTAATGTGTTCTAGATTTGAAATGGGATGTAAGATTACATTGACACTTAAAAACTAAAAGTTTTTTTGGCTACATACTAGAAGTGTTGTTTGAATTTTGAAAAACTGTCTGGGTTTAAAATAGTGTTACTTTTTGACGAATAAATCCCCGTTGGGCACCCGTAGGTCTAGCGGGATGGGGCGGGTCGAATAGTAGTGGGGGATGGGGTGGGGGTGGGGGTGGGGCGAATTTTTAGACACGGAACAGGAGATGAGGGAGTGAACCCCCGCCCCAACTCCGCCCCATTGCCATCCCTACATTTATTTACTCAATTGCACAATATTGGGGTTAATGATCTTTAATCAACTAAAATTTACAGCCATGTATGCTGCTAAAGTTTAAGTATTGTGATGTTATTTAAATCTTATATCAGTTAGGCTATCTCCAGCCTCCAGGTTACTTATTACTATCTTTATGTGTTGCACTTTATTGCAATGGTGGCTGACCATGCTTAGAGGATTGAAAAGGTGATCTTTACTAGATACTAGGTTCAACATGTTAGGGAATTACAGCTTTGTTTTTTTGCAGAAATAAATAAACTATGTTCAAGTTCTTTAATTACACAAACATGCACCATCACCCTCTTTAAAGGTAAACAACCTGCAGTAATTCAGTAATAATCCAATTAGTAAATTGACTAACTGATTCAATTAGTCAATCAATTCCCTAAATAAATTCATCAAAGAAGTAATCCTTTAAAGCATTCATTTTGTATGGAAAATCTGAACAGAAGGATGGTTTGGCTATAGTAAGGGTTGGCCACATTGGAGAAAAAACACAACTATGTCCGTGCTCTCTAATAAAACGAACATAGTTGACGTGCCCTAGTCGTGAGGTGCACTCAAAATAATTTATCAATACAACACTAATACGTAGTATAGCGAAGTAAGGTTCGTATCCACAGGGAAAGTAATACTTTTCTTCTATATAAATAGTAACAAGGGGGGTTTTAAGTTTGATTTGATTTAATTCAATTAACACTAAGATAAACAACCTATATGAGTTTGATTAATAGATGTGGTGGCTTGATTTTGCTTTTATCCGCTTAATGAAATGTTCGTCGATCCCGGTTATATCTTTAACTATCTTCCTCTCGAATACTCAATCGAGGAGTATATCCAGTTCATCGAGGGTAGTTATTAATAACGAGATGCGTTCATTAATAAAACTTACTATCGAGTCAATATGGGACAATCGCCGTATATTAACTTGATAGTAGCAATAAACTTAAGATGAAAAACGATTGAGATTGATAACCTCAACACAAGCGGTTTATTGGTTTAATCAATATAATTAATTCCCCTTTGGCATATTAACCATGAGATGCATGCATTAATAATCCAAGTTTACTACCGTTGAAAGAACCAGATTAATAACAAGCGTATTAACCGATTGATTCTAGTAATCATTAATATGAAAAACAAAACTAGTTGATACTTTAAGTAATGTTTAAAATATTAACATGAAATGTGAATAGAAATTAATACTCAAGGAAGAATATTAAAGAATATGAATCTTACTATAATTAATATCAAGATGTTAACTAATTGTCATCTTAGTAACACTCCCCAATATTAATATAGAAATAGTATTTTAAAGGAAGAATTAATATTCAAGGAAGAAGATTAAAGAAAATAACTCACAACTTACAAATTCATTAAGCTTCAAAGTAGCAAAACCGAGATGGAAGAGTTTAGCTCCTCATTTGGAGACTAAACATGATGAAAAATATAAAGAAAGAACTATTCTATACTGAGCTTAGTTGTACAAAGGAATTGGATGATCATTTGTGAAGGAAAGGGGGTGTATTTATAGGCTTTTGGGATGGGATTCGGATACTCGATCGGGTATATATATGGTACCCGATCGAGTATGTGTGTAATACCAGATTCGAGGTATACTCGATCCGTTTTAGGCTATTTTCCAAAGGTATACCTGATCGGGTATATGTTTATACTCGGTCGAGTATGCGTAGAAAGTGGTATTCGAGCCATACTCGACCGATTTTACGTTTAAACTCAAAGGCATACCCGATCGGGTATGTCGGTCTACCCGATCGGGTATAGACACTTAATCGTGGCTGAAATCTTCCCAGCATGTTCCCTTGTCTTCGGATCTGATCCGATTTGAAGTTTCAACCTAATACCCGATCGAGTATAGGTAATACTCGACCGAGTATAGACCAAAATTTCAGGATCCTTCTTTCTTTTTGATTTTTTGCACCTTCCTTCCACTTTTGGGGTACACCAATTGTCCTTTGAGTGATCAAGACCTGTTTGAGCTCAGAATATACCTAATCTAAACTATTTACAAGAATTTAACAAACTAAACTATTACACCAAAAGTGTGTAATTTCCAAAGTAAAGATCAAGCAAAACTAATTAAAAACACAAACTTACATATGGAAATTACAAACGTATCAATAGTCGGCCACTTTAGATTGACCCGTGTGCAACAATTCATAAATGATCAAATTAATCGACGGGACATCCATTTCACTAAGGTGGGCCGTGTCACTAAATGAAAAAGATCACAGTGACATGTTTCACGGCGTCAATGACTTGAACGGTGGCTACAGTGACATTGGTGGTGGTTACAGTGACATGGACGGTGGCTAAAGTGACATCAGTGGTGACAACAGTGACATTTGATAGTGACATTAAAATTGGATAGTGACATAAAATTCTAGCAGTTACATAAAATTTGACAGTGACATAATGTTTTTTCAATTCTATGACCTTCCTAAGCACATTTTTGTCCTTTCGTAAAACTGGTCACATTTTTGAAAATAGGCTTTATTGTAATAATATTCAAGTAAAAAGCCCAATTTATATCAATATCAATAATTTTTATTTACTTGAATTAAATTATGTAATTTTTAGGGAGAATATGATATGACTTTGCATCCTATTTTTTGGGTGATATTTGACATTACACATCATTTTCAAATCATTAATGGGATGCACTTCTCAGCCCGAAAATTGTGAATGAGTGGTGTGCAAAGTCAAATAATTTTACTCCCTCCGTTCCATAAAATTCTCCCAATTTTCCTTTTTAAGCCGTCCCAAAATATTATTCCCACTTACCATTTTTGGACAATTTGTGTGGCTCACATGCATACGTTTTTCTTACACAACTACAACCATACATTTTCACTATACTCTCACTTCTTTAATTTGCGACCCAAGTCAATACTCTCACTTCCTTAATTTGCGATCCAAGTCAATGTGGGAGTAGTAAATTGGGGGAAGACATTAATGATTTTGAAAAGAGGTAAATAATTTAAATACTCCGAAACTTTAATGGGGTGTGAGATAATTACTCCAAACTCTAGGGGTGAACACAGTTTGATGACTCTGGTCCAATATACCCGTACTGTGACTATTGAAACGATTCGGTTCGCCTTAGACTTAAATCCGTTCGGTACGATCATTTTCAAATAGGAGGGTACCATGTCATACCAATACCAAATAATACAATATACGCATTTAAAAAAGCACATCTAGTAATGAGGACAAAATCATCAACATAACACAAAAGAAGGATGCAATACACAATTTTATTAGACATTATTTCATTATTTCGGGTAAAATTATGAGACACAAAAGTGGAGGGCAAACAAAAGTTACAACTGATAATTTGTGTGTGTAGCCTAGGAAGGATGGTGGTGACTTGCTGCATGGGTTTGGTTGCGGGCTCTTTCCTTCTCTTTGACTTCACTTCCTTGCTTATCATCTTCCTCATATTCTACCCCTACATCACATTGAGAAAGTGTCTTCAATGTGGCCAAATTAAATATAGATAAGGGAAAATCACACTTTTCGTCTCTGAAATAGTCAACATATTGATGAAATGTCAGACCCGTATTCCGAAGGTTGTAAATGTCACCCTCAATTGTTCAAATTGCTGTAAATATGGTCCTTTGAGGGGTGAAATGTACTTCTCGCTCACATTGTACATTTCACCCTCGCCCACATTGTAGAATTTACCTTCAAAGGACCACATTTATAGTAATTTGGTTGATTGAAGAACATTTACAAAATCGGAAATACAGGTCTGACATTTAATACGATGACTATTTCAGGGACTAAAAGTGCGATTTTTCCTATAGATAAAAAAGATGAATACTTAATTACCTGTTGGAGTTCTTGTATGAAGAATTTGGTCATCATCATGCAGGGTGGTATTTCCATAGATGCCTCCAAACCCTTCGTCTTCTGATCTTGTGGCGTATCCTTCCCCAAATGACAACATCGCGTCCCTTCGTATACATATTAACCAATACATTGTTAAATTGATCATAACCAAACCCAGAAAATGTAATTACAATGGCATTCTGAACTTAAGTTTAATGTATCAGACTCTTTAGCCTTGTTTGGATGTGTCATAGCTAATTGAACTTAAATACACAAATCCTGTTTTATGATAATTTTGCATTTTATTAAACGTGCAGATGAACTGGTCTATTTCATTTGGTTTACATTTCAATTTCAACAACCTTTCACCAACTTTTATCTAGTTTAATTTAGTAATTTGTTAATTGACTAAATGTAAGTTTCAAAATAGATATGTATATTTACCTCTTTACAAAACTAAGGCGATAGATCTTGTGGAGCCAAGAATGCCCTATGAAACGTTTTAACTTTGAATTTAGAAATACAATGGCCTTCAATTCATGACTCATCATGAGAATCGAAGGACCTATCGGTTCAAACGCGCTACACCCGTCTCTAGCCAACTTTAGTACATTTAATATTTAAATGAGATAATGCCAAAACTACACAATTTTAATTAGTACCTTTTAACTACTGTTTTTAGACCAGGTCAGACTTCGGTTGTGAAAAAAATACAAAATCTACCCGACAAGACTACTTCAAAACAGAAAAAAAAAATCACAGTTCAGGTAAAAACATCTTACGACTCACTTTCCTCATTTTTCTAGTTATTTTCTTGTGAGCCATTTGGCAAATGATATTCTTATTTATTGATAGGTGCTAGTTTAGGACCCAAAAAAAGAATTACACCGATATTCTAATTTAATTATAAGAAGAGAATCCAAATTTGACAAAAAAAAATCAGGACTCAAAATCATGAATAGAAAAATTAAATTGATTACAGGAATACTAAATTGAGAGAGCTGAATGGGGCAGAAAAACGTATACAACGATCGTTCTTAACTGTTTTATTAGTTATCATTTGAACTATTGGACCTATTAAATCATAAATAAATGTACACTTTAGTCAATTGATTACCTTTTTCCTTCTTCTCGGAGGAGCATTCGTTTTTTATTTTTGTTTTTCTTTTTTGTTTTTCTTTTTTCGTTTCTTCTCTTTTTCCATCAAATAAAAATACTAAAAATTTAATTGTAGTTTTACTTTCTTTTATCTTCAACTTAAACTATAATTGAATCTATTTTTTATTTTTATTAATACATAACAAAAAGTTCATCAATCTAAATAAAATTAGTATATTGGATTTCATATTCATACACTATTTTTATTTCTGCAATATTTTTTATATTCATACACTTTTTTCATTACCAAATCATTACAAATTTTATTAATCCAAAAAAAGTATATTTTTATTTCATAATCATGCAGTTATTCTACTTTTTTTTATCTTCAAATGAAATTGTAATAGAATATATTTTTTCTGAAATATTTTTTATATGTCACTTTCATAATTCTTTATAATATATTTCTTCTCTTTGCAAAAAAAATACTCCGTATTTCTTATCTATTTGATATGTTTTTAGTGTTTTTAAGCCATTAAAAATGTTTATTTCGATTTAAATTTCATAAAAATGAAATTATATTACATTTTTCATATGTGTGAGTTATGTTTATAGACAATTTCTGGAATTATATTTGATGAGATATAGAATTACATCTTATGCATGAGTTACATCTTCCAATGCGTGAGTTACATTTGGACTTGCCTCAACAAGTTACACATTGCATACATCTAAATTAGATTTTCCATCAACGTGAATTACTTTTTTTCATAACACGAGTTACATCACAAAATAAACTCCAGCTATTGAACAAAAAAAATTGCAAACAAAAATGAGTTTTTTTTTGGCAAAAAATGAGTTTTTTGGCAAAAAAAAATTACATTTGGCAAAAAAAAAATTTTTCTTTGAAACATTTTTATGGCCTTAATACTAAAAACAAAACATATTAACTATTTATAAAAATTAATTTGAGCAATTAGACTCCTTATTTTAATTGTTTGCATTGATAGTATATGAAGTTATATCTTCTTGTGTGCGAGTTACATTTTTTTATGCTTGAGTTACATCTTCCTATACGCGAGTTACATTTAGACATGCATTAACAAGTTACATTTTGCATAAACCTAAATTAGATTTTCCATCAACGCGAGTTCCAACGCAACATAAAGTCCTTCTATTGAAACAAAAGAATCATGTTTTTGAAAAAAAAAATAACTGTTTGGCAAAAAAAATCATTTATTTGGCAAAACAAGTGATTTAAAAAAACATTTTATGACCTTAATATTAAAAATAGAACATATTCACTATTTAAGGAAGCTTGAAACAAAAAAAACCCTCTTTTTGAAAAAAAAAATGATTTTTTTGGTGAAAAAATATTTGTTTTTGGCAAAAAAAAAAGATTTTAAGAAAAAAGATTATTTATGGCCTTAATATAAAAAAACATATTCACTATTTACGTAAAGTAATTGAGCAATTAGACTCCTTGTTTTCATTGAAATCAATGATTTATTTCTTATAATCCGTATTATACAAGTTACATTTCCACTTGTCTGCAGTTACATTTCTTATCAGCATGAGTTACATTTCTTTACACGCGAATTACATCATTTTGCTACTGGATAATGAAAAAAAGTTACTGTTCACTCGTGTGAACAGTAACACGTGAATTTGATTGTGGGAGCAGCATGCTCAAGGTGGGCTGCTCCCACGGTATACAAACTCCTTTTTTGTTATATTTTTTATACGGAGAAACTTTTTCTATAACATAACTTTTTTATCACTTTTATATATTTTTAGAGGTTTTTAAGACATTGAGTTTGTTTATTTTGATTTTTGAAGTTACATTTGATATTATATCATGAAGTTATATCTTCTTCCACGCGAGTTACATCTTATTGTACACGAGTTACATCTTATTGTACACGAGTTACATCTTAATATACACGAGTTACATCTTAGTGTATGTGAGTTATACCACGGAATAAACTCTTGTTATATCATTTTTATAGCCCTAATATTAAACATAAAACATATTCACTATTTAAAAAAAGTAATTAAGCTATTAGGATCAATTTTTCATTGTTTTCATTTAAATCAATGTTTATGACATATATATTATTCTTAAACACACACAAAAAATGTTCTATTTTTCAACAAGTTACATTCTGTATACATCTAAGTTATATTTGCCATCAACATGAGTTACATTTGTAATAACATGAGTTACATTAAAAAAATCAACGCCTGCTATTGAAACAAAAAAAAATTAAAAAAATTATTTTTTATGGTCATGATATTAAAAACAAAACATATTCACAACACTACTACATTTTTAGACCTAATGTAACATTAATGATGTAACATATCTATAATAGTGTTACATATTTCTCTAATGTAACACTTTTTAGACCTAGTGTAACACTTTCTAGAAGTATAAGTGTTACATTAGGTACTATAAAGTGTTACAATAGGTCAAATGCAACACCAGCAAATGTAATGGTAAAACAATGTTACATTTTCTCTGAAAAGTGTTACAATAGAGAAAAGTAAAAATAAAGTAAGAATCATACGAACATTAACGTAGAGAGGTAGGCAGCCGGACAAACCCGAGATGTGACGGTGGATCAGTCGCCACCGGTTTATCGGTTTCATTAGATTTGTTCTTATTCATGTCCATCGCCGCCGCACAAATCCGGGATGATTTAATGGAGCAAGCCTTCGGCGCCGTGCAAAGAGGCGGTGATAAAATTGTCAACCGGAGAAAGGCGAGCATGTTAAGTGCGTGCCGTTTGAACTTAAGCGCTTGGTTATGTATATATAGAACAAAGTGAAGCAAGAAGATATATGATGATGAGGTAAAGAAGCTGGGCAGGACAATAACAGCTAGGGAGTATCAAACAATTTTATTTATTGATAATTTGTTGGTCATGCTACCTCCCTCCCACACATTTTTGTTTATCTGGAACTTTTGCAGCTTACACGTATGCATCCCAGCCGTTATTTAACCTGCCAGGTGTTCCATTCTTGTGTGATGAGTGAATGGACCGGAGTATGTACCTAGTACTCGGTATATGAATATTTTTATAAAAATCAAATGACTACTTTATTAGTTAAATGATAACAAACACACAAGCGAATGAATAGTCTAAGAACAAAAAAAGATTCATTAATCTAATAAACTCGTTTAGATTGCTAACCCCGGATTATTATGTTGTAATAAATCCGATAATACTTTAATCTTCATATTGAAATTATCTGGAGAATTGACTAAGCGGAAGCGTACCTGACTCCATTGGAGATGACCTTTAGAGATCCGGGAGACGGAGGCTAGGGTTTGCATCTTCTAGTTGATACACACCCTCGGGATCATCTCTCTAGCGATGGGATGCAGAAAGACGGAATGACGTGTTCAACTAGAGACCATAACTCCTTATTTATAGAGAGTGCTGAACCCTAATCAGGCCATCATTGATTAGGTCAAGCTCATGGGTCTCTACACATTTGGGCCATATACCTTATTAGATAACTTATTAGCCCACTTAAATTAATATCCATAGGACCACTAATTTTTTTGGGCCTAAATATAAGATATCATATAACATACAATTAAACTCAATAAATAATATACTGTGAATAATCCATGTAGTATGAGTCCAATAGTCTAACAATCTCCCACTTGAACGACATACACATGTATACACACAATCCTTAGCATTGTATGTTTACTTTAGGAGCTTCAAAATTTTGCTATCAAACTGTAGTCATCTTTAATCAATCCGGTCCATTAATTATTTCAACATAGGACCAAAGAAGTCTTTTCTATATTTGAATAACTAGACCCATCAATGATCACATATATTAATATAATAAACGACATGGATCAAGTATAGGTGTGTAGCGTAGAAATAACATAAAGTGTGGTCTGGAATAGAATGTCTATTTCCAACTGGTACACCTTGAGATCAATAATATAACTGTAAGAGTACAATAAAACTAGAAACTTTATTTCTGCAGAAAACAACATTAAAACTTGAGTTAACCAAATATAGAAATATTACAAACTCCCACTAAAACTCATAATCCTCAACTGATTTGACACCCATTTGAGAAACATGCTCATGAAACACTTTGGGTGGTAATCCTTTAGTGAGCGGATCCGCAATCATGGTGTTCGTGCTAATGTGCTCTATAGATAACTTTCTTTCTTGTACTCGTTCCTTAACAGCTTTAAATTTGACCCCAATGTGTTTTGCCTTGGTCAAACTACTGTTGTTCTTAGCATAAAGGATTGCTGATCTATTGTCACACAATAGCTTAAGTGGTCTTTCAATGTTGTCCACTATGCGTAGTCCACTAACAAAATCTCGCAGCCATAATGCCTGATTGGATGCCTCATAACATGCTATAAACTCTGCTTCCATGGTGGAAGTAGCTGTAAGAGTCTGTTTGATACTCCTCCAGGAGATAGCTACTCCAGCTAGAATATAGATGTAGCTTGAAGTGGATCTCAAGCTATCTTGACATCCAGCAAAATCAGAGTCGGTATACCCAATGACCTCAAACTGATCCGATCTCCGATATGTGAGCATATATTCGTTTTTTCTCTGTAAATACCGCATGACCCTTTTGGCTGCTTTCCAATGGTCCATTCCCGGATTGCTCAAATATCTGCCTAACATCCCAACAATGTATGCCAAATCAGGTCTTGTACAAACCTGGGTATACATCAAACTTCCTATAGCCGAAGCATAAGGAATGTTCCTCATTTCTTTAGATTCAAAACCATTCTTAGGACACTGCATGAGACTTAACTTGTCTCCTTTGGAAACTGGGATATCTCCTGGTTTGCAGTCTTGCATACCAAACCTTTTGAGAACCTTATCGATATAGCTCTTTTGTGAGAGTCCAAGAACGCCTTTGGAGCAATCTCAGTGTATTTGTATTCCTAATACAAAAGAAGCCTCCCCAAGATCTTTCATTTCAAAATTCTTTGAAAGAAATCTCTTAGTTTCGTGTAATAAGCCTATATTGTTACTAGCAAGCAGTATGTCATCAACATACAAGACCAAGAAAATATGCTTACTCCCACTGAACTTGTGGTATATACAATCATCACCGACGTTTGGTTGAAAACCAAAAGATACAATGACTTTATGAAACTTGTGATACCACTGACGAGAAGCCTGTTTGAGCCCATAGATGGATTTCTTTAATTTGCAAACCATTTTCTTTGAATCTCCCGAAACAAAGTTTTATGGTTGCTCCATATAGATCGATTCCTCAATGTCACCATTGAGAAATGAAGTTTTTACATCCATCTGATGAAGCTCTAGATCAAAATGTGCCACTAATGCCATTATTGTTCTAAAAGAGTCTTTCGAGGATATCGGAGAGAAAGTTTCTTTATAGTCAATTCCTTTCTTTTGAGTGTAGCCTTTAGCAACAAGACGAGCTTTAAACCTTGTAACATTGCCCTTTGAATCCCTCTTGATTTTAAATATCCATTTACAACCAATGGGTTTAATACCTTCAGGCAATGAGACTAACTCCCAAACGTCATTGTCACTCATAGACTTCATCTCATCTTTCATGGCATTAATCCATTCTTGAGAGTTAGAACTTTCCATGGCTTGATGGAAGTTGATTGGATCATCTTCCGCAAAACCAACATCTGATTCTTGTTCTTGGAGGAAGACAATTATTTCTTCCACCAATTCCCAATTTTCCTCATGTTCTTGGAGAAATACAATATAATCATCAGGAATAGCGCTTCTCCTCTCTCGAGTGGATCTCCTTAATGGCACCTCAGATTCTTGAGGTTGTTGAGTTTGATCCTCATTAACAAATTCAGGTACTTGATTGGGGATGTTTTCGAGATTGTCATGAACTGGAGTTGTTTCTTGAACATCATTAGGAATAAAAATATCTTGATCATGTTCAATGACAACTGAAGGAAGAGTAACATGCTCTTCCTCAAAGACAAAATCTCTAACCTTATCTCCCCACCCCCCAAACTCAATATCCTCAAAAAACCGGGCATTACCCGTCTCAAAAATAGTCCTGGTAGTGGGATCATAAAATTTATACCCCCTTGACCTCTCAGAGTATCCTACAAAATAACTACTAACTTTTCTTGAGTCCAGTTTCTTTTCATTTGGCCTATAAGGCCTTGCCTCAGCTGGACAACCCCAAACATGGAAATGATTTATATTGGGTTTCTTTCCAGTCCAAATTTCATAAGGGGTTTTAGTTGTAGCTTTAGTGGGAACTCTGTTAAATATGTAAGCTGCAGTTTTCAGTGCCTCTCCCCAGAGTGATTATGGTAAAGTAGTATGACAAATCATACTCCTAACCATGTCCTTCAATGTACGGTTTCGTCTCTCAGCAACACCATTCATGCTAGGAGTTCCTGGCATGGTGTACTGAGGAACAATTCCACATTCCTCTAGGTATTCAGCAAATGGCTCTGGACGTTGTTCACCGGAACCATCATATCTACCATAGTATTCACCACCACGGTCAAATCTAACAGTTTTTATTCTTTTGCCTAATTGATTTTCAAATTCGGCCTTATAAGATTTGAACACGTCTATTGATTGGGACTTTTCATGAATGAGATAAAGGTAACCATAACGAGAGTAATCATCTATGAATGTGATAAAATATGTTTGGTCATTTCTACATGGTGTAGGGAATGGTCCACAAATGCCCGTATATATCAATTCTAATAGATCTGAAACTCTCTCGGCACCTAATTTCCGTTTGTTCGTTTGTTTTCCCTTAACGCACTCAACACAAATATCAGAATTTGAGGAGTCAAGAGAATCAAGAATTCCATCTAACACAAGTCTCTGAATTCTTTCTTTAGAAATATGTCCTAAACGCTTGTGCCATAGTGAAAATGAATTCTCATTGGTTAATTTTCTTTTAGTACCACAAGTACTTGCATGCAAAGTTTCATTATATGAGGTATTTATATCAAGTGAATATAGATTATCATAAACTGATAAAAGACCAGTAACAATAAGTTTTGAATCTTGAAATAGACTGAACTGACTATTTCCAAATGAACAAGAATAACCAAATTTGTCCAATGCAGAAATAGAAATTAAATTCCGCCTAAATGACGGCACACCAAATGTCTCTTTCAAATCCAAATAAAAACCCGTCTTTAATAATAATCTAAAAATACCGATAGCCTCAACTTCAACCTCGCTTGCCATCACCGACATAGATGTATCTTTCACCATCAATTGGTTTTCGGCAGCTCAGGCAACCCTGCATAGATACACTTATGTGAGTAGTAGCACCGGAATCTACCCACCAAGAGTCTTTTGGTACCGAAATTAAATTAACCCCATAACAAACAAGAGCAAGAGACATACCCTTTTTCGCACGCCAGGCGTGGTACTTAGTGCAGTCCTTTTTCTTGTGATTAGTCCCTTTGCAAAAGAAGCATCCAGATTCCTTAGTTTCTTCCTTAGTTTCCTTATGATGCTTCCTGGGAGGCCCTGAATTTGCAGCTTCCTTAATTTTCCTTTTCTTGCTACCCTTAGAGGTAGATGCCAAATGAGCACTTTCTGTCTTATCTTGCTTTATTCTCTCTTCCTCTTGAACACAATGAGAAATGAGCTCATTGAGAGACCATTTCTCCTTAATGCAGTTGTAATTGACTTTAAATTGATTAAATTGAGAAGGAAGAGAGATAAAAACTAAATACACAAGCAATTCCTAAGGTAAAATAAGCTTTAGTGCACTTAGTTTTGAAGCAATGTGAGACATTTCCAAAATGTACTCCCTTATGTTCCCTTTGCCTTTATACTTCATGGAAACAAGAGTGCTTAAAAGAGTACTAGTTTTCGCCTTTTCGTTTTTAGCATAACGCTTTTCAAGTTCAGCAAGGAACGATTTGGCATCAACCTCATCAGACATTGTGCCCCTGAATGATTCTGGAATTGCACGTTTCATGATCATTAGACTCGTGCGGTTTGAGCGTTCCCACCTCTCCATCTCCCTCTTTTCATCAAGGGTAGATGTGTCCTTAAGAGCGGCGAGTTTCTCAGTCCGAAGTGCAAGGTCTAGATCCATGCAACCGAGAACAATCATAACGTTCTCTTTCCATTCCTTAAAATTCGTGCCGTTAAGCACTGGGATGCTATTAATACTAGCAGATATTGTAGCAGCAGAATTGTTGACTGAAAGAGAACAAAAAATAATATAAATGATATGCTCTAGGAACTGAAATTAATTTGATAATTAATTTTAAATTTAAATATTAGCAATCCCCATCACAAGATACCTAGCGCAACATCTAATCTCTTCTTTGGACATAAATTAGACTTGCAAGTGGCACTCTTGGTGTGATAATAAAATATTGATAATAAAATCATGTCGAATATTAAGCCTTTCTTTGGACCGACTTAATACTCACACGAAAAACTTCATAATCATCACAAATTTTATTATCACAAATGTACTTAAATTTCGGCCAAATAATAACCTTCCTTTGGGCCGATTATTATCTGCATGAAATAAGAAAGTACACAATCATCTTAATATATGAGTTAATTAATTTCAACAAGAGAGGCTACTTTGGCAGCATGTTGTGTCAATTAATCAACCCAAATATTAGACATGCTAATATTAAATCAAGAATCTAAAATTAAAATTGAGCGAATTTTTCTGAATCACATGTATATGTGTTATGTATAACGAGAATTTTTAAAATTTGTACTCAATCGTTGTGCAATCGCAAAATAGAGTTTATACATCCCATAATACACAATACACATTTTTCAAGCCGCAAATCACGACCACCAACAAAAGTAATCTATTTCAAAAATACCCAAATATGTAATTTTAAGAGAACCGATGTTGACTCTAATTACATATAAGTATTCAATTACCAAACCGATAATCACATATATGCACTTAATTACCAAAGTCATTGGAAATTCCAAAACTGAATCACAGAAAAAGAAACATATCAAAATTTAATTTGATACTCATGTGATTCGGCTGACTCAAAATTGGAAAGAAACCAATCACAAATAATAGCCTTTAGTGACCTAAAAAAAATAAAAATATGTATGTGTTGTAAAATCCTGGAAATGACAAGTGTGAATTGTTCATCCTTGTCATCAATCCAGAAATTATGTTTAATCCTTGTAACCTAGTTAGAACAGATGGCTCAAATTGTTATTGCCACCAAATCTGTAGATTCATCCCTTAAGTGACTAATCATCAAGTTCAAACAGTATAAATAGGAGCTTGATGAGGCATTGTAAATTTATTCAGAAATTCAGAAATTATTCAGATATTAAGAAGAAGATATTTAGAGCTTTTATTAATATATCTATGTCTCAAATTTAGTCTTCATCTTCTTCATTTTCACAACACGTTATCAGCACGAATCTGCTCAAAATTCTCCAAGAAATCAGGTCAAATTTTTCACCAACCATCACCTCCTGCAGGTATTAGCATTAACATTTAAACCTAAAAATATATTACGTATATGTTTAAAACTCCTCGATCTGTATCATATACTTAAAAAAAGGTATACAAAAAGAGTATACGTACCTTTTAAACTATTTCGTAATCCGAATAAACCCTTTCTAAGAAAAATGAAACGAATGTGCAAGGAGAAGCTGGTTTAAATTATGACACTTGGTTTAGGGATATGAGATCACTACTCCGTAATGGAAAATATGAAGAAGATATCATGTGCTGAAAGATATAATGAAAAACAGAGAGAACTGATTGTGAACAAAATTTAAGTGTGTAGTATATGTAAGCCATTCAATTAAAATAGTCACATGACTCTTTAAATAATTGGCTAGGTTTTCATTCTTGATCGATGCTTCTTGTCCTATTAATAAAGATGCCTTGTGATTATCTGAACTATTTCAGCCACATATATGGCTGACAACTTTTAGAGGTTTGCATGGATTTAAGTGTGTCACGGGTAGTATAAAATAAACTCTACTGTTGGGTAACTTATTTTGAATTCTAAAAGTAAAGTTAAATTAAATATTGCACTTAATGAAATTGATAAATCCTTGATACTACGAAGCACAATTTATCTAAACACTACACCGATGCCCATTTAATTTTAATAATATTGAATCAAATGAATGCGTAGAATTAATTAAAAACAGTACGTACATTATTGCCTATATTTAGACTATATTCTAAAGTTCATAATATTTTTTTTTGTAAGATGTTTAGTAATAAATTTGTATTAATGATTCTTGTAGTATCATGGCAAATATTAGCAAAAGAGAATTTGATGTTCTTGATCTATCCGGGCAAAAATACCTGGAATGGAAAGTTGATGCTTTAGCACATTTGAAGGCTAATGGTCTTGAAGACACCATTGAGGCTGATAATCAATCATCGTCCCAGGATAAAGCGAAAGCTATAATTTTTCTCCGTCACCATCTCCATGAGAGTCTCAAATCTGAATATCTTTTGGTTCATGACCCAAAAGAATTATGGGACAATTTCCATGAGAGATATGGCCACCAACAAAAGGTACTTTTGCCAAAGGCTCAGTATGACTGGATCAATTTAAGATTCCAGGATTTTAAATCAATCAGTGACTATAATTCTGCCATGTTCCAAATAACATCTAAACTAAAGTTACGCGGACAAAAAGTCACTGATGCTGATATGTTGGAGAAAACCTTTTCTACAATGCATATTTCTAATATGCTGCTACAGCAGCAATATAGAGAAAAGGATTTTAAAAAATACTCTGACTTAATATCAGTATTATTGGTAGCTGAGCAAAATAATGACCTTTTGATGAAAAATCATAATCTGAGACCCACTGGTTCTAGTCCTTCAGTTTATGGTCCATCTGGCCATAATTTAGCCACTGAATCAAATGCAACATACAGTGGCAGTAGAAGGCATTTTAAACGTGGGCATTTTAATGGTCATAAAAACAAGTCACACCGAGAATACAAACAGGTCGAAAGACAAAATTACAAGGGCAAGGGCAAACAAAAGGCCCATCAAATGAATCGCCCTCCAAAAACCTCGGTAAAGACGACTTGTTATAAATGTGGCATGACGGGGCACTGGGCTAATAAATGACGTACTGCGAAACATCTGGTGGAATTATTTCAAGCTTCCATGAAGCTCATTGAGAAATAAAATATATTTCTCTCAAATGACTTTAGTTGAGGCTAAAGTCAATACCATATCAGGTGTTGCGAAGCTCATTGAAGGCTCTGGGAAAGCATATGTGATGCTCCCTAACGGGTCAAAAATTATTATAAATGACGCTTTATACTCCAACAAATCGCGGAGAAATTTATTGAGCTTTAAAGATATGCGTCAAAATGGTTATCACATAGAAACCATGAATGAAAACAAAAAGGAATATATTTATCTTACAACAACTAAATCTGGCACTAAATATATTTGTGAAAAAATGCCAGCATATTCCTCAGGACTATATTTCACATATATTAGTCCATTTGAAATAAATCTGGTTTCTAACACAAAGTTAGATGATCAGAAAACATTCATGTTGTGGCATGACCGTTTAGGTCACCCAGACCATGTAATGATACATAAAATCATTAAGACTTCACTTGGACACCCATTAAAGAATATAAGGGTTCCAATATCAAGGGATTTTCCTTGTAAGGCCTGTTCTCTTGGCAAAATGATAATCAGGCCCTCTATGAACAAAAATGCAACTGAATCACCTGCATTTTTAGAAAGGATTCAAGGAGATATTTGTGGGCCAATAGCCCCACCATGTGGACCATTTCGATATTTTATGGTGTTGATTGATGCTTCAACACGTTGGTCACATGTCAGTCTGTTATCGACTAGAAATCTAGCATTTGCTAAACTCCTTGCTCAAATCATACGATTAAGAGCTCATTTTACGGATCATTCTATAAAGAGAATCCGACTTGACAATGCAGGAGAATTTACATCTCAATCATTTAACGACTATTGTATGTCGATTGGGATTGGTGTGGAGCACCCTGTTGCTCATGTCCATACACAAAATGGTCTTGCTGAATCTTTGATTAAACGATTACAATTAATCGCTAGACCATTATTAATGAAGTGTTATTTACCTTCATCAGCTTGGGGACATGCTATTTTAAATGCAGCAAATTTAATTCGGCTTAGACCGACTGCATATCATGAATATTCTCCAATGCAATTAGTTACTGGACAAGAGCCAAACTTAGCACACATTAAAATATTTGGTTGTGCTGTTTATGTTCCGATTGCTCCACCTTATCGTACAAAAATGGGTCCTCAAAGAAGTGTGGGAATTTATGTTGGATTTGAATCTCCCTCAATAATCAAATATCTTGAACCGATGACTGGTGATTTATTCATCGCACGGTTCGCTGACTGTCATTTCAATGAGACAGTATTCCCAACCTTAGGGGGAGAAACTAATAAATCGGACCCAAGTACGAAAGAAATAACATGGAATGCAACAGGATTATCACATCTTGACTCAAAATCAAATATAAGTGAGCAAGAGGTGCAAAAGATAATCCATTTACAAAATGTTGCAAATCAGTTGCCTGATGCATTCACAGACACAAAGAAAGTGACAAAGTCACATATTCCTGCCATAAATGCCCCTGCCAGAATCGAAATCCCAACAGAGAATTCTGAAAAATCTTTTGCAAACGATTCTTCTATACGCAAAAAGCGTGGCAGGCCACTTGGATCGAAAGATATAAAACCAAGAAAAACTAAAAGGCAGGAATCGATCTGTGATGCCAAAGATGTTCATCCTTCTGAACAAGAAAATGAACAATTTGAAAATATTGGCATAGAAAATGATATTGAAAAAAACAAATATCTCAAATGATGATCCAACTTTCTTAAATGAGGAAGATATTACAGATAATGATAGAAACGTTGATAATTATGAAATTTCAATAAACTACGTTTCTACTGGAATGCAATGGAATCGTAAAGATATTGATATTAATGAGATATTTGTCTATGCCGTTGCCACAAATGTTATGAATGAAAACAATGACAATGAGCCAACATCAATAGAAGAATGTCGGAAACGACACGATTGGCCAAAATGGAATGAAGCAATTCAGGCTGAATTGAAATCACTTGAAAAACGTGATGTTTTTGGACCGATAGTCCCTACGCCTAAATGTGTAAAACCAGTAGGCTTTAAATGGGTATTTGTGCGTAAACGCAATGAGAAAAATGAAATTGTAAGATATAAAGCCCGACTTGTTGCCCAAGGGTTTTCTCAAATGCCGGGAATTGATTATGAAGAAACCTATTCTCCAGTAGTTGATGCAACTACATTAAGGTTTCTCATTGGCATGTCTGTTTTTGAAAGGCTGCAAATGCGCCTAATGGATGTAGTAACTGCATATTTATACGGTTCACTCGATACAGATCTAGGGAGAACCAAATTTTGTCTCTGACTTCAAATTGAGCATTTGAAGAATGGAATTTTCATCCATCAATCCAATTACACCGAGAAAGTTTTGAAGAGATTCTATATGGACAAAGCTCATCCTTTGACTTCACCAATGGTGATTCGATCTCTCAACATACACGATTATCCATTCCGTCCCCGAGAAGATGATGAAGAAATACTCGGTCCCAAAGTACCATATCTGAGTGCTATTGGAGCTTTAATGTATTTAGCTAATAATACTAGACCAGATATTGCATTCTCCGTAAATTTATTAGCTAGGTACAGTTCATGCCCAACAAGACGCCATTGGAACGGGATCAAGCACATATTCCGTTATCTACGTGGTACAATTGATCTTGGCTTATTCTACCACAAAGATGAAAAAGCTGCTTTAATCGGATATGCAGACGCTGGATACTTATCAGATCCTCAAAAGGCGAAATCACAAACCGGGTACGTATTTACTTATGGTAGCACCGCAATCTCATGGAGATCTATGAAGCAGACATTGACAGCTACATCGTCAAATCATTCTGAGTTAATTGCACTATATGAAACCGGAAGAGAATGTGTGTGGCTACGATCTATGATTCAACACATCCAAAATGAATGCGGTATGAAGTCTATTACTTATCATCCTACTGTGATCTACGAAGACAACACTGCGTGCATAGCTCAGATTAAAGAAGGCTACATCAAAGGAGACAGAACAAAACACATATCACCAAAGTTCTTCTCTACTCATGATCTCGAGAAAGAAGGGACGATCAACATTCAACAAATCAGATCCAGTGAAAATCCAGCCGATCTCTTCACCAAATCTTTACCCCCGAAGAAGTTCATGAAACTTGTACAGAAAATCGGCATGCGACGTCTTCATAATTTATACTAAATTCAAGGGGGGTATTTGAATGCACTGCACTCTTTTTCCCTTCATCAGGTTTTTATCCCACTGGGTTTTTCCTGATAAGGTTTTTAACGAGACAGTACATCCAAATACAACGACATTATAAGTCGTAATTTTTACCCCTTAATTTTCACAATAAGTTTTTAAAATAATAGACAACTATTCAAGGATGAACATTCAAGGGGGGGTGTTGTAAAATCCTGGAAATGACAAGTGTGAATTGTTCATCCTTGTCATCAATCCAGAAATTATGTTTAATCCTTGTAACCTAGTTAGAACATATGACTCAAATTGTTATTGCCACCAAATCTGTAGATTCATCCCTTAAGTGACTAATCATCAAGTTCAAACAGTATAAATAGGAGCTTGATGATGCATTGTAAATTTATTCAGAAATTCAGAAATTATTCAGATATTAAGAAGAAGATATTTAGAGCTTTTATTAATATATCTATCTCTCAAATTTAGTCTTCATCTTCTTCATTTTCACAACAGTATGTTCATTACATACAAGTATTATATTCTGTATGATTGATTTTTTTTTGTATTAGTACCAACTCAAATCAACAGCAGGTCAATCCCAAAACAAATGATGCAAATACACTTTGAATCACGTTTTGAACACATTAAACAAAATAAACAAAACGACGTAACTAGGCAGCAGTCAGAGTGCACTGAGTCCATATTGAAAAATAAAAACATCCGATTAAAACTAAATGGTTCTGTGTAGTCATCAATTGCCGATTGAACATGTGAATATAAAAGGAACCCGAATACTCCAAATAATTCAATATGAAGGAGGCTCTGATACCAATTGTTGTAATAAATCCGATAATACTTTAATCTTCATATTGAAATTATCTGGAGAATTGACTAAGCGGAAGCGTACCTGACTCCATTGGAGATGACCTTTAGAGATCCGGGAAACAGAGGCTAGGGTTTGCGTTTTCTAGTTGATACACACCCTCGGGATTATCTCTCTAGCGATGAGATGCCGAAAAACGGAATGACGTGTTCAACTAGGGGCCATAACCCCTTATTTATAGAGAGTGCTTAACCCTAATCAGCCCATCATTGATTAGGTCAAGCTCATGGGTCTCTACACATTTGGACCCTATACCTTATTAGATAACTTATTGGCCCACTTAAATTAATATCCATAGGACCACTAATTTTTTGGGCCTAAATATAAGATATCATATAACATACAATTAAACCCAATAAATAATATACTGTGAATAATACATGTAGTATGAGTCCAATAGTCTAACATATTATAGTTTCATCTAATAGTTTTGTTGCTTTTATTCTTACTACCCCAAATAGAAAATAAAAACTACAACTAAAACATCCATCTTCACCAGCCAGCAGACATGGAGAATTGGTTTGACTAGCAACCAACAAAGAAAACTCAATTGAGCAGAAAGTATCTGAATCATCGATTTGACTAGCCATCGAAAAGAAGATCCAATTGAGCGTGTTGGGAATATTATCCCGGCCTACTACTATTCACAGGCCCAAGGCTTCACCCCGGTATGGAGCCCAGTTGGCGAGGCCCATGCAGGCCCCTCGGGCCCATTGAGAGCCATTTAGGCCCACTCGGCCTGCCCGGCCCATTTCGGCTCGTTAAAGCTTGTCTAGCTCATTAGGCTAGAAAGCCCCCTCCCCCCTTCTATAAATAGGAACCTATACTTCAATTTAAAGGATGGGATTTTTGGGCTTCTTCTCTCCTCGTAGGGAGACTGCTTCTTCTTTTCTTTAGATTAGAGCTCCATTAATGGAGCTTCAACACTTGTATATGTATTTTGGTGAGAAATGAAGTACATTTTTGGGCGCAGCAACCGGTGCCGGTCGGTCTTGAACCAGCGTCGTTCGGAACGTTTTTTCTCGCACAAATGAGCCTGTTTTCAACCGGGGCCGGTCATCTGACCAACTGGCATCGGTTGGGTCGATTTTCTGCTAAAACACAACGACGTGCAAGCTTATTCTTGATGGGGAAATTCCATCTTCCTCAATGTTAATCAAATATTGCTTTCATACCTGATCTTGGGTTCGAATAGACTGAAAGATGCCATTCTTTAACCTATATAAAGCTCTCAAATCATCAAACAAATACATTCCATTCCATAGATTAATTCATAGCTTTTATATTTTGTTCTTGCTATTTTTCTTCAAGTTCTTTGGAGAAGAAGCTATTTCTCTCCTCTACAATTGGTTCTAGGTAATTTTTCTTGTATGTTATTGTATTTATTTGTTCTTAGTTACACTTTTGTAATTAATATGAGCATTAGAGGCTAAATTCTTAGCTAAGGCTAGGGATGAAATTTTATGCCCACTAGGTGTTTGATAAAAGTTCTAAACCAATAAATTGTGATTTATCCTTTATATATTGATTGTTTATGACTATGGTGTACAACATAGAAGTATGTTAAATTTAGTTTATACTTGCAATTAACGTTGAAGTCTAAACTATGAACATTAAAGGATAAACATATATAGTACCGAGAATAGAAACATATCCGGTCTTATATGATACGGGTGTGATGTCTTGATATTCAACGGGGTTTTCGGTAGATGAATGTAATCCGTAACGGGACTTACACGTAATGAAAACCACGCTCTCGCTGCCTTAATCGGAATTGAGAATATATTAGCGACATCGTATTCATAATTATTGGCAAAGAACTAATATTTAACCCTATTAAAGCATTTAAGTGATTCCCAAAGCCTTAGTTGTTGTTATCAATCACTTTAAACTCAAATTAATTTAAGTTATATCCCTGAAAATTAAAGAGAAGAACCAAGTTGTTGTTTTCACAACAACACACAAATCAAAATCCCTGCACTTTACTCATTTCTTTATTTAAAGTTATCTACTCTCGGACTTAAATTAAACAACGTTTCCCTGTGGATTCGACCCGGTATTTCACCGGAATTTATTACTATATCGGCACTTGTACACTTGCAAGTTTAGCACGGTCAATATCTCTTACAAAAATAAAATAAAAGGAAAAAAATGTTCAACGAAGCAAGACGCCCTAAGGAGCCAATTAGACTCTAAGGACGGGCAACTAGGTGTCAGATCAATTATTCGGGATGTCTAGACTAAAATTAGAGCGCCGCCTGGCCAATGACTAAGCTAGGCAGGGACTCGTTAGGCGTTTAGAGCCATTGTTAGAGTAGTGACAATAACTAAAATAATTATCTAAAATATACGATCATTGACCAATAAAAATCAATTTGACCAAGTTATATGAGATCGAGAGAGTACATATTTTTTATGAAAATTTTGATATACTTATTTTAAAAAGTACATACACGGTTTATAATTAATGTTTTCATGTTGTTATGACACGATTTAGGATGTTTTTAACTAAAATTTTCAGGTATGATCTCGTCTTATCTGTATAAATCTGATTTGGTTTGGTTTTAACTGGTTAGATCACAGATTACCACATTAGAAAATTTCACTCATGGTCTGTTATTATATTAGTGAGAAATTTATACTCCCTCCGTCCATAAAATTCTTCCCGGTTTGATTGGATGAGAGTCTAAGAATGTGAGAACTGAGAATAAAGTGAAAATGCGTGGTTATGATTGAGTAATAAAAATTCTTTGAATGTTAGTTACACAAAACTTTCGAACAAGGGTGAAGAGAAGAATATTTTTGAAACTCCCAAAATGATAAATGGAAAAAATTTATATGGGATGGAGGGAGTAGCTTCTATACTTTTATGAGATTATGTTTAACGGATAACGTTTTCATATATTTTTCATACTTTATATAATTTCGCATTAAAAATATCATTGAACAAACTTGGCTATTGACAAGAAAAAAATCTATATGACCAAGTTTGTGGAATGGAAAAGCATAAGTAAAATAAAAAAACTGAATAAAAAATTATGCAGAAATGCATGCATGTCTAAGTTTATGTTTCTTTGGAAGTCTAAGTTTATGTTATTTGTTGAAAATTGAAAGCTTTTGAAGGCTTACATGAAGAGGCGTATAGCATGTGAAATATTATTGTGCATAAACATAATACGGAGAATTTCCCCAACGATGACTAACGGGCTCTTTATAAAATTTTGGGAAAAAGTACAAATATATTCATATAGTACAGGTTTGAGAACAAATATATTCTTGTTCTATTTTTCAGAACAAAAATATCCTTGAATTATATGTTGAAGTGCATATTTTTTTTGGGATAGGAAACTGGCATATTATATTAACTCAAAAACTCGCAGTATAATTAGAAGAAGTGGAAAACAAAAGTTTTCACCCAACATGAATCTCCTTCTAAACAAACTACCCATAAGCCCACTGCCCCCCTCGCTTCTTTATCAGACATATAATAGTTCACCCTAAATAGAGCGAGACTAATCGCTGATAATATGAGAGCTTTGAGGCTATAATTAACGGCTGAGTCAGCCTGATTGCATCTGAGCAGAAATCTAGCAACTAAGGTAAGCCAATCTAAGAAACTACCACCCATGTTATTTGACCTAATAAAAACAAAGTGCAATATATGTTGAAATGCATATATATCCCCGAACTTTTAAAAAGTGCAACAATATCATCATGTTCTTATAAAGGAACAAATTTACCCTTATTGACTTTAAATAGATAAAATAAATTTCAAAAAACACAAAGAAATAAAATATAAATTGGAAATTTAAAAATAAAGATTTATTATTATGTTAAAATATTAAATCTTTAATTTTAAATTTACAAATTAATACTTATCCATTGTAAATGAAGCACTTCAAATTCATAGATTTTAATTTTAGTCTTGTTGCGAAGTTTTGAACACATCATTACATTCTTTGATTTTGTTTAACTTTAATAAAATTAAATTCACTATTTTGTAAACTTGGTCTATTTATCATCATACAAATATGTAATTTTTATAGTGCAAAAAATGCAGAAAATTTAATATATTTTTTTACATTGTGATAGTAAAGTAATGTTTTACAATATTAAATTGTAAAGTTTATATATTAAAATGTTTTACAAAATAGTATTTTTTTACATTTATATAGAAAAGTTTTGAAATAATATTTTATACTAACAATATTAAATTGCGATATGCAAACAATAAAAGGGAAAATTGGACACAAATACTTTTTAAAAATTTTTAATATTTTAATTTCAATTTTATAATTTATTTTTGGTATTTTTTGAAATCAAATTTATCAATTTAAATTCAATAAAGGTAAATTTGCTCTTTTAAAGCTCTAAGGATATATATGCACTTCTACGTATACTTCATGAGTATATTTGTTCAGAAAATTGAAAAAGAGTACTCCCTCCGTTTCTGAAACAAGTTCCACATTTGACTTCACACATATTAAGAAAATAAATTTGACTTTACTGTGGAGTGCACTGTTTGACACTGTTTGAACACTGTTTGACACTGTTTTGATGTAGATAATTTGCCAAATAAGGAAATGTTTGAAGGTGGAACTTAATTTTGTATCTGTCCGAAAAAGAAAGGTGGAACTTGTTTCAGAAAAGGAGGGAGTATATTTATTCTCACAATGTATTTGTACGTTTTTTCTAAAATTTTCCCAATCAAAGAGTCAAGTTACGCACATATGCACTTGACCAGAATTTTATCTATTTATACATAGAGAGTTTCCCCCGGTACATCCTTTTTAAGAAGTCTCAAACGTAGCAAGGGACTAAGGGGGACTTCGATGAAGCCGGGCGGAGATGCGTCCTGGCGCCCCATTCATTCCAATAGAAATCATCTCAGACGTTCTCAAGCAACTTCCGGTGAAATCCCTAATCCGATTCCAAAGTGTGTGCTCTCATTGGAAGGATCTCATCAAGAGCCCATCTTTCATCGCCACCCACCTCCACCACTCCATCCGAGAAAACCCCTCTCTTATTTTCGTACGGTGCGTCGGCTACAGTTGGCCTCCATATTTTCTCGACCGCCACATGAAACACCGCCATGTCCAGGACCCTTTGTTGGATTCCCTCGAGTACGTCGGGATCGCCGGCTCCTGCAATGGCTTGCTCCTCGCTCGAGTCGATCCTCCTGGTACTTTAACATCTCTTTACTTGTGGAATCCTGCGATTAGAGAGATTATAGCGGTGCCTAGAAGCAGATCAATCATGGATTCCTGTCATATTTGTAGTTTGGGATTTGCATTCAGTACAACTGTTAATGATTACAAAATTGTCCTAAACTATGAGAAGTGGTGTAATGTGGATAGTGGGTTTGAAGTTTATTCACTAACCACAAATTCATGGAAGAAAATAGAAACGGCTATCTTTAAGAGCATATACTTTGTGGCTGATTGTATTACTTTGAATGAGTCTATCTTTTGGGTTGGAATAAAGCGAGGTTTGGCATCTGATGGCGGAGAGAATAGGGTCACAGTTTCCTATGATTTAGCAACGGAAAAGTTTAGATTGATGCCGCCGCCTCCTAGATCCGGCATCATAGCTGCTAAGCTGACTGTGTATGAGAACAGGCTTGGCGTATTTCATTACTCTGGTGTTTACCAAGAAAATACTCCAATTGATTTGTGGGTGATTGAGGAAGGCATTGGTAGTTCATGGAGTAAGATATTGACTTGTGACCCTTATCGCCCTTTTCCATACTATGTGGTCCCGGTGACCATTTGGAGGAACCAGATCGTCTGGAATGTTGATCCTCAATTTGTAGTATTGGAAAACCATAAGATTGTTACTGCTGGTAGTTTTTTGTTTGATCCCACTTCTAATGAAGTCAAGGTCCTTTCTTCAGTCAGATTTGGCATCCATGATGCTGTTTTTGGATATGTTGAAAGCCTTGTACCCATTAGATACATCCACACAGGAAAGCATTGATTTTAAAGCATAATCATTATTGAATTATTATAATGCATTGCAGATTTACTGATTGTATTGGCTCTTTGTAGAGGATGATTGTTTAAAGACATGAATGTTTTTTATCATAAAAATTAAGGAGTATTTGTGACGTGTATGTGATTACATTTGCATATACCCTTGAGAAAGGATGTGTGTGCAGAGATGAATTCTGTACACAGAGCAGAGATGAGATTTATTCCCAGCCCACCAACTCTAATACTCAGAAGGAAAATCGTATAGGAGTTGTTCACATTCAGGGACATAGTTAGGGACTTAGGGGGCCAGTAAGCCCCAACACACCTCAAATATCAATTTTAAATTGGCATACAAGAAGCATCAAACTGAGATTCTAAGAGATTAGGGTACTGGTTGCAGTTCTTCCTAATGTTAACCGGATATAAGTGGTTTTCTAAAGATTAAGTAAATATATCAAAAGCACGCGGTATGCCCCATTTGCTGTATAAACGTAGTTGTTTTTTTCTATTCTCTTTCGAATCAAGCTTCCTTGTTTACATTGCCAGAGAAGTCAAACCCGAATAGTCATTAGTGCAAGGCAATTAGTTCTAAAACAATATGGAGTACTAGTTCCACAGAAACAAGAAAAATAAAAGCGGTGAAAATAGGAGACTTGTGTACAAAACAGAACGCAAGATTAACAATTGTATACCAGCACTTACAAAATAAATGTACACAACGTTAAACCCACTTACTCATCACGCAGAAATATATCATGGGACAATCGTTATCACGTGTTGATTTGTTGTTGAAAAAAAACATGTGTTTACTCATGGACAAATATGCGTGGTTGTCTCAAGAGTAACCAATCGTTAAGATTTGAAAATTCTCATTGTGAACAAATCAACAATGTTGTCTATGGTTCTCCTTGAAGTGTTATATTAGCATCCTCAAAAAATTAACCCTTTTTTGGAATATTTTTCTAAACCTATTACAGTATCTATTCATGATATTGTCAACATCTTTGATTGGGATGAGACTCGAACTTGTGACATCTTTGAGAGATAGCAGTGATGCCATCAGATCATAAGTTATCAATTAAACATTTAAACAAAACTAAGGTCACATTATAATCCATTTTTCCTAGCATTTTTTTATGAATTTCCTAAATTTAGTAATCTCTACATCCCTATTAGACATCTTCTCTTTTCAAATTCTTTTATGAACCATATGGACTAAACTCATAACAATTTACTAATCCATACCCCTACATTTCCATAATATATGCCCCCTTTGCAATTGTTATGGTTTCGCTCTATATTCTATTCGATTTTTGTCATAATCACATTTTTAAATCTAGAAACAATGATAGCTTATTCACTTACCATCGTTTAACATTATATTATACTTGTTCTTTTTTAGTTGCAACATTCCCTTTTTCACGCTTACCAATGCATAACTTTGACCATCATTATATTTAATTCCCTATTAGTAAAAAAAATTTAAAAATCAAATTATGAAACTTTGTAATGAGACGAATTCAACAATATTTTTCAAAAAAATAATAATTCACGTACATTAATAAATAAAATGTAGTCAAAGTAGTGTACATGAATAGTGTGTAAATTTCAATGTTGCAACTAATATGATAAGGAGGGAGCATATCTGACTCTTTGATGAACTGCTTTTGCGATGTAATAATAAAACGAATTTAAATGCTTCGATATGACCACACTAGTAAAAAAACAAGCTTAAAGTGGCACATATATAGTGACACTTTCTGATGACACAAATATATCAATATCACATAATACCAATCATTACAATTTTAATTTTTATGGAGTACTTGAACTATTCTAGTTATGAGCCTCTGGTTTCTAACATTTATACACCTCATTTTCCCCTCCCATCAATTAAGTCTCTTTCCCTTCTTTCTACGTATGATCCCTAACTCTTCTTCACCAGCTCAATCGATTGTCGTCGTTCTTGGTCCGGCCGTGTGACACCGTCTCCTCGCAACCCTTCTTATTCAGCCAATCGAGCGATTCTAGCCTAGCGAACCTAACCCCAGGCCCTTTTTACATTCTCGAGAAAGGATCTTCTCCCCGTTCGAGCGATTATCATCGTGATTAGTCTGGGCTACCAATGAAGCAGAGGAATGGTAGTAGGAAACTCTCTCGGTGAAGCGGTGTCAAAGGGAAGCAACATTGTCAACTAGATTCTGCTTCGGTCATGCCTCTTCTCTTCTACGTGAAACTTCTTAGCACCAAATCTGCTAGTGCAGCGAATCTGGTGAAGGTATGATGGCGACGAGAGTGTGAAGCTGATCCGTGAGGTCAAATCTTGCGACAAAATAGGGGTTGAGTTGGGTTCCTCTCAATCTCACTCTAGCCCTAGCTAACCGATAGAGTCGGTAACTCTTCGCCTTCTCCTTAGGGTTAGGGTTCCAATCTGTGGATTTTTTTTTTAAATTTAAATTTCAATTGTGGCTTATTGCAAATTGTTGGAAGTTTTCTAAATTGAAAGAATTTTATTGCTTGAGTTATGTTATCGGATCAATTCATGTTAGCCAATACCCCAAATTCTTTATACTATATTAGTTATAATACTTTTTATTTTTTTGAGTAGAAGTTGTCACTTGAAAACATTAGTTTTAGATTTTTAAGCCAAAAGCCAAGAAGCGCTTTTTTAAAGCATTTGCAAACACTCCCTACATAGTATACTAGTATAGTACCCGAGCGATGCACGGAAAACTTTTCATGTAGTCATTTATACTCCACAATAATTTAGATCTAAGAAATGAAAATATAGTTTAACCAACGACTTGCCCTATTAAATGTTCGTTTGGTAAACATGTTTTTCAGTCCATGACTCGGAGGCCCCTATCTGGTATGGTCCACGACGCGGCGGTCCCTGTTCGGTCCAATGGATGACCTGACGATTCCTGCCTCGACCGATCCAGGACCAAACGGTACTTGTTCGGTCCGATCGACGATCGAGCAATCCTTGTCCGATCCAGTCTAGTCAACGATTCGGTGGTTCCTGTCCGGGCCGTTCAATGACCCGGTGGTCCCCGTCCTGTCCGACCAGCCACTCGGTGGTCCCCATCCTAGTTGTGTCTAATCTAATCGAACATCGGGCGGTCCCGGGTTAGCCTCATGAACAACTCGGTGGTCCCTGTCCGGGCTGGTCAATGACACGACGGTTTGGTCTCTATTTTTCGAAATCATTTTTTAAAGTGAAGAGTTTTAAAAGAGTTGTTGAGTTCTCAACCAATAGGCAAATCAGAAAAGAATTCATCAAACTAACTGTTGAGATTGATCAAGACCGACATGTTTCGATTCTGAACTGAGACCGTACTTTCGATCTTGTGGTCGGTCACGGAACCATGTGAAAAAATTGTATGAATTCAGATTTCAAAATGGAAAACACAAAAAATGAACACAAAAGATTTTAGATCAACCCAATTGGCCTCCCTCCGGAATGTCCTATCTAGAGTCCATGTCCAATAATGAAGCTTTTCATCTTCTGAAATAGGAATGCACAGTCCGGTTCTAGTACTACCTATATCTTTGATGAGAGAGATAACACTCTGTGCACCCGCTTCAATCTTAAAATCGAGGAACCAGCTTCAATAATCAATTCCGTCGCATGTGATACTGCTATTTGCTCTGCCTCTTCACTGGAGCTTGCTTGGATGAGAAAGGTCGTAGCAGAAATCAGTTCACCCTTCTTGCCTCTCAATGTAGCACCACCCGATGCTTTGTGAGGTAAGAAAGATGTGTCAACATTAAGCTTGAACTGATTGTTTGGTTTAACCCACTTCACAATTCGAAATTGAACCCTACTGAATCTGAAGTTGTGAGGAATAAGTTCTTCCTCATAGAGAAATTTGTCAATAGAGCTACTTTTTGTTTTTGAGAAATTCGAAATCCATTTCTGGGAGTAGATTTTATCTGCTGAACCGTGTATACAACAGATGGAATTGCTATGTTTCCCCACATAAAAGAAGCGTAGATCTTCATATATGCCAAACTGTAATCCCCGGACAATTGTGTTTGAATAAATCAGTCAATTTCTTGGACCCAGCTTCAATCAACCAACAGATGAAAATCTGCTTCACTGAAGCATTGTATTAATTGGGAATATGGATATCATTTTATTTTTTTATGAAAGCTGAAAAAAAAATTCTTGGAGTATTTTTTTACATCGAAATGAGTATTTTTGTAATTTCATAATTATTCATACAAAAATATAACATTCCTTATAATAATTGAATTAAATGTATTGGTATAATAATTGAATTAAATGTATTGGTATAATAATTGAATTAAATGTATTGGTATAGTGATAAATTAGACTCCACCCAATAATGGGTATTTTATTGATAATACCCAATAATTGAATCAATAATGGGTATTTTATTGATAATGTTGAAATGTATGGAATAACGATATTGATAATGTCTAAGCAGGGCCGGCCATAGGGGGAGTTACCCTAGACAAGTGTCTAGGGCCTCCAAATTTTAGGGGCCTCTAATTTATAAAATAAGCTTATTAATATTATTTAGGAGACTTTGTCCGGCCGTCAACATTTGGGATAGTTTCCTTTGTAATTTTTTGATGATTGTTTTTTAGAATCTTATTCATTATGTCTAGTTTACTCATATCAAATTTCACCTAAAAATTCAATCGGGAAGACATTCAAATGAATTCTTGAAGATAACTGCGCAGTTAAAAGCGCAGTTATCTTCAAGAATTTATTTGAATGTCTTCCATGTTGAATTGTTAGCTGAAATTTGGTATAAGTAAACAAGACTTAATGAATAAGATTCTCAAAAAATTTCATCAAAAAATTCCACCGGGAACTGCCCCAAATGGCTACGGCGGGACAAAGTCTCTTATACAAGGGCTTATTTGACCTTTTTGGTTAGTATGTGGGCTTATTTGCTCCTTTTTCCTTTTTTTTTTCTTTGTTGGCTAGGGCAGCAGGGCTAGGGATTTAGGATAATGAGTATTCTAAATATATTTGAATGCTTATTGAATAATTGAAATTGTAATTTGTTATTTTGATTCATCGAAATATTGAACATACTTATAATTTTTTATATTTGATTAAATTTAGTGAATTAAATTTATATCTATGAATCATTAACTTATATTTAGTGATAGTATAATTTTGAATGAAATTTTATGTTTTGTGATGATTGGAAAACAAAATACTATCGTATGAATCAAGATGTACAAAGACAAAGAAAAAAATTAAGAAATGATTTGGTCATGAAATCACTTTCCGGCTCTATCGATCGATATGTTGTATGTAAGCACAAAACCTTCTCCCTCTAGGGCTCTTTGTATTTTTTCATTAACTTTGATCTTCTGATTTGGAAGAATATTCTCACTGTGTTAATAGTATATGATGTATTTTATATGTAATTTACTTATATTTAATTGCTATTTTTTATATCATTGGGTTAAATAAAACATATTTAAAACAAAATTTCTGACCTCATAATTGCTTTAGCCGGTCCCGTGTCTAAGCACTATTTTCATATGGGTAGAGTCCACAATTAAGTTTGTAGACGTCATAGGGATGGGGATGAACTAATGTGTAACTCAAATGGCAAAATTATTTCCTGGAATAAGACCATTTCATTCTCATTTTGTTTTTCATATTGAATGATTGATCAATGATTTACCCATAATCTATTAGGTCTTTTACAATCCTCTCTGCATTTTTTAAGAAGCGTAAAACCAGACCAGATGAGTAGCGGCACCTCATTTCTTCCGATAGAAATCATCTCCAACGTTCTCAAGCGACTTCCGGTGAAATCCCTAATCCGATTCCAAAGTGTGTGCTCTCATTGGAAGGATCTCATCAAGAGCCCATCTTTCATTGCCAGCCACCTCGATCGCTCCAACGGAGAAAATCCCTCTCTTATTTTCAGACGGAGCCCGTTCTCCGATACCTCGACTCTATATTATCTCGACCGCGACATACAACTCTGCCAAGTTCAGAACAATCCTTTTATCTATTCGTTCAAATCCCTCAAGATCGTCGGCTCCTGCAATGGCTTGCTCTGTATTCGAATCGAGGAGCCTGGTACTTTACTGTCTCTTTACTTGTGGAATCCTGCGACTAGAGAGGTTATACAGTTGCCTAGAAGCAGAACAAGCATGAATGTATGTTATATTTGTAGTTTGGGCTTTGCATTCATTCCAACTCTGAACGATTACAAAATTGGAATACCCTATGTGATGCGGGGTGATGTGGTGGAAACTGGATTTGAAGTTTATTCACTATCCACGCGTTCATGGAAAAAAATAGAAATGGCTATCTTAAAGGGCATACACTTTGTCAGTGGTTACATTCATACTAATGGGTCTATGTTTTGGTTGGCAACAAAGAGAGGTTTGGCATCTCATGGGGGAGAGAATACTAATGTCATAATTTCCTTGTGTTTAGCAATGGACGAGGTCAGATTGATACCACCGCCTCCTTTATCCAGGAGCGAAGTTGCTAAGCTGACCGTGTATGAGAACAGGCTTGCCGTATTTCATTATTCAACTGCTTTTGACACAGGAAATACTTCGATCGATTTGTGGGTCATTGAGGAAGGCATTGGTGGTTTTTGGAGTAAGATATTGACATGTGGCCCTTATCCACACTTTGCAATACCGTTGACCATTTGGAGGAACCAAATTGTCTGCGATGTTTTTCCTAGATATTCAGTAGAGGGGAACTATGAGATTGATGCTACTGGTAGTTTTTTGTTTGATCCCACTTCTAATGGAGTCAAGGTCCTTTTTTCGGGCAGATATGGCATTCTTCGTGATGTTTATAGATATGTCGAAAGCCTTGTACCCATCAGCAACATTCACACTGCAAAGCATTGATTTTAAAGCGTAATTATTATTGAATTATTATTATTATACATTGCAGATTTACTGATTGTACTGGCTCCGTAGACGATGATTATTTAATTGTTTGTTCGTAGTTGTAGAACATTCAAAACACCATTTAAAGACGCACACATTTTTTCATAAAAGTTACTCCGTATTTGTTACGGAGTACTTTGTATGTGATCACATTTGCACATACCCTTAATGAATTTGAAATAGAAGATATGTTATTTGACAAAGATAGACAAAAGAAAAGATGGGTGTGAAGAGATGAACCTAGTACCCAATCACTATCATACTACAATATAACAAACACCCAAGATCATTAATTTACCAAAAACAGCGAGAAAATATGAATGCTAAGTGGTTAAGAGGCAAGGCGTTTGCAGAACATCATCATTCATAAATTTAAACTCATTTTAGGAATTAAGAAATAAGAACCTTGTGTTTTAGTTCAAGCAGTTTTCCAACAAGTTTGTCTAGTAGCTGAAACTTGCCACACTAACCAACTATTTGCTCCAGTAGGGTGGGAAGGAATCTAACAGATTAAGAACATAGGTTAAGATTAAGACCATTTACAGGAGTAGAGTACAACAACTGCCAACAAATTTAAATTGAATCATAAGATTGTCAAGTTTCCCCTTGAATCTACAACGCATTCCTGCAAGTATAGAACCAACTTATAAACATAAAATAAATCCTTGATGAAAAGTCAAGTGAATAATATGATGCTATGTATTTCCTCTTTCACACTTTTGTGCTATAAAGTATTCTCTACAGTCTACAACATGATATTGTTACCATACCAGTTGCCACTCTCTCAATAAGATGGTATACAGTCATGATGGCATACAAAATAATTCTTTCTTACGAGGGGGCATTAGCTCGACGTCTGCTTTTATTCTCCATACAAGAAAAGTGCATGATATTGCATGGGGTTTCACAACCACCTGAGTTACTCGAATGTCATCTTTCGAAGGAAATAATTGGTTCTGTAAAGATAAATAAATCACACATTCACACCCCATTTTCTGTATATACACATACTTGTGCTTTTCTATTTTTTTTTCGAATCTTCATGAGTTCCCATACCAAAGAAGTCAAACCTGAATAATCATGAGTGCAACTGTGTAAGGCAATTAGCTCTAAATAAAATATGGAGTAGCTCCACAACTAGTGTACATATTTGGGGCCGCTATCTACAGAAGGAACAAACATAAAAGTTGTGAAAATAGCTCACTCCTCTTCAGTCAGGGATGAATAGTCTGGAGATTCGCCTTCTTTAGTTCTTGCCAGCATTGTTGTTACAACATTCTTTGCCTTTTTGAAATACGGAGTATGAAAATTTGTCAGAACTAAAAACGTGATAGCAAAGTACGAGGTGAGATTAAAGATAGGGATGTTGTTGCTGCATTGAGATATCTCCAAGGGAAGGCAAATCATGATCCCATTTTGTATGCCAAAATCTCAATTGGTAGTGATGGTAGATTGAGGCGCCTCTTTTGGGGAGATGGAGTTAACAACATAATTTTGTTTATTTTGGTGATGTTTTTTCTTTTGAAACAACGTACAAGAAAAACAAATATTACCCTCTTGTTATTTTATCGGGTTGTAATCACCATTTACAAACAAATACAAGTGAAACATATGCATGGGTATTGGAATCTTTTCATAAAGCAATGAGAAACAAGCATCCAAAAGCAGTAGTGACAGATAGCGATAATGCTATGAGGGAGATTTAAAGTTATATTTTCTACATGACACTTGCACAAGAACGCTTGTTAAAATGTGAAGATTTCTCATTTTCTAAAGGATTTCAAGACGGTCATGTTTGCAAATATTACACTAGAGATTTGAGAAATTTTGGTAACATATGGTTGTGCAACATGGCCTTATGGGGAACAAATGGGTTTCCAAAACCTATAATAACAACTGTGTGAATCCATTAATGCAATAATTGAATCATATGTTTGGAAGAAGCGCGGTATTGTTTTTGGGTTATGCATAATTTTGATTAGGCTTTGGGACAATACAGAAACAATGAAGACATTGTTGATTTTAAGTTATCATACACAGCACCAGTCTTAAAACACCGCTTAAGAAGATCAAGGCGGATGCCGCAAACAATTTTTACAAACGAGATTTTTCAAGAAGTGAAAGAGCAAATTATACCGGGTTGTGCACTAATTGTTAAAGAGCGCTTGGTAAATGGAGATCAACTCATGTTCCGATTAAAGAAGTATTGTGATCGTGATTATGAAAATGAAGTATTCTCTCATCCTGCATCAAAAATTTGTGTGTGCATGTAAGCGCTTTGATTCTCACAACATCCTTTTTCACATATTATTTTTGCTATGCAAGAGAAACATGTAGATCATATTTCATGTCATTTAGTAATTTTAATGTTTTAGTCTAAAAATGCTAAAACTAATTTAATGTCCTCTAATTCGTCGAAACCATTAGATCCTAATGCCATTGAGTCTCATTCCAAAGCCTATAGTAGTGCGTGTATGAAGTTTTGCAAGGTTGTCGCAAAAGGTGTGGATTATACAATGAAGTAATGGATGAAATATTGCAGCTTACTAAAAAAGATGTTGGAGATTGAGAAGTTTGACGATCCTATTGGCATAAATGATTCATTACTCAGCACATAGGTGAACGTTGGCCATCAATGACTAGATCATTGGTCATCAATTCGTCCAAAAAACTGTCCGTTTAAGGTGCATTAAAGGAGAAGAACATTGGGCATTAACTGATGTAATGTTTCAGAAGCGGAATTAGAAGAGTTATGTCTGAAGCCTTCTGATTCAGAACAGAAGCGTCTGATCCGGAGTAGAAGGGTGGGTTCTGGTCCGAGCAGTTCCGATGCGGAAAAAGGAACTTTGCAGGAAGAAACAAAAATTAAATCGTATCTTTGAACGATAGATTTTCAGATGACATTCGTGTCCGCAGGTCATCCGCGCACGTAAGTCGGGGTTTTCTTCTCTGTTTTCGGGATTTGATCGGCACCCCCTGCGCGCGAAGAGAGCCTTTTCACCTAAGAATCTTAACTCGTTCAAAGAGGGTTCCTTTATAAGGAGGTGAAAATCCCTTGGGTTTTCCGGTGTGGGAAATATAACACTAGAAATCCATCTTTTTCCCAGCTTTTCTTTTTCAACGAGTGAAATTTGAGAATCAATTTCTCATTCACCCGTTACCCGTTTTGAGTGACCATATATCGAATTGTAACCCTTAACAAGGAAAATCTAAAACTACTTTGACCCGACCCAAATCGAAAGTGGACCCCACTTTCACCTATGTGCTTGAGTAATGAACCATTTGCACTAATAGGATCGTCAAACTTCTCAATCTCCAACATCCTTTTTAGTAAACTGCAATATCTCATCCATTACTTCATTGTATAATCCACACCATTTTGCGGCAACCTTCCAAAACTTCATACACGCACTAATATAGGCTCTGAAATGAGCAAGCTCCATGGCATAAGGATCTAATGGTTCCGACGGATTAGAGTACATTAAAGCAGCTTTATCATTTTTAAACCAACACGTTAAAACTAAATGAAGTGGAATATGATCTACATGTTCCTCTTTCATAGCAAAAATAATATGTGAACATGGAATACCGTGCGACTCAAAGCGCTTACATGCACACAAAAATTCTACCTTTTCAAGTTGAAAAAACACTTCAATTTCAGAATCGCGATCACAACTTTGTTAATCGGAACATGACAAGATCTCTGCTTACCATTCGCTCTTTAATAATTAATGCACAACCCGATATAATTAATCTTTCACTTCTTAAAAACCCTCCTCTGTAAAAATGTTTGCGGCATCCGCCTCGATCTTCTTTAGCGATGTTGTTATCAACGTTGATGTGTATGAAAACAATGTCTTCGTTGTTTCTGTATTGTCTCAAAGTCTGCTCAAAATTATGCGTAAACTCAAAAAAACCGCACTTCTTCCTAATATATGATTCAATTATTGCATTAATGGATTCACATTGTGATGTAGTCCATAGACGACCAAAGAATTGATCCCACAAATATGTTGTGGCTCATAAAAAGTTGTAATTTTTTTACCGGCTTCCACATAGCACTTTCGCTATCAATCACTACTGCTTTTGGATACTTGTTTGCCATAGTTTCAAGAAACATTTCCAAGACATATGGATATGTTTCAATTGTTTGATCTAAAATCAAAGCACAACCAAATTTATATAGTTGTTTGTAAATGGTGATTACAACCCAGGCCACCTCAATCTACCATCACTACCGAATGACAATTTGACATACAAAATGTGATCATGATTTGCCTTCCCGTGGAGATAACTCAATGCAGCAGTAACAACATCCCAATCATTAATCTCACCTTGTACTTTTCTATCAAAATAATTGTACAAATCTTTTATTTGTAAAATCAAAGTTTTTATATCCGCCTTTTGTCCCACCATGTACCCATTATACGACAAGTTCTGATTTCATGGGAATGCAAGGTATCAATCTAGGCTTTTTCGGCATATGTCATTCCACGCTAAACAGGTAATAAATCCACAAACTTTAAAGGGGTCAAATCATGGTTATGAGCCTCTTCGGAACTATAGTCACTATCCAACTAGATGATTTCGAGTTGCAACGTACATTGAATCTTGCGTGACAATTGGTCCGAGTGAGAGTTTTATCTTCTCTTTTCCTATTAGTCCTTGCCAAATGCTTTGAGTTTCGTACGACTTGTCTATTGCATACATAATGTCGCATGATCACATTTTATTATTATTACGACCAACATTATGTTTCCTTACGACAAATCCATACCATTTGGCATACTTGTAAAATTCATAAGGATCCACTTCATTATCAAATTGTAGTGCACCTCATCTATTGTCAGTTTTGAAATCCTTTTAAACTCACCTTCCTCAACACCCATTGTTGGACACTTGGACCTCCCTCATCACTAGAACATTTCTCATTAATCACATGATCTTCTTTTTCAGCGCATGATAAAGATTGTTTTTTGTTCATTAAAATTACCAGTTGCTTCACCGTCACATTCACTCATCTACCAAATAAAAGTGACAACATGTTAAAAAGATTTTAGTAGCTATATATTGTTATTCACATTACAAATGCTGGTATCAAAATGGTCATAAAACAACTAAATCGTCAGATAAATTGAAAACCAATTCTGGTGATCTGTGAAAAATTGAAAACGACCTCTGGGATTTTTTGTATTATATATAACCATCCAAGTAGTAGAATAGTTAAGAAAGCTATCAAACAACAAAGGGGGAGGATAAAACAACTTTAGAAGTAGAACAGAACATTACAAGATTTAAGAACATTTTAAAACAATATTCCAATTTAGTAAAAACATTTAGGTAAGTTGAAGTTAAAACAAACAAGTCATTTCTTACTATTCAAAACTGCCCTGAAACTTTGAGGCTAATGAATTATTCAAAACTAAATGATTATGGACACTGGGGGGCAGATGCCCCTAATAAAGGTCCTATAGTACTACATAGATCATTTGGAAAAAACTTAGTCTATACATTGCCCCAATTTAATTATTTAAAAATAGGATTGCATCCAATACACGCAATTTATACCATACACCCCGGTGTACGGTCCTTAAAGTACATCCGGGTATTTTTGAATAACTATTTTATTTGTATGGCATAATTCTTCTGTCGTGTGTATTCTTCATGCGTACGTGGAGTGCATATGCTCTTTTTAGCCGGCCAGCTTTGACCGTATTCTTCCTTGTGTATGGGTTTTATGCAGATCTTTTTCTTATATTTCCCCCCCTTTTTTCTTAACCTCCTTTTCCATTGTTTTAATTTATGATGAATATTCAAGGCATTAAAGTTTATTTTTCAATTTTTATTTTAAGATGAGTATTTATTAGTTTATTAAATATTATGTGCTAATTACTAACATGAGTATTGTGTTATGCTAAAATGAGTATATTGAAATAAATATGCATGGGTAAACATTATAAAAATACACTGATTATATTTGTAATTCCAGAAAGAAAGACTGTAAATTATTTTTAATATAAAATTACTATATTTGTCATTACTATATTTGTCATTATAATATATGTGCACACATGAACATTTAAACACGTAAGAGAATTCAAACGAGCTTTTGATTTTTTCGATACTCATTTTGTAAGTTACGTATGTTTATCTGATATTGGTCTTATGGTCATTTTAAAATGTCATATTAATGATATTTCAAAAGTATGATATTAAATGGAATGGGAGCGGAGATTATGATACTCAATTGCATGATTCTGATACTCTATAGAAGAGGTTTGATAGGGGATGAAACACACAGGGCGTCGGTCCGAATGACGTTCGTGATCGTAGATATCAAATGTGCCCACAATACCATTTTGGGCCGACCGGGATTGGAAGATCTGGAGGCCATAGCCTCTGTCCGCCACTCATGCATCAAATTCCCCACAGACACTGGGGTCGGAGTGGCCAGAACTGATCCAGCAACAGTCCGAACCTTCTATCGGGAGGCCCTGAAAAATATGAATGCCCGTGGAATGCGGGTAAACAGCATTGATGTGGAAACACGTCGAACGGAGTTCGAGGCACATCTTGAGCCTGCCACCCTCCTCGAGCAAATTGACCTGGATTCTCTCCCCAACCGAAAGCAGATCTTGGCTTTGCTTCACAGTTTTTTCCGTCATGACATCCAAGAAAGATTTCCCTTCGGGCGTGCTATCCAAAAGCTCTATTCCCGACTTGATAGGGTCTTCGCTCTCACGCAAGAATTGGTCCAGATGAGGACCCAAAAATTGCCGAGCGGTATTCTCCAGAGCGGCATTCAAGCCTTTTCCCCGCTGAAATTCTATCACAGCTTGTTGAGTGATCTTGGAAGCATTGGCAGTATAAGGCTCGGGAGGATTCTCTCCTTTTGACTTCTCGAACCGCATCCCAGCGGATTCAGCCACTCTCACCTTGGCTCTGAGATCCTTGATCTCCCGATCTCGACGTCGGGCCCTCTCCTCCACCTCAGCCAGATCTGCCTTTGCTTTCTCACCTTGATCAACACGAACTTGCATATCTGCGATCAGTTTCCGAGCGGCGGAAAGGAGAACTTGGCTATCTTCCCGATCACTGGCGACACGCTTCATCTCCTGTTCAGCGGCCAGGAAGGCCGATGATAATATACTCCGGCCTACAAACGGTAAAAAAGGAAATCATGTAACATGTACTAAATCAGCAAAGAATCAAAGGTAAAAAGTTCATTGACTGATCTGTACCTTCAGAGTCTCCAAATGACCTGCCTCGACCAGGTCAGACCAATGGGTCAGAGTAGAAAAACTAGGTGGAACCTTCAGAGAGGTACTGCACCACATGGAAGATGGCACCTGGCCGAACATGTATCTTCCCTCTGCTCGGGGCCCCAAGTTGGAAAACTCCACAAACATCCGATCATCGATCGGTGGGTTGTTGAGAACCGAAGTTTGAGGCTGGACAGGGATGAGGTGTTTTTTCAGCTTGTCATCCGGACCGGTCAAATCGACCACATGATCGACCGGGATCAGTATGCTGCCATCATTCCCTCTGCGTTTCTTCCGGGTTTGCTCAGCAGATGCATGATCGGCAATCACCTTCTCCTTGCATTTTCCGGAGGAAACTGTCAGAGTAGCGGCAGATATGGAACGCCGAACGGGTATAGGGGATATCACACCTACAACAAAGGGAATAAGAGATAAGAAACTAAATTAAAAAGAGAACGATCGGGTGAAAACCCTGTTACACTTACCAATCCCAGCAGATAGCATATTTGAAGGGGTAATAAAACCCCGAAGACTCCGAGTTCCTCCCATACGCAGAGACTCGGCTTGAGAGCGCAGAACGACATCTATTCTGAGCTGAGAATCCCGAACGGGGTAAGCGTTCCACCGATCAGGAAATGGGAGAGAATCGCCTATACGCACGAAGAGAAACCGCTCCTCCCAGTCAGCCGGCGGAGTAGGGTTATCTGTAAACAACTGACGATCAGCTCGGACTACCAGCTTTAGGTACCGAGTCGTCCAATAAGGCTGATAGCAGTAATGGTGTAAGAATAAATCGACACTATGGGCGATCCTCAGTTCCTGGTATCGGATATAAAGCCAGACAGAATGCGGTAGGTGCTGGGTACGAACTGAGCGGGAGGTACGGAGACCCGACGCAGGAACTCCACAACGAATGAATGAAGAGAGAAGCGAAGCCCAGCGATCAATGCATCAAGGTGCACAAGCACGTGCCCCGGTCGGTGCCTCATCGAATGCCTGATGAATCCGGCATAAAATTCTCTAGGCGGAGGCAACAGTTGGCGAAGTTGCCGTTTGGCATCTTCAGGAAGACGTTGTTTCTGTTTGCAAATACGGTTGAAGTGCAAGGCAATGCGGGGTGGCCAGTCGGGCATTCCCTTGTTATAGATCTGTACATCGTCTCCCGAAAGGCATCCGTCGTCAAGAGGCTGTTCAGCATCTTTTCCTATGGGAGGATTAGTGGAATTAGGTACTTGGGAAGAATAGCCTTCGACCTTGTTTACGGCAGGAGTTTTTCCCACACGGATAAGCGGCATTTCCTCAGATTCTGAGCTAGAAGAAAAATACATAAAACCACTTGAGGAATCGTGAGAATTCTAGAGAGAGAAAGCTTAGAGATGTGCAAGAGAAAAATTAAGGAAGCAACAGAAGAAATGGAAAAGAAGCACCTCTATTTATAAGCAAAGATGCCGCCCAAAACCCTAACCCATGAAGGACACACGGTGAAATGTGGTTGTACGAAAATATGGTACATTTATGATAATTTAGCATGTTCCCCTAACGGTTTAATGGGCAATTCATGAAGATTGGACGATGAACGTACTGAGAGACATCCCGAACCAAGGTCGGCATAAGCCATAAATTTGAAACAAGTATCTTTAGAGACCCCGAACGGGTCGTATTTGAAGAACAACGGATAAAGATCGGTGGGATGGGGAAAATTCGGGATTCGGACGAGTCAAAAAATAGGGGCAACAAGATAAACCAAACAGGGTTTCTATTAGCCGTTATGTGGAATAGATGGGGATATCATAAACAAAATATTCACTAAATGAGTAAGTCCTACAGAATTATCTGAAGCCCGAACGGCTATCAACACAAGAGAAAGGTCAAATCTTGGTAATTGTCAGAACTATCTGAAGCCCGAATGATGATATGGAGAATGATAAAAAATGATGCCAGAAAAACTGCTAAGTCCTATAAAACGCAACGAATCCCGAATGGTAAGCAGTAAATTAATAAAAGTAGGAAAAAATGATAAAGCAAAGTTTTTACCAAAAGATATCCCATATATATTCATCGGCTCTACTGGCCGGAAAGTACAGGGATGATGTGCAAAAAGGGATAAGGGGAAAAATATTACAAGTTAATAAAAATCAAATCTATTGATCAGCAACCTCTTTATCCCTTTCCTTTTCATCATCTTCATCATCATCTGAATCAGTAGGGGGTTCAGGATCTTTCCCTGCTTCTCGGTCAATAGCCCGTTGTAGATCTCGCTGGTACTTCTCGAACTGGGCTTCAATGATCAGAACCGAGGGAAGATCAGCAAGCTCGACCGACCTTCCCAGCGTTTCTTGGAGCTTGGCCACGAAGGGGATTAAGACATGCTGGCAGCCCATGACGTAGAGCGATTGAGCTAGGGAATCATTAAATTTCTTACCCCTTGGATCTCGATCGAGCAGCTTTACCCCTTCTGTACGCCGAACATCACTCTTGGGAAATTGGTCGAGAAAGGCGCCAAAGGTAAACGGGAGCTCCTGCTGTGCATATTCCCGTTTTAGGACAGCAAACTCCTCAGAATATTTAACCATTTCCCGAACGGCAGACAGATCCACGTCAATTTCAGCCGGACCGTCAGGGATATGGGGAACCGTCTCTACGAACTTGACCTGAACGGCTTCAGCTGCAGAAACCTTAGCCTGGGCAGTGGCCAACTGAACCCGGAGCCCCCCACTTCATTCTCAAACTTCTGCCTCTCCTCGGCAAAGGATTTTCGTTCGGCTTTGCAAGGGCAGGAACGACATTCTGTTCAACAGAAGTCTGGGCAACAATCAGCTCTCGCTCTTTGGCCAGCCGGGCATCCTTCAGTTGCAGACTGTAGAGCCCAACCTACAGAACGTCATTCGAGAAGTAAGGTAATGATGTTTGAGAGCAAAGATTAATATATATAAGGAGTTATTGCAATGGTGAAAAATAAAGTACCTTCAGGGACGCTAAGGCCAAGCATTCCTCAGATCGCTCGACCGGCAGCTTGGGAACAGAGAAGTTGTTGAAAAATGCGAAGGTAGACCAGATCTGACTTGCCGAGCATCCACCTTTCTCTACAACTTCATGAACCGGATCTGCCAATGAGATCCGGTCGACCTGGCCAGATAGATGGACGGTATGCATATCACCCGTACCCTGACCAGTCTCCTGAGCAGCCTGGAAATGCTCAGGGAATTGATGCATCTGATCAGATCCGAACCGACTGTCGACCAGCATGGCATCAAATTGGTCCTGATGGACCTGTTGCAGCGGCTGTGGCTCTTGAACGGGTTGAGAAGACCCGGCATCCTGAGCGGTGGTAGTGGAAGAAGTGGGTTGGGGGTTCTTCCTGGCTTTCTTCCGTTTCCCGACCCCACCAGCTGCAAGAACTCGACTATTATCCATAGGTGCGTCTAAATTGGGAGCTAAAAAATAACAAAGGAAAATGTTAGTACCGAGCGGCGTTATCACGTGGGAAACAAAAAAGAAGATAACGTTTCTTGCATGGGAAGGACCACCTGGACCATGGAACTTGATTTCTCAAAACAAGTAAACCCAAGACAACGGGCAGTACCTATCCCGGCTTCGATAAGCCGATCAGGAGTCAGGTAACTCATGATATCTACACATTTGTCCTTCTTCACAGCGAGCACGTCCTTGTAAATTTCCTCAGTAAGGACTGGATCAGGAGATTTGCGAGGGAATGCATTCCATTTGCGGGGGATCAGGTCGTCCGGGACAGACACAAAGAAGAACCGATCCTTTCACCCCTTGATTGAAGTCGGATTGCCCTTAAACAGGATATGTCCCGTTCGGGCACTAATAGCCAAATAGCCGTGTGTTTGTTGGGGGGCTACTTTAAAAAATTGGTGAAATAAATCTAGGGTCGGCCGGGCACCGGCATCTTTACAACGGCAAATAAAGCCCGCCATTGCCCGATAGGAGTTCGGCATGACTTGGGCTGGTACAATTTCGTAGAAATTAAAAAATGAAACGAAAAAAGAATGTAATGGAAACCTAAGCCCGGTCCTAATTGAATCGAAATGGACTACAACCATCCCAGGGGTATGGCGCATTGGGTGAAGCCCAGCTCGCAATCGGAAGTCCACTGGGTCTGGGATTAGGGCCGGAATTTCGGCCCTATTGTGAGAAGTCAGTTTTTGCCGCCTCTCCCTAGTCAATCTTAGGTCAAGCGTGTGACGAGGGAAATCGTTGGGACGTCCGGCCGCCATGGAAGTCAGCTCATCTTCAGACTTGGTGTCATCAGAATCTTCACTGGAGGAAGAAGAACTGCCGGAGGAATCCTCCGTCTCCGCCCTAATCTCCGATGTCGCCACATTGGAGCCCTCAACAAAAGGGACGGTGATAATCTCCACATCACGGTCTTCCCCTTGGGAAGCCATTTCCGAATTGGAACACAGTCGAGAGCTCATACCGTTCGGATCAAAGAAGAGAAAGATTTAAAGGGATGAGAAGTACCTGGGCACGAAAAGCTTGAAAAAATTGAGAGAAGAGGCAGAGTAAAAGCACGAAGAAGATTGAAAATTCGAAACACAGATTTGAGGAGTTAAAGGCTAATTTATAGCCTTACAAACGCCGTAACAAAGACCAATCAAATAGAGACACGTCACTGAAACTATTTGAAATAATACGTGTCACATGGAAGAGCAAAGATCAACAATCATGACGAATATGGGGAAACTCAAACGATAGCCGTCAAATCACAGTATGGGGAACCGATCACTTCTGTACCCCGATCGCCATCCGGCAGTTGCAACATTGGTGCTTATACTTCCTAATGCACTCACTGTCATTCGAGACATCGGAAGTGGGGGACTCGTGTTGGAATATTGACCCGGAGGCCCAATACCCGGATTAAAGGCCCAGGATATCCAGCCTAAACAACGAGTCCACTACCCTATGATAAGTAGGCCCAGTGAGATATTCATACTGAACGAGGTTCGGGCCAAGTAAAGGCTGGCCCAGAAAACAGACATACCGGACGGGGTTCGGGTCATACATCATACTTGGGCCAAATCAACGATGTTTTACAGGGCCCATTATCCCGTTCGGGCAACGGACCACCAGCAGGTGGTCAGGTGCAATTAATGTCAGATTGTGACATCATCAAAAGGAGGCATGGGTGATCAAGTCGGTGGAATATCGGCCAATCAACATAAAGCATCACATACTCTCCATTAGTATAAATAGAAGGTTTAATATCATTGTAAGGGTTAGCTTTTTAATACTCAAGCCCTAGAATAGCCTTATTACTCTTGTTTCTTGTATTAAGCATCAATCCGACGTACCGTTCGGGTAATTTCCTTGTAATCAAACAGGTCAATTAATACAAGTGGGTTTTTGAGCATTCGATTATCAATCTTTTATATTTTCTTTTACATATCGAATTATTGTCCATTTCTTGATATATCCGAAGTCTGTGTTGGGCTTTCGGATCTACGGGACTAAACCTCAGCACGTCCTAATAGCCTAAACAATAATCTCATTTTTATGGGAATAGTGCAAAAGCCATTATCAGTCAAAAATATTAATATATACTACGAGCATGTTTAGCAGACATAAGTTATACCTTCTAGTTTTTCTACTATTTGGCAGGATTTGTAAGAGTTTTTATCTAAATAAAAGATTTTTTTAGCAGGCATAAGTTATACCTTATAGCTTTTCTACTACGTAGTATTTAAAAAGTTCTAAAAAGTTTGTAGTTGTATATTTGGAAGGAAAATTTTTAAGAGTTTCTATCTAAATAAAAAATCTTTTTTGAAAAGCTACACTGAGTAACATTTGGGAAAAGTCTGTAGCTTTTACCATTAATTAGTCAGAATAACTTGTATATCAATCATAACTAAATCAAACAGTCAACTTTTTCTTGTAGAATCTATTCAATCATTAAGTGCCCGTTTGGTAACACTGTTTTTCGGCTTATCAGCCAACTTTTTCAACAAACACGTAACTTTTGATTTGTGCGCTGAAATGTGTAATAATAAGAAAAAGTAAGGCTGAAGTTACTTTTTGGCTGTATCGGCTGAAGTTACCGTATAGGACCATTTTAGCTATTTTTACATATATAAGTTTTTCTTTATTTTGTTAATTAAAAATATTTGAAATTAAAATTTTCATAAATCAACAGAATCAACCAATACTGCCACTTCAGCCAGAACTTCATAAATTTCAGCAGAATCAGCCGATTCAGCCGATTTCAGAGGCCGTTTGGCAACACTGTTTTTCGGCTTATCAGGCTTATCAGCCAACTTTTTAACCAAACACGTAAAAACTAACAATTATTAAAATTTTAAAATGTATCTTTTCATGTCAAATACTACGTATATTTTACATATCTTAAAAATTTATAAGCACTGTATATGTTTGGAGATGAGAGTATAAAACCTGCGGCCTAATTCCAATGGATTTTCTATTTATTGGAAAGAGGTAAAAGATTGTTTATTAATAACCGAAATTATTGTTAAATTTGAATTAAACTCACTAAAGAGTTACCAAGTGAACGTAAATGCTTGGGGGAGTTCTGTTTAACTTAACGGAGAGCAATTAATACCAACGGGAGAAAAGGGTTACAAGTTATCATGCATTCTAAACAACCTTTTATTGCTTCTTAATACACCAACATTTTTTCCATTCCTTATAGGTGTTTAAATTTTTTTAAGATGTCATGAAATTAAAAGCGATACTGACCTACTAACATCAAGTAGTTCAATTTTTGAGCAACTTGAAGTAATAGTTGGTTAACTGCATCTGATAGCATTAGTTATTTTACTCAGTATTCCGTATAAGAATCAGCATCTGCAACAAATTGCAAAGTAAACAACTATTCTCAATAACAATGTATAATGGTCACACAAGAAATAAAATGCACATACAGATGCACCTGACATCCATATCCCCAATAATGCATCTGGATTCAGCCCTTTGCTTGTTTGATCCTGCTGGTTCTGATTTGCACCAACTCAACAACAATGGATGTACTCCTTTTTTTTTCTTCTTGTTGCTTCAATCTCTTATTATTTGTCTTTTTTGTCTTTCATTTTCTCACCAAAATCCTCATGTTCTTCAATTTTCTCCTCCCTTGCTTCAAAGGATCTAAGCTACAAGCCTACAACCAGGAAAAATACTAAACTTTATTGGCTAAAAACCCGACCGCGTAAAAAAAGGATACCGGCCTGCTAATAAAAACACATATACTTCTCCTAAAAAAACATTGTTTTCTGCTTTCATCCCATTTGACATACTCATCAATTCTTAGACTTCCAAAAGATGATACTATCGTATGCAATAACCTGCATGGCACGGATCTAACTATAAGAAAAGCCAGGTTTAAAAAACTGACCCGAACCTGTCGGGTCAACCCAGAACCCGGCGACCCGGACAAAAACTCAGTTCGGTTAGTTCAAAACCCGATAATGGTCAATAACCGGAAAAATCCGGTGGACCCAGGAAAACCCGGTCTGGACCCGGACCCAAGAACCCCGAAAAACCCGAAAAAATACGGTTTTGGGTGTTTTTCCAAAAAAAAAAATAATTTCTTTTTTTTTAATTTTAATTTATTTTTAAAATCAAGAAAATTACAATGTCAATACCCTAAAAAGAAAAAATATGTAATATATTAATATATTTATTTAAGAATGAAAATCATTCCAAATTATATCATAAATGTACAATACAAAAGAGAATATCATTATATATTTTAATAGGATCAAAATTATATTTTGGAATATTATGAGAGTGTATTAAATGCTTAATAAGTATTATCAATATTGATGATCATGAATAATAACTACTTTTTATTATAATTTTGTATACAATCATATTTCGATTACGGAATATTATTATATGGATGTATAATCATCTATCGGTTTTCTGGTGTTGATGGAGGTGACCCAAGCAGGGGTGGGCAAAAATACCGGAAAATCGGTATACCGCACTTATCGTACCGAAAAATACCGACAAATACCGGAATATTGGTATACCGTCATTTTCGGTACGATATCATACCGTACCAATTTATTTCGGTACAGTAACGGTAAATGTTTTCAAATACCGCGGTATACCGGTACAATACCATACCGACTCTCTACCCAACAATTATTACTTTTAATTATAGAGTATTGTAAAACTCCATTACAATTATGAAGCCCAAAATTAATACTTACATTGGTTACAAATCTCCTATGACTAATTAGTAATGTACTAATATCCAAAAACAAGTTCATCTTGTTCCAAGAGCTTGCGAGTTGCGATGATTGAGTCGCTGAGTAGCTGATGAGTGGAGAGAAGTACACTTATGTGACAGGTGTATCTACATAGGGATTCCACGAGTCGAGGCACACAACTTTGTCCGAAAGTCTTATTCATTTTTTAATAAAATATAAAAATGACTAAATGCACAATATCATACTACCTCCATCCCAAAATGATTAGTCAAATCCAAAACTTTGATGATTAATATATATTTATTGGAAATTATTTATAATATAAAAATTATATGAAAATGTTCTTTGTTAAAAGTACTTTCATCAAAGTATAAAATTTATAACTTTCATAATATTATACTAATCAAAACCATGGTCCAAATTTTGAGATTTGGCTAAACATTTTGGGACAGAGGTAGTATTAGGAATAAATAATTTTATATCCACGTTGTTTGAATAATTTTATTTATTATTGTTAGAGATCACTATTGATTTATTATATCTATATCGTTCAAGTTATTTTAGAAGAATGTGTTGTTTTTTAATACGTGGCATGTTGAACTGCTTAAATATACTAATAATAATTATTATTCAATATTGAGTATGACATCAATAGATTATTAATTATATTTATAAAATTTTAATAATGAAATAAATATGTCACTAGTAACACCGATTTAGCATATTTCGTTAGTCTATGATAATTTGTTGTATTGGGAGACATGCATAGTAATTTACCGATACCGTATCGTTAACGAACCGAAACTTCAGTATAACGGAATGCGGTATACCGAAACTTCGGTAAGATAACGGTATATAAATTTTGCATACCGAAAGTTTTAGTACGATAAAGGTATGAGAGAATATTCTATACACCTTATCGAACCACCCCTAGATCCAAGAAGTGGTTTTGGCCGTGACCAGGTCTTTTGGCCGTGTCGTTTCCCGTCCGATCTTTTAATCATAAAAGAAAAGAAGAGCACAGCCGCACAGTTGGGGGTAGAATGAAAATTGATCTGAAGGAGTAAAATAGGCAGTGGCTACGAGGCTGGTGAAGATGAGTAGCGGCGCACCGTTCCTTCCAATTGAAATCATCGCCGACGTTCTCAAGCGACTTCCGGTAAAATCCCTAATCCGTTTCCAAAGTGTGTGCAATCTATGGAAGGATCTCATCAAGAGCCCATCTTTCATAGCCAGCCACCTCGAATACTCGGACCGAGAAAATCCCACTCTTATTTCCATGCGGAAGAACTCCGTCTCCGGTACCTCGATTCTATATTTCCTCGACCGCGACATGCAACTCCGGCAAGTTCAAAACAATCCTTTTATCGATTCATTCGAGTACACCTGGATCGTCGGCTCCTATAACGGCTTGGTTTGTGTTCAAACTGGGCAGCCTGGTACTTTACTGTCTATTTACCTGTGGAATCCTGCTATTAGAGAGGTTATAGAGGTTCCTAGAACCAGACCAGGCATGGATTTACTTTATAGTTGTAGTTTAGGCTTTGCATTCAGTCCAACTGTTAACGATTACAGAATTGTTAGACCCTATGTGGCGCGGGGTGATCTAGAATATGGATTTGAAGCTTATTCACTAACCACAAATTTATGGAAGAATATAGGAATGGGTAGCTTAAGGGGCATATGTCCTTCCTTTGATTGTATTACTTTTAATGAGTCTATGTTTTGGTTGGCATCACAGAGAGGTTTGGCATCTCATGGGGGAGATAATACTAATGTCATACTTTCATTGTATTTAGCAATGGACGAGTTTAGATTGATATCACCACCTCCTTTATCCAGGAACAAAGTTGCTAAGCTGACTGTGTATGAGAACAGGCTTGCCATATTTCATTATTCTAGTGCTTTAAACACAGGAAATACTTCGATCGATTTGTGGGTTATTGAGGAAGGCATTGATGGTTCTTGGAGTAAGATATTGACTTGTGGCCCTTATCCACACTTTGCTGTACCGTTGACCATTTGGAGGAACCAGATTATTTGTGATGTTTATGCAGATTGTTCAGTAGAGGGGAACGATGAGATTGAAGCTACTGGTTGTTTTTTGTTTGATCCCACTTCTAATGTAGTCAAGGTCCTTTTTTCGGGCAGAAATGGAATTCTTCATGCTTTTTTTAGATATGTTGAAAGCCTTGTACACATCTGCAACATCCACACTGCAAAGTATTGATATTAAAGCGTAATTATCTTTGAATTACTATTAGGCATTGTAGATTTACTGATTGTATTGGCTCCGTAGACGACGATTATTTAATTGTTTGTTCGTAGTTGTAGAACATTCAAAACGCCATTTAAAGACACGAACGCGATTTATGTCAAGCATTTGAAATAGAAGAAATGTTAATAGACAAAGACAAACAAAAGAAAAGATGGGTGTGAAGAGATGAATTTAGTTCCCAATCACTATTAGTGGAGTTGAGATTTATTCCAAACCCACCAGCTCTAACACTATAAGTTCGCAATAGCTGTTCAAAACCAAAAAAACTCACAAGAAAATAATAATTTTTCTTACGTATCTACAATCTAAGAAACTCCCAAGATTAGTAATTTACAATAAACCAAATTCTGTAGACTTCCAATTTCTTTTGAGTAAAATAGAACTCAATTATTGCAAGCATTATAGTCCACCGAGAGAACCTATGATGTTTTCTTTTGGATTGTTTTCAGTCACAGACTAGATCAGACCAGGCCTGACTTTCATAGTTATAAAATACATTTACCAGACCAGTTCAGACCAGATCAACAAATTTTAATCAAAAGAAAGCATCCCTAGTGTGCCATCAATTATTAAGAAAAAATAGTGAGAAGATATGAATGCTAAGTTGTTAAGAGGTAAGACGTTTGCAGAACATCAGCATTCATAAATTTAAACTCATTTTAGGAATTAAGCACCTTGTGTTCAAGCAGTTTTCCGACAAGTTTGTCTAGTAGCTGAAACTTGCCAAAAGAAAATCTGTCGGAAGTAAAAACGGGAACACTGCGTTTATTAGCTTGGAATGGTTACTTATTTATGAAATGGTCTTATTGAAAAGAATTTTTATCATTTCGTATTGAAAAGAATTTCAATCAAGTAATTGAAAGATATGTTAACGTTCAATCAAGAATATGAAAATTCATATTGAAAAATATCTTATTAATTAAACGGACTCCAGAACGACTAGTTAGTGACTTCTCATTGTATGGGGCGTATGTTTAGCTATTTTCAGCCCATTTCAGTTCATATAATGGCTGATTTTTCGAATTAAGTCAACAATTAGAAAAGTAATCCCCTAGATAAAAAGGCTATGAAAAGATGCAGTCATTCAAGTGGTGTATCACCCCCTTCTTCGATGTGGTTCTTCACTAATTATAAAAAAAATTATAATTAGTAGTTGTTGATAAATCGATGTTGTGAGAAGGGTTCCTGGATTTCTGTTTTCTAATCTTTGCTAAACATCATCTTTAACTGAACTGTTTATGTTATTTATTGTTGTAAGAGCTCTTAATAAGAGAATACAATAGGAAATTAGGAATATTATATAAAACAAGCTCTAAGAGTTGTCGAACTGGCCTAGTGATTTTTTAGGAAATAAACATTAGTTCTTTTTAAGAAATGAAAACATTATTCTCTTGTAAATTCTTCTACGTATTCCCCCCACATTTGTAAGAAGTAATTGTGAATCAGTGGAATCACACAATATGCATAAGAATGCCTTGCAAAAAAAATATGCATAAGAATACCAAAAGAAATCACATTATGGTTTAAATGAAAAGAAAAGTTACCACTGCACATGATTTAGGATTATATGCTTCACAAATTCCACAGTATCTTCAAAGAAAATCCAAGCAATGAAAATAACAGATGATACTTGTCAAACCAGATCATCAATAAAGGGTACAACCGTACAAACGAGAAATTATTTAGCTACCGACTCAATCTAGCTACCACGATCCTGAAGCTAGAAGCTTCAGGCCAGATATATCATCTCCTTTAACAGAATCTGGTATTTTGCTTTTGTTTTTACAAACAATCTTCCAACTCCAGGGACATGTTCTTCACTTGGCTCACAGAAATGTTATAAAGCTAATAACCAATGTATGCTTATTTGGATGTTTTCAGTATAATTATCTGCCTCAAATTTAGGTAGCACTTCTGATTCTCTACTTGTGAATGATCTGATCCTAACCATTCTGGCATTCTCCAAGGGCTTGTATGAAACCTAAGTTGTATAACCATCATATAAAATATGTATTCAGCTCTGCAAATATTGTCTGTTCATATATTTATGTTAATTTCCAGTGTCCTAAACTGTAAGTACTGCAAAATCTGGTGTGCATCACATGCTTAATGTGTAGTGACTTATTTTAAGTGTAAAAACCTGACAGTAGCCCCATACCTATCTGAGGGTAGCGGATAGCCCATATTTGCCAATAAAAAGAAGAGTTTATTTTTAGTGGCTTATTTCACTGTGAGCAAAAATCAAGGGTTTGTTTTTTGTAGATTATGAAGTGTAATGTTGAAAAGCAAGTGTGCTTTATGGGATAATGGTAGCATTGCAGTTTGCAACTGAAAAATCAAAACACTCTCACAGTTGACCGCTTCATCAAGTCAGTGTTGTTTCTTCTTTATGTCTGTCTATGATCCCACTTTTCTTTGTTTTGAGACAAACCTTGATTTTGTTCCTAAAGATCGCATTACTCCACCAACACATGAACCCGTCCAAAGATCTTCAAATAAGTTTCCTTAACATATGATTGCATTACAAGATGAAATCACAGAAAATCAAGCACATAATATGATGCAACAACATTGATAGTGTATCAAAATTGCATGTGGTCTATTATGTATTTTCCTTATTAAAATACCTAATGTTTAATAAAATTTTACACATTATAAGTATATACTTTGTGGCGTGATAACATTAATACTTTAGGGTTGTTTTATCGCAACTTTTATATATGAGGACTTTGAAGTAAAATTTAAACGAACTCCAACTAATACTTATTTGTATTTTATGTTTCATTTTATATAGATTTATATGTGTGTGACTGTGTGAGCTTGTTAATATACATGATGATCTCGTTTTTCTTTGTTCTGAGACAAACCTTGATTTTGTTCCGCAAGATCGCATTATTCTACCAACACAAGAACCCACCGAAAGGTCTTCAAATGAGGTTTGCGGTGCAAGTTATCAACGTATGATTTCAGTACGGGATGGAACAACAGAAAATATGTCATCTAATATGAGGCAACGTCGTTGATAGTGTGATGATTGCATGTGTTCTGTTATTTATTTTCTTTGTTTAATGGTTTTTTAGACACGTAATTAATGAACTCTGATTGATACTTATGTGTAATTTATTTTTCGTTTTATTTTAATTAAAATGCATGTCCGTTTGTTAATAGGAATATACTTCAAAAAAAAATTAAAATTAATTCACAAAATATAATACTGATGTCGCTCATTCGAATCTTGAGTGTTTGCAATTTCGTGATCATGATGATGAATCTGATTGCCCCATATTTCGTTCGTGTGCAAAGAGAAGAAGATAGGGTTGCTCTGTGTCTCGGTTTCTATCTTAATCTCGCTGAACTATTTGGAGCCGACGGCCAAATTGAGAAGAAAATGAATTTGCTGTAATGTGTCCTCCTTTACGCCGAGTACATCTTCAAGTTCCTCCAGTTTGAATTTTGAGCGAAGGGATGACGATAACAATGGAGTTCTTGGACGGGGCTACGGTTCTTTCGATTCCCTCTTGTTTTTGCCGAGTTCTTCTTTATGTGGATGTCCTGTTTCTTAGTTTGTTACTTTGCTTTCTGAAAACTAACGAGACAACACTTTTTAACCACGTTCAGTTAGTGGAGTGTCCACAAATGTTCTTAAAAGGTGTATCAGGGTTTATGTGAACTACTTAAAAGGTTAGTGTCCACTTTGAACTTTGAACTCTTAAAAACATACTCCGTATGAGAGTACAACCTATCACTCCTTGGAATCTTAAAACGATTCCAAGATGGATCGTCCGAGCGGTCCAACAGTTCACGAACTGTTAATCCTGACGAGAAACACATAACTTCTATTTCATCGTCTGAAGATACTGAACCAGGAAGGCCTAGAGTCAGGTTAAGCTTGTCCCGCCGCTCTATCCTCTCAGCACACCCATAAGTAGCTTCATTCTGTAAAGACATACGCTTACTCTCAAAAAATTATCATTGTAGGTTCGTAAATCTTCTAGAAATAATTCCTCGAAGATAGAGATAGTATTATGTAAGACATCAAAAACCCTAGGATTAATCTCAAGATCCATCACCTGCAGATTAATTGGTTTCTTCTTCAAAGAAACATCAATTGTTGAGTCCAAAAAATTCTAAAAATCTTGTAGGTTCGAGATAATCCTTTATTATTAGAACCTTCTGGAATTATAATAGATATCCCTCTAGAAGTATTCACCCTAGATACTTTCTCATTAAAATGATAGTATCCACCAAAACTGTTCCGCTCATAGCAAATCTTATAGGACTTAGAAGCTTCATACCTAGTAAAACACCAAGATTTACTTTCACCAATTTTCAGAGCGAGTCCTTAAGCCTAGGGGTGGACGCGGTCCGGGACAGTCCGGGATTTGGCTTATCCCGATTCCAATCCAGTTTTATAATAACGGTCTGATACGATTCAGGATAAGTCATTATCTCAATGTTGTCCTATTTAAAACGGGATCAGGACAACCCGAGAAAAAACGGGACGGTTCGGGACGTCCCATAAAATATACATATGTGAAATGTGGTATAAAAATAAGCATAACATCAAAATAAAGACGTAACTATTTTTTGCAAATTTAGCTTCTCTAAAAAGTTAAATAAAACCTCTAATTAACTATTTTTAATTATTGTCTTGTAATTTTTTTGTCTCCTCTAATCTTGTGTTTCCTCTAGTAGAATAGTAGCGCAAAATATTTTTATACTTTGTAGCACACTTGTATTTTTTCAATACCACATTAAATATCATATCAATAAAGACATTATATATATATATATGTATATATATTCTAGTAGTTATTTTGGAAAATATTAAATGTGTAACAACACTATATTTTGGAGTAGTAGTTATTACATCATAAATAATATTCCGCACGTAATAATATGTAATAGAGTAGTATCGGAATGAGAACTAAATAAATTTTAATCAAAAGAAACAAAAGAAACGAGACTAAGAGAGACACGAAATAAGATAAAATTACACTAGGGAGACTAAGGGCTAGAAGATTTTAATTGGGTTTGGCTATTACATGGTATTAGATATTAGAAATTTAAAATAATCTACTAATTTAAAACGGGACATCGGGACGGGATCGGTTCGGGATGGAAAAATTGCATCCTAAATGGACCGGGATAGTTTCAGAACGGTATCGGGATTTTTCGGTTTGGGATACCGGGACCAGGATTTTTGCCCACCCCTACTTAAGCCAATTAGCAGTTTCTTTTCCTGGCAAAATTTGATGATGTAACTGGTTTTTGAATTCAGAAATACAAATGAGAGAGTTTTTAATGCAGAAGGTGAAATTTTTGCTTTCAATCTGAATTGCATCCGAAGCCCTGCTCTCCCCTTGCAGTCTGCTTAGCAAATTATAGTTCCCCATTTGCTTTGAATCATCATTCTTGGCTTCCCAAAGTTCACTAGGTTCTGGTCCTATTTGAATTCATGAAGTATTCTTGGCAGGAGGCGATGTGCATGAGAGCAACTCCAACATGCACCAAATCTCACACCAAAATGGTGGATTTGCCAAATATGGCATATATGGCGCACACCATTTTGGGGGAGGGGGAGATTTTACGCCATATATGGCGCACACCAAATCCCACACCATCCTATTTTTTTAATTTTTTTATTTCAAAAGTGACCCAAATTTTTTATTGTTATACTATCCTCCGTATCGCATTAGTTGCAATATTGGAATATATACACTATTCATGTACTTTACTTTGACTACATTTTATTTATTAATGTATGTGAATTATTTTTTTTGAAAAATATTGTTAAATTCATCTCATTACTAAGTTTTGTAATATGATTTTTATTTTATTTTTACTAATATGGAATTAAATATAATGACGGTCAAAGTTGTGCATTGGCAAACGTGAAAAATGGAATGTTGCAACTAAAAAGAGACGGAGAGAGTATATAGTTTTGACCCATTTTTAAAACAACAAATCAGGATGTTTTTACTTGGACTGAAATTTGCTGGTCTACTCTGGTCTTGTATAATTTGGTCTGGTCTGAACTGATGTGATCAGGTCTGATTTATTTGTATTATTATAACTACCCAAGTTTGGTCTAACCCGGTCTGATCTGATCTGGGACAAATTATAGTCCAAGTAAAAACATCCTTATTGAACAAGTAATTAAAATTATTAATTTGATAGAAAATAAAAAAAAATATAATAAAATTTAAATCACGCAATATTATAAATAAAGTTTCAAATTCAAACAACATAATAACAGAATATAAATGATACTTAAGAAAATTACATAATTAAAATTACAATTACTAACACCATTATGGTCAATAATTCAAAATGAGAAACAAGTCAAACAACCACAGTTGGTGAAATTAAAAGTGCATGTACTCAAAGTTGTTGGATAATGGAGATAGAAAACAACAATCTAATACGAAGTATAAAACTAAAAGTTCTAATACATATTTCCACCGGAGTATCTTGGATAATGTAAAATTATTTTTTTGTTTTTCATTTTTTAAGAATTTTACTATGTAAATTTTGGGTTTTGTTTATAAAAAAAGTTGATGCGTGTATCCGTCAAGATACGGGTATCAAAAATTTTAAAATAATTACCAAAAAAGTTGGAAACTTTAAAAATTGCAAATAAGGTCCGAGAACGTACGATAAAGGTATCCTAGAGTATCTCATACATGAACGTTTCTGATACGCTCATACGGTACCCTAATCAAGTATCATGCTACATAGATATATCTAGGAGATTGCTTCCAGAATCTAGTGTTCCCCCATAGATTCAGAAAACTCAACCAAGCAGTAGGTTAGTGCATAAGCTTATTGTTGGAAAGCAGCAAAGGACGAGTTTAGATTCATACCACTGCCTCCTTTTTATGGGAAAGATTTTTATAAACTGACTGTGTATTGGAACAGACTTATTGCCTTGTTTAATTCCTCTGTTGCTTTAAACTTAACAAGAAGAAATACTTCCATTGATATGTGGGTGGTTGAGGAAGGCATTAGTGATTCTTGGAGTAAGATATTGACTTGTGGCCTTTATCCATACAGTACCCTTGACCATTTGGAGGAACCAGATTGTCTACGATGTTCTTGATGAATATGTGATGCTGCTGGTATTTTTTGTTTAATTCCACTTCTAATGAAGTCAAGGTATGTATTTTCTTCGAGCACATATGGCAATCACCATGATGCTTTTAGATATGTTGAAAGCCTTGTATTCATTAGCTACATCCACGCTAGAAAACTTACATTTTGAGGGGGAAAATTGGACGTAGACCAAGGTTCGAATCCCGCAGCGGTCAAAAGGGAGTTTTCAGAATCTGAAATAAGGCTGGTCTTCTGGTGCTCACCGGTAAAGGGGGTTTAAATTTCTTTGTTTTTATTTTTTATTTTTTGATTTCTTTTCTTTTTTTCTTTTATGATTTTTTGCATTACAACTTTTTGTCCATTCACGTAAGAAAAAATAAGGGATATTTTGTCATTACCAACACGTTTCCTTCGAAATACCCTGACTCGGGGGTTGAATGCTTTTTTTCTATGTGTTTTTCTTTTGAGATGAAGCGGGGGATTTTGGAAACCTTCGACTTTCCTCCTCTTCCCCCCTATTTCTTTCAACCAAACATACACAAATCACTCACTTCCCTCCTCCTTCCCTCCAAAATCCTCCAACCGAACAGGGTCTAAAACTCTATTGTTGATGTTAATTCCGGTATATCCAAAGATCCAACGCCAGCCTTTGAATATCAAATGTGCTTTCAAATGGAAGAGTAATTAAGAAAAGTTGTTGACTAATAATTAGACCTGCACAATTTCGGGTCGGCCCGCCCATATAAATGGGCGGGTTTGGACACATGCTTTAGCCCACCGGGCCGGGGCCGGCCCGGCCCGTTTAAAATATGGGCGGGCTTGGGTTGTAATATAGGCCCGGTCGGGCCTAAAAGCCCGGCCCGTAAACATATTATATTATATATATTATTCTATATATAATTATACATTATATGACTATACGTATAAAACTTAAAATAGTTGGAAGTATAATTTCATTACCATGTCATTATTCACAAGTGTTATTATTTTCCATTATTTTCATTATCTCAATGTTTTTACTTGGTTTATAAATAATATTTGGTTTTCATTATTTGATATTTATTGGCATTTGGCAGAGCAGTCTGGGAGATCAATTACTTTCTGGTGAAATGAAGGAGTGTCGAGAAGTTCTTGGAATCTTGGGATACCAATTACTTTTTGTGTTCTACTATTTAAATTTGAACTGTAATGATATACATTTGTTAAGTCTTTTTGGAGATACTCTTGACTATTTCCGTTGCACATTGTGAATCTGTGATTGTGCTTTTAATTATGGAATATGAATGCTTATTTGGAATTTGGATGCTTTTTATTTTCCAGAATCGTTTTGTGTTTCGCATTTAAACGTATTCTTGTGTTCAAAATGTGTTGTGAGTACATTAATTATTTAATTGCATTTAAAATGTTGTGATGTTATTTTATAAATATTTTCATTTTTTAACAAAGTTGACAAAAGGATATTTTCCGGGCCCAAAAGCCCGGTGGGCAGCCCGGCCCGCTCTCATGGGCGGGCTTGGACATATGAGGAGGCCCGTTTTACCGGGCCGGGCCGGGCCCGCCCACTACAAGTGGGCAGATTTTTTAGAATAAGCCCGGCCCGAGCCCGGCCCGAGCCCGTGTTTGTGCAGGTCTACTAATAATGTTGATTACAGAGAAATGACCGAATGGTAGTTACGATTGTCTGATACAAGAGCTAGAGTGAAGTATAATGCATGTGAGTGTTTAAATGCTAACCCCTTCCAATGTAGTAAATGCTACTATTTATAATTGTAGTGAGTTAGTGAGGTTGATGACATGGTGAATCCTCAATGGCCAATCTCCTTTCACTTGCAGCACACATGACTCCACTTGAGGTGCTCATGCTCCTGCATTAAATGCGTCCCTGCCACTTGTAAGGCTTTCTCGACCGGTGTTTCAGACTACCGTGACCAGCAGCCAAGGATGATATTTCCTACCTTCCAAGTATGGTGTTTCACCTGTTCAGTAACTACCGAACGACTACTGGCCAACGGATGAGATCCCATTCGAAATCCCAATATCATGTCTGGTATTCTTTGGGCTCTGTTGCTTTCCTTTGGGCCCTAGGGATATTTTGGGCCGGACCCTAATATCCCAACATCTATTATCTTTGAATTTCTCCGTCAGCTATGTTAAACTTTGACCAATGATATATTTTTGTAAGAAATTTTTGAAAATATAAAAATAATATCAAAATTTCTTTGTTGGAAATACTTTTATAAAAGTAATAAAATTTGTAACTTTCATAAAATTATACTAAACGAAATTATTTTTCAAAATAATATAGTTTTATTTGTCAATTTTTAAGTAATAGAGGTAGTATTTATTATTTTTAGGTGTTGCTTATAGAAATAATGTCACTTACAATACTTACAGACTACAAATAAATCATATTTTAGAAATTCTTTCACTTACAATAATTATTTTCAGAGTACAAATAAATCATATTTTAGAAATTCAAAAAATTGACAAATAAAACTATACGAAAAATAAAATAAAGTGAAAGTGATTAAGAATTCATTTTGATTAGAATGACATTATTATTTCATATTGCAAAACAACATGAATACAACAAAAAATGAACAAGTACCGAAGTAATGTCATAAAATAATTGACATATATACTGGTTTTTATTATAAATTAGCTTTTAATCCGATCGACGAGTAGTAATCCGCACTTTGAACATCGCTGATCAAGGTTGGTGCCTTGTCATCGAAAAATGGATGGCGAAAGAGAGACTAATTCCGACCTGGGCGAATGGAGGGGAGAACTGAAGGAGGAGAAATAGTCAGGCACCTTGTCATCAAAAACTTGATATCATATTGAGACTGATTCCAACTATGGCGAATGGAGAATGTTAACAGATTGGAGAAGGAGGTGAAGAAAAGCAAAGACGTTTTTTACTTTTTTTATTGAAACGGTTAGGATGCTTCTGGTGCTAGGTAGAAAAACTAACTGTTCAATGAACACTAAAAGAGTGTATTTCTTTTATGTTATTAATTAATTACTAGTAGGAAGGAAATGAAGAGGTGATAGTTGTGCGACAAAAAATCACCTTATGCAGATTACAATTTAGAAATGCAAAGTAAACCCGAACTGAATAACCCTAGATTCGTTGCTCCTCCGTGAAGCCGTCGGAGATGGATGGCGGCATTCCATTCATTCCAATAGAAATCATTACAATCATTCTCATGCAACTTCCTGTGAAATCCCTAATCCGATTTCAATCTATGAATCTCATCAAGAGCCCATCTTTCATCGCCACACACCTCGACCACTCCAACCGAGAAAATCCATCTCTTCTTTTCATCGACCACTCCTTGGTTCTACATTGTCTCGACCGCGACATGCAACTCCGCCATTTTCAGAACGATTCTTCTATAATGATTGGAACGATTGATGTTTATTGATCAACAAGAGCCGAAATATATAGTACATGAGAAAGAGTTGATCTATGACTCTATGTACGTAAAGGATAAGTACAACACCAAAATACATGGGGATAAATACAACAAATAATACACGCTAGTGATAATGATGAATTAAATATTAGTTATCCTTTACACGCCCCCTCAAGATGGAGGAACCATCGGATATGTATATCCCAACATGGCGTGATATGTATAAACGGTTGGACTTGGGGTCCAAACATTTGTAGGCTGACTGAGAGACAGAATATTCCAAAAAAATACATGGGACAGATCGGGGCTGTAATTTATGGGAGGTATAGGGACGCAACCACGGAAAGCATAAGCACCCAAACGGTTGTAATTTATCATAATTTGGAATGGACCGAAAAAGAAGAATATAAGGAGAATTATAATTCGAATTAGGTGTGGGCATACGGTTAATAAGGTAGACAGCTGTTTGGAAGGCTTGAGGCCAGAACGAAATAGGAAGAGATGTTGCATGGAGAAGAGATAGTCATGTTTCAACAATGTGACAGTGACGACGCTTAGTCGTGCCATTATGTTCAGGGGTATGAGGCGGACTAGTGAGATGGCAAATACCAGTCAAATTAAACAGAGAACGTAATTTTAGAAATTCGCCACCATTATCGGAGAACAGAGACACGATAGGATAATTAAATCGATGGTTAACCAACCGTTTAAATTGAGGTAAAATAATAGAGACATCCGATTTACGTTTGAGGGGATATAACCAGTTATATGCCTATATTTGGTAAAGTGATCAACAAATATAACATAGTAGAGATAACCATCAGATGACATGTGTTTAGTGCTCCATACATCACTCTAAATTAACTCAAGAGTTCTAGAGCTCATAAGAGAATTTGCACCAAACGGCAATTTATGACTTTTATTAATATTGCAAGAATTACATTAAAAATCATGAATAGACCGAGAAGATACGGTCAAATTACATTTTTTAACATGTCTACTAGAACTTTATTTGATGGATGACCCATACGATGATGAAGCTGAGAAATAGATGACAAACTGGTAGCATGAACACATGGCGATGGTGACCGGGGAGCATTATAAACATCATTGATGTTGTTACCCCTCATGAGTGGTTTCCCGGTGAGATGCCCACAAGTCAAACATCCAACGAGAAGAATTGATGGAGCCATCACCATGAACAGTTGTGGAGTTTACAACCGGTGATGTTGGGAGAGAAGTGATGTGATTGTCCTTCAAAAAACGAGCCAGCTTGCGACAATCTTTGACAACATAGGCACATAGCTGGAGAAATTACAAAACCTGCAGATGGGAGTGGAGCGAGTGGACGCTCCATGTGATGATGAAGGAGACCCATGAAAACTGGAGCGATATGTATTGCTACGAGAGCCAGTGGTATTGGAGAAACGATGAGGCTCACCAGAAGGAGACCGCAGAGTAACATTAGTCGTAGGTATAAGACTGTGGCTGGCTTCATCCGATTCATGTAAGAGGGAGGCGTTCATGGTCAGTGACAATTTCAGAGAGTTCCAGCATAGATGTAGCAGAATTACGAACACGAAGAGCACATATTATGGGGAGGTAATCATCCCCAAGTTGATTCAAAATTGAGATTGTCAGATCGGTGTTAGAGACTGGACTCTTAGCCAACGCAAGCTCTCCGGCAATTTCTTGCATATCTTTGAGGTAGGCAGAAATAGAACAAGTACCTCTAGGGTTTTGAGACAATCTGCTCTTGAGTGCCAAGATGCAACCGGGTGAAGAACTAGCAAGCTGGTTAGGAGAATGTTCCAAGCTTCCTTGGCGGTGACTGCGGATGAGAGCAGCGGTTGGACAGCTTCAGAGCAGCTGCCAAGGATGGCGCTGATTAGGATGTGATCATGACAAAACCATATGGAATAACAGGGATTTGGAATGTTCTTGGCAGCATCCGAAAATTTGGAAGGAAGAACAAGAGATCCGTCAATATAGGGTAGGAGATCGAAGCCAACCAATGTAGCTTCTATTGGAGCATAATATTATTAATGTACATATATTATATCACACGTACACATAGTACTACACCTGTATTTAGATAACCTCTCCATTGTACTTCGTATTAGATAGAGTTAGTTTAGCTACTAATTCTTATCACCTTTTCTTTAGCCTTTCTCTAGCTAGTTAGTTACGTACAACATTGTATATATACTACTGATATATCTCATTCAACATACAAGTATTCAAACCTTTACATGGTATCAAGAGCCATACTCCAACGAGCCTAAATTAAAACTTCTGTCATTTTTTTTCTGTATCCATGGCTATCACCGCCGACACCCCAATCATCTCCATCACTGCCGCATCTCATTTTCCAATCAAACTCACTAGCTCCAATTTTCCGGTATGGAAATGCCAAGTTCATGCGACCCTTATCGGTCTTGGCCTTGATGGCTACTGTGATGGTACCCTTCCGGTTCCTGCTCCGTTCACCGATACTGCCAAAACATGTGTTAATCCCTGCTACCAGATTTGGTACCGCCAAGACAAGATGATTCTTAGTGCCTTGATCGGAAGCTGCTCCGACACCATTCAGCCTCTCATTTCTTCGGTCGCAACGGCAAAACAGGCCTGGGATAAACTAGCTCTTACCTACGCTAGCACGTCTCGTGGTCGCATTATTTCTCTTAAAACCACACTTGCTCGGACCACCAAAGGCAACCGATCCATTGTGGACTACCTCACCGAGATGCAGGCCATTTCGGATGCATTGGCTCTCGCCCAATGCCCCTTAGCTGAAGAAGATCTCGTCATCAGTATTTTAAATGGTCTTGGACCTGATTACAGTGAGTTGACCTCTGCCATTCGTGTTCGTCCCACTGCACTTCCTTTGGCAGAGCTTCAATCTATACTCCTTGAGCATGAGCAGCGGCTTCTTGACACATCTGCCTCTAATGCTTCTCTCATACCTACTGCGCATGTCACTCAAATTCATGAACGTGCACATGCTGCAGATAGGCGTTCTATGCATGAGAAACGTGGTCAACCTCCCAGACATGGAAGAAGTGATCCACGCTTTTCTCAAACTCAGCTTGTGTGTCGTTTTTGTCAGAATTCTGGTCATCATGTTCAACAGTGCAGGAAGCTTCAGCGGTTTTTGCGTGACAACAAAATAACGCTTCACTCCAGCAGTCCGGCCATCAATCATACAGCGGCTACATCCTCCTTCAACTCACCATCTTGGATGTTTGATAGTGGTGCATCGCATCATGTGACTAATGATGCTGCTCTTCTGCCTTCCTTTGTTGAATATGGCGGACCCGATGAAGTTCGCCTTGGTGACGGTAAGGCACTTCAAATCACTCACACTGGTTCATCCGTTCTCCCCACACCCACACGACCCTTAACTTTGTCAAATATTCTGTGTGTTCCTCACTTGCACAAAAATCTTATTTCCGTTGCCAAACTTTGCAAATCTAATAATGTTTCTATTGAATTTTTTTCTACCCATTTTGTTGTCAAGGATCGGGTCACGGGGGCACCACTTCTACGCGGGGCGAATCATCATGATGTTTACTATGCACCAGTTCATTCCGTTCCTCGAGTCAATAATCTCCACCGTGACATCCAACCGCGGTGGCATCACACTTTGGGTCATCCATCCAGCCGTATTTTTAGTCTCCTTATGCGTCAAAATAAAAATCTCATTCAGTGTAATTCGTCTAGTTCATTTCATTGTATGTCTTGTTCAGTCAATAAAAGTACTAAATTACCGTTCTCTGTCAATTCTATGACTGCACTTCGTCCATTAGAACTCATATATACTGATGTTTGGAGTACTTCTGATATATCCATTGATGGTTATCGCTATTATGTCAGCTTTGTGGATTATTTCTCTCGCTACATATGGCTATACCCTCTCAAAAAGAAATCTGATGTGGCTAACATTTTTTCTCAATTTCACAGATTAGTGGAAAAATATTTCAATCAGAAAATAATTACTCTCTTTTCGGATAATGGCGGAGAATTTATTAAACTCCGTCCTTATCTTAATATTCATGGCATCTCTCATAAAACTACCCCACCTCATACCCCTGAACATAATGGACTTTCTGAACGACGTCATCGTCATATTGTTGACACAGGCCTTACATTATTACATTTTTCCGGTCTTCCTATACAATACTGGTCATATGCATTTCAAACCGCTGTTTATTTAATTAATCGTCTCCCTACTCCGGTCCTTGACTATACCACCCCGTATTATCGTCTCTATAATCAATCCCCCAATTATACAAAATTGCAACCCTTTGGGTGTCTGTGCTATCCCTGGTTACGTCCCTATACGTCCACAAAAACTCAGCCCAGCTCTATTCCCTGTGTGTTTGTGGGATATTCCTTATCACAGTCCGCATATTTATGCCTTGACCCAACTCAAAATAAATTATACACTAGCCGACATGTAAAATTTGTTCCTGATGTTTATCCATTTCGTAGCCCTACTACCCCGGTACACATGCATGAATCTGCATGCACACCGCCTCATTCACCCGTCCCTATCTCCCTATCAGCCCATTCTCCACCTAACTCAAATTTCATCCCTATTTCCTTGCCACATAACCCTCAGCCTATGAGTCAGCCACTATCCCTTCCTTGGTCCTCCCGTTTACACGCTCCACACCCCAACAATAATTCAAATTCTTCCTTATCTTCTGCCTCTCCCAATCAACCTAATCCCTTCCCTTCCTCCCCCTCTCCCACGTCACTTGGTCCCCACCAACCCCATACATCTCCTATTGACCACTCACCTACTTCACAACATTCACCCGCTACTCCCATGCATACGTCCATATCATCCTCTCCTCTTAGTCCTCACACCACACCATCTCGTCCACTCCGCACCCGGATTCCTAACCCCAAATATTTTGGGAGTCCCTTCGTCAATTCTATTACTACTCATCCTATCCAACCTATCCTTGAACCTGTGAGTGTGAAAGCTGCTTTAGCTGATCCAAGGTGGCGTGCTGCTATGGAAGATGAGATGGCGGCTCTTCGTCGTAATGAAACATGGAGTCTGGTTCCCCGTGGACCTCACCAACCTATCACATGTAAGTGGGTGTTCCGTGTTAAAAGGCATGTGGATGGTACTGTTGCTCGGTTTAAAGCAAGACTTGTGGCCCGAGGTTTTCTTAAACAACCTGGTCGAGACTATGCTGAGACTTTTAGCCCGGTTACTAAACCGGCTACTATTCGCATTGTTCTATCTCTGGCATTATCTCATAAATGGCCTCTACGACAATTGGATGTCAATAATGCTTTTCTCCATGGCACTCTATCGGAAGAAGTGTATATGCAACAACCACCGGGTTTCAAAGATTCCACTCATCCAACCCATGTTTGTCGTTTGAAGAAAGCTCTCTACGGACTCAAACAAGCACCTCGTGCTTGGTATCTTGAGCTGTCAAGGTTTCTTATATCTGCCGGATTTCGCAAGTCCAAAGCCGATGCCTCTCTCTTTATATACTCCTCCAACAATATCTTAATGTATTTTCTTGTTTATGTTGATGATATAGTTGTGACAGGAAATAATTCATTGGCTTTGGAAAATTTTATTCAGCAACTCACACGCCGATTTTCTGTTAAAGATCTCGGCTCTTTGACTCATTTTCTTGGCATTGAAACTATTCCTCATCCCGATGGGTTATTCCTCAGTCAACGTCAATACATTCATCATATTCTGGAAGAATGTGCTATGGATGGTGCCAAAGAGTCTGCCACCCCAATGAGTTCTAGCTCGCCACCTCATCTTGGTGTTGGGGAACCGCTCCAGGATAAAAAACAATATCGCAAAGTTCTTGGTCTTCTTCAATATTTGGCGTTCACACGACCCGATGTTTCCTTTGCGGTCAACCGTCTCTCACAGTTCATGCATGCACCTACAGATGTCCATTGGCAAGGAGTAAAACGAGTTCTTCGTTATCTCAAAGGCACCATCAACCACGGTCTTTATCTGCGGCGTTCCTCTCCCCTAACACTTACTGCCTTCTCCGACTCTGACTGGGGAGGCATCCATGATGGGGGTAAGTCCACTACAGCATATGTTACTTATCTTGGCTCCAACATTATTTCATGGAAATCAGCAAAACAAAAGACGGTTGCTCGATCCTCCACAGAAGCCGAGTATCGAGCAATTGCTCATGCAAGTGCTGAAATTTTGTGGCTTCGTAATCTTTTATCCGATTTGGGTATTCATTTGGACCAGCCTCCAAAGCTCTTTTGTGATAACCAAGGTGCTACATTTGTATGCGTCAACCCAGTTTTTCACTCGCGCATGAAGCATGTGGCCTTAGACTTCTTTTTTGTTCGTGATTTGGTTGAAAGTCATCAACTTGCAGTTCATCATATTTCCAATAAATTTCATGTTGCAGACATTTTGACTAAACCTCTTGGCAAGGCCCTTTTTGAACGTTTCCGGTCCAAGCTGGGAGTTTCCAATGGAACCTCCATCTTGCGGGGGCGTATTGGAGCATAATATTATTAATGTACATATATTATATCACACGTACACATAGTACTACACCTGTATTTAGATAACCTCTCCATTGTACTTCGTATTAGATAGAGTTAGTTTAGCTACTAATTCTTATCACCTTTTCTTTAGCCTTTCTCTAGCTAGTTAGTTACGTACAACATTGTATATATACTACTGATATATCTCATTCAACATACAAGTATTCAAACCTTTACAGCTTCGACCTAGCGGCACCAAACCGGAAAGTTTCCGGTGGAGACCTTGATTGGAAAATGTGTGGGAGCATTCAGTTGAACAACAGAGGTATCAGGAGTAATCGCCATGGTAAAAAGGAAAAAGAAAAAATAGCAGGATTGAGTAGAAGATATTCTACTCCTCTGATACCATATAATGATTGGAACGATTGATGTTTATTGATCAACAAGAGCCAAAATATATAGTAAATGAGTTAGAGTTAATCTATGACTCTATGTACGCAAAGGATAAGTACAACAGCAAAATACATGGGGATAAATGCAACAAATAATAAATAATAAACGCTAGTGATAATGATGAATTAAATATTAGTTATCCTTTACATCTTCGATCGATTCTTGGATCGCCGGCGCCTGCAACGGCTTGGTCTGTATGGTAAGACATCTACCTGGTACTTTTCCGTCTCTTTATTTGTGGAATCATGGTATCGGAGTGGTTAAACAGCTGCCTGAAAGCAAAACAATCAAGGATTCCCGTTACATTTATCATTTGGGATTTGGATTCAGCCTGACTGTTAACAATTACAAAATTGTCATGATTTATGGGATGCTGGGTGAGCCGGATACTGAAGCTGAAGTTTATTCACTGGCCACACATTCATGGAAGAACATAGATATGGCTAGCTTTAAGGGTATATGCATTGAGGGCACTCATGTTACTGCTAATGGGTGTCTCTTTTGGATTGCAAGAAAGAGTGGTTTGAATATTCTTGGGCAGTATTATGATAAGGTCATACTTTCGTTTGATTTAGCAATTGACGAGTTTAGATTGATACCGCCCCCTCCTTTGTCCAACATGAAGAACAAAGATGACAGGCATGGGCTGACTGTGTATGAGAGTAGGCTTGGCTTATTTTTATATTTTGATGATGCAAGGAAGACTACTATTGATTTGTGGGTGATTGAGGAAAACATTGATGGTTCTTGGAGTAAGGTATTCGCTTGTGACCCTTATCCATACTATGCACAACCGCTGACCATTTGGAGGAACCGGATTGTCTGCGAAATTGTTGCTAAATATGTATGGAGGGACGATGATAATGATGCTGATGGAGTTTATTTGTTGGATCTCACTTCTAATCAAGTCAAGGTCTTTTCCGGGTGCATATATGATTAGCCTCTTCAGGTGTTTAGATATGTTGAAAGCCTTGTACTCAACATCTTCGATCGATTCTTGGATCCCTCTATAAATACAAGGGAAATGGACCGAACAGCCTTAGAGTTCCCGATTCCTAAATTGCCTCACGCATCATTCTTGGAGCTTTCACGTTAGAAAGAGAAAGTCTCTACACATTCTATTTCCGCATATTACTCTGTAGAGCCAGTAGAATAGAAATTTTCTCTCAAGCTTATTCGTTCGAATAATGTGTAATTGTTATTCATGGATTCATCATTCTATATACACGGTATACGTTATTTGGTGAAATTTCTCTTCCACTTTTTAAATTCTTTCTATTATTATTAGTATATTTGACTGTCAAAATTTGGGCATAATTCACACAATTGGTATCAGAGCCATGGCATAATTCTGTTCGTCAGATTCCTTGAATTTTTCTGGAATTAATTTGCAAGTGAGAAAGGAACTTGAAGTATAGACTTTTATTCCAACTAGTATAGTACCCGTGCATACGCACGGGAAAGAGCAGTTGGTGCATATATTTATACTCATGATCTAATTAGAAATTAATATATAAATATTTTCCTCTTAATAATTAGCAAGATTATTTTCTTATATCTAAAAGCACCACATATGAGAGAGAGAACTCTCCCGCTCAATTGTTAGCTTACATATCTACTTATTATATCTAAAAGCAGTAAATATGGGAGAAAAAGTTTGTCTGCTCAATTGTTAGCAAGCTTATCTTATAATCTTCATATACCTCAAATCACTACGTATGAGAGAGAAAATTATTTTGTTCAATTTCTCCGCTCAATTGTTAGCAAACTTATATTGTAATATGTAGAAGCACTACATGTGAGAGAGAAAATTCTCTCACTCAATTATTAGGAAGCTTATTTTCTGTTACTTAGAACCACTACATATGAGAGATAAAGTTCTCACGCTCAATTGTGAGTCGGCTTATTTTATCTTATCTTATCTTATACTTAAAGGCACTACATATGAGAGAGAGTTTTCCTGCTCAATTATTATCAAATTTATCTTCTAATCTTATACTCCCTCCGTCCCATTAAATTCTTCCAACTTTCCTTTTTGGGCCGTCCCAAAAAAATCTTCCAACTTCCACTTTTGGAAAAAATATGCAGTTCACATTCATTCACCTTTTTCTTACACAACTACAATCATACATTTCCACTTTATTCTCACTTTCTAAATTTGCGAGCCAAGTTTGACTTGTAAGAATTTATTGGGACGGAGGTAGTACTTAAAAACACTACATATGAGAGAGACGCTCAAATGTTAGCAAGCTTATCTTGTGATACATTGAAGCACTACATGTTAGAGAGAAAATTCTCCCGCTTAATTATTAGCAAGTTTATTTTCTTATACATAAAACCACTACATATGAGAGACAAAATTCTTCTTCTCAATTGTTAGCCGGCTTATCTTATACTTAAAAGAACTATATATGAGAGAGTTTTCCCGCTCAATACCTAAAAGCACTACACATGAGAGAAAATTTTCCCGCTCAATTTCTTTGCTCAATTGTTAGCAAGGTTATCTTCTCATACATAGAAACACTATATATTAGATAAAAAAATCTTCCACTCAGTTATTAGCAAGTTTATCTTCTTTTACCTAAAACCACTATATATGGGAGAAAAAATTCTCTCGATCAATTGTTAGTCGGCTTATCTTGTAACTAAAAGTACTACATAATTTCAAGTGAAAAATGAGCATATAAGTTTTTTTATAATATATAAGGGCAAGTTTATTATTATTATTATAGTCACTAAATGTTAGCAAACTTATCTTCTAATACCTAAAAGCACTACATATGAGAAAGAAAATTCTGTTTTTGTGGCTTTAGTTTTTAGTTTGGGAGGAAGCAAGCAGACTAATTTGGCCAATAAAATTCCCCCGATCAATTGTTAGTCGGCTTATCTTGTAACTAAAAGTAGTACATAATTTCAAATGAAAAATGAGCATATAAGCTTTTTGTATTATATAAGGGCTAGTTTTTTATTATTATTATAGTCACTAAATGTTAGTAAATTTATCATCTAATATCTAAAAGCACTACATATGAGAGAGAGAATTTTCCCGCTCAATTCTCTTGCTCAATTGTTAGCTTTTTCATTTTCTATGACCTAAAAGCACCACATATGATAGAGAAAATTCTCCGCTCAATTGTTAGCTAATTTATCTTCTTATACCTAAAAGCACTACATATGAGAGTGAAAATTCTTCCTTCTAATTGTTAGCGAGCTTATATCTTATACTTAAAAGAATTGCTTTTGAGAAAGGAGGTTCTCCCGCTCAATTGTTAACAAACTTATCTTTTAATACCTAAAAGCACTATATACGATAGAGATAATTATCCTGCTCAATTGTTAGTTGAATTGTCTTATACCCAAAAGCATCACATATGAGAGAGAAAAATTTCTCACCCAATTGTTGAACAGCTTATAGCTTAATATTTCTTATATCTAAAATCTTTTATCTAAAGTCATTACATATAAAAGAAAAAATTATCCCTTTTAAATCATCAAAAACTCATGTTTTGTCAGGGCAGTGGAGTCAGGGATAATATCCCGTCAAAATCCTAACAAAAGCATTTGTTAGGAATTTTAACAAAGCATCACATTTTTTAAAGATTCCCGTTCATTTTAGATTTAATGCTGTTTTGATTCACCGGAAATAATAATAATAATATTTCAGTATGATATACATCTGTGAACTTGTCATTCAACCAAAAAATTGTGTACAATATGGACAATATTTTTAAAAAATGATCTCACCTTAGACAATATTATTTCAAGGCAATGTGTATAATTATATGTGATTTTTAGCATGTTTTACAATATTTTAACATTTTAACTTTTTTTCAACATTGGCATTATTTTAGCATGATGATAATTCAGACCAGATTTATCCAGCTAACAAAAAATCTAGACTATATTGTTAATTATATTTAACACATTTGCATGTGAAAGAATTAATCTCCATTCTATTCTTTCTAGTGCACGCGGAGCAAGCTATAAATAAATTATCCAGCTATAATTCCTTTTTCCAACTATGAAATTTGCAAGTCTCCAAATTGTGACGCGCAATTATTTTCTAGAGAATAATATGATATATTTAGTATGTGATTAAATTACTCTTTAATCCATTATATTTATTTTGGTCATAAATTAGGAATTGTTTATTATTTAATACGGAATAATCCTTATTAGTGTTGGAAAATAAGAAGGTTGCTCAATAAATCATCAGATATATATGCAATATTAGTGTCATATGAAAGATCGTAAAAAATTATGATTTTTGATATATTTTATATAAAAATCAGAGAAAAATGAAAAAGTTATGACATTTTAAAGAAAATTATTTTTTTTATACAATGAGGCCCATGATTATTGATGCCACGTTTTGTAATGCGTAGCAAAATACGGAGTACAAATGGTTACCTTCCTTTTATTTAGCGTTGAAGTTGGTTAGGTATGTTTGGGAGTTTGAAAGGAAGGGGAGGGGAAGGTTTTGGAGGTATGTTGTGGGAGGAGAAGGGAAGGGGAGAGTGAAGAAGCCCTTCTTTGTATTTGGGAGTAATAAATTTGAAAGAAGAGAGTTTTTAAATGAATTATAATTAAAATCACTTTGAGATATGACGAATTCTAATAATTGAACTGATATTTATTTTTAATTGAGATTAAATTACCATTTCGTTAATTATCCTTCAAAACCCTTCAAATACGGGGAACTCAAAAATTGAGCATTTAGAGGGTTTTGGAGGGTTGCCAAAACCCCCAAAACCATCCCCTCCAATTTTATAAACTCCAAACATGAATAGGAGGGTTATAAACTTCTCCTCCCCTCTAAAACCTAACTCCCAAACACACCCTTAGTTCCATATTAGCCCCTGAATTTGCCACGGCCTTAGAATAGCAAAGGAGAAAAAATAGGATTGAGGAACACGTAAGGTTATTTAAGTATAAAGCGGTTTTTTAATGAACTATTTCTTTTCATATAAATAAATAGATAAATAGACTTCATGTTTTTTAAAATTTTATATATACAATATTGGTGTCATATGAAAGACCGTAAAAAATATTAAGGCATAAGCTCTTACTTGAAAACTTTGATTTCAATTTTAATATCCAAATTTTATGGATTAATACTTCCTCCGTTCCATAAAAGTTGCAACATTAGAATTTCTGCACTATTCACACATCTTACTTTGACTACGATTTTCTAATAATATATATAATAAAAATATTATGTATAAAATATTAATAAATTTGTATTAATGTAAATTTCCAATATATTAACGTTTTTTAATGTTTACTAATACGTAAATAATTATAATTACAGTCAAAGTTGCGCGTTGACAAACGTGAAAGTCAAACTATTGAAACTTTTATGGAACGAAGGATAGTATAAAAAAATTAAGCATAATTATTGATGCCGTTAATAAACTATATCTTTATATATTCTATATTGATCTCATATGAAAGAAAAAATATTATGAAATTTGATATAATTTTTAAAAACATTGGAGCATAAATGAAAAAGTTATAACACTTTAAAGAAATTTGGGAATTTTTATAACTTGGGCCCACCAACCCCATTTCCCTTTCAAAGAACCGTAAGCACACATCAACTTAAGAAATTAGAGAGCCACGTGGCACAAGAATAAGAAATGAGAAAAAATTGGAATGAGCAACACTTATGCATAATGAGGGGCAAAATGGTATTTGGCAGATCTATCTATTTTAAAATTTTATATATACAATATTGGTGTAATATGTAAGACCGTAAAAAATATTAAGGCATAAGCTCTTACTTAAAAACTTTCATTTCAATTTTAATATCCAAATTTTATGGATTAATACTTCCTCCGTTCCATACGGTTCGGACCCTTCAAAAGGTGAACCGGCCCAACCGGTTCAGGCCCGAGCCGGGCCAATTAATTTTTTTTTTAATTTCTTTATAGTTTTTGGGTTGGGCTGGGTATTTTGGGCCATTTGAGGTGGTTAGGGTTGGTTTGGGGGTGAGGGGGAGGGTTGGGGGTTAACTAGGAAAAACCAAAAAAAATAGAACCGAGGCCCGACCCCGGGGGTTACCCGGGCCAGTTCCGGGCCTCCCCTTCATGAACCGAGGCCCGGCCGGGCCCGAACCGGTCCATCCCTAGACGGAGGGAGTACTACGCAAGCTTATATACCCATCACCAGTATATCACAGGATTCCTTATGACAAGAGTTTTTGCCTGTGGTGCTATTTTTTAATTGGAGATTATAATCCCGAGTAGGGGTGGACTTGGGTCCGGGCCGGGTCCGGGCCGGGTCCGGGCCGGCGGTTCAAGAATGGTGGACCCGGGACCGGCCCGGGTCCGGGCCGGGCCTCCGGTTTGGAATTTTTTTTTTTTTTTTTTTTTGCTTTCCTAACCCCCCCCCCCTCAGCTCCCACCCTCCCAAACCCCCCCAAACCCATCCTACCCATCAAGCCCAACCCGGGTGGAACCTCAAAAATGAAAAAAAAATAAAAAAAATTCAATTTGGCCCGGGCCCGACCCGGCCGGGCCGGTTCACCAAAATAGAGACCCGAGCCCGGACCCGCCCTACCCCCGGGCCTAGGCCCGACCCGGACCCGAGAACCGGGCCGGTCCCGGTCCCGCACAGTAGCGGGCCGGGCCGGGCCGGTCCACGGGCCGGGTGGCCCGACCCGAGTCCAAGCCTAATCCCGAGCAAACCAAGAGCACATATTGGCATTTGGCACGACAAAAAACCAAAGAAAATTTAATTAATCCAATCCGAACACAGTCATGTAAGAGCGACATATAAACAAAAAACACCACCTTTTCAGTTTAATGAGAATAAAATTTGAGTGAACAAGAACCAACAATAAATTGTCAAGCCAGCCGTCAAAATAAACAAAGTTTAAGAAAGAAGAAACGAAAAACGAACTGACTGACCATATGCGTCTCCTCCAACGAACAAGTATAGTTCAACCTGCTCGGGAACGTCTTAAGAAACATTTTGAAAACAGCAAGTAAATACACATACCCTCCCAAGTCTTCTCTATCTGCCTTTGAAGCTTTATATTACTCCTACTCATCATCATAATCACGAGGATCAGTTGTCCTATCTGCCCGTCGATGATCACGTTCCTTCCCTGATGGCTCAGAAGCAGCACGGTAGTCGTATGCATACTTATCCTCCTCTTCCTCATCCATCTTATCAACATGGCCAGAATCCTTGTAGCGTTCATCGTTATTTTTAGCCCCATGTGCATCCACATCATCATCATACTCATTGTGACGACTGTGATGACGGCGACGGTCATAGTAGTCATCATAGTGTCCACGCCCATGATCAGAAGGCTCATACCACCCTTCATCCCCAGGTCCTTCCTCCATCCCTTCATGGTCATGGTTCCTCTCTTTCTCAGCATGTCGGTCTAGCTCATGATCATCATAGTCATGATGACCTCGATCACGAGAGCGCCCACGATCATTCTCCACTTCGAATTCATGATCTCGATCTCTATCTCTAGTGCCCCTCTCTCTATGGCGATCTCCCCTTTCACGCTCATCTCTGTCACGTTTCTTGCCGCGATCACGGTCTCGATCTCGGTCTCGGTCACGCCCGCGGTCTTTCTCCCTAGTGTCCCTAGTTCTATCACGATCCCTATGGTGTCTATCATCCCTATGCTCACGGTCCCTTGGTTTCTCATGAGACCGCTCACGAGACCGTTCACGTTCTCTTTCTCTAGGCCTCTCGCGGGACTTCTCTCTGTCCCTGAAATGTTTCGCTAGTGAGTTCACTTTTGACACCAGGGCTGCTATTTAGTTTAATAGCTTTTTCTAAATTACTGAACATAAGAGTGTTACGAAAACAAAAAAAAAAAAACACAAAATACCTCTCTCTGTCATCTCGGGCCCTTGGTTCCTCAGACCGAGATGTTCCTCCTGGCTGCACTTGTTCTCTGGATAGTTGGGAGGACAACAGATGATAACTTTTATTGTTTTGAACATTGGCAGAAAATATTCACTTAAATTTTTCAAGTAGAGGAAACGAAAATGAGCAATTCCAGGGATACATTTTTGAAGAATATAGATAATAGTCACTTCAATTGTTACATCCTACTCAATTCAAATTCACACTGCACATATCGGTATATCACATTGGGATGTAAATTCAAGAATGTCTAACAATAAAGGATCCCTAGAATTTTCTGAAAGACAATTGTGGGTGAGGTAGGGAGTTGAGACAGAAACACAAACACAAATGCTGGCTGTTTCTCCAAAAATCCAGCCATATTAAATAGGAAAAATGGACAAGAATAATCCCAACTATTAGTGATCTGCTTGAAATAATTCAAAGTATCAATTATCTCAAAATAATCCCAACTATTGAAAAATCTTCTCAAAATACTCCGGTGACTTATAATTATACGTAAATAACTTATAATATTTATGAGTAAGTGGAGTATTTTGAGAAGATTTTCGATAGTTGGGATTATTTTGAGATAATTGATACTTGGGATTATTTCAAGCAGATCACTAATAGTTGGGATTATTCTTGTCAATTATTCCTATTAAATAACCATAATAAAAAATATGGCATCAAGAAAATCATGCATTGAAAAGTCGAATTATATTTTTTGAAAGTTTTAAGTTCTGGTTGACACAGCAACTTTGCTTTACACCGAATAATTTTAGAAAGAAAAAACTGTTAAAAGAGACAGTCTTCTGCTGATATTTAAATTCATTTTTTATTCAACAAAAAAAATTAACTTGTGTGTATCTCTTTTTGGTAAATTACATTAAAACTATCTTACTTTGATGAAAACTGACTACAGCGTTGAACAAAAGACTTCTGAAAAGGAGATTATGATTTAATTACACTTAACACCCAAAGGTGTCATCCCAGTAAGTGAAAAGGGGAGACCAGAGGCTGTTATCATTTGCATTTAAAGATGTATGCATGACAATGTTCCAGGTTACCTCCCAGAAGACTTCTGACTAAGATCTTCAATTCCTACTCTTGAAGTTCCAAGTCCACCACCAAGCCTGCGGGGTCGCCAATTTGGAACTGTTCTTCCTCTTTCAACATCAACAAGCACCCTTCTATTGTCAATCTTCTTCCCATCAGCTTGTTTATAAGCAGCTGAAAACATGTAAATGTAGGTAGAATTGGTGTAATGTTCTAATTTATGATTACCCACCAAATGAGGGAACGCAAAATAAAATTGAGATCTATAATACCTTTCATATCTCGAGTATGCACATACTCAATAAAAGCATATCCTCTGGGCTTGTTGTTTGTGTTATCCGTAACCAGACGAATCTGAAATTCAGATGACATAAAATAAGATATCATCTCAGGAAAAAAGAAAAAAAATCATGTGTACATGTCAACAATGAAACAATAGCATTATTTTTATTCCATGCCATTGAATATTTATTAAATTCCTAACGGCACGGCAGATAGGCAATACGCCTCATTAGCCGTGCTCACCTTTGATCATAGAGCTCCAAGCAATAGGCATCACCGTCACTGGCGGAGTTGTGAAAAAACTGTGGCGAATCTACTGTTTCCGTACATTCTAGTTTCCCCTTACCCGGGATTGTTTGTAATAAAGAAATGAATAAATAAATAACTATAATAACATACGAAATACCAGGCTCCTCAACTGCAGAAACATTTTGACTGCCTTTAAATCCAAAAATAAAATTTTAGTAGCAGAAAGTGGACATATGAAATGTTAAAAGGGAAAGAGATGTTTATACTCCCAACATATTTTTACCCTTCACCCAGCGCAGGAAAAGTATTGAGGCTCTCTTGTTGCTTCAAAAGGACCAAAATGCACAATGCATCAATTCTTCTGCTCAACTTATGAAGTTAAGCTTAGTTTTGCAGGAAGGAGAAAGGGCTTCAGGACAAAAATGGTTCCATTTTTACAAGTCAAGGATCCAGAAAACTCCATGAACAAAGCTTTTATTCTTACCAAGAATATTACCAAACAATTGAACCTTATCATAGAAGCTCCTTCTTGACTAATGGAATGCCGAGACCAGAAGAAATTTTGAAAGCCCAGATAAATTTGAGGAATAACAGGATAATGACATTATCGAAGAGTGAATGATTTAACCTGTGATGCTTACCAACCTCTACTTAGGGTAAAAAAACGCTAATAATCTAATTTCCCAAACTTAATTTTCTTACAGTGAAGTATAGCTTGGGGAAATATGGAGGTAAAATTCATGTTGCGGGAGGAAAAAGTTCTAAAAATATTTTCAATATCATGGCATGTTCACACTATAAGCACAATACATGCAGCAAATACATGGCAATGTATATACAAGTATAGAAACAAAAGGAGATGATATAGAAACAACTTTCTTTGACCATAGAAATGTTTTAAATTGTTTATAAAGGTAATTCCTACATCCCAAATTCAAAATTATTTTTCACAAGGAGAACACTGAAAGAGAGATCATTTGGGAACACTTTTGGAATAGATAAAGCACTTTCCCAAATTTACACAGTAACAACGATGCAACAAAATAACTAATGAAATAAAAAATGATTTAATTGAATAAAATCATCAATACTTAACTATAATGTATATAGTACTTAAGTAACTTAACTCAACCCAAACGTGCTATTTACAAGCCATTTCAATTGGGAAGTAAGCATGGGATCAAGTTTACTTTTCCAAAAACAACTTAAAATGTAACAAAATGTGCAAATGGGCATATGAACATCTTTATTTTTAGTGGAAAAGATTTAAAACATATTTGAGATTTTGACCAATTTGTGGTAGGCAACCTCATTGGGAAATTGGTTGGAAATTTACTAGTGAAGAGCAATAAATTCATATGGTTTACCTCTTACCGACACAAAAAGCCAATAATTGGAACTAATTCCTACAGTTTACCTCTTACCGACACAAAAAGCCAATAATTGGAACCCCCTCTTGGGTTCTCTACAATACCTACCCTCTTTATTGGACCATAGGCCTCAAATTCCCTTTTGATTCTGCTTTCAGTTGTCTCATAGTTCTGTTCACAAACACAAAGCATCAAATAAGTCTTCTATTTCACACAGATAGGTAGTTTGATTTAGCCATTTAGGATATGAAAAACTTGAAACCAATTCATACTCACAAGTCTAGCTACAAACAATGTCTTGTATGGATCTCCAGTAGCATTTGAGTCATTATTTGGATCATCTGCAATAATATTTAAGATCATCAGTCATTTCTTCATATGCATGGACATCTATATATTAGAGAACATGCAGGAAGTGAATACAAATGTACATTTTTCAAGCTCTTCAACAGCCTTCTGTGCACCCTTTTCAAGTCGTAACTTGTGAATCCTGGCCTTTCTCTCCACCTATTAAAAACAAGAAATTGAAAATGCCATTGGAAAAATTAATCAGATTTAGAGTTCAGAGTATTCAGACTGATTATCAATAGAGAAGAACCATTAGCAGGATCTTGAGAATAAAAAAAATGGAATAAGCATTATCATTGTTCATAGGGAAAATTGCCGAAATAGAAGTAAAAACGTTTTGATCTTCTAAAATATGAGTACTATGTTTTTATTCCCTAAATAGGAGTAATCACTGCCAAGCTTGAAAAATATTGACATGTTTAAAGCCTGATAATGCAAAAACATGGCAGTAAAACATGGTCCTATTTTGGAATTCAGAAACGTTTTTAGTCTTATTTAGGGAAATTTCTTTTGTTCATACAAATAAATATAACTTAATACAAAAGGGAAATGAACATCTTGCAATTACAATTTACAAGCAGTGCCCTTACCAAACTAACTGGTCTCGAGACAGAAATCCAATTATCAAATAAAAGTTTAACATATACGGAGTAACACATTATAAGGATTATGTCTTACTGGAGTTTCCACCTCCTTGATAGGTGGGGCATATTCTGGATCACCAGGCTCCGCAAAAATTTTCGCAAATTGGGCCATACCTATACGGAAAAACAATTTCAATTTTTACTCCATAATTGAACAAAAAAGGAAGTGCAGGTGATTAGAAAGTTCAACAAAAACCTGAATAAGGAGGGCATTTTCTCTTCTCAGGAGGTGGTTTGAATTCCAAAGGTGGGCGAGGTTCAAACAATTTTAGCAAATTATTCGTCAGCCCCGTTGGGTGGCTTTGACCAATCTGCATTACAACAATCAGATTAGCAATAGATCATATAATAAACTGGTCTCTGGAAAATATTACTCTGCATTCAGTTAAAAACAATTCCTCAACAGTTTCAACTTTCAATCATTCCCCAAACATATTAATTAGCGACTGTTTCCAGTCAGAAGCAATGATATAGATTTCTACTTGGAGATAGAATCAGGAAACATAATCAGCAACGGAAGACTTAAACTCAACGAGTCATCGTCCAGAACTTAATCCAATGCCAAATTTCGAAATCCAAGTAATGCGAGCTGATATAGTCCTATGTTTACCAAAATCAACATAATCTAATCATATTCAGCATAAGTTCAGCTCAGATAAATTTATAACAGAACATATGCTATTATGCAAACTATCCTAACCCGGTATAATAAAAACTTACCAGCTTGAGTTGCATAACATTGGCACGGTTTTGGGCCTTCGTGCGAGCCTGGACGGCGGCGTTGTTGCGCATGAAAGCATCGTTGGGGTCTCCCATCGTAGGCGATATGGAAGCGACGCCTAGGGTTTAGTTCGGTGTATTGAGCACCGCTATTTAGTTAAGGTGACCGGAACGGCTTAGATCAAGCGTTTAAGTATAGAACTGGATCTTAACGATTGACTTAGAGATCTCAATCTTCACTGTCGTACATAACAGCGGCAGAAGCGCCAGTAGAGAGGAGAAGGGGTTTGGGGCAAAGTATGTGTTTGTAATTATACTCGCAATTTTTTACATCTCCAAAGGGTTTTGGGGCAATCAGCAATTTTTAATACTCCATCCCTTGGGGCAACTTTGCTTATTTTCTTAAAGGAGAAAAGAGGCAAATGAGGGCTCTAATTATTGACGACTTTACAATCAAGCTCGTGAATTGAAAGACTTGCACGTAGATTTCTCATCTCGTTGCAAATTAAGTAATCAAATTCTTTTTATCTTTCGGTGCCGATAATTTCTCCATCTTCTTACCTACACCAGCAGGTAAAAAAGAATTTGATTGCATAATTTTCAATGAGTTAAATGGTGTATCTGCAAGTCTTCCGAGTTCCGATTCAAGGGTTTGATTGCAGAATCACAAATAGTTCGAGGACTTATTTGCCTTTTTTCTCTTCTTAAATTGAATTTATTAAGTAGTACATTTTCACTTTCTCACATTATACTTGGGCAAAATTTCTTCGTCTCCGATTTCTTATACACACCATGTATACACATTTATGAGAGAAGGTTATATTCACAAACATATTTTGTCAACGAACGAGATTTACATACAAATAATAGCTTTCTTAGAGAAATGTATAACAAAGTGTGTACAAACAAATTTTTCATATTCTTGTCAGTCGTTTCATAATTTATATATTGTAAACTCGTCATACTCCTTTTTATATATCATTGATTGTTACTCATCTTGTAAACTCGTTCATTCATAACCAATACCGTAAAGATATATGTAGTGTTTATTTGTTAAAAAAATCATTAGTATTATATTATGAATTTTTAATAAAATTTGTTCTTAGTGATGTGTAAATTGGAATGAGAGAAGTCTCCTATTTATATGATGTTAAATTAGAATTAGAAAATGCTCTTATTTACAGGTGAAAACTTAAACTTATCTATATTAGAATTTAATTGTGAAGCACACAATCATAATTAAAATTTCCTATTTTTCGTATGATGAAAATTACTTCCTAATCATGACTATTTTCGGTGTTTAATATTGATATATAAAATTTGACATATTATCCGCATGTGATTTAAAAAATGCGTCAAATCCATGTGTTATAATTAGTCATGCGCAAAACCCCCTCTATGAACAAATTTAATTTTACAAACTAACAAAAAATGATTAGTAGGTTTGTATATTTTAGAGATCTTTACAAATTTACATGCATACACTATCATAATATTAAGATAAGTGATTTTCAAATTGTTAAATTTGTTCTTAGAAGAGGTTTTGCGCGTGAATTATAACACAGAGAGGTTTGAAGCAAATCATACGAGGTTAATATGCTGAATTTATATACCATAAACGACTTTGGTGCATTAAACCCGAGAAGCTACTATCTTATCACATACTTCGTATAACCGGATATCACCACGCACCCATTTTTCTTCAGTGACCCAACCAAGTGCTTCTCGAAGCCTATCTGCCTATGCATGTCAATGAATCGGGTCTAGACCCAGTCTCGACCTGAATCTGCATTTTAAACGAGTATGGTATGGTATATGTCATTTCGACCCAGTTTCAGACTCATGTCTGCATTTAATTCCGTTTATCGGGCCCAAATCCGAGCTCGGTATGCCTCATAATAAATGGGTCGGGTATGGACGTATGGTATATGTCATTACAAGCCGTGTTGGACCTGATCCATTACATGTATACATATATATAAATCTAATAAAAGATGACTCTCGTTGCCCACATGGCCACATGCCACCATAATGTGTTGTACATATTCATGATTATATTACTTCATTACTATTTACTATTATGTATTTGTATTTATCATATATGTACTTATGTAGTATGTAATAAAATAATACTAACGGATCCAGATCTAGGACATATGTTCCAGCCCGTGTCCGACCCGGCGACCCGACTCGTTAACAGGCCTATCGAAGTTTGAGTGTTTTCGCCTCCCGAATCTCAAGGTAATATCTGCAGTGATCTCCCTCGTCCAAAAAGCCGCCATTATTGTCTCGTAAAACCCAGATTTTTCATTTTCAATGGGGGTCATTTAACAATGGGTTGGTGAAGCTCAAATTCAGTGGCGGATCTATGAATTAAGTTTTGGGTGTTCATTTTTTTCTATAATTAAAATTTGAAAAGATAATAAATAATTAAACTAAATTAATACATGCATACTACCATATTTTTCAAAATCCTAGGTATTCATATGAATACCTTTGAACTAAAGTGTTTCCGCCACCGAGCCGAGTGATATTTAAAGATTGACTACGCCCACGATCCAGCAGCTAGAGGGCTATTACATATTTGGATGAGATATTTGAATCCAAATTTCAGTTTGAAACATTTGTAATGAAGTCCTTGGAGTGAGTGAATCAAGGTACGTGTAAAATTAACTATTTGATTACTTGTAGAGGTGAGTTCTAATACAAAGAGGTCTTCCCATGAAAAGTGAGAACTAATCTAAGCCCTTGATTACTTAAAAATGGATGGTATAGATCAAAACCCGCGATCAACAAAAATGTGTAATACATAATAGCAAAAGTGCATATGCAATATGTAATGGTGTACATTCACCTTCTAAAAAACATCAGAAAAGATCATTATACTTGTTATATTTTTCTCGAAAAGTAATGCACTTTTTTGTTAGTCTAATGCACTTTTCCCCTGTAGTGATGCACATTTGTCACGTTAGTTTTCAAAAAAGTTTTTAATAATTACACTTTTGGCACCGAATTTTCCCTTAAAATTGATCTGATTCACTCGTTTTCTCATTTTAACGACTAAGATTACTTCTCATTTTTCATATAAGTAGTACTTTGTATTTGAACCTCTTTCTATACTTGTATACTTCGTATAACACTTTTACGATGATTGTAGTATAAGATTTTTAGAGCTTTTATTTACTACGAATTGAACACAAAAATTACTTGAAAACATTATTCAACATTTTATAAGGGGATCCAACATAGATCTACAACCCCAAATGAGTCGAAAGGTTTAAGTACGTAGTATCTGCTAAGAGAATTGCTTTGTTTATGTCTAGTGGAGCGGAGCAACTAGCAACTAACCACAGATGGTCTACGAAATCATGTTTGGTATGAACTATGATTATGATTTTAGGTTGACCGGTTTCTGAAAACCAGGTAAGATGGCGGGTCGGGTCACCACCTTCAAACAATAATAAATCATTGAGCAACGCCACAACCAGTGTGGGCTTCTGACCCATTGTGAACTAGACTTGCTATTTTGGGCTTATAATTCAACATGGATCAATAAAAAAGTCGGGATGGACCATTTACTTTTGCTATTAGTAAATTATTATTGGATGTTCGGCTTTCTATTTTGGGATTTATCATCAACGAGAAACACATGTATACAAATGTCAGAATAATTTGCTGAATGCTTGATTACAGGGTAATAGAATAGAATACAACAGCATATCAAAAACTGCCATCTGGCATCAACAGCAAAATGAAATTAAAATGTTCCTTCTCGTTTAATATAATGACTACTATACACCATGTGGATGAAGCCACGTCACACTAACAACTCGATCATCACCCACTCCCTCCATTCCATTACAAACACAGTACGAGGAAGACGCAACGGTCCATTGCAAACCCGCTGGAGGATCCATCCATTTCGAGTATCGACTTCTTCTTTTTTCAAAACTTCATTAGGCGCGCGCGCTAAACCCTAGTAGAGAGAGAGAGCCTTAGGGGGTTTCTTTGTGGGTTTATTTCCCTCCATTTGGAAAAAGAATCTCATTCGAAATGAAAACATAAGGCGGGTTGAGCAACAACTTCCTAACTGCCATTTGAATCAAATTGGAGGGAGGGAGGGAGGAGCAAAGTCAAATATCCGCGGGGAATACATGAGAAGAATCAATCCACGACCGTTTTTTTAAAACATTGTACTGTGAGAAGAGGGTAAACCACCGTATCCTCATCACAAATTTCCCTCGAAAAATATGGATATACGGAGTATATATTTGATCCCGCCAACAACACACGCACGCCAGGTAAAGGCTCATTCATGACTGGACTTTCCTCCACCGTTTCATAGCCATGTCCATTGCTGGCATCACCTCTGGCGCTTTGGAGGCCTGCCATTCTCTAACACCCCATCGTTGCTGTCATCATCATCGTCGTCATCGTCGTCGTCATCGTCGTCGTCACCGTCTTCATCGTCGTCTTCTTCATCGCTGTCATCATCTCCATCTTCTTCTTCCCTCTTCCTCTTCAAGGATGCCAACTCCTGAACTTCACCATCTTCATCGTCCTCTCCATCATCTCCATGACTTATCCTGATAGCAGCACCAGCTTCACTGAGCCCAACTGGCTGAACCAAGTACCCAGCTCCATTGTCTTCTTCTTCCTGCCAAGTGCCAACACAATGCTTATCAGCTAAATACAACATATACTGTGCAGCTTAAATTAAACCATCAACATTTAGTTCAAACTGAGAAGCCAGGTTTTACTTGCATTTAACATGTACAACCCAAACAGCTAAGAAAAAAATGTATGATGAAAAAAATTAAATTCACAAACCGCCAAATATACAAATCATCAAACTCTTCAATATAATTATTACATGTAATATGCATGAACTACCCCGCCCCAAATTAAAAAACAAATACTCCGTAGATTCATATTTGATGAGGGTACAATCTTTTTTAAAATATGGAAAGGGAAAGTTTTTCAAACATGTATTCCATATAAACATCTTATATTTAGAAGCCACCCAAACAAACTAATCATCAAAGTATTCAATGATCTAAAATGACTACAAACTCCTTCAACAATTTCTGAAAACAATATTCACATTTGCACAGATACACTTCAAATTTTGGCAAGATACAGACTCTTAAAAGATATGGATATTCATTCACTCTTATTTTTTTATTATATTTTATGTAACTTTATCATATCAAATTATAAAAACTGTTTGTAATAATTTTTTTTTCAAATTACATGAAAAACTACTCTTCATCAATGAAATACTACACTTCTTAGGCCAACACATACTACGTAATTAATTCAAGAATGAAAATTATCAAAGAGAACATACCTATTCTTTGGAAATCGAAAAAATAAATCTCAACATTGTTAAGTAAATGTCAACTTGGATATTTTTGGAAAATCCCATAATTAAGGTTGTTTGGAAATTTACATGCAAAATCAGGGAAGATATAACATACTCCCTCCGTCCCGTTAGACTTTGCCAACTTTTCTTTTTTGGTTGTCCCAAAAAACTTTGACGTTTTCCCTATAAAGCAACTAATTTGTGGTTCTGCGCATTTCTCTCCTCTGCACAAATCTCAACCACATAGTTTTAACTATTCTTATTTCTCACCTACTTTGCACTTGACAGTCTACCGGGACGGAGGTAGTACTGTGTAAATGTCATGCAAGAACTTACTCAGAAAATCTACTATAAATGTCGTGCAAGAACTTACTCATAATTTATGTCACATTGTGACATTGTCACCAGATGCCAAATAATGTTTATTGCAGTAAAAGATCAATTTCCAATACAAACACTAATTTTTTTACTAAAATGTACAAAGTATAACCAAACATTCCAAAAAACTGATGTGGGACCTAATTATAAGACTCAGCTGCATCAGATCCAATTTTTAAACACACAAACCATAGCTTCTTGTGGCACATATGCAATGTAAACCAGATTTTATAACCAATAGCATAAAACAGCAGTCCCATTGAAACTAACATATACGGAGTATATTATAACAAAATTGAAAATTCTTCAGATAAATCAAGCAAGGAAACATTGATGAAATTGGATTTCTAGGATTATGCACTATAGACTGACATAAGCTCTAGATTACATGACAATCCCATAATCATCAGCCAACAAATCCTATGACTTTGTTTAGTTCAGGGATTTCCTAGGGAGGAGGAATCATTTTGATTTAACTATGCATCTCTTTTTAGACGTTATTATCTAAATATATCTATACACGGAGTGTATGGTTAAATAGACATGTGTATTTATAAAGTTTTTTAATCTCCTCTGAAATATCACTCCCAAGGGTCTTTTTGGAGAAGATGGCTTTAAAAGGCTTTGCTAATATCTTGGTACATATCCAATATTCAATGACCTGTTTTTTCTTTTAAAACATTGTACTTATCAAGATACAGATCAAACCCACCAAAGCCTTCTATAACCCTCCATCCAAACGGACCTTAGGGAATTAGGCAAACAAACAATCAAAACACTTTCTACAAGCTATCCAACCAGGCGCAGGCGCATGAAAAATGAATGTTGACTAACATGTGGGATATGAAATTCACAGATCTGATTGTCACTTATAAAAACACTTCAGAGATCTGAAAGATAAGACTTGTAACATACAGAAAAAACTTTTTTAGCAAAGCATATTACTCCTATTAGATTTTAATAAACCGATAAATTGTTCTAACCTCATCATCCACGTCATCCTCATCATCAAAATCGTCCTCCCCAGTCTCTACATTCTCCTCTTCTTCTTCATCGCTATCTTCTTCACCGTCATGTCCATCAATCTCTCCCTCGGTACTAGCAATCAAATCTGTACTCTGTTTATCCTCAACCACAACATCATCATTATCCACTTCCTCTCTATCTTCACCATCGTCTATATCTTCATCATCATCTTCCACTCCATCCTCGTCGTCTTCATCATCGATATTATGAACCTCTAGCACATCATCGTCTTCATCTTCATCGATTTCCTCATCCCAATCAGAATCCTCATCATCTTCCTCATCGCCTTCATCATCACACTTCGCCTTTGAAACTCTAAAACCATTTGACAGATTGTGAGAACGGCTTGGACTAGCCTCGCTAGCCCCTCTAGAAGTGTCCAGTTCAACCTCATCAGCATCGCTCTCATCTTCATCCACGTCAATGACTTTGTCACTCCACGACTGACGACCGTTAGCCCTATGGGGCCGATCTTCACCATCAACTTCTCCACTCCCCGGATCTTCATCATCTTCCTCGTCCGATTCTTCATCCTCCTCCTCATCTGACTCCGGCCGCTCGTTTCCCTCTGCATCCATCTTATCGAGGTACTTCAAGGACTTGATAAGTCCTAAAACATTAGATCGATAATCCTTAACCTTTGTAACAGGACACTCGTACAGATCAAGCGAAATAAGCTTGAGCTCTGCTAGCGGACTAAGTACTGTTATATCCTGAATCCTGTTATTGGACAAATCCAGGTCTCGGAGCGAATGCAAACCGGCTATTACAAGGAATTCGAGACCACCAGAGATTCTATTGTCTGATAAAATTAACTTCTGCAAGTTCTGAAGCCGAGGAAAGTGTTCCAAAGAGGAGACTCCAATGCTTGCAATAGATAAGTGCTGGAGGTTCTGAAACCTCTCGAAAAGAGACGGCGGAGGCAAACGACCATTAACGCACTTCACAAGACCGTCCAGAGTTAAGCTTCGCACGGAAGAGAAGTCCTTTTGTCCGTCCAAAGCTGTCTCCACCGCTTTCTCCCAAATCTCACCCATCAACGGCAATCGATACACATACACGGGCAATCCTTAGTTATACGTTTATGTAAATATTTTTCTGATAAATTAACACAACCGAGTTCTTCTCCTGGAAATTTGATGTATTAAAATGGCAGAAACGATAAAACCCTAATTTTATCGGGTTCTAAGGATTCGTACTGAATGATAGCCTTCACGGGTATTTCTCTATCTCTCGAAATTGTAGAAGACGAGCCCGATAGGGTAACTCCAGTCCAACGCAGGTTCGGGCGTGGTCGAGTTATACCTAACCCTGGTGTAAGACATGATGCATTTGTGCTTGTTTTGAGATATATTCTACCGTCGGATTCGAGGGTACCAGATCGATGACGTGGATTGGAAATTGACGGTGTAGATTTAAGAACACTGTGTTAGTTTTCGAGAAGGACGTCGATCAAAGAATCCAAAGCGTGACTTAACCCACCATTCGACGGTCCCACCTGTCAATTTTTGCGTTTGAAATTATCGGCAATAATTTGTTACTACGTATTAATTACATATAGGCCGTCAGTATTTCCTAGTATTGTAGAATTGCAACTCGCCCTCTGATCAATAACTAAAAGTCTCTTTACTAAACTAACAACTTGTTTGGTAATCCTTTTTTTCGCCTTATCAGCTAGTTATTTCACTAAACACGTAATTTTTGATTTCGCGGGCTGAAGTTTGTAATAAGCAGAAAAAGTAAGGTTGAAGTATATTTTCTGGCTCTTCTGGTTGAAGTTACTGTAGAGGATCATTTTAGCTATTTTTCCATATAATTTTTTGTTTAATTTATCAATAACCAATATTTTAAATATAATTTTTTCATAAATCAACAGAATCAGCCAATACAGCCACTTCAGCCAGAACTTCATAAATTTCAGCAGAATCAGTCAATTCAACCAATTTTAGTGTTACCAAACGGACTCTAAAATTGGTTTCATCCACTCGAATGATTGATTCTATTAAAATTTGTGAATTTTTGACTAAATTGGTTGAAGTGATTCTGTTGATTTAAAAAATAAAATAAAATATATTTTATTAATAAAATAAAAAAAAGGTTATATCTAACAAGGAGTAATAGTTAAAAAAATTGCTTAATATACACCATGGACACGACTTTACATGGTATAAAAGCAAAAAACAATCTCATTTTCTCCCTCCATCTTCTCTATGAGTTCGCTCTCACTTCTCTCTTCCTCCTTTCTCCCTTCTCTCTTTCCTCTTTATCTTCTTCATCTTCTCTTTCCTTCTTCATCCTTTTCTTCTCTATCTTTTTATATCAAATTTTTTTCATTATCTACACAAAATCAGCTTATTCATCTTATTTCATGTGTTTTTATAATTTTTTTTAATTTTTTTCAGATTACATGTAAATTGATCACACATACAACTACATCATTCATTTGGATGTATATAGACAATTAATTTTTTCGTTCACCCAAACAATTAAAATCGGTCACACCGACAACTAAAGTAGATCACACAAACAACTATTGTTTGTGAACCGCACAACTATTGTTTGTTTGATAATTATTGTCTCTGCACACCGACAAATAATTGTCTGTGCAACATGAAAATATTGTTTGTGCACACATGCAGTGCACATATATTGATTGATTTGCAAGCTGGTGTCAGTGTCAGGCGATTGTCAGTATAGTTTTTATAAAAAAGTAAATGTCTATGTACACAGATAAAAATTATCTGTGTACACAGACAAATCTTGTCTGTGGCCATAGATAATTTCGTACCAATTGTCTGTGACCGACATTTTGTGTACAACTTGTGTACCCCTAGCAATGACGATGAACAAGAGCCAAGGACAATCGTTAGAGAATGTGGGCGTTTTTCTACGACGACCAGTTTTTACACATGAGTAGTTATATGTTGCAATTTCGAGGGTGATGAGTCCGTCTGGATTGAAGTTCGTGATATGCGACGACGAGGGAAATAGGAAAAAGACCGCAAAAAATGTTGTCTACAAAGAAGTTTTCAATCATTTGTAAAATTGTATACTTATTAAACTCCAAATATTTTTTATTATGTATTTATTAGTCGTTACTCTCATTCCCGTGATAAATTATAATATAATCTTTAATTTCATTTAGAGATAGAATCATTTTTTTTACTTATTATATTTGTATCTTACACCAAGATTGAATTCTAGTAAAGTGAAAATCAAGGTTACCAAATGAGATTCAATTCCAAATAAAACCTCACCATCTCTCCATTTATCCTATGGGGGAGGGGATGGGTGTTAAACCAATTTTTGAAAGTTTGTTTACATTTTAAATCTATCACGGAAAGGGCACATATATTTCCGGAAAAAAGGGTGACACCCCATTCTTGAGGGTCCTCCACATATATTTCGGACGGTACGTCGGGAGGATGTAAATTGGACTATAATCCTAATCTGACAGATAGAGAGTGGAGCTCTGTCCCCGGTACTTGCAGAGGCCCTATGCATTTTTAGCATAGTAACCCCTCATCGCAGTTGTCGGGATTCGAACCCGGGACCTAACCCTTGTGACACTCCCTTGCTACCAGTTGAGCTACGCCCACCGGTAAATAATTGTGGAGGTAGAGGTAGAGGTAGATGTATATCTCTAAATTTATAGAAAAGGTAAAAATACTCCTAATATTCTTACAAAGGAGCAAATTATCCTTTATTGATTTTAAATATAAAAAAATAAATTTTAAAAACACCAAAACAAAGTATAAATTTAAAATTTGATATTAAAAAATGAAAAAAAATAAAAAAATACTTGTATCCAATTCTCTCTTTTATTGATTTTATATCACAATTTAATATAGTTTGAATAAAAAAATTCAAAATTTTACTACACATTTATGAATTTTTTGGAAAATTGTTAACATATGTGTTGTGATGTAAAAAATCGTGAAATTTTTTTCTGTGCACTATCAAAATTTTGCACTATAAAAAATGCATTTTTTGTATGATAAAAAATAAACAAAGAATACAAAATAGTGAATTTAGTTTTATTTAGTTTAAACAAAACCAAAGAATGTTATTTCAAAAATAATTGTAACAATATGTTCAAAATTTTGCAACAAGACTAAATTAGTTTTTATTAATTTGAAGTGCTTCATTTACAAGGGAAAAAAATAATTTTGCAATTTAAAATTAAAAAGTTAATATTTTAACATAAAAACAAATCCTTATTTGTAACCCTTATAATATTTTATTTTTCAATTTTGAAATTTAAATTTACAGTTTATTTTTCTTCTTTTTAATTTACTTTATTTAAAATCAATAAGGGTAATTTGCTCTTTTATAGAAAATACTAGGGGCATTTTTTCACTTTTTAGAAGTTTATGTGTATCATTGCACCTCCACATATACTTCGGGTGTCACGCCCCAGACCGCATCTAAGCGCGTGTACAACTGTCGTATGACCAAGGGACGTCAGACGCAAGTCAACGTGACTTAATCATACAAGGCGTCTATGAACATAATTCATCCATACTCACTAGTAAACATACATAACAACATCACATTTAAACCAATGAATGGTGGGAATATTCAACGGTAAAGCATGGTCCACAACCGGTCAAGACATGGGCTCACAGGCCCGATATAGTTTATAGTAAAACAAGTATCCATGAACAAGTGTTTGGTAGTTTGAAAGGAAATAAGGAAGCACGAATCACGTCTTTCTTGAATTGACTTCACCCGTAAGAAGGTGCAGGTAGCAAGTCCTAGCTTCAACCTGGAAATGTCCCCCCCCCCCCCCCCTCCGAAGGGGTCACTACAAGTACATAGCGAGTAGCAAGCTAAATGTAGACTAACTAACGTTTCAAGTATAAAACTCAAACATAGGGTGATACATACATGTATAGTACTTTCCCCCATGTTATAAAATACATATCAGTGTGTGTGTGTGTGTGTGTATACACACACACACATGGAAATACCAGACCCGTGGGTCATTGTTTATTTGGGAAAATAGTAGTAGTCAATATCCTTGACTTAAATCCCAACCCACCATATACCTATGAGTGTATAGGACTCCTCCTGGTCCTAATCAATTCATATTATGAGTTTTGAGGACCGTACTGTCGTCCTTGAGTTCTCCACCATTTATATACCGAGGTTTGAGGACAGTACCGTCGTCTTTGGGTCTCCACCATTTATACATTTGAGTTTTGAGGACAATATTGTTGTCCTTGGTTCTCCACCATCTACACATATGAGTTTTGAGGACAGTACCGTCGTCCATGGGTTCTCCACCGTTTATCTACCGAGTTTTTAGGACAGTAACGTCGTCCCTGGGTTCTCCACCATCATACTTTCATTTCTATGATCTACCGCTTATCATACATAGATAGGGTCTATATCATAATCATTTATCAAGACTAAACAAGGTCTCATAGCCCAAGCATAACAACCCATGCAAAACCATGCATATAAATCAACATACGAGCAAAACAGCACCAAACCGGCGCTGGTTCAGCCATAACCGACGCCGGTTATTAATTAAAATTAATAAACTGGGCACCCCGTACCCACCGGCGCCGGTTCTGCCTGTAGCCGGCGCCGGTCACCCCCTGGACAACCGATCAATGTGTATTGACCCGCCAAATCAATTTTGATACGTGTCAAACTTAATAACGACGTGTATTAAGTTATAAATAATCCTTTTATTCCCCTTTTATCCTTCGGAATAGTTCATATGTTTTTATAAACGTTTTCATATCATTTCTCATTCATAATCTTTATGGTTCATTTCACAAAAGCCAAATCATCTTGGCTAATCACATGCTTAAACCATTTTAAACATCATTATGAACACATATAGCATTTACTTAGGTAATCTCATACTTAACCCAAGAGTTACAAGACATTAAGCCATCCACTCACCTTGAATGAGCTTTAAGAAGTTGACGTGCACTCGTCGTTAGGTGCACTCAAAATAATTAATCAATACGACACTAATACGTAGTATAGTGTAGGGCTGGCATTTTGAACCGAAAAACCGAAAACCGAACCGAAAATAACTGAACCGTTTTAGAAAAAAACCGAACCGGACCGAACCGAACGAAATTGGGACCCAATAATCGGGACCCGAAAAAAAATCGGTTCAGGTTCGGTTTATGTGCACAAAATATCGGTTCGAACCCAACCGAACCGACATTTTTATAATAATAATAATAATTGTTATTTATAATAATAATAATTAATGACGAAAACTATAGTAATAATATAAACCCGAGTATGGTTTGAACAAAGATGACAAGTAGCGGAGTTGGTCGTTGTGCTCCTATCCCCAGCAAATGGTCGAGGGATCGATTCCCCTATGCTGTGTAATGTTTTGTATTTTTAGAATTTGGCTTCTTTCTTCTTATATTCTGTCCCACACCGGAAAATGAGCAGCTTACTACTCCAAAAACTTCAATATAAACCAGGTTCCCTTATTGTAGGCTGCTAAGATACGTTCTAGGCTTCCAATTGGGCTAATGGGGCTCTAATATTGGAAAGTTCCAATGAGCTTTAGTCTACTGAATATTAGTTCAAATTTATTTTTTAAAATTGAGTCGGTTTTTCGGTTCCCGGTAAACCGAACCGAATAATTCGGGCCCCAAATATCGGTACCCGTTCTTAATACGGTTCGGTTTCGGTTTTTGTAATTTAGTAAACCGAAATATCGGTTCGGTTCGGGTTTATACTAAATCGGTTCGGGTCCCGAACCGAACCCAGCCCTAGTATAGTGTAGTAAGGTTCATATCCACAGGGAAAAGAATACTTTTCTTTTATATAAATAGTAACAAGGGGGGTTTAGACTTGTTTGGTTTAATAACACTAAGATAAACGACCTATATGAGTTTAATTCAATGAGATGGGGACTTGGTTTTGCTTTTATCCACTTAATGAAATGTTCGTCGATCCCGGTTATATCTTTAACTATCTTCCACTCGAATACTCAATCGAGGAGTATATCCAGTTCATCGAGGGTAGTTATTAATAACGAGATGCATTCATTAATAAAACTTACTATCGAGTCAATATAGAACAAGCGCCGTATATTAACTTGATAGTAGCAATAAACTTAAGATGAAAATGATTGAGATTGATAACCTCAACACAAGCGGTTTATTGGTTTAATCAATATAATTAATCCCCCTTGGCATATTAACCATGAGATGCATGCATTAATATTCCAAGTTTACTACCGTTGAAAGAACCGGATTAATAACAAGCGTATTAACCGATTGATTCTAGTAATAATTAATATGAGAAACAATACTAGTTGATACTTTAAGTAATGTTTAAGATATTAACATGAAATATGAATAGGAATTAATTAATACTCAAGGAAGAATATTAAAATATATGAATCCTACTATGATTAATATCAAGATGTTAACTAATTGTCATCTTAGTAACACTCCCCAATATTATCATAGAGGAAGAAATAGCTATTACTATAACCAATGTCAAGATGTTAACTAATTGTCATCTTAGTAACACTCCCCAACTTTGATATAGAGATAGTATTTTGAAAGAAAGAATTAATATTCAAGGAAGAAGATTAAAGAAAATAACTCACAACTTACAAACTCATTAAGCTTCAAAGTAGCAAAACCAAGATGGAAGAGTTTAGCTCCTCATTTGGAGACTAAACATGATGAAAAATATAAAGAAAGAGCTATTCTATACTGAGCTTAGATGTACAAAGGAATTGGATATCTTTTTGTGAAGGAAAAGAGGTGTATTTATAGGTTTTTGGGATGGGGTTCGGGTACTCGATCGGGTATATACATGGTACCCGATCGAGTACGTGTGTAACACTCGATCCGAGGCATACTCGACCGGTTTCAGGCTATTTTCTAAGAGTATACCCGATCGAGTATATATGAATACCCGGTCGAGTATGCTTAGAAAATGGTATTCGGACCATACTCAACCGATCTTCGTTTGAAATTCAAAGGCATACCCGATCGGGTATGTCGGTCTACCCGATCGGGTATAGACATAAAATCGTGGCCGAAATCTTCCCTGCATGTTCCCTTGTCTTCGGATCTGATCCGATTTGAAGTTCCAACCTAATACCCGATCGAGTATAGCTAATACTCGACCGAGTATAGACCAAATTTCAGGATCTTCTTTTGTCTTTGAACTTTTGCACCTTCTTTTCACTTTTTGGGTTCACCAACTGTACTTCGAGTGACCAAAACCTGCTTGAGCTCAGAATATATCTAATCTAACCTATTTACAAGAATTTAACAATCTAATCTATTACACCAAAAGTGTGTAATTTCCAAAGTAAAAGTCAAGCAAAACTAATTAAAAACATAAACATAAATATGGAAATTACGAACGTATCAACTCCCCCACAATTAAACCTTTACTTGTCTCGAGTAAGATCAAATGTTTACAAGTGTCAATGTTTGTCCAAAAGTTCCACAGTTCAACAAAAACACAATACAAACACAAAGACCACCAAGGATGACAAAGAAAAATGAGTTTTAAACTCAAATTACAAAAGAGCATCTTGGGTTTAATGGCCTCCTAGTGTTATCTTCTTTTCTCCTCCTCTCTTCTTCTTTATCTTGAATCTTCTTATTCTTCACACGGATACAATGGGTGCCTGCAAGAACAAACATTTCTCTCATATCTCTCATTTTGCCTAGGAGCCTTTTCAGGTTTTCATCCTAGCACCTCTTTTCATTTTTCATTCTCTCCAACTCACTCATTTTTTTATAAGCCTTTTTTTTGCTTAGATTGCCCATTTTGTTGGGTTTTCAATCTAACTAGCATTTATTTTCTTTTGTTTATTTTTTTTTTATTTTTTTTTGTTTAAAAGTTCAAAAGAATTACATGCATAGTGCTAGGTAGAAATGAAAATTACATACCATCATGAGTGTCTCCCCCACACTTAATCAAGCACTGTCCCTAGTGCCCGCCTTCTCCTCCGTAGTAGCTCCCTCCGAAGCCGCTCCCTTGGCCACCATCTCCCATGTAGGTGTCCCCGCCATCTCCGCCATCATATCCTCCACCCCCGGAGCCAGATCCTCCAAAGTTACCCCAATGAGTGGGGTCATACCACGAGGGTGGTGGAGGGGGTTCGCCATGGTATGGAAGGATCCCTGCTGTGCCATATAAGAGTACATAGGTCCGTAGAACCTATGTTGGTCTTCCTCATACCGATGTCTATCGGCCTCCCTGAGCTCCTCCAATCGTTGAAAGCCGGCTCTTTGCTCATCCTCCAATATTTGAAAACCGGCTCTTTGCTCCTCCTCTAATCGGTTGAGCCGGTTGTCCATTTGGGCTATTCTCGAAAGAAGTTGTTGTTGACCCTCCAGAAGTTGTTGAAAGAAGTCGGGTGGTGGAGGGTTTTGGCTCTGTTCTGGGAGGTCCTGGCCCATGTTGTGATGGCTATGGAGTTGAGCATAGGGCTCGTAATCAGGTTGGTGTTGGGGAGGTTCTTGTTCTGGTTCCCGGAGATGGGGTGGAAGGGCGTGTGGGAAGAGGTAATGTTGCTCCGCTCTTCCAGTTTTGTAGTGGAGTTGGGGGAGTTCTGGGTTGGGAAGGAGGAAGTATTTTAGGGGTTTGGGGTGGATGTGCCAGTTGTACATATTTCTGGGCCCTGCGTCACCATAAACGGTGTGTGAAAAAGATGTACAGCCCGAGTGGCCCAGCCAAGCAATGTTCATCAAACAGTAGTCGGGTATAGGAGAGTTATCCGTATACCCGAACTTTGTGGCCAAGTGCATAATCACCCCGCCCACTACAATAGCACCCTTTGCCACACTTTCTTTTTTTAGATGTGCCCACATAAGATTACATAGGTTGAAATCTACGTGGATACAGAATAGGGCTACCGATATCAGGCACACATCACCCATCCTAGTGTGATGGTTGTTGGGACGTCCAAGTAAGGAGTTGGCGAGGAATTTCAAAAATAGGCGGAGGACGGGATGTTGGACATGACTAATATAGAGTTGGGAGGAGCTAAATTTAGTCTCCCCGGTCATCTTTGTCCATAGGGTATGGCCGAAGGCGGTATTGTCGGATATAGATTTTTGGTACGGGACCGGAATACCAAAGTGTTTGGCGAACTCAAGTTTCGTGGTGGTGTGGTTGTGGTTAAACAATCGAAACCTGAGTTTATCATCCCTAAAATCCTCTTCATTGTTCTCAAAGTGCACAGAGCTTAGGAATTCATAGATAATTTTTTCATTTGAGTGATATTGCATTTTGAAAATTTTGTCCATGCTCAACTCATGAAAAAATTTCTTCATCATTTTGTACACTCCTAATTCCTTTAGGGCATCATGACATAAAAAGCGAGAAGGTTTAACTTGCCTTTCAATTGTGGACACGAAGCGGGTGCGGTGTTCGTTGTCCATGTAGAGGATGTCCTCGTAGCCCGGGATGGATGCCCTAGTGCTTGAGCTTTGTCCTTTCTCTTTCCTTGGAGCCATTTTGGAGTGAATTTGGCCTTGAAATCCGAAATTTGAAGGTGGGGGGTAGGGTTTTTCGGACCTCTGAAATTTGGGGGAGAATGGGATTGGTGAGTATGAGTGTGTAGAGGAGGATGAGGGGAGTGTTTTGGTGTTGAAATGGAATGATTTGGTGAAGAAATGGGGGAGATATGGTAGAGAGAAGGTGTAAAAATGGAGGTTGGGGGTGTTTTTTTCGAATTGGGGTTGGGGATTTTGGGGAAGATGAAGTGTTTGGGGCTGATTTGGGGTTATAATACCCGTATACCCGATCGAGTATGTGCTGATACTCGGTCGGGTATGTTTGGAAAGTGGCCTTTTTGAGCAATCTGTCTCCCGTACTCGATCGGGTATGTACTGTTACCCGGTCGAGTATTGCTGGAAAGTTTAGTTTTTGAGCGGCCTGCCTCCTGTACTCGATCGGGTAGTGTGTTGTTACCCGGTCGAGTATGTCTGGAAAATGAACTTTGTGAGAAGCCTGCCTCCTGTACCTGGTCGAGTATTCCTCCATACTCGATCGGGTATGTGCTTTTTTTTCTACTTTTAAAGCAGGTACTCGGTCGAGTGTGGGAGTCAGTCTCCTTCAATTTTAGCATTTCTATACATACCCGACTGGGTGTATAGTGATACCCGATCGGGTATTCCTTGTTTTTCAATTTTTGAGTGCTTCCTCGATCGAGTAATGCCCGGTCCCTTTTCTTTTTGGTCATACCCGATCGAGTATAAGGTTGTACTCGATCGGGTATGTCCCCAGATGCTCCAAAACCTGCATTTTTATCTTTTTTCCTCCACAAACCTGATTAGTGCCCTCTCTCTCAACCTCTCAAAAACATAATTGAAAACATTGACAGGGGGGTTAACAATAAAAGAAAAATGTACCTTGCTTGGGTTGCCTCCCAAGAAGCGCCTTAGTTAACGTCGCGGCACGACGCCATTGTTGTGTTCATTCTTCAAAGATTGGATCGATGAGATCCATGCATTCAATGCTTTCTTTCTGGAAACCTTCAAGGAATGGTTTGAGTTGATGTCCATTAACCTTGAGGATTTTTCCGGTGTCGAGGCTTTTTATTTCCACTGCGCCATGGGTGTAGACTTTGACCACCTCGAATGGTCCTTCCCATCGTGATCTCAATTTTCCGGGGAAAAGACGAAGGCGTGAGAGAAAAAGAAGGACTTTGTCTCCAACTTGGAAATCCTTTCTTATTATCATCTTGTCATGCCATACCTTCGTCTTTTCCTTGTAGATGGCGGCATTCTCATAGGACTCCAATCGAAGCTCTTCTAGTTCTTGGAGTTGTAGCTTCCTTTGCTCTCCCGCTTTAGCCATGTCGAGATTGAATGTTTTGACCGCCCAATAAGACTTGTGTTCGAGTTCGACCGGAAGATGACAGGCCTTACCGAACACGAGTCTATAGGGTGACATTCCAATTGGGGTTTTGAAAGCGGTCCTGTATGCCCATAAGGCATCATCCATGCGCAGGCTCCAATCCTTACGGTTTGGATTTACTGTCTTTTGAAGAATAGATTTCAGCTCTCTGTTTGATACCTCAGCTTGACCGTTTGTCTGTGGGTGGTAGGCGGTGGAGAGTTTATGTGTGACGCCATATTTTTTTAACAAGGTACTCACAGTTTTGTTGTAGAAGTGAGTGCCTCTGTCGCTTATCAAGATGCGTGGTACCCCAAACCTTGAGAAGATGCGGGTTTTGAGGAATTCAGTCACCGCTTTGGCATCATCGGTCTTTGTGGCTTTTGCTTCCACCCATTTGGATACGTAATCTACCGCCAATAGAATGTATAGATTTCCATGGGAATTAGGAAAAGGTCCCATGAAATCTATTCCCCACACATCAAAGATCTCCACGTAGAGCATAGGAACTTGTGGCATCTCGTGCTTTCGAGAGATGTTGCCCATGCGTTGGCAATTATCACAAGATTGACAATAGACATGAGCATCTCGGAATAAGCTTGGCCACCAAAACCACATTCAAGTACCTTCATGGATGTTCGTTTTCCTCCAAAGTGGCCACCACATGCATGTGAGTGACAAAAAGCAAGTATGGATGCAATTTCTGTTTCGGGAATGCACCTTCGAATGACCTGATCTTTGCAATGTTTCCATAAATATGGTTCATCCCATACGTATTGCTTTGCATCATGCTGGAGTTTCTCTCTTTGAGCTTTAGAGAAGCTTGGTGGAAATCTGTTTAGAACAAGGAAATTAACAATGTGAGCGTACCAAGGACGAATTTCCTTAAGGGAGAAAAGGGTCTCATCGGGAAATTCGCCTCGGATATCATCTTTGATATGATTGTTTCCTTCACCCAAGACCAAACGGCTCAAGTGATCGGCCACCAAGTTCTCCATGCCTTTCTTGTCCTTGATCTCAACATCAAACTCGCTCAGGAGTAGTATCCATCGAATCAGCCGTGGTTTGGCCTCTTTCTTTGTCATCAGGAACCTAATAGCCGCATGATCAGTGTAAATGATCACTTTGGTACCAAGTAAATATGACCTGAATTTTTCGAGCGCATAAACGACGGCCAACATTTCTTTTTCGGTGGTGGCGTAGTTGCGTTGGGCATCATTGAGTGTGGTGGATGCATAATAGATCACATGAGATGCTCTTCCCACCTTTTGGCCCAAAACGGCCCCGACCGCATAGTCACTAGCATCACACATGATCTCAAAGGGAAGAGACCAATCCGGGGCTTGGATGATAGGTGCGGTTACTAATTTCTCCTTCAAAGCATTGAAGGCCTTTTTGCAGTCCTCGGAGAATATGAACTCCACCTCCTTTTGCAAAAGTGTGCATAAAGGAGATGCAATCTTTGAGAAATCTTTGATGAACCTCCTGTAGAAACCTGCATGTCCAAGGAATGATCGTATCTCTTTAACGGTGGTAGGATAAGGTAGTGATTGGATAACCTCCACTTTTGCTTTGTCCACCTCTATTCCTTTGGACGAAATCACATGGCCTAGGACAATTCCTTCCTCCACCATAAAGTGACATTTTTCAGAGTTTAGAACAAGATTTGATTCTAAACAATTCTTCAAAACAAGAGATAGATGAAGTAGACATGAATCAAATGAGTCTCCATGGATTGTAAAATCATCCATAAAGACTTCCATAAATAGCTCAACATATTCAGAGAATATGCTCATCATGCATCGTTGGAATGTGGCCGGGGCATTGCAAAGTCCGAATGGCATGCACCGGTATGCAAAAGTACCAAATGGACAAGTGAAAGTGGTCTTCTCTTGATCTTCAGGGGCTATAGGCACTTGAAAGTACCCGGAGTAGCCATCGAGAAAGCAATAGAACTTATGCCCGGCAAGTCTCTCAAGCATTTGGTCGATGAAGGGTAAAGGAAAGAAATCCTTTCTAGTTACCGCATTGAGTCTACGGTAATCTATACATACCCTCCATCCATTTTGAATTCGGGTGGGCATAAGTTCTCCATGTTTGTTTTCCACTACCGTGACTCCGGTCTTCTTTGGAACCACTTGGGTTGGGCTAACCCATTTGCTGTCGGAGATGGGGAAGATTATCCCCATTTGGAGTAGTTTGATCACCTCCTTTTTGACCACCTCCATCATAGGTGGGTTTAGTCTTCGTTGCGGCTGTCGTACCGGCTTGGCTTCATCTTCCATTAAGATGCGATGCATGCAAGTAGATGGACTAATGCCTTTGATGTCGGCTATAGTCCATCCAATTGCTAGTTTATGCTCCTTGAGCACTGCTATCAACTTGCCTTCTTGTTCTCCGGTCAATTTGTTTGAGATAATGACCGGTAGTGTCTCTTTGTTCCCCAAAAACACATATTTCAAATGTGTTGGGAGTGGTTTCATCTCAACGTCGGGTGCCTGCAAAACTGAAGGTAGAGGCTTTTCCTCGGGGATGGTTAGCGGAAATGCCCTAGACCCCGGTGGCATAAGTGGGAGTTGGAAGTGAGTAACCAATTCCACTATCATAGCTTGTGTGTTGGGGGTCAAGGCAAGTTCTGAAGAGTTTTCCCCGAAGTCATTCTCAAGTATACTTAACAATTCGTCCTCCTTATTGATTTCAAAAGTATTTTGTACAAGGGGGTCAACAATATCAATGGCAAATAAAGAATGATTGTCATTTGGATATTTCATGGAGTCATAAATGTTGAATTCAACTTTATCCCCATCAAATTCCATTGTTAAAGAGCCGCTAAACACGTCAATCTTTGCTCTAGCGGTTTTCAAAAATGGCCTTCCTAAAAGGATAGGAACCGCATTCTTATCATTCTCCATTTCTAAAACATAAAAGTCAGCGGGGAAAATCAAATTGTCAACCATAACTAGTACGTCTTCGACAATACCTTTAGGGTAGGCATTTGATCTATCCGCAAGTTGAATGACTACTCCCGTTTCATTTAAAGGGCCAAGCTCAAGTGATTTGTATAAAGAGTAAGGAATGACATTAATTGATGCTCCTAAATCGAGCATGGCTTTTGAAAACGTAGTTCCTCCCAACTTACAAGGTATAGTGAACATGCCCGGATCATTGTATTTCTTTGGGAGTTTCTTTTGAAAAACTGCCGAAACACGTTCACTAACTTGGACTTTTTTTTTCCATTGAGTCTATGTTTCCTTTTTATTGTACATAGTTCTTTGAAAAATTTTGCGAATCTAGGAACACCCTTTATCAAGTTAAGGAGAGGGATATTTACCTCACATTTGGAGAATGTCTCATAGATGTCCTTGTCCTTCTCCAGCTTTCGTGTTTCCCTTAGAGCCTCGGGGAAGGGTGCTTCAATCTCGGGAATGACCGGTGGTGGGGTTGGGATTTGAGCTTCCACCTCCGGTTGAGTCACTTCCACCAGCTCCTCTTCTTCCTCCTCTTCGCCAATGTGGCTCTTTGCCTTCTCCTTGGCAATAACCAACTCCTTGCCACTCCGTAATGTGACTGCATGGGCTTGTTGCCTAGGATTCGGCTCCGTTTGAGATGGTAGCCTTGCCGAATCCTTAGCTTCAAGCCTACTCACAGCATTGGAGATTTGGCTGATTTGGCTTTCTAAGTTGTGGATGCTGGATTTTGTTGTTTCTTGGAATTGAACCACACTTTGTTGCATTGTTGCCATGTTCATGGCAAGTGATCGAATCATGTCTTCGGTTGACATGTTCGAGTTTGAAGTTTGGCCTTGTTGTTTATATTGTGGAGGAGGAGGATTTGATGGTTGAGGAGGTTGAGAGTTTCCGTACCTTAAATTAGGATGATCCCTCCATCCCGGATTGTAGGTGTTGCTTTGAGGATTATACCTCTTTTGATTTTGGAAACCCAAAGCATTGATCTGTTCAACGTTCTCCTCTTGTAGTGTTGGGCAAGAGTCGGTGGGGTGCCCTTGTGTCGAGCATATGCCGCAGACCTTGACTTCTTGAGGTTTCGAATTTAAGAGAAAATCTTTGACCAAAGAAGTCAAGCCGGCTACTTGACTTTCCAATGAGTTGTTGGATTCTGCCGCCATAACTCGTTTTGATGACCGCCGATCATAGTGCCTACAATTCTCGGCCAACTCCGAGATGATGTTTGTAGCTTGAGAAGGGGTCTTGTTGACAATCCCTCCTCCACATGCGGCATTTATCATCCGCCTATCTTCACTGCAAAGACCATCATAGAAATATAAGATGAGGTCTTGCTCCGAGTAGTCATGATAAGGGCAGCTTGCACACAGTTTCTTGAATCGTTCCCAATATTCGTAGAACGATTCATCATCCTTCTGCTCTACGTTGCTAATTTGTTTTTTTAGAGAGGATGAGATAGAGGCAGAGTAGTACCTTTCCAGGAACGCTTTCTTCATGGCCGCCCATGTTCCTATACTTCCTGAAGGAAGATAGAATAGCCAATCCTTTGCGGTATCCTTCAGTGAAAATGGAAATGCCCGCAGTTTGATTTGTTCTTCTGTCACACCGTTTGGGCACATGCTTGTGCAAACGACGTGGAACTCCGATAAATGTTTGTTCGGGTCTTCTCCCCTCAGGCCATGGAAGGATGGCAGCAGATGAATGAGCCCAGATTTTAGCTCAAACGTATTACCCTCATCAAGTGTAGGGAAGGTAATACACAGTGGTTGTTGGTTGAGGTTTGGAGCTGTGAGCTCCCTCAGCGTTCTTGTTTCAAGAGCCATTGTGGTTGGCTCTTCGGTGTCGCTAGAACTAGAGCTAGCGGTGTATGAATCTCTGGAAGATGATTCTTCCGAGTCGGTGTTAGAAAATTTACTTTTCAACCGCTCGAAAGTTTGTTCTATTTCTGGGTTTTTGTGATATGTGATTTCGTTTATGGAACGATGTTTAACCATAAACTCCACTAAGCTCAGAAAATAGAAAAATAAACACTCTTTATATTTTTGTTTGGTATATTTTTTTTTTGATTTTTCATGATATGAAATAAAAGAAAAATTAATTGCCTTTCCCCGGCAATGGCGCCAAATTTGACGTGCACTCGTCGTTAGGTGCACTCAAAATAATTAATCAATACAACACTAATACGTAGTATAGTGTAGTAAGGTTCGTATCCACAGGGAAAGGAATACTTTTCTTTTATATAAATAGTAACAAGGGGGGTTTAGACTTGTTTGGTTTAATAACACTAAGATAAACGACCTATATGAGTTTAATTCAATGAGATGGGGACTTGGTTTTGCTTTTATCCACTTAATGAAATGTTCGTCGATCCCGGTTATATCTTTAACTATCTTCCTCTCGAATACTCAATCGAGGAGTATATCCAGTTCATCGAGGGTAGTTATTAATAACGAGATGCGTTCATTAATAAAACTTACTATCGAGTCAATATAGAACAAGCGCCGTATATTAACTTGATAGTAGCAATAAACTTAAGATGAAAACGATTGAGATTGATAACCTCAACACAAGCGGTTTATTGGTTTAATCAATATAATTAATTCCCCTTGGCATATTAACCATGAGATGCATGCATTAATATTCCAAGTTTACTACCGTTGAAAGAACCGGATTAATAACAAGCGTATTAACCGATTGATTCTAGTAATAATTAATATGAGAAACAATACTAGTTGATACTTAAGTAATGTTTAAGATATTAACATGAAATATGAATAGGAATTAATTAATACTCAAGGAAGAATATTAAAATATATGAATCCTACTATGATTAATATCAAGATGTTAACTAATTGTCATCTTAGTAACACTCCCCAATATTATCATAGAGGAAGAAATAGCTATTACTATAACCAATGTCAAGATGTTAACTAATTGTCATCTTAGTAACACTCCCCAACTTTGATATAGAGATAGTATTTTGAAAGAAAGAATTAATATTCAAGGAAGAAGATTAAAGAAAATAACTCACAACTTACAAACTCATTAAGCTTCAAAGTAGCAAAACCAAGATGGAAGAGTTTAGCTCCTCATTTGGAGACTAAACATGATGAAAAATATAAAGAAAGAGCTATTCTATACTGAGCTTAGATGTACAAAGGAATTGGATATCTTTTTGTGAAGGAAAAGAGGTGTATTTATAGGTTTTTGGGATGGGGTTCGGGTACTCGATCGGGTATATACATGGTACCCGATCGAGTACGTGTGTAACACTCGATCCGAGGCATACTCGACCGGTTTCAGGCTATTTTCTAAGAGTATACCCGGTCGAGTATATATGAATACCCGGTCGAGTATGCTTAGAAAATGGTATTCGGACCATACTCGACCGATCTTCGTTTGAAATTCAAAGGCATACCCGATCGGGTATGTCGGTCTACCCGATCGGGTATAGACATAAAATCGTGGCCGAAATCTTCCCTGCATGTTCCCTTGTCTTTGGATCTGATCCGATTTGAAGTTCCAACCTAATACCCGATCGAGTATAGCTAATACTCGACCGAGTATAGACCAAATTTCAGGATCTTCTTTTGTCTTTGAACTTTTGCACCTTCTTTTCACTTTTTGGGTTCACCAACTGTACTTCGAGTGACCAAAACCTGCTTGAGCTCAGAATATATCTAATCTAACCTATTTACAAGAATTTAACAATCTAATCTATTACACCAAAAGTGTGTAATTTCAAAAGTAAAAGTCAAGCAAAACTAATTAAAAACATAAACATAAATATGGAAATTACGAACGTATCAGAAGTTCTACCCTTCCCGGTTGGACTCCGGCGAAGCTCCAGCGAACTTGGACAAACTCCGACGAAAACTCCGACGACTCTTTCAACTCCGTGAAAGCTCTAGGAACACCTTAGAAGAGTTCCTAACAAGGTTTTATCATTATAAAACCCATATCAATACGAATAACCTCTAAAAGGTTATTTCCGGCGAACCGGTCACTTTAGCTTCTAAGTCCATTCTTGGATTTAGAACTACCTTCCAACCCCTCATTCTACATTTCTAAACATGTAGAACAATCCTAGGGGTCCTATTATGATCCTCAATATAATGAGGTATTCAAGAAATGGAGAAGAAAAGGTTAATGAAGCCATTACCTTTATTTTCTCAAGCTTTGTACCCTTTCGGTAACTTAAACCCTTTCCTTGAGCTTCTTGCTTATCGAGCTTCCTTCAACAATGGAGAAATGGTGTTTGCAGGGATGTTTTCTCCCTCTCTTGGTGTCTTGGTCGAGTTAAATGCGGAGGATGGAGGGGACGAGTTCATTTCGTCTCATTTAGCCAATCAGTGAGATAAATGAGGCCCACCCATGTATTATTTAGATGCTTATCATCTCAAATCATTTCTCTCCCATCCCTTAGCAAATCCTACGCCTCCTTGCTCCTTATCTCTAGATATTTACGTGGGGTGGCCCCACCCATGTGGGAGGTCATCCCAATAAGTCCCGAACTGTTCTCGGACTGCTTTTAATTACATTATATTTTATTGGTCCATAAGTCCGAAGGGCCACGCTACGAACGTCCCCGGGAACGTAAGCCGACGTACGTCCATAAGCCCATGGGCGCCGTATCTAGGGCAGCTGGGTTAAAGCGACGTACGTCCCCCAACAGGACGCCAAGACCCAATCATACATTAAGGCGACGTACGTTCCCAGCAAGACGATAAGGCCCTGTCATACGTTAAGGCTACGTACGTCCCCAATGAGACTAAGGCATAATCTTACGTTAAGGCGATGTACATCCCCAACAGGACGCTACGCCCAGAAGACGATCGGCGACAGAGGACACCCGTTGTTTACTGGACGAACGTCCCCATAAACCAAGCCAACTGGGAAACCTTTCCCGGGTAGTGACGACGTACGTCCCCAACTGGACCAACCCACTTCATCAAGGCCCAGAGGACGTACGTATCTAGGGCGGAAATACCGGGTGGTCCTCACCCCGATGTGGGTCCCACGTGCAATTCACTGTTCACGCAAAAGTAGTAACAAAATTTACATTCTCGTAAAGTCATTAGCCATTTCATAAGGTTCAATACATGTTTTACATAAAAGTAAATATATTGTGTGGACGGTGTTACATCGGGTGTATATTTGCACATTTTCCCCATATCTATTTGTGAATATTGTGTACATCTCTAAATTATACTTAGTACTTATTAAATTTATACAATGCTAATGATGGAGTACGTATATGGTCTAGGACCCCCCCCCCCACCCGATCCACATGCTCGCACTATACAACAGAAGGCCACACGACAAGAGGAGGCACACAAAAACAATCGACCACTCCTCAGGTGGGCGCGATAGGGACCTTTGTGTAACACCCAACGGCGGACACAGTGAGGGGTTAATGGGGTTGTCACCCCTCCTATAGGAAATTCCTACGTCCGCCACCGGTAACACCCCTAATCAATGTACCCAATAATAATAAATATACTCTCTTATTAATAATAAACATTGAGTTCAGCGGAAGACTTTAAAAGGAAAATGGGTGCATTACAACCACACTTAGCTTTACATCACTAATCGCTAAGGCTATCACCGCATTATTTCAAAAATACAATATTTTTAGACACTATATCTAAATAATACCGCGCTCTCAGATCAAAAGCTTCAAGAAGCATGAACACATTCCACATAGTCATATGTTTTGAAAACATGAAAATATAAGAAAATCTAGAGAAACAAAAGTAGCTTGAAAGCTTCGTAAATTCAACTCAATCTCGTAAAATATCATTTCACTTGGAAATCATTTGTGTGTTTAACAATCCAACTCTATGGTATTTTTTTAATAGATTGGCGGGGTTAAAGGTTCGTCTAACCCAAGAAGTCGTCATCAATTGCGAACCTCAAACGGAATACTGAATCCCATCCAACCTCATATATGTAAAAACCGACATTAGACCTTAAGTGTATACACACCCTCAAAAGAGATTTCAAGCTCTTCAAGTATTAGGAAGTTCATGAATTGGTAGGATTTTTCTACCAACCACTCAAAAAGGAACGTTTGTCTCATGTAGCTAGAAATTGTCATCGCCTAGAGTATTGTCACTCTCAAATTACCAAAACTCAGGATGTTTTCTTTTGGATGTTGGCCTTGTCTGATCGGTTTAAGTCTGGTCTGGTCTGATCGGTTTAAGTCTGGTCTCGTAAATGTTTGGTCTCTGTATATTTTATAATTGTCCAAGTCTAGTTTGGTCTGGTCCGATATGCTTAAGTCTGATCTTGTCTGATTTGGTTTGATCTAGCGTGGGACTGAAAATTGTTCAAAAGAAAACATTCTCAATACCACGTATTTAACTCAAATAAATGTTTAACCTAAAGACAAGGTCAATGACCACTAGATTACGTCACTTTGTGTTATTTCAAGGCCTTAAATCAATATTCTCATAAAACATACTCCGTAATTAGTTTTCTCAAAAATGATTTTTCCATAATTAATCTGAAAATCATATTTGTTGGGTCTAATCTATCTCAACATTCATACTTGATCCCATGCTCCATATTTTCATAATTTCAGAAATTCGTTTGTGGAGAAATATTCATATATTTTTCATAAATTAGAGAAAACATTCCTAATGTAGGTAATCTAATAATATCATGGAAATCATTTACTACACATAAACATATATAAATGGGAAAATAGTAATTTTATTTGAAGTTGTACTTACCGCGACAACTAGTTTATTTTACCGTGTAACCTTGATTCTTTTCGACTTTTTCCTCTAGTAATGTTAGAATTCTAGAATCAATATCTACTCAATATTTTCTTGGTCTCCACAATTAATCAAATTTAATTTAATAAATTTGATTAACAAGATACTAATTAATTTCTTAATTTATTTAATTTGTTTCTAAATCTGAAATTACCCCAAATCATATTTAATTTATACACCAGGTCATATATATAGTCTAGGTTGTCAGGATAATTATTTTACAACTATTTCCATACGGGAAAATTTTGGAAATACGAGTAAAAAAGTGTGAAAATTTCAAAATAGGACTCCCATGTTTTTATTCACAAAATAGGAGTAATTACTTCCAAGTTTAGAAAATACTGTCATGTTTAAAGTCTGGTACTGCCAAAACATGGCAGTACTTAGTTCTATTTTTGGAATAAACACATACATGATAGTTCTGTTTTGGATAATTTCTCTTTCCATACTTACTTATTAAATTACTATAATTGCTAAATAAGGCCCAATTGAATTTAGATACCTTTACTGTAATATTTATTTATTATGATCAGTAAAACATCATTTTGAGTCATATAATGGATTTGAATTACTCAAATATTCATTTCCTAATTTATTTCATTATTGATCTAATTATTCATTTAATATAGACTATTTGGCTCAATTAATAATAAATCAATTTAGAACGCTAATATTATTATTTTTCAATTTTGGTTGGCCAGAATATGTATTTGCATCTCATTAATTTACTTTATACTTTTCCAGATTTTATTAAATTCATTTACTATTTTATTTTTAATTCTTAATCAAATTGGTTGAAGTGGCCCAATAACCCGGACCAGCCCAGAAGACCAGCTCAGTCAACTTGGGTTGTCTTCTCCAACAAGCTGCGTTTCCGACGACGACAAGCTATATCTAATCTCATAGGCAACGGTTTCGGACGACGTTTGTTGCAGGTTGTTCCTCTATTCACGGCGAACCTCTGTCTACCTATCTTACGGTCTATCTCCTCCGTTAAACATACAGTTGCCTATTTTTACAATGACTCTCTCTGACGAGTTCGTTCTCCTCCTCCCCACTTCGTAATTTCATTTTTCCCTATACTCTCATACTCCTTACACTCTCAAGAATATATTTGAACGCTTATAGATGAAGTATAACAAAGATAATACCCTGGTCAGAATTCTACCTTTATTTATAGGTGAAAATCCGACCATGGGGTTATGGCCACTTACAGAGGTAGCTATTAGTTGGAGAATATAATGCTTACTGGAACTCTTGGAAACGTTATAAACAAGAAGGAGGTGATGATGCGGTCATGGAAGCTGGAAGCAGCTGCATCATGGTAGCCGGTTTGTCGTTGTCCGGCGACGTCGCTGCCGGGCATATGGTGGTAATTTCTGGTTGCATGGATGGAGATGCAGAAACGTTCAAGGAGTCCAATGGCATTGAAAATTTGAATGTGTGGTTGATTTATTATGAAAATTTGAAGTTTTATGCGCACACACATATTCATATATGCCTCTTATATATTTTGTATACACAGGTATTTTATACAAATATTTCATATTTATCCAATTTTCATACTTATTTTTCATATAACTATATTTATTAATTCATTATATATTTTTGTTAAGTTGATATGTGTGTAAACATATATTAAATGTTTTAAATGGATAGAGGTAGGAGTTTTTAATTTTTATCTATTTATTTCTATTTTTAGAAATTATATATGTATATAAATATTAATTGTACTTCAATCCTAGATGTAATTTCATAAAAAATCCTTATTGTACTTCAATCCTAGATGTAATTCCATAAAACAATCACCATGCCACCATTTCACACGTGGCTTCACCGATGGCCCAACCCCCTCTTCAACCATCGCCACAAGGTGGATATGTTGCCTGGAGTTGGAAGCTTCTACTTGACTTTCATCAAGTAAACGAGTATCGGATTGGAATATGTGTTGACAATGTCAAGTCCAGGAGCAAACATAAGGGATCAATATAGTGATTCATTTAGTTGTTTTGTTATTGCGTTTTAATGTTTTTTTACATGTTATTATGTTTTTTATTAGAGAACATGTTGCTACCTCTGCTAATTTGGATATTGTTAGAGATATAAGGATGCATATGATCAATGATAGTTAATTTAATTCTGCTTGATGGTTAATGATTCGTGTTACTCTTTCAAGTGTGATCATCTATATATCTAACCTTTTTCTTTTCCGGAAGGCAAACCACTCATTGGTGGGGCAAATGTTGGGGGAACATTTGCCTTGTTTTATTAATGAATAAAACATATCTCTATATGTAATCGTAGAGCCATAAAATTGGTTGAAAGATGATGATTTTTATTGCTGGAAATTTCTACTAACAAAATATCAATATAGAAAACTTTCACCATTACACGAAAAAGTGACACATTTTTTCCGCTATCCGGAATAAAATTAATTTTTGTTGTTATGCTTTTGAATTTAATTATTTACACTGTTATCCTACTTAGAGCAAATAGATCCCAAATATGATACACTAAATTAATTAGCATTTTAATTGGGAACTTTATTTTATTTGAATTAGTATGTTTGTGCGGTCACACGAAGGGTGTACATTTTTTCTTATTGTGTTGCATTATTAATTCCATATTTCACACTTTTTCATGGTAAGTTTTTATCCAGTGACTCCATTTTTAGCATGTTTAAAGTAATTTGACCTGACTGGGACCCACCTATAATATAGATATGGATCATTGCGTGCGAATCACGAGTCAATAAAAATGAAGGAAATGAAGTGTAATGAAAATGCCGGAAAAGTAAAATGTAAAGTGGTGATAGCCGTTATATTTACTTGTGTTATACATAAGTATTTATAAGTATTTGTTGAAGAAAAGAAGAGAAATTGGGAAAATATCGTGAGAATGAGAGTTAGAGCATAAAACATTGCGATGAAGAGCTTTTTGGACCAAGAAGATGACGTTCTGCCCATAATTCGAGTATAACTTATTGTAGAGAACTCGAAATCACTTGAATCGAATTTCATGTGAATGTTAACTCAATAAGGTACAAATGTTGTAAAGAAGTCATGTCCAGAATATGAAAGGAACAAGACTCAATCAACAAATAAAGTCAGATGTTGCTGGTGGGATTTCAGGATGCACACCTCTCAGTGTTTTATCCATAACTTTTGATTGGATGACGAAAAAGCGCCATTCAAGTTTTGGTGGATAGAAGATTTCATTATCTACAAATTTGGTGAAGGAATCATGTCCAAATTCATATCGGAAGATCCCCAAAATCCCAGAACAAAACCGGCGCCGGAATTGCACCCAACCGGCGCCAGTCTGATGTTTTTCGCACAAAGATCGCAAACCAGTAGCTTAACCAGCGCCGGTTAACTCTTATAACCGGCTCCGGTTAAGTGCACTTTTCGTATTTTGGCTGCAAACGAAGAAGAACTGGCATCGGTTAACCCTGAAACCGGCGTCGATTAAGTCTGATTCTGCACAAAACATAGAGTCGTGCAACCATATTTCGATGGAAAAAATCCACCTTCCTTATGATCTAATCAATTTTTTCTTCCATGCCTAATTGTTGGGCTGAAATAGGCTAAAAGATGTCAATCTTTAGCCTACATAAAACCCTCAATTCATTAAACAAGATCATCATTCTATCTCTGGAGCTAAAAATTCAGTTTTTATATTTTATTTTTGTATTATCTTGAAGAGTTGGAGAAGAAGCCATTTCTCTCCTCTACAATTGGTTCTAGTTAATTTTTCTTGTATGTTATTGTATTTCCTTGTTCTTAGTTACACTTTTGTAATTAGCATGAGCTCAAGAAGCTAAATTCTTAGCTAAGGCTAGGGATGAACTTCTATGCCTACTAGGTGTTGATAAAAGTTCTGAACCAATAAATTGTGATTTATCCTTTATACGTTGATTATTTATGACTATGGTGTACAACATAGAAGTATGTTAAGTTTAGTTTATACTTGCAATTAATGTTGAGGTCTAAACTATGAACATTAAAGGATAAACATATATAGAACCGAGAATAGAAATATATCCGGTCTTATATGATACGGGTGTGATGTCTCAATATTCAACGAGGTTTTCGGCAGATGAATGTAAGCCGTAACGGGACTTACACGTAACGAAAACCACGCTCCCGCTGCCTTAACCGGAGTTGGGAATATATTAGTGACATCGTATTCATAATTATTGGCAAAGAACTAATATTCAACCCTATTCAAGCATTTAAGCGATTCCCGGGCCTTAGTCATTATTATCAATCATCTTAATTTCGAATTAATTAAGTTATTCTCTTGAATTAAAAGTGAAAGACCAAGTTACAACAAACATAAATCAAAATCCATGCACTTTACTCATTTCTTCATTTAAAGTTATCTACTCTCCGACTTAAATTACACAACGTTTCCCTGTGGATTCGACTCGATATTTTACTGGAATTTATTACTATATCGACACTTGTACACTTGCAAGTTTATCCCGGTCAAGTGGTAAGCGGGATGAGAGTTTGTCAAACCATGGGGGTGACGTGTAAGTGAATGCAATAATCAAATAGGCAATGTGCCACTAAAGAGGAGCAAATGAAACTAAAATGCAAACATGACCAAATTAGATGGTAAAGGAGCTAAACTACGAAGTAAAGATGCTAAGGAGTATCAGGGACATGTTTGCAACTCACATTGCAATTGAAAGTGAAACAACATAGTATTAGAACGTTATTACAAGAAAGAGCATGCACAATGGTTCCTTCACCACTCTCGTAGTCTTAGGATAGATCAATAAACGATCTTGGTCATTCTTGTGGTCCAAAACCGCCTACTGGCGCCAACAAAACAGTCCTAGGTAATGGGCCCCCCTATACATGCCGCTCTCATGATCGTGCCTAGGTGTGTGTGTGAAAAGGGAAAATGAATATTTGTTTCTCATCGGAACATTTTCCAAATAATTAAATACAAGATTTCTCAAAATTGTATAAATTAAAGTTATTGAGGCATTTTCACAAACACATTCTAAGCAATGAAATTCAATACTAATCACCCAACATTTCAATCACATAAATAAGCTTCAATCATTTTCATCATTTGCAATGGAGCCAAAGACTCACTATTTTTTGGCTTGGGAATAAGATGAAATAAAGCAAAATGGCTCACTAAACTGTTTGCACTTCTTTGTTATGGAGCAACAGTAAGTGTGCGTAATTTTCAACGCGATTTTAACAATGGGTCCCCCAGAAACAATCTCTATGTGCTTTAGTTCTCTGTGCTCTAGTTCAGGAGTAAGACTCCGTACATTCACCCCCTTACTTACTGTAGGTGGGAGCCTTTGTGGCATTGAGGTAATGATGATGATGATGATGAAATGAGCTTCAAACAACCCTCTCTAATCCATCTAACTATTCATGCATTGAAAATAAACTAAAAGCATAACATAAAAATGTGTAAATAACATTAAAGATTTAAACTTTGAATTTAACTAAGGTAATAGGTTTAGAAAGATATTACCTGAATGTATGAGAAGCAATGGAAGAGGAAGGCTTGAATCTTGGAGGACAAATCTCTACAAATCTACACTAAAATCTAGAGCCATAAAATGTAAAAACTATAACTAAAATGAAAAACTATTTTAAGTGGGTATTGACTAGTGGCGTTATGAGTGTCTCCATACAAGATGATGATAAGTGTGGTGAAGGGTGTACATAAGAGAAGTGAACAAGTTCATTTTGATAATTGGAAGACAAGGAAGCTTCCTGATATGATAGGTAATGCGGGGTAGAGTGTGAGTAGTGAGGGTTCGAATGGTATAAAGAATATGACCCTTGAAATGGTGGATAGTTAAAGGTAAAAAACGAGTAGTTTTGGTATTGTGGGTAGTAAGGGTGAGAAACTGAGAGGTGTAGGATGCTTGAGGAGCTCGAAAATAGGGATTAAAAGATTAATTTGAAAAATCTCCCCATGACTACCTCCTGTAGCCATTGTATCGATAGGCCATCAAAACCTACAAGAATCTTGAATCACAATACAAAGTAAAGAAACATGGGGCGGAAGTAAAAGAAAAAAAAAACAAAATCCTAAGTAGTTAACACAAATGCTATTTCAATCAATCATTAACGCCATCCTTGACAATGACACCAAAAGATGACGAGTCATTTCATCATTTCATCCCCTCGGATTTTGCGTTTCAAAGTCTCACGCGTAGAACGCCAACAAGGAACGCCGTTCCTTCTGACGTTCCAGCAAGAATGACGGTTGCGTCACCATTGTTGGAAAAATGTGTTAAAAATTGCATAAAATGGTCATTTTGGGCAATTATTTGAGTGGGGTCCACTTCCGATTTGGGTCGGGTCAAAGTGGTTTCTGATTGTCCTTGTTAAGGGCTACCATTTGATATATGGTACGCTCAAAACGGATAACGGGTGAATGAAAAATTGATTCTCGAAGTTCACTCGTTGAAAGGTGGAAAAAACTGGGAAAATGATGGGTTTCTAGTGTGTTTTATCCCACACCGGAAAACTCAAGCGATTTTCACCCCCTTATAAAGGGAAGTCTCTTTTAAGGAGTTAAGATTCCTAAAGGTAAAGGTTCTCTCTTACGCGCAGGGGGGGGGGGGTGCCGATCAAATCCCGAAACGGAGAAGAAAAACCGCGACTCGTGTGCGCGGGCGACCTGCGGACACGAATGTCGTCCGTTACAGCAATAAATGCCCAACGTTCTTCTCTTTTAATGCTGCGTTAAATGGACAATTTATGGATGATCCAATGCCCAACGGACTGGTTATTGATGTCCAACGTTCAGGTCCCATTTAACACACAACAAATCCTCCTATAAATAGCTGGCAGGTGGTTTGCAACAAACACACGGTTTTACACGTTCACAAGCAATTATACATGTATTTTAGCTCTCAAAAACACCTTCAGCTCTCTGAAAATTTCCTGAGTGTTCAGTCCTTGTTCCCGTTCGCCGGAACTCTCGTTTGTGTGCTCAAACATTAGTTCGTTAGCCACCGTATCCTGGGAAACGGTCGTTGCAACGCTCCTAGCACCGTGGGAGGCGACGAATACATTTTAAGGACATCGTGCGTAGCACGAGCTCTGACTAAACTCTACTTCATCTTATTTCTGTTTTCTTTTAGCTATTTAAATTAATTAATTATTTTTATTAATTAATATTTCTTCGTTTTTCCGAGACACACCCAACAACCATTTCTCCCACCATTGTACTCTTTGCGTGGTAGCTATTGTTTGTGATAAGATAGGAACGTCGAGGAGGAACGACATTTCAATTAGCGTTGTTCCAAAAACGAAGGTGTTCCTTCCCGACGTTACCCCAATGCCCCTTGTATAAATAACATCCTTTAATTTGTTATGAGTTCCATTGTTTTTGGATGAGATTTCTTCTTGCAAACCCTATTTTTGTTTCTTTAATTCCTTGATTTCTTCTTAGTCTTATTTGCATCAAATCTCAATTCTAGTTTCATTTAATCCATCAGATTACATTATTTCCGCAAGTTCACTCCTTATCCTATTGCTTCACTTCATGACTTTGTGTTGCATAGCTTTTATGAATATGAAATCTAGCATGAGCGGGTAATGAGATTAGAGATTGGGGGTTTTGAGGATCACCCCACCATGTGATGTAATTGGTTTTGGGGTTTGATATGGGGGGGGGGGGGGGGGGGGGACTTGAGAAATATGTTATGCACTATGCATTTGTGAAAATGCCTCTTTGATTTTCTAAGACTTGGACTCTCAAGAAGGCTTATAGGGTTCTTTTTGACACATTCACACACACACTACATCCTTTCATAAGAATGGGAGAAGGTATGAGAAAAATTGTTGGTTGCTCTTATTTGGGTTGCTATTGGACCATGAGAGTGGCCAATAGGAGCCCTTTGTTGCATGATATGTTTCCGAGTATCCTCATTATGTCACATTATCGTTAATCATAGGTTGGTTCTTGTATGCACCCGCTTTTCTTCTAGATTAACCCTTTTATCTATTTTCATTGCTATTTCGTTCTTCTCTTCAAACAAACATACATCGATTTGACTAGTTTACATGTTAGATTTCAAGATTGATTACACACTTGATTTTTCATAGACAACGTGTCGTGAGACGATATCCATAACTTCCACATCTCGACACCCGATGAGTATTACTGTGAAAATGACTCGTCACAATTATACATGAAATTTAACGCACTATAGTTAGCCATTGATTGGGTCCAGGCAGACCAGACCGGACCGGGACCGGTAGTGTTTGAGACCTGCTCGGGACCTGTTTTCGGGTACTGGTGCGGCGGTGCCTGCTTGATAACCTGGTCAGCTTCAAGGCGAGACAATCTCGGGCTGAAGAATTTGGGACCGGACCGGCCGGTCCTGGTCCCAATGGTCAAATTCTTAATTTCTCTTTAAAATGGAAGGTGGACTGATGTGACCTGTGACCGGCCTGGGGACCCGGATCAGAACTGGTACCATATCAAACCGGGTCGAAACCGGGACCGTCCGGTTATAAAATTTACATCTAAGAAGTCATGTTATTATATGCTAACTATATATTTACATCTTAGATGCATCTTGCTTTTTATATGACTTAATTCTTATCATTTACTCTTGATTAATGATGCTTGAGATATTGCTTTAAAAATTCTTATCATTTCATAATTTATACAAACAAAATACATTCCTTTCAAAAAAACAAACAAACAAAATACATATTCATGCTTTCCATATGATTTAATGATTTAATATGGCACAACAAAAAAGTGTCAATGTGGCTCTTTGTACCACGTGTTCATTTTGCTCTTAGGGTTCATTTGGTTCAAATGAATGTTAGATTATAATGATGACGTTAGATTGGTACATGGACGGCTTGACACATTGATAGACCCGGTGCAAATCATAAAAATTAGGCTTTTATTAATTAAAATCCAAAGATCTAAGTTACATATAAAATGTTCAGATTCAAACTTGTTACAAGCATATCAATATCATCCAGCACATTGAGTAAAATAAAGCATCAAAATAAGTATTGGGTTCAGATTTAAGCAGATTCACCCCTTCAAACAATAATCAGATTCACACCACATTTAAACAAAACCACATTGCCTACTGATTCTTCAGTTTGGCTTATCAAAAATCAACGTACAAAAAATAACCAAAGAGGTTACAAATAAGATAATCAAATTTTCGAACATGAACGACTGAACAAATAAAGGCAGTAAAAAGAATTCTAAAATCAGAAAGAAAGAAATCAATATGACAAAATCTTGATATGAGAAATTGGGTGAGAAAAAGTGAATAATTTTACCTTTGGCCGAATGTCTCGAATAGCTGAATAACTTGAATCTTTCGGCCAAGTAATGCAATCGACTATTTTGATTATTTAAAAAAGAATCTCAAAGAGAACGTCAAACCTTAATTTCAAAAACAGAGTAGTGAGAAAGAGCACAGAGTGACTGCGAACATTAAACGATTCGATATAATTGTATTATGTGATTTAGAGTCACTTAATTTGAGATAATAAAACCATAACAAATGCTTCAAATACATCTCTTAAATGAGATTCTATTGAGACATTTGGTGACCTCAATCTTTAGATGCGTCTCCATTACTTTGGAGGCTACTTAGAGATTAAGTACTTGAACATTTTTGAGTTCAAAATAGAGAAGTATAATTTTTCATATTTTAATCTAGGGCGTTGTGAGAATAATTAGGACCTCATTATCTCAATACGCTTTCTAACAAAGAATTATTTTATGTCCTACAAGCTTTTTTTTTACTCCGGGGGGAGGGGGGGGGGGGGGGGGGGAGGTGGAGTAATCAAGCCTGAAACCCACTCCATTGAGTTTCAAACCCTTATGTGCCTAGCGGGTTTCGAATTCGACACCTCTCACTAGGCACGATAACCTCACAACCAGCGGGGCTGGAATGCTTGGTTATGTCCTACAAGCTTTACAATTAGTTGATTAGCATTATCATACCAAATACATGTATCTTTGTGAAATATTAATTTATACCTACATTGCTTGTACCATTTAGGCCAATATTCTCATTGCTTTCATATTGCAATATGAACTTCAGGGTGTCCCCCGTTATTGATTCACGGACATGTTTAGTCAGAGATAATCTCATGAAAGGGACTCATGTGATGACAAATATATTGACAATCTCATGAAAGGGACTCATGTGATGACAAATATATTGACTTGTGCCTTATTCCCCCTTACCACTTGGGGTGTCTAATTAATCGAACCATGTGACTTCCCTCTTTTCCTTTAGAGAGTCACGACCTCAATCACGACCTCACTGTTTATGGTTGCAATGCTTGTTCCTTTAGCATTGTATATTTTAATTTAATCTTCAAGCCTTACAGATATATTTACAGCTAGTGTGTGAGATCTGATCACTTATGTTGGTTATGGCAATTCTAATCCTTTACTTCAATATTACATTTTGAAGTTTGGAAATCATTGTTAAGACAAGGTAGGGGTGTACCATAGTGATTCCTATCATTCAATTAGAGAATTCTCTATTTTTACCCCTAATCACATGAAAGTCGACTGTGTTATCAAGGTGACATTCCGCAAAGTGGTGTACACACCATCTGTTAAGGCTAATAACGAGTTATTGTGGAGATTCATATCCAACAAAAAATCATTTGTCTTTTAAGATCGATTATAATGCACTGTGGGAGGCGCATTACGCACAATTAGTTAACAACCATATATGCATAAGTAAAACATCTCAGACTAAAATCCAGTCACCAACTGGTATACGTAAAAGTGGTTGTCTACTATCGGTCTAAAAACAAATGTTTAAGAGTTCTTGCAATATTGCATAATACCATGACAAATAATTATATATAACTGTGCACATAATAGATATAATATTCACCATCTATATTCTTTTTGTAAGGAATATTTGTAATTAGATTTTGATGATGCTAGATTAATTAGGACTTTAGAGTACCCCTCTTTAGACTCAATGTATTTAGAATTTTCATTTGTAAAGTTCTTAGTTTAATCGACCTGACAGAAACCCTACAGACCAGAAGACTTCCTAAGCAGAAGGGCTCCAAGAACAGAAGACCCTTCTAAGGCATTGTTGGAACAGCGGACCTTTGGTTCTCTGCTCCCGAACAGAAGACCTCGGGGTCTCTGTTAGCCTTTACTCTGACAGAAACCCTCCTGGTTCTCTGTTGGATATACTCTCAACAGAAGTGCTCCAGACCTTCTCTGTTCGACTCTCTGTTAAAACCACCAGAAGGCCTGACACTTGAAAGAATTCCACAAAGCCGGGAAATCAACTGAAAGATTCCTTCAACGGCTAAGTAACTTGAACGGAAACGCTACAGTGCCAGCATTAAATGCACATTTAATGCTCCCCATGTTCCGTAGAGTAATTGCAGATGATTGGCCGCAATGTCAGGATTACCTTATCCCAAAATAGTAACCCGCCAACTTTACCGGGTCCTACTGGTCAAGTCAACTGCTCGCTCATTTAATGCAGTTGTCCTCCTTCTCCTCCAACGGGAAGACAACCTCAGTATAAAAGATACACTACGAAGAACAACCGGATAACTTTTGAAAACCTTGCTAACCGTTGCTACAACTCTATATACAAGAAATTCAAACGCTAAAAGCAAAAAAGTCTCCTTGAGATTAACACTTCATAATCCTCTACAAGAGAAGGCAGAAGTTGGAAAAATCCTTATTTCCAACTCAAGCAAAGTTCCAACTGTTCTTCAACTCTTCAAGCTCATCACATACAAACTCTTTGTAACAAAGCAAGTTGGAGGAACCCCTGTTCTAAATAGAACCTCTTCTTTCACAAGAAGGACGTCCAAGTACCTGGAGCTGTGAAGTTGTGATACTTCTGGGAAAGCTCAGTGAAAAGACCAGTCTTAGGGAAGCCGGAAGTGCATCCAAGAAGACATCTACACTTGAAGAAGACGTGGAGAGCTTCTTAAGTGATAGGGCTAAGGCATTGTAAACTGAAGTTTTTACAGCTTAGTGGAACAGTGGATTAGAGGGACAAGTAGTTCCTTGAACCACTATAAAAAGCCCTGGTGTCATCTACTTACTGCTTTTCTTTCATAGTTTGAACTGTTTGACTCCAAAGACTTGGTATCTGTGTTCAGCAGAACTGGTCTTGTGAGTTAACAGAAGGCCTACTGCCTTTGCTTCTCTGAGGCTATTAACAGAACTCCCTACCAGAACCCCATCCGCTGCCAGTCTGTTCTACCAATAGAACAGGCTATTCTGTTAAATCTGGTACTTAGCTTGAAAAAGTTAAAAACCGATACAGTCTATTCACCCCCCTCTAGACTGTATCCAGTACAACCGGGACCAACAAGTGGTATCAGAGCCTCCCTGTTCTAATAATCTCTTAGGTTATTTGCTGAACAAAGATCCACTTGTTTTTCTGTTTTACCTCATTTTTATCTGTTATAATGGATCACTCCTTGTCCAAGAATCTCATGTTTTCATATTTTAAGTTTGATGACTGGAGGATACGGATGAAGGCACACCTTTGTGCTCTTCATGATGAGATGTGGGAAGTACTTGACATAGGACCCTTCACAAGCTTCCAGAAGGTCAACCCAGAACACGCTATTGACAACACCAGACCCCAGATGATCAGTAAAGCCAAGTCAGAATGGACCACTGAAGAAAGAAGGACGTACAATCTGGACAACATTGCTAAGGACATCCTTTACAAGTCCATAGACGATAGGTACTTCAACAGAATAAAGAAGTGCAAAACTGCAAAAGAAATCTGGGATACTCTTGAGCTCATTGGAGCTGGTGATGAGCAAGAGAAGGACAACAAGCTGACAATAGCCAACAAGAAGTTTGATGACTTCAAACTTCTCCCTGGTGAAAGCATCTCCAAGATGTATGACAGGCTCCTCACTCTCACTCGAGAAATCTCAGAGCTTGGCAAGGAACTCACCACCAAGGAGATCAACCTGAAGGTGTTGAGGGGACTGCCCTCAGCATGGAAGATGAAGGTGGTTGCTGTTCGGGCCAGCAAGGATGTAAAGACTTATCCCACTAATAAGCTCATTTCAGATCTCAAAGCTCATGAGTTTGAAATGATTGAAGAAAAGGAAGATGTACCAGAAGAGAGGACCACTGCAGCCCTCACTGCCAGCACATCAAAGGTAAATGATTTTGACCCGTCAGTACTTTTATCTGACGAATATATGGCTGCTTTTGCTAGAAGATTCAAGAAGTTCATGAAGAATCCCAAAGATGGAAGGAGTCCATCATTCAACAGAAAGCCATACCAGAAGGTCAAAACAACAGAAAGCAGTGGTGAGCTTCTCTGTTACAACTGCAGACAACCTGTACATTTCAAAGCAGAATGTCCACATCCTAGAGTGTCCAAGAAACAAGGGCATGTTGGAGAAAAGAAAAAGTATGAAGACAACTCCAGAAGGAGAAAGGCACTTGTGACAGAACAGCTTGAGAAAGACCCTCTGTCAGAAACAGAATCCAGTTCTGACTCAGATTCCGATGAGGCCTTCTGTTGCCTTGATACTGAGATAGAAGACCTATGCGTCATGGCTCATTCTGATGATGAGGTAACCACTACTTCTGAATCTAGTTTTTCTTCGGTAGACTTAGCTTTTGATTCTGATTCAATGTCAGAATTTTGGGAAGAGTTTAAGGCCATACAAGCCACTTATTCCTCTGTAACAGAAGAAAACAGTAAGTTGAAAGCTGAAATTCTTGACTTAAAGAAGGAGGTTGAGATCAAAATCAATCTTCTAATTAAGGAAAGAGATCAGCTAGAAACTGAAAATGTTTCTCTTCTCAAGAAAATAAGAGAAATAGAGCCTCTCGAGATTAAGTACAAAGCTTACCAGAAGGCCCAGTCTTCCATGGAGAAGATTGTACTTGATCAACAGATTGGCACTGGTTTTGGTCTTGGTTACGACTCAACAGAATCAGGTGAGCCTTCTGTAATGCCTAGCACCAGTATTGCTAAGGCAGATAAGGTCACAGTGTCACTGATTTCTAGCCCCATTTGTCAAGCTGGTGTATCTGGAACCAAGGTTGTTCATGAGGAAATCAGACCAGAAAAGGGAAAGATAAAGGTTCAACAGAAACCCTTTTTGAAAAATAATGAACCTGGCAGAAAACCTAACAACAGAAAAGGTTTTCAAAATAACAAAAATAAGAGACCATTCGTTCACAGACAACCTCATGAGAATCATGCCAGAAATGATCACCAGAAGGGCAAATATCAAGAGAGAGTTAACTTCAGGCAGAAGAGGCTGGCTGGTCAACTTCAGAAGCCCAAAGCTAACCGTCCTTCTGCTCTTGATAGTATATGGGACTTCTTTCCAACAAAGAAAGCTATGCAAAAGTATGTAAACAGGAAGCATGACCCTCACAAGCATCTGCCCAAAGTGAATCACACTTCAGTTTACTATAACTACCAGGTGGACAATGGGTACCACCCACCAAGGTTTCACCTGATGAGACCAAAATGGTACCAACTACCCAGACTCCATGACCCCCCAGGACCCAGCATTGCTTGGGTACCTAAATCTTACTCTTGATCTTGCAGGAACTGTGTGTTGGAGCAATCTCTGAGCAAGAATGGTTTATTGATAGTGGATGCTCCAGGCACATGACAGGTGACAGAAGTTGCCTAAGTGAGTTCCAGAAATGCAAAGGACCTAGAGTTACCTTTGGAGGTAATGACAAAGAAGGTCAAACAAAAGGAAGAGGAAAGCTGATCAAGAACCAGATAGTCATTGATGATGTCTCATATGTCAAAGGTCTGAAGTTCAACTTGCTGAGTGCTAGCCAATTCTGTGACAAAGGCTACACTGTTGAATTCACAAAGAACTTCTGCTATGTGAAGCATGAGACAACAAAGGAAGTGGTTCTTACAGCATCAAGGAAGAAGAACATCTATGTGGTTGATTGGAACACAGCAAAGGATGGAGTTTGCCTGATAGCCAAGGGAGATTCAAAACTAAGCTGGGACTGACACAAGAAGCTTAGCCATTTGAACTTCAAAACAATCAACAAACTGGCAAGAGAACACATAGTTGATGGACTGTCAGACATAGTCTACAAGAAAGAGACCCTCTGCAGTGCATGCCAGAAGGGAAAGCAACAGAAGAACTCTTTCAAACTCATTGCTGGAGATCTTTCTACAAGTCCTCTAAATCTGATTCACATGGATTTATTTGGACCTGTTGAAACTCCAAGCGTTGGTGGGAAGAAATATACCCTAGTCATGGTTGATGACTATTCCAGATATACATGGACTATCTTTCTATCAAAGAAAAATGAAACTCTTCAGAAGTTGCCATCTCTGTTAAAGCAACTTCAGACTGAGAAGAATTTGAAAGTAAAGACAATCAGATCAGACAGAGGAACTGAATTTGTCAACCAAGTCATAAAGGACTTCTGTGATCAGAATGGAACTTTTCATCAACTCTCTGCCGCCAGAACCCCTCAACAGAATGGCGTAGCAGAAAGGAGGAACATAACTCTAAAAGAAGCGGAAAGAACAATGATTGCAGAATCCGGTCTACCTATGAGATATTGGACTGAAGCAATCAACACTGCATGCTATACTCAGAACAGAAGCATGATCAACAAGATTCACCAGAAGACCCCTTATGAACTTTGGAAAGGAAGAAAACCCAACATCAGCTACTTTCATGTGTTTGGATGTAAGTGCTACATTTTTAACAATGGAAAGGAGCATCTGAAAGTCTTTCAAGAGAAGGCTGATGAAGGTATCCTTATAGGCTATTCAAACACCAGTAAAGCCTATAGAATACTCAACAGAAGGACCCTACATGTTGAAGAATATATACATGTGAAGTTTGATGAAAGCATCTCTGTTAAAGAGGTAACTGAGATCCTCAAGGAAGTCAGCATAGAAGACAGAACACCAGAACCTACAGAAGAGGTAGCAGATAATCCTGCATTTCCAACACCTGCACCAAACCCCCTTCTGTTGAATAAAGATGAAGACTCTGAAGATGAGGAACCAGAGAGACCAAGACAGCAACTGACAGAACCTGATCTAACATGGTTTAGAGATCATCCCCCTGACCAAGTGATTGGTCAAATCAGAAGTGGTGTGCAGACCAGATCAGCTTCAACAAGAAGAGAAGCAATGCTTGTCTGCTATATATCTCAAATGGAACCCATGACTGTGGAAGAAGCTCTTGCAGATTCAGATTGGATCAATGCAATGTAGGAAGAGCTTACTCAGTTTGAAAGGAACAAAGTATGGGAACTTGTTCCCAGACCAAAGCACCAAAATGTCATTGGAACCAAGTGGGTTTTCAAGAACAAAGCTGATGAAGATGGCAACATTGTAAGGAATAAAGCAAGGCTGGTAGCTAAAGGTTATTGCCAAGAAGAAGGAATAGATTTTGATGAGACCTTTGCACCAGTTGCCAGACTTGAAGCCATCAGAATCTTTCTAACTTATGCTGCTTACAACAACATCAAGGTCTACCAGATGGATGTCAAGAGTGCATTTCTAAATGGAGATCTTGAAGAAGAAGTTTATGTGGAACAACCACCAGGTTTTGTCATTCCTACTCAATCCTCTTGTGTCTACAAGCTTAAAAAGACCTTATATGGTCTTAAGAAAGCTCCCAGAGCATGGTATGACACATTGTCCCTTTTCCTAGTGAACCATGGGTTTACTAAAGGGAAGGTTGACAAAACTCTATTTCAAATCTCTGTTGCTAATCATATTCTGTTAGTACAAATATATGTTGATGATATCATATTTGGCAATACTAATCCAGAACTGTGCAAGAAATTCTCTCAAGTAATGCAGAGTCAATTTGAGATGAGTTTGATGGGAGAACTCAGCTACTTTCTAGGACTACAAGTCAAACAAGTTCCAGAAGGAATCTTTATCAATCAAGGGAAATACACCAGAGACTTGATCAAGAAGTTTGGAGTGGAAGGCAAGTCATCAGTAAAGATTCCCATGAACACTTCACAAGGAATTGGTCCAGATTATGAAGGAAAGGATGTGGATGCAACAACATACAGAGGAATCATAGGATCTCTGCTGTATCTGACTGCAAGCAGACCAGACATCTCCTTCTCTGTTGGAATCTGTGCCAGATACCAATCAAAGCCCAAGGAGAGCCATCTTAGTGCTGCAAAAAGAATCATCAGATACATCAAAGGAAATCCAAATGCAGGCTTATGGTATCCCAAGGGAGGTAACTTTGAACTAATTGGTTACTCTGACTCAGATTTTGCAGGTTGCAGACTAGACAGAAAGAGCACCTCTGGTCACTGCCGATTGCTAGGAGGAGGCTTGTTTCCTGGTTTAGCAAGAAGCAGAACTCTATCTCAACAAGTACAGCTGAAGCTGAGTACATTGCAGCTGGGAGTTGCTGTGCTCAGTTACTCTGGATGAAGCAACAACTGAAGGACTATGGAATTTAAGCAAAGGAGATCAAGCTGTTGTGTGACAACACCAGTGCCATTGCTATCACTCAGAATCCAGTTCTTCATTCCAGGACAAAGCACATTGAGATCAGACATCACTTAATCAGAGATCATGTTGAGAAGAAGCACATATGCATGGAGCATGTGTCAACAGAAGACCAGCTCACTGACATTCTAACCAAGCCTCTTCCTGAGGCTAGATTCAACAAACTGAGAGAGGAATTGGGAATGATGGATGAAATCCCAAGGGAAAGTTGAAAAGGAAGGTCCTCTGTTGCTAAATCTCTGTTAACAGAATACCTGTTGCAGAACCCCTTCTGTTAACCCCCTCTGTTCTCTACCCTGGCAGAACACCTCAGCAACAGAAACCTTCTCTTCCTTCCTACAAAAAACCTCTTCGTCTGTCTAACAGAAGGTTATGGACTTAGAAATATTTCGAGGAACGGGTGACCTAGTAACTTATTAAAGGTCTTTTACCCCTTTACCCTTAAAACGGTGCACAGTCGCATAATATTTACTGCGCCTCTTTTCACATTTATTGGTACCTTGGAACCGTAAATTATCTCAAACGTCCAATAACCCGTACCCTTATATTCCCTTCTTTCAACCTAAATCTCTACTGCTTTCATTACTCTCAAGCTTTTGAACTCGTATCTCTCCAAAATTCTCAAACCGCTAAAACGACCATGGCTTTCTTGAGCTTCACTGATCTTTCCAAGGAACAAAAATAACTCTGCTCAAGAATGTGCTGACAGGAATGAAATGCGAACTGGATGTCCTACCCAGATTCGCTGAGAAAAGGGAGAGGATGACCACCATTGTTGACGGACTGACATAGTGCCAACTGAGCAAGGTCATCACCCATGCTTATGAGGCTTACAGTAACATCGACACTGTTGAGTTCTATCTCAACGCATCCTTCAAGGATGAGACCATCTCCTCCAGCGTCCAAGGAGAAGAAGTTCTAGTTGATGCTGACGTCATCAACAAGGTCTTTAATATTCAACTAGAGGAAGGCAGACCCTTTCTATTTGATTTGGAGGAAACTGACATCCCTGTACCTGAATTCAAAAGGAAATTTTGTAGAAAAGGAGAGGAAGTGGAGAAGGTAAATATAAAAAAGAACTTGCTCAAGAAGGATTTTGAGCTGCTCATTAACATTTTCCACAAATGTTTGTGGTGCAAGTATACCTCCACTGATGATGTCACAACTGCAAATGCCAAGGTCCTCTATGCAGTACATCATGGGGTAAACATCAACTGGGGACAAGTTATTGTAAAATCCCTGATTGAGTTTATCAAGAAGAAGAACCCCAAGACAGGCCTTTACTCTGGGAAGTTAGGGCATGGACTGCTCATCTCAGAACTGCTCCTCAAACAAGGTGTACTCTTGAGGAAGGCCACACCTTTGGATCACACCAAGGTAATCTTCCTGTCTGCCTCTCCAAACAGGGAAAAAGCTATAAAGGCAGAGCTGAAGAGACAGCTTCAGCTTGATATTAAAAGACAACAAGGAGAGAAGGTGCAGAAACCCCTCTCTGAGGCCTTTTCTGTTGAAAAGAAGAAGAAGAAGAAGACCAAGAAGGCAGAACTGGTTGCTCCTCCAACCATGAAGGCTGGACAGAAGAGGAAGAGGATCACAAAGACCAAAAAGAAGGTTGCTAAACCTGTGGTCACAGTGTCTGAGATAGTGGCGGACATTCAGGGGGAACCAGAGATCCCCACCTATGTTGCATCTCCTGAACAGAATAAGGTGACAACTCCAACAGAGCACCCTAGTCCTGACAAAGAAGGGTATCTGTCCTTGCTAGACAGACAGTTTGCCCGGGTCCTTGAATGGAGAAGATGGAGAATGAGACCCCTCCACAAAATCATCCAATACTTTGATCACTATGAGCCTGAAGAAGAGGCCATTCTGCATTGGGTAGGCACTGATGATGTTTCCAAATGATTTGCCCTCAATTTTCTTCAATCTGTCCTTGAAAAGAAGAAGGCAAGCTACAAAGGAAAGGCTGTCCTCATTTCTTCACCCTCAGAGGAGACAGTCAAACCTTTAGCAGAAGAAGAAATAGAAGCTTTTGAAGAATGGTTGTTTACCAAGATGGCAACTGAATCTGTTCAACCAAACTTCAACCCAGGAGAGCCTTCTGTACCCATGACAGAAGGGCAAGCTATGATGGAACACATCAAGGAGTGGAGGACTTCTTTGCTTGAAGACAATGTGATTGAGGTAATTCCTCCAACCCCTTCTGTTCATATCTCAACAGAAACCCCTCCACCAGAAAACCCTCAACCTCAATCCCCTCAACAGAAAACCCCCACCTCTCCTCACTCACCCAAACAGAAAACCGGATCACCTTGCAGAGATATTATTCCCTTCAGAAATCGCTCCCCTTCACCACCACCATCTCCTCCTCAACAGAATGTCTCACCTCATCAAAACAACTCTTCTCCCCATACTACACCTCTGCACCAGAGCTCCTCATCCCAACTGAAATCCTCTTCACCTTCCAAGTCTGAACATCAAGTTCCTCCACAAGACTCACTACCTCCACACCAACCTGCAGCTCAGCTTAAATCCGTCTGGTTTTTTAGAGATTCTGATCCTACAACCATCTCCCCCATCTCTGCACCTCAAGGTTATTCTAGGCATTCTACTGTTCCCAATCCCTCCTTCCGGAAAAAGAAGAAGGTCATCAGGAACAGAATCCCAATATACTCCTCGTATGAAGATTCTTCTGACATGGATGGATTCATGGTCAGCAAGTCATACAAAGCTACTTCTAAGAGACAGAAGAGGTTTAGAGCTGCTTCCATCTGATGGACAAGAGAATCAAATTCCCTTCAACAAGTTTGTTGAAGCAGCAGAAGACTTTGGTGGACAAATCCTCCAAGGCATGGACAAGTTGATCCAGATCAATGATAAGCATTTTGAGCACCTTGCTCATGTGAATGACAATCTCAATTCTGGGATGCAGTTCATATCAGATCGATTTGAAAACCTCACAGCCACACTCCACAATTTCATGGCATCCTCCTCTGCCAGAACAGATGCACTGTCAACTGAAGTGGAAGGTATACATAAGACCCTCTTCACCTTTCATCAGACTCTGATAGCTCAAGGCAAAGCAATTGAGACCATCTCCTCGAATATTGATGATCTCCAATGGGCTGATACAAAATCAAAAGAACAGCTGTTGGACATAGAAGAACTCTGCAAAGTCCACCGTGATCAAACCAGGACTCTGTTTGCTCAAGACAAAGAGAGATATCAGAAGATGGTTCTCTTAGAAGCTAGCAACAAAGATATCATGTTTGTCGTCCAGAAGCAACAAGGGCTGCTTGAAGGCCTTACTTCTGTAACTCAGACTCTACCAGAGGCCCTTGAGCAGATAGCCTCTTCTCAGGCCTCAGAGTTTCAGAGGATCAGCATGATGATAGAGGACCTTAATGATGCCAAAAAGGGGGAAGAGGACCCTCAACAGACTAGGCCTCGATTCAACAGAACTCCTGCTAGTACACCAGCCTCTGCTGAACCTATAGTAGATCTTGCTCCTTACTTTGAAGCTGCCTTACAGAAGAAGAGAGCAGAAAGTATACCTAGACCCCCATCTCCAGTAAGGAAAGGCACTAAGAAGAAGAAAATCTTTAGCTTCACTGAATGGAGATTGGGTGGATCCCAGAGAATTGACAGAGCTCAATTTGAAGAAATGAAGGCCAAAATGACTCTCACCCAACAACAGAACCTCTATTTGGATAAAGATGGTGTTGTGCGAGTCAGGTATGGGGGATCCTTAGAAGAAGCTGAAGAATGGTACAAGAAAAATATTGTCCCAGGCAAGACAATACATGAAGGTGTTCTCAGCTATCTGGATTGCAAGCTCTCTCCCATATGGGCATCTTATCAAAGCTCTGGCAACCTTTCCAAAATCAGAGCAGAAATCAATGAAGAACTGCTAAGGCTTCAAAGATTGGAGGAAGAAGCTCTGCAAGCAGCTAATATGGAGAATGTGTAAGAATTATCTCTGTAAAACTTATCTAATAAAATCACATCTCTGCCTTTTCACTTTGTAAGGCTTTTCCTTAATTCCTGTCTCCTTGCTTTCTGTCTGTGTTTGCTCTTTAATTTATTATCTGCTATCTGAGTGTACTGCACTCTTACTATTTTCCTATGCCAAGCTGCCCACCAAGATTTTAATGGAAGTTTTTAAGCTTTAATTCTTTATGGTGAGGGCACTTCTCTGGAAATAGTTGAAGGGTTTTGGCATCATCAAAAAGGGGGAAATTGTAAGGAATATTTGTAATTAGATTTTGATGATGCTAGATTAATTAGGACTTTAGAGTACCCCTCTTTAGACTCAATGTATTTAGAATTTTCATTTGTAAAGTTCTTAGTTTAATCGACCTGGCAGAAACCCTACAGACCAGAAGACTTCCTAAGCAGAAGGGCTCCAAGAACAGAAGACCCTTCTAAGGCATTGTTGGAACAGCGGACCTTTGGTTCTCTGCTTCCGGACAGAAGACCTCGGGGTCTCTGTTAGCCTTTACTCTGACAGAAACCCTCCTGGTTCTCTGTTGGATATACTCTCAACAGAAGTGCTCCAGACCTTCTCTGTTCGACTCTCTGTTAAAACCACCAGAAGGCCTGACACTTGAAAGAATTCCACAAAGCCGGGAAATCAACTGAAAGATTCCTTCAACGGCTAAGTAACTTGAACGGAAACGCTACAGTGCCAGCATTAAATGCACATTTAATGCTCCCCATGTTCCGTAGAGTAATTGCAGATGATTGGACGCAATGTCAGGATTACCTTATCCCAAAATAGTAACCCGCCAACTTTACCGGGTCCTACTGGTCAAGTCAACTGCTCGCTCATTTAATGCAGTTGTCCTCCTTCTCCTCCAACGGGAAGACAACCTCAGTATAAAAGATACACTACGAAGAACAACCGGATAACTTTTGAAAACCTTGCTAACCGTTGCTACAACTCTATATACAAGAAATTCAAACGCTAAAAGCAAAAAAAGCCTCATTGAGATTAACACTTCATAATCCTCTACAAGAGAAGGCAGAAGTTGGAAAAATCCTTATTTCCAACTCAAGCAAAGTTCCAACTGTTCTTCAACTCTTCAAGCTCATCACATACAAACTCTTTGTAACGAAGCAAGTTGGAGGAACCCCTGTTCTAAATAGAACCTCTTCTTTCACAAGAAGGACGTCCAAGTACCTGGAGCTGTGAAGTTGTGATACTTCTGGGAAAGCTCAGTGAAAAGACCAGTCTTAGGGAAGCCGGAAGTGCATCCAAGAAGACATCTACACTTGAAGAAGACGTGGAGAGCTTCTTAAGTGATAGGGCTAAGGCATTGTAAACTGAAGTTTTTACAGCTTAGTGGAACACTGGATTAGAGGGACAAGTTGTTCCTTGAACCACTATAAAAAGCCCTGGTGTCATCTACTTACTGCTTTTCTTTCATAGTTTGAACTGTTTGACTCCAAAGACTTGGTATCTGTGTTCAGCAGAACTGGTCTTGTGAGTTAACAGAAGGCCTACTGCCTTTGCTTCTCTGAGGCTATTAACAGAACTCCCTACCAGAACCCCATCCGCTGCCAGTCTGTTCTACCAATAGAACAGGCTATTCTGTTAAATCTGGTACTTAGCTTGAAAAAGTTAAAAACCGATACAGTCTATTCACCCCCCCTCTAGACTGTATCCAGTACAACCGGGACCAACACTTTTAGATGTGAGTTTTACTGAAATCTTATTTTTCACATGGGATGCGAGATGTTTTTAATTGATCTCAACAAATATGCAATAATCATCAAGTACTTTTGATGAGAACTGTCGAGCAGTAACAAGTCATATAGACTTGATTGGTCAGGTGGTGGGTCCTTAAATAAATAAGTTTTGCTAGAAGTTTTGTAAATGCAACGTTTTTATGTAAAAGAAAAATAGATAGCGTGAGTACATATCTACCAAACCATAATTACTTAAATGATCACCTGCATTTTGGTAGATGAGTCCTCACATGTCACATTATATTGAAAAAATGAGATATCTTTGCGGTTATATCCTTAGCATAGACAAGTCTTGATTCTATTATTGCTAAGGAGTAACTTTAAGATATAACTCATGTGTCTTCTACTATATTTGGAAAGCATAATGAAAAATGAATATTTTTTCTTTCACTTTAGAAGGTGAATATTGTTTTTCTATTTATCAAAGCTAAGACCAACAATTTACATTGTGTTGGATCCGATTGTATCCTTTATTCGAATGATTAATAACCTGAATGAGTTATTTCAAAGTTTGTACGAGTCAATGACCATTTTGTCTCATAACATGCTTAAATATGCATTATCTTTTGCATTTATTAGACACAATATAATATTTTCTATCTCATTTTTTATAGCGAATTTCTATGTGAAAACCCATTGAGGGTAGCTCGGTGGACATTGATGTCGTCATAATGTGAGGGTTCAGGAAAGCCCCACAATGATGTATAAGGCAACTTTTGTTACTTTGATAAGAGGCTCACGAGACATGGACCCATGACATGGTTCCATTCTATGTAAAAACCATTGTGATGAACAAATTTTGAACGTAGTAAACTTTGGGGATTTCTAGATACATTTAGAGGCCAGGGGAATATAAATCATTTAGATAAATGATAATAAATATCTAAAGTAATTGTCCCATCTAGTACTAAAAGAGGAGAGAAATTCTCAAATAGGACCATGTATGATTTTTTTTCCTAAATAGGACTATTTTAGTCATATTTGAAAACATCCATATTTTTATTCCATTATTACCCCCTTATCCCTTTTACGCTCATCTATCTTCTCTCATGCGCACAACTACTTCCCCTATTCCTTCACTGCGCATCATCGACCGACTTCACCCTAGCCATCGCCTCCGCCACCGATTTTCACCCTGCACACAAGATCAATTTCTCTCTTACGCCGCCGCTGCAGCCAATTTCTCTGTACGCCGCTGCCACTAAGGTTCTCCTCCATCCTTCTTCTTCTTCCTCTTTCTCTTCTTCTTGTCTTCATCTTGTTCTTCTTCTTCTTCTTCTCGATTTTCCTCCATTTTTTTTTTGAATTTTGAATTGATTTTTCTAGTTTTTCAGACTTTTATTTCGATTTTCTGATTTTTAATTTCAGAGTTTAAAAAACCGATTTTCATATTTTTTTTATGATCGCTTCAGATTTGGCCAAGTTTATGGCAAAAATGTGTACATTTACAATAATATTATGGAAGAAATGCTTTGGTATAAATTGTTTTTTTCTGTTTTTTGTCAATAGCTTCGTTTTTCTAATTTGTGGTTGTGTTAAAATGCTTGTTCCATTTAATTTGTGATTGCTTGAATATTTAGTTATTTACTTCATGTTTTTTTATTTTTGCCAAATTTATGGTAGTTTTGTGTGACTCATGCCAAGTTGAATCTGTCAACTTTTTTGGCAGATCTGAAGCACTTGTTCATGGCAGAAGTGAATATAATCCTCAATGCTAAATCTGCCAAGTTAATGGCAGATTATTCCGTCTGAGTTGTCACTGTTGTGGCGGTGCTCAGAGGATGATGGCTGGGGTGGATGGTGATGCCGGTCAGATAGTGATGACATAGATGGCGACGCTGGTGTGGGAAGCGTGAAGGGACGGCGATGGATGGCGACGGTGCATCGGCAAGGATGCGATGGTAGATGGTAGACGGCGAGGGCCGCAACAGGGGGCGCTGCCGTCGGAGAGGGCGGAGACAGGTTGTGCCGGCGAGGGGTGGCGGTAGGTTGTGTCGGCGAGGGGTGGCGGCAGGCGGTTTGGCTCTGGTGGCGGCAGTGCTACTTCTAGGGTTTCAATAATTTTTTATTTTACAGTTTTAAAATTTAAAAAATTAAAAGAGGGTTATTTTTGTCCAACTGTACTGAAATTGGTCTTATGAAAGTTGTGTTTCGTTTGTGGTCCTAAATGTGCAATTAACTTTTCTATTAGTCCTATTTGAGTCATTAACTCAAATATCTATTCAATTCATCGTCTTTAATCAATCATAAATGAAAATAAGGAATTAATTCAATAAATAAATATCCATTCTTAATTTATTGTGTATCATCACAATGGGGTTAAACCACTTATTTGTTATAGGTTGCAATAATTTGCAAATGTCACTCATGTGCTTTAGAGTGCTATGATATCAAGCAAAATGAGATATATTCCTTTGTACCCATTCTATTTTAGGTATCTACTATTTTCTATTATGAATACAATTCATAGATATGCATTCAATGAATCCAAGTGCATAAACATCACATATATAATTGGAGATGAAACAATGAGATGTCAAATCAATTTAAAATATCAAATGAATATACATAATTTATACCAAACTTTAAGACTCAAAATAAAAGTCTAATTAGAAGTAGTAATGTTCATATTTAAAAAAACTCGTGAAAGAGTTACAAAAAATGGACAATTCCAACAATTAGAGAAGATTCTTATTGTCAAAATATTGAACCATCATCAAACAATTTTATATTTAGCCTGTCATAAGGCAAATCTCTTGAACTTTGGAGATATTTACATCAAATTTTACAGTTTTGAAGTCAAATGCATTTTTTTAATTGTATTCTGATGAGATTATCACATTTAACCTTCTTATCTTCAAGAATTTACTTCAAATTTTGTACTTTTGGTATTCTATTTGGATTTTTTTTCGTCCAAATAGCTCTTGGGAGGCTTGATCTCAAAAACTATTATTTCAGTTCAAGAAAAATATTCTGGTAATATCTTCCATATCAAACCATTGATAGATTTGTAGTAAAAAAACGAGCTTCTTCCCATAAACGAGTTATTGGATTGCTTTCTCAATCTTTGGGTATTTAAGGTATTTTAAAATTAAGACTCACAATTTTGACAATTCTTGATCTTTTCATCATCACCATAAAAAGTGGTTCTAATATATGATGAAAAACTGAGGTGAGCCAAGGCCCGGTTAGCCCACTTCACTCCTACTCGAGTGCTTTTGAGTTCAATAAATCAATTCTGAAGTTGGTTGGATAAGTCATAAAGAAATACTCCGTACGTCGTACGCTAATTCCTCCATGGTCCTTATTTTACCTTGATTTTGCAATCAAGACTTGTAGTAGTCAAATGATATTATAGATAAGTAGCCATGTAGGTGCTTTCTTTTGAGAGACCTATATCACAAACTTTGAAATATAATTTTAACCTCTTATGAAAACAAGCCTAATTGGACCGATTAATCAGCCTAGTCGACCCTAACTGCAGAGGCCTAGTCGACAAAAAAATCAGCCTAATCGGCCGACTAGACGCTAGGCGACCCTCAACCGCTCGACTAGCCACTACTCCCCCTAGCAAGTTTTAGAACAATGATTTTAACATATCATTTCAGGACCGTCAATCAAATTTGAAAATGTCGCCAGTTATTGTGAAAATAGTCAAAGCTCATTGAATAACAATGAGAATTTGAAACTTGAACAACTAAATGCTGAAATACGAAAATATAACAATTAAAATAACATCAACAAAAATGATTTCCGAATCATTCATACTTTACCATTTAATTAAAGTATCAAGTACATGATTTAACTATTCTTGATATTGGCCATTTGCCCATTTATGATATTCTAAAGATGCTTGAGCCGTGAATTGACATAGATAGATAAACAAATACTTGAATCGCTTTAATTTGGTAAATGTGATCGACTAAAATCGTAAAATTAGCACAGTTGAAAATTACCATTTCATATCTAATTTACATAGGTGGTAGTTACTTGAATTTGATTATAGAACATACGAGTATAATACGATAGTAGAAGAGTTAATCTTGCATGATCGGTCATTCATTTTAAACGGTTGAAGAAAACTGGTCCAATGCTGAAATAGGAAACTAACCTCAAGATTGAAGATGAGAGTGTGAGCAGCGAAGCATGAACAGGGGATCCTTGTACAGATCGGGATCAGCGTGCGATGGCGGGCTGGACGAGTAACGAGCGATGATGGGACTAGGCGAGCTGCGAGCGTCAGCGGGCGGCTTTGTTCAGCATCAGATCCGGTAGGCGGGCATCAGCCTTTAGCGGCAGATCCGGCATGCGGGCGTCGGCCTTCTTCAGCAGACGGTGAGCAATCTGTAAGCGACGAAAAAGCTTCAGATGTTGAAGAGAGGATGGGTAGATCCAAGGACGAGCGAAGAACGCTATAGTCATAAACACCTAAGCTGAACCAGCAAGTATAACATAAGCTGAACCAGCAAGTATAACAATGATCGGAGCTGAAGTCTTTGCTTGTAGTAGGCTATGCGCGGGACAAACGAAAAAACAGGGTAGATGTGGATAGAGTGAGAAAAAATAGGGTTAGAGTCATTCTGATAACGTGATGTAGGGAGAATTGTCCATATAAGTTCATTATCAAAGACGGGTCAATGGGTCCATGATACATAGTTTATCATTATACATACTAGTATTCTACATACACACACGATAGCACAATACATAAAATTTTCTACAACAAAACAAACAATTATTATCATTGTCTTGTCATTGTCTACAAAGAGCGGATACAATCTCCAGTGCATTATAATAATTAAACACTGATTATGCTTTAAAATCAATGCTTTCCTGTGTGGATTTTTCTAATGGGTACAATGCTTTCAGAATATGTAAAAACAGCATCAAGAATGCCATCTTCACCCGAATAAAGGACTTTGACTTCGTTAGAAGTAGGATCAAACAAAAAACTACCAGCACCATCAATCTTATACATATTGTTCCCCTCTGTTGGAACTGTAACAAACACATCACAGACAATCTGATTCATCCAAATGGTCAACGGTACTCCAAGGTGTGGATAAGGACCACAAGTCAATATTTTGCTCCAAGAACTACCAATGCCTTCCTCAATCATCCACAAATCAATCAATATATTTTCTGTGTTTAAATCATGTGAGCAATGAAATACCGCAAGCCTGTTCTTATACACTGTCAGGTTCGCAGTTTCGTTCCTGGATGAAGGAGGCGGTGGAATCAACCTAAACTCGTCCATTGCTAAATACAAAGAAAGTATGACATCAGTATATTCTCCACCATGAGATGCCTGTGATGCCAACCAAAACATAGACCCATTAAAAGTAATACAATCAGAGAAAGGAGATATGCCCTTAAAGCTACCCATTCCTATATTCTTCCATGAATTTGTGGTTACTGAATAAGCTTCAAATCCATATTCCATATCACTCCGCGTCACATAGGGTTTGACAATTCTGTAATCTTTAACAGTTGGACTGAATGCAAAGCCTGCACTACAGCTATAAGATAAATCCATGTTTGGTATGCTTTTAGGCACCTGTATAACCTCCCTAATCGCAGGATTCCACAAGTAAAGAGACATGAAAGTACCAGGAAGCCCAGTTTGAACGCAGACCAAGCCGTTGCAGGAGCCGACGATCCTAGCGTGCTTGAGCGAATCGATAAAAGGATTGTTCTGAACTCGGCGGAGTTGCATGTCGCGGTCGAGAAAATATAGAATCGAGGTACCGGAGACGGTGTGCTTACCCCTGGAAATCAGATAGAGATTCTCACGGCTGGAGTGGTCGAGGTGGCTGGCGATGAAAGATGGGCTCTTGATGAGATTCTTCCAGAGATTGCACACGCTTTGGAATCGGATTAGGGATTTCACCGGAAGCCGCTTGAGAATGTTGGAGATGATTTCTATTGGAAGGAATGGGGCGCCGCTAGGCCCGCTACGCATCTCCGCCGCCTTCGTACTCACTCCGTATGTTTAACTAGGTTTTAAGCCTCTTTAGAATATAAAAGACCTGACAGGGAAACTCTTAAAAAAAAATAACACCCTATCTCTAAGGGCTCCTGAATCCCGATCGGACGGTACGTTGGGAGTATATAAATTGGACTATAATCCCAATCCGACAGATAGAGAGTGGGGATCTGTCCCGGATAATTGCAGAGATCTTATGCATTTTTAGCATAGTAACCCCTCATCGCAATTGACGGGATTCGAACCCGGAACCTAACCTTTGTGTCACTCCCTTGCTACTAGTTGAGCTACGCCCACCGGTGACAGGGGGGAACTCTCTTGTTACTTTCTTGGGATATTTTGACTTTGCACCCCGCTTTTTGGGTGATATTGGACTTTGCACCTCATTTTTAAAACTCTTAGACTTTGCATCGTATTTCCCCTAAAATGTATTTGTCTTTGCACCCTATTCATGAATTTTTTTCCACAAAATGTTGTAGATTGGATGCAAAGTCTAAAAGTTTTGAAAATGAGGTGCAAAGTCCAATATAACCTAAAAAGTGAGGTGCAAACTTAAAATTCCCCTACTTTCTTCCATATGGTTGATGGCTTGATGAAAGGATTTGTAAAGTACTCCCTCTTTATTTCAATGTTCAATACATTAGCTTGACACATTATTTAAAAAGTAAAATAATACGAAGTAGGGGTAAAGAACACTGTAGAAAAAGTAACAGAGAATATGTAAAAACATGAAAGAAAAACAAAAAGTAGATAAAGTAAGGATAGTTGACTATTTTATAAAGGGTAAACTTACTAAAAATAAAAGTGAAATGAACTTTTAAATACAATCAAAATTGGGTTTTGTAAAAAAAATACTAGTAAAAAGATGTTGGGAAAATGGATTTGTAAAAGTAGTGTATTTTTAGTTTGCTTTTAATTTGCAATGCTCGCGCATTAAATTTTTCTGAAACTATGATGATTAATAAAGTTATTAATTTTATCGAGGATGTTAATGAATAAAGTTCTCTTGACACTCTGATTTACGGAAGGTCTTGAGTTCGAAACTCATCAAAGGAGTTTCAGCCCTACTTAGAGCCCTATTTACCCCAGACTATCCCATCTCCCCCCGACCCACCGGGGTAAAAGAAAGTATTACCAAGTGTTAGGATATTGACCTAGAGGCCCAATACCCAGATCGGGAAGGTCCAAGATATCCGGCCCAAGCAACGGGCCCATCACTCTATGATGAATAAGATCCAGTAAGAAGACATACCGAACGGAGCTCGGCCCAAATAAAGGTTGGCCCAGTAAGAAGACATACCGAACGGAGCTCGGCCCAAATAAAGGTTGGCCCAGTAAGAAGACATACCGAACGAGGTTCGGGCTATATATCATACTTAGGCCAATTTGACAGCATCCTCAGTACAGCCCAACATCCCGTTCGAGCAACGGCCAACCAGCAAGTGGCCAGGTGCAATTAATGCCAGACTATGACATCAGCAAGTGGAAGCATGGATGACCAAGTCGGTGGAACAACGGCCAATCAGCAAGAGGCAGCCCATGCTCTCCATTAGTATAAATAGAAGGTTTCAAGTCATTGTAAGGGTTAACATTTCAATACTCAAGCTCTAGAATAGCATCATTTGCCCTTACTTCTTGTATTAAAGCATAGTTTCCGACTTACCGATCGGGAAATTCTTTGTAATCAGATTGGTTAATTAATACAAGTGAGCTTTCGAGTTTTAGTTAGTTCAGATCTTATATTTTCTCATACGCTTTGATTCTGGGCCATTCCTGATATATCCAAAGTTCGTGTTAGACTTTCGGATCTACGGGATTTACCCTCAACATTGGCGCCGTCTGTGGGAAACTTGCAAAAAGTTTCACTTTCTAAACATCCAAAAAACCTCTATTTTTCAAAAATGGTCAGAATCAGTTCCTATCATACAAACGACGGTTCACACCGTCACGGGAGGAGTCACACCCCGGGGAGTCAAAACCCCCAGGGACAATCCAGTCGAGGTTCGTATCCTCGTTTTAATGGGGATTTTGTGATTCCCGAATCTCTGAGAAGAAATCCCCAGGCCATGCGTGACATGGCCCAATTCATGCAACATATGGCGAACGAAGAGGAAGGAGGTTCCAGCTTTACAGGAGAATCTCCACGCGCGGAAACAACCACAACGTCATCCCGTTCGCATACCCATCGGGATAATCGACGTAGCGCCCCACCAGCAGCGCATCCCAGTCCCAGTGACCGAACCCCGGTCGGGTCGCAAGCTAGAGGACCAACTCCCGTCGGTCATCATTTCAAGTATGCCGAGCGGGAAAATACTAGGGCCCCTCAGCAGCATTGGGATCGGGACTGTACGGATATGAGGGTTCCACCACCGCCCCCTTTGACGGCCCAGGAGGAAGAGATGGCCGAGATGAGGAGGCAAATGAATGAAATGCGGGACCAGATGAACAGGGTACCTGTACAACCTGCGCCAGTTCAGCTGGGAATTACTTCCCCATTTACTAGGGAGCTCATGTACGCGGATATCCAAGGGGGTGCCAAGCCCCCGACCGGCCAAATTTACGATGGGGTGGGAGATCCCCACGTACATCTGAGGAGTTACCAAGGGGGACTTATGCTGCTAGGAGCACCCGAGGCCGCCATTTGCCGGTTGTTTTTCAGCACGCTCAGGGGGCCTGCCCAGGAATGGTTCGGGACAATACAGCCCGGGTCAATCAATAGCTTTGCCGAGTTATCAGCGTTATTCTTGGCTCAATTTGCTTCCAGTGCCAATCCCAAACGACACTTCAGCTATTTGACCAGCGTGAAGCAAAACGCCAAGGAGACCCTCAACCAATTCCTGAAAAGGTGGAGGGATGAAACTTTAACAGTGGGAAGCATGACGGATGATACCGCCATTACCCTGTTCACGAATGCTCTCCGAACGGGGGATTTGTACAAAGAATTGAAGAAGAATCCGGGTACGGCGTACGCCGAGGTGTTAGATAGGGCTCGCAAGCATGCCGCCCTAGAAGAGGAGATAATGATCAGGGATAAGGTCATTACGCCTGCTGCCCCGATCAGACTGGCCGATCGGCAGGGTCCTAGCCCAGCGGCCACTTTACCTCCCAAACAAGGGAGATTTACACCCCTGGTCCTATCAATAGCGACCATCTATCAGCACGAGAGGGACAATATTCCCATCCCGACTGATTGTGGACAGTTCATGGGAACGGATGACAATGCTTTCTGTAAATATCACAACAAAAAGGGTCATGCCACCAATGCCTGCAGGGCCCTACAAACAGCAATTGAGGATCTGATCCGAAGGGGCCACCTGGGCAAATATGTGAACAAAGATCCGAATGCAATGGGCACGTTAAAACCGGCCAGGAAACCTAATAGCTGGCGCCGGGATGCTCAACGTGACGCCCAACCTCAAAATGATGTGTATGTTCCTCCCAGGGATGAGCCAGAGGGCTCGGGAGGCCCTGGAAAGAAGCCTCGAATGGAGGTCAAGGTCATATTTGGGGGCGGGGAGACCGGAGATTCGAACGCCGAACGGAAAAGGTTCGAGCGAAGTCTTTATGTGGGATCCGTCTCCGCTCCCCCCCAGAAAAAAGGAAGGACAGACCCGATCACGTTCGGGCCAGCTGATTTACCCAATTCTCCAAGCCCCCACAGGGATGAACCGGTGGTAAGCATGTGTATTTACAATGCTTTGATCCGCCGAGTACTGGTTGATACTGGGAGCAGTGTGAATGTGTTGTATCTACAATCATTCGAGAAAATGGGTCTACAAAGGAGCCAACTGACCCACCTGCGGACTCCACTGGCGAGTTTTACCGGTAACTGCATCGAGGCGGAAGGGACCATCCAATTAATGGTTGAAATTGGGGATGAAACCCACAGAGCGTCACTCCGAATGACGTTCGTGGTGGTAGATATAAAGTGTGCCCACAATGCCATATTGGGCCGACCGGGATTGGAAGATCTGGAGGCAATAACATCTGTCCGCCACTCATGCATCAAATTCCCTACACACACTGGGGTAGGGGTGGTCAGAACTGATCCAACAACAGCCCGGACATGTTATCGGGAGGCCCTGAAACAGATGAACACTCGTGGGATGCGGGTGAATACAATTGAGGTGAAAACCCACCGAACGGAGTTCGAGGCACACCCGGAGCCCGCCACCCTTCTCGAACAAATCGACCTCGACTTCCCCCCGAACCGTAAGGTTGCTATCGGGGTAGATCTGGCGGCTGATATCCGGGATGGCGTGATCGCCGTCCTCAAAAAGTTTCAGGTGCTGTTTGCCCGGGGGCCAGAAGATATGCCCGACATTGATCCAGAAATAATATGTCACAAACTTGCCGTTCGGTCTGATGCAAAACCGGTCCAACAGAAGAAACGGTATCAAGCAACCGAACGGCGGGAATTCACAAAGAAGGAAGTGGCCACCTTGCTAAGGATAAAGCACATCCGTCCGGTAATCCACGTAGAATGGCTATCCAATGTGGTTCTAGCCCCAAAACAATCTACCTGGAGAATGTGCGTGGATTACTCTGATCTGAATAAAGCGTGCCCCATGGATCCCTACCCAGTGCCGAGGATCGATCTGCTAGTGGATGAAACCGCCGGGTGTGAGTTACTGAGCTTCATGGATGCTTTCCGGGGTTATCATCAGATATTCATGCACCCGGCCGATGCATAGAAAACGGCGTTCGTTACTTCGGATGGCATGTTTTGCTACATCGTCATGCCATTCGGATTAAAGAACGCAATGGCAACCTTCCAGAAGATGATCGGGATGCTGTTCAAAGATGTGCTGGGTGTCACAATGGAAGCCTACGTTGATGACATCCTGATCAAAAGCAAAAAGAAGGAAAACCATGTCCTGGACATAGAAAGGGTGTTCGGGATAATGCAAAAGGCGAATATGAGGCTGAATCCCAAGAAATGTGCGTTTGCTGTAAGAGGAGGCAAATTTTTGGGGTACATGATGAGCGAAAAGGGGATTGAGCCCAATCCAGAAAAAGTAAAGGTAATTGTGGACATGGAGGCTCCGAGAAATCTCAAGGAAGTGCAGAGATTGACCGGTCGGCTAGCAGCCCTGGGCAGATTCCTATCCAAACTGGCCGATCGAGCTATCCCGTTCTTCCAGATCATGAAGAAAGCCAACCCTTTCGAGTGGACGGCCGAATGCCAAACGGCCTTTGAGGATTTCAAGACATATCTGTCTTCCCCCTGGTCTTGACAAAACCCGAACCAGGGGAACATCTGTATATGTACCTTGCTGTAGCTGACTTGGCCGTAAGCACAGTACTCTTGAAAGAAGAAGATGGCGTTCAACGGCCAATCTATTTTGTGAGCAAGGCTTTGAACGGCCCAGAAACCAGGTACACCTTGCTAGAGAAGAATGTACTGGCCCTGATAGCTGCCATTAAACGTCTGGCCCCGTATTTCCAGACCCACCCGGTAACTGTATATACTACCCAGCCATTAGCCACCATCTTGAGAAATCCTATGGCAAGTGGGCGCATTACGAAGTGGAGCCTCCTGATCGGGCAATACGAGGTAGATTTCAAACCCCGACCTACTATCAAAGGGCAGGCCCTGGCAGATTTCATTGCAGAATGTACCGCCCGGCCCTCAGAAAAAGATTCAGAGAACAACGGGCTGGATAACTGGTGGGAAATGTATGTGGATGGAGCATCTAGTGCCAAAGGTTGTGGAGCTGGAGCTGTGATCACATCGCCCGAGGGGTTCAAAGCATATTATTCTATTCATTTTGATTTCAAGGTAACCAACAATGAGGCTGAATATGAGGCTCTCATTGTTGGTTTAAAGTATGCAAGGGCCCTGGGCGCCAATCGGTTAAAAGTCCGATCGGACAGTCAATTGGTGGTACATCAGGTAAACGGCACTGCTGAGGCCAAAGAAGAAAGGATGAAGGCCTACAAGGAAATGGTCGAGGAGCAGATACGTAAATTTGAACAGGTGGTGCTCGACCAGATATCCAGAATCGAAAATACTGAAGCAGATATCCTGTCCAAATTAGAGCATGCAGCGTTCGAAGATCGGGCACAGGAGATCCCGGCTCATATCCAACGTTTTGCCCATCGGGAAACATTGGCAACCCCAGCAATCATGGTGCTCCAGATCAAGGCCATATCTTATGCCATCCCGAGCTGGGTCGTGGATATGACCAACTACCTGAAAGACGGAACCCTCCCACAAGATAAAAATCCTGCTTATCAAATAAAATGCATCTAGAGGAGGGCTTCCATGTTCGAATTGGTGGACGGGCAGCTGTACAAAAAGACATTTGGTGGGCCGTATCTGAATGCCTCCCACCCGATCTAGCGACAGCTGTAATGGAAGAAATTCATGAAGGTATCTGTTCCAGCCACCAAGGGCCCAAGACACTGGCCAGAAAAATCATCTTGCAAGGGTATTATTGGCCAACTATCCAACAGGACTGCTTCGCGCATACTAGGAAATGTAAGGTATGCCAACTATACGCGCCGGTCCCCGGACGGCCTGCCGCTTTCTACACTCCAATGACGGTGGCCCTTCCATTCGCAAGATGGGGAATAGACCTGTTAGGTCCTCTACCTACTGCACCTGGAAACAACAAGTACATCATTGTGGGGATAGATTACTTCACCAAATGGGTAGAGGCCGAGCCACTGGCCAGCATTACAGATGTTAAATGCCAGAAGTTTGTCTGGAAAAATATCATTTGCCGGTTCAGAATCCCTGAACAGATTGTAACTGACAATGGAAGGCAGTTCGTGAGCCGAAACTTTGAGAACTACCTGGTCAAATGGGGAATCAAGCATTCCAGAGCATCCGTCGCATACCCTCAGGCAAATGGCCAGGTAGAAAATATGAACCGAACTATCATGGATGGTATGAAGAAGAAGCTGGAAGAATACTCCTCATCGTGGCCTGATCAGTTGAATTATATTCTATGGACACACAGGACCACACCCCGAACGGCCACGGGAGAGACTCCATTTGCTCTTGCCTATGGTTTCCAGGCCAAAGTACCAACGGAGATCCTAGTTCCTACACACCGAACGGTGCATTACAGCCCAGAACAGAATGAAGACAACTTACGGGCTGAAATGCATTTCATAGAAGAAAGAAGGGATCTGGCAGCGGCACGAATGGAAGAGTATCACAGAGCCACGAGAAGATATTTTGACAAGCAGGTTAAAGTTCGTCCAATCGAGGTAGGGGACCTGGTGCTGAGAAAGAGAGAGAAAAGCAAACCGCTCGAAGGGGGCAAAATGGCACAAAATTGGGAAGGCCCCTACCAAGTATGTAAGAAGTATGCTTCAGGAACATTTGGCCTACAAAATACTGAAGGCCGACCGGCAGGAACTTGGAATGTGGAGCATCTGAGGAAATTTTATCAATAAAAACGGCTGTTGCCACCTCTAAAAAAAAATAGAGGGAGACATAACTTCCACAAACTCAGCCCATGGTTAACTCAATCATTCCGGATGACCGAATGACGAACGGGTTAACAGCATGGAAGGAAAATCAATTCTCAGTTTAGAGAGTTTTTGACCCTAGATTTATGTAAGAATAAAGGGATAAAAAACGGCTTGAAGAATTGAGGCTCAGAAAATCGGTGCCCGTGGTTAACTCAATCATTCCGGATGACCGAATGACGAACGGGTTAACAGCATGGAAGGAAAATCAATTCTCAGTTTAGAGAGTTTTTGACCCTAGATTTATGTAAGAATAAAGGGATCAAAAACGGCTTGAAGAATTGAGGCTCAGAAAATCGGTGCACGTGGTTAACTCAATCATTCCGGATGACCGAATGACGAACGAGTTAACAGCATGGAAGGAAAGTCATCCTCAGCCAACGGCTGGGAGTTAGACGCTCAGATAGTCTCACCTCAGCGGTTAATATGAGAATCGATTCTGGAAAACCGAATGACGAACATATTAGCAGTTTGGAGGGAGCCATTATTTCAGCAAGAGTTTTGACCCTGTAATTACGCATTGATGAAGGGATCAAAATGGCCTGGAGTTCGAAGGACAGTGATTCTCACCTCAGCTTGTTAACTCGTAGAATCATTCTGGATGACCGAATGACGAACGGGTTAACAGCTTGGAGGGAGCTGAGTCGTCAACTTAGCCAAAGTCGACCCTGTAATTACGTACGGGCAAAGGGATCAAAACGGCTTGGAGATGGTGTCAAGACTGTAAGATATGGATTAACCGAGCGACGTTCGGATAAGGTACGGATTGTCGCCCGGGGAATCGGATATATGGTTTTGAAAAATCTCGCCTCAGTCATAAAACTTGACTTGGAAGCTAGTCGCCCTTTTAACTATAAGTAAGGAATGACCCAAATTCAGTGATCTTGCTTACAGTTCGAAAAGGGTTACCTCAGACCCCTAATATGGATGATACGAGCCAGAGAGAACAATTCGGAATGCATCGGAATTATGGGTTTGGAAGGGAGAGAGTCTCACCTCAGCTTGTTAACACGTGAAATCATTCCGGATGACCGAATGTCGAACGGGTTAACAGTTTGGAGGGAGCCCCTACCCCAGCCGAGAGTTTGACCCTGTGGTCACGATCAAAATGGCTTGGAGGAATTCACCTCAGCTAAGAATTTTGAACCCGTGCGTCACGAACAGGAAAAGGGATCAAAACGGGTTCGGGAAAGGTGTCAGAACAATTGTGAAGAGAGTCTCACCTTAGCTTGTTAACACGTGAAATCATTCCGGATGACCGAATGTCGAACGGGTTAACAGTTTGGAGGGAGCCCCTATCCCAGCTGAGAGTTTGACCCTGTGGTCACGATCAAAACGGCTTGGAGGAATTCACCTCAGCTAAGAGTTTTGAACCCGTGCGTCACGAACAGGAAAAGGGATCAAAATGGGTTCGGAAAAGGTAAGATATAAAGATACATGAGCCGAGTGAGGTTCGGCCACGTAGAAAAGATTGTGAACAAAAAATCAAAGGAAGAATAGAAAAAATACAACAGACAAAGGGAAGAAGTCCAGTTTATTCTTCGGCATTACTAGCCGGAATATACAAGAAGAATGAATATACAAGAAAAGAGACAACAGATAGAAAAAAAAGAAGGTTACTCTACTAGAGGATTGCCGTTCGGGGAGGATGTAGGCTGAGAGTTCCCTGCTTGCACTGCATCATCAGGCGCTGCTTTGGACCTTTTCTCCATAATGCGATCATATGTATTCCCGAACAGATCGTCAAAGCCTAATTCGTCGGGATCGAACGGCTTGGGGAAATGCTCGAGGATCAATTCAAGGTTCCTGTCCAGAAGCAGGTCCTGACTCTGCTTCACAGTTTTCTCGGTCAGGACATCCAAAAAAGATTTCCCTTCCGGCGTGCTGTCCGGGAGGTCGATCCCTACTTTGATGGGATCTTCGCTTTCACGCAAGAATTGCCCAAGGTGAGGACCCAGGAATTGCCGGGCCGTGTTCTCCAGAGCGACGTTCAGACCCTTTCCCCTTTGAAAATCTACTATCGATTGTTGAGCAATCTGGGAAGTATTGACCATATAGGGTTCGGGCAGATGGTCGCCAACAGTTTTGTCAAATTTAATACCAGCAGACTCAGCAGCCCGCACCTTGGCCCGGAGTTCTTTAAGCTCCCGATCGCGACGACGGGACATCTCCTGCATCTCGGCCAGAGCAGCTTTTGCCTTCTCACCCTATTTGGCCTGCTCTTGGAGATCAGCCGCTAACTTCCGAGCGGCAGAAAGGAGGACCTGGCCATCATCCCGATCGCTGGCCAGGGCTTTCATCTCCTTCTCAGCGGCAAGAAAGGCCTTGTGATAATACACGCCAGCCTGAAAACAAGATTACAATGAAAGTCAGATAAGGTAAAACATGAATAGTAAAAAGGCATGGGTCGGGATGAAATGTACCTTGAGTGCTTCCTGGTGACCTGCTTCGAAAAGGTCCGACCAGTGAGTCAAGTTGGTGAAGCTCGGGGGAACCTTGATCACAGTATGACACCACATAGAAGATGGCATCAGCCCGAACAGATACCTCCCTTATGATCTGGGCCCCATGTTTGAAAATTCAACAAACATCCGATCATCGATCGGTGTGGCAGTGAGAATCGGAGTTGGTTTGTTGGCAGGCACCGATCTTTTGGGCTCGATCTCCGGCCCGGTCAAATCAACCACATGGTCGATCGGGATCAGGTGACCGCCATCATTTCCTTTGCGCTTTTTGCGGGTTTGCTCCGCCGAGTCACGATCGGCTATCATCTTCTCCTTCCCTTTAGCAGAAGAGATAGAGCGCCAGACGGGTATGGGAGATATCACGCCTACAAGAAAGAGAAATAAAAGATAAGAAGTTGAATCGTGAGAGCGAAGGATGATCGGGTTAAAGCCCTACTATGCTTACCGATTCCAGCAGATAACATGCTCGAAGTGGTGACAAAGCTGCGGAGACTTCTGGTCCCTCCCATCCGCAAAGACTCAGCTTGGGAGCGTAGAACGGCGTCCACCCTGGGCAGAGAATCCCGAACGGGATATGCGTTCCACCTATCCGGGAATGGTATAGAATCACCTACCCGAACGAACAGAAACCGCTCCTCCCAGTCAGCCTGCGGGGTAACGTTCTCTGTGAACAGCTGACGGTCAGAACGAGCTACCAGTTTCAGGTACCCGGTCGTCCAGTAGGGTTGATAGCAGTAATGATAAAGGAACAGATCGACGCTTGGGGTAATCCTCAACTCGTGACACCGGATAATGAAGCCTGTCAGAATGCGGTAGGAGCTGGGCACGAACTGAGCGGGTAGTACAACAACCCGGCGTAAGAACTCCACTATGAATGAATGGAGAGGGAACCGAAGTCCAGCAGTCAGAGCATCAAGGTGCACTAGCACGTGCCCCGGTCTGTGCCTCATAGGGTGCCGAATGAATCCGGCGTAGTATTCTCTTGGCGGGGGCAACAACTGGCTAAGTTGCCGTTCAACATCTTCTGGGAGACGTTGTTTGTGTTTGCGTATGCGATGGAAGTGTAGGGCAATGCGGGGTGGCCGCTCGGGCATCCCCTTGTTGTAAACTTGGAGGTCATCTCCAGACAGACATCCATCCTCCTGTGGCTGTTCGATATGTTTGCTGGCCTGAGGATTGGCGGGTTTAGGTGTTTGGGACGAAGAGCCTTCGGCCTGGTTACCAGCGGATGTTTTGCTTTTGCGGATCAAAGGCATCTCTTCAGATTCTGAGCTAGAGGAGTAGAACATAAAAACGCTGGAGGAACTCTGGGAATTCTAGAGAGAGAAGGCTTGAGAGTATGCAAGGGAATTCTAGAGAGAGAAAGCTCGAAAGAAAAATGAGAAAACAGCAGGAGAAATTAGGGGAAGCACCTCTCTATAAATAGGGAAAGTGCCGCACAAATCCCTAATCCATGAGCAACACGTGGCATTGGGTGGTTACGATTAATCTGGGGCATTTATGATTCATTTTTTGTGCACGTACCCCGGACGGGCTTACAGAGAATTAGCAAAGATCACAGGGACTTGCTGTTTAGAGAAATGCTAAGTCCTAAATGTCAACCTGAAGCCCGAACGGCTACCAACTTATGGAGAGGCCCAAGTGGAAAGGAAACCAAGAAAACAGCTAAGTCCTAAAAATTGGTTTGAAGCCCGAACGACTATCAGTGTCATGAAGAAGCCCAGGTGCAAAGAAAACCAAGAAAACTTCTAAGTCCTAAAAGTTGACCTGAAGCCCGACCGGCTATCAACACCATAAAAGCTATCCTAAGAATTGGTCTGAAGCCCGACTGGCTATCAACGTTGTAAGAGATTATCTGAAGCAAGAATGTGCCAAGTCCTAAAATTTGGTATGAAGCCCGAACGGCTGAGTACCAGGGAGAAGGGGTTTTTCCTTAAATAAATTATCAGAACTTTCTAAGGCCCGAACGGCGATCAACGGCATTAAGGGTAGTTGAGCAAGAAATACAAAATGGGCATATAAAGACAGAAAAGATAGTACACAAAATTTCAGGCAAAAAAGGGATATATATTCATCGGTTCTACTGACCGGGAAGTACAAGCTATTTAGAGAAAAAGAAAATTACAACAAGTAATGAAAAAGTACATATAAATTATTGGCTAGGGGCCATTTCATCTCCCTCTTCGTCTTCATCTTCATCATCATCAGACAGGGGCTCAGGCTCTCTCCCAGCAGCCTGATCGGCTTCCCTTTGCTGAGCTCGCAGGTATTTCTCGAACTGCGCCTGGATAATGTCATCTGTGGGGAGATCAGAAGCCTGAACCGGCCTCCCCAGTTGATTTTGAAGCTGAGTGACGAAGGGACGCAGCAAGACCTGGCCAATTTTGCCATAAAGATCTGAGACAATGGAGTCGTTCCATTTTTTGGCCTCGGGGTCCTTATCCAAGAGGGCCACCCCTGCCGATAGCCGACCGGCGCCTTTGGGGAAACCCTTCAAGTACGCCCCAAAGGCGAACGGGATTTGGGCCCTTGCATGTTCATCCTTGATGATGGAGAATTCATCAGAGGATTTAAACGTGTCCCGGACGGCGGACAGATCCACGTTCACTTCATAGGGACCGTCCGGGATGCTGGATGGCATTTCTTCGAATTTGACCTGTGCGGCCTCAGCGGCAAGGACCTTCGTCTGGGAAGCTGCGAGTTGGACCCGAAGGGTACCGAGATCAGCATCCAGTCTCTGCTTTTCCTCCGCAAAGTCTTTCTGTTCGGCCTCCAGAGAGGCGATGGCAGCAGCAGCATGTTGCTCAGCAGAAGACTGGGCAACAATCAGTTCCCGCTCCTTGGCCAGGCGGGCCTCCCGCATCTGAAGGGTGTACAAGCCCATCTACAGAATACCGTTCGAGAGTTAGTACTGATTACAGAGAATAAAATAAAGACAAAGCGCAAAAGACAATGTACCTTCAGAGCAGTCAGAGCCAGACATTCTTCAGATTGCTCGACCGGCAACTGAGGAAGGGAAAAGTTGTTGAACCAAGAGGAGGTCGACCAGATCTGGCTCGCTGTAGAGCCGGCCCTCTCTAATACCTCATGGACAGGGTCGGATAGGGAGATCCGCTCGACCTTACCCGTAATATGGTCGGTATGGGTCTCACCAGCATTCGAGGGTTCCCCCCGAACGGAGTCGAAATGCTGGGAAAATTGGTGCAGTTGGTCAGAGCCGAGCCGGTCATCGATCAGCATGACCTCTAATTGATCCTGGTGGACCTGCTGAATTGGCTGAGGCTCTGGAAGCGGTTGGGAAGGGGCAGCCTCCTGAGCGGGAATAATGGAGGGAGTAGGTTGTGGATTCTTCCTGGACTTCTTCCGTTTTCCGGCCCCACCGGCTGCGATGACTCTGCTATCGTCCATAGGAAGATCTGGGTTTGGTGCTGAAAAAAGACAAAGAACAATGTTAGTATCGAGCGGCCCTAGCGTGTGAGAAACTAGAAAAAAGAATAAAAGAACGTTTCTCGCACGGGAAGGACCGCCCGGACCAAGGCACTTGGTTTATCAAAACAAGTAAACCCAAGGGAACGGGCAGTACCTATCCTGGCTGTTATAAGTCGTTTGGGGGTCAGATAATTCATGATGTCCATGCATTTATCCTTCTCCACAGCAAGCACGTCCTTGTAGATTTCTTCAGTGAGGACAGGATCAGGGGTTTTGCGGGGAAAGGCATTCCATTTGCGGGGAATCAGACCGTCCGGGATGGACACGAAGAAAAACCGGTCTTTCCACCCTTTGATCGAAGTTGGGTTTCCTTTGAACAGGATGTGTCCCGTTCGGGCACTAGTGGCCAGATAGCCATGGGTTTGTTGGGGGGCTACTTTGAAGAATTGGTGGAAGAGTTCTAGGGTTGGTCGGGCGCCGGCATCTTTGCAACGACAAATGAAACCCGCCATTGCTCGATAAGAGTTCGGCATAATCTGGGCCGGTACAACTTCGTAGAAATTGAAGAAAGAAATAAAAAAGGGGTGTAGCGGAAATCTAAGGCCGGCCCTAATTGAGTCAAAGTGGACTATGGTCATTCCGGGCCTATGACGCATTGGGTGAAGCCCGGCTTGCAAACGGAAATCCACCGGGTCAGGGATAAGCGCCGGAATTTCGGCCCTATTGTGAGAGGTCAATTTTTGCCGCCTCCCTAATCAATTTTAGGTCAAGAGTATGGCGAGGAACATCGTTGGGACGTCCGGCCGCCATGGAGGCTATTTCGTCCTCGGATTTGGTGTCATCGGAATCCTCACTGGAGGAAGAAGAAGTGCTAGGGAGGTCCTCCGCCTCAGCCCTGGTATTGGTCGCCGTCTCAGTAGAAACACCGGCAAACGGAACTGGGATGGCATCTACAATGGCGGTGTCACGGTCATCTCCATGAGAGGCCATCTCCGAATCAGAGGAATGCTCTTTGGGGCTCATCTCGATCGAAGCCAGAAATGAAGATAGGGAATCCGAAGTTGGGAAATTACCTGAGCAAAGGAAGCAGGGGGAAATTTGCAGAGGAAACAACGAAGGCCAAGGAATTGCAGAGTCGAAACCCGGAAATGAGAAGTTAAAGGCTAATTTATAGCCTTGAAACCGCCGTGTCGAGAACCAATCAGAGAGCGACACGTCACTAGGAGCATTTAAGCTAAACACGCGTCTAATGAAAAGACTAAACGACGGTTATCATGATGAATATGGGGAAATGAAGCGGTAGCCGTCAAATCGCAGCATGGGGAACTGATTACTTCTGTACCCCGATCGCCATTCGGGGTATTATGACATTGGTATACTTCCTAATGCACTCACTTCGTTCAAGACATCGGAAGTGGGGGACTTGTGTTGGGATATTGACCTAGAGGCCCAATACCCAGATCGGGAAGGCCCAAGATATCCGGCCCAAGCAACGGGCCCATCACTCTATGATGAATAAGATCCAGTAAGAAGACATACCGAACGGAGCTCGGCCCAAATAAAGGTTGGCCCAGTAAGAAGACATACCGAACGGAGCTCGGCCCAAATAAAGGTTGGCCCAGTAAGAAGACATATCGAACGAGGTTCGGGCTATATATCATACTTAGGCCAATTTGACAGCATCCTCAGTACAGCCCAACATCCCGTTCGAGCAACGGCCAACCAGCAAGTGGCCAGGTGCAATTAATGCCAGACTATGACATCAGCAAGTGGAAGCATGGATGACCAAGTCGGTGGAACAACGGTCAATCAGCAAGAGGCAGCCCATGCTCTCCATTAGTATAAATAGAAGGTTTCAAGTCATTGTAAGGGTTAGCATTTCAATACTCAAGCTCTAGAATAACATCATTTGCCCTTACTTCTTGTATTAAAGCATAGTTTCCGACTTACCGATCGGGAAATTCCTTGTAATCAGATTGGTTAATTAATACAAGTGAGCTTTCGAGTTTTAGTTAGTTCAGATCTTATATTTTCTCATACGCTTTGATTCTGGGCCATTCCTGATATATCCAAAGTTCGTGTTGGGCTTTCGGATCTACGGGATTTACCCTCAACACCAAGTATGTGATATTTTTATATGAGATTGTTTATTTTATTAGTAGATAAAATAATAAAGTTTTTCCAGTTAAGGTTGATTTTTGAATTTTTCACATAATTATTCTCTAATAAACATGTCACTGTGACGGACGAAAGTTTTATCCAACGAAAACTAAAAAACTCAAACAATATTTTGATGAAATTTTTCGGCGGCGTCAACTGCGGCTTGAGCCAGCAGTGGGAAAGTCGGCATTATAATGATGTTTTTATACTTTGACTGGAATTTTCTGATCTGGTCTGAAATGGTCAGGTAAATATCTGGTCTCTGCATGTCTTATAACTGTCTAAGTCTGTTCTGGTTTGATCAGATTTGTTCTGATCTAAGACTGAAAATAGTCCAAGTAAAAATATTCTAACTCCAAGTTGGGTGTCAGCAATCCTGAGACAACGATGTGTTACAGGCCCCAATTCCTTTTGTGTTTAAGAGAAGAGTAATTCTTGGCGTACACAAAATATGTACACAAATTATACATTGTCTTTGTACACATGCATTTTGGCATAAAATTCTGTCTCCTTTCAAACAAATTGTTTGTATACACACACAACTAGGGGGTTATGTACAAGTTGTGTACTAATTCTGTGTACTATTCTTTGTTAACATTCTATTTACTCATGTTCTCTATTTGTAAGTTGTAACAATCAACTTTACACATTTGACAGCACACACCCTTGACCGTCAATATACCTTATTTTCTATTAGAAAAAAAAAATAGATTTTGAAAATGTGTAATGAGACGAATTGAATAATATTTTTTAAAATAAAATAATCTTTATAAATTAACAAAAATGTAGTCAAAGTAGAAGATGAGGATAATGTAAAATTTTACGTGTTACAATTATTTAAGAATGGAGGTAGTGTAATTTTACTATTCGTAATCAAATTGTTACACATCTTTATTAAATGGTCATACTTATATTAAGCTGTGATTTTGTTTGAGAAAAAAAAATGTACATTGATCAACATCACTTGCAAACATATTTGTACATAATTGTTTTCATGATTCTTAATTTGTATCCTATATAGCAACCAACCAACCACTAAAGGCTAGACACTGGGTATCATATTCTCAAAAATATTTTCTACAAGTATTCAGAAAATACATTTTCAAGAGGGAATGATCAAACCAATTAACACACATAATAATTTTAATTTTAATTAAAAATTTCATAAGGCAATAAAATCTATCAAGGGAAAAGTAGAGTTTGCATTGGACACTACAAAAAAATTCGCCTGTAGTCACAGACTTAGTCACGGACCGTAGTGTAAAAAGTCCGTGACTAACACTTTTAGTCACGGACGAAGTCCGTGACTAGTTCAGTGACTAGTTCCGCGTGACTAGAATGTAGTCACAGAGCATTGGCCGTGACTAGGTGTAGTCACGGATTAGTCACGGACGTCGATCCGTGACTACATCTTGACCGGAATAAGCCCTCCGGCACGTTAGTCACGGACACGAGCCGTGACTAAGTTTAATTTAATTTTTTTTATTTTTGTGGTAGTCACGGACGTATCCGTGACTATGTTAAATTTAAAAAAATTGAATTTATTCCGGAAAAATGCAGTCACGGATTGGTCCTTGACTAATTTTTTTAAATAAAAAAAATAAAAAAATGAAAATTGAATTTATTCCGGATTAAAAAGTAGTTACGGATTTAGTCCGTGACTAATGTTTTTTATTTAAACAAAAAACAAATTTTATAAAAAAATAAAAAATTATTTTAATTTTATTTTAAAGCAATTAGAATAAAAATAAATTCCATACAATCTTAAACATAAAAAATGTTATTACAGACAGAATTAAAAAACAAAATTCACACAATGTCAAACAATATTATGTAATTACATGCCCGTACGTCGGACTCCATTGTGATAAAAATTCATCATCATTATCATCATAGTCACGATGATGATCCTCTTCTGCATCCACGGTGTCCAAGGGTCGGGAACTTCCTCGGCTGCCTCGGTTGCCTCCTCGATTGCCTCCTCGGTTGCTTCCTCGGTGGCTTCCTCGGCTGCCTCCTCGGTTGCCTCCACCCGATGACTGAAACTGATTGAGCATATCAGACGACAGAGATCCGAATGTCGATCCTATTGCAGGCATGTCACCATAACCGGAGTTAGAGTGGTAACCCATACTACCCATGTGCGGAACCTGAGGAGTCTGCTCAACGTGCATAATGTACGGCCGAGTATGAGGCTGAGGCGGAGGCTGATATCCAGCAAGGATCCGTTCCATTGCTTCCAGCCGGGCCCTCGTTTCTTCAGCATTCTTCCGTTGCTGTTCAAATGCACGCTCCTCCTCCTCTAATTCTCGCTGCAATTGGGCAATGCGTGGATCCTCTCCTCACCTAGATCGAGAAGATGATGAAGCTCCGCTGCGATCGTACAAAATACGTTGCCCTCAGCCCCGAGGCATGGAAGCCGACCCTTGTACACCCCTGCTGCCTCAAGGATGGCATCATCTTCCACATCAGAATCGATGTCTTCTTCTTGAGTCAAGCCTAGTTCCGCCCGCTTCTTTTCAACATTTGCGTTATACTTTGTCTACAAACATTTAAAAAAATTATTCAAATGATATTTACTTCAATTTGAAATAATAGTATAGATGTTACATACTTCGATTTCAGCAAGGCGGGGTGGTAGATTGGTTGGCGACTCAACACCGTTCTTCGTCCAACAGTGTTTGATTACACTGAGGATAGGGACCCTCTTCTTTTGAGGCCCCGCCTACAAGGTTAGAAAAAGGTTTAAATAAATGTAAAAAAATAAAAGGTTAAAATGGTGTAGGTTTATTTGAATAAGACTTACAAGAGCTTCTTTATGTTTACTCTGGGGTTTGCGGCCTCCGTGCCATTGTGTCGTCAATGCCTTCTCGGACATCCGATTTTTCTTCCCGGCTTCGCTTCTAGCCAAGAAAGTCGGATCCGAAGACCAGTGGCGGACGAGGTTTTCCCATACCTCATCCGAACACCATTGAGGCCTTACCCCACTGGCTCGGGCACGCTTAAAAGTGGGACGAAGCCAGTTTGAAACTCTGGCATTGTACGCCCTTAGAATAGCGGGGCCTTGTTCTTCAGTCCAGCGAAACCGGGCCTTTATTAAAAAAATAAATTAACTTATCATTTGTCAAATTTTAGGTTACATCAATGACGAAAAATTGATTTTTTTTACCTTGAACAAGTTCCACCAAAGTTCACGGACCTTAGGGTCAACATCCGTGTACGTAACCCAGTTGCCAAGAAAGTGTCCACCAATTATGATTTTGATTTGGTTGAGCACATCTTGATCGCTTCAAAAAATTAATATTTTTTTATAGTTAGATGATTTGACATTAGATAAAATTATTTGACATTAGATAAAGTTCATAGTTACTTACTTAGCAACCATGTGAGGTGTCACCCATTCCGAATCTTCATTGTTGCGCTCGGCTTGGGTTAAGGGCGCGTAGTTCGGGCGAGCACGAGATGTGGATTGTTCATTGCTCATCTAAAATAATTGATTAATGAGGAGTATTAATTTACATTTTCAAATAATTGTGTAAATATAATAGAAGATCAAATTTTGATTGAAATCTTAAATAGGTTTTCATATTTAAATTTATATAAAAAAAAATTAAATAAAGGCAGTTTTTAAAAAGCAGTTTTTATTAAACAGTTTTTTATAAAACAGTTTTTTATAAAACAGTTTTTTATAAAACAGATTTTTATAAAACAGTTTTTTATAAAACAGTTTTTTATAAAACTGTTTTTTATAAAACAGTTTTTATAAAACAGTTTTTTATAAACAGTTTTTTAAGAACTGTTTTTTATGTCTACCTCAACATTTTATAATTATTAACATGTTAAACTTTTTTGGAAGTTTGACATGAGGGGGTATTTTGTTTAATTACTTCCGGAAAACTTTTTAATTAAAACGGCTTTATTTATTAAACAGTGTTTTTTCATAGTGTATATTTTATATTAAATTTGAGAAAACTGTTTTTTAATGTCTAACTTAATATTTTATAATTATTAACATGTTAAACTTTTTTGGAAGTTTGACATGAGGGGGTATTTTTTTTAATTACTTCGGGAAAACTTTTTAATTAAAACGGTTTATTTATTAAACAGTGTTTTTTCATAGTGTATATTTTATATTAAATTTGAGAAAACTGTTTTTTAATGTCTAACTTAATATTTTATAATTATTAACATGTTAAACTTTTTTGGAAGTTTGACATGAGGGGGTATTTTTTAATTACTTCGGGAAAACTTTTTAATTAAAACGGTTTATTTATTAAACAATGTTTTTTCATAGTGTATATTTTATTTTAAATTTGAGAAAACTGTTTTTTAATGTCTAACTTAATATTTTATAATTAACATGTTAAATGTTTTTGGAGGTTTAACACGAGGGGATATTTCTTTAATTATTTGGGAATATAATGTAATTAGGCATACATATTAATTAAACTAACTCATGTTCTTTAATTCATAAGTCTGAAATTAAAAAAGATAATGTTTAATCATGCATGTTTAACTTATAATGAAATCTTATTTAGGCATACATATTAATTAAACTTATACACAACAAATATAGGCATGCCAATTAAACATATATACAAACTAAATCATGTTATATTGAGCATATAGAACATGTAATAAACTGAATCATGCCAATTATATTGAGCATATAGAACATGTAATTAAACTTATACACAACAAATATAGACATGCCAATTAAACATATATACAAACTAAATCATGTTATATTGAGCATATAGAACATGTAATAAACTGAACATATTAACATGTATTTCGAAAAAATGTGTGCTTAACGTGTATTTTCATCCTCATGTGGTTGATACGAGGTCGAAGCTTCAGGAGGATCGTTAGATGGTTGTGGGGGTTGAACTGAGACATCGATGCACCGTATGCGTCATATACCATACGTTGCTCCCATCTCATTTCAGCAGGGTCTCCCCACGCACTCATCTCTGCAGGGACGTTACGAGACGAACCTACCGTTTGTGGTAAAACAGATGGATCCAAAGGTTCGCCATGAGAAGTCCAATTATAATAATTGGGAAGGAAACCGTCCGCGTACAAATCCCACCCAACTTCGTCTGGGTGTTTAAATTTGAGATTTTTACACTTTGAACATGGACATCTGATTTTATCACCACTCATATAAGCCGGGTGTTCAAGTGCGAATTTAATAAACTCCTCAACTCCTTAAAAAAAAATTGATTGCATTCCGTACAATACCGCATGTTTATCATACATCCAAATTCTACATTATGCCTGAATATTATAATAAAAAAATTATACAGGTTAAAAACTCTAAATTATAAACATTACCAACATATTATATGTGGAGTATTATTAATATATTAAAATTAACTAATTCCCTAAAATTCCCTTAAAATTAACTAATTCCCTTAAAATTAACTAATTTCCTTAAATTTCACTAAATTTCACTAAAATTCCCTTAAAATTAACTAATTCCCTAAAATTCCCTTAAAATTAACTAATTCCCGTAAAATTAACTAGTTTACTTAAATTTCACTAAAATTCACTAAAATTCCCTTAAAATTAACTAATTCCCTAAAATTCCCTTAAAATTAACTAATTCCCTTAAAATTAACTAGTTTCCTTAAATTTCACTAAAATTCACTAAAATTCCCTTAAAATTAACTAATTCCCTAAAATTAACTAATTCCCTTAAATTTCACTAAAATTTCCTTAAAATTAACTAATTCCCTAAAATTCCCTTAAAATTAACTAATTTCCTTAAATTTCACTAAATTTCACTAAAATTCCCTTAAAATTAACTAATTCCCTAAAATTCCCTTAAAATTAACTAATTCCCTTAAAATTAACTAGTTTCCTTAAATTTCACTAAAATTCACTAAAATTCCCTTAAAATTAACTAATTCCCTAAAATTAACTAATTCCCTTAAATTTCACTAAAATTTCCTTAAAATTAACTAATTCCCTAAAATTCCCTTAAAATTAACTAATTCCCTTAAAATTAACTAATTTCCTTAAATTTCACTAAATTTCACTAAAATTCCCTTAAAATTAACTAATTCCCTAAAATTCCCTTAAAATTAACTAATTCCCTTAAAATTAACTAGTTTCCTTAAATTTCACTAAAATTCACTTAAAATTAACTAATTCCCTAAAATTCCCTTAAAATTAACTAGTTTCCTTAAATTTCACTAAAATTCACTAAAATTCACTTAAAATTAACTAATTCCCTAAAGTTCCCTTAAAATTAACTAATTCCCTTAAAATTAACTAATTGCCTAAAATTTCACTAAAATTCACTAAAATTCACTAAAATTCCATTAAAATTAACTAACGTCCAATAATTAATATTATTAAACTATAAACATGCACAATACGTTAATGACATTAATTTAATCCACAATACTAAAATTATCAACATCTTAATCTTATTAATAATGCACATTTAACAATTTACTAAATTAAATAATATGAGCAAATCCAATAATTTGAGCATATATATATAATAAACACATTTAAATTAAATTAACCAACCCTAATTTAAATCATTATTAATCCTAAATTAGGCCGCCTTAATTAACAATAATTTCCAATATAAAGAAATCATATACTTATATTTAATCATATATATATATATATAAAGTCATTTGAATTAAATAATACTTACATTTAACTAATATTAATAATATGCATTTAAATTATATTTAATCATATATACTTACATACGTATTTAACTAATTTACGTAATTTTAACCCTATATTTTAAAATTAATAACATATGTATTGCCAATATTATATTTAATAATATACTTACATATGTATTTATTAACAAATTTACATATTTAACTAATTTACAAAAAATACGTAATTCAAATTACATACCTTATCTGCATAAACAGGAAAAATGATATGAGATGGGTAGATTACATCCTTCAATTCTATCTGGAATTCTATCTGGAGTAGATGGTGTGATTTTGTTGAATGAAGCGAAGGCTGCATATATAAAATTTGTAGTCACGGACTTAGTCACGGATGTGTCCGTGACTACATTAAATTTGGAACGTTGAAAAAATCAATTTTGCACTTGTCACGAAATTAGTCACGGACACGTGCGTGACTAACTGTAGTCACGGTACTAGTCACGGAACAATCCGTGACTAATTTCAAATTTAAAAAAAATCCCGCCGGAGGCGAAAATGGGTTGACCGGAACAATTTAGTCACGGACTAGGTCCGTCACTACCTATAGTCACAGACGTAGTCACGGACAAATCCGTGACTACTTTTTTTTTAATCGTTCCGTGATTAAACCGTGATTAGAACCGTGACTAACTAGTCACGGACCAAATCCGTGACTACGGTCCGTGACTACAGGCGAATTTTTTTGTAGTGGGAATGGCTCAAGGCCAATCCCGATTACAATCATTTAACTGAACTCAAAGAAAAAAGCTATTCTATATATTTTGGGTGAAGGATCCTAAAAGAGGGATCTATGCCTCCATATGCACTACAATCTTCACGTCTAACACCACCACAGGAGTGGGTCGGGTCACCCTCCCCTATTTAAAAAAACATTTTAAAAAAATGACCGTTGAAACCGGAAACAGGCTCGTGACTGGTCTCTAATAGTACCGGTCCCGAGCCGGTGCGGTTATCAGGCAGGTACCGGTACCAGAAAACCGGCCCGGACCGATCTCAAACGGTTTCTTTCCCGGGCCAGGCCAGTCCGACAGTCCGCCCGAACCCAGTCCAACACTAACTGCAAAGTCTTTAAGAGTACTTCACAATCTCTTCGTTCTCGTACAACAAAATTGAGAATATTACGAATGATTATCAGTTAAAGGGGCATTCCTTATATGAAAATGAATTGATTGGAAGCAATGGAGGGATATGTCATGTGTAAAAACCCAGTTGCGTACTTGCGTTGGAGAGTTAGGTTATAAAAAGCTTTAGGAGTACTAACATTCCCATTATTGGCATGCTGCCTATATCCCCAACAACAACGTCCTCAATGCTTTTGTAGTTGTCTCAGTTGCAACCACGGGTGGAGCCAAGGCCTTAGGTCGGACTCAGCCATTAAGTTCCTTACAAAGAATATTTTTGGAATAAATTTTACATAGAATTTTTTATCTTACAAATTAAGATATTTTTTAAATCTGGGGTGGACCAAGGTCTAGGTTGCCCCCTTTTAGCTCCGCCCCTGGTTGCAACTCGTCCTTTGCTTCACGTAGTATTTCCATGAAAAAAGCTTTGGGATATTATTCGGGACAATATAATGTGGAAGATTGGTAAGGATGACAGTTCAGTTGCCACTTGAATTTAAGATATTTTTACTTGGACTGATTTTTTTTTGTTCTGGTCTACACCGATCTAGTAGATGTTTGGTCTTTATGCATTTTACAACTATCAAAATTTGGTCTCATTTGTCTAAATCTTGTGTATTTAAGTCTAATCTCATTTATTTGAGACTGAAACCAATCCGAGTAAAAACATCCTTAGGAGGACACTCATGTCACTCATGGTTGCCACTCGTGAGTCGTGGCAGCCGATAAGGGATGTTGATCTAAGAAATGACATTCCAACCCTTCGAACATATCACATATGTTAATATAATACCAACACCCTCGGGTAAAAAAATGTATTATATGAACGAAGAAAAAATACCAACACATCACATACGGCCTCAGTTATATTTTCAAGAGCCCGGCTTCTTGAGCACACAAAAAAGTACACGTCATTTACATGACCAATTTTATTATGTTTTTAAGGTGAATTAACAAACAACACAAATATGTTGTCTGTAGCACAATTCACCTTGGAAAATGGAAAAAAAAAAAATTATTTGTACACAGACAAAACTAGACATATAAATGGCATGTTAGCCTTCAGGCATGTACAAAAGGCATCTCTCTCGTCTCTTTTCCAATTTGCTCCTTATTCTTTAATGTCTGAAGTTCTTTTATTATTATTTGTCACTTTTCTGATTGGCCAAATTTTACCATATCAAAATACATAAATTTGATTACTTTCAAAGGTATAATACGCGGAGTATAAGAATAAAAGAGAACATTGTGACATGAGACACCCAGCAAAGAAATATACTGTACACTTCAAAGACTACCAACTTTAGTTGACATGATCTTTTTCGTCTTGTTTAACATTATGTTTCTGTGGCTGCACAAACTGAAACGGCCAAGACACCGGAACAACACCAGAATCAAACTGAGAGGAGAAATAGGGTATTGGAATTCTTGTAGTACCTGAAATGCCCATCGCATGATTTGTCTCTACTTGCATCTCCTCAAGAGTTTTAGGGTGATGAGAATCAATCTCCACAGCATGAACCACATTTTGACTCTTCCACTCACTACTACTACCACCAACTGGACCTTTTTTGTCACTATCCGACTGCGGCCCAAATGCCATGTGGGATATATCATTCACCTTAGCTTCAGCAGCTTGCTTTTCACGCTCGGAAGAAATAGCTTCGATGATGATGTCAGCCCTAGAGTTCGAAGAACGCCCTGATGCAATAGTGGCTGTAGGGAAAGCCTTCTCTGGAGGGATAGCCGGGCTATAATTTGAGGGCAGCAAGTCATCCCAGTTTTCTAAGAGCTCTTTATACACTTTACGAAGGGTGACCTCAGTTAGTCCAGTTACCTTACATATTTCAGCTTGGGTCTTTCGTTTGTCTTCGAGCTGGCAGGCTAAATATATTGCAGCAGCAGAGATGCTGATTGGGTTTCTTCGAGTGCAGAAGCATTTGTTCATCACCACCTCACCAATGTGAGTTGCCAGCTCCTGTAACATTGTAATAACTACCAATTAATCCAGTATATGAAGATTGGAAAGAAGAAACCACAACCCCTATAAATTCAACCATCAAAAGTGCATCCAACTTAATCCCAACTTGTTGGGGTCAGTGATATTAAATTTGGATAATGATATATGTAGGGAAGAGTTAAGGAAATGGAAAAATCATCTTAAATTTAACTCCAAGGACATGTTTACTTCACACGTTACTAACTTACTACACAAAGCTTATTAAGAGTTAAACTTGCGTTACTAAACGGCGCCGTAAAATAAACAGTGCTATAAGCTCTTGTTTACTTCACATGATTTAAAACACCATTAAAATTAAAATGTCCAAAATAACCCTATACATATATAGACACACAAACATTCAATTATAATACGTGGGGGCCTACCACCCTACACCTACCCGTAACTCGTATCCCTGCCCCCGACTCCCTACCCGTGGCCCGTACCATTACCCCTGTCTGTACCCTTACCCTACCCTCCCCCTCCCCTACACCTACCCCTACCGGTCAAGGTAGGTTGGGGGGGTGGCGGCAAGGGTAGCTGGCTAGGGGTAGGGGGTAGCGCTTGGGTACGGGTAGGGTAGGGTCGGGTTAGGGGTAAGTGTAGGGTAGGGGTAGGGGTGGAAGGTAGGGGTAACAGTAAGGGCAAATACGGAAACTAAAAAGCTTAAACTGTCGCTTGATTAATACATGAGGGGTGATATGCTTAATAAGTGGCACTTTAAGCACCCATTTACTTCACCTGTCTTACTAACCTAACTGTGTTTTTAGCAGTGAAGTAAACACGTCCCATGTCTCCAACTCCAGATGTGATCGTGAAATGTAATTTGCTATAAATTTATCATTCCCTGGCCCCTCCTTCCCCTAACCATCTCAATGCCCATAGTCCCGTACCATTGCCCATTACACTTTAGTGTCATTGAATTGTAAAAAATAATTAGGCCTTTTCCCATGAATATTACTAAATTAAATTCAAAAGACAAAAATATGACACATTAATTTTTACTGAAAAAGTGATTTATTCAGTGACTAGTTCACAGTGACTCATGATTTATCAATGACTTGTCAATATAAAATAGACTATAATGACTCTTGTCCAATTACTCGTACACAGTAACTAGTCATGTTTTTGTCCGGTCAAACTATGTTAGTAATATACATATCATTTTTTCAAATTAATTAAAACTATAAATTCATGCAATAAGCTTTGGCAATGTTTTATGCTTGATGAAATTTCTGTCTTTATCTTCATAGGAGGGAATTATGAGATGAAAAATGTAAAACTGCGATCATCATAAGTTATTTCATCATGAAAAATAGCATGAAATGACAGTGAGTTGATGTATTCGCCTTTGTCATGTCTACAACATAATTGATATTGCAGCACCAACACGCATATCATGGAGTCTTGCTTATGTGTGTGTGCACGTATGATCAACAAAATTTATCAAATTAACTTTTGTGTAACATGTTTGACAATATATATAAAAAATAGCCCTGTTTTATGATGTTTGGCTCTTGCTTTAAGGTGAGATTTTTTTCTGAACAAGATTTTTTTTATTGGGGACAGAAGAAGTATTAGATATAGTCATAAATAAACCACGTAAGCCATAGTCATGAGATTTGTTGATAAACTTTTGCAGACCAAAGCTACTAGAATCTGCTTACAGTTTTACACAGTGCAGTCATTTCAACCACACTGAACTAAAGCAGAACCTTCAGCAATAATTTTTTCAACCTTTTTGTAATGGTGTCCTTTGCTCAGGAGGCCAATGTGTTGTGAAGTACTGGACTGGCAGCAGGATAAAGCCTGGTTAAAATTCCTAAAGCTCCATTATACAGAGCACTGAGAAATGCTATATGAATCTACCATTAAGTGGTTTAATGGTTGTTAATTTCCCAATGCAGGCAGGAGACAAATAACAGCCTTTTGAATTGGCATGTATTGAAGGAAAGAAATGATTTGCATTTAAATCATGATATTGTGTTTAGCCGTTACAAATCCTTGTCATTTAATAAGTATTATTATTTACCTTATATAGATGATTAGAATGTGTATAAATCTCAGCCTTGTAAACCAGTTTGATATATGTGAAATATATTCAAAACATTCTTGTTCTCCTCTCTATTATGGTATCAGAGCTACTGAGCTCTAACCAGCCCTCCCTCCCTCCTCTATGACAACCAACGATGACAGCCAACCCGAGGTCCTCCGGCAAGGAGACCTCGACAATATTCCTATCAGTACACCTATCACTTCTACCACAATTTCCGAACCTCTCACACAAGATGGATTAATCCTACTCAATCCCAGCCATTTCCCAGAAAAGCTAGATGGTTCGAATTACCTTGTATGGCGAGATCAGATTCTGGATCTTTTTTTTGGGTATCACCTTGATCAATACATATCTGATGATGCTGCCCCGCCACCCACAAGCGATGTCGCTGGCCATCTCCGATGGACTAGGCAAGACCGGCTCATCCGACACGCCCTCATCGCCTCTCTAAGTTTGGCCTATAAACCTCTAGTCGGATCCTCTCGCACATCTGCAGCAGTCTGGAAGACTCTTGAAGACCTCTATGGGACTCGTTCGCCATCTCAGATTCGAAACATGAAAGATATCTTCCGTCACACCAAACAAGGCTCTCAATCAGTGGGGGCGTATCTCCATCACCTGCGCACGCTCGCCAATGAATTGGCTCAGGTCGGGCGCCCTGTAGACGACGAAGATTTCGTCGTTCAAGCTCTGGAGGGACTCCGACCCGAGTTCGAATCCTTTGCGCACTCTGTTCGTACCTGCGGTGATAGCCGGTTCAAGACCATCTATACTCTGCTCACAGGCTTCGAAGACTCCATGAAGCGGAAAGAAGTTTTGAGCTCCTCCGTTGATGTAGTGACGGCTAATAACGTAACTACTGGAGAGCCTGTAGCACTTGCGGCTCGCAGAGGAGATCCAGCACCGTCCATTTTGGGCCCAGGACCGCTGGCCCAAATTCAGCAGCAACCCAATCGTACAACTTATCCTGGCCGCAACTCTAATCGGAATCCACCCAGAACTCAGAGGCCCAATACTAATTACAATCCCAACCGACGTGGAAATAATAATTTTGGGGGCCCTACTAGCAACCAGGCAGCCCGCAACAGCCCGAGGAATAGTAATTTTGGGGCTAATATTACATGTCAAATTTCTGGGAAACTAAACCATTCTGCTCTCAATTGTTGGCATCGATTTGAACAACAAGCTTACCCTCCTCAAGTCAATACGGTTGTCACTAGGCACAATGGTTCGCTACTTGATTCTGGAGCAACCAATCATGTCACCAACAACCTGAATAATCTTACCTTGGCATCCGATTATACTGGCACTGACTCTCTCGTTATTGGTAACGGTAAAGGTCTTGCGATAGCACAAGTTGGGCATATGACCCTTCACTCTCTTTCTCTACCTAATACCCTTTTTGTCCCTTCTATTCATACCAATTTAATTTCTGTTGCCAAATTATGCCGTGATAATGACGTACTAATTGAATTTCATTCTTCCTTTTGTCTTATTAAGGACCGGCGAACGGGAGCAATTTTGTTACGGGGTATGAATAAAGGAGACGTTTACAGCTTACCAGATGTACCCCCTCCACCATCTCCATCTACTCACATCACACAAAAATATTCCCTTAATAATTGGCATTGTCGTTTAGGACATCCTGCCCTCCCTATCACTAAAAAAATTCTGTCTTCCTTAGGTATTTCTTTTTCCGATGTTACTGCTAATAATTCTCTATGTGTCTCGTGTGCTAGTAATAAAAGTCATAAGCTGCCATTTGCAAAATCCTCTCTTTTGAGCTTTGGACCTCTAGATTTAATTTATACAGATGTTTGGGGTCCCGCTCGTGTTAATTCTGTTGATGGCTTTCGTTACTATGTTATCTTTGTTGATCATTATACCAAATATATTTGGTTTAAAAAGATTGTTGAAAACTTTTTTCAACGCACAATTAAAACAGTTTATTCTGATGGGGTAAGCGAATACATCACCTTAGGAAAATTCCTAAGCACATGTGGTATTTCTCATTTATTTACGCCTCCCTACACTCCCGAGCACAATGGCTTTGCTGAACGTCGGCATCGTCACATTGTGGAAACATGTATCACCCTCCTTCACCATGCATCAATGCCTCTTAAATATTGGTCCTATGCCTTTCTAACAGCAGTCTATCTCATTAATAGACAACCCGCCCTCTCTCTTAACTTTTGCACTCCATATGAAAAACTCTTCCAACAACCTCCTAATTATACTAAACTTGATGTTTTTGGGTGCCAATGTTTTCCTTGGTTACGTCCTTATACCACTCATAAATTAGAACCACACTCTAAACCGTGTGTTTTCCTGGGGTATTGTGACCAAGAAAGTGCCTATCGTTGTCTTGATCTTACCACCAACCGTATCTTTGTCAGCAGGCATGTTGTGTTTGATGAGTTAGTCTTCCCTTTTTCTACACTCTCACCACCCGTCTCAAATATCAATTCTGAAGTTGATCACTGGCTTCAACCTTCTATGTCTTATCTTCCCAGTTCAGGTACTCTGGTCGCAGGGGCGTCTCCTCTTACTCATACCTCACCTCAACAATTGACTCTTGACACGTCACCCGCTACCTACACCCAAAGTGATATACAGCTTTCTCCCCTCCCTAAACCCACACCACCACAAATTATTACTTACCAACGCCGACCCAAACCTAATCCTCCTATCCCCACCCCTCATCTACCCACCACCACCGATCTTACTACCTCAAACCCACCCCTTGATACTCCACCACCCAAACGTACCCATCCGATGACCCTTCGACCCCGTAAACAGGCCAATATTGTCACTAATGTTCCTTTACCTCACCATATAATTCCAACTTGTGCTTCTCAAGCTATGCAGGTACCAGAATGGCGGAGTGCTATGACAGTAGAATTTGATGCCTTGGTTCGACAGGGCAATTGGGATCTTGTTCCCGCTCAACCTGGTCCGAATATTGTGGGTTGTAAATGGGTCTATACTGTGAAGTATAAACCGGATGGCTCTTGGATCGCTATAAGGCCCGATTAGTGGCTAAAGGGTTTCATCAACGCCCTGGGATTGATTATTCTGATACCTTCAGCCCAGTCATCAAACTGGTCACTATTCGCATTGTCTTGACTATTGCTCTTTCTCATAGTTGGCCGATACATCAGTTAGATGTCAATAACGCATTCCTACATGGGAATCTTCAAGAGGAAGTTTACATGAAGCAACCTCCTGGCTTTAATGATGGTTCTGAGTTTGTTTGTCGTCTTCGAAAATCTATTTATAGCCTTAAGCAGGCGCCTCGGGTGTGGTATCAATCTCTTAGTGGCTTTCTTCTATCACTTGGGTTTTATCGATCTGTTGCTGATGCCAGTCTGTTCATCTTTTCCTCCCATCCATCTTACATCTATGTATTGGTTTATGTGGATGACATTATTGTTACTGGCTCTACACCAGATTTGATACGTCATACTATTGATTCCTTGGCCCACCAGTTCTCTATCAAGGATTTAGGAGCCTTACACTATTTCTTGGGCATGCAAGTTACTCCTACATAGGATGGACTCTTTCTTGATCAACACAAATATATTATGGACTTATTAAAACTATTAAAAATGGATGAGGCTAATCCTGTGGCTACACCGTTAGCTCCCTCTGATTCATTAACTTTGTTTGACAGTTCAGGCTCTTGTGATGTCACTCTTTATCGCCAGGTCCTCGGGTCACTTCAGTATTTGAATCTTACCCGCCTAGATGTTACCTTTGCTATTAACAAACTGGCTCAATTCATGCATAAACCTACGATTAATCACTGGCAGCTTGTCAAACGTCTTTTGCACTATCTGCAGGGCACTGCCTCTCACGGACTCCTTCTTTGTCGCAGCACATCACCCTCGCTCCGTGCCTTTGCAGATGCTGACTGGGCGGAGAATCCTGATGACCGTTCGTCTACTAGCGCATATGCCATTTTTCTCGGGGAGTCCCTTATATCTTGGAAATCAGTTAAGCAGCGGACTATTGCTAAGTCTTCCACGGAAGCTGAATATCGAGCTCTTTCCATGGCTGCCTCTGAAATAATTTGGATTGAATCTCTTTTGCGTGAGTTGCGGCACCCGCTCCTTTCTCCTCCACTCCTTTGTGATAACAAAGGTGCCACTACTTCTTCAGCAAATCCTGTCTTCCACTCTCGCATGAAACATGTGGCTATTGACTTTCATTTTGTTCGGCAGCGGGTTCAACGTGGACTTCTTCAAGTTCATCATATTCCATCTTCTGATCAGATAGTTGATGCCCTCACCAAACCACTTCCCCGACAACGCTTCATCCTTCTTAGAGACAAGCTCAGGATTCTTGGCAGTGACAGAATACCTGGCTTGCGGGGGCGTATTGAAAGAAAGAAATGATTTGCATTTAAATCATAATATTGTGTTTAGCCGTTACAAATCCTTGTCATTTAATAAGTATTATTATTTACCTTATATAGATGATTAGAATGTGTATAAATCTCAACCTTGTAAACCAGTTTGATATATGTGAAATATATTCAAAACATTCTTGCTCTCCTCTCTATAAGCATGCAGCTCTACTGAGCAATAATAGATCTATCCCCGGGAAATCCTTAATAAGGAAGAAAGGCCACTGGCTTCCTTTTCTAGGCATTGATCCTAGTAGTATTTACTGGGGGCAAGTATGTGAAATATCATCAAAACATTTGTGCTTGTACATCAACATACTTCTAGAATATTGTTATAAAGGAAACGGGAAAGGGAGAAAAGGAAAAGCGAAAAGTTAAATCGGTAAATCATATTATTGCTAATATAGAATTGAAGATCTATATTACCTCAGTATCTAAATAGATAAATAAGAGATGTTGCTGAATTAATTCAAGTCATACTTCTCAGATTACTTGGTTTTTTAGTGACAGTGTAACTTCAAAAGCGGGATATCAAAAGCATGCCTTTTCTAGTCTATATTTGGCACCAAACATGACCCAAATAGAGAACTCAAGCCAAATGCCACCACAGAAAGATAGAGGAATACCTGAGCAGATTTATTCAGTTGAAGAAGTGTACAGAACCTTGGCATATGGACGGATATGGAGTTACTATTAATAGGTTGACTTAACTGTAAAGCTTCTCCGAGGATCTTGATATACTTCCCGATTTCCTTTTGGGGTAAATTGGCAGCAAGTGATATTTCCTGATATATAAAGAGTGCACATGACATAACTTAAAACAATACGCCTGTTTCTACGCATTGCAACCATTTAAGTTACTAGAAATAATAATAATAATGATAATAATAATAACAATAATAATCATAATAATAATAATAATAATAAATAGTAGTAGTGGTGGTAGTAGTAGTGGTAGTGGTAGTTGTAGTGACTATATGTTCCTCCCCCCTAGAGAGAGTATTTTCATAAGAAAATACAGAAGCAGATAACGGTTTTACAACATGTCCAGAGAATGGCATAATTACCCCTTCAAGCGATTAAGGGAGATACATCCCACATTCCCACACATTAACTTAACAAGCATTTATATTAAATTCATGATATTCCCTAAAAGGCTAAAACATTCCTCCGCATTTACCTACCACAAACTCAATTTAATTGTACTCCATAATGACCCTTTACAATTTTCATTCCTTAAGTCATGTAGAATCATAGTCATAGGCTCATAGCTGACACTTGTTTATACTTTTGTTGTCAACTCCAAAATGCCCAAGAAAAACTTCATCAAATCTCCTATAAATTAGTACATCTTCAATTCTTCTCTTGATAGGTTGAACTCAACGTAATAATGTAAACAAACATCAAAGCAGTTATGAAAAGGCATGGTAAGTAGTGTATAGCAATCTTCATCTTTGATCTATTTTTTCTTCTGTCTTTCTTAGCATTAAAATTATGTCATTAAGATTCCCTTCATAGTTCTAACCTTCATTTTCAATTCTATCATAGTATCACATAGCTAAGTTTATTGAATCTGAATAACCTAAATGCAGCAAATTCAGAGAGAACACATTATCTGACTATATGAGCAATATCAACAAGTGGTATAGGGTTCCAACTCTGGGAAAAGTAGATATACCTGAAGCGTTCTGGGTTCTTGAGCTTCCCTGATAGCTTGAACAAGCGCAGCAGTGGCAAGCGCTTCAACGCTCCGATTCCTTAAGCACGTGGCGGAAGAACAGTCTCTGAAGAGCTGAAATGCGTGGTCCGATATATCATACTCCAATCCCAGAATTGAAGCCACATCGATAATCTGCAAATATGCCCTAAGATTATCCACCATGACAGAGGGGCTCGAAGGACTGGAAGGCGAAGACGTTGTCTCGAGTACGCGTTCTAGCTCAGCTAGATGTCCTGCGAAGGAAATGGAAGATTGGGCGAACACTGGGTATGGCTCGAGCGACCAGGTGGAGAAGGCAGTAATGAATCCAGTGGGCTCAAATGGGTCTTCGTCATCGTTATTGGATGTGCCGGAAGCGGTGGCGGAGACCGGCAGAGTTGGGAGGTCGGAGGTAACGAGGCAGAGGGGAGTGTCATGTGCACGAGTGTGGAAGAGGTGGTGGGGCTGTGTCTGACGCTCCTCTACTACACGGCCACATGAGCTGCACTCTGTAATTAATCTGCCGGTCGAAGTGGTGGCGCACCGCCCCTGGCTCGCCGCGCAGTACGGGCACCGCATTCCTTGGTGAGGTGCTCCGGCTTGAACTTGGGCTGGACGCAATGGTCTGATCCACATTTATAAGTCTGCTTTTTCGTTTCACGCCATTGGTTAGATTTTGGAACTTCACAATTTTGATTTAGCAACGGGCCTAGGTGCTATGCACTATGCAGTAGTCGGATCTCAGGAGTGTCTATTCAGACTAAAAATGGTGAAGCCCAATTTATGATAATTTTTTTAACCAGACCGATTTTAATTTCAAATAAGACAAGATCATATTGGACTATAGATCCGATAACCAGGACAGAGTAGACCAATTTTCGACATTTCGAAAATACACATAGAATAGACCTTTATCATACCAGACGATCTAGATCAGATAACACTTGAATAAATTATACAAGTCTAGACCAAATTAGAAAATTATATTTATAATTCAATTTAGAACATCCTAAGATTACCAAGGAGTGTCTAGTATATGTGCATAATTAACTGATTTTTGTTTGAGGTTATAAAAGTGAAAAGTTTTTGAAGAGAAATATTGTAGTTGCTCGATGAAAGATGGTTGTTGAATGCCATGAAGTAATAATTGTCACGCCTCAACCTTTCAAAACAATGGATGTCGAAATAAATAAATAAGAGATAAAATTAATTGCGACAAAGGAGAGAAAATCAAATCAAACCGTTCAAGTAAATATTCTTATAGTAATATTACCTTTGTTGCCGTATTAATAATTTTGGCCATCTTATGAAATGCATCCTTTTTTAAACAACATACAATTCTAAGACAGAAACCATTAGAAAAAATAAATAAACCAATCTTTTTGTTTCTCTTATTTCCTTACCGCAATGTGTGAGCACTCAATTCAAAACCTCTACCCCTCACAAACAAGTACATAACCCATCTAGGCGCACTAAAGAAGATCTCAATTGATTGAATTTGTCATGACGAAATGAATTATCGGTTTGATGAATAGAATTGAATAATTCAAATTTACACAAGTTGAAATAATGACTTGGATGGATCAAGCTCATTATAAATATTGTACTTTACTTATTTGTGAGTTAGTATAACATTCACCATAATTCACTCACAAAGAAGAGGGTTGATTATCTCCCCTTCCATGCCCTCAAATCAAACAGGAAAAATTATTTGTACGTGAAATTGTTACTCATTTTGCATGCACTGTACGTAATTGTCTGTGCACACAAACAATGTGACACCTCCTAATTGTTTGTATACACAAACAGCTTGTGCAACATTGTCTGTGTACATAGACAAATACGTACAAATATGTGTACAACAAAATTGTTGAACCAAACATTACCTTATTTTTTGTTTCTAACTAGCAACGAAGTCTAGACACACGCAGCAAAAACCGAGTGATTGAGTCAACTTTAACTTGCATAGGACCTAGACAACTAAATTAAAACAATTATTTGTCGGTCCCTCTAAATTCAAACGGTCATGCCCAAAATCCGGCGTGACACAATACTTCAAAGGTTTACTCGCAAACCCATTAATTAATAGTAATTCCGATTGCTAATTGGGTCTGTATAGTGAATTAGGATATGCTTTGACTTGGATCAAGCCCACAAATCATTTAGCGAGAGTCGGTGACCCGCAAATCATCTTCGGTTCTCTCTCTAGATCGCCTCCTTCACCTCATCTCAGACTGAAAATCACACATTCACAAGCAAAAGGTATTCATCATCTCCGGCTTAATCCGCAATGGAAAGAATCAAGTAATCCTGTAAGCAGAGGAGGAGAATAGCATTCAATTTTAACTCTTGTATTTAGTTTGTTGGATTCGAAGCTTTCGGAGATGAAGGATGATAGCGCGTTGCCGATGTCAACTCCAACGGCGTATTCGGCATCATCGACGCTTACTTCCGTGCATTCGAGGAAGGAGAAGGAGAATTCATCTCTATTCGGTCGTGGACGATACAAGTTCTGGGCTTTGGCGGCTATTCTTCTGCTTGCCTTCTGGTCAATATTCACCGGCACAGTCACTCTCCGGTGGTCCGCCGGCAATCTAAACCGTTTCTCAGACGAATTCGACATTCCTCTTTACGAAGATCTAGACGTCCTCGTGAGTGTCATAACTAAACCTTCTGGAATACTATTTCATTAGAATTTGATGAATTATTGAAGCTAGTGGATTGATATCGGGGCTGAAAAAATATCTTCAATTTGACAGGAAATGGAGGAGAGAGAGAAAATGGTAAAGCACATGTGGGATGTCTACACTAATGGTCGTCGGATCAGATTGCCGAAGTTCTGGCAGCAGGCCTTCGAGGCGGCTTATGAGGAGTTAACCAGCGATGAGCCTGAAGTGCGAGAGACTGCCATCTCCGAGATCGCTAAGATGTCTATTCGCTCCATTTATTTTGAAGCCCCGCCTCTTCAAACGTTGGTCAGTTGCCTACCTTTTATTCCACCATTCCAATTCATTGGCTAGGTATTCTTTCCCAATAGGGTGAGATTGAGGTTGTGAGGTGAAAAGCTGACAGTAGCACCATTAGAAATTCATATGTTTGGTAACACAGGTTTGGTGATGAGATTTCTTTTAGTTATTTACAGTAGATTTATTAATTTAGGAGAATTAAGAACAAATGAGCCAAAAGTTGTGATCCAAAAGTATATATTTTGTAAAAAGAATCTTCCTTTGGTAAAGCGTGGAGCCAATTCAACCAGCCTGAACAATGCTAATGTACCACAAGTCTTCCCCAGAGGGACCTAAGGGCTTATAGGTGTAACATTACAAATGCTGAGTTTAACCATAAGCATGGTGTTGTGCGTTGAGGTCTGTATGCTAATGCAAATTAGAAAAAAAAGTTATGCTAAACTCAGGGATGACGGTTGGCAATAGCAACTGTCACCGCTACTACTAAAAGAGATTAAGAGAGTTACCAAAGGGAGCTTAATAGTTGTCACTTCTCAGCTGTGAAAGTAATTGTTAATGCACTGTATAGTAACTATAGTTTGAACCTATCTGAGAAACACATTATTGGGATTTATTGCCACATTAGGTTTATTTAGGTATGGCTTTGAGAGTAAATTCACGGGTCTTTATCAGAACTTGACTATTAGGGGAATTATATACTATCGTACTTCATATTACATGAGCCAACAACCACAACAACATCCAAGCCATAGGTGGAAGTATGCTATAACTTTTATAATCAGAAAATAACCACTTGAGGCAGCAGATTTCCCTTCTTGATCCCTTTAAGAATTCTGTTCTTCATGCATGTCTCTTCTCATTGAAGGAATAACACTTGTATTCATGAAGTCATGATTTTATTGTTTTTGTGTATGTGATATTGGAATCACATTCCTATTTGTGTAACCCCTTTTATACCTAACAAGAAGCTATGCACTCTCATCATTACGCGAATACTATAAATATAGCATGTGTTAGTGGAGACCGGCTTCCCTTTTTTTTTTGAAGAATTTGAGTGAATGAGTGGGACGCTTTTTAGGATGACCCCTTAGCTTTGATACTGCATGTGTCTCTCTATTGAAAAGTGGATGTGCACTCAAGTGCTCAAGGTGAACATTTATGTGTTGTGTTGTAAAGGGGAAGGAGACAGGAAGTCAGGAATGGGTGGGGGTGGGGGGGGGGGTCTACAACTCAGAGTGAGACCATCCAGCAGCAAGTTAAACACAATGTATCACATCTATCAATTCGAAGCCAACATTACATTACATATTTACATTACAATTGCCAATCGCACCATATATTCTCCAGTGCTATTTGCTATTTTAACAGGTCCTATTAGGGGGTGCACAAACAGGTATAGGATCTGAGGCTAATTAAGGTCAGGGTCAAATATTGGACAGGTTTTAGTTTGGAAGAATCTAGCAGGGGAGAGGGTAGTATATATTTTAAGGTGGGAGCGGATGGTAAATATTCTAGAAAAACGGGTACGCAGACCGGACTGTTAATTTTTTATTATATTCAAGGGGGGAGATTGAATAATATTGATCCATTTTATTGAGGGTAAAAGATGAGTGAGGATAATTATAATCCCTCATTAATGGAATGAATAAAGTAAATGTGCATTAAGACCATGGTTTAAAAAAGCACTTAAGAGGCGGGTTTTGAGGCGCGCCTCAAGGTGAGGCGTACACATTGGGTATCAGGGCTTTAGGTTTTTTTCGCAGGTTAAGAAGCTTACGCCTCCAAAGGTGAGGCGTACACCTTGAGGCGTGCCCTGAGGCGTTTTTTGAGGCGTTTTTCCTTTGTTTCTCTGTTTTTTAATGTGCACTAACTTTAAAAAGGCCCAAGGCATTTCATTTAATAAAAGGCCCAGAGTACTTTTTAAATAGAAGTCCAGTATTTAAACATGTGACCGCACTAAACCATAACAAGTCTTAATCCATTTAACCCTAACAAGTCTTAATTCATTTAAACTCTAACAAGTCTTCAATTCATTTAAACCGTAAGTCCTTAACGTATACTTTCTATTCATCTTTCAGTTTGTGTGATGTTTCTGTGAGTGATATGTCTGCTCGTGTGATGTTTCTTTGTGTGTTTGAATTCTAATGACTCACTGGTATTAACTCATACTACGTATGTGTTTATGTTTCACACTTTTTGGACTTGTAATTATGGATATATCCTTTACTTCTTTAGTTGTTTGTTATTAGTTTAACTATTTCAAGTTTTTATATGTCTATACTAGTATATTTTGAGGCTTACGCCTCGGCCTCGCCTCTTAGGAACAAACCGCCTTGATACCCGAACCCGCCTTTTTAAACCTTGATTAAGACATTAGAGACCATGAAATTTTCTATAATTAATCATTTATTCTGCAATAAATTTTACTTTTCCAGAATACATCTTGCATTATTAGATTTTTTAGCATTGATTTTAGATTTTTTTAAACTATAGGAACCAAATACTCGGGCCACACAGGCTCAATTAAAATGGAACAAGCTCACTTTGGCTCCTATGATGGTAATAGGTGTACCGCCCTACCCGTTAAAATTAACTGACAGTTAATTCTAGTTCAGTCTATTCCAGACCCGGCCTAGCTCTAGGTATTATGCGAACTTTGCACTTCACCTTTACCACCATCACTTCTAATGCATAAAATTTAGTGGAAATATTTAAGTGATGAAGTACTGCTTAAGGCGTCTCTATCAGCTCATTTGACTGAGGAATTAGGTACCTTTTCCTTTATGTAGCTGGCACCTGCACTGATAATTCTCTTTTTGTTGGCTGTCTCAAAATGCTTATATTTCATGAATGTTTAAAGGGTCTGTTCGTAGTGGTTGGTGGGAAGTGTTACATTTCATTTTGTTGGGCACATGAATAAACTTGTGAAGGGTCGGTCACTTGTGAAATGGATACCCACGTGATCTTCCACCGACTGTCCGAAGAAAGCGAGTAGTGAAATCATTTTTTCCCTCTTGGAGAAGGAAAATGATTCTCATGGGGATAAAATGAGAATCAGATTCCACGGAGAGTAATCTGTTGTGTACCGGGGCTCATTGCATCACTGGAATAAATTAAAAAGGGTAACCAAAGGGGCAGTGGAAAATTGGGGTATTTTGCTTTTCCTATGAATTTGGGGAGTTTCCTAATTCTCCTCTATTTCTTCTCAACTGTTTCTTGAACATGTTATTAGTGCAGAAAGCTCCCTTTTATAATAGGGGTACATGTATATGAATGTGGAACATGAAAACCCTAGCATGTCACCACTAAAACAATGAAAGAGAAATCCTAGCAAAACACTTCTAAAATAGATTAACAAATGGATGTATTAATTAATATCAAATCAGAATAAAATCAATCAAGCAAATCAATCAGCTATGACTCCTCATTGGTGGCAACAAATGCCCACTAAGGATAGCTAAAACCTGGAAAAGATGCTGCTTTTTTGTTCATGTAGTGTTATGCCAATTGCCAAGTCATTATTTTGAATTTGTATTTCATTTCAGGCTATTCAGGAGTTGGCTAAAGCAAACAGAGTTCCAGGAAATGATCTTAGTAAGGAGTAATATATTATCTCATAGAATGGTCATGGATCACAGAAGCATGCATTCACGTTTATCACCGTGTCACAGAAAACCAATCGAGTTATATGCCCGCAATCAGCTATCTGAAAAGGGTAGTTTGGGGGTAGGAAACTATTCTTGGTTTACTTACTTCTGTAAGAGGCACAAAAGATCAATGTATTTACTTAGGTTTTCACCCCCCCCCCCCCCCCCCCCCCCCAACTTTCTTTTTTCCCACTGTTTTCATTTAATTAATTCATTAAATGGAAAATATTACTCCGTTTGTTTCAAGGCCACTTCCACTCTAAACTGTTATTCGATCAATTTCTGATCCCCTTGATAGGGGATTCATACTGAACTGGTTGAAACCAAAAAGTAAAAAGTAAAATTGTACACGATATTTGTGCTTTTGGATAATGATAGAGAACAAATATACCGTGACGTTAGAGGACAAATATATTTATCAACAATCATTTGAAAACATTTAAACACAAATTAAAGTTAGAAGAAATATAACTTACAATTTTTGTGTTTAGTTACTTTAAAAAATTGAAAGGTATATTTTTGCTTTCTGAGATGTTTAGTTACCCTTCTAGCATTAATTATCCCTTTTAATGAATTAATGAAAAAAGGCATGGATGTATTTTCAGTTAATCACATCCTTGGTCTGAGTCCATTTTTAACGATTTAGATTTAATCATTTCCATCTGTTCATTTGTTGGTGTCAAGTCGCATGACAGAGGATATTCATTTCACATTTTCACATGCCTATGCTACTATTGTTATCTTTGATTTTGATCCACATTTTCTATTTATATTACAATCATGCATTAATCTCATATTTTCAATTTGTCACTAAAATTGCAAAATATCAAGATTGGCACTTGAATGTGTTAATCATAGTAGACTAATCCAACATAAACTAGGTGTTGAACTTCATATGAAGAGGCAAATGCTTCAGATGTTTTGGTTGCTCTATGATCACTTTTGCTATGCATTCTCAACACTGACTCATTTAATTCAGTAGTATTAAAAAACCATTTAGGACTGCTCTTCATAATAATTTCAAATCCACTGCGGAGTATTTTTTATTGAATTACAAAAGAGGTATTTAAATAAAGGGGTTTTCAAAAATATTATCGAAAATGCGTGGCAATCATCCATTGATATTTTGAAACCGGCGCCTGAACGCTCTAAGTCAGTTTAATATGTGAGCGTAATTTAAATAAAGCTATGTAAATTACTGTCTATATTAAGTGATAATACTCGTAAGATTTTACTGATAAATAGAAAAATCTTTTATGACGGAGAATTTTTAAACCGTAGATTATACTGGCATCACTTTTAATATAGATATTATGAATCATTCCGTTTGATAATTCGATTATGATTTAGATCCTTACATAGCTAATTTTACCATATAATCTTACCTCTCGTATATCATTAAACTCGAAGTGTATCGACTATATTTACTGATTATTTTTCCACTTGTCACTCTAAAGTGTGAGCAATAAAATAACCTTATCAAATGTATTAATGCGCTAAAAGAATACGTTTAGGGATCGGATCAAATATCTTGATATGCCAATTGGTTTAAGTATAGACAAGATATATAACAAATCATGGATTAACCGGCGTGTGATATTGCTAAGTGTATTGTAACACTCCGAGTACATATACCCTTCTCCCTAAAACATTTATGAACACCGCATAATTACTAAATAACCAAAATATTGTGATTACATCAAAATAGTATTTAATGAGCAAGATATGATCCGATCATTTTGTGTGAATAGACCAAGTATGTGATAAACGAGATAGGGTAAATATCTTTGTGAAACAACTAATTATAGAATTGAAACTATATAAGATGGCTCAATCTCTACATGTATAGCTCTAAACGGATGTAATAACGTGATCAAAAACTATTCTAAATAGTTGATATAACGTTAAGATCTACTTGATTATATATGCTCTAGCACTTCATTTGAGTGTCAAGGGATGATTTAGCGTTTTCAGCGTAAATCGTTTCCCCCCACCCGAGTTATACAGCGCCGGTTTCAAAATATGAAGGGATAATGCATTGTAAATGATCATGAATTAGAAAGCTATTGTTCTATTCACGCTGTGTTCTTCCGTTTATATATGACTCGATTATAAAAGTCTTTGAGCGTTTAGAACTTGCGTTTTTAGAAATGCACTTATAATTAATGCATTGTTTTAGTGTAAAAGTTTTGTGAGAATATAGCACTTGTCATTCATAATACCATCTATATATCTATTAGGTTTCTAATAGATATATAGAATTAAATAAAGTGCACGAGTTTTACACAACTCGTGCACTTTCAATATATATTACACTCTATACGTTTGTCATATTGGCTTATATAAATGTACATATGTTTTAGTGTTAAAATATCTGTTCTCAGACTATATCAATAGTCACAGTCAAAATACTGGATTCAAACTTCAAGTTCAACCAAAACAGAAATTAAAGAAATGAACACACGATATGTTGACGCAGTTCGGATAAATCCTACTCTGCGGGGTTTCAATAGGGGAAACCCGGTCCCAAGAATCCACTAGCTCAGAAAAGTTTGAATACAAAGATGGTTGCAAAGCAAGATCAGAAAATAATAAGATCTAACACACAAGAATCGGCCAAAACACAAGCAAGACAACAAAAGTAATAAAAGGAATAGAAATAACCGAACAAAGCTTCCAAAACCCAGGAGTATGCAGATTCTTGGATTCGAACCAACAGCCCAGCGTTTAAGCTTCACCACACGATTGATTTCCAGCCTTTCTCATCTCATTCTGGCTTCAAGTGATTTCGGATTAGAATGGAAACCCAGATGTGTCTCTCTCAATCAACGCACAAGCTCTCAGAATCGCCTTTCTATGTTTAGGGTTTCAAATGATGCATAAGATATCTCCAGAAGGATGGAAGGAGACCTTTTATATGCGAATCAAACGAGCTGAGTCAAAGAGGAGAACCGGACTGGACTAAACCAATTATCAGGCCCAAACTACAGTGGAATAGACTGAAACGGGCCAGACCAAGTTTAATGGTCTAATTGAATAAATCAATTAGAATTCATTAAGCCTATTACTTTCAAAACCTTGCTTTGTCATCCTATCTAAGTATTAAAACATCATATAACAATACATAAGAATTAAGATTACAAATATAACAATTTGCCCTCCTAAGACTAATTCTGTTGAGGCACAATTCATAAGAGCATTTATCATCATAGCCATTGTCAGGATTCAAGAGACAAGATTACACCCTTTCATCATCAACCAAAGCAAGTACCGTTAAGTTCAAGGTACTTCAAAGATTTTGAAGAACTGCCTGCAAAACATTAACTTAGCAGTAGGAACAATTTTAGTACCAAAATCAGCAGGATTAACATCTCTAGTAATCTTATCATTTTTAATATTACCTTTAGAAATCGCATCCCTAATGTAATGAAATCTAACATCTATATCCTTAGTTTTTTCATGATACATAGGGTCTTTGCACAAGTATATAGCACTTTGGCTATCAGAGAAGACAGTAGAAACAATATTTGTTCCCAGCTCTTCACCCACTATACCTTTTAACCATTTTGCCTCTTTGATAGCCTCAGTGGCTGTAATATATTCAGCCTCTGTGGTAGACAAAGCTACTACATATTGAAATTGAGATTTCCAAGATATACAGTTACCAGCCCAAGTAAAGAACCAAGAAGTAGTAGACTTCCTTGAATCTTTACATCCAACATAATCAGAATCAACAAAACCTTTCAGATCACATGAATCAGCATTAGAATATTTCAGACCTGAGTTTTTAGTGCCAGACAAATATCTTAGAGTATATTTCATAGCAGTCCAATGTTTGGTCTTAGGATCAGACATAAACCTGCTAAGTATACTGACAGCAAAAGCAAGATCAGGCCTAGTACAAAGCATGGCATACATGAGGGAACCAGAAGCAACATCATAGGGGATATTAGCCATTTTCTCAGATTCTTCTAAAGTCATAGGATAGGGATCTCTAGAGAGTTCTAAATGCCCCCCCTAAGGGTAAGGGGGTAGATTTAGAGTCCTTCATATTAAACATGTCCAAGATTTTAGTTAAGTAATCACCCTGTGATAAAAACATGCTTCTATTGGATTTATCCCTAGTAATGTCTATTCCCAAAATTTTCTTGGTAGAACCAATATCCTTCATGTCAAAATGCAATTTCAGATCATCCTTGACACTAACAATAAGCATTTTACAAGGACCAATTAAGAGAATATCATCAACATACAACAGGATATAAACAACATTTTCTGTTCCAACATGTTTTTAATACAGACAAGTATCATATTTACTCCTTAAAAAACCAAGTTCACTCATGCAGGAATCAAACTTCAAATTCCATTGTCTAGGTGTCTGTTTAAGTTCATATATTGATTTTTTAAGAAGATAAACATGTTCAGGAAGCTCTTTATTAATAAAGCCAGGAGGTTGAGACATGAAAATAGTTTCTTTTACGTATCCATGCAAAAAAGCAGTCTTAACATCCATTTGCTCCAACTCCCAGTCAAAAACAGTGGTTATAGCCAACATTAATCTCAAAGTTTTGAATTTATAACAGGTGCAAAGATATCTTGGTAGTCAATTCCTTCCTTCTGTCTAAAACCTTTGGCTACAAGCCTGGCTTTAAACTTAGGAGGTTCAGTAGGATCAAGTCTATCTTTTAACCTAAAATTCCACCTGCAGTCAATTATCTTTGCATTTTTAGGTTTAGGAACTAAAATCCAAGTCTTATTAAAGTACATCGACTTAAGTTCTTCCTGCATGGCTTTCATCCACTCATTAGACTTAGGACACTTCATAGCTTGTTCAAAACTATAAGGAGCTAACTGTTTAACTACTTCAGAAGCAACCAACACAAATTCAGCAAGATTAGAGAAATATCTTTTGTTAGGAATAATAGCTCTAGGTTCTCTATCTGTAACCAGTTGATAATCAGCTAAATTTGGTTTATCATGATTATCAGTGTCATTATTGTTATCAGGCACATTATTTGCAACAGTAGTGTCAGTCAGATCATGCACAAAAGGAGTATGAGAACTAGAAAAACTACCTTGTGAGCTTGAACTCAATACTACATGTTCACCTCCATTGAGGTTATCATTTTGCTCTGTTTCAGGCTCTGAATGTTCATATGCAGCATTGTGGAGGATTCCACCATGGTCCTCTTCATTCACAGAGTCATCATTATCCAAAGATTCAAAGAAATTCCCATCAGAAGCATCTGCAGACTTACTTGATACAGTATCAGTTCTTTTAAAGGGAAAATCACATTCATTGAAAGTAACATCTCTGGATACAATACATTTATGAGCCCCTGGTTGAATAACCAGTAGCTTATAGCCTTTAACTCCCTTAGGATAGCCTAACATTACACATTTTAAGGCTCTAGGTTGTAATTTACCTTGAGAAACATGGGCATAGGCTGCACACCCAAAAGGCCTTAAATGTGAAATGTTTGGTTTAACCCCAGACCACATTTCCTGTGGAGCCTTAAAACTTATCATAGAAGATGGGGATCTATTAATCAGGTATGAAGCAGTTGTCACTGCTTCACCCCACAAGGAATTACCAAGGCCAGAATTGATGAGCATACACCTTGCCTTTTCAAGCAGGGTTCTGTTCATCCTTTCAGCAGTACCATTCTGCTAAGGAGTTCCAGGGAGAGTAATCAACCTTTTAACCCCTTCATTTTTGCAAAAATTATTGAATTCATTATTGCAGAACTCCAAACCATTATCAGTTTTCAAAGCTTTCAGTTTAAAGTTTGATTGAGACTCAACCAATGTTTTCCAGTTTTTAAAACTCTCAAAGGTTTCATCCTTAGTTTTTAATAAGAAAACCCACACCTTTCTAGAAAAGTGATCAACTAGAGATATAAAGTATTTTCTACCTCCAGTAGTACTCACTTTAGAGGGTCCCCATAAATCAACATGAACCAATTCTAAGGGAGCAGAAGCAACATAAGATGATTGTTCAAAAGGATGTCTAGTTTTCTTACCAAAAACACAGTTTTCACAAAAAACAAGGTTTTCAGGTTTAAAGTCCAAAAATCTAGTTTTAAAGAGCTTATTCAAACCCACATTCCCAATATGACCCAATCTGTTATGCCAAATTTCAGTTTGCTTTTGAGTGGTACTATTATCAACAGAAGCAGCTAAGTTAAGTTAAGGGGAGCAATTAACTAAGTAAAGTCCCCCACTTTTATTAGCTTTAATGAGGTCATTTCCATTTCTGGAAACAACCTTATATCCATCCTGTGTATTAATAGTGCAACCCAGATCATCAAAAACAGATTCATATAGAAGATTTATTCTTAAGAAGGGAACCCACCTAACATTTTGGATAACCCTTACAACCCCATCAAACATCCTCAGAGGAACATTACCAACACCTTTGATATCTAGGGTAGTATTGTCTCCTAACATCACCTTTCCCCCATCATATAGAGTCAGGAAGGAGAAATAGGTCTTGTTAGGAGTGGCATGTAATGTACACCAGAGTCTAAAATCCATTCATCATTCAAAGAAGATCCAGAACAAACAAGCAATTCATGTTGAAAAACATTTGCAGATTCTGTGTTAGGAGTAGGGTTAGGATTATTTTTATTATCACCTTGTTTATCCCTTTTCTTTTTCCTACGGCAAAATGTCCTTCTATGCCACAGTAGTGACATTTGAAGGTTTTCTTCTCAGAATTATCTTTATCAATTTTATTCTTCTTCTTTGAATTGTTCTTTTTATTCTTTGGTTTACCTTTAATAACTAGGGCTTCATTTTGGGCTCAGTTTTCTCAATATTAGAGGGATCAGATTTAGACTTAAAAACTTTGAGGGATTCATTCTTCTCAAGTATAGCATCTATGATCTTACCAGGGGTGAGATCTTCATTAGAATACTGGATGACATCCTTAAAGTTATCAAACTGGGATGGTAAAGAGTTTAACTGAATAACAACTTGATGGGTGTCTTTTATCTTTTCATCTACCTTTTCTATTTCTTGTGTCATCTTTAGAAAACTGTCCAAGTTATCAGTCAGTGACACAGAAACATTCATTTTAAAGGTAAACAACCTACAAAGGAGAGAAATCTTTCTTGACATGGACTTTTTCATGTAGGTAGACTCAAGGGTTTGCCATAACACTCTAGGATCAGTAATTGTCAAAAATATTCTAGCCACATTATCAGACAGATGGATAATCAATTCAGAATATGCAGCATTTTTCAATTCAATTAACTCAGCATTAGACACATTGGGAATAGAATCATTCAAGACAGCTCTGAAGTATTTCTGCTTCATCAGGAGAGCTTTCATCTTAAGCTGCCACACGAGAAAGTCATTGGTACCATCAAAGATACGAATAGTGATACCAGTGTCAGACATGTTAACAGGTACACCTCAAGACACAAATGAGTAAAAGCAACAGAAGGCAATCAGACAAGAACTAAAAGCAATCAAGATTCAAACAGTTTTGAGCTAGGGTTTCAGGATCGAAAAAACAGTAAACCAAAAATTAGGGTTTCTTGAAAACTCAATCAAATCAGGAATTTAGATTAGGGTTTCAAGAATCCAATGCAAAGGCTCTGATACCAAAATTGTTCTCACACTATATCAATAGTCACAGTCAAAATACCGGATTCAAACCTGAAGTTCAACCAAAACGGAAATTAAAGAAATGAACACACGATATGTTGACGCAGTTCGGATAAATCCTACTCTGCGGGGTTTCAACAGGGGAAACCCGGTCCCAAGAATCCACTACCTTAGAAAAGTTTGAATACAAAGATGGTTGCACAAGACCAGAAAATAATAAGATCTAACACACAAGAATCAGCCAAAACACAAGCAAGACAACAGAAGTAATAAAAGGAATAGAAATAACCGAACAAAGCTTCCAAAAACCAGGAGTATGCAGATTCTTGGATTCGAACCAACAGCCCATCGTTTAAGCTTTGCCACACGATTGATTTCCAGCCTTTCTCAGCTCATTCCGGATTCAAGTGATTTCGGATTTGAATGGAAAACCAGAGGTTTCTCTCTCAATCAACGCACAAGCTCTCAGAATCGCCTTTCTGTGTTTAGGGTTTCAAATGACGCATAAGATATCTCCAGAAGGAAGGAAGGAAGGAAGGAGAACTTTTATATGCGAATCAAACGAGTTGGGTCAAAGAGGAGAACCGGACTGGACTAAACCAATTATCAGGCCCAAACTGCAGTGGAATAGACTGAAACGGGCCAGACCAAGTTTAATGGTCTAATTGAATAAATCAATTAGAATCCATTAAGCCTATTACTTTCAAAACCTTGCTTTGCCATCCTATCTAAGTATTAAAACATCATATAACAATACATAAGAATTAGGATTACAAATATAACAATATCCAACAAGATAAATATGTTACGCTCGAAACTTGATTGAGTATTTGATACGGCGCCTAATATCTAGCAGTGTAGTCTGGAGATAAATCTACACTGGGCCGGTACAAAGATATTTTTTTCTAGAAAAAATTTTACCTTCAAAATACACACTTTTTTTCAATTTGGGGTGGGCTGGGGCACGGGTAGGCCCCCTACCTCCACTTCACAACAAGATATGATCAGATCAAACGATAGTACGATTAGGCAAAATATACTAATTAGTTATTTCCCGTAAGGCAAATAAAATTTACTAGTCTTTCACCCGTGCGTTGCACGGATGTGAAACTAATCAAAATATAACTATGGATTGTACGTTATTCGTTAGTTAAAATTGTATAAAACTTATTGGATACCTCCGAAATATAATACTCCGTATAAACTACTTTTTTTGAAAATATAAAATAATTTCTTTCTATGGTAGGCCAAAGGTTGGCATGGAATGGTTGATAGGGTATAGGTTGATATTTGGAAGTAATCATTTTTTGTCTAACATAGAGGTGATAATGTAAATAGTTTTATTTTGAATCTTTTAAAAAATTTCAAATCAATACAACTTGGTATTACTTTTGCTGTTATGAACCTCAAAAATAGGAAGTACCAATTTTGTCTTTAAAATTAATCTTATAAAGTACATCGTGTTGATTTATTTTAATACACATTGTGACTTTTAAATTAAGTATTAGAGTTTCTTAGTTTATGTGTAAGGAGTGTGTTGTTATAATGATGATCAAACACAAAAATGGTAAGCCATGAAAAAAAATCGAGGTTTTTATTTTAAACGAAGGTAGTGTTAAGTATACTTGTGAGATATAACAATGAGATCTCACTCTATACAACTATTAAGCATCAAACTAATTAGGTACTACTAACTATCTGGGTGGTACATACAAAGTTATATTAAAAAGGACTACATGGTTTAAACGTATGAAAGTAATAAATTTTCATTTAATACCTTTATGACATATAAAAGTAACCATGTTGAACTATTACATAATATCTCAATCATAAGAAAAGAAGAGGTTAGATAGATTAAAGTCATAACTCCATATGGCACCACTCCAATTAGACTTGATTATGAATGAAAATATGGAACAATTGTTGGTAATAATTGTTATGGGTCTAGACTTCTTTTCAAGTATTTGTTTGAAAATGCTTATAAAAATCACTAAAATAATCTTTTTAAAACCAAAAGATCAACTATCATTGAGTAAATCGTGATTTAAAACATTCCAGATACAATTTGGAGGAATATTTATCCAACTATGACTATCAGACAAAGAAATGGTCATTCGCGCAAGCTCGTGAGCGGCACGATTCAGAGATCGCCAAACAAAGTTTAATCGAAACAGTTCTAAAGCCTCACATCAACACCTTAATATCGTCAACAATCAAACACAAGGAAGACATATTTCCTCCCTTTTCAACCACCATTGCCAATTAGCATCCGACTCTAAGTTGACATAATCCCAATTGTGCTCCTTAAGCCACTTCAAAGTCTCTCGAATCGCGATGGCTTCAGCCTCCTTAACCGAACAGGTACCCAACCAAGAATTTGCCCCCGCTGCTACAAATCTGCCTGCAGCATCTCTCACCACCCACCCAAACCCCTATGCCCCCCAACTTCCAAAGTTGCGTCGACGTTGACTTAAGACAGCCCGCTTCAAGTTTCTTCCAGTCCTCTGCACCACAACACCTCGACTTCATGGGAACTTCAGCGCACCGGTCATTTGCAACCCGCCAGCCTTGTAGGATAGCCCTCTCCAAAGTCACAATAAAATCCTCGCCTCCTTCCTCCCTGTTCTAGACAGCCCTATTGTGAAAGTACCAAATGCTCCAGCACAACAATATCATTTCACAGCAATGCTCCAAGGTCCTAGTCGTGAAGAAAAGTTCCAAACATTCCATAAATGACGTTCCTTGGCCAGCCACAGTTACCCAGCCCTTTAGTCTCCAAACTTCAGCTGCTCTCCTGCAATTAGAAAAAGAATGGGAAACAGACTCAAAATGCTCACCACATAGGATGCCTTTGCTCCACCCTCCTTTCTCTCAATTTGTTAGTAGGCAGATTCCCCGTGCACAATTGCCAAAAAAATCTTAACCTTGGAAGATAGCTAAGTTCCACATCTTTGTCCACCCCAGCCATCCTCCCAGGTCAACTTCCCCCACAAGGAGATGATAACAACTCCGAACATAGAACTTTTCAAACGCTGCACTTTGAAGTGAGGCATTAAATGAGATGTTTTACACATCAATTTCCTTGTGCGCTTTTTTATTCTACATGTTAGTGCGGTCCAATATGATGGGGTCCAATAAAGGACTTCACAATTTAGAAACATGAAGCAATTTAGTGGTGTAAATAAAAAGAATCGTATGACCGATCTATATCAGACTAAAACTCCTACCACTTGACTGGATGAGAACAAAAATGAGTAAACAGAGAACAAAAGACATAAAAAAGAAAGGAAAATCAATAATAAAAAGCAACATGGATAGAGACGAAAATTCAAACAAATGTATAGAGGTTGTAACTATTAAAATTTGCTGATTAAGTAATAAAGAATGATGGATTCAATTTACCCGAGGGCTGGTGAGAAAGGTAGCATTTGATCTGATATAGATCTGAATCTCTCCTTTTGTGAGTATAGAAGAAAATCAAAGTCAGAAAAAGATAGGATTTAGAAGAACCCCTACGTCCTAGCGGTTACCTACGGATGAAGTTGAGTTTTTTCTTGCTTCGAGTGTGAATTATAGATGTTTGGTCCAACTATCCAAGTGTCCGAGACATCACTGATCGAGATTTTCTGGTGGTGAACTGGTGCAAGCGAACTGGTACGGCAGAAGGGAGGTGATCTGATTTTGGCCGCGGTGAAGAAGAAGGAAGAAAAAGCGTCTTCCTACGTCGGTGGCCTTCAGTGTTTTTCTAGAAGGTATATTAGATATTGAGCCCTGAGTACGTAGTCACGCGTAAAAATCTTTCTAACTCATATGTAGTGCTTTTAGGTATATAGAGACAAAGAAATGCTTGAAGTATATAAGAAATCACAATAAAAAGATGCTAAAAGAAAATCACAATAAAAATATATTGGTGCAAACTCCAAATAGCATTGTTTTTACTTAATTTGGATTGTTTCTGCATAGCTAAAATAAGAGTAAAAGACATCACTAAAATGTTTAATAACATCCGATAAAGGCAAATCAATATATGTTCATTGACAACAAAGAGATCATTTCAGTTTAAAATCAGAGAAAGCTTCTTGACCCGTGAAACAAAAGAAGGGATGTATTTATGATAAATGGCTCAAGACAAATGCCTTTTATCGGGTAGTGATTTTCTACTTCGAACGCCCTATACAACTGACTACCTAATTCACACGATGTGCAGTCATCTGCCTTAAATGACAACAAAAATGGCCTCCGTCTTTCAACCATAAGCTGGAATTCTTTGATGCAATTATAACTTGATCATCTGCATCAGCAATATTAGAGATATGTTAAGTTTAGTATGGTTAAGGAGAGATTTGAGAGTTGATAGAACCCTGATTTGGCTGATTGTGTTAGGGCAGGGAAACTTGTGGAAGACTTCATATGGGCTGTTGAAGGAGAAGGCAGACTATCCTCAAAGGGTATAAGATGGTGTCTTAAGCAAAGCCTAGTTGGTCTTTATTATTCTTTGAGAAGCCTTAGGACTACCATTTTCATTGTTGCATTTGGCCATTATCCATCAAGAAGAAAAATTAATTAAAGTAACAGTGAGAAGACAAACAAATTAGGAAACATGACATAAATCTTGGAATAAGGAATAAGGAAACAAAATGTCACAGATATATATTGAAGTATAGAATTGAGAGATTCGTAGAGGTTAGTATATTAGGATGTTGAGATCATTGAAGCCAGAAACCTTCCAAATAGAGAGAGAGAGAGACGCTACGAGATGGACAATCAGAAGGGAAAACTGGACACGGTGTTCGATGAGCAGAGGAAATCCAGATGCATCCGAAATACTCAAAGAATGTCTGAGAGTTTAGCGGAATAGGCGATGCTGCTTTGTTGACTTCAGCAGAGTTGGCCGGAGAGTTTGGCAGGAGTAGGAAATGCTTTGTGGACTTATGCAAATTCCCCTAGAATTAGACGGGACACTCACCTAGTAGCAACTATACCCTTCCAATCCATTGCAGATTGCAGAAGCCAGAAAAACTAGAGCGCAGATATGTTTTTTATATCAAATGCCATCCATTTTTTCCAAGTCAAAATAGGAAGCTCCATTTTGAACTTATCAGCCAAAGTCACAAGCAAAGTTCAGAACTGTTGTCATATTCTTTATTAAAATCAAAGATAGTATGTTTATATGAAAGTTTAAGTTTAGCAAACTTCATTAGTAATGCTTTTCAATAAGCCTGTTTAGCATCATATATAATTGATGTCTAAAACTATCAATCCACCAGAAGAATGAATGTATTCCTTTTTGGCATTTATTGCTTTAGTGTACATTATTCCATTATGAAAGATTACATCTGCTCTTAGAGCAGAACCAACGCATAATATACAGAGCTGTTAGAAACTCAAAGCATAATAGAAAAATCAGGGTTGGCAATATCAAGCAGACATTAAGCATCAATTAAAACTAATGTTGAAAGGCGAACTAACCAAATCAACTAATATATTCTTAAAGTATGTAGAGTATGCAAGAGAAGCAAAGTAAGCTACATAGCAGGCATAATAATAAGAGTACCTCATCATCGATTAGAACCATTTCAATTGATCATATATGTCCTGGACGAATTTCCCTGAACAATCCACCACTAAACTAACGCCATTAGAATCTTCAAAATTTTGATTTAGATAGAAGTGTATGAAAAATATTTACATAAATAAGCAATATAGTCTGATGTAATATTCCATTACTTAATTGGATTATAAATCGTGATCATTGCAATTTTTTAACTTGGCAAAACTTGATAGACTAACTAGCTTTTCAAACTCAATGAGTCTCCGACTTCTGGTTCATTAAAATGCACCCTAGTAAATGCTTTCATTTGATTATTCCAAACATATCAGTTCCAACCCTCAGTTTAAGGCTAAAGTTGATGATGCACACTAATTAGTAGTGCATAATTGTATGTTTTTATGTTTCATTGATGGTGATTGTTTGACGTTTTATTTGGTTTGAACACATTTGTGTGATTTTAGTTGTAATTGTATTTTAGTTCTCATTTGTAAGTTTTAAAGTAGAATTAGGAATTAGGATGTTGGAAAGGAGGATGTTGAAGTGAAGAAAAAGGAATTTTAACTGTCCAGGAGCAAATACCCGACCGGGTAGGAAATTGCACCTGGTCGGGTCTGATTTGAAAACCGAAGCACTGAGGAAACAGCTGGGCCCGGTCAGGCCCCATACCTCACCCGGTCGGGCGAGAAGTGACCGGGGACAACCCGGTGTGCAAAGATCACCAGAACGTGGGGAAATATCTGATTTTGACCGGACCCGGTCGGGTGAGTACTTGACCCGGTCGGGTACCCGGCCAAAGGTGTTGAAAAACACCTATAAATAGCACACTTTTTCTTCACAAAAAATGATTCCTTCTTCCATACTCTTAAGCTCAGTTTAGAATAACATTTCTTTATATTTTTCTAGCTATGTTTAGTCTCCAAATGAGGAGCTAAACTTCCATTCTTGGTGTTGCTCTTGAAGCTTGTTGATTATTAAAGTTGTGAGTTATTTTCTTAACTTCTTTCCTTGAATATTAATTAATAGTTCTTTCCTTAATATCATCTCTATATTAATGTTGGGGAGTGTTGCTAAGATGACAATTAGTTAACATCTCGACATTAGTTAGAATGGTATTTTCTTCCTCTATATTAATGCTGGGGAGTGTTGCTAAGATGACAATTAGTTAACATCTTGATATTAATTATAGTAGGATTCATCTTCTTTAATAATATTCCTCCTTGAATATTGATTAATTCCTACTCATATTTCATATTAATATTTTGAACACTACTTAAAGGATCAACTAGTTTTGTTTCATATATTAATTATTACTAGAAACGATCAACGAACCGATGGTTAATCGTTGATGGTTTCACAAGTAAGTAACTTCGGTTTATTAATGCACGGTCGTGGTTAATAAACTTAAGAGGGATTAATTTTGTTGGTTAAACCGAAACCGTTGTGTTGAGATTATCAATCTCAATTGATTTCATCAAGGAATTAGAAAGATTAAATGCTATTATTAAATCAGTATAAGGCGTTGTTCTATATTTGATTAATAGTAAGGGTTATTAATGAACGGTCGTTGTTAATAACTACCCTCGATGAAGTGGATATACTCCCCGATTGAGTATTCGAGAGGGAATAAGTTATAGATATAACAATGATCGACTAAAATATATCAACAAGTGGAAAGTAGCAATGCCAAGTCCTTTTTATCTTTGAATTAAACACATATAGGTTGTTCATCTTAGTTCTTAATTAAATTAAATCACTCAATCCAAATCCCCCCTTTTATTTACTATGTATCATAAAAAGAGAATTATTCCTTTCCCTGTGGATACGAACTCTACTACGCTATACTACGTATAAGTGTTTAGTATTGAATTTATTTTGACGCACCGTGACAAAGTGCTCGTCAGTTGACCACCAATTTCTAAAAACTAAAGGTTGAAAAGAACTGCATAAAATCTAACAACCAATTTTTTTTAACTTTTCAGGAAGATTCCCATTTTTTCTTAACAGGAATCATATCAAACTTATATTACCTTATACTCTCACTCAAGGTTGTCTTCATTAACATCCAGCTTCAATGTTACAATTGCCATTAGAGTTGCTGGATAGAAGCATTTTGAATGAGACTAAATTTGTTATTGTATGAACTCACCAAAGTATTGGTAAAAATAAACTAAAAAGTACTATTTAGTCCTTTAAGGCATTTAGCATGTCTTAAGATCCAAATAATTTGATTGAATAAGAAACATAAACAAATACTCCTAGCTGGAATGAACAAAGATAAAGGAACACATTTAATCTTTAAAAGACTTTAAATCTAAAAAATATATGTTCCTAAACCATGAACAAAGATAAAGGAACACATTTAATCTTTAAAAGACTTTAAACCTAAAAAAGATTTGTTCCTAAACCAAATCATATCATTGTATATGTACTCTAATTATACATCAACAATGATACTTAGAAAAAATGAAAAACATGTAACTTACAGTATGCCTGATGGAGAATATGGCCCAGGAACCCCGGCCCATAGACTCCTACTATTCTGATAAAGGCCCAATAGGCCCAGGGGGCACAACAGGCCCAAAACACAGCGCCCCAAGTACTGAGCAACCCACGCAGCATACTGGGAGTGCCTTCGGCCCCCTGGCCGAAGGCTCCAAATCCTCACAGGACGGCCAGCTCAAGCACACAAAGTTACTGGGAGAAAACGGCGAAAATCAGTAGCCTTCGGCACCTAGAGCCCTCAGCATTAAGGGGGTCCCCGGTACTCAGAGCCCTCGGCTAATGACCTGCAGTCGAGGGCACCTTTCTCGACATAATATCAACTCCACATGCGCCTGAATCACCGTACCAAGTACGACGTCACATCTAAAAGCCGCATTGAATGCGGCCACATGCGATTGCCAGCGCCAACCGGTTGATGTGACCCCTCGGCCAATGGATGCTTGACACGTGTCCCTATCTGGCATTTATTACTACTATAAATAGCACCCCATTTCCCCATTTGTAACCAGAAGCGAAATACGCTGAATACATATCTAATATACACTCTCTCTCTCTTACTTACTTGCTCTGACTTCTCTCTAGTTATTCTCCGCAATAACCCCTCGGATAAGCTACCCCCCGAGTACACTATCCATCATTTGGTGCTTTCATTGAGAGGTCGAATAATCAAGTAAGAAACCCTCCCCCTCACCAAACACGAAACACTTAGCTAAAATGGTGAGAACAACTCGTGCCAACTCCAAGAATGTTGATGACAGGAACCTGGCCCTCGGCGAAGTCAACGTCCCCGAAGCCTCTAAAAGGGCTCCCGGGGGGGGCGGCGTCGCCGGGTTGGACCAGACGGCTGTCGACCTACGCCATCAGATTCAACAGAATGCCCCCGATGCCCGCCTCAGCATCGAGGCCAAGAAGAAGGACCGGAGTGAGAATCAAGTTAGCCCTCCGGTCATCACTATCGATGTGCAATCGGCGTTTTCCGCCTTCATCCAAACGCTCACCCAGAACCCGGGTGCCTTCGGCACTTTGGTTCCCCTCCAACCGCAGGTCGGGGAGAATATCATGCCTCCCCCTCATCCACACCCCCTCGGGAACCCAGTCCTCCGAATTGGGAATGTCGAGGGGGTAGTGCCCAAGATACGGCCTCCCAGGAAGTCCAGTCCCGGGACCGCCACAACGTGAACAAAGAACAACCCCGGACCTCCGCCCTCGAGAGACTCGGAGGGGCGCAAGACCGCCGAGGGGTCCAAGTCCGCCTCGGGGGGAAGGTGTTCCAGAGGCCTCAGGAAAGTGGCGGATCCGTCTCCAGAGCCAATGAAAGACGTCCCCCTCAGGACAAAGGCAAGGCACCTCTCCATGCAAACGACGCCCACCACCAAATCAACCAGGCCCACTCGACCCGTGTCCATTCGCAGGGGGCGGAGGCCCTCCCGAAGGACCCCCGGGACGAAATCATTGCGGCCCTCCAGCGCCGACTTGACGAGATGGAGGCCACCAAAGCACACGCCACCACGTCTGCCCCTCATACATACCTCAAGTATGAGGCGATGTTGGCCAAGATGGAGGAAATGCAGAAGAAGATAACCGAGGGCTCCGGGGAACCCGCCATACAGATCCGGACCCGGACGCCATTTACCCCAAGGGTATTGGCGGCCCGGATCCCGGAAAAATACCGAGGGCAACTCATCAAGCCCTACAACGTAAAAACTGACCCCCAGGAGCACTACAACAGATACCAAAACAGTATGATGATGGTGGGGGCATCAGATGAATATTTGTGCTGTGGTTCCTCTCCACCTTAGAGGGGCCGGCTTACGAATGGTTCAATCGATTGCCCGAGGGCTGCATTGACTCATGGCAAGAACTCGCCCAACGATTCTTGACGCAATTTGCGGGAAGGCGCCGCACAAGAAAGCACTTCTCCCACTTGCTGACAGTGAGGCAGAGGAAGGAGAAGACCCTTCGGGACTTCTTGGAGCGCTGGAGAACGGAGGCTGATAAAGTTGATGGTGCAGACGACGGGACCCTCCTGGCCCTCCTTCAAATAGTACTCCGCCCCGGGAACTTCTCAAGGAGCCTCATCATCGACCCCCCCCCCCCCGCGATTATATAAGGGCCCTACAGCGGGGGGACAAGTATGCCGAAGCCGAGGAGGTGGAGAAGTGCCATCACAACCCCGATCAGCAACGCCCTCGGCCAGACGACAAAGGCAACCGGGGGCTCCCCGTAACCAACCCAAGGATTCGGCACCCCCAGGTGATCGCCCCCGTCACGGCCAAGCCAAGCCCGGGGGAGGTTACAAGGGGAACCCGAGGGCTTGGGCACAGCCTGTTCTCCTGGAGCACCATCGGACACCTTTGACGCACCCCGTCAGCGTCATCCTCGACTTCGCTGAGGAGAGGGGCTTGGTGGAGCGAGATTCACGCGCACCCCCGGAAGTATATGCCATCAATCCAAACTACCCCTATTGTCACTTCCACCGGCATCAGGGGCACAGAACCGATGACTGCCATCAGCTGAAGACGGCCATCGAAAGGTAGATACAAGTTGGCCATCTGTCCCAGTTTGTCTAGGGCCCTCAGCAACAGGTCCCCCCTCACCAAGGGCCACCTCGAGGGCACCCTGCGAAAGCAAACGCATGGATAAACCCCAACACCATCCCCCTCGGCAAGAAGAGGGAGATTGGGAACCTGGAAGAAGAGGAGGAGGAGTACCCTTGGTACCAAGAAAAGAAGCGCCACATCCTCATGATCACGGGGGCAATACCGGGGGTGATTCTACGAGTCAACGAAAGAAGTGGGCTCAATCACTTTACGTGGGGGAAGTCACTCATATGCCCCTAGTAAAGCGGCTGAGGGAGGAACCCATTACCTTCACTAACGCTGATCTCCCCCCAGTGTCCTCTCCACACAAGGACGCCCTCGTCATCCGCGCAGAGATCAATGACACTATCATTCACCGAACTTACATTGACACGGGCAGCTCTGTCAATGTAATGTACCTCAATACCTTCAGAGAGCTGCATCTGGAGAGGGGGTCCCTTCGGCCCATCAAGACCCCTCTTGCCGGTTTCACCGGCGACACCATTGATTCCGAGGGGGTCATAACCCTCCCGGTACTCTTCGGCGACGGGCTCCATAGAGCCAAGCTCGAAGTGGAGTTCGTCGTCGTTAACATCAACTGGGCCCACAACATCATCCTCGGCCGGCCAGCTCTCGAGGATCTCGAAGCCGTCATCTCCATGAGGCACCTCTGCCTCAAGTTCCCAGCCGAGGGGGGCATCGGTTACTCGAGGGGGAACCAAAAACTTGCCCGCACTTGCTACCTTCAAGTGACAAAGAAGGTTAGCAAGACGGAGTTCCGCGTTGACACCATCACCGGAACTGTGGAAGCGGAAGAGAGGAGACTGAGGGCTGAACCAGCCGAGGAGGTAGAAGACTTCGCGCTCGATCCGGCCAAGCCGGAGAGAGTCGTGAAGATTGGAGTCAAGCTCCCCGAAGACTTGAAGACCGGCATCATCAGCGCCCTCCGCGCCCACTCCATTGTTTTTGCATGGGGGCCGGAGGACATGCCGGGGATCAGCCGAAGGGTCATCACCCACCGCCTCTCGGTGGACCCTTCGGCCATACCAGTACAACAGCGGAGGAGACCCCTCTCGGCCGAGAGGAGGGAATTTGTTAAGAAGGAGGTCGCCATGCTCCTCTCTATCAAGCACATCAAGGAGGTAAAATACCCCTCGTGGCTGGCAAACGTAGTCCTCGCACAAAAACCGCCCTCATTCCGCATGTGCGTGGACTACACGGATCTCTACAAGGTGTGTCCCATGGACCCCTTCCCTTTGCCGAATATTGATCAACTTGTAGATGAAACCGCGGGGTGTGAAATCATGTCATTTCTCGATGCATTCCGCATGTATCATCAAATATTTATGCATGAGGAACACGTAGAAAAAACAGCCTTCGTGACTCCCGAGGGCATCTTCTGCTACCTTGTCATGGCCTTCGGCCTAAAGAACTCAGGCGCCACCTACACTCGGATGGTGGCCAGGGTATTTCAAGCTGTCCTAGGGCGCACCATGGAGGCATATGTTGACGACATGATCGTCAAAAGTAAGCAGTCAGGAAGCCATGCTGACGACCTGAGGGAAATCTTCGCCATCATGCAGAAGTTCAACCTTCGGCTAAACCCGAAGAAGTGTACCTTCGGCGTACAAGGGGGCAAATTCTTAGGCTACATGGTGAGCCGAAGGAGTATCGAGGCCAACCCCGAGAAGATCCAGGCCATCATCAACATGGAGCCCCCACGCAACGTAAAGGAGGTCCAACGATTGACGGGCCGCCTGGCAGCCCTCAATCGCTTCTTATCAAAATCGGCGGAGAAGTCTTTACCCTTCTTCCAGATCATGAGAAAGACCGCCGGTTTCCAATGGATTTCAGAGTGTCAGGGGGCCTTCGAGGAACTGAAACAGTACTTATCTTCACCCCCTGTGCTCTCTAAACCCAAGGTGGGGGAGACCCTATACCTTTACCTGGGTGTTAGCCCGGCAGCCATCAGCTCAGTACTCATCTGGGAAGAGGATGGCATCCAACATGCCATCTTCTATGTTAGCAAGACCCTCAGGGAAGCAGAACTCCGGTATTCCCCCGTGGAAAAAACGGTGTTGGCTATCGTGTGGACTGTCAAGAAGTTGGGCCACTACTTCCAAGCTCACCCGGTCCAGGTCCTCACTCACCAACCCCTCGGCGCTTTGATGAGGAGCCCCACCAGCTCCTCCCGAATGGTAAAATGGGTTGTCTTCCTGAGCCAATACAACATCGACATCCGTCCTAGGCCCACCATCAAGGGCCAAGCCCTAGCGGACTTCGTGACAGAATGTACGGCAAGATCAGCCACGGACGAGGAGCCCTCGGCCTCTTCGGATGATTGGTGGACCCTCTACACCGACGGTTCGGTGTAAATTATGAAAATTCTTTATTGTGCTCTTGGCATAAATAAATAAATGTGTGTCAATATCAATATTTTTAATTTCTTTAAATAACCTGATGAGGCTTTAAATATATCAATATTTTTAATGTTTGATTTTGATAGCAATGAATCTTACTATGATAATAACAATTACTTCTATTTAGTGAATTAAATCATAATATATTCATTCCAAAATTCCAAAATACTTTTACTTATATTTTGGAAATTTTTATTTTAAATCAATGAATAAATAAATAAAAAGAATAATAGTACAAAAATGTACCTCATGTTCCAAGGCGTCAAATGTGTTGAACAAACACCAGTCAGCTTTGTGCATATTGGAGGCCTGGTTTCCCGCAAACACGGCAACTTCTTCTGCAATATCTCCGAAGTAGGAATACGATGGCAGGTTGCCGGAATCCATCACCGGCAAACACGACAGACAAACTGCTTCCGAACTCTTGAACTCCCGCTCTCTTTCCAGCATATTCTGATAATGGATGCTACACACATATGCCATTTGGGAGAAAAACGCCGCCACCCGCAGCCCGCCCGCCCGTCCCACCTCCATCAGCCACGGGCCCACGGCATGAAGGAATCGTAGACCACAACTCCGCCGCCAGCGGCGGAGCACCTACTCTTCTTTTTCTTCTCAATGACACCGTGACCCCCTCGGAGATTGCGGCCCGCATCCGCGTGACGTATTCGCCGAAGGTACGCGCCGGAGAGTGAGGAAAGCATGGATTTCGCGACGCCGTGGGTGAGGACTAAGGTGACTTTGAGGCCTCTAGCTGATAAGCAGCCGCAAAAACGAAGCATAGGGTTTATGTGACATTGATAAGGGAGGGGAATGGCTATGATATCTATAATCTATCTTTTCACCAATTAAACAATTCTCAGTGTATTAAGGGGGCTCTACAGATATAATCAAGGGGAAATGACAAAAAGAAGGTGTTTTGAACAAGGCATGCAAAAAGACAGGAGTTCCTTTTAGGTACAAAAACACCCGTCTTTATACCGTGGAACCGGTGCATGGTGAGCACCATGCACCCTTTGTTATTTTTTGTTTCTCCTTTTCTTAAAGTTGTTAATAATTTTTTTATTTTTTATCCGATTTTTATAAAATTTATATCAAAATTTTTTATTTTTCATGAACTTTCAAATGAGACCAATATTGCCTATGTAATTTTAATTTTTTACATTCATACATTTTTTTATAATATATTTTTTTATCACTTTTATATGTTTTTAGATATTTTTAAGATATTGAGTTTGTTTATTTTGCTTCTAGCTTGGAGTTACATTTGATAATATACGAAGTTACATCATCTTATACTCCAGTTACAAGTTATTATGTGTGAGTCACATCTTGTTATGTATGAGTTACATCTTGTTATACACGAGTTACATACTTTTATGCGTGAGTTACATGTAATTATGTGAGTTACATCTTGTTATACACGAGTTACATACTTTTATGTGAGAGTTACATGTAATTATGTGTAAGTTATATCTAATTATTTGTAATTTTTTACTTATCTTTATCTTGAACTAATTCAATTATAACTGAATTAAGTTTTTTCTTTGCCAATTTAATACAAAATGTTATTAATCCACATAAAATAAGTATATTGTATTTCATATTCACACTATTTTTCAAATGATAAAAATGAAAGATGTAGCAGAGGTTTATTTCGTGGTGTAACTCACATACATTAAGATGTAACTCGCGTACATTAAGATGTAACTCGCGTACAATAAGATGTAACTCGCGCAGAAGAAGATGTAACTTCATGATATATTATCAAATGTAAATTCAAAATAATTTGTTAAAATTACATAAGCAATATTGGTCTCATTTGATAGATCAAGAAAAATAAAAAAAATTGATATAAAATTTATAAAAAACGGATATCAAATAAAAAAGTTATTACAATTTTTAACAATAAAAGAAATAAAAAATAATGGAATCTCATTCAAGCTGCGTCATTTTGCAACCGGGCACACCATCCTCATGGTGCGCCGGTTGCAGGGTATAAATTGCGCAAAAACACGGATTCGGAATTATGTATTCCGAATGAATCAGGTTGCCTCAATAGTGCTTATACCGTGCAACCGGTGCATGGTGAGCACCGTGCAACCGGTGCATGGTGAGCACCATGCACCCTTTGTTATTTTTTATTTCTCCTTTTCTTAAAATTGTTAATAATTTTTTTATTTTTGATCTGATTTTTATAAAATTTATATCAAATTTTTTAAAATTTTCATGATCTTTCAAATGAGACCAATATTGCTTATGTAATTTTAACATATTAACATTTGCGTGTAAAAATATGTAACTTTATGTGTTAAAATATGTAACTCACGTTCAGTCAGACCAAATCCAACTCATGTGTATAAATATGTAACTCTACATGTAAAAATATGTAAGTTTACGTGTAAAAATATATAACTTTACGTAAAAAAATATATAACTCGCGTTCAGACATGTCAAATGCAACTCGTGTGTATAAATATGTAACTCGCGTGTATAAATATGTAACTTTAAGTGTAAAAATATGTAACTTTACGTGTAAAAATATGTAACTCGCGTTTAGGCAGGCCAAATGCAACTCGTGTGTATAAATATCTAACTTTACGTGTAACAATATGTAACTTTACGTATAAAAATATGTAACTCACATGTATAAATACATAATACAATAATTTTTTTATATACACAATTTTAAGATAAATTGTGATTTACACGATTATTTTTTTGTATTAAGTTTAGTCCGGTTTTCCTTATAATCCAATAATCATTTATATAATAGTTCCATAATTTGTTATAATTACATAATCAATATTGGTCTCATTTGATAGATCATGAAAAATAAAAAAATTGATATAAAATTTATAAAAATCGGATATCAAATAAAAAAGTTATTACGATTTTTAACAATAAAAAAATAAAAAATAATGGAATCAAGCCACTGCAGCGTCGTTTTGCAACCGAGCGCACCATCCTCATGGTGCGCCGATTGCACGGTATAAATTGCCATTTTCGTTACATAAATATATAATTTTGGATGCAAATATCACATACTATGCATAGTATATAATTAATCCAGAAAAACATTTTTAACTGGACAATTTTTCAGTTAACATTTTTAATCCAATACTTGATATATTCTAGGGGTGTTCGTCAGTTCGGTTTGGTCAGTTTTTGGTTTTGTCGGTTTCAGACTTCAGTATTAGAAAAGGTAAAACCGTAAACCGAACCATAATACTTAAGTCGTTTTTGGTTTAGTTTTGGTTCAGTTAATCTTGGTCAGTTTGGTCAGTTTTGATCGGTTTTAGAATGTTTTTGTCGCTCGATTTCGATTCAATCAATTTTTAACCCAAATGGTGAAATCGTAAACCAAACCGTTAATGATTAGTCAATTTGAGTCAATTTTGATTTGATTCAGTTTTGGTTTTGGTTGGTTTGATTTTCGGTTGGTTTGTCGATCAGTTTGTCACGTAGCTAACACTTCGTTTATAAGTTTGATATAATGCATGACATAAGTAGTAAGTGAATATGACGTTATTTTAAAAATATGAGAATATAAATAATACTTCGTACTTCGTATTACTTATCAAATTCTACTAATTTTAAGTTCATATAATGCTGATTTTGTACGAGAGTCCATGTAGAGATTTTAGGACCGGCTCAGACCTCAATCACCAAACCACGAAGGTTGCTCGTCATCTAACCACCAGAGGGCTTCTAAAGGGAAAAGGGGAGGGCAACAACCACAGCAGTCAACCTCACTCAGAAAGAACCCACCGAAGAAACCCGCCAACCAACCAACCAAGAGTGAAGCACCCAAAGGTATCCCAGGAGACAGTCGGAGGGTGGCCAGAGCACAACCGAAGACAACTCCTCTCTATCTCACTCTAGAACTAGGGCAACACTCAGAACGACTCATCGAAGAGGGAGAAAGAAGCGGAAGTAAATAGTGGTCTCTAAAAGGAACGGGACAAATATATTCAAGGGGCTATAGGAGTCACGGGCTGGACAAGACAAACTAAGGGCGAGTGAGCTGGTCAGGGCGGACAGCCCATTATGGGCCAGGCTCAATAAATGTGAATGGGGCCAATACCACTCACATTCTCCACCTTATTGGCCCCTGGTGGTGTCGAGCATATTGTGAAAGGGAGGATCATCATCGAGATTTCTTGTGTATCTGTTCTTATCTAGCCACAGTCTAAATTAAGAGTTCGCTTACAAGATCAAAGTTTTTCAAAATTGAGACATTTAGTCCCCATGTTAACGGGATTGAATTCAGAGGCAATCTTGCATAGCTTCACTTCTCCTTTGTCACCAATGTCCCTGATAAAATGAAATCTAACATCAATGTGCTTTGTCCTATCATGGAATACTGGATTTTTGCACAGCTGGATAGCAGACTGGCTATCCGAGTACACCATCACAACCTGCTTAAGAAAACCAATTTCAGTTATACGTTTCAACCAAATAACCTCTTTAAAAGCTTCAGTGGCTGCAACATATTCGAATTCGGTATTAGAGAGAGCTACTATGGGTTGCAATTTGGATTTCCAGCTTATGCAAGAACCACAAAGTGAAAAAATATAGGAGGTTGTAGACTTCCTATTATTCCTGTCATTTGCATAGTTAGACTCAACAAATCCAGTAAGAGAAATACCAGCAGGAGTGTTATAGAAAATCAGACCATGGTTTATGGTACCCTTAAGGTACCTTAACAACCACTTCAGTGCATTCCAATGTGGCATCCCAGGGTTGGCCATGTATCTGCTCAAGCAACTTACAGCATAGGCGATGTCAGGTCTAGTGCTTACCATGAGATACATGACCGACCCTATTGCACTGGGATATGGGACATTATTCATTCTTTCAATTTCAGGATCGATCTTTGGAGAAAAAGACCGATCCTTACTTAAAACAAAATGAGAAGCCAAAGGGACATTAACAGGGGTGGCAGAATTCATGTTAAACTTACACAAGACTTTTTCAAGATAAGAAACCTGATTTAATGCGAGTGTAGACTTACTTCTGTCCCTAATGATATTAATGCCAAGGATTCTTTTTGCATCACCAAGATCTTTCATAGCAAAATTATCACTTAAACACTTTTGAACATGCTTAATGGCAGTTAGGGAAGGACTAATGAGCAGCATGTCATCAACATAAATCAACAAGAAAACAGGGATAGAGGCCGTATTCTTAAAATAAAGACAATGATCAGAGACAGATTTCTTGAATTTTAAGGAAGACATGCATTGGTCAAATTTAATGTTCCACTGTCTGGGGGACTGTTTCAGTCCATACATGGCTTTCCTAAGCAGGCAGACAGACTCACTATTTTTAGGGTCAACAAACCCTTCAGGTTGATTTATAAAAAATTTCTTATCTAAGTCACAATGTAGAAATGAAGTGGTGACATCCATCTGTTTCATTTCCCAGTTATTATGGGCAACAAGCGCAAGCATCATCCTGATAGTAGTGAACTTAACAACTGGAGCAAATATTTCAGAATAATCAACACCTTCCTTTTGGGTGAAACCCTTAGCAACTAACCTAGCTTTGAACCTAATGTCATTTGATTCTTCTTTAACCTTAAAAAGCCACTTACATTCTACCACAGAACTGTTAGGTGGTCTAGGAACAAGAATCCAAGTTTTATTTATCCTGAAAAGCCACTTACATTCTACCACAGAACTGTTAGGTGGTCTGGGAACAAGAATCCAAAGCGACTCTATCTCACTTTTCGTAGCACTAAGCCATTTTTGGGATTCTTTAGATGCTAGGGCTTCCTTATAGGACTTAGGTTCATTTAGGTCTAGGGTCTCAAAGACAGAGGGCAAACATAGAAGTGTCACAGACATGAAAAGCAAAATCAGTCATGCTATCAGAAATTTTCCTAATTGTTCTTCTACTTCTATCCCTAGCCAATTGATAGTTATTCAGACTGTTATTCTGTTCGGCATTAATCTCCTCCAGTTCACTATTATCAGTAAAATAAGATTCATTAACAACATCATGCAACATCTCATTTTCATGTTCACTGGAATGGTCCACCTCATTGAAGGTAGAGGAGTTTTCATGTTCATTTTGAGAAAAATCATGAGAATCAAAGGAGTCGGAATTGTTCATATCAACATAGGATCAGCAGCAATAGGAATGGGCTCCACCTCACTGGGAGGCTTCCTAGACTCAGGATTAGGATTGTCTACAGTTTTAATTAAACAGGGAAAGTCAGACTCATTGAAAACAACATTCCCGCTGACAATGACCTTAAAGCCAATCTGACTCCTATCCCAAATCCTATACCCTTTCACCCCTTCAGGATAACCCAGAAAAACACCCCTCTTAGATCTAAGTTCAAGTTTATCAGTCTGTTGGTGTACATAGGCTGCACACCCAAATACTCTTAAGTTTGACAGATTAATAGGTTTATTTGAAAAAATCGATTCAGGGCATTTTCCCCCTAAGGGCACAGAAGAAGACCTATTGATCAAGTAGGAGGCAGTGTTCACAGCTTCTCCCCAAAACTTCTTGGGGAGGCCAGAAGTAGCAAGCATGCTTCTGACTTTGTCAAGGAGGGTTCTATTCATTCTTTCGGCAATTCCATTTTGCTGGGGAGTGTAGGGCACAGTCTTATGCCTCGTAATCCCAAACTCAACACAAAGCCTATCCATATTATTGTTGCAGAACTCTAAGCCATTGTCAGTCCTAAGGGTCTTAATTCTACAGCCAGTTAGGTTTTCAATCATAATTTTCCATTCTTTAAACTTAACAAATACATCAGATTTGTTTTCTAACAAAAGGACCCAGACTTTTCTAGAGAAGACATCAATTATAGACAGAAAATATCTTCTACCTCATGGGTAGGGATACTCGCCGGACCCCATACATCAGCATGTATGTACTGAAGGACAGATTTAGACTTAGGTTCACTGGGATTGACAGTTGAGGGGAACTTAACCCTATGCTGCTTTCCTAAAACACAATTTTCACAGAAAAGGATGGGGGACACAGAATCATTTCCAAAACAGCCAGACTTTTGCAAAATATTCATACCTTTATTACTCATGTGCCAAAGGGAAGACTTATCAGAGAGTACAGAGTTGGCAGAGTCAGAAAAAGGTTTTGCAGGAATTTTTCAGGAATTTCATGCACCCATTACCTTATTTTCCATCCAGCCCACATTCTTCAAAAGCAGCAACGGAAAACAGGTTATGCCCAAGTTCAGGAACATGTCTAACATTTTTTATTGTAAAAACAGTTCCATTTTCAAACTTTAAACAAATCTCACCCATGCCATGCACCTTACACTTCTTACTAACAGGTAGGGACACATAACCGGAGTCACACATACTGTAAGAAGCAAACAGATTTTTGAAAGGGGTCATATGGTAGGTACAACCTGAATCTATTAACTAGGGGTGGGTTCGGTTCTTTCGGTTCGGTTCTGACCTAAAATCAAATACGGAACCAAAGTAAAAGTTCGGTTCGGTTTCGGTTCGATTTTACACTCTAAAACTTCAAACCACGGTTGGATTGGTTCGGTTTGTTTTGGTTCGGTTTCGATTTTTTCGGTTTTTTACTAAATATTTGTCATTTAATTTAAAATTGATATAAAAGTTGGAGGGATCAAACATATTACATAAAAATGCAAGCATACTTGAACAAATGAAGAAAATAATAATAAACAAATATGTCTTGAATTATATGAGTATGCGGGAGAGATAAAAATGTGTATCTATTCTTAATTTACAATGTTTGTGACTAGTTTGAAAAACGTTTATGAATACATACATCCTGTGTGATTTAGCCGAGATGAATATTTATTTGTTTTATCAATATAAAAAAGTTAAGTTACAAAAAAGAATTAAGTTACATAAAAATAAAAGTTAATTACTACTAATAACTAGTAAAAATATATAATCATGCAACAAATTGCAACATACACACATAAAAGACATAATAGATCAATATAGCTACATTATTATGGGCAATGAATGTGTAAATGCATTTATAAACTAAACTAAACATAGCATAAACATTATTTCTCTAGCACAAGAAATTCAAATATTATTGATGATATTAAGATTAATGCTTACATTTAACAAATAAAATTTCATATTTTATTTATGTTCGGTTTGTTCGGTTCGGTTCAGTTTTGAAGGGTAAAAACCAAAACCGAACCAAACTAGTACGGTTCGGTTCGGTTTTTTACATTCGGTTTCGGTTTTTAGCGGTTCGGTTTTATTTGGTCGCGGTTCGGTTTAATTTGATTCGGTTTTCGGTTTTCGGTTTTTCGGACCCAGCCCTACTATTAACCATTCAGTTTCAGTTAAACTGCATAAGACAGAGTTTGCTTGATCACAGATCATAAAGACTTCATCTCCTATTTCTTTATTAGTCACAGAATTAGCTTGTTCATTTCTTTTAGGCCGGGAGCATTCCTTGATGAAATGACCCGGGTTCCCACAGTTATAACACACTCTTTTCTTAGATTTGTACCTCTTCTTGCTTGGGTTCCTACTACTTTTATCTTGGTTATCCTTCCTAGGGTACCTAGACTTACTCTTAGATCTGCCCCTAACAAAAAAGGCTTCACCAGAGTCTTTAGAGTGATTACTATTACCCCTAGAATGTTTTAAGTCAAGCTTTTTGCTCTTTAAGCCATTAATAACAATATCTAGTGTAATCTCATCCCTACCATACTTTATGGCAGACTTAACATCATTGTAGGAATCATGCTTGTCACGGCGTCGCCTAGGCGTCGCCTAGTCGCCGACTAGGCGTCCTGGCGATGGAGAAGGGTCGACAGGGGAGATCGACTCGTCAGAAGAAGGCTAGTCGCCTCTGGCATCGTCCAGGCGTGAATATGTCGTCCAGGCGCAGTCTCGCCAGGGGAAATTTGAAATCTCAATAAATTCATTTTTTGAAGCCCAGTCTAAAAGAACAATCGTCAACTCTCAACCTCGAAGCTCAATCGGCGATTCCTAAAGGCGGAGCATCGCTAGTCGTTACTTTTCTGATTTGTGCCTCTGTAGCAAGGTCGTCTGTAGGCGATCTGTAGTTGATGTGTTCCTGCGTCAAAGGTTGAAGACGACGTGCGCTCTTCCCAGCCTTTTATTTTTATCGGTCATTCATCTTATCACGTTAGTCTTTATCAGACTTCTTATTCTATTATATATTGATATTAAACATTAATATTAATACTTCGTACCCACTCAGCAGTATATCCACTACAGTTTTACATAGTTTAATTTTAATATAATATATGTATATTTCGTACACACTATACAACATGCATAGATACATACTACAGTATATATTAGCAATGAATATAACTTGTATATTAATAAATTAGATATATAATAAATTAATAAATTGGGTATATTAATATTGAAATTAATAATTTGCATATTAGTCAATTAGGTATACTAATATATTAATAAATTATTAGGCAATATACAATTGCATTCTTAATATATCATATATAATATGTAATTAAACTACAAATTAAATAGAATGTTGTATTGTTATGTATAAAATATAATTATGTGTATTGTGCGACAAGTTGCCTAATTGTCGCCTAGGCGATATGGCGGTCGGCTGGCGCTGCGACTCGCCTCACCGCCGTGACAAGTATGGTAGGAATCGAGAATAGCGTTGAGTAAAACAATTGGGGTATAGTCATCTATATGTTTATCTCTTGCTTGCTTAATATTTTGAATCAACTTATAAAAAATATCAAGGTTTTCCTCAATGTCTTTAGTTAGGTCAAGCCTAAACCTAAAGAATTTTTCAAGCAAGAATAATTTCCCATAAGGCCTTGGCAGACTCTAATATTCCAACTTTTCTAAGAACTGAATCAGAGAGGTTTAAGTAAATGGTGGAACAGGCAGTTTCATTCATTTCTAATTGTTTGTGCTTATCCTCAGTATCTAAGAACTTATCAGTCACAGCCCTATACACTTTTTGCTGAATTAGCACAAATTTTATTTTATGTTTCCATATATCAAAATCAGATTTACCATTGAAGGGGAGCATACCATACATATTTGAAGACACGGTAAACAACAGTTCACAAGGTAACTGAGCCAAGGGTAATATAAGGCTAGCCCTAGAAGGTTAGGCCACGGACTAAGGGACCACGCAGATTCGGGGCCACTGAAGTGGCTGGCAGGGAATCCCCTAGCCCTAACCTCAGGTGCCTTAGCCAACTAGGGTTATGGTGCCACAATATTACCAGGGATCAGAAACCAACACAGGTAAAAGACTTACTGGAAAAAGAAGAGATCACAGAGAACAAGTGCAATAGCAGAATAAGAGTTAAAGGAAGGGTGCAGAGATGACAGTGAGGGCCAAAAACTCAAGAATCACAAAGGCTAAAAGAGCAGGATATTGATATTAACAGTAGTCAATTCAACAAGTAAACATCAACAAGGTTGAGCACAGAATCACAAAGATAGGCAAATAATCACAAAGATAATGGTGGACCAAGTTCGACACAGATTGGTACCACCTATGCATGAATAAAACAGGCCTAGGGTTTCTGCAGATCTGTCTAGACAGAATCTACACATGCAACAATTGATCTAGGGTTTCTAACCGGTAGATCTTCAACCTGGGGTTTCAGATTTACCCATGCAACACAGAAGCCGGTGGCACTCCAGCAGCCCAAGAGTCAAGTTTCAAGCTTTATACCTGAGCGGAAGTCCAGGTGGGACTGTCCGACTTACCAATAAGGTGAAGGCTCTGGAGTCGAGGTGTTACCAGGCGGGGGAGACTTCCGGCGAGATCCCGACGAGAGGAGGCAACAGCCAAAGCTCTGATACAACTGTAGAGATTTTAGGACCGGCTCAGACCTCAATCACCAAACCACGAAGGTTGCTCGTCATCCAACCACCGGAGGGCTTCTAAAGGGAAAAGGGGAGGGCAACAGCCACAGCATTCAACCTCAACCTCACTCAGAAAGAACCCACCGGAGAAACCCCCCAACCAACCAGCCAAGAGTGAAGCACCCAAAGGTATCCCAGGAGACAGTCGGAGGGTGGCCAGAGCACAACCCAAGACAGCTCCTCTCTCTCTCACTCTAGAACTAGGGCGACGCTCAGAATGGCTCATCGAAGAGGGAGAAAGAAGCGGAAGTAAATAGTGGTCTCTAGAAGGAACGGGACAAATATATTCAAGGGGCCACAGGAATCACGGGCTGGACAGGACAAACTAAGGGTGAGTGGGCTGGTTAGGGCGGACAGCCCATTATGGGCCAAGCTCAATAAATGTGAATGGGGCCAATACCACTCACAGTTCATAATATATTGGAACTTTCATTATCCATGGAGTTTCTTGACCTCACGACATGTACTCGCAAATTGACGAAATTCCAAACGTCAGATTTTGAGTTAGGTACTAATGCAGTTAACATAACCGCAAGTACAAGTTTGATAAATAAATTATATAGAGACAAGCATATTAAACGCTATTTGAAAAGTTGAAGCGCAACTAATTATGGGATTCATTACAAGAGAGTCTATATGCAAGATTTTACAGGAAGTAGTGTCACTAGCTAGTTAAAGGCGGACACGCATGAAATTTGTCAAGAAAACCTTCATAATTGTAACAAACATGTGCAATTGTGAATAAATATTTTCCTCCGTATTGATTTTAAAGTTGTGGTTGAGATTAATGGTTTTTCGGCGTATCGGCCTTATCAGTCATCTTTTTTATCAGATATGTACTTTTGATTTCGCATATTGAATTATAGGTATTATAATAATCAAAATAAGTAAAATTATAGTTACTTTCCTGGCTGAATTTACTAAAATTACTGTAGTTCATTTTAACTATTTTTCATATAATTTTTCCTTTATTTATAAATAAAATGTATGTAGTACTTACATTGGGCGTGCCGATGGTAGGCATTCCCCAACATGATAATCAACTAACCAATGCAAAATTTATGGAGGATGTTTGGCAAGTCAGAATCCGGATCAAGACTAGCAAGACAAAACTCATAACCAGACATCAGATCAGTGGATCCATAAAGCAAGCAACTGAGGGAGCAAAAGACAATGTATTGCAGAGAAATGCGGCTAAATGGAAACGGTTAGCAGAAGAGGCAACAAGTGAATGAGGAAGTTCTGATGTGAGTATAAGAGATTTCATCTCACATATGGCTTTTGATGAGTCAAATACCAAGTAGTCGCAACACTTTGCCATACAATGCTCAAATAATTGTGTGATGTTAAAGGCACATTAAATATAGACACTTCGAGAAGGCATTCCTATATGACATACATTCACTAGATGATGATCAGATATCTTACTTTTCATCACCAAATGAATGTGTGTTGCATGAAAGCATATCCTTGAAGTGTCCACATTTAATGTTCTCTACATATTTCCTTTAGATTTAGAACCAGCTAAGAAAGTTTATATACTGTGTTCAAAATTTGCATATAGATTAATGCAGTAATCTTAACTCTTATACGTTCCAACTAATTTTCCCAACTGTATTTTAGTAAGTGCACTAAAATGTAGGTCCGTATTAAATAAACACCATACACCAGTGTCTGTTAAATACCCTAGTCATGAAATAAAGAGATTAATGCGGAGTAACAATTTCATTTGCTACTTGCTAGTGCCCTTCTCAGATTTATTTTCACTTCTATTTTAAGGCAATTATTTTGTTGTTGATATTGTTTTCCTGCTTTAGGCAAATATGAATCACATATTTGTGTCAAATAATAAAAAGGAATTTGTGAAGTACACTGTTGCAACACAATCTTCTTCAAAACCCCCAATTGTTAGCATGTTCTTGTAGGCCTTCTCAGTATGTTTTTCAAATTTCTCAAAAGCCGGCAGGTTCATGAAAAGATCTTCTATTCTAAAATTGTATTTTCATCTAGCATTTCAGCTCTTAGACTGTCTCCATGAAACTTAAGAATTTCACTCAATACTTCAATGAGTAAGTATATGACTGATTAGTTACATGAGGCAAATACAGTCTCGAGTACTCCCTAAATCCAAAATAAAACTATGAACCCCAATTTTCATGAAACTTGGGATAGAAAATAGAGTAGTACAAATCTGATGAATTTCGCTGAACTATAGAACAGTTTTAAGAAAGAATAAAGGGAATATAAAAGGCGCAAAATGCACTAATTCTTGGTAATATGAAAGAAATACTGTAATATATATTACTTTAAAAGAGTTATGGACAACAATGTAACCTACCTAATGCTTTAATGCAAAGTGACTATTATTTGACCGGTGCAGTGGGCTATAATGGTGCTCAAAGTGACCATTTAGTTATATTTATGTCCAGAATATGGTTTAAAGTAATATTTTGGGTAAAACCCTCAATATGAAACCAGAGAATCGAATCTCTATAAGCACCAAAGCTTGGCACAGATAAAACAGTAGCCAGAAGTATTAATTAAATGACTAAACTGTTTCATATTACTACATGCCACCTGACCTCATATCTTCTACACGACTTCCCAATTTGACTATGTCTTCCACAAGAATTTTCCCATCTGCATATGTACAAAAAAGTGAAAATACAACTATACTATTTCCATGGGAATACATCAATAGTAAAATTATGATATTGTGCTAGCTAGCATTCAGAAAGATACTTTTCTATTCCTTTTTTCTGGCAGGAAATGGGGCTAATATAAATGGTCTGAAATTACGACAATGCTAAACTCCCAATTGCAATATAGAAATAATACCGTTGCACAAGGATATGTAAACACAAACATGTGCAGGGTTTTGACATAAAGAGGCAATAGGGAGCTATTTTGACATAAAGACACTAGAGGAATAAGAAAAAACCTGCATCTTTGGAGAGGTTGGTAATGAAATCTTGAATCCCTTCTTTTCCCAGAGTTTTCTTCAGGTACATTGCGGCGGCGGCCACCTCTTCAGGAGTCACTTTCCCATCATAGTCCCTGTACATGTGAGAGCATTATCAATCTACATATACAGCGAGATCACTGGGATGAATCAAGGTAAAATGTTTCAATCACAACAAACATAGTTTTAGGGTTGTTTGGTTGTGCTGGGGGAGTAGGAGGATTCAGTTTTATCTATCTCTTTGTCTTGCATTGAAAAATAACTGGAGTATACTTTTAGTTAAATCATGTGTTTTAATATGATTTCCCATCTTCACTATATCGCCAACCATCTTAAGCGAGAATGAATTATAAATAAAGTATATATAACCCACTCTCTATCTCTTCCCTTCAAAATCCACCAACCAAACAAGGGCTCGCTTTATTTCCAACTATCTCAAGTAAGGAAAAAATAAAATAAATAAATATTGTTCTTCCCTCCCCTTCCCCCTTCAAAATCCCCAACCAAATATGGGCTTAGTGCCTATTCAAAATAATTCTATGCTACTTCATATTTTACCTGTCAAGGATTTGCCAACGGTCACCAATTTTTGCATCTACGTCATCAATTTCCTTCTCAAGGTTCTGAAGCATTGAGTCAACCTGAAACAGACCAAACGAACAGCCATAAGTTTTGTGTTAAAGTAATACCACATCGATGTGACTTGTGAGACATCTTTGCATTGGGTTTTCCTATGTTTATTTATTTTGGGGGATCTAAATTGATTTTAGAAATTTCATATGTAACAGAAGGCCTCACACCTTATCTACAAGAGCAGAAGACACTGCATCCTGTGCAGTAACTTCAGAGACTGGATCACTTTCTTCACGAGCAGCTTTATATGCCTTCATGACATCTACTTCATTATCAGTACCTTCTTTTCCTACCATGCTATTGTAGAGTTCTATCTGTAATAACATAACATACTTTTGTGTACGTATCAAACTAAAGACTGACCACTACATATCCAAGCACACTAAATAAGATCTCATTGATCATAGAAAAGACGACTTGCATGTTTATGGTCCAAAGGTAGTGTAAATGCAGTTAAGTAATTAATTAATTAATCAAACACTGGGTTTTACGCAAATATTTAAAACCACTGAAGTGGAGAGCAATGATTAGGATCTTTCAATTCAATAATATTTGATGATAAAAATGCCAATGAACTTGAATGAGAATAGAGCAGTTACAAGTGGGCAAAAAATATGTAAATGTACAAAAGAAATCACGAGTATTAGTTGCTCAGAGGGCAGGAACAAATGCAAGAGTCATCCTAATTTTCTAGCTTGTAATGCCAAATCACTTTCCTTTCCTCAAAAAGTTCCAACATAGGGGTACATAAAAAGTACATTAAAACAGAGAATGGAAGTTCCAACTGTCATTATACAGTCCATTTCACATAATGAAAAAGTAAACCAACAGAAGAAATCAACAAACTGTTTCTTTTGGGAATGAAAAGACGGAATAAAGATTGGCCATGTCTGTTTATGAGACAAAGCTAATCCAATAGAGAGGCAAAATAGGTTTATTACTCTATTGCTCCAGGTTATATCATTATTTCTATTAACCTGGAGAATAGAGTAGTGAACCTATTTTGCCTCTCTACTGGACACTAGTATTTCCGAATTCCGACATCAACAAAACTTTAAACAAAAACATACCTCCTTATTAACAAGCCTTAGAAACTCTTCCCTCTCCCTGCTCACAGACTGAAAGTCTCATTTCACAAGAGAAAGACATGTGAGAAAGGAAACTTACAACCTAAAAGCAGACTTAAACAGAGGTCAAACAAGTGTTAATCCACTCACAGAGGCAGAAGCCAGGACAGCTAAGGCTTGGCTGATTTCACATAGATCCTCTTGTTTGTCAAGAGCTTTTGCTCTAGCTTGTTCTTGTGCTTCTCTAGCTGTTGGAATAATCATCTCTTTCAGAGCAATATCATCGTGACTACCAACACATTCCTTCTTCTTGGCCTGCTCTTCTTCCTCTTTCTTTTCCTCCTCCTATGCCAGTTGAAATGTATAAATTAACAGTGATATTTCAAAGAATTATAGATTTACATAACGAAGTACAAAGGGCTCAGAAAAGGCATGATTAGTTCAAAATGGAAAAAAAAATTAGGGTTGAGTAAGTAAAATGGAAAGCGAAAGATGAGATAACAAAAGATTGCAGACAGAAAACAGGAAAGACAGCAGAGTTACTTTGGTCCACAGCCTCCACCCAAAGCATTGTTGCATGCATAAGTTAAAAAATTAGTATACTGGAGCCAATGTTGTGGGACTTGAATGTCAAAAGAGGAATTTAAAAAAAGAATCTTATATGTGTCAAAATACAAGTTGAGTTCGACAAGTTATTAGAAGAGCCGGTCAACTCGTGTTGATAGCAAAATCTTTTTCATGATAGCTTGTGATTTATTTTGTAAATATATGGTATTGCAAAATAAGAAAATACGTAGAAAATACTGAAAAGCGCATCTATGGTTACTAAAAAACAAAATTTTCAACCCAATTGAGAAAGTTGGTGGTTGGAGTTTAGTGGTAAACATACAAAATTTGAAGTTGGGCTTAATTTAAACTTCATTCAATAAAAATTGGAAGAATATTGTTGTGTGCATGAGGATCATGAAGCTTATTGTGGGTAGCAACATGAAAATTAATCATGTTGAAAAAGAAGGTATTTGTGCAGAAAATTGACTAAATCGATAAATGTTCTCCAGAAGCTAGATTGAGATCTATTTAATGGTGGGATCTCCCAATAGAGTGCAAGGGTGGCATCCTAACCGAAGATGAGGGGTAGTAGTTATCTTTGTTGGTAAGCTTTGAAGTTTTGATCTAATTTCGGTGTGGATGTGTTTTTGTTGATCTGTTTTTATATCTGTTGGCGGGTATGCCGGCTGGCGAGAGTTTGTTTGGTCCCACCCCCCACCTTTTGTATCCTCGGTTGTTTCTTTTAATCCGTGCCTTCGTGCCATCATGGGTTAGTTAAAACATGAAGTTGGATCTTTTGCAACCTATTCAGGCCCCTCTTACGGATGAAAGTCAACCTGTCAAAACCAATTGTTAAATTGGCCCAGTGAAACAGCCTTATCATAGTTAGGGGTGTCAAATGGATGGGTTGGATATTATTTTAGGGTTACAATAGATGGATTAAAAACAATGAATGATCCATTTATGATCCACTGAAAAATCATTAGAAATCTATTCAATCAACCAGTTAACCCATTTTTATCTTTTACAAATGAACATCTTGTGTCCATTTTCTTAGTGGAACTTAATATGTTGAGATAATTGAAGAATGCATATATGAATACTTCAGAAGATAAAATAACACACCTATTTAAGCATTAATGCACAGGGAAAATCCAAAGGGCACAATGAACTTATAAGATTTTTATGTGATCCAATTGATTAGAAACAAAGGTTGAAGCACCAACCATTCCTTGAGTAAAAACTGATGGAGTAAATTATATTAATAATTTTAGAGGGTAGACCGGGTGGTTTCAACTTTTTATGGCCTGGTGGTGGAAAAAAACTCACCATCGCCATGGTCGTTTAATCTATATCGGGAGGTCACAACAATTTGGAGAATATAACCAAACAGGTAGAGAACAAGGTCTCCTGTTCCCCAACACCATGGTCATTTGCTCTATTTAGGAAGGTAACAACAGTTTGGAGAAAATAACCAAACAGGTATAGATCTTCAAATAAGCAATTTGGGGAGGTTTGGAGGGAAAAAAACAGGTGAAGAACATCAAATAAGCAACAACTTGGAAAAAATAACCATGGTTGCTTGGTTACAACAATTTGGAGAAAATAGCCAAATAGGCAGGGAACATCAAATCAGTAATGGTGTAGTTGAAAATAAATAAGTTTACTAACCCTGATAAGTTCATCTTGCATAGCAAGATAGTCCAATTTCCTCCTTCTTTCTGAAACAGAATCTTCAGATGGCAAGGATGTGATACCCACAGTGTCCACAACTTCATCTGGAAGTGAAGATAATGTAGCCCCTACTGCCTCCTCTATCTTGGACCTTCCAGATACAATGAAAGCCCTATATACAGCATATTGGAAAAAGCTAAGGCCAATGAAACTCTCAGAATCTGTATCATGCAAAACTAACAATTTCTCTGCCTGTGTATGTGCGTGCATGTTCCCGTGTGTGTTGCTATAAGATAGTGTGATTCAATGTACCTGGACAGAATCAACAATGAAGATGGTATTGCATGATTAAGTGACAAATCCAACCAGTCACGCAGCTGCAGTAGAAAGAAACAATTGAATAAGAAACATGACAGCAAAATGGGATGTAAAGCAGCACCTATGCATCAGTAACCATGTTTATGTTTTTCTCTTTTTCAAGCAGCACAAACTTTGCGGTTTTACACTTTTACGCACTAGCATAATATTTATATAAAAGAGCAACACACGCTTTTTATTAACAAAAGCTGAAACATGATAGAGACAAAGGCATGAATGTAATTAAACCTAATATTGAGTATCTTGATAAAGTATACAAAAGGAGAGGGGGACTTACCCGAGGGTGGGAAATTATTAATAGAGGTGGGGAAAGGAATTAGAGGCAGCTGGGAATTCTGTTAGTGGGTGGGCCCTGGGAAGAGAGAGACAGTCTTATTTGTCTTATTGTTTTCTCTACCTACGTTCTACGTTCTTCTGTAATTCTCCTAAGGATTTCTGAGTTTTATCAGGATCCATTGCTTAATATAGCAGATTTCCTGGTATTTGGCCATTTGGGTTGGTGATCTATCAAAACATAAGTTCAGCACATGTATCACATGTAACTAATGAGCAAGTTATCAAAATAGGACATAGCCTCCTAACCAAAAGTTTTGGTGAACTCCTTTACTTTCTGCAATTACTTCACATCAAAGTGTGATGAGGTTGGCAAATTTACAGATAGCTAATAAATACAAAGAAACTGTGAAACTTATTTTGTCCAATAGCATTAGGTAAAGATGCAGTTGAGCCAAAGATTCACTATATTTTGGCTTGAGAATATGATGGAATAAAGCAAAATGGCTCACTAAACGGTCTGCGCTTCTTTGTTATGAAGCAGCAGTCAGTCCATGCAATTTTGGATGTGATTTTCACTATGCGATTTTAGTACAGGGGTAAGACTGCATACATCCGACCCCCCCTTACCTCACCGTAGGTGGGAGCCTTTGCGGCATTGAGATGATGATGATGATGATGATGATGATGAGCATTAGGTAAAAATGCTCCATATCTGGGGGAAATGGAAGGTTTCAAAGGAGGAGAAGGGGAGCACCTGTTGACGCATATCATCTACTGAACGCAACCCAAGCATGCCACGCTCTCTACACTCCTCACGAAGTTCAGCCTCTGATAGAGACTCCACGCCTTCAGCTTGAATCAATTTATCATCATTCTTGATCCTATAAAATGTTCAGATTCAGTTAAGTAGAACAAGGGGAATGGAATAATGCAAATAAAGCATCCATAGATATTTGTGATATGTAAAGACACCAATGACTCAAATGATTCTTGCATACTCCCTTTGCCCCCTAAACTATCTTCCCACTTTCCTTTTTATGTCCCGATATTAGTTTAGTTTCTTTTTAAGGAAAGCAATATGGGGTTGATGATATTTTTCTTTTTAAAATAAATCTTAATCATGCAATTTTACTTTCTCTGCCAGTCAAAATGGGCTATAATTTTGGGGCAGGTGAAAAATTTGTTAAACTATATGAAAATTTGTTAAATATGTTATGTGCTATATGAGTGATTGTTATGGGCTGATTCATTGCAATGAAACGAACATGTAAGGGGGTTGAGATTCTCATCTCCCTGTGGTTGGGTTTGTAGACCCAAAACTCCCTTGTATGATGAAAGACCAACAGAGTGAACAGACAACAGTTCATTGTTTATATTAAATACAATGCCAGTTCTGAAGTCATAAACTAATACAATAACTAAGAAATAATACTGGATTAAAAACTATCTAATAATCTTCATCTATTTAAGCAATAAAAAATAATTAGCATTACTCAACCAAATAGTAACCAACTAGGAATTCACTGCTTGCTCACACGCCCCAGCAATCCAGCATCTATCAACATACTTCAGATACGCTAAAGTAACATAGCAGCACTGATTTCAGAAAATAACATGCTTAATGATATGGCATACCTTTGTAACTTGTTTCGAAGCATATAACGCAAATATGCATCTGTTCCGAAAGGACGGACACTCATGTACTTGCACATGCTTACTAATCGAGACCTGAAACAGAAAATATGTTGCCCATAATTCTATATATCCACACAGCAGGAAGAAGAAAACTAGAAAACAAGTTCATCAAAAGTGCAATACACAAAACCTGCTAATATTATCCAGAGTGAGTTCATCATTGAATAATTTAGCGAACCCCAAAATTTCCTCATTTGCGACGGGAGCGCCTCTTCTAGTCTGTGACACATGTTGATAACATCAAAATTCCACCCTCGTTTTATTTTAGGGAAAATTCCCGAAATAGAAGTAAAAAAGTTTGAAAATTCCAAATTAGGACTGTCATGTTTTTATTCCCAAAATAGGAGTAATTACTGCCAAGTTTGGAAAATACTGTCATGTTTAAAGTCTGGGACTGCCAAAACACAGCAGTAATTAGTCCTATTTTGAGAATAAAAACATGTTAGTCCTATTTTGGAATATACACACGTTTTTAGTCCTATTTAAGGCAATTTCCCTTTATTTTATCTCTACTTTTTCCTATTTCTGCAGGCAGGGAGGTAGGTTTTACATTTTCATGGAATTCTTTGAAAGTATGCTTACCCTGCTCAGGAACTCGTCCAGATCTTCTGCTGTTTTCTTTACATCCCCACTCTGAGAATTTTGTACTTCTTTTGCCATTTCTTTAACAGTGTCTTGAAGAAATTTCGCATATTCTATCCTCGCATTTAACCTTCTCTTTAATGCTTCCTACGGTTCAACCATGCAAATAAAATGCATTGGTTCAAGAATAAAATATTCAGAAGAGTAATAACAAAGAATAATGTTTCCTGTATGCAGGGGGGCGGATCTGGTATAGGACTAGAGAGGGCCTAGGCCCACACTCAACAATTTTCTTTTTTACTAGCATATATGTATATGTATATTTTATATGGTGTTGTGGAGAAAGAGCATGAAAATAAAGAAAGCCAAAACGTTAGCACTAGCCAGAATGTTAGCACTAGTAACCCACGCATGCAGCTCACACGTCTGGTGTTCAATTCCCATAGGCAGCATAGATTTTTTAAATTTTCTGTTGGAGAGCAAGGTTTTTTAAAACTTTCAAATATCTCCTTCAAGTATTTTCTATTTCAACTCAATCTCCATCAATTTGTACAAGCTTAACACCCATCTTAAATTCTTAATAGCCTAAACAATAAATTAGTTTAGTTCAAATATACTATTCTGTAGTATAATTATAATTCTTACATTCATGTTTGCATCTAATTTGATAATATCAGTCCATGAAAATCCCTTAAAAATAGTTGTAAATTTGAGGGGGTTAAGGGGTTTTGTATTTGACTTTGACAAAGAAAATTATTCTTTTAATATTTTTATTTTATTTGACGTTTTTGTTGAAACAGATGTTATTTTATATCTGAGATTTGTTAGATACATACTATTTCCGTCCCAGAATATTTAGCCAAACGTTAAAATTTGGATCATGGATTTGAATAGTAGAGTATTATGAAAGTTTAAATTTTATACGAGTACTTTTATGAAAGCACTTTTAATAAAGAACATTTTTATATCATTTTTTATATTATAAATGATTTCCAAAATATATATATAGTTGATTAAAGTTTTGACATTTTTTTACAATATACTTATTTAAATAAATTTTGGCCCTTCCTCGATGCCAATGTTAGATCCGCCCCTGCATGTATGCATAAGGTTGCATGCAAAGCATATACGGAGTACTATTAAGTTCATCTGTAAATAGAAAACTATTTGGAGGCCATACAAGTAATGGCAAACTATAGGAAAAGAAACAAATGACAACTCCAAAGGATCAATAGAACATGAACAAGAACATAAATTCTAGCCTCCAGAAAGATGCTAAAACACAAAATTGCACACAGTTGACTAGGGCGGGTTTTGAGGCGCGCCTCAAGGTGAGACAACTTGAGCACAGAAGTTTTCATACTCCTTCACAAAGAAGTAGACAACTTCTTACAAACAGTCCATTCTTCTGCTCCTCCTCTTCTACATCTGTTCTCCTTCTTCATCTCCTCTACTTCTCTTATTCTTCTCCTTCTCTCCTCATTCTTCTTGTACTATCTTACTACTAAGCTGTTGGTCATCTTTTCCTAGAACTGGTCAAGGTTTTACAAGATGAAAGATGGACTCCTTAAATTAAGACTCCTAACCAATGATGAGGAAAATCTTTTGGTTGATGATTTGCCATCTGATGATGAATGGCTTCTGTTCATACTTGTGTTTGTGTTTGATATTTTTTTGACCTGTAATTATCCATTTCTTTAGTTGTTTATTACTAGTTTAACTATTGTATGTTTTATCTATTGCTATATTTTGAGGCTTAGGCCTCAATACACCTTGAGGGTTACGCCTCGCCTCTCTAGAACAAACCACCTCAATACCCAAACCAGCCTTTTTAAACCTTGACAAAGACAATAATGATGCTACGAGACTGCATCGAGGAAAAACACCTTACAGATAATCAGAACCGTGGATCTTTACCTGTTCTTTCATCTTGTCTTGAAATGTTGATGGTAACATGTTGGGAAATAATTTCAAGAAAACTGGCAGCAAAAATTCCATGAATGGCACAATGATGAATACAGCAAACGGAACCAGTCTGAAAATATCAGCTGTAGTGCGTGTAAGTTGTTGCCTCTCCCTACGAGACAGACTCTTCCCTTTGGCAAGTTTTAACAATAGCCTAGAACTGATCCTCACATCTGCCCACAAAAGCTTAGAACCCAGCCAATAGTGTTGCAGTGTGGATATAAACTCCTTCTTCCAATGAGTGAGCTTTTTGGCCCAATTTTCCCTGAACAAAGACATAATGATACCAAATCAAACTATAACCACAGGAACATGTAAACTAGTTTACCTTTTGAACATTTTCTAACCTGCTCATGGAAGCTACAGCTTGCAAGGCTGGGCCAATACCCAATAGTGTAGCCCATACTCTTTGTACCGCAGATTTGGCAACCTTCTGAGATTCTAGGAGTCGTTTTGCCTTCGCTTTTGCTTTAGCAGAACTTAGCCCTTCAACAGCTTGATCGCATTCCTCTGGAGATGGTTCTTTCTTCTTTTTCGCAATCAGATCTTCATTTTCATCATCACTTCCACTATCAGATTGTTTTGCAGTTGCTGTTGAAGAATAATGAGCAGAGGAAGGAAAGAATCTCTGTCCCATAGGTGAGATGAGATTCATTCTTACAGGCAATTTGATTCCAAGATTTCCATGGCCAGGTAGTATGATTCCAACAGATCTATTCCATAAAAATCTTGATGTTGGAAAACTTGAAACTTCTTCGTGATCATTTGGATAGTCTGAAGTTTGACAAAGGTGGTTTCCGGCAGAGGCAACACCTCCAAAACAATGAGTGGGCTGAAGAGAGCTGAATTTCTGAAAATTTTGAATTGACTGAACAGATGCCTCCAAATAGTCTGAGACGAGCTTCCTTTTCCTTAAAAGGGCTCGACAGGCCATTGTGTGTGTGTCTTCACAGTGATAGCCAGGATTGCATTCAACGGCGATCAGCACTTAATTAAGCTAATTAGAATATACACATAAAATGACATATGGCTATCAAGCTGAAGTGATTTGCCATTATAGCCTTATAGGAAACATTCTCTTCTGTTAACCAGATAATCTAGATAGTATAATTTGGGGAAACTAGATATTCCGATGCCAAAATTATTTATCTAACAGGCAAAAACACAAAGAACATATGCACATATTTAATTCAAAGACCACTTGTTGGGACTCGGAAGATTTAAACTCATATACAGCATATGAACTCGGAAAAATGTCAGGACCTACTTCAATGTAATACGAGTATTAAATTGCATAAAAGATTCGAACAATGATGCAAATCAGATGTTCATTTTCAGCGTAGCAGTAATCAGAAAGCAACCAAGAAATACGCACACCACAAAATCCAAACGGAGTACTTAAATGTTTTAATGCATATACCGATACCGATATCCGTACCAAATACAGGTGCGCACACGAAAAAGTTGTGCAACAAGATACTACGGATGGGAAGGATGATATCGACTTACAGGAAGAGAATCCAGTAGAGGATGTGGAGAAAGCTTTTTCGTATCTGTCTGCAGTTGACCGAGACAAAAGGTTAGCCGCTGAGGCGAAGAAATATGGACTGAGATTTTAGAATTAGGTGAGGGGGTTTAGCATCCATGGTGGCACACTGCAGTGGCACACAGGTCATGTACTTGTATATTGAAGAGCTAAGTTATCTTAGTCTAGAATCTTGACCGTTCGATTTATATTGAAGGTCATGTAATGTATATTGAAGAGCTAAGTTATCTTAGTCTAGAATCTCATCTCATCTCATTGGGAGCAAAATCTCCTTCTTCTTTCCTTTGGGGCATAGCGGATTTCGAACACGAGATCTCACATATGCACCGGTAACCTCACACTCCTGAGCTAAGATGCTTGGTTGACCTCACATATACTACTTCCAATTTATTATTTGTATATGTAATTATCTTTAGCTTTTCTTTTGCATTTCTGTGTATTTTTTCTATCTATCGCCCAAGATATTTAGTGTGTGCAATGTAATTATTTTTAGTATTCAGGAAAGATAAACTCGAGAATGTATGAAATTTGAGACATATAGTGTGTGCAATGTAATGTACAAAATTTTCTACAAAAATATTGAGAATCACCTAATTTAAATTCAAAATGTTAAAAATGGCATTTTTGACTCCTAATTTACACATTGGTGGGTTAAAGAGGGTATTAAAATGGATATGGAGAAGGATGGGGTTAATTTAGAGGAGTTTTGACCCCCCAAAAATAAATGAAAAAGATACTATAATAGGGGGAGTGAGGCGGATGTGAAGTGTGCGCAGAGAAAAAATGACAGGTGTGGCCCGCACGCGGCAGAGATGAGATTGAGTTGGGTGACCTCAAGGTGACTTCGTGTTGACGTCACTAAGCACCCACAACGGCCAGAATTAAAAAAAAAGTAGATCCAACGGCTGTGATTATTTTGACACTGTTTGAACGGGGGAATTGGTCCAACTGTTGAAATAATTTATTTTATTATTCCATTATTTTTAATTAATGATTTGCTCGAAAATAATTTATTTTATTTTTCCATTATTTTTAATTAATGATTTGCTCGAAAATCCTATATAAACATCTCATTCCTTCCTATTTTAATCACACATCTCCCATCTATCTCATTATTCATTGTATTTTTATTTACTATCTATATTTTTGTTATGTCTTCCTCAAGAAGAGGTGTTAATTGAAGTGTTAGTGAGCATGTTGTTCTATACAACGCTTGAGTTACCATATCCAAAGATGGTGTGATTGGAATAAATCAACAGGGGGGCTTTTTGGGGCCGGGTTCACGTTATATTAAAAGTAACAGATTATCTCTCCTGGGGTATTACATGAATTTTAGCCTAAGCGTTTGATAAGAGCATTATAACTTGTATTTATGTGAGATAAATACATATTATAACACGTAAGCAAATTTCGGAATATTACGTTACTAATGATATCTTGCTATACAGTGTGACTCGGGCGCGACTAAAATTTGCACAATCGTGCTAGGTATTTTACGCTATGAGGGGCGGATCCAGAAAGTCACAATGGGGTGGGGTGGGGAAAAAAATGAAATACACATACATAATAATAAGTCAAGTCGTCAACACATTAAATATTCATCAAAACATAATTAAGTTGTGCCCTACGTGACTTCAAAGTATAAAATTCAGCAATAATAGAATCTACATCGATATTATTGAACACATTAAATATTCATCAAAACATATTTAAGTTGTGCCCTACGCGACTTCAAAGTATAAAATTCATCAATAATAGAATCTACATCGATATTATTGACCGATTCACTTTCCGAAAGAATGATGAAATCAACTTCTTTCCTTTCTTGGCAATGTGTTCACTATCCATTCTAAAAAACATTTCCAATATTGGTATAAATTAAAATACTTATATAAAAAATATACGGAGTAACTAATAAGGAAAAAACATTGTACACTTGTACATAAAACTAATAAGTATTCTCAATTTTCAATTGTATAATAACTAAATCATTTTCTACTCTTTAATTCTATCTTTAATTAAACACCATAAAAAGAAAATGTGTAATGATGACGCAGGAGTGTGCACGATATTATGAGATATAATCTTCAGTTCATACACAACTGCAAGCTAAATGCCTGCAATCGAAATATCAACAAAAAGATAGTAAAGAGAATATCTTATTAGAAGACCAAATGTACTGATATCTCCTTCAAAGATCAACCAGTACGTAGGAAAAAGATAGGGAAAATTACGAGAATATTAGTAAAACTCAATCAATTTCCCATAATATGACTAAAAAACTTAATCTACCAAAAGATGACTAAACCTCATCATACATGAGTACCGTTCTCTTAAATTCAAGACAAAATGACATGATTGTCCTCATTTGTCTATCCGATGTGGTTACTCATTTGAGCATTTTTTGCAGAAGAGATCAAAAGGAAACTCTCTCCTACAGCCGTATATCAAAAGAGATAAGCATTTTTTGAAAATAGAGTTTGAATCAAAAGAAAGAAAGTCATGGCAGAGAATGAGGAGGGCGAAGCGGTGGAGACAAAGGAGACTGGAGTTTTTGTGATGACGAAGCAATGGATGTAGTGAAAACGAAGGAGACCACTGCTTCAGTGGTGACAAAGCAGTCGATGCAGTGAGAATACCAATTTAAGGCATTATCAGTTTATAAGGGCATTAAAAAACTGCATAGTGGGCATTATTAAGGCATTTAATTTTTTGAATGAATCAAAAGGGGTAGGAAATAGAAAGTGAAATGGTCGGGAAATAATTTAGTGTAGAACATGCAAAATTAAGAGATGGGCAGTAAGTTTATGCAGAACATGTAAAAACTAAGAGATGAATAGTAAGTTTATGTAGAACATGTAAAAACTAAGAGATGAGCAGTAAGTTTATGTAGAACATGTAAAAACTAAGAAATGGACAGTAAGTTTATGTAGAACATGTAAAAACTAAAAGATGGGCAGTAAGTTTATTATGAAGACAAATCCTTCGCCGGCCCAGGGTGCCCAGGGCCGCCACGGCTCTGGTGGACAGAGTAAGAAAGATCGCCACTGGCGGCCGAGGCTGGAACGGCCGGGGGTGACCCTCACCCACCCGGTCGGCACCATCCTCGATTATGCCGAGAAGCACGGCCTCATCGAGCAGGCTCCTCGGCCGGCCGAGGAGATCCTTGCCATCCAGCAGGGCGGCACATACTGCCGGTTCCACAAGAACTCGTCGCACAACACTGACGATTGCATCACATTAAAGAAGGCCATCGAGCGCCTTATTCGCCAGGGGGAACTCTCCCAGTTTGTCAAAGGTGGCCCACGCAAGAACACTTGGGTAAACACCGGGAAACATGGGGGCGAACCCTCTGCGAAGAAGCGGGAGATTGGTAGGCTCAGCGACGACGAGGATTTCGAAGAGCCCCCGCCAAAGAAGAGTCACATCCACCTCATCGTAGGTGGGAACACTGGGGGGGACTCCGCCACTCAGAGAAAGAAATGGGCCCAATCCCTTTACATTGGGGAGGTGTCCCACGTCCCCCCTCAGCCGAAGAAGCAACGAGCGGAGACGATCACCTTCACCGACAAGGATCTGCCTCCGGGTACGGAATCACACAGGGACGCCCTCGTCATCCGGTGTGAGATCGGTGACTCCATCATCCACCGTACTTACATCGATACGGGGAGCTCCGTCAACGTGATGTACCTGGACACATTCAAGCAGCTGAAGCTGGACAGATCTCTGCTGAAGCCGATCAAGACACCGTTATCCGGCTTCACCGGGGACTCTATCGACGCCGAGGGCACGATAGTCCTCCCCGTGGAGGTCGGTGACGGCCCCCACCACGCCAAAATTGACATGGAATTCATGGTGGTCAACCTCCAGTGCGCCCACAATCTGATCTTGGGCCGGCCAGCGCTGGAGGACTTGGAGGCCATCATCTCCATGAAGCACTTGTGCCTAAAGTTCCCAACAAACGACGGCATCGGCTATGCCAGAGGAAACCAGAGGATAGCCAGGGCATGCTACCTCAAACTGACGAGGCCGGCCGAGAGGGAAGGCCAGAGGATAGACACCATCACGGCCGCCGTCGCCGTGGACGAAGAAAGGCCACATGCGGAGCCGGCCGAGGAGGTCGAGGAAATCCCTCTGGATACCTCCCGGCCGGAGCGGGTTCTCAGAGTTGGGAAGCGACTCCCCCAGGACCAACGAGACGCCATCCTCCTCGTCCTACGGTCGTACGCCGTAGTCTTCGCGTGGGGCCCGGACGAAATGCCAGGCATCAGCCGCCAGGTGATCACTCACCGGCTGACCGTCGATCCGGCCTCCACGCCTGTCAAACAGAAGCGGCGCTATTTGTCCGCCGACAGGAGGGACTTCGTCAAAGGAGAGGTCGCCATGCTCCTCTCAATCAAACACATCAAAGAGGTGAAGTACCCGACATGGTTGGCCAACGTCGTCCTCGCCCAGAAACCGCCGACGTTCAGAATGTGTGTTGACTACACTGACCTGAACAAGGCATGCCCCATGGACCCGTTCCCTCTCCCCAACATTGATCAGCTGGTGGACGAGACGGCGGGGTGCGAGTTGATGTCGTTCCTCGACGCTTTCAGAGGGTACCACCAGATCTCCATGCATGAAGATGACGCTGAGAAGACGACATTCATGACCCCAGAGGGAATCTTTTGCTACCTCGTCATGGCCTTCGGGCTCAAAAACTCCGGCGCCACCTACACTAGGATGGTGGCCAAGATCTTCAGAGCGGTCCTTGGCCGGACGATGGAGGCATACGTCGATGACATGATCGTCAAGAGCAGGCAGGCCTCCTCCCACGCCGACGACCTCCGGGAAATCTTTGAAATCATGAAGGAGTTCAGGCTCCGGCTCAACCCCAAGAAGTGCGCCTTCGGCGTCCAGGGTGGCAAGTTCCTCGGCTACATGGTCAGCCGGAGAGGCATCGAGATAAACCCGGAGAAGACGCAGGCTATCATCAACATGGAGCCACCCCGTAACGTCAAGGAAGTACAACGACTAACGGGGCGCCTAGCGGCCCTGAACCGGTTCCTCTCCAGGTCAGCCGAAAGGGCTCTCCCCTTCTTCCAGATCATGCGTAAAGCCAACAGCTTAAAGTGGCCGACGGAGTGCCAGGAAGCCTTCGACGAATTAAAAAGGTACCTGTCGTCCCCACTTGTGCTCTCCAAGCCCAAAGCCGGCGAAACCCTCTTCTTATACTTAGGGGTGAGCACGTCGGCCATCAGCTCCGTGCTCATCCGTGAGGACGAAGGGGTGCAGAAGGCCATCTTCTACATCAGCAAGACACTCAGGGAAGCCGAGCTCAGGTACTCCCCCATTGAGAAGACGGTGCTGGCCATCGTCCACACGGTGAAGAAGCTGGGGCACTATTTCCAGGCCCACACCGTCCACGTGCTGACCCAGCAGCCTCTCGGCGCACTCATGAGGAGCCCCACCAGCTCCTCAAGAATGGTGAAATGGGCGATCTTCCTCAGCCAGTTTCAGATCGAGATCAAGCCAAGGCCATCCATCAAAGGGCAAGCCTTGGCCGACTTCGTCATTGAATGCACAGCAAGGGAGACGACCGTCGCCAACCCCGTGTAATACCCGAGATTAATATAAGAGGATTAATAGTACTACTCATACCAACAGAGGTGCATCTCCTTTTAAGGGAGCTCATCACCCAAGAACTCCAAAGTTAAGCGTGCTTACACGGGAGTAGTCTTGGGATGGGTGACCCCCTGGGAAGTTTCTCAGGGCGCGCATGAGTGAGGACAAAGTGCACGGAAAAGGCTAGTGGCGGTTTGTGAGGACAGTACTAGAGGTCCAGAGTAACTACCTCGGGGCCTACGGGGCCGGGGTGTTACACCCCGGGCCGGAGCCGGACGATACGTGGACCCTATTCACTGATGGCTCGTCGGCCGCGAAATCATGCGGCGGCGACGGCGTCCTCATATCCCCTGAAGGATTCAGAGCTTACTATGCCATCCGCTTCAACTTCAGGGTATCCAACAACGAAGCCGAGTATGAGGCCCTCCTCAGCGGTCTCAGACTCGCCGCCGGCCTCAAGGCCAAGCACCTCAAAATCAAGTGCGACTCCAAACTGGTAGTGGGCCAGGTGGAGGGATCGTACGAAGCAAAGGAAGGCCGGATGAAGCAGTACAAACAAGCGGCGGAGGAGTTGCTGAAAGCGTTTGAAACCCACGAGATTACTTAGATCCCAAGGGCTGAGAACGCCGAAGCCGACATCCTCTCCAAGCTCAGCTCGGACACCCCGGAGCACATCTCCCAGTTGGCCAAGATCGAGGAGTTGAGCATGTCCAGCATCCATGCCAGCCCCATCTTGTGCATCCAACAGCGACCAGAGGACTGGATCTCCGACATCGCCACCTTCATCACAACGGGGGAGCTGCCCCCGGACGAGGAGAGGGCCAAACTTGCCAAACTCAGGGCCCCAAGCTACACCATCGAAGATGGCAAACTCTACAAACGGTCCTATAATGGCACCCACCTCCGATGCCTGCACCAGGACGAGGCCGACACAGCCATGGAAGAAGTTCATTGTGGCGTCTGCTCCTCACACCAGGGCCCTTTCAGCATGTCCCGACGTCTCGTCGTCCAGGGCTTCTTCTGGCCGACGATGGCACGCGACTGCGCCGACCTGGCCAGGAAGTGCACCACATGCCAGGTGCTCCAGAAGGCCCCTGGTCGGCCAGCTGTTAACTACGCCCCCGTCAGCACCGCAATTCCATTCTCCAGATGGGGGATCGACCTGGTCGGCCCCCTGCCCAGAGCCGCCGGGAATAACCGCTACATCATCATCGCCGTCGACTACTTCACCAAGTGGGTCGAGGCGGAACCCTTGGCCAGCATCACGGGGGCCAGATGCCAAAGATTTGTTTACAAGAACATCATCACACGCTTTGGCGTCCCCCAGGAGATTATATCAGACAACGGCACCCAATTCGAGGCAGCCCCTTTCCAGGAGCTCCTCCGGGAGTTTGGGGTGAGGCACCGTTTCTCCTCCGTTGCCTATCCTCAGGGCAACGGGCAGATCGAGAACGCCAACAGAACAATTATGGAGGGGCTGAAGAAGAACCTCCAGGCCGCAGGAGGTAGCTGGGTCGACGAGCTCCCTAACATCCTGTGGTGCTACAGAACCACGCCGAGGAGGGCGACAGGTGAAACGCCTTTCGCCCTATGCTACGGCTTTGAAGCAAAGGCGCCCACGGAAGTTGCCATCCCCAACCGGCGGGTGGAACAATATGAGCCTGACACCAACGAAGAGAACATGAAGATTGACCTACACCTGGTTGATGAGAGGCGTGAGCAAGCTTACGTCCGAGCAGAGAACTACCGGCGTCAAGTAAAATCATACTATGATGCCAAGGTACGTTCCCGGGAATTTCAGGTGGGGGACTACGTCCTCCGCCGAAGGGAAGCAAGCCAGCCGACAGAGGGTGGCAAGCTAGCATTGAAGTACGAAGGGCCCTACATCGTCAGTGCCGTGGTCAAACCCGGCACCTACAAGCTTAAACGCCCGAATGGGTCCAATGTACCACGAACGTGGAATGTACACCATCTGGTGAAGTTTTATCAGTAATCCGAAGGAGGTGCAGACGGCGAAGCCCTCACCCCTTAACGGGTTACTGATTGAACGCCACCCTCGGCCTCGAGCCACTCATGAATAAAATCATGTTCTGATTTTTTCTCCGGAATTTAAAGTAAAACATTAGCTGGTGCCTCCGTCGGCCACCTTAGAGCGAAAGGCTCAGGCATGGCCGACATGGCCCCTTGCATTTGCAGCCCACGAGCGACAAGCTTCGGCACTCCATTGTATTTTGTATCAGCGAAGGGCTCAGGCCTAGCTGAGAGAGCACATCGTCCTGGCCCCGTAAGCCCAGAAGCGAAACGCTCAGGTATGGCCGACGATGTCCCCGGGACGAGGGGCCCGCAAACGGCCCACGTCTTGAAACGGGAAGCTCACCGTGTCGTCCACGCGCCAGATCGCAGGACGACAGGCCTGAAATCATGGCCGAGGTGACAAAATCCCAAAACTCAGGGATGGGCAACGACAGCCGTTGGAAACCGACCAAAAGTCTAGCCCGCGTCATAAATAGGCGACGGGACCCGCCCTGAGATCACGGACGTTATAAACGAAGTCCGAACCGGCTGAAGGACGAGCACACCCTTCGGCCGAAGCCTGAAAGAAGGATACCCCCCGAAACGGAAAAAAAATTGATATAAGGGAAAAAGAGGGAAGCCGACGGCCGCGCACACTAGTCGGCCTCGAGCAATGAAAAAATAAAATCCCCACAAACTCAGGCCCAACTAGGCCAAGTACATATCAGTTGAACACAAGTGTAGTACCACTGACAAGTAACATGGACGACACGTCCACGCACTACAAGGGAATGATCAAGGCTGACACACACGCCTATAAAACCCTAACCGCATCGGTTGGGTGACACGCGACAGGTGACCTTATCGGCCACAGTCCTTTGAAACACCAACGCTTGGTATGAAACAAAGAACCACAATCCTGAGGATGAACAGGACGACGCGGGCACTTATCACACCCACGGAGGAATCAAGCAATCAAAAACAATCACCACTTCCTACAGCACCCCGGATAGCCGTTACAGGCACCGGAACCTAGGCTGTTGGTTAAGCAAAGGATCTTGGGAATTAGTTCAAGTGTTTGCCAAACACTTAGAGAATTTTGAGAAGGTTCCTCAAGAAGGTACTATGGCAAGCCGGCGAAGGTAGAGCCATCTCCTGAGAATGAAAGGGGCACCCTCATCGGCCACCAAGCCAGACCTTGGCCGATGATGGTAGAGCCACCCCCAAGCCGACAGCGGTACCACAAGGAAGCAACTATGCCTTACAACTATACTTAAATGAAGGAACTCTAGACGAAGCGGGCACCTTTATACCCCAGGGCCGTTAGCTACCTACGCCTTTGCACATGTACTTGGGAAAAATTCTAAGTTCAGAAGATCAAGGTGAAGGCGCCCTTATCGGCCACAACACAAGGATGTAGGCCGACAACGACACCGGCTAAAACACTCGGGAAATCTCCCAGAGCATTTGCCAAGAGTGATCAACCCAAGGCCAGGACGATGAGAACGCTCAGCAACTTGAAGTTAGAAACTTCGGAATATTCTAACAAAAGATAAAAAAGCCAACGCCTGGACAGAGCGGACACCAAGGTCAAGGCCGAAGGGAAAACACCTAGGTGAATCCCAAAACACTTAGGAAATTTTTGAAAAAAAATCCTAAGTGTTATGATACTGCAACAACACCGGTCAAGCCGAAATGGAAAAATCCTAAGTGTTATGATAGTACAGAAATGACGGCCAGGCCGACAAAGCCACCAGGCTGGAGAGAAGGCACTTAAAAGGACCCAAAACACTTAGGCGATTTTGGAAAAAATCCTAAGTGTTATGATAGTCGAGAAACGCCGTCCAGGCCGATCAAGCCACTAGACCGGAAAGACAGCAGCTACGTGGACCCAAAACACTTAGGAAATTTTTGAAAAAATCCTAAGTGTTATGATAGTAAAGCAAAGATGAATAGGCCGACCAGGCCACCGGACAGGAAGGCCGACCTCACGGACGTAGCGGACACTCGCGGGTGACCCAAGTTATGACTTGACACTTAGACAATTTACAGAATTGAAATGACAAGAGGCAAACAAGCATACAAGGAATTCAAAGCCGAGCAGGACGGCAAAAATATCTTCATTCATAATCAGTTCATTACAATTGGGGGCACTTCGGCCGTTACATCATTTGGCAAAAAATTGAAAAGCTAATTACAAAACAGGGAATAGCCGATCAAGCCTCCGGGGCACCTTCATCCGCGGCTGGCTCTTCAACCTCGTCGGCTCCCTCCTCGGCCTCAGTCTCCTGGCCGGTGGCGGCTGCAGCACTAATGGCGTCGTCCAGGAAATCAAATTCGGTGTAATCCGGCTCGCCAAGGCCGGAGCTTTCAATAGGGGACTCCCGCTCCGATAAAGGAAGTTTGGCCTGCTCTTCTGGGTCCTTCATCAGCTTCGGCAACTTCAGGTTCCGTCTGGCCCACCCGGACGTGTAGTTCATGGCCTTCAGAGCACGAGACAGCCGACGACACAGGAGCCTCTGCATCCGCTCCTGGCCCATGTTATAATAGACGGCCATCTCCCTACTGAAATACTCCTGGCCGGCGGGGGAGTTCATCCCCCAATTCTCAAGCCTGGCGGCCACCACCTCGTAGCACCAGGGAAGCCTCTCATCGGCCTTCCACCCCTCGGCCAGGAACTTCTCGACGGCCTCATCAGCAGCCCTCACAACGGCGGCCTCGGCCTCAGTCTTCGCCTTCACGGCCTCCTCGCTCTTGCGCCGCTCGGCCTCCAGCGCCCTTTGGGACTCCTCGAGCTCCCTTTTGCTCTCCTCGAGCTTGGCCAGGGCATCGTACCTGGCTGCGGCGGCTTCATTGGCCCTTTCCTGCAAAGCCCTGGCATCCTCCCGGAGCCGGTCCAGGCAAGCTACCGCCTCGTCGGCCGAGGCAGCCTTCTGCTCCAGCTCCTTCAAGCGAGCTATCTCTCGGTATTGCCTCTTGTGGCTCTCCATGAGCATGAAGGCACTCTGCAGAAACAAAGGAAACAAAGTCAGGCAAATGATTTACACGGACGACGAGAAAAATGACACTTACGAAGGAAAGTAACTTACTTGGACGAGGAGGTCCATGCCACCCTCGTAAATCTTCACGTCTCCGAGCTTCTTCAAGTAAGCCCGATCTTTGGCCGGGGACGACATCATCAAACACGCCCCCGCCGACGGGGTATTCTACCATCTTCTGGTAGGTGGTACCGGCAACCTCCTTGCCGGCCCTCTTCGTCCGTGGTTCCTGGACGAGAGGAAGCGATGGGGCAGCATCGTCAGCAGCAGTAAGGTCCACGACGGGACCACCATCGTCCACGCCGGGGACAGTCAGAGTACCGGCCTCGGTAGCCGGAGAAGGGGAAGGTGCCCTCTTCGTCTTCTTGGAGACGTTCAGGCCGGCTTCAGATAAGGTTTTCTGGCCGTCGGTGGCCGGTCTCTTCTTCTTCGTTGGGGCAGGCTTCGGGGCCGCACCAGTAGTAGCCCCGCCCCCATCGGCCGCGGCACGTCTGGCCGCTTCGGCCGCCTTAGCAGCCAACTCCTCGGCCGCTTTGGCCTTGGCAATAGCCATTATGGAGCGACGATCCATCGCAAAATCTACAAAGGAAAAACACAACAGGTTAGTAAGGCAAAGGAACAAAACATAAAGACAGAAAGCCGAAGAAATAATTACCATCGGCCTCAGCAGGAATGCCCAAATCCGGGCCGTCGGCCTCTTCAAATGTGGTGGTCATCCTCGGCCAGAGTTGGAGGTCATCCTCCTTGTCACCATAGACATGGTACCTCAAGAAGCCGAGGGCGGTCATCTTGTATTCAGTAATGTAATTCTTCACGCTCCTCGGCCCCCCTTTCAAGAAGGCCTCCACCTGAGCGTCCAAAATAGAGCTCCTCGGCGGGTCATGCAGGTTAAACCTCCCGGTGTGGCCGAGGGAGGGAAACTCGGTGCCACTCTCACCAATGGACACAAACACGAACTTGCTCTTCCACCCATGAATGGACGTAGGCAAATCCGTGAAGCTCCTCTTCTTCGGCAGCTGTTGAAGAGTAGCATAGGCCGCACAGTTCTTATGGCTTCCTCGGCCGATCTGGTACAGATTCATGAATAGTGCCGTTGTCGGCCTGTAGCCCAGCTCCTCACACCGGAGCAAAAACCCCACCATCAAGGAGTAGCTGTTCGGCGTCAGCAAGGCCGGAGGAAGCCCTACCATGTCCAAGTACTCAGTAATGAAAGGGTGAAGGGGGAACCTCAACCCCTTAGCAAAACTCATCGGGTATACTCCAAAGTATCCCGGTGGTGGAAGAAGAACATGGTCCGTCGGCCTGGGTGCCCTAACCCGCCCGAACGGCCCCACGTACATCTGGGCAACAAGATAGTCGGCCGCACTGCTCTCCGGCTTGATCAGGTAGATGTTGGTGAGATCCAGGTAGGAGATGCCAGGCCCACTCTTCGGCCTCCTCACTCTCTTCGGCTTAACGGCTCCCTTAACGGCGGACACCGGCCTCGGGCACGGAATGACAGCGGAAGTGGACGCCCCGTCCACCACTCGGGACGCACCTGCGTCCTCACCCCTTGAAGAAGAGGTGGACTCCTCGTCCTCGACCTCGTCGCCCATCAGCTCTTCGGACTTGTAAGGACTTAAATGTTGTATCTCCTCCTCGAACTCCTCGAGCACCTCATAGTCAAGTGACCTCGTGGAGGGCTGGTCGTCGTAAGGGTAGTAGTCTTCGTTCAAGCTCTTCATCACAACTACTACGAGCCTAAGGGAGGTAACTTAGGATCTAAGGGTGTTCAAACGCCTAACACTAAATCACTAGCCTAGGAAGCAAAGTATGCACAAAGTACAGAAGATGGCGATGAACACTAACCTTGAACAACGACGAACATGAAGAACAGGCTTGGGAGTTTATCTCTCTAGAAAAATGGCCAGCACTTCGACAACTCAGAATGCAAATGTGTTTTCTCGTCGGAGGGGGAGGGGTATTTATAGAACCCCCCCACCCAACGGTCACTACACGTGGCACCCTCCCAATGGCCACAACAACGGCCACCAATGGGAGGCCACCACGTCACCAGAGGGCCAGGACCAACCCACATCGACAGCCCACAGGCAAATCAGACTCCACGGCCTACACGCTTGCCGGTGTTACAAGTACCAGCAAGAGCCCACAACGTCCCATTTGCTTGCCAGGGGACTACATCGGCCAGGAACGTAACAAACGCCCATAACGGCCACAGAACAAAATGAACAATGAGCCCACAGCCATCGGCTCCTCGTACTAACCCTTGATGATAACTCTCTACAAGCGATCTGCGCACAAGGGTTCTCCCACAGGGTTACCTTGGCCAGAAAATCGCCATGAGGGTTGGATTCAGGGGGACTACGGCGAGGCCACTTCGGCCAAGGACTCCAGCAACTCCTTCACCCCTCACACTCTTCGGCCTGAAGCAGTGGGGGACTGGGGGACTACATCGGCCTCAACAAAACAAACAGGAACAATACGAAGAACATGGATGTAACCACAAAGCATGGCCACATCGTCCACGCATCACAAGGGCACCTCGTCGGCTAGAAGCACATAACATCATCAACAACGGCCAAAAGAAGTGCGCAAGCACCCTCATCGGCCACCCAAAGGAAAGGGCGCCATCGTCCTCAAAGGGAGCAACCTCAACGGCCTCATCGGCCTCATCGGCCCAAAAGTAAACTTCAACCATCAGCGCCCAAACAGAACGTGCCTTCAACGGCCACCATTGAAAGAAGGACACTCATCGTCCCAAAACGAAGACATCAAGTAAAGAACGACCTCCCTGTCCACAACAAGGAACAGGTAACGACCAAGGGCAACAAAGCATAGAAATCTACTCTCCTTCACTTCGTCTACGTCTCAGCTTAGAGAGTGGGGGACTCCTGATGGAGTATATGGGTCTGAGCCCCCGGACCCACATACTCGGAAGAACAGGAAGCACAAGACAACAGAGGGGCGCCCTCGTCGGCCAAGACGCCCCCGTCGGCCGAAAAGGGGCCAACTCGGATTATGGTCCTGAGTCTAAGGAACCCGGGTGTCCTCGTCGGCCGTGCCCTCGTCGGCCGTGCCCTCGTCGGCCACGCCCTCGTCGGCCACGAAGACCTCCCAGAACTGGATTTTATTCACACTCATTTGTACAGCCCATTAGTGGCTTTGTATTCGGCCCAGTAGCGGTCCAGTTGTAAATGGGCCTCCCAAGCCCAAGGCTCTGGAGCCCAACCCTAATTTTCTCTATAAATACTCCCTTTGGGAGTAGTTATGGGGGTTACAAATTCATTCTATTGAAGCATATTATTGCACTTCTCTCTCTAGCTCTCACTTCTCTCTAGAATCTAGGAGTTAATACTCCATCACTAATCTATAATTTTTTTGAAAATTGTATGGTTATTAGATTGTGTTGGTACTAAATTTTTGTGTTCTTTATTTGTAGGAAAACAAAGAAATTGCAAAATTCAAAACAGTTGGCCTTGATATGAACATGTGGAACTTGTTGTGGTTGACATTCCGTGGACATGCTGCTAAAGGACAACATGCATGTTCTGCAGCTAATGTTTTGGAGGAAGAAGTTGATGTTTACATACCAGAACAACCAACACAAAATATCCATGAAATGAGACTTGAGTCAGATTTCATGGAGTATTTAAATAATGTTAAGGAAACTGGATTCCTAGATGATGCTTCATATGAGCCAATGGGGATGCCATTAGATGCGAGTAACAGTAGTGGTAAGAGAAAGCACGGTGTTGGACCTGGAGAAAGTGCGAGTAGTGGTTCTGTAGCTAAGAAGGGAAAGATGACTAGTAAAGGTAAAGGAAAACACAAAGTTGCTCACTTGGAGTCGGAATTAGAAGAGTTTCAAAAAATGTATGAAAGAAGGAATGCATTGTTACAACAACATTTTGAGAGAGATAATGAGTTTGGTCTGTCTGAGGTTATGGGTGTATTTAGGACCTTACCAGGTGTGGTTGAGGGAGATGATTTTTGGTTCAAAACTGCAATGGTTATGAAAGAAAAAGGAAACCGAGAAATGTTCATGCTCCAAAGTACACCCGAGTATAAGTTGAAATGGGTGCAAATGCTTCTGAATCATATGAGCTAATTACTTATGTATCTTTAATGTATCACTTTGAGGATATTTTTAGACAATTTATTTTACTCTTGTTTGTATTGCTGTTTGATTTCATTAACTCGACAGTTTGTAATTCAAGACACAAGTTTGTTACGGTCATTCGAAAATAAACATTTTTTGAAAGTAGTTGTATAAAAAAAATCGACATAAGAGTATGAATGAAATTTCCAAAGTAATCAATTATTTAAATAGGCTTATAATTGGCTAATCAAACAAATGTACTTTATTATTAAAATTCACACCCATATATATAACACAAATAAGCTAATACCCTTTATAGTAATTTTACACACAATCAGCCATTTCAGCCAATATATTACCAAACACTTTTACTTCAGCAAATTAAGTCTTTTCAGGCTTTTCAGCCATTCCAGCCAATGCAGTTGTCACCAAACAGGCCCCTAATGTGCTTGGTATAATATATGAAAAAGAGAAAGAAGTAAACAACAAATAAAGAAAGGAAAAGAAGTAAAAAAAAAAGACAAAACAAAAACAAAAGAAAGTAAAAACAAATGGCTAGCAGTAAAAGTAAATAAAAAAATTAAAAAGAAAAGAAAACTAAAAGGTACGGAGTACCAATCAGAACGGCAGAAGAAAAGAAAGAAACAAGGATGTTGCGGAAGAAAAGAAAAAAGCGAGGATGCGGCGGAAGAAAAGAAAGAAAAGAGGAAAAAGAAGACCCTGCGAAAGAAAAAAGAGGATGGAGCGAAGAGGATGCCTGCGGAAGAGGAAAGAGGATGGAGCGGATGTTGTTCAGAAGCTTGAAGTTGGTATATTTACAAAAATACCGGGTGTACAGATACACCCGGATGTACGATATAATTTGCCGCTCCTAAGCCTTCATCCTCGTAGCAGACTCGCAGGTCTTCATACTGTCATTCGCATATCGCAACTCTAATTGTACAGACTGAGAGGTGGGAGAATTAAGTTGGGATGTGGGTTGTGGGCTGAAGAGCTGGGCTGGGATTTAATTTAGGGCTAGGCTGAGAATTAATTTTGAGGTGGGCTCAAAATATAACATATACCTATACTAACTAAAAAAGGGGGGGTTGGGCTGAAGTCCACCTCTGCCCTCACATAGGTCCACTCCTGTATACAATCTTGTTTTAGTAATTAAGCATAAATATCGTTTTATTAGTTTTAGTGCTATTTTAATCATTAAGAACACACATCTATATCTATATATACATAATAACAATACAAATAGTTACTGTTCAGTGAACAGTGATCCTGCTCATATCAAAACACATCACAATCGTTCACTAGAACACATCTCAGCCGTCTGTTCACCTCTTTCACCATCTATTCCTTCATTTCTCCTCCGTTCACCCGTAACCTTTCAATTGCCGTCGCTTCTATCTCTGCACCTCACCATCCTTCATTCGGAGTTTGGTTTGTCAATTTCATTACCGCCGAAGATATGGGTAATGCACTCCATCTCAATTTATCATCTCAATCGGGTATACTGTACCTTTACAATCTTCATTTTCGGATTTATTTTCTTTCCATTCGTTCATCCAGAGTGCACCTTCAACAATTTTCATCGCTTACATCCCATTTTCACTTTCATCTATTGAGTTGCAGTCTCTCTAGCAACTTCCTGTAGCTGCGTGCATATCATCATCTTCCGGATTTCAACCAAAACACCTTCTCAAGATCATCACAACTCCTTCATCAAGAATAAGATTGCTATTTCATCTCTTAATCAAGGCCAGTTGATCCAAAACACTTTCTTCTGTTATTCAGAGAATAGAACTTCTCAAAATGGTTGGACTTTTATACTTAGATATTCTGGAAATGGCTGGATTTTTAAGGTTTGGTTTCAATTAATCAATATATATCATTATGCATAAGAAGAACAAATGAGTGGACTTTTTATACTTTGATATTCTGATAATCTATGGATTTTTAAGGCTTGGTTTCAATTAATCATAAGAAGAACAAATGACCGGACTTTTTATACTTTGATACTTTGATAAGAACAAATGACTGGACTTTATATACTTTGATACTTTGATAAGAAGAACAAATGACTGGATTTTTATTCTTCTTTCTTCTGTTATTCAAGTTAATTGAGAATAGAACTTCTCAAAATGGCTGGACTTTTATACTTAGAATAAACTTGTCTTCAGGCGCCAGTTCAAAATATCAAGTGATGATTGTGAAACCACGTACTGGTGCCAAATATTACAAATACGCTGAACGATATTTACAATGATATGTTATATTACAAGGGATGATTGCTACGCTAAAAGTGCTATATTTACGCTGAAACCACAACGTAAATCATCATGAGTTCCTAGATCTAGCCTAAATATGTACTTTTAGTTCAAAACTAAAAACGCTAAATATTTGATCATGGATAAACAGTCAACATGAAGTTTCATAAGCTAATTGATAATTTTTAGCCTTATCAAACAGAATTACAGTTCTGTTTTACACTATTTTTGTAACAATATAACCACTTAAGATTAGCGTGTAGATTAGTTCAACGATTGTGATCGTAATACATATTTCGAAATATATATGACACTCTATACTTAAATTATCATTTGTGCCTAATTTACAAACCATTATTGAAATATTTACGCTTGTGAATTTATGGTAAACTCGACTATCCAACTTCATTACATTGAACTTACAGGATGATTAATGCTTTAATTAAAAGTAACAATTACCACGATATATAATACGCTTATCATGATCTAGAATAAGCAATATGTGCTAATGCATAACACTTAACTGTCGAAACAACATTAGATCGAGTTTATTGTATAACTCACCGTTCAAATTAAATAATTTATGTTTGGGTTTATGTTAGGGGATATCTCTTTCAACTTTTGGCCGAAAATATATAGCTGAACAATTTTAGCTTATTTAATATCCTATAATGCTAACTTTTGAATGACTTCGTTCATATTTATAAAAGATATTTACTACGCTGATTAGAACATATTATATCTCGTTAGAAAGATAATTTGGATTTCGTGCCTATATTTATCTCGTTGATACACTGTTCGTTATCTGACTAATAATAGAGTTATGCAGCGTTTAATATCGACTTTCAAAATTAGGGAATAATGGCTAAATAAGAACCGGTAAAATCATAATTGATAAAATGCTTTAATCTCTGGAGCGTGTAAAATCAGAACATACAAATTTTCTTCGAACGTTTAAAGGAGACTCCAAATTATCTTTCCAACGAGATAATACGCTCTAAACGGAAGAACAGACAGCCGTTTAATATCTCATAATCACAATATGCAACTATTTACCCCGATCAATTCGCTCTCTTTATGATAAGGCTAAGTATTTACTTTTAAATCTCGTTGTAAAGCTATTGTTCCAACTACTAAAAGTGCGACCATAATTAGTAAATGCTCTCGTTTAATATCTCACGAGATTCGGTTTTACGACCAGATATTTTAAAACAACAAAATCTATTAGTATTAAAGATCTTCCATATGAAGTGATATCATAGCTGGTTAAGTACACACTAAGATATGGTAAAAAGTAATAAGAAATATGCTCGGATAATTCACAACTATTATAACTTGTTTAAACTCTATTGATAAGAACTGTTACATAGGGAGATACTAGATGATCTAAAATCGAGTTTCACTTAAAATTATAAAATGCTAATCTGCTACTCATCTGATATGAAGATGTGACAGATATGCATTCTAGGGTTAATCACAATTACTTCATTACTTCACAACTAGATGAGTAGTGCACTTATATTTAAACTCCACTTCACCGAGCTATCCAGAGTCTAGGCATTCCAATCCATGCTCTGACTTTGTTCCAAATTGTACATGTGAATTGACAACCAAAGAATAGGTGTGGTACCGTCTCCGGTTCACCATTGCAAAATGGACATATGTTAATCAATTCAAGCCTACTAAGATTATCATACGTCGCAAGGCGGTTGCGGATATTATATTGTTGGGATTGGAAAATTCTTCTATTCATTATCAAGAATAGAATTACAATAGGAGGAGCAAACTCTCGCACTCAACTATTACAAAAAACAAATTCTCACCAATACACTTCTACACTAAGTGTATTTCACTCTTCACACACTTTTCTCACTTTCTAAACTGATGAAATGAACAACAATAGAACACTCTATTTACAGGGATGGTTTGGAGACGAGAGGTAGTGCTTCCATCTTCTCCATATCTTCTTACCATTTTCATTTAATGGATAGCTCCTTCCTAGAAGGTGATTCCATGTTAAGGTGTCTCTTGGCAACTTCCAAGAAAGAAGGCGGAAGATCTCTACAAATCTCCCCCTCCACCTTTTTATTTATTTCTCTCGTCCTTGTGATGCTCGCTGACTCCCCCTCACTGGCAACAAGTATCCATTCAGATGTGGAGAATCTTCTCTATGGAACTATGCCTAGCATAGAACATCGAACATGAGTACCTTCAACTTCGTCTTCAGATGAAGGCTCCCCCTACTGAGGAATATCATCATTGTGAGTATAATCATCACCTTCTGAACCATCACTCTCTTGTACAGTAGTATCATGCATCTCCTCGTCGCTGAGAGGAATGTTTGCAGATTATTGGAGCACAATGATGAAACTCGTTTTCATGAAATACAAAATCTCTGCTTCGTATAACTTTCTTCACTTCGGGATCCCACAACCGGTATCCGAATTCTTCATCTCCATAGCCGATGAAGATGCATGGTTTTGACTTGAGATCAAGCTTATGTCTCAACTCCTTGGATACATGTGCAAATGCCTTGCACCTGAACACTTTCAAGTGAGAGTAAGAAACATCTCTTCCTCATCATTTCTTCTCTGGCGCTTCAAAGTTTAAAGGAATAGAAGGTGACCTGTTTATAAGATAACAAGCTGTCAGCACAGCTTCACCCCAGAATGGGTTAGGTAGTTTAGCCATACTCAACATGCGACGAACTTTCTCCATAATGGTCCGGTTCATTCTTTCGGCTACACCATTTTGTTGTGGAGTTCGTGAAACCGTCTTCTCATGTCCGATTCCATATGCTGTGCAATATGCTGAGAATTCCCGGGAAGTGTACTCTCCTCCATTGTCTGTCCGTAGACACTTCAACTTCTTCCATGTTTCTCTTTCTACTATGATATGAAATAATTTAAAAACATCAAACACTTGATCCTTACTCTTCAGATAGTATGTCCATACCTTATGTGATGCATCATCAATGAATGTCACAAAATATCTGCTTCCTCCAAGTATTCCCCCTCGTCTGTTAGTTTCTGATATGAGGGCATATGATTGTTCCATCCCTACTTCCTTCCTTCGGGATTCTTCATTGATTAGGGCATCTATGACCATCTGCATAGTCACCCTCCCATTAGGAGAAGAATTACTGAGAGTGATAACAATAGTCTCCCAGCTGTCAGGTAGAGAGCTCAAGAGTAGTATCACCTGCTCTTCATCTTTGAGAACCCATCCGGTGGTGCTCAACTTATTCACAATATCCTGGAATTGACTGGTGTGTTCTGACACCGAAATACCACCTTGTAACTTGTGGTTCACTAATCGCCTCATTAGTAACGTCTTATTTCGGGCGGTTTTTGCTTGATACATGCTACCGAGCTTCTCCCGTAGTGTGTAAGCACTTTGCTCTTGAGCAACATGGTAGAACACACTATGATCGATTCACTGTCGAATTTGTGCGACAATTTTTTGGTTCATTTTTATCCATTCTTCATCCATCTTTTTATCTGGTTTGACGCCGTTATTGTCAAGAGGATCGGCTAAATCCCTCAAATTTAGAAAATCCTCCATCCGAGGCTTCCACATATTGTAGTTTGTGGAAGTGAGTGCAATCATGGTGTCCGATGATGATTTATCCATAATAAAACACTCAATATCTCTCGTACCTTATTTTCGAAGCAGAATTTGGACAAACGGAGCTCACCGTTAGATCCGGAATTGCCAAAAATGGTAGGAACCGGTCTGGCCTCGTCCAAAACTGGTCCAGAAAGCGTTGAACCGGGCTTCACAAGTACGAACCGATTTGGTCCGGTTCAAACAGCAGCCCAATGTGCAAACCAGTAGGCGGATGACGTGGCAGAAGCTGGTGTCACGTACCGGCTGACGTGGCGTGGAACCGGTGGCCGAAACCGACGACGTGGTGACTGACTCAGCACCACATGCATGGCACTGACGTGGTCCGCCATGGCACTGATCTAGAGATGATGTGGCTGCTGACTGGTCGTCTTCTTCCTCTGGCTGGTGCGTACAGTGCATGGCCGAGAGTGGCCTCACTCTCCGACGATCGGCAGCGCGTACGGCTGCTTCCGGTGGCCAAAAAATTCCCAAAAATACCAGTAGAATTTCTCCTCTCGACGAGACGAATCCAACGGTATAATCAGATCGTGATTCTGAGCAACTTTAAAAATCACGATTTTCTAACCTATAGAATTTTTTCTGAAAAATGAGAAAAAGTGTATTGAAACTTAACCTCACTCTGATACCACTTGCTGTGATTGAAAATTCTTCTATTCATTATCAAGAACAGAATTACAATAGGAGGAGCAAACTCTCACACTCATCTATTACAAAAAATCAATCCTCACCAATACACTTCTACACTAAGCGTATTTCACTCTTCACACACTTTTCTCACTTTCTAAACTGATGAAATGAACAAAAATAGAGCACTCTATTTATAGGGATGATTTGGAGACAAGAGGTAGTGCTTCCATCTTCTCCATATCTTCTTACCATTTTCATTTGTTGGATAGATCCTTCCTAGAAGGTGATTATGTGTTAAGGTGTCTATTGGCAACTTCCAAGAAAGAAGGTGGAAGATCTCTACATATACGTGATATAATGTTTTGCATATACAGTAATCAAATTGAACGTCAGCAAAGTATCACCCTATCATATCAAGAAGGGTGCTTTAATTCATCCCTTGGTGGTGTATAAGTGTATGCTCTATCATTTATAAATTTAACAGCCTACCAAGATATCTTGTTGTGTGTTCTTCTGAAGATACGACTACTAATATCCACGCTAAGTGTAATCTAAAACGAGATTTATTATATCTTTTTTATTACTTTTTAGATTAGCCCTAAAAGTGATCAAAACTAGTCTCGAGGTGCCGTTTTCGAAATATAAAGGGATGATTGCCTATTTACACTAAAAGTGTTATATTTACGCTGAAAACGCTAAATCACAGAGATAAAGCTAAGTATTTGTGACACTCATATCTTGCTGTGTGTTCTTCCGTTTAGAGCGTGGGATTCGAAATGAAACAAATTAGTTATTTTTTATGTATATCAGACGGAACAATGAAAGTGTTATGAACAAGAAAGGGGAAATTTTCACAAGTAACCTAAAAAGTGAAAATAATATCACCTTTTTTAACTTTTCAAAACTATTTTCAAAAATAGACTAGCAAAAGTTTTTTCCACTAATAGACCATTTCTTTAAAACCAGTCTATTCAAACCTCCGAACCTCCGCTCCTTACACGTAGCCACGTAAGGTACTTAATGTGTACTCCATCTTTATTACCAACCGTAGGGAAGTTCTATATCTTTTGTTTGTAAATGCAAAAATGTAAACACAAATAACAAAGTGAAAATTCAAAACACGAAAAATACAAAATTCAAAAAGAAAATTTGTAAAAAAAATTAAAACGAAACAAACTTAATTTAAATTTTCAAAATGAAATCAGGCAAATTTCAAAAAAAATAGAGAACATTACCCAAATACAAAACTAAAAAATAGTGTAAAAAACAAAAAAAGGGAAAATGTGGAAAAACTAAAATAGTTAAAATGTAAAAAGGTTTTATGTACAAGATACTTTGTTACGAAGTAATTCTGTTACATATTTGATATAATGCATACTCCTTATATAAAATAAAAAATGTCAAAAATATAAAAATTCAGAAACTGAAAGAAAAAGTTTAAAAAATAAAAAAACTAAAGACATAAACTATCCAAAAAATATGTCAAATAAGATAATAATTTTTTAAAATAATAAAAATATGAAAAGTAGCTAGAATTTTTTTACAATGTATTTTTTTAAAAAATGAATACATAATTGCATACAAGTAAAAAATATAAAAAAAATATTAAAATTAAAAAAATGTTCAAAATCTAAAATAAATTTTATAAATAGTAGAAAAATGTAAAATATAATTCAAAAAATATAAAAAATAATAAATAGAAACCAAAAGAGTGTAAAATATAAAACCACGAAAAAATGTGAAAAAATAAAACAGTGAGCAAGAAAAAATATCTCAAAGTTGAAATGATTAAAATTGTAAGTAGAGTTATTATGATTTTATTGTTAATCTATGTTGCAAATTGTTTCTTTTTGTTGATAACTCTAAAACTTTTATTTTTTATTGTTTCTGTATGGTCTTGTGGTTGTTGATGCTCATAAATTTTCATTTATTATTCTAGGTGTTGCCATGTTGGCATATAAATCTATACATGGTTTTTTATTTCAAGGAGGTAGCAAAAAAAATTGAAATCTAATTAAACAATAAAAATTAAAATCAACAATAAACAACAATAAGCAACATAATGCAACAAAAAGAAACATGGTGCTACAAAAAGAAACATTAAGTAGCACATATAAATAGCAACCAAATTGGAAATTAAAAATCAAAATTAAATTTAAATAACAATAAACAATACGATACAACAAAATGAAACATAATGCAACAAAATGAAACACAATGCAACAAAAAAAACACATACAACGCAACAAAAAGAAACAAAAAGCTGACATATGAATGTATTACATTGATCTATTAAGAAGTATATTATTTAGCTTTGGATTTTATCATTCCTCCTTTTTATCCATCTTGACACAATTCTTCATACTTGATTCTCAAATCTTCATATTTCTCATTGATCTTCCCAATCTCATTATCATCTTCATGACTTCGTGTAATTCTTGTTGCTTTTTGTCCCTACAATGAGATCACAATCTGTTGGAAAATATGTTAAGAAATTGCATTAAATGGTCATTTTGGGCCAATATTTTGAGTGGGGTCCACTTCCGATTTGGGTCGGGTCAAAGTGGTTTCGGATTGTCCTTGTTAAGGGCTACAATTCGATATGTGGTACACTCAAAACGGATAACAAGTGAATGAGAAATTGATTCTCACAGTTCTGCCCGTTGGAGCCGCCTGCTGCCAGGCAGCCACCTGCTGAGGCGCCTGCTGCAAGGCAGCCACCTGCTGAGGCGCCTGCTGCAAGGCAGCCACCTGCTGAGGCGCTTGCTGCAAGGCAGCCACCTGCTCGCCTGCTGCCCTCAGCCACCTGCTGAGCCGCCTGCTCGCTAGCAGCCTGTTGCTTCCTACGGAGATTAATGCCCAACGTCTCTTGCAATTAAATGGACAGTTACGGACGATTCAATGCCAACGTTTTGGACATTGATGTCCAACGGTAATGTCCATTAAAACGTCATTAACACATAACAAATCTTCCTCTATAAATTGGCTAGCGGGTGGTTTGCAACAACACAAAAAAACGATCACCTCGCACTCTTGAGCTCTCAAAAACACCTCTAGCTTTCTTGAAAAATTCCTTGGTGTTCATACTTGTTCTCGTTCGTCGGAACAATTTGTTTAAGTGCTCAAACTATTGTTCGTAGTCATCGTATCCTGGGAAACATTGTTGCAACGCTCCTAACACCCCGGGAGGCAACAACTACATTTTAAGGACATCGTGCGTTGCACGAGCTTTGACTAATTCTGCTCCATCTACTTTCTGATTTTCTTTAGTCATTTTAATTAATTAATTAATTTTATTAATTACATTTCTTTGTTTTTCGAAACACGCCCAACACAATCATTATGACCTGAATATGACAACAAAGTAGGCAACAAAATTATACTTAAACACCGAAGTATATCTACAACAATATGACAACATATATATTTATAGTCCAAGCTAAGTAAAGATAGTTTGAACTACCTCTAAACCTAAAAGTTGCGACAAATAATTCAAGAGTCAACATAGAAAAACAACATTATCAACTCAAAAGTTAGCACAATCAATGAGTCAATAATTACCATTTTATAGTCAAAAGACTTCCTGTCTAAAAGTTACCATACCTCCTTCATTACCTTTGATTTAACATAAACAAGAGTCGGAGCTAAAATAATGAGCTAAGTCACTAGATATCACAACTATACTGTTTTTCGAGAAATAAAGCATAACCGAAATATTTCAACTGCACATTCCATAGTAAATCATTAGGAAAGATTAAAATAAACTCAAACAATCACCTAGTGCCTAAGCTCTCCTCTACTCCAGAATAAGGAGATTTGTATTTTATTTCAGAAAAAATAACTGGAGCATCAACCATGTAGTCAACAACTTAAATTTTAAATGTGTTGAAAATTAACTTTTCAAGTATATAGAAACCCGTAATACAGTAGACAAACCCCTTGAAAGATCCCATATACAAAAAAAAGTGAAAGTTTCTTCCACTGGTTAAAAAGATAGGATTGGACCTCAATTCCTGTTAAGCAGAGCTGCGGGAGAAATCAATCAGAAAAGATTTCTTGAAATAATACTTATATATTCATCTTCTTGCTTAGATGTCATTCAATTTTATAGTAGCCTAGTTTAGTTGGAAACATACATTTACTGGAAAAGAATGGTATTGTAGTATTGCACAACCTCAAAGCAGCTTTTCTGTTAAACCCAAGACCAATTTGTGAGCTGAAATCACAAAATATAACTCTAATTACTAGCACTAGAACAATCTTAACGTGAATACACACCCACATAGTGCATTCGTCTTTGAAAATCTAAAGGACAATACACACTGGGTGCATAGAATGCATATGGATTTTATGACATTAAATTGTAGTTGACTACTAAAATGCTCATTGATTAAATATTATTTATTGCAATAATATGAATAGTTTTTATAGATTCTCGTTTTCAGGGGAGAAACATTTGTTAACCTATATACATTGATACAGACATATATATGCATGTATGCGAGTGTGTGTTTGTGTATGAGAAATGGTCATGAATAGGACCAAACAAAAAATCCCTTAAAGTAAAAGAGATTTTTTCTAAAAAACACCTCCCTAGTCGGAATTGGGCTTTCCGACAAGAGTTTTTTTTTTCATTTCCATTCGATACATTTAATTTCACAATTTATAACTTTTGATTTATATAATTTCTTAAAATAAAACAAGAATATTTCTAAAAAACACCCCTAGTCGGAATTGGGCTTTCCGACAGGAGGATTTTTTATTTTCATTTTAATTCGATACATTTAAAATTTATTTTTCATTTACATTTAAAATCTAAAATTCATTTTCAATTTACATTAATTTCACAAATCAAAATTAAAAAAATTACAAATTAATAAATTAAGTACTTCTACACTTCTAAAACCGAAAATTAAGACAAATTCCAAATGTAACACACTTTCTAACTTTCAAGTACTTTATAGCTAAATTTCATTTTAAAAGTCCGATTTCACAATCTAAATTAAAAAAATTCAAATTACTAACTTAAGTACTTCTACACTCCTAAAACCGAAATATAAGACAAATTCTAAAGGTAACACACTTTCTAACTTTCAAGTATTTTATAGCTAAATTTTACTTAAAAATTCAAAGTTAAGGCAAATTTAACTCTAAAATTTAACTTTGCGGTGCCTACAAAAATTAATTACTAATTACTAAATTAAGTACTTCTACACTCCTAAAACCGAAAATTAAGGCAAATTCCAAATGTAACACACTTTCTAACTTTCAAGTATTTTATAGCAAAATTTCACTTTAAAAGTCCAATTTCACAATCTAAATAAAAAATTTACAAATTACTAAATTAACTACTTCTACACTCCTAAAACCGAAATATAAGGCAAATTCTAAATGTAACACACTTTCTAACTTTCAAGTATTTTATAGCTAAAATGTAATAGAGATATATTTAATATTAATATCACAACGATTTAATATTAGTATTATTTACTTTAAATGTAAAACCGAAATATTATAGTATTATTTAATATATCACAACGCACTACAAGAAACTAGGTGTTTTACTTACACATAAAATAACTACACATATTAAGTGTGGGTATTTAGCCACACATAATTTGATAATGTGTGGGGAATCAGTTAAGTGTCACCGGCTCAATCAATTACACGTGTTATGTGTGGGTAAATATAATAAATGGCATAAAAAATTTAGAGGGAAAATTTCCCTCTATTATTTCATCTCAGCGGGAAGCACTTTTTGGTCGAAATTCTGGCGTGGATTTTTAACGTATGGGATTACCTACACATTTTAAAAATTTATTTATGTGTAAGTAATTAGTTTCTTATTAGACACACATAAATAGCATAATGTTTAAAAAGTGTGGTTAAAATAAGTCGGATTTACTTATCCTACCCTAACTCCTAACCCTACTTCTCCACCACTTTATTCACTTTTTTCTTACGGCTCTGGCTCCTTCAGCTTCATTATACCATCGGTGCCGATCTCATTTTTATCCATAAAGCACAACCCAATTAACCGTTTCACACCTTCGTCCCCGTCGGTTCTATCCGAACATTCCATCGCTTCAAGGTAAAAAGTGGAGTTATAGAAGAGGCAAAGGCTCAATTTTCATCAACATTCGACAATTTTAGAGGTATCTAGGAGACAAATGACGCCAACGATTATCTCTATAAAGTGCGAATCAATGGTATAACTTATTTTTTTTGTTAGAATATTTGATCTGATGAGTCCCATCCTTCGTTCAATTCTTTCACCAATTTACGACGAAGTCTTTATGTTAAGTATAATCGCCTTCAACCATCAGAAAATTAGACTATAACACCTTCCAAGGCTTCGAACGTCCTTTGTATTTTTTTATCCTTCAGTATCTGGACCAAGGCTTTGAACGGGCTGCATGATGCTTTGTACGACGTGTATAGCAAACTAGCTACGGCTAAGGAGCTATGGAATGCTTTGGACCACAAATATAAAAGCGAGGATGCCGGCGCAAAGAAATTTGTTGTTGGTCGATTCCTTGATTTTAAAATGGTGGATTCGAAGACGGTCTTGAGTCAAGTTGAGGAAATGCAAATGATCTTCAACGAAATTCGAGATGAAGGAATGACAATTAGTGAGTCTTTCCAAGTGGCGTCAATTATCCATATTTATTGCCGCCAGCTTGGAAGGATTTCAAGAACTACCTTAAGCATAAGCGAAAGGAAATGAACTTGGAGCAATTGATCCTCCGTCTGCGGATTGAAGAGGATAACCGGAAGAACGATGGGAAACTCCCAATTGTTCATGGCGCCAAGGCCAACGTGGTGGAGCATGCTAAAGGCTTCAAAAATAAAAATAATGGGAAGAGCAAGCTCGGTCCCAAGGGAGGCGTTTCCAAGACAAAGTTCAACGGAAAATGCTTCAATTGCAATAAAAACGGACACAAGTCCGCGGATTGCAAGGCACCCAAGAAGAAGAGGGACTCTCAAGTCAACTTGGTGCAAGGTGGGCAAAAGGATGAAGACATCATCCTTGCGGCTGTGGTGGCCGAGGTCAACCTCGTTGGATCCAATTCCAAGGAGTGGTTCGTGGACACCGGTGCAACCCGGCATATTTGCTCAAACCGGGAGTTATTCACAACTTTTGAGCCATCAAATGGTGAGAAAGTGTGGATGGGCAACTCGGCTCATTCCGCGGTTGAAGGCGTGGGCAAAGTGGTCCTGAAGATGACTTCGGGCAAGGATCTGACTCTAAACCAAGTTTGGTTTGTTCCGGAAATACGCAAAAACCTGATTTCCGGTTCGTTGTTGAACAAACATGGCTTCCGCATGGCCTTTGAGTCGGACAAATTAGTTTTGTCTAAATCGGGAATGTATGTGGGCAAGGGATATGCATGTGATGGGCTGTTTAAGCTCAATGTAATGACTATTAATAATAATAATAATAATAATAATAATAAAATCTCTTCTGCTTACTTGCTTGAGTCTTCCAATGTGTGGCATGGTAGACTAGGACATGTTAATTTTAATTCTATACGTAGATTAATTAACATGGAGCACATTCCTAAATTCACAATTGATGTGAAGCACAAATGTGAAGTTTGTGTAGAGGCAAAACTAACGAAAACGTCTTTCAAATCGGTTGAAAGAAAAACGGAACCACTTGAATTAATTCATAGTGACGTTTGTGATTTTAAATCAATGCAAACACGTGGCGGTAAAGACTAACTTATGTTATTTTTATCTCTATGCATTTGACTACTTGAGAAATTTGTCTGATATAAAGACTAACTTATGTTATTTTTTAAAAATATTATTCCATGCTATATATCTGTAAATTTTTCCATGGTTCTTGCTTTCAACTTGGCAGTATTTTTTTTTAATTTTGCTCAACTTATCATAATGCTACCTCTTGGTTGATTATGTGCTAAATCTTTAGAGTATTGTGAAATAGGCAATGGCTGAACTAAGGGGGCGAGAGCCCGGTAGCAGGAGCCCATGTTTTTCGTTTCCTGCCTGCTTTTATTGATTTCCTCTTTCCATATATCGCGTGCTTTTTATTGTTGTTGCTGTCTTTATGCTTCTTATACAAGCCTTTGCTTCCACCTTAGTCATGTTATTAAGTACATGACTTTGAAACTTTAAATATAATTTCTTCAATATTAGTTGCTTCTATAAATTTTTCTTTAAATGCTTTTCAGGTTCGAGAAACAAGCGAATCATGTCTCTCTTTAATCCAAACTTTAACCGGTATATTTTTACTAGTTTCACATTATAAGGTTAAAACATATATAAACTGTCAACTTCTAAGAAAATTGACATGTTTCTATAAACCAGTCTTTCTATTAGATTTTATTTTTAAGTTTTTGTTATTGTTAGTAGTATATTCATATACAATTACTGCGTCTCCAGATCTGTCATGAGTTTGAGAGGTTCACCACATATCTGTCAGATATTAAGGTGGTTGTATTATATAAATTAAGGATCTTCTGAAGAATAAATGTCCTCACATGGTAGTTCGAACACATGCAAGAATACTTGCACTAGCAAGAGACAAAGATCTTTGTTTGAAAAATGTGAGGCATTTCATACCGGATGAATGTGACAAGATGCTTGACTCACTTGGTATTGCTTTATGTTCCTTTATTTTGTTAGATGATCTTTTGTGTAGTCCCCCCATGTTGTTTCCTTTCATTTAAAAAAATGTCTATAACTATGCACTTTTTTATTGCAGTGAGGTTTTGGTTAGCCCTTTGCTTAATGTACACCAAACCGAAATCAAAGAGCATGTAGGTGTACCATGTACGCCATTTTGTTCAAAAAGCATTTTTCATTTCTTATAGATTAAAGAATGGTTTGGTACTATTACCTATTATCAGCTTCACACAGAGTCCAAGGTTAACTCATTTTTTAAATAATACGGGTTACAAGATATCTGAAAGTTAGATAGTTTTGACTTTTGAGTCTTGTTATACCAATAGCTTTTTAAATAGAATAGTTTGTTTATAATTTCTATTTAAACTTATGTAGGATTCAACTAACTGACCATTGGCTCCTCTTTGGCTTCATACGGAAGGGGAAGAGAGTGGCCTGGTGGGGGTTATATGAGCTTTATTCATGGAGATGGGCTCCAAGATGTAATTATCATTGGTCAGTTTAGAGAAGAATGTATTGATCTTAAATATCATTCACTGTCCAATATCTAAGAGATTAATTTGAATTGACTGTAATGTGCTTGTTATACAGTTTTTTCTCAGACCTCTAAATGATAGAGAACACCATCCTACTCCGCTGGATGTAGTAATGGAAGTTCATTATTCTAGGAACTTGTCCTATCTAATGAATTTATGATAGAGAGCATAGGTTAATCCATATCTTCTATGCTTATAAGTTTAATAGATCTTGTTTGGTGATGTGTTATTCACTTATTTGCTTAAATTTTTAGGTATTTTATTATTTTGTTTACATTTCTTAATATAGATAGACTTAACTATAAAGTACAAATGCTCAATGAGTGAATGAATAGTGACTAAATTGACATAATAATTCAAATTTTACTAAAACTCTTAAACTAGGCAATATGCTTTTTATTAATATGGACTTATGGGATTTTTAGTGTAACTATTTATTATAAGTTTTACACTCTTTAAATCGTCTAAGACTCTATTTTATACTCGTTATTTTAGGATGCAACAATTGAGCAGCTTCTCCCAATATTTCTTTCTTTTCTGAAGGATGAGTTTCCTGATGCCCTTTTGAATATTATCAACAAAATTGATCAAGTCAATCAGGTCCATTCTTGCCTACTGTCAGTATGCCAGTTTATGTTACTCTCTAAGTGATTTTAATTACTTCCGTTTTAAGTGAGATCTCTTGGATCTTGGAAAATGCTTACAGAAAATTATGTACACCTGAAGGTAAACTTTTTTTTGTGAGTCTTTCTGCTTTCTAGCAATTGAATTATCTGTTTTGTAAAATGCAATGTGGGGCTTAATGTACTGATTATGTTGCAGTTGAGATCACTGGTGACTCCGTAGATATTTTTTCATAGTATGTAAATTTAATTAACCATTAGACCTGGACATAAATTCGAGCAAATAGTTGACATCGTCATTTGATATCGTAATTCTAAACTGTCAATGCTCATTTATTGTAGGACTATGATGTTTCAAAGGAAGGACATCTTCCAAATGCTAAGATAGGTATTACAAAAGAAATGCCTACCTCTTTTTTTATTCCCAAAAACTATAAACTTTTCTTAGGAATTTAGCATTATTTTATTTTGTATGAGTAATGAAAAGAACTAAACAGTACATCAAATCATATCTGAATCTACTATGGGTAATTTTATATTTAGTGAACCAAAAAGCCCTACTAATGTTATATGATCTCATTTGAAATATTTGAATGTCTTTCAGATCATTGTACTCCGAACACTCAATTGTGGCTCGTCTTCTATGTATCAAGAGTTGAATTGTGGCTCATCTTCTATGAATCTACTGATCAAGAACTGAATTATGATGGTTATGAGGATTCAACTTATTCAACATGATATGGAGTAATAGTGCACTCACATATATGTGATACAAATTTTTAGTGTAGTGTTGGTTAATTGCTAAGATTTGTGATTGAATGAGTTATACTTCGTTTCAAGTATGTCTTTGTTTGAAATTGGAATTAAAGAGTAGATATTGGAATTAATTTTTTTGTATGTATTGTAAATTTGAGGATGTTCTTACATTAATTTATTCGTAATTGTTATACTCCGTATAATGTTTTGTTATTGTACAATTTATCATATGGAATAGTTCTGTGTAGATATATTATTCAATAGTAGGCATTTAATTTGAAATAAAAATTTGATTTTATTGATACACAATTACTAATAGCTACACATACTTATAATTTTTAGCCACACATTAACACTTCCACGTGGCAGTGCTTATTATGAAAAACAGCCAACTCATATGCCACGTGATATGCCAACTCATCAGCCACATCAACATCCACGTGGAATGCCATGTCATTGTTCGGATCAATAGCAACACATATACTAGAATATTACTTACACATACATGTGTTGGTAAAAATGATATAATTACTCGCACATAATTGCATGTGTGGATAATAACTTTTCCCTACGCTCGTATACCCACACATCTTTACACTTATCATTTGTGTGGGTAAAATGAATTTCCCACACATAATTATATTTTTACCTACATTTACATGTATGGCTAAAAACCCTATTTTCTTGTAGTGAACGATTTGTAGAGATAATATATACTTTAATTATAGCCTAAGTAGAGATATATACTTTAATTATAGCCTAAGTAGATATATATATATATATTTACAAATTATACAACGATCAATTATACTCTAAAATTATTGATTATACAACAATCAATTACTAAATATACTCTAATTATTGATAATACAACGATCAATTATAGCCAAATTTAACTCTAATGTTACAATTTAACAATCTAAATTAAAAAATTTACAAATTACTAAATTAACTTGAACAATACATACCGGGAGATTCATAGTTCTGAAACGTTTGGCGGTTGTTCCTCCGACCATATATTGATGATGGGCCTTCCTATCCGGGAGTTCCGTGGAACGTCAAATTTTGTGGCGGGGTCGCAGAAGCTTCCACGTAAATGTGCAATTCTTCATACTCTTTTGTAGCGATCCGAAAAAAATGACGACATGTCTGCTCATCGTGAATGGGTCATAATCTAGAAGCAACATATACCGAATTCTTATATTTTGGCTATTTTCCGTAAATTAATTTAATTTCGGAAAATCCGTCGCCTCTAACATGATTTAGAACATTCTCATGTATACTAGTATAATCATCTCCTTCACTAATGAATAGTACCACTCTAGGAGGTATGGAGTACTATATTTCATCATCTTTTTGAGATGTAGAGCCATTCCAATGAACCATAACAACAATATTGCTCTCGGTAGACATTTTTATATATGGTATATATTATAAATATAATATGAGAGGAGAGTGCTAAACAAAAAAACAATGAATATATTAAGAAAGAAAGAAGTGTTTTTGGAGTGTGTTGTAAATTTTGAGAAGAAATGAATGGATTTTATAGGAGGGATTAGGGTAGGAGTTTGGTGGGAAAGTAGGCCAAAAATACGTGTTGGAGGATACAGGTTGATAAAATACTCGAACCACAATTAAACACCTCATTTTTTAAAAAAAAAATATATATCAAAATACCCTAGTCGGATTCCCCAATTCCGACTAGTTTTTTTTAATTAATTTCGTACATCATTTTTTTAAAAATCAAAATATCCTAGTCGAATTCCCCAATTCTGACTAGGTTTTTTTAATTAATTCCGCCATAGCCACTAGTCGGATTCCCCAATTCCGACTAGGGTTTCAACCCTAATTCGGAACCCTCCTCTAGTCGGGGATTCCCCAATTCCGACTACCGTAATTTGGTAACCTAAAGGCAACTCCCACATTTTGGCTTGTCAGACAGGGGAATCCCGTATTTTTGTAATTTCCTCGTATTTAAATAGGAGTCTGACTTTTTTTAAACCTAAATAGGACTAATTTTAGCTGGCCTACCCTTTTCACCCCTGCTATCTTAATTTGTTCCTAGCGGCCAATTGAGATCTCAAGTCAAACTCTAGCTCCTTCCTTCCAACAAGACAGAAGCTCGGTAAAGGACTTCTACAGCTGAAACGAGGTAAACTGGTAAACGACTGTGATGGTGAAGGCGGATGCGCGGCGTCAGAAGTGGCAGATGCCGTTATGTGTCGTTCCTCGTAGCTTTACCCCTAATTTTTACTGGCAACCAATCTTTGTTAACAGAAACTGCCCGACAACTCGGCAAAGGAACTCTGGCATGCTACTCTTCCTCCGACGCTAGGGTGGTACGACCAGTGCTTCGGATGACGGAAACACAACACTCTGGTCCCCCCTCCTTCGGTTTGCACACAAAACGGCAATTGTAAATCCTTCGGTTTTGTTCATTAATGTTTCTTTTTTCTTCTAATTTCCTTTTTCAAATTGTAACTCTATAATGTGTTGCTTTATTTAATTTTTCTGTTAATTCATTTGTACTGTTTCTTTGATTTATTTTAGTTATTTACTATTGTAAATAATGAAAATGTTGATACATGATTTTAATAGAATGACAGTTTTTATAACATTAATATTATTTTTAATATATCAACACAATTTACACTTTGAAAGTGACAAGTTACAATTATATAATGAGTTTCATTCCCAATGTCATTGTTACAATGTCATGATTTATAATGTCATTTTAATTATTTGATATTTTAACAATTTCATACATATTAACAATGTTTATCATATTATAACAATGTTTAACACTGCCAAATTTTTTATTTTTCTTTTTTTGGTTGTCTGTATGTAAAACCAATGGTATTAATTTTAAAACAATGACATCATTTCATTGTCATATACTCCCTCTGTCCCGAAATTATCTTCATTCTTTCCTTTTTTGTCCGTCTCAAATTTATCTCCTCTTTTCCTTTTTGGTAAAGAATATGTGGTCCACAACCAACCTTACACATTTCTCTCTCCTCTGCACAACTCCGCACCATACAAATCTCACTATCTTAATCCCCGTGCCCAGTCAAAACCGAAGTTAATTATGGGACGAAGGGAGTATATAATGACATTGTATATTATATTGTCATTATACAATGTCATTACAATGTCAAACTTTTTATGACATTGTCATTATACAATGTCATTGACATTGTCACGATAATCATTGTCATTGTGATTATTACAATGTTATTTTACGTCATCGATAACGATATTGTCATTTATAATTTAACATTGTGATATTTTTTACATTGTGACATGCATTATACGACAATGTAAGATAATGTCATTGTTTAAAAATCAATGTCATTATTATATGACAATGTAATATAATGTCATTGTTTAAAAATTAATGTTATTGTTTAAAAATCAATTTCATTGACAAAAACCAATGTCGTCACATGAAAATGTAAAATATGTCATTGTTTAAAACTCAATGTCATTAACAATGTAATATAACTTCTTTGTTTAAAAATCAATCTTATTATATGACCATGTCAAGTAATGTCAATGGTCTAAAAAAATTGCTCTCAATGTAAAATAATTGCAATTTGTCCATTTCATTTCCCAAATTTGCCCTTTCCAATCTCAAACTAATTGCCCTTTCCACTTCCCAACTCTCAATTCCCAGGCCAGTCCGCCTTCAGCCCCTTCCCCTTCAATTTCTTTAGGCCCTGTTTGGTTCAAAGGAGGGGAGGGAAGGGGAGAGTCAAGGAGGGAAGAGAATGGAAGGGGAAGGAAGGATTTTGATAAAAATTTGTGTTTGTTTGGAGGAAATAGGAGGAAAGATTTAATGAAAATATTTTCACAATTTACTTTTATTTGATAGCTAACTTGAAAAAATAGATACATGTCTAACTATTGTGAATATTACTCCTATGGTCATGAGTCATAACTTTAATTTATTTGATTTTTTACTTTTTTAATTTTATATTTTTTCATTTTTCAATTTGGAATTTTTGATTTTTTATTTTTTTTTATTTTTTTTTAATTTTTAATTTTTAAAATTTTTAATTTATACTTTTTAAATTTTTTAATTTTTAAAATTTTTAATTTTTTAATTTTTAAATTTTTTAATCTTTAAATTTTTAAATTTTTAATTTTTTTAATTTTTCAAAACTTTTTGTTTTTTTTACCTTTTTATATTATAAAATTTTGTTCATTCACGTAGGAGATAGATAGTTTGTTGTTATCAACACGTTTCCTCCGAAATACCCCGATTTGGGGGGTTTAGAATGGGAGGAAGTGGAGGATTTTGAAAGTCTTCCACTTTCCTCCCCTTCCCCCCTATTTCCTTCAACCAAACACACAAGAATCTCTCACTTTCCTCCCCTCCCCTCCAAAACCCTCCAACCAAACAGGGCCTTAAGGAATCGGCAAAAAAAATTAAAAAACAACGGAACGATGCGGTGCACAGACAACGACGCACAAAAGCTACAAGACACATATGAAGTATACCGGATCACAAAATATCACAGACAACGATGCGGTGCATAGACTAATAATTGATTAAATTCCATCTTTTTATTGTGAATTGGGCTATGTTTAATTGTTTATTATGACCCAGTTGAACTGTCCTGGAAGAATTACATATTAAGAATAACAATCAATGTAATATTTTAAGTAGGAGTATTGAGTTTTTCTCTAAATAGGAATATGTTACAGCATTCCTGAAAATTCACTTCATATTTTTGCATTACCATGCTGTAAATATGGCAAAATATAATATATTGCGAACTATGACATTAGTTAGTCCTATTTAATAATGGAATAAAATACGGAGTACAATACTCATACTTTATAATCCCAAAAGATTTTAATCCTATTCAGAACACTTTCTTTAAACTATATATACGATGTTTTGACCGGATGCCATGGTAAAAGAAATGAAACAATGGAGTCGAGATTAATTTAAATTAATGAGAGTTGCAAATAGCATAAATATATTTTGGAGTAAATCTTGATCAAACGTGAATGAAAGAAATCGAGTATAACACTGATGTAAGGTAATCAGAAAAGGAGTTAAACAAAGATTTATCCTAATCCTAATTATATACATATTCATACATGTATGTTAGAGTTAAAATAGATTTAGTTGCCACAAACTAATTTCAAGAATAATGTAGCTTCACATTTGTGTTCTCCTTGGCTTTCATCCACGAACCTATATATGAAGATTTAGTTGCCGTTTTTGAGAAATGATGAAGGTGTAATGTAACGTTTTTGAGCTAAATTGGACTAAATAACAATTAATTGCTTTAATGTTGTCCGGCCTCTCACAAAACTTGCCACCCCAACATCAATACAATAATCATCATGTACATAAATCTTTGGTACTTCATGTGCTCTACCTGCATTTTATAGCAATAATTATTGTCACATTAATAAGGTTAAATTTACATTAAAACTTGTTAAAAATATAGATGTGGGAACTTTATTTTGGACTTACTTAAAAAGGAAAGTGTGAAATATAAAATTAAAATGTAGCACGGAGTTACTTTTAAAAAGATGTAGAATATACACATAATTCCAAACATACAAAAATATAAATTTCGATATTCTTAATTTGTCCACAGTTTTTATTTTAAGTTCTTCGCATTTTAACATTTTCTTAAAAAATATAAAAACCTACTATTGCAGGCCAAAGACTGGTTAAATGTAATTGTTTAAAAAAAATATTAAGAAATAATTTGAAGTAGGACTAAAACATAGATAAAATTTACAAATGGCAGTTACTATGTTTTATTGTCAAAATATAATTTATTTGATCCTATTAAAACTATAAAACTTCTCTAATTAGGTTTAAATACATGCTACTCCGTATTATATTTTAGGAACTTCATTGATTCTATTTCTACATTTTATCTATGTTTAAATCACTTTTCCTCTTTCATTTTTTATTTCCCAACTTTATGACAGATGACACTCATTTATTTTATTTCGTTCGAACTACTATCTACGTTCTGAAAAGATTCGTTATATTGGTTTTTCTTAGTCGATAATATCAAATTTTGGAAAATATCAATATCAAAGTTGATTATCGTTGACAAAAAGTGAACTTTTTTGGAATGGACGGTATATTCAATTTCTCATTCCTACATTGACTTACTATACCTTAATGGGAGCAGCCGACGACGATAGAGAAATGGTGGCAGAGGAAGGAGAAGTGGTGGCGAGTAGGCCGATATCATAAGCGGCAACCCCGTTGGGCAAAAACAACCCATAGTTCCGCTCTGAGGTGGGCCCAGGCTTCGAATCTTCATTAAACAAAGCAAAAAGATATATCTCCAGCCGCATGCCAGGCCTCAGCGGCGTCCCTTCGTTCAACATTTGCCTCCTCACCAGGTTCCGGTTGTATGTCTGTGCATTCTGGGGGGTGGCGCCGACTTCATTGGCGTCGCCGGCGGACGGCCATCCCGTCTCCGACACCCTCACCTCCACGCGGTTGAACCCCAACATGTAAATGGCAGCGAGGACCGCGTCCACCTGCGCAGAGACAGAGCCAGAAACGTGAGGTTATGGAGACCGGGGCTTAATAAATTTTTTTTAGGGGTCAAAACTTAAACTATCACCGTAATTTTTAGGGAAATTTATCATTATTAGTTTTGTAACTTTAGTCACTTGCAAATTTGGTCCTCTAACTACTTAATATTTGCGATTTAAGGACTTTCCCCTGAAAAGTACACTTTCCGGCAATAGCATACCGGAAAAGTTGTCGCCGGCGTCGAACTGTGTACTTTCCGGTGGAAAAGTCCTTAAATTACAAAAATTTATTAGTTACAGGACCAAATGTGCTAGTGCTTAAAGTTACCGGACCAAAAACGATAACAGCTGAAAGTTACAAGACTAAAATTGCAAATCTCCCTAATTTTCACTACTTCTAAATATTTATACATTTATATATACATGTTAAGACTCGGGGTTCCATCCTAAAAGGTCAACCTTATAGGAGGAGTAGCTCAAAGCCTCATATAGTGTTTTATTGTTTTATAATTTTCCGGTGTGGGACAAATACTTTAACACGCCCCCTCAGCTCGAACCGGGCTCGACAATATCAGGGTGTATAAATGGGCCAAACACACCCTTAACAAGCTACCACCAATCATGGGTGCTAAACAAGCAGTCAAAACACAACCGGAATTAGCTCTGAGACCATGTTAAGATTCGGGGTCTCATCCTAAAAGTTCAACCTCATAGGAGAAGTAGTTCAAAGCCTCATATAGTGTTTTATTGTTTTATAGTTTTCCGGTGTGGGACAAATACTTTAACAATACATGAGATAATTTTTCTTTTTGGGGGCTGAGGCCCCGCTAGCCTCCCCTGTCTCCACCCTGCACGTACCTGCGCGTATAGCATGTTGTTGTACTTCAAGTTTGTGACGGGATCCACCGCCACCGCGGCGGCAGCGTTGAACAGAACGTAGTCCAGAGAGATTTTGTCGGGGGAGTCTTTGTATGCGAAATACGGGTAAGCGTTGATCCAGAATGGCGATTGTGTATCCACCAAGAACTGTATAAACTGCGTCATCACTGTCGCCAGCTCCGGCTTGAACCGCCCGCCTGACGGCGGGTATGAACTTCCCATAACCGCTAGGGAATGTGGGGATGACACCTGATCCATTATCATGCATATATGCATCCAACCATGTTACGTACGGAGTATAATAATAATTATAATAATAATAATAATACGGGAAAATTTCCTAAATAGGAGTAAAAACGTTTTAAAATTTTAAAATAGGACTAGCATGCTTTTATTCTCTACGTAAGAGTAATTTCTGTCAAGTTTGACATTATCAGGTTTTAAACATGACATTTTTTTTCAAAATTTAGAAGAAATTATTCATATTTATGGAATAAAGACATGATGAAGATCATATTTTGGAATTTCAAAATGTTTTTACGCTTATTCAGGACAATTTCTATATAATAGTACTAATAATAATTCTCTCAAATGATAATAATGATAATAGTTATTACTACCTCCGTCCCGGAATTATCTCCTTATTTGACTGGGCACGGGTTTTAAGATAGTGGGAAATGTGTGGTGGAGAGTTGTGCAGAGGAAAGAAAAATGTGTAAGAATGGTTGTGAACCACAAATTCTTTGTCAAAAAAGGAAAGAGGGGATAAATTTGGGACGGATCGAAAAGGAAAGAATGAAGATAATTTCGGGACGGAGGAAGTATTATTATGGTACTCATTTCAAGGGTGGCTCACGCTTCCAAACAAAAGACTTTCCGCGGTACACATACAATAGTGACTGAAAATGTCATGTCAACTTGTAGTCACGACATATTGTTTATGTATGTATATGCAGGTTAAAAACGAGGGAACATCCAATGACTCTCAGGTGTTCTTAGATGCATTTTCAAGAAATGAAAATGAGTTGTCAATCGGTAATAATTTGATTTTGCGATTTGTGCTAATAATGTTATAAGTTCAATAAACTTTAACGAATTGCTAATTTGTAATCGTTATTGACTTAGTTGTAGGTTATTGCTATGTTGTTGATGCCGACTATCTAAATGTTCCGAGGTTTTCTAGCCTTGTATCATGGAACAATACACATAAGCAAGCTCTATTTAACTATGAGACGACATGTTCAAATTCTCATAGACTGTTGCGCATTACATAATTTCATTCTAATGGAAGATAGGAGCGATGAATTATTCACGAAGGCTATGTTTGGCGAACATAAGTGTCTGTTTTCTAACTTTTGTATTATTTAAAGTCTTTAAAAACTTCTAGCTATATGTTTGACATTACAATTTTCCAGAGGTTTTCCAAAAATAGATCTTTTTTGAAATGCTACAACGAGTAGAATCTGAAAGAAGTTTGTGGCTTTTAGCATTAATTAGTCTCAACAGCCTGTATACAAAACAAAACTAAATCAAACAGTTGACTTTTTACCAAACAATTACCACCTTTTTTTTAAGATCTTTCGAGTCATTAAAAGCAAACAATTACTAAAAAGCTCACAAAATTTTTTTTCCACCTAATTATGCCAAACATACCCGGAGTATGAGCAAGATGATATGATCTTTGATAAGGTGACAAGGACTAGTAAAAATGAATCAATCAAATTTGATATGTCTCAACTCTCAACAACCACAATTATAACGTTTGAGATGTGAGAGTGCGACTAATGTTATGTGTTATGTGTAAGACAAAGTAGAGTCTTTTATTTAAATAATGTCACTTAATTATTAAATTGTCATCATGAATTATCATTTATGTCAACTTTTTGTATCATTTCAAGTGTTTGAAACCACCAAGAACTGTGTTTGAAATATAATTAATGTTAAATCAATGTATATATGTATGTAGTTTATGTTTTGCGAATTTGAAATGGAAGACAGCAAATTTTGGGAACATGCACACCTCCAGAGAGATGGTGGACGTACGATCGCGGTGGCTTCATCGGATAAACAAATCACCAAGAAGGAAAGTTAATTACAAACAAACGGTCTCTTTCATTGTACACAATTTAAAGGTACTCATCTCAACATGATTCAATACTCGTATTTACTGTAGAAATTATGCATCAAGGATAAAGTCAAATATCATCTCAAACATGTGGTGCGTAGTCAAATTCTCTCTATGTTTTTCATGGTAAATTTAATACCACAGATGTTCTAGAGATTATGTTTTACTTTCTTGATCAAATATACTTCGTATTAAGCTTGCATCAGTATTTTTAATCAACTAATATATTCAGTTCTGGTGAGGTGAAAACGGTTAAACTTATATATTACTATGTATTACAACATCTCTAACAAAGATTATTGACACACGCACACATATGGAAGAGATCAAATACAAAGAGGTTCTCATGTGCAAAGTGCAAACATTTGCTCTTTTTTAACACAGCGTTGCACTTCCGCGGTGACAAAAGAAGTTCTCATTTCTATAAAAGGAAACCAGTTTTAACCAAAAAGTTACAAGTACCCTTACTTTCTACCCACTTTTTGTTTGATTTGACATAAAGTAAGAGTATACTTGAAAAGTAAAAACAAAACTCTACCTTACATAAATACGGAGTATGTGTGTAGGTCAAACTAGGAACTTATTAATGGGACGGAGGGAGTACATGCATGAATTCTTGGTGTGCTAAATTAAAAGTGTACCCGAACCTATATTCATAGATAATCACTTACTTCTTTAAAGGAGTTAATTAGTTGTGTAAACATGCAATTAGGAAACGTGTATACAAAAAGTGTACACATTTTGTTGTGTACAAACATACTCCCCGTCCTGAAAACAACTTCTCACTTTTACTTGAGCACATTTTAATGGAAAGTTATGATATTTTCTATGAAAAAGTTACTTTTTATGATGAGAAGTTTATTTTGGGACACCCAAATAAAAAAAGTGAGAAGTTGTTTTGGGATGAAGGTTTTTAAACGAATTAGTTGTGTACACATGCAATTACGAAAATGTGTATATAAAAATCGTACAATTTTTGCGTAGATGTATACCTTAATGTAAGGATCAAATCCCAGTGCGACAAGAGCGGCATGGATGTTGCGCATTGCAGGTACTAGGTTGCCCATAGATGACGTGTCCTCGGCGGTGATGACCTCGTTGCCGACAGCGATCCCGGTGATTTTGGTGGCCGGGAAATATGGCTGAATGTTGGCGGCCACCCACTGGTTGGCTTGTTGCGGGTCGGCGCTAAAACCGGCCAACTTGGCGTTCTCCACCGTCACGATAAGCTCAATGCCGGTGTTTGCGAATGCCGTCAAGATTTGAGGGTTGGTGTCATAGATTCTTACCTTCGTAAACTTACAAGCTTGTAAGAGTTGAACAACTCTCGCCGGCGGCAGCAAATTGTCCCCAAGTTGACCATAGTTGATTCCTAGGCCTTCCACTTCTCTATGCAAACCTACAACATCATCCAAGAGCAAACCATATATAAATATAATTAGGGAAAGTTCTCGAAATAGAACTAACGTGACGGTATTTAATTACTGTCATATTGGAGTCATTACTGTCAAAATAGTTGTACTATTAAGGTACTAACATTAACATAATAGTGCTTACCGCCATTACTGATAATACATTTCAATCATGACAGTAACGACTCATATTTCTGGAAAAAATATAACTGTCATGTTTTGGAATTTCAAAACGTATTTACTCTTATTTTGAAAAACTTGAGTTTTTTATTATTTGAATAAAAGCCATTATAAATTTATAATTATTAACAAAAAATTAGGAGTTGCATATCATATATGAGCTATGTAGCACGAAAACACTCAGAAAAGAGTACGTTTCCGTTTCGGAAACGCTATAAAAACTCTTTGGAAACTCTCTAAACCAGCGTTTTTTGAGCAAAAATGACGTTTCCCGTTGCACGTTTCCTCATGTTTGCAACATAGTATATGAGGGCAAATGCACATAGGTGTACCATGAATCAAGAGGTAGAAGCCAAGAAGTTGTATAACAATGGTGATTCTTCTAGGGACAACGTTCATTACGTACGTGCAATATAGTGCTGAAAATGAAGGCCGGCAATGAATAAAATAGGAGGTTTTTGCGGCAGGAAGGCAAGAAAGAAGTGGCAAGGAAGGTTTTATAGGGCAGACGTGTTTAATGGGAATTCTTTTCTTTACTTGTTCGATTATTGTCTTTATTTGAGGATGTGGTAATTAGCTTCATGACTTGGCTTGCACTCCTCATGATCTTCTATTTTGATGTCATGTTCACATGCCCGTTGATTACATTTAAGGTTCCAAAATTAATTTAACTTTTCATTACATTTAAATGGGTCATACAACAAGAATATATACTTAATGTGACAAGATCAAACTTATATTAAAGCAACGTAACTATACCAAATTTACAACATCTAATCTAATATTACAAGTAATTAAAACATTTATTTTGGGCCACGTCAAATTTAAACACCATAATAATAATAATATATATTATACCAGCGTAGTAAAACTCAGCTTATCCGAAGATCGAGAAATGTCCTAGAAGCTAAGTCACTAATGGATGGCTTTGTATATTCCCTTTTAAATGCATTTAAGTTTCAAATATTCACTTTTCCAACAAAACTTGTCAAACAACCACATCTTTCTGAAGCATTTTATCACCTCATTTCTTAAAGTCACTTTTTACAAATAGCTTTTCAAAAAGGAATTTCTACAAGGAAGAGGCCACGTCGTTCCATACTGGCGGTCCTTGGGAGGGCAAGTTGGGCGGCCTCCTAGGACCAAAAAATGGATTTGTTTTGACCTACACTTTTTTATAAAAAGGATGACACTCATGTAGTCATGTTGTGGCTTTACTAAGAGTGTGGCTTCATCCCAAATCATTGTTTAGAGAGGAACTCGAGACATTTCCCTTTTACCACCCTTTCTTACCAGGTGAGCTGCCCCTCGTAGTAATTGTTGTGAGAGTATGATTTTATTTTCCCTATTAGTCCCGAGTTTTTAATACTTCATGTGTACTTTAATTTTGAGACAATATGTAAATAGAAAATTTGTTTAAATTGTTTACAAAATCGAATTCTGAATAATCACACAACCCCCAACATGTTAAAACATAACGGTAGTTTTTTGGTTTTTTTTGATAAATCCGCACGGGTAGCTCAGTTGGTCGAGTGGTGGGAAAATTAGATCAAGTGACCAAGGTTCGAAACCCGCAGCGACCGTGTGGAGGTTACAGAACATGAAATAAGGCTGGACCTCTGGTGCGCACGTGTATAAGACCTACCGCCGCTTTGCTGACTGAGTCACCGTGATTAACTCCCCCATCATCCTGTCGGATCGGTGTAGGGGCTCCTGGGGTGGGAGATTCCACCTTTTGGACCAAGTAGTTTTTTGATAAAGCACATGTAAATTTGATAAATTCTGTAGTGAACAGGGACAGATCCAAGGGAGGAGAGATCCAAGGGGGTCACGGTGGTCAGCCGACCCCTCGAAACTTCAAGAGTATAGAGCTATGAAAGATCTTCGATTTGATAAATTATGCTTCTTGTAAGTTATTACAAGCAAAAAATTATGACTCTTGAAAAGTTTGATGTGTACTATTGATTGTATTATCAAATTTTAAAAATAACATCTAATTCATTCATTATTTAGGTGAAGTTAATAAGAATCTATAACTTTATTAGTGCTATTTAAACCACCAATTATCTAAGCTACATATGGAACATTCACCTCAACTATTGTTTAAAGATGATCCTGTTAGTATATATGTCCTAGCGACAATCACTTTTTAGAGATATATGTACTTGATCACATTCAGTTTTATATATTTGATATATACGGTATTACACATTGATGATTAAGTATTTTGATTGTCAATATTTTATTCATAATTGTGTTCCCTTGGACTTATGTTGTCAATAAGTAAGTGGGAGCTTATATGATATAACATAAAGTCCTAAAATAGCCCCAATCAATGATCATCAAGAATGAGATATTGATGATATGCGATAAGATTGGTATGTGGACTGCATCATACTTTTAGAAAGTATAGTTGATCTCACAACTATGAGTTCATGTAATTCATGATGGTCACATAGATATTTTAGAGAATATTGGCATACCCACCGAGAAACCATTTGATAAGTTTTATTCATGTGTCTATGGGATTATCGGCGTATAGAGTAGTGTAATAGTCCTCCGACTTGAGGTCAATACGTACTACATGTGCGGAGTGATGTACTTTGACCATGACCAACGCTTGCACTCCAATCGGGGTAGATACGGCATGTGTTGGGTGCATTACGAGCACATGGAGTAGTAGTTGAGCCAAGAAAGGATTCATTCCTCATAATAGATTAAGAGAGAACATTCTACTTCTCATATCTAGATGGATCATAAAGTCATTGGCCAATGCAAAGATATATTCGTTTTGGATATCGAATATGATCGTTATGGATCATCTAGAAAGATTGAGAGACAGAGACTGAGTTATTGGGATAGACACAATATCATGTTCTAGACTTAGTTGAATGTTCGTTGAATGAAAGGACCGTATCACTATGAGCTCTATATTACAGGGAGTTTGAATAGTCCTCGCAAACGTCCTTATATATTAAGTTTGTCTGGTAAATCGTCTAGGGATTCTACTAAGACCTTAATTTGATTAGTGCTTAATATATAAGGCCCTATGGGTCACACAACAAGTGATTATACCTTCCGGTTGAACTGTTAGAAGGAATTAAATATTAATTGGATTAAATTATATTTAATTCGTAATACTGAAAATTGATTAAATATAATTAGATTAAACATATTTAATTCATGAAATTGAAGGAGAGTTCTATTTGATAGAATTAATTAAGTAAAATACATTAGATTTATTATACTTAATTAAAGTGTATTTATAATTAAATAAGGTTGATATTTTCTTTTAATACATTTTGGAATTAGATTAAAAGAAAAATCAAAATAATAATAAATAATATAATAATAATATATAGAGAGTAAAGGTAGGGTAGCGGCTAAAGCCACTCCCTAGCCTTCCTCTTATTGTGATTTTATTATTATTATTATTTATTATTTATATTATTTAATTAATATTTAATTAATAAATAAAATAAAATAAATAATATAGTAAGGGTGGAAAGTGGCGTGCAGCCCACTTCCCCCCATATTATTGATTAGTTTGTTTTATTTATTTATTTGATTAAATAAATGAGATTGGTCCTAATTAGATTAGAACTCTTTAATGAATAAGATTTTCATTGTGATTGGGAAACTAGTTTAAAACTAGTATAAATACACCATTCTCCTTCATAATTCGTGACCAGTTTTCAGATTCAGTATTACCAGTTTATTTCCCTGCGAAGAGATTTCCTAGTCTTTCTCTTAGGGAGATCTAACCGTTCTATCAGAAAGGAGAAATCACGTGGATACCAAAGGTCAAGGATTATCACCGTTAGGCTGGAAAATCTGTAAGTTATAACTCAGATCTGTTATTATTATCTTATTCGTTATTTTGTCATAATCAGGGAAGATCTGTTTGGGAAAATTTTAAACTTCCGCTAACGTACTTTCGAGGTACGTTACATCAATTTCCTAACAGATCCATCCTTTTTATCTGTTTTTTATTAAGTTTCGACTCCTTTAAACAGTTTTTGTGGCTCCGGCACCGGCGATGGTGAACTTGCGATTTTAAAAAAAATGAAAACTTAGCAACTCGGATAACATTGTTGGTTAGATATCTTCTTGCACGTTTTTATTTTTAGTTTTTTACTTATCACACTATGTCACCTTTTTGTGGGATCCGTCTCCACCCCCCCCCCCCCCCCCCCAGAAGAAAGGAAGGACAGACCCGATCACGTTCGGGCCAGCTGATTTACCCAACTCTCCAAGCCCACACAGGGATGAACTGGTGGTAAGCATGTGTATTGACAATGCTTTGATCCGCCGAGTACTGGTCGATACCGGGAGCAGCGTGAATGTATTGTATCTACAATCATTCGAGAAAATGGGTCTACAAAGGAGCCAACTGACCCACCTACGGACTCCACTGACAAGTTTCACCGGTAACTGCATTGAGGCGGAGGGGACCATCCAATTAATGGTTGAAATTGGGGATGAAACCCACAAAGCGTCACTCCGAATGACGTTCGTGGTGGTAGATATAAAGTGTGCCCACAATGTCATATTGGGCCGACCGGGATTGGAAGATCTGGAGGCAATAGCCTCTGTCCGCCACTCATGCATCAAATTCCCTACAGACACTGGGGTAGGGGTGGCCAGAACTGATCCAACGACAGCCCGGACATGTTAACGGGAGGCCCTAAAACAGATGAACACTCGTGGGATGCGGGTTAATACAATTGAGGTGGAAACACACCGAACGGAGTTCGAGGCACACCCAGAGACCGCCACCCTTCTTGAGCAAATCGACCTCGATTTCCCCCCGAACCGTAAGGTGGCTATCGGGGTAGATCTGGAGGCTGATATCCGGGATGGCATGATCGCCATCCTCAAAAAGTTTCAGGTGCTGTTTGCCCGGGGGCCAGAAGATATGCCCGACATTGATCCGGAGATAATATGTCACAAACTTGCCGTTCGGTCTGATGCAAAACCAGTCCAACAGAAGAAACGATATCAAGCAACCGAACGGCGGGAATTCACAAAGAAGGAGGTGGCCACCTTGCTGAGAATAAAGCACATCCGTCCGGTAATCCACGTAGAATGCCTATCCAATGTGGTTCTAGCCCCGAAACAATCTACTTGGAGAATGTGCGTGAATTACTCTGACCTAAATAAAGCGTGCCCCATGGATCCCTATCCAGTGCCGAGGATCGATCTGCTAGTGGATGAAACTGCCGGATGTGAATTACTGAGCTTCATGGATGCTTTCCGGGGTTATCATCAGATATTCATGCACCCGGCCGATGCAGAGAAAACGGCGTTCGTTAATTCGGATGGCGTGTTTTGCTATATCGTCATGCCATTCGGATTAAAGAACGCAATGGCAACTTTCCAGAGGATGATCGGGATGCTGTTCAAAGAAGTGTTGGGTGTCACAATGGAAGCCTATGTTGATGACATCCTGATCAAAAGCAGAAAGAAGGAAAACCATGTCCTGGATATAGAAAAGGTGTTCGGGATAATGCAAAAAGCAAATATGAGGCTGAATCCCAAGAAATGTGCTTTTGCTGTAAGAGGAGGCAAATTTTTGGGGTACATGATGAGCGAGAAGGGGATTGAGCCCAATCCAGAAAAAGTAAAGGCAATTGTGGACATGGAGGCTCCAAGAAATCTCAAAGAAGTGCAGAGATTGACCGGTCAGTTAGCAGCCCTGAGCAGATTCCTATCCAAACTGGCCGATCGAGCTATCCCGTTCTTCCAGATCATGAAGAAAGCCAACCCTTTTGAATGGACGGCCGAATGCCAAACGGCCTTTGAAGATTTCAAAACGTATCTGTCTTCCCCTCTGGTCTTGACAAAACCCGAACCAGGGGAGCACCTGTATATGTACCTAGTTGTAGCTGACCTGGCCGTGAGCACAGTACTGTTGAAAGAAGAAGATGGCGTTCAACGGCCAATCTATTTTGTAAGCAAGGCGTTGAACGGCCCGGAAACCAGGTACACCATGCTAGAGAAAAATGTACTGGCCCTGATAGCTGCCATTAAACGGCTGGCCCCGTATTTCCAGACCCACCCGGTAACTGTGTATACTACTCAGCCACTAGCCACCATCTTGAGAAATCACATGGCAAGTGGACGCATTACCAAGTGGAGTCTCCTGATCGGGCAATATGAGGTGGATTTCAAACCTCGACCTACTATCAAAGGGCAGGCCCTGGCAGACTTCATTGCAGAATGTACCGCCCGGCCCTCAGAAACGGATTTAGAGAACAATGGGTTGGATAACTGGTGGGAAATGTATGTGGATGGTGCAGCTAGTGCCAAGGGTTGTGGAGCTGGAGCTGTGATTACATCGCCCGAGGGGTTCAAAGCATATTATTCTATCCATTTTTACTTCAAGGTAACCAACAATGAGGCTGAATATGAGGCTCTCATTGCTGGTTTAAAATATGCAAAGGCCCTGTGTGCCGATCGGTTAAAAGTCCGGTCAGATAGCCAGTTGGTAGTACATCAAGTAAACGGCACTGCTGAGGCCAAAGAAGAGAGAATGAAGGCATACAAGGAGATAGTTGAGGAGCAGATAAGAAAATTTGAACAGGTGGTGCTCGACCAAATATCCAGGATTGAAAATACTGAAGCAGATATCCTGTCCAAGTTAGAAAATGCAGCGTTCGACGATCGGGCACAAGAGATCCCGGCTCATATCCAACGTTTTGCCCATCGGGAAACATTGGCGACCCCAGCAATCATGGTGCTCCAGATCGAGGCCATATCTCATGCTGTCCCGAGCTGGGTCGTTGATATGACCAACTACCTGAAAGACGGAACCCTCCCACAAGATAAAAATCCTGCTTATCAAATAAAATGCATCCAGAGGAGGGCTTCCATGTTCGAATTGGTAGATGGGCAGCTGTACAAAAAGACATTTGGTGGGCCATATCTGAAATGCCTCCCACCCGATCTAGCGGCGGCTGTAATGGAAGAAATTCATGAAGGTATCTGTTCCAGCCACCAAGGGCCCAAGACACTAGCCAGAAAAGTCATCCTGCAAGGATATTATTGACCGACTATCCAACAGGATTGCTTTGCACATACTAGGAAATGTAAGGTATGCCAACTATACGCACCAGTCCCCGGACGACCTGCCACTTTCTACACTCCAATGACGGTGGCCCTTCCATTCGCAAGATGGGGAATAGACCTCTTGGGTCCTCTACCTACGGCCCCTGGAAACAACAAGTATATCATCGTGGGGATAGATTACTTTACCAAATGGGTAGAGGCCGAGCCACTGGCCAGCATCACAGATGTTAAGTGTCAAAAGTTTGTCTGGAAGAATATCATCTGCCGTTTCGGAATTCCTGAGCAAATCGTGACGGATAATGGAAGGCAGTTTGTGAGCCGGAATTTTGAGAACTACCTGGTCAAATGGGGAATCTAGCATTCCAGAGCGTCCGTGGCGTACCCTCAGGCGAATGGCCAAGTGGAAAATATGAACCGTACTATCATGGATGGTATGAAGAAAAAGCTGGAAGAATACTCCTCGTCGTGGCCTGATCAGTTAAATTATATTCTATGGATTTACAGGACCACACCCCGAACGGCCACGGGAGAAACTCCATTTGCCCTTGCATATGGTTTTCAGGCCAAAGTACCAACGGAGATCCTAGTTCCCACACACCGAACGGTGCATTACAGCCCAGAACAGAATGAAGACAACTTACGGGCCGAATTGCATTTCATAGAAGAAAGAAGGGATCTGGCAGCTGCACGAATGGAAGAGTATCACAGAGCCACAAGAAGATACTTTGATAGGCAAGTTAAAATTCGTTCAATCGAGGTAGGGGACCTGGTGCTAAGAAAGCGAGAAAAAAGCAAACCGCTCGAAGGTGGAAAAATGGCACAAAATTGGGAAGGCCCCTACCAAATATGTAAGAAGTATGCTTCAGGAACGTTTGGCCTACAAAATACCGAAGGCCGACCGGCAGGAACTTGGAATGTGGAGCATCTAAAGAAATTTTATCAGTAAAAACGGCTGTTGCCCCCTCTAAAAAAATGTATAGAGAGGGAGACATAACTTCCACAAAAACTCAGCCCATGATTGACTCGATCATTCCGGATGACCGAATGATGAACGAGTTAACAACATGGAAGGAAAATCAATTCTCAGCTTAGGGAGTTTTTGACCCTAGATTTATGAAGGAATAAAGGGATCAAAAACGGCTTGAAGAGTTGAGGCTCAGAAAATCGGTGCCCGTGGTTAACTCAGTCATTCCGGATGACTGAATGACGAACGAGTTAACAGCATGGAAGGAAAGTCATTCTCAGCTAACGGCTTGGAGTTTGACGCTCAGATAGTCTCACCTCAGCGGTTAATATGAGAATCGATTCTGGAAAACCGAATGACGAATGATGGATAGTCTACCCGGGGGGTATATATCCGAGGGGTTATTGCAGAGAATAACTTAGAGAGAAGCCAGAGCACGAATAAGTAAGAGAGAGTGTATTCAGTATGAATGTCGTGGTTTACAACGGGGAAAAGGGGGTGCTATTTATAGTAGCAATAAATGCTGGACAGGGACACGTGTCAAGCGCCCATTGGCCGAGAGGTCACCTCAACTGGTTGGCGTTGGCAGCCGCATGTGGCCGCATTTAATGCGGCTGTTGGATGGGACGTCTGTACAGGGTACGGTGATCTGTACGCATGTGGCGCGGATATTATGTCGGGAGAGGTGCCCTCGGCTGCAGGGGACTAGCCGAGGGCTCTTAGTGCCGAGGACCCCTGAGTGCAGAGGGCTCCAGGTGCCGAGGGCTACTGTTTTCGCCGTTTTCTCCCAGTTCCTCTGTTTGTTCGAACTATCCATGATGTGATAGTTTGGAGCCCTCGGTCAGGGGGCCAAGGGCACCCCAATGTGCCTTGAGGGTTGATTTGTGCGTGGGGCGTTATAATTCTGGGCCTGTAATTCTTTTTGGGCTTGTTGGGCCTTTGTTGGAGTAGTGGGAGTCTGTGGGCCGGGGGTTCCCGGGCCATATGCTCCATCAGGAGTCCCTCACTCCTTTTGCCGAAAGGTACTTGAGGGAAAAGGAGTAAATTGTGTCTGCCATTTTGATGTTGCTCCGTTGTAATTTGGTGAGGAGTTTGTTGTTTGTGTGTCCCTGCCGAAGGAAGTCCCCCAGTTACCCACATGTCGGGACTTGAGGGCTTGCTTTGCCGTTTTGTTGGAATTTTTCACCAATTTTGTAATTTAATGATTTTCCCGAGGGGGTCCTCCAGTCCCCCACTCCTTGAGGCACTTGTAAAGTGGTGAAAAGGAGTAAAGTAGTTGCGTTGCTGTTATGGGCCGAAGGCTGACGCTTTTCGTTTCATTTTGGGGGGATGCCTCGTTAAAAACCTCATTAGGAAAAACCCTGTGGGAAAAAATCCTAATGAGGGAAAAAGAGTGCACCGAATTCCCCCAACGATGAATCGAAAATGTGAAACCTTGGTCAAGAATCGAGAATAACGGTAATGCCGAAGGCTCTTCTTTTTCTGAGGGCTCATGTGTTGATTAGCCGAAGGCTTGCTGCTGATGTCATGGGGGGTGCCGAAGGGGAGCCCCTCAATCTGGGGATCGAGGGCGCGATGGATGAGGGCAGTAGTTGCATTGTCACCGGGGGGTCCACTGCTTGTTGATTAGTTGGTGATGATGATATCCGAGGGCTCCCTTTACCTGTGTGCCGTAGGCTATCGGTCAATGAGACATACTACCCGGGGGCTACCCGGCCCTCACAGTGCTGAGGGGGGAATCCCCGAGGGGTGGCCTGATATGAGGCTTTGGGCTCCTGAAGGAGTGATCCCGAAGGCGACTGTTATGTACTGTGTGGGCACAACCCGGGGGCGTCTCCGGGTAAGTGTACCCGAAGGCCCTCCTTGATGAAGTGGAGTGAAGTAAGAAAACCCGGGGGCTCCCCAGAATATAGCCGTTGGAAATAAACCCGTTGGAATATGTAACGTCAGGATATAGTCGTTGGGGGGGTACACGTGGCGCGTGATGGTTCGCTGTCCGTGGGCGGCGTTATTGATTGGGCGATACCGCGGTCTGTAATGATGGCGATCCAACCGGAGGCCCGGTTTCCAGGCCCAAGCCCGGATCCCAGCGCCTATAAATACCCCAAGGCCAGGCCACTCTCCGTTGTGCGATCTCAGTGTAGCGAAGCTCTGGCAAAATTTTTCTAGAGAGAGAAACTTGCCCTCGGTTGAATCCTCAGTTCTCAAGGTCAGTTCTCCATCCGCCTTTCACCTCTTAGCTAGTTGTATTGTGCTCTTAGGCTAGGAGATAGAATATTTAGAAACCACTAGCGTCTACGAGCCTTCGAACTAGAGTCAGAATGTCGTCCCAGAGTGACTCTCAAGACATCTCGGGGGCGCCCTCGATGGAGGATGAAGTCCTCTCGGACGTGGAGTCCTCAAGTGCACAGTCTTCGGTGGGACAGGATGCCGCCGTTGCCCTGGAGCTGCAGAAAGCCCTCGTTGCTGAGGCGGAAGCCGAGGGCTTCGAGCAAGAATGTGAGGACGAAGAGTTGGCCCTAGCCTGGCAAGCAGCTGAAGAGGAGGCGCAAAGAGAAGGCGCGAGGGTCACCGTTGCTGTGCTCCCCCCTCGGGGTGCTGGTGAGGCCAGCACCTCTCGGCCGCTGAACGCGGTTCCCATCCGGGTGGCCCCCGGAAAAAAGAAGGCCAAGGTAGCTGCTCCCAAGAAGAAAAAGGGCAGCGTTGCAGATCAAGGGAAGCCCCTCGATATGCCCGAGGGGTACTCCTACCTGAACACCGCCGCCTTGGAGATAAGATCGAAGGTTGACGCGGCGGATATTTATGTCACTCAGCTTCACGTAGGCCCCTCGGCCATCGTGGTGACACCGGGCCCAGATGACATCCTTTCCCGGGCTCCCGAGGGTTGTATTGCGGTGCACGTTCTCTCGGTGTCTATGGGGCTCCGCTTCCCCCTGCACCCTTTCCTCCGGGAGTACCTTCGGTTCGTGGGTCTGGTCCCCTGCCAGCTGACCCCGAACATCCATTCATATATTACTGGCTTCCTCCAGCTCTGCAAGTCCCGGGGGGTGACGCCTAGCCTGGACCTCTTCTTCCAGAGCTTTAATTTGTGCCGTGGGGGGGGGGGGCACGCGAATGCCGAGGGCTTCACCAACTTACAGCAGGTGGCCCTCTTCAAGCTCTTTACTGAGGCGCCCTCCTCCAACAAAGGGTGGAAAGATCGGTGGTGCTACGTGAGGCTGACCGAGAGCCCCTTCCCGAGGGAACTGCGTGACCGGTTTAGGAGGCATGAGAAGAGGAGAAGTGCCGCCCTCGAGAAAGACGGCAGGATCCTGGCCAAGATTCCGGAGGGCCGGGACAAAAACATCACCATTAAGGAGTGCACCAAGGAGGAGGATCTCTATACCCTCGGGTTCAGGCGGTATCGCTTCCTGGGGGAGACAGATGGGAAGTTCCCGGTGTTCGAGGGAGCCTCCGGAGGTAGTGGCTGAGGGCACCCTTATTTTATATCTTAGCAGATAGTCCATCTGCTAGTTCGTTTCTTTTTTGTGTCATCTGATAGTACCCCTCGGTTTTAACCCCACACTGTTTTTGCAGGTATCCCAGTCAATATGATGAATGTCAAGGGGCTCGCAGATCTGAAGAAGAAAAAACCTTCCAAGGCCCCGAGGGGGACGGATGCGGGTGCCCCAAAACCCGCCAGTGACTTCTTCAAGAAGCCGGAGGGGCCATCGGCGGCCCCAAACACTGATGCAGCTGCCGCTGCCAAGAGGAAAGGCACGGGCAAGGCTCCTGAGAGCAAAAAGCCCAAGACCGGGGATGCCGGGAAGAAAAGCCCCCCGGTGGTCATTGTTGATAATTGCCCCGCCTCCGGGGTGCACGAGGAGATGCCGGTGGCGAAAGTCCCGGGGGGTGTCCGGGAGCCATCCTCCGAGGTTCTGACGATCTCCGTCCCGATTGGTACGGCCGTGATGAATGGCACGGCTGATCCGAGGGCGCTTCTGAGAGGTATAACCCTCGATATTGATAGGACAGCCCTCGGGGATGATGACGACCAAGCCCTCGAGGACAGGATCCTCCGGTCTTCCCTTACGGTGAGTTTTTCTTTGATAGTTTACCGTTTTGTTTGAGTTAGGAAATAATGTTCGGCCTTCCTAACTTATCTCTCTTTTTTTGTAGACCTGCATTGCCCTCGGAGAGCAAGCCCGGCGGCTAGAGGAGTGGCGCCTTCGCAAGGCTGAGCAGGATGCTAAGATGCGGGAGCTCATCCGCCAGAATGCCGATGCTGTCCGGCAGATGGCTATGCTGGAGGAGAGCCTTCGGCAGATGACCCTGCGGGCGGAGGCCGCAGATCGGGGCAGGACGGAGGCTGAAAGGTCCGCAGCTGAGGCTTTGGAGAGAGCTGCCAGGGAGGCCGAGGCCGCGAAGATGGAAGCCGTCGAGAGAGCCCGAGGGGACGCAATCTCGGGGTTTTTGGCATGGGGGTGGTGGGCCGAGGAGCACAAGCAATGGCTGTCCTCAGTCGTCGAGTCCTCGGTTGACGAGTGGTGCGATGGGCCCGGTGTGGAGTGGGTTTCCCGAAAGGGTAAACAATATTATGATGGGGGCGAGTTTTTCACCCAAGCCCTCATCTACCGGAGGATGGCTCGCCACTTGAAGATTGAGCCAAAGGGCTTCGACCCGGCGGCATACGGGCTTCCCCCCTGCAGCCAGATGTCCGCGTTCCTCTCCCCTCCGATGTCGAGAGGCCAGACCTAGAGGATACAGAGCTCATGAAGGAAGCCGAGGGTGACGAACCTGAGGCCGATGCAGAGGTTACTTCGAAGCCATCGGAGGAGGCGGCCCCCGGAAATGACGTTGTATAATTTGTAATTTATACTCAGTAATTTGAACACACTTGTAATGATCACGTTCTTATGCTTTCGGCCCCGGCCACCTTTGTAACTATCACATTTACTCTTCTTTTTGCCGATTGATGAATGTCTGCCTTCGGGCTTTTCATATTTGAATGCGCCCTCTGTTTGAATGTATGCCTCCTCCTTTACGCTTTCCTCACGTATGAATGTATGGTGGTTTAGTGATGGCCGAAGGCCATGTCATTGGGACTTAGAAAATTTCTGCAAATGTAGTGTGTCATGTAGCCTTCGGTTACTGTGGAGCCCCACTGGAATGTTGATTAGGCCGGGGGGGCCAATCTTTAGGACTTAGAAAATTTTTCTCAGTGTTGATTCCTTGTGTACCGTAGCCTTCGATTGATAGGTAGCCTTCGGCTATGAGGTCCCTTCATAAGTTGAGATGAGCAGTTGACCGAGGGAAAAAATATGTAGGACTTAGAAAATTTTCTAAGTGCTGTTGTATCGCATAGCCTTCGGGTGATGGGTGCCCTCTGACTCTGCGTCACTTTTGCAATATGCCCGGGGGCTACTCATTTAGGACTTAGAATATTTTCCAAGCTTAGAATGATGTTGAGCTTCCGGATGTAGATCCCTCCGGGTATATGAATAGGACCCTTCGAGTGATCGTGAGGCCCTTGTGTTGTATGAGTTTTTGGCCGAGGGCCAAATATGTGGGACTTAGAAAAATCTCAAAGTGTGCCGTGGATGTTGAACCTTCGGCAAGTGAGGAGTCTGTCCGAGGGGCAACTGTTTTGGAATAAGCCCCCTCGGTCTGGCCTTTGATGATTTGTAATAGATGCCTTCGGTTGTTGTCATTTTCCAAAAGTGTGGACTTAGGAAAAGTGTGGACTCCTGTTGTTGTAAAGAAAGCCGATGAGGAGTATGTGCCCTCGGCAATTACTTGGAAAGTTGTAGAGTTTGACTTAGCCAGTTGTGTCCCTTGTCATGGGGTAAGGGCCCTCGGTATTAGTGCATAACAGATGTCCTCAGTATTTTGTTGGAGGTACCGTTTAGTGGACTTTGGATAGTCCAGTCCCTTCGTATTGTTGAAGCCTTCGGTGTTTGTGTGACCGGAGGTGACCAAGCAGTGGACTTAGTCATTTCTTGACGATATTTTTTTGAGTAGTATCCTTCGGGAAATAGGAGCCTTCAATTACCGGAGGTGTTCCCGTGGGGAGCCCTCGGCATGTTGTGATCTGTTGGAGTGTACTCTTTGATTTCTCGCTGAGTCTACTCCCCTTCACCTTTTTTTTTGGTTGGTGGTGAAGGGAAGGCATCAAGAAACTTGGTTTCTTGGTAAGGCTGGGCCTATTAGGAGACCATCAGAATACACCAATGGCTCTCCTCCCTCGGGTTAACCTTCCGAGTTCCGAGGGGATCGAGGGTCGTTTCCTGGGCACAAGATATGGTGGTCTGTAACCTGCCTCCCCTTGGGGGATGGCGCGGAAAGTGCCTCAGTTTTGAAAGTCGTCCCCTCGGCGCTAGACATAGTCCGTGGCCTGCCACACCCTTGGGGTGGTGGCGCGGGGAGCGTTTCGGTTTGGAAGTCGAATCCTGGGCATTTCTCGGGCCTGTCATACCCTTGGGGTGATGACGCGGAAAGCGTTCCGTTTTTGAAAGTCGAATCCTGGGCATTTCTCATGCCTGTCATACCCTGGGGGTAGTGACGCGGAAAGCGTTTCAAGGAAGGGTTTTCATTTGCAAACCAATTGCAAATGGCCAGGGGCACTCAGTGCCGCCGGCACCAATGGTGGCGCCTTCGGTATATGCGTCCTCGTGGGGTACGGCTTTAGAAACAACACTTGGTGTTAGCTTCGATATATAGCCCCCGGTACTTGGTACCGAGGGGTCTTCTGTAGGAACACTTGGTGTTCTCCTTTGTTGTAGTTGATGGAGGTGTCTACCCTCGGTACTTGGTACCGAAGGGTCTTCAAATGAAACACTTGGTGTTTTGATTGGAGTGTTCGCTCTCGGTGTTTGGTGCCGGAGGGCCTTCGGAGGAAACACTTGGTGTTTCCCAACAGATGTTTGGAAGTTGATAGGAGAGCATATCCCTGGCACTGGGTGCCGAGGGGTCTTCTTTGAAACATTTGGTGTTTTTCTTCATTTTGATGTTGATGATGGAGGTGTACCCTCGGCACTGGGTGCCGAAGGGAAATGAAACACTTGGTGTTTCTTGTCGTCGGTGATGGAAGTTCCCACCCTCGGTACTTGGTACCGAGGGGTCTTGTTCGAAAACACATGGTGTTTTCACTGTTGTTGTAGGTGTTGATGGTGTCCGCCCTCGGCACTTGGTGCCGGAGGGGGTTCTTCTCGTGGTGAGGCCTGGGGCCTGTAGTGAGTATGAGGGCTTGGTGTCTTGAATGTGTCTTCATTCCTCAAAAGTGGAGGCCTTGGGCCATAGGATAGTACATTCACTAGTTATGAGGGCTTGGCCGCTCTTACATTATTGGTAAAATTTAACTAAATGGTGTACATTCCAGTGCCTAGGGAGCTCTTTCCCGTTGGGGCGTTTGAGATTGTAAGTCCCAGGTTTGATGATGGCTGCTATGATGTAGGGGCCTTCGAATTTTGGTGCCATTTTTCCTCCCTCGGTTGGTTGGCTGGCTTCCCTCCTCCGGAGGACATAGTCCCCCACTTGAAATTCTCGGGTGTGAACTTTGGCGTCGATGTAGCCTTTGACTTGCCTTCGGTAGTTTTCTGCCCGGATGAAGGCTTGCTCCCGGCGTTCTGAAAGGAAGTGGAGGTCGAGGGCCATGTTGCTGTCGTTGACCTCGGGGTCATATTGGATCACCCTCCGGGTGGGAAGGGTGACTTCCGTAGGAGCTTTGGCTTCAAAACCGTAGCAGAGGGAGAAGGGTGTTTCACCTGTTGCTCGCCGAGGGGTGGTGCGATAGGCCCAAAGGATGTTGTGGAGTTCTTCCACCCAGCCACCGCCCTCGGCCTCCAGCTTCTTTTTGAGGCCCTCGAGCAAGGTCCGGTTGGCATTCTCTACTTGCCCATTGCCTTGAGGGTAGGCAACGGAGGAGAAGGTGTGTTTGATGCCCCATGCCTCCAGAAGGGCACAGAAGGGGGCTGCCTCAAATTGTGTCCCGTTATCGGAGATGATCTGCTGGGGGACGCCAAACCTTGTGAGGATGTTCTTGAGGACGAAGTGACGACACTTCGCCTCCGTGATGGTGGCGAGGGGCTCAGCCTCCACCCACTTGGTAAAGTAGTCGATGGCCACAATGATGTACCTGTTGTTGGAGGTACCCCTCGGCAGAGGGCCTACAAGGTCTATGCCCTATCGAGCGAAGGGGACGGATGTGCTGATGGGGGCATAGTTGACCGCTGGCCTGCCGGGGGCTTTCTGGAAATGTTGGCATGCGGGGCATCTTCGGGCAAGGTCAGCACAATCCCTGGCCATGGTTGGCCAGAAGTAGCCTTGGAGAATGAGCCTTCGGGACATGGAGAAGGGTCCCTGGTGAGCTGAGCAAGTGCCACTGTGCACCTCCTCCATCGCGACCTCGGCTTCATCCTGATGAAGGCACCGAAGTTGTAACACCGACCCTGAGCATATTTACTTTTAGTAAATTATGTAATAAACCTTTAAGGATGATTTATGAATTTACGTAATTGTTAAATTTCATTATTTCTTTTACGTGAATAGTAAATTGCATGTGGGGCCCACAGCGGGAACGTGGACCGCCCGATAATTCCCGAACCACATATTATATTCATCTTGGTCTAGATAATTTGTATATGGTGGTGGATATTTTATTTGGGCCATAAGAAAGGCATGGAGTTGACCGGTTGGTCAAACGGGGCCCAATTACCGGTATTGGCAATTTAACGGATAACAGCCCGAAATGAGTTTCGGAGACTCCTAAATTAATGTTGGGGAATATACATCTATTCTAAAGGTCCATAATTATTAGGGACACGTGATATATTTTATTTTGCCCGATAAAATAAAATATGATTAAAACGAGCCGAAAAATGCAACTTTCGGGACCGATTGTGCACGTCTGGACGAAAGGGGGTGACCTCCCACACAAGTGGGGGCCAACCCACGAATTTTCCCAGATCTTGGAGGCTGGCATGAGCTAAATGGTGGCTGAAATCCATTGAAGGGATGGGGGAGACCATCTTGACACCTAAGGGACCCCTAACCTCACCCAATTGTCAACCAAGGACAAAAGTACCATCCTCCCTCCTCTCCCACTCATTGTACTCGTCCAGCACCAAGAAAAGAAGGCCAAGGAGCTCTGAAAACCTCACCTTCCATAGCCAACTCGAGCTCAAGCTCAAACAAGAAAAAGGAAGAGGTTTGGAGAAGAAGAAAGGTAGAAAAAGTGTGAAGAATCAAGGTAATGACCTCATACTAACTTTTTCTCTACTTCTTAGCTACCCTAAGACTTATACATCATTCTTAGGACCCCTAGGATTGTTCTTCATGTTTAGAAGTGTAGAACAAGGGGTTGGAAGGTAGTTCTAAGTCCAAGAACGGACTTAGAAGCCAAATGACCGGTTCGCCGGAAAATAACCTTTCAAGGGTTATTTGTGTTGATATGGGTTTTGTGATGATAAAACCTTGTTAGGAACTTGACTAAAGTGTTCCTAAGTCTCGCCGGAGTCTCGTCGGAGTTTCGCCGGAGTTCACCGGAGTTCAACCTAGAAGGGTAGAGCTTCTTCAAGCAAATTCGAGGTGAGGATGGCTGACTATATTGCTTATAATTAGTGAGTTAATTTCATGAGATTACCGAAGGTAATTAAATATGTTTTTATGGATTATTAATGATTAATAATGCCTAAAAATGAAAAGACTAAATGTCTAGAGAAAAAGGAGCATGATATACAAATTTATGAGTAAATTGTGTATGTTCATGTGTTATGAGTATGTTGACTTGAAAGTGGAATTTATTATGAAACATGTGTTGAAATATACTTTTTCTTCTTATTAGGATATATGAGTGACTAAAAGTGATATTTTGGATATTGAGATAAATGATATTTTCAAAGGAAAATCAGTTGGAATTATCTATATGACTATGAGTTGAGAACTTGGTTTGTTGATATTAATTTGACTAGTATTAAGATACTAGTTGGACATTAAAATGAAATGTTGTTAAGATTGATCCTAAGGTTGGATTGTGAAATGTTATGCCTTAAGTAGTCTTAAGAGATGCTTTAAGGTAGGAAAATATGAACTTTAAGTTATACTAGGGGTAGGTTAAGGGATACCCACGATAGGGTAAATATTAAATTGATCCTAAGTATAGGATTGGCCTACGGGTGTGATCGGTAATTCTTGTGGATAGCCGGTTGAATTATGAAAATAGTGAGGACCATGGCCCTTCCCGACTCTAGAGAGCGGGGTTGGATAGCATTAGGGGTGGGCATGATTGGTTAACCGCACTTTGGTTAACCAATTTTCGGTTAACCGTGATGTTGGTTAATATATTGTTAATGTCATTATCCGTACCGTAACATTGGTTAACCGATACTCGGTTAACCAAAATATCGGTTAACCACTAATTGGTTAACCAAAAACCATGAAAAGGAAAAGAATAAAGTCATCAAACTACTCCGTATCAAATATTTGATTTGTTAAAAAATACATAAGCAGTTCAAGATCAAATTAGAAATTTTATATAGCGGAAACTTTTCCAAAAAAAACTCCTCGGCTTCGAAACTTTAGTTAGCCCGTATACACCGTATTATCTTTCCATGTGTACTATTACTTTTCTATATTATATGTTCCTATATCTATGTATTTATATGGTTATTAGGTTAATTATACTATTTATATATGTATAGTACTAAAGAAAATGTATACATTTTAGTAGATTATGTACGGAATAATTGATTGTAAAGTGTGTATATTATTCCACTATGCATGCCTGAACGTGAATATACATACACCAGAATTCCAAAACTGATACTGTAACACCGCCCCCGAGTATTTGTACTAAACCAAATTATGTATTGAACCTTGAGAAATGTATAAAAGCATTCTTTACGTGATTGTAAATTTTATCATTTCTATTACGTGAATAGTAGAATTCACGTGGGGCCCACACCGGAGGTGGGGCCGCCCGATATTATCGGGACCACATGTTATATTAATCTTGGGCAAGATAATATGAATATGGTGGTAGATATCCTAATTGGGCCATGGCGATGGCATATAGTTGACCGGTTGGTCAAACGGGGCCAAATTATCGGTGTCAGCAATTTATCAGGTAACAGCCCAAAAAGGGGTTCCGGAGATTTCTAAATTAAAGTTGGGGAATCATATTGATTCTAAGGACCAATAAGGATTGGGAACAAGTGTTATATTTTATTTGACCCGATAAAATAAAATATTCTTAAAACAGTCTGGAAAATACAACTTTCGGGACCGATTGTACACTCCGGTACACAAAGGGTTGACCTCCCACATAAGTGGGGGCCAACCCACGTATTTAGATCTGAAAGGGATCAAGGGGAGCCGCACAAGGACATGGGGGAGAGGCATGAAATGATCTGGGATCAAAACTAATAAATGAAATGGGACCCCTCCCATATTATTTGATGAGAAATGCCAAAAAGGCATTCTCAATCAATCCTCAACCCATAGGCTCGGCCAGACCATCATCCTAGAGGAAAGAAGGTCTGAAAAACTCCATTTTTACCATCCTAACACGCACCAAGAACAAAGGAGGAAGAAGGAGGGGAAAAGAGAGGAGAAAAGTTGGTTTTGGAGAGGAAAACTTGTGTTTAGCAAGGTAAGGACTCCATTAATCCCATTCCTTGTTCTTCAATACTCTTTTATGATTATCCAATCATATTTCACACCCTAGTAATGTTCTACACGTTGGGATGTGTAGAAAGAGGGGTTGGAAGGTAGTTCTAAGTCCAAGAACGGACTTAGAAGCCAAGTGACCGGTTCGCCGGAAAATAACCTTTTTGAGGTTATTTGTATTACTATGGGTTTTATGATGATAAAACCTTGTTAGTAACTTGTCTAAGGTATTCAAGGAACTTTCACGGAGTTGAAAAGGTCGCCGGAGTTGTCTCCGGAGTTCGTTGAAGTTCGCCGGAGTTTCGTCGGAGCTAAATCGGGAAGGCTAGAACTTCATAAGCTTCATTAAGGTGAGAAGACGGCTTTATGCTTTATAACTTTTGCGTTAGGCATGAGATTACCTAAAGTAATCAAGGATATGTTTTGTGGAATGATTAAAGATAATCAAGTATTTGCTTATGCCATGATTTTGCATAAAACATAGTTGAAAAGCATGTTATGTAGGTTTGGTGATTAAAAATGTGATAATATATTTTGTGTGATGATCCAGGGATCAAAAATGGTATTTTTGGATCAAGGACATCAAGAAGTATATGTGTATAAAATTTCAAGTTAATCGGACTCCGTTTGGGGGGTAAAAAGGGGCGTTGACCGCCAAGTCAACTGCCATACCCGACCGGGTATTGACACATACCCGACCGGGTATTTGCTGAAAAATTGCCCAGGGGGCTACTGTCTCCTATACCCGATCGAGTATAGGTAGATACTCGATCGAGTATACATGTAAAATTAGCTTTGGGGGCTACCGCCTCCTGTACTCGACCGAGTATGGGTAGATACTCGATCGAGTATTGGTTTATGCTCAAAACGGGCAGTTTTGAGCGGGTTAATGTGGGCCGTTCAGGTGGGACCCGCCCACATTGGTTCCTAAGGATGGTTATATGACTATAGGGCTAGGTATTGTCCATAGTTGAAGGAACGAAAGGTTAGCCATATCCAGGTTAGGGTTTGGTAAGGATTTAGTTTGGGGTTGAGTATCCCCGGGACATTAGATGATCCTGAAACTCGGTTGGGGTTGAGCATCCCCGGGACTATAAATGATCCTGAAACTCGGTTGGGGTTGAGCATCCCCGGGACATTAAATGATTCTGAAACTCGGTTGGGGTTGAGCATCCCCGGGACCATACATGATCCTGAAACTCGGTTGGGGTTGAGCATCCCCGGGACTACAAATGATCCTGAAACTCGGTTGGGGTTGAGCATCCCCGGAACATTTAATGATCCTGAAACTCGGTTGGGGTTGAGCATCCCCGGGATGCTAAATGCTCCCAAAACTCGGTAGGATATTATGAATGTAGAATGTAGCTGGTGAGCTAGGCATTCGGGAAAAGGGTGAGAAAGGTCAGGTAAGAACTTTATCTCTAAAAGACTCTTTGAATGAAATGACCTACGGGTCGAGTATTTTACATATATATATACAGTATGTATCATCGGATGAATGAGTCACATATATATATGTATCACCCTATTTTTGGGTCTCGTGTCTGAAACATTAGTTATTCTTCATATAGCCTGCTTGTCACTAGTACTTCTATGGAGTACTGACCCCTCCGGGGGCCCTCACATTTTTCAGGTTGAGGCTAGAGTCCTACTACCTGCACCTTTGCCTAGGGTGACTGATCGAGAAGGAAGACGTGGTTCATGCTTCCATTCTTATTTCAAATGTATAAACTGCTCATGGATTTTTGAACAATATTTTCATTAAAACAGTTGGGGGCCTGCGTGCCCGTGTTTGCCACGTGTGGCTAAGTATCAAACATTTTATTATTTCCGCATTTGTTTTATTATGATATTGATGTTGATTGTATGTGTTTACTAATCGGTTTGGCAATAGAATCAATCGGACGCCTTGTACAACTCAATAGGGATGAAATGTTGTCGTTCTTGTCGGGTTGTACGGCGGTTGTCTACGTGGCTCGGATGCGGTCCGGGGCGTGACAATTAAGTGGTATTAGAGCCATCGATTTCTAAACTATATAATTAACCTCTCAATATGGTTATCCTCAAAAAGTTTTGAATAAAACCATGAGCAACAGTTTTTGTACTTAAGGAACCGTTGGAAACCAAGTTATTGACCTCTTATTGTTAAGACGGTACCCTTAACAGTTTGTTGGCCATAATGTTGGACCAAGTGGTGTCTTTCGTACTAATCCGTCAATTGACATTGAAACGAGTCTAATGACTCATTCCTTATTTCTTTCAGAAATGGAGGGTGGACGCAGGATAACTAGGGGGAATCCGACAGGGCATGTGCCGGGGGCCACCGGGCATGCCACTCGGGCGGAATCACGGACCTCTAGGGGTAGAGGCCGGGGCCAAAGCCAAGGAGGAGGCCGAGGCAGGGTTCGTGGGCGTTCTACCACGCCGACGACAAGTAGCACACGCGTCGGTTCCGTGCACCCGTCATGGGCCACCGAACCGGACGACTTCACCTATGCTCCAAGCACGGAGCAAGAGGAGACCCCGTACAACAGGGAGGACTTTGAGGAAGAAGATGAGGATGATGATCCTCATTATGACCGTATGAGTGAGGTACTAGAATGGTACCTCGAGAATAAGGCAAAGAGAGAACAGCGGCGCCAAGCTAGACAGGCTAGGCAGACCATGGGGCAAGGAAGCCGAAGTGCTTCTAGTGCTCCATCGGGGGCATTTGGAGGAGACACGATGGTGCGTATCTCCAAGTACCTCAAGGAGGCCAGGGCCTTGGGGTGCAAATCATTTGATGGCAAGGGCGACATATCTGAGGCCGCCGACTGGGTTAAGAAGCTGAATGATGCTTCTAGGGACATGCAAATTTCACTCGACGTGAAGTTGAGGGTTGCCACCAGGTTACTAGAAGGGGTAGCCGCTGTATGGTGGGAAGGCGTGGAGGGAAAGTTCCACGGTGAAGCCACTTGGGAGAAATTCGAAGTGGAGTTCTATAATCAGTACTACTCAACTTTTGAAGTCAATCTCAAAAGAAGAGAGTACACGAACCTGAAACAGGAGGATGGTTGCTCGGTGAGGCAATTGGAACAAAGGTTCCGTGACTTGGCCCGATTCATCCCAGAATACTCCTTGGATGAAAATCGTATGGCCAATCATTTTTGGGATGCTCTACAGTTGGACATCCGTGACCGGGCTACTTACCATCACAACATGACATTTAGCCAGATTGTCGATCAGGGGCTCCTTGGGGAAGCCCAATGGAACGAGAGGAAGTTGAGGGACGCCGAGGAGGCGAAGAAGAGAAGATGGGGAAACTCGGGACCCCAAGACCACTCCCGGAAGCATCACGCTGGGGGTGGCAATTCATTCAGGGCGCCGGCACCACCGGCGAAAAGGAACAAAGGTTCAGGAGGGCAAGGGCCCAAACCGGGGGGTGTGGGACCACCCAGGTGCGCAAACTACGGTAAGAACCATGGGGGAAGGTGCAATGAACCACCCCGGTGCTTCAAATGCGGTAGCACGAGCCACCTCAAATCCTCTTGTCCAATGCTGAACGGGGGAGGACCATCGGGAGCCATGGGAGGACCTACGACTAGTAGGGGACGTGCGGGGCCGTCTCAGGCCGGCACGAGAAGGAGCGGACCCCCGGCTAGCAACGCCGCGTCCGTTAATCAAGGGAGGACCCAAGCACGGGTGTATGCAATGACCGAGGCTGATGCTCGGGCCAACCCGGACTCCATTGCAGGTAATCTCTTGATTTCACACGTATTTGATCATGTAATGGGTTGAAAAATCTTCAAAATTATGAAGGACCCGATCGGGTACTCCTATAGACCCGACCGGATATAAGCTATGCTTCAAGTTTGAAGTGTGCACCCGTTCGGGCAGCAAAGGCAGGATGCCTTATTTTTGACATTTCGAGCCATACCCGATCGGGTATGGCTATATACCCGACCGGGTATGTGTATATTTTGAGCTTCGAAGTGTGTACTCGATCGAGCGTAGAAGACAGGGAGCTTTTATTTGTGGATTTTGAGTGATACCCGACCGGGTATAGGTATATACCCGACCGGGTATTGACATTTTGCCGAATTCGAGGCTGGTACTCGACCGAGCAAGGAAGACAGGGGGGTTTCCCCTTAAGAATTCGAGTGATACCCGACCGGGTAGAAGACCCTACCCGACCGGGTATAGGGTAATTCTAGGCTGAAATTTTTTTCGTCCGGTCCTTTTCTGTCGGGATGACGAATAGGGTGTCTTACATGACTTATATATGTAGGAACACTAAAGATCAACGATAGGGATGCGAGAATTCTCATCGATACCGGGGCACAACGTTCGTTTGTGAGCGAAGCGTTTGCCAAGGGATTGAACATGCCCTTGGTAGCAATGATGCAACCTTTGCTGGTCTCTACGCCATTGGGAGATGATGTAGAGCGGAAACACTACTATCCCTCGTGTAACGTAGGGATAGGGGGCACTGTCTAACGGGTGACTTTGTGCCGTTAGATATGCTCGAGTTTGATGCTATACTTGGCATGGATTGGCTCGAAAAACACCATGCGAAGGTAGATTGCTACACCAAGGTGTTAGAACTAAAGGATGGAGAAGGAAACACTCTATGCTTCGAGGGAGATAGAGGGAAATTCAACCCTTGTATCATATCGGCCATAAGAGCAAGGCGTATGATGAGGAAAGGGTGTCAAGCATACTTGGCCTATGTCATAGGCAAGGAGGGCAAGGAAAAGAGTCTCACTGAGGTGAGAGTGGTGATTGAGTACCCAGAAGTTTTCCCTGAAGAACTCCCGGGACTCCCACCAGATCGAGAAATTGAGTTCACCATTGAGGTAGAACCCGGTACAAAACCCATCTCGATTCCTCCATATCGGATGGCACCGGCTGAACTTCAAGAGTTGAAGGTGCAATTGGAAGAATTGCTGGACAGCGGATTCATCAGGCCGAGTCATTCACCATGGGGAGCACCGGTACTATTTGTAAAGAAGAAGGATGGTACACTCAGAATGTGTATCGACTACCGTCAGTTGAACAAGGTCACGATAAAGAACAAATATCCTTTGCCAAGGATCGATGACTTGTTTGATCAAATACGGGGGGCAACGGTGTTCTCTAAGATTGACTTGAGGTCAGGCTACCATCAACTGAAGATCAAGGAGAGTGACATACCCAAAAGTGCATTCCGTACGAGGTATGGTCACTATGAGTTTCTAGTAATGTCGTTTGGGCTTACGAACACCCCCGCGGCATTCATGGACCTCATGAATCGAGTATTTCACCAATACTTAGACCAGTTCGTCATAGTGTTCATTGATGACATTTTGATATACTCCATGAATGAAGAGGAACACGAAAAACATCTAAGGCTTGTGCTTGAAACACTGCGGGAGAAGCAACTCTTTGCCAAATTCTCTAAATGCGAATTTTGGCTTGGGGAGATCGGTTTTCTCGGGCATGTGGTATCGGGCTCGGGCATTTCAGTTGATAACTCCAAGATTGAGGCGGTCACTAATTGGGAGAGGCCCAAGAACGTGAAGGAGATAAGGAGTTTCCTCGGTTTAGCGGGGTATTACCGCAAATTCGTGGAAAAGTTCTCGGTGATAGCATCCCCACTCACGAAGCTCACTAAAAAGGGGGCTAAGTTTGTGTGGGATGACAAGTGTGAGAAGGGGTTTCTTGAGCTAAAGAAACGTTTGACCGAAGCACCAGTGCTTGCCTTGCCCGTGCAAGGGTTAGGGTATGACATCTACAGCGATGCTAGCATTCAGGGACTGGGATGTGTACTGATGCAATCAGGGAAGGTAATTGCTTATGCTTCTCGGCAGTTGAGGAAGCATGAAGTAAACTACCCCACACATGATCTGGAGCTAGGTGTTGTGGTATTTGCATTGAAGATTTGGAGGCACTACCTCTACGGGGAGTTGTGTCACATCTACACCGACCACAAGAGCTTGAAGTATGTGTTCACTCAGAAAGAGTTGAACATGAGACAGAGGAGATGGATGGAGTTGATTAAGGATTACAACTTGATCATTGACTATCATCCAGGCAAGGCTAATGTTGTAGCTGATGCACTGAGCGGGAAGAGCTCATCATCAGGGTTTTACTCACATGCTTACGGGCACTGAGGGCACGCGTGGAGGTATCCACGGATGGGGCGCTATTGGCCAGGTTTGAGGTGAGACCCACCTTATTAGATGAAATCAGAACACGTCAAGGCAATGACGAGGAATTTCAGAAAATCCGGGAACGGATGCTTGTGGGGCCCGTCGAGGGTTTCCGTGAGAGAGAAGATGGACTTCTACTATTCAAGGAACGAGTGTGTGTACCATCGGATGAGGAGCTCCGAAAATCTATCCTTGAGGAGGCTCACTCATCTGCGTATGCCATGCACCCGGGCGGTACAAAGATGTACCGGGACTTGAAGGAAAGTTACTGGTGGTCAGGGATGAAGAGAGAAATTGCAGAATACGTGAGTCGTTGCCTTACTTGTCAACAGGTTAAGGCAGAGCACCAACACCCAGCAGGGTTACTACAACCACTTACCATTCCAGAATGGAAGTGGGAGCATGTTACCATGGACTTCGTGGTGGGTCTACCACGGACGGTTAGGAACTACGACGCAGTATGGGTGGTAGTCGATAGGCTGACCAAGAGCGCTCATTTCCTACCTATCAACACTACCTATACGCTCGAGCGGTTGGCCAAATTGTACACAGATGAGATTGTGAGACTGCATGGGGTTCCGGTTACTATAGTATCGGATAGGGACCCACGGTTCACATCACGGTTTTGGCCTAAGTTCCAGGAATCCATGGGTACGAAATTGAGGTTTAGCACCGCGTTTCATCCTCAAACGGATGGGCAATCTGAACGGGTGATTCAGATCTTGGAGGACATGTTAAGGGCGTGTGCCTTGGAGTTCCAGGGGAGCTGGGACAATCAGTTGGCTTTGGTGGAATTCGCCTATAACAACAGTTATCAGGCAAGTATAGGCATGCCTCCATACGAAGCATTGTATGGGAGGAAATGCAGGACACCTTTGTGTTGGGACGAGGTCGGCGAGGCTAAGCTCGAGGGAACCGAGTTAGTTGAGATCACTAAGGAGAAGATAAAAGTCATACAGGATAGGCTCAAGGCTGCCCAAGACCGGCAGAAGAGCTATGCTGATAAACGTCGGAGGACGTTGGAATTTGAGGTTGGTGACGAGGTATTTTTGAGGGTATCACCTTGGAAAGGGATCATCAGGTTCCTCAGTCGGGGTAAGCTTAACCCACGTTACATAGGCCCGTTCAAAATCCTTGAAAGGATTGGGGTTATAGCTTACCGACTTCAGTTGACTCCAGAGTTGGAAAAGATTCATAATGTATTTCATGTTTCTATGCTCAAGAAGTATGTGCGGGATCCGTCACACATTCTTGAGAAACCACCGGTAGAAATCCGAGAAGACCTACATTATACGGTACAGCCGATAAAGATCATAGACCGACAGGTAAAGAAGCTAAGGAGCAAAGAGGTGCCGATGGTAAAAGTACTTTGGAAGAGTGATCGTGTCGAGGAGCAAACGTGGGAAGTGGAGACCCTAATGAGGGAACAATATCCATTTCTGTTTGATTAGACACGTGGATTTCGGGGACGAAATCCCAAATAAGGGGGGTAGAACTTGTAACACCGCCCCCGAGTATTTTTACTAAACCAAATTATGTATTGAACCTTGAGAAATGTATAAAAGCATTCTTTACGTGATTGTAAATTTTATCATTTCTATTACGTGAATAGTAGAATTCACGTGGGGCCCACACCGGAGGTGGGGCCGCCCGATATTATCGGGACCACATGTTATATTAATCTTGGGCTAGATAATATGAATATGGTGGTAGATATCCTAATTGGGCCATGGCGATGGCATATAGTTGACCGGTTGGTCAAACGGGGCCAAATTATCGGTGTCAGCAATTTATCAGGTAACAGCCCAAAAAGGGGTTCCGGAGATTTCTAAATTAAAGTTGGGGAATCATATTGATTCTAAGGACCAATAAGGATTGGGAACAAGTGTTATATTTTATTTGACCCGATAAAATAAAATATGCTTAAAACAGTCTGGAAAATACAACTTTCGGGACCGATTGTACACTCCGGTACACAAAGGGTTGACCTCCCACATAAGTGGGGGCCAACCCACGTATTTAGCTCTGAAAGGGATCAAGGGGAGCCGCACAAGGACATGGGGGAGAGGCATGAAATGATCTGGGATCAAAACTAATAAATGAAATGGGACCCCTCCCATATTATTTGATGAGAAATGCCAAAAAGGCATTCTCAATCAATCCTCAACCCATAGGCTCGGCCAGACCATCATCCTAGAGGAAAGAAGGTCTGAAAAACTCCATTTTTACCATCCTAACACGCACCAAGAACAAAGGAGGAAGAAGGAGGGGAAAAGAGAGGAGAAAAGTTGGTTTTGGAGAGGAAAACTTGTGTTTAGCAAGGTAAGGACTCCATTGATCCCATTCCTTGTTCTTCAATACTCTTTTATGATTATCCAATCATATTTCACACCCTAGTAATGTTCTACACGTTGGGATGTGTAGAAAGAGGGGTTGGAAGGTAGTTCTAAGTCCAAGAACGGACTTAGAAGCCAAGTGACCGGTTCGCCGGAAAATAACCTTTTTGAGGTTATTTGTATTACTATGGGTTTTATGATGATAAAACCTTGTTAGTAACTTGTCTAAGGTATTCAAGGAACTTTCAAGGAGTTGAAAAGGTCGCCGGAGTTGTCGCCGGAGTTCGTTGAAGTTCGCCGGAGTTTCGTCGGAGCTAAATCGGGAAGGCTAGAACTTCATAAGCTTCATTAAGGTGAGAAGGCGGCTTTATGCTTTATAACTTTTGCGTTAGGCATGAGATTACCTAAAGTAATCAAGGATATGTTTTGTGGAATGATTAAAGATAATCAAGTATATGCTTATGCCATGATTTTGCATAAAACATAGTTGAAAAGCATGTTATGTAGGTTTGGTGATTAAAAATGTGATAATATATTTTGTGTGATGATACAGGGATCCAAAATGGTGTTTTTGGATCAAGGACATCAAGAAGTATATGTGTATAAAATTTCAAGTTAATCGGACTCCGTTTGGGGGGTAAAAAGGGGCGTTGACCGCCAAGTCAACTGCCATATCCGACCGGGTATTGACACATACCCGACCGGGTATTTGCTGAAAAATTGCCCAGGGGGCTACTGTCTCCTATACCCGATCGAGTATAGGTAGATACTCGATCGAGTATACATAGAAAATTAGCTTTGGGGGCTACCGCCTCCTGTACTCGACCGAGTATGGGTAGATACTCGATCGAGTATTGGTTTATGCTCAAAACGGGCAGTTTTGAGCGGGTTAATGTGGGCCGTTCAGGTGGGACCCGCCCACATTGGTTCCTAAGGATGGTTATATGACTATAGGGCTAGGTATTGTCCATATTTGAAGGAACGAAAGGTTAGCCATATCCAGGTTAGGGTTTGGTAAGGATTTAGTTTGGGGTTGTGTATCCCCGGGACATTAGATGATCCTGAAACTCGGTTGGGGTTGAGCATCCCCGGGACTATAAATGATCCTGAAACTCGGTTGGGGTTGAGCATCCCCGGAACATTAAATGATTCTGAAACTCGGTTGGGGTTGAGCATCCCCGGGACCATACATGATCCTGAAACTCGGTTGGGGTTGAGCATCCCCGGGACTACAAATGATCCTGAAACTCGGTTGGGGTTGAGCATCCCCGGAACATTTAATGATCCTGAAACTCGGTTGGGGTTGAGCATCCCCGGGATGCTAAATGCTCCCAAAACTCGGTAGGATATTATGAATGTAGAATGTAGCTGGTGAGCTAGGCATTCGGGAAAAGGGTGAGAAAGGTCACGTAAGAACTTTATCTCTAAAAGACTCTTTGAATGAAATGACCTACGGGTCGAGTATTTTACATATATATATACAGTATGTATCATCGGATGAATGAGTCACATATATATATGTATCACCCTATTTTTGGGTCTCGTGTCTGAAACATTAGTTATTCTTCATATAGCCTGCTTGTCACTAGTACTTCTATGGAGTACTGACCCCTCCGGGGGCCCTCACATTTTTCAGGTTGAGGCTAGAGTCCTACTACCTGCACCTTTGCCTAGGGTGACTGATCGAGAAGGAAGACGTGGTTCGTGCTTCCATTCTTATTTCAAATGTATAAACTGCTCATGGATTTTTGAACAATATTTTCATTAAAACAGTTGGGGGCCTGCGTGCCCGTGTTTGCCACGTGTGGCTAAGTATCAAACATTTTATTATTTCCACATTTGTTTTATTATGATATTGATGTTGATTGTATGTGTTTACTAATCGGTTTGGCAATAGAATCAATCGGACGCCTTGTACAACTCAATAGGGATGAACTGTTGTCGTTCTTGTCGGGTTGTACGGCGGTTGTCTACGTGGCTCGGATGCGGTCCGGGGCGTGACAGATACAAAGTGTTCACTTTCCCGTCCCCATACCTTTGTTGAAATTTATTGTTCGTGTGTAGTGTTTGTGTATGATCCTATGGTTACTGGTTAACCGGTGAGATAATTTCCAAAACCGTAACCGTACCGCTAACCATTTTTCCCTCCTGGTTGGTTAACCGTACCGTGAGTTTTAAAAATTCCGGTATGGTTAACCGAAAAAGACACCGGTTTTCCGGTTTTTCGGTACGGTTAAATGGTTATGGTTTTTTGTGCCCACCCCTAGATAGCATGGACTTACATCGTGATCACGGGTTAGGGTGGAATCCGAATCGGAGACCTAACTAGGTTCCGGTAGCGGTAACACATAAGATAGGACCCCGAAGGGCCTTACCTTCCTACGGGATGATGGGTATGAGTCCAGGGCGGGATGTTGGAGTCCGAACCGGGAGCCTCATGAGGTCTCGGACAGCGGTAGCAAGTCCCGTAGAAATAATAAGACCCAAGGGTTGGGTTGTGCAAATGCTAAATGAAAAGGAATATATAAGAAGGGCCGTGTGCCGACAGATAAATAAATTCACTTATTATAAAGATAATAAGTGGGAAATATAAATTGTTATTTATATTATGATATCACCCTATTTTGAGGGTCTTGGAAATTAAAACGTTGATTATACTTAGTATAGTTGCTATTGTACTTGTCAAATATTTCCAAGTACTGATCTCCCCTTCACGGGGGAGGCCACCTCACAGTTTCAGGTAGAACTTGAAGGTTGCTACCGGCGCCCGTTGCTTCGGGAATCTTCAAGGGAGAAGACGTGGTTCGTGCTTCTTCTGTTTCCTGTTTTCAAAACCATTATAACAATGCTCATGGATATTATTTTTGAATAATTATTTGGGGGCTTGTATGCCCATGTTTGCCAAAGTGTGGCTAAGACACTTTTATTAAATGCTTCCGCTGTTTTAAATGCATGTTTTACGTTATGTTTGTTTATGGATGTACTATGTGTGAATGATATTCATGACGCCTTGTATAGTATGGATGAGTTGGACTGCGTTTGACTATTCGTACTGTACGGCGGGTTGTTGACGTGTCCGGTTAGGTCCGGGGCGTGACAATTTAATTGGTATCAGAGACTTAGTCCGTAAACATCATAATGAAGCTTCAAAATGCTTTTTGAAAAAGAAATTGAAAACCATGAGCATAAAGTTTTGTACTTATAGAACTTTTGGTACTTGAGTTGCAATGTCTCTAATTGTTAAGATGGTACTCTTAACAATTGGCATGGCGGTGATTCGAGCCAAAGGATGTCTTTGAGTGCCTATCCGTCAATTGACATTTGATACGAGTCTAATGACTCATTCTAAATTTCTTTCAGAAATGGAACGTACCGGGAAGGTTACTCGACGGAACCCGACTGGCCAAGCACCGGGAGGATCCCAACGTGGCAGTCGGGGAGGATCGAGGGTGTCTAGGAGACAAGGCCGTGCAGGCCACTCGCTGACCGTGAGTGACGGTCATGTGGAAACTATAGACGAGCACTATGAGTCCGAGGAGGATTCAACTTACCGACCGGGAACTGAGCCGGTTGAGACCCCATATGATGGGGAATACGAAGATGCTAGTGACGAGAGCGATGATAATGAAGCTCTCGAACGGATTGAGGAATTGCTCCGGCAATACCACCAAGATCGCCAAAGGCGCCGGGCAAGGCGTGCTTTGGAAGGGGCTTCAAGAAGAGGAAGCCGTGTGACTCCTAGGGAGATCATAGGACCCCGAGGAGGGGGAGGTGCTGAGGTCCCTATAATAAGGATCTCAAAGTACCTCAAGGAGGCAAGAGACTTGGGATGTAAACCGTTTGATGGAACGGGGGACATCTCCGTGGCGGCCGAGTGGATCAAAAGATTCAACGAGGCGGCCCTCGACATGCAACTACCACCCCACATGAAGTTGAGAGTAGCTACGAGGCTACTAGAAGGCATGGCGTCCACGTGGTGGGATGGAACAAAGGGGAAGTACGGCGAGGCCGTCACTTGGGAGAATTTCAGACATGAGTTCTTCAGCCAGTACTACTCCGACTTCGAGGTGAACTTGAAGAGGAGGGAGTACACGAATTTGACCCAAGGAGGTGAATGTACGGTGAAGGAACTTGAGCACAAATTCAGAAAGCTTGCTGAGTTCATACCGGAGTACATTTGTGATGAAAACCGGATGGTGAACCACTTCTAGGATGCCTTGGACCTTGACATACGCGAGAGGGCAACACAATTGCCTAATATGACGTTTAGTCAGGTGGTTGAACAAGGCTTGAAGGGGGAGAAGGAGTGGGAGGAAAGAAAACGAAGGAATGTCGAGGAGGCAAAGAAAAGAAAATGGGAGAACCATGGCTCTCAAGGTTCCAACAAGAAGGGGAACCACGGAGGGGGCGGATTCTTCAAAACCCCTGCACCACCGGTAAGGGGAAATCAAGACCCGAGCGGGCAAAGCTCTGTGTCACAAGGCTCAGGCGTGAAGAAGTGCATCAACTGCAAAAAGAACCACTTTGGCAAGTGCCGCGATCCCCCGAGGTGTTATCAATGCGGGGAGGTCGGGCATTTGAAGGTGAGTTGCCCACAACTTGGGCGAGCCATGGGGGCCGGACCGAGTAGTGCAACGACGGTGAGCAGGAACCGAACCGGAGCACCAAATGCTAGCGGTGGACACGGTGGGGCGAGTGCAAGCAACGCGCCATCCGTAAATCAAGGAAGGACCCAAGCTCGGGTCTATGCTATGACGGAGGCGGATGCTCGTGCCAACCCGGACTCCGTTGCGGATAATTCCTTAAACCCACTTACTAGTCTATTATAAAGAGTAGGAGTGTGGAACTTGTAAATTTATAACCCCGACGAGTTTGGTCGGGTTTGAAGAGAAAAAGGGGAGGAGAATCCTCGCCCTGGGCGAAAACCGCCCGGCTTTGACGAAAGCCGCCCGGATTTCGTCTTGATTTAATTGGAATAATACCACGGCAACGAATGCCGGCCGGCTTCCACCGAGAACCGCCCGGCTTTCGTCATGATTAAATAAATAAATAAAAATTCGCAACCAAAAACCGGCCGGCTTTTGGTGAAGATCGGCCGGCTTTCGAAAACACCTCACCTGGAAAATTTCTCGCAGCTGAAAGCCGCCCGGCTTTCATGGAAGCCGCCCGGCTTTCGTTAAGCCTGGGGATTCGTGCGCTGCTGAAACCCGGCCGGGTTTCGTAGAAACCGGCCGACCTTCGAACCATTCCACGAATAAAACTGCGGCGACGAAAACCGGCCGGCTTTCGTGGAAGCCGCCCGGCTTTCGTGATTTTCATAGGTGGATTTTTCTCGCAAACGAAAACCGGTCGGCTTTCGTGAAAAGCGGTCGGCTTTCACCTGGATTTGTCCTAGAACGGTCCTAAAGGCTAGAAACCGGGAATTTTCGGACGGGGTCAAACGGACCCCACCCGAACCACAACCAACATACTCTGCGACTTAAGGAACAAGCCTATTAATTAGATAGTGTGTCTTACATTACTTATGAATGTAGGAACACTAAAGATAAACGGGAGAGACGCAAGGATCCTTATCGATACCGGGGCGCAACGATCATTTGTGAGTGAGGCGTTCGCCAGCGGATTCAACGGACCACTTGTACCAATGACTCAAACCCTATTGGTGTCCACGCCTCTAGGGGATGATATCGAGAGAGATGGCCACTATCCATCGTGTGAGGTGGAGGTGGAGGGACAGAACTTGACGTGTGACTTCGTACCGCTGAGCATGATCGAGTTTGATGCAATCCTCGGGATGGATTGGCTTGAGAAACATCATGCTAGGGTCGATTGCTACACGAAGATTCTTGAACTCGAAGGAGGTGAAGGTTTGACCTTACGCTTCGAGGGGGATAGAGGCAAATCGAACAGTTGTATCATATCCGCCGTGAGAGCGAGGAATATGATGAGAAAAGGATGCCACACATATCTAGCTTACATGGTGGACAAAACCAAAGAAGAAGTAGACATCAATGATGTGAGAATAGTGTGCAAGTATCCGGATGTCTTCCCAAAAGACTTGCCGGGGCTTCCACCCGATAGGGAGATTGAGTTCGTGATCGAGGTTGAACCCGGCACCGAACCAATCTCTATACCGCCATACAGAATGGCACCCGCTGAACTTAACGAGTTGAAAACCCAATTGCAAGAGCTATTGGACAACGGTTTCATAAGGCCGAGTCACTCTCCGTGGGGAGCACCGGTCCTTTTCGTGAAAAAGAAAGATGGAACACTTCGAATGTGCATTGACTATCGTCAACTGAACAAGGTCACAATCAAGAATAGGTATCCCTTGCCTAGGATTGATGACTTGTTTGATCAGCTCCGAGGAGCGACGGTGTTTTCGAAGATTGACTTGAGGTCAGGGTACCACCAACTGAAAATAAAGGAGGACGACATACCGAAGAGTGCATTCCGCACAAGGTATGGTCATTTCGAGTTCCTAGTTATGTCGTTCGGGTTGACCAACGCCCCGGCGGCATTTATGGACTTGATGAACCGAGTATTTCATAAATACTTGGACCGATTTGTGATTGTGTTCATAGATGATATCTTGATTTAATCGAAGAGTGAAGAAGAGCATGAAGAGCACTTGATACTGATTCTTGAGACACTACGGGAGAAGCAACTCTATGCCAAGTTTTCCAAATGTGAATTTTGGCTAAGGGAGATTGGCTTTCTCGGGCATGTGGTTTCAGGATCAGGGATTGCCGTAGATAACAATAAGATTGATGCCATTACTGAATGGGAGAGGCCAAAGAACGTCAAGGAAATTCGTAGCTTCCTTGGATTGGCAGGGTACTACCGAAAATTTGTGGAGAAGTTCTCAGTTTTGGCATCGCCATTGACAAAGCTCACTCGAAAGGGGGCCAAGTTTGTGTGGGATGACCGATGTGAGAAGGGATTCCTTGAATTGAAGAAGAGGTTGACCGAGGCACCGGTACTCGCACTACCCAAACAGGGTGTGGGGTACGATGTCTACAACGACGCAAGCATCCAAGGGTTTGGATGTGTCTTGATGCAGAATGGGAGGGTGATTGCCTATGCTTCACGACAGTTGAAGAAGCATGAGGTAAATTATCCCACTCATGACTTAGAGCCGGGGGCGGTGGTGTTCGCATTGAAGATTTGGAGACATTATCTCTACGGGGAAACATGTCATATATACACCGACCACAAAAGCCTGAAGTACGTGTTTACTCAAAAAGAGTTAAACATGTGACAGAGACGGTGGATGGAGTTGATAAAAGACTACCATCTAGTTATCGAGTACCACCCCGGTAAAGCCAACGTGGTAGCGGATGCCTTGAGCCGAAAGAATTCATCTGGGGCATTATTGACTAGCTTGAGGGCATTGAGAGCCCAATTGGAGGTATCTAGCGATGGTGCCTTGTTAGCTAGATTCGAGGTGAGACCTACATTACTTGATGAAATCAAGAAGGGTCAAGAAACCGACGAAGAAATTATGAAGATCCGTGAACGCATGCTAGCGGGACCGGTTGAGGATTTCAGGGAGAGAGACGATGGTCTCTTATTATTTCGTGACCGAGTGTGTGTACCGTTGGATGATGAGCTCCGAAAGTCCATCTTAGAGGAGGCTCATTCATCGGCGTATGCCATGCACCCGGGAGGCACGAAGATGTACCGTGATTTGAAGGAAAGTTACTGGTGGTCGGGGATGAAGAGGGAAATAGCCGAGTACATCAATAGGTGTCTTACTTGTCAGCAAGTTAAGGCAGAACATCAGCATCCGACTGGATTACTACAGCCACTTTCCATTCCTGAATGGAAGTGGGAGCACGTGACTATGGATTTCGTGGTGGGGCTGCCACGAACGGTTAAGAATTATGATACCGTATGGGTTGTGGTCGATAGGCTCACGAAGAGTGCACACTTTCTACCTATCAACACTACCTATGCATTGGAGAGGTTAGCCAAGTTGTATGTGGACGAGATCGTGAGGCTACATGGGGTTCCTATAACCATTGTATCCGATAGAGATCCGCGATTCACATCACGATTTTGGCCGAAATTCCAAGAATCTATGGGGACAAAGTTGAAATTCAGTACAGGTTTTCATCCACAAACGGATGGGCAATCTGAGCGGGTTATACAGATATTAGAGGATATGCTGAGAGCCTGTGCATTGGAGTTCCAAGGGAGTTGGGACAACCATTTATCACTTGTGGAGTTTGCCTATAACAACAGTTATCAGGCAAGTATAGGCATGCCTCCATACGAGGCATTGTATGGGAGGAGATGTCGTACACCGTTGTGTTGGGATGAGGTTGGCATGGCCAAACTCGAGAGCACGGAATTGGTGGAGATCACCAAGTCTAAGGTGAAGATGATTCGTGAGAGACTTAAGGCGGCCCAGGATAGACAGAAAAGTTATGCCGATAAGCGCCGAAGAGCCTTGGAGTTTAAGGTGGGAGATGAAGTATTTTTGAAAGTTTCACCTTGGAAGGGAATCATCCGATTTCAGAGCCGAGGGAAACTTAACCCACGATACATAGGGCCATTCGTGGTTCTTGAGAGGATTGGGGCCGTGGCATACCGATTACAGTTGACTCCAGAATTGGAGAAGATACATAACGTATTCCATGTGTCTATGCTTAAGAAGTATATGCCGGATCCATCTCATGTATTAGAAAAACCACCCGTGGAGATACGGGAAGACTTGAATTATGCCGTGCAACCGGTGAAGATACTTGACAGGCAAGTCAAGAAATTGAGAAGCAAGAAAGTTCCAATGGTTAAAGTCCTTTGGAAAAGTGACCGAGTCAAAGAGGAAACTTGGGAAACAGAAGCTTTGATGAAAGAGCAATACGCGTTTTTGTTTGAATGAGCATCGTGAATTTCGGGGACGAAATTCCCGTTAAGGGGGGGGGGGGTGAACTTGTAACACCGACCCCGAGCATATTTACTTTTAGTAAATTATGTAATAAACCTTGAAGGATGATTTATGAATTTACGTAATTGTTAAATTTCATTATTTCTTTTACGTGAATAGTAAATTGCATGTGGGGCCCACAGCGGGAACGTGGACCGCCCGATAATTCCCGAACCACATATTATATTCATCTTGGTCTAGATAATATGTATATGGTGGTGGATATTTTATTTGGGCCATAAGAAAGGCATGGAGTTGACCGGTTGGTCAAACGGGGCCCAATTACCGGTATTGGCAATTTAACGGATAACAGCCCGAAATGAGTTTCGGAGACTCCTAAATTAATGTTGGGGAATATACATCTATTCTAAAGGTCCATAATTATTAGGGACACGTGATATATTTTATTTTGCCCGATAAAATAAAATATGATTAAAACGGGCCGAAAAATGCAACTTTCGGGGCCGATTGTGCACGTCTTGTCGAAAGGGGGTGACCTCCCACACAAGTGGGGGCCAACCCACGAATTTTACCAGCTCTTGGAGGCTGGCATGAGCTAAATGGTGGCTGAAATCCATTGAAGGGGTGGGGGAGACCATCTTGACACCTAAGGGACCCCTAACCTCACCCAATTGTCAACCAAGGATAAAAGTACCATCATCCCTCCTCTCCCACTCATTGTACTCGTCCAGCACCAAGAAAAAAAGTCCAAGGAGCTCTGAAAACCTCACCTTCCATAGCCAACTCGAGCTCAAGCTCAAACAAGAAAAAGGAAGAGGTTTGGAGAAGAAGAAAGGTAGAAAAAGTGTGAAGAATCAAGGTAATGACCTCATACTAACTTTTTCTCTACTTCTTAGCTACCCTAAGACTTATACATCATGCTTAGGACCCCTAGGATTGTTCTTCATGTTTAGAAGTGTAGAACAAGGGGTTGGAAGGTAGTTCTAAGTCCAAGAACGGACTTAGAAGCCAAATGACCGGTTCGCCGGAAAATAACCTTTCAAGGGTTATTTGTGTTGATATGGGTTTTGTGATGATAAAACCTTGTTAGGAACTTGACTAAAGTGTTCCTAAGTCTCGCCGGAGTCTCGTCGGAGTTTCGCCGGAGTTCACCGGAGTATTGCCGGAGTTCAACCTAGAAGGGTAGAGCTTCTTCAAGCAAATTCGAGGTGAGGATGGCTGACTATATTGCTTATAATTAGTGAGTTAATTTCATGAGATTACCGAAGGTAATTAAATATGTTTTTATGGATTATTAATGATTAATAATGCCTAAAAATGAAAAGACTAAATGTCTAGAGAAAAAGGAGCATGATATACAAATTTAGGAGTAAATTGTGTATGTTCATGTGTTATGAGTATGTTGACTTGAAAGTGGAATTTATTATGAAACATGTGTTGAAATATACTTTTTCTTCATATTAGGATATATGAGTGACTAAAAGTGATATTTTGGATATTGAGATAAATGATATTTTCAAAGGAAAATCAGTTGGAATTATCTATATGACTATGAGTTGAGAACTTGGTTTGTTGATATTAATTTGACTAGTATTAAGATACTAGTTGGACATTAAAATGAAATGTTGTTAAGATTGATCCTAAGGTTGGATTGTGAAATGTTATGCCTTAAGTAGTCTTAAGAGATGCTTTAAGGTAGGAAAGTATGAACTTTAAGTTATACTAGGGGTAGGCCTTAAGGGGTACCCATGATAGGGTAAATATTAAATTGATCCTAAGTATAGGATTGGCCTACGGGTGTGATCGATAATTCTTGTGGATAGCCGGTTGAATTATGAAAATAGTGAGGACCATGGCCCTTCCCGACTCTAGAGAGCGGGGTTGGATAGCATGGACTTACATCGTGATCACGGGTTAGGGTGGAATCCGAATCGGAGACCTAACTAGGTTCCGGTAGCGGTAACACATAAGATAGGACCCCGAAGGGCCTTACCTTCCTACGGGATGATGGGTATGAGTCCAGGGGCGGGATGTTGGAGTCCGAACCGGGAGCCTCATGAGGTCTCGGACAGCGGTAGCAAGTCCCGTAGAAATAATAAGACCCAAGGGTTGGGTTGTGCAAATGCTAAATGAAAAGGAATATATAAGAAGGGCCGTGTGCCGACAGATAAATAAATTCACTTATTATAAAGATAATAAGTGGGAAATATAAATTGTTATTTATATTATGATATCACCCTATTTTGAGGGTCTTGGAAATTAAAACGTTGATTATACTTAGTATAGTTGCTATTGTACTTGTCAAATATTTCCAAGTACTGACCTCCCCTTCCCGGGGGAGGCCACCTCACAGTTTCAGGTAGAACTTGAAGGTTGCTACCGGCGCCCGTTGCTTCGGGAATCTTCAAGGGAGAAGACGTGGTTCGTGCTTCTTCTGTTTCCTGTTTTCAAAACCATTATAACAATGCTCATGGATATTATTTTTGAATAATTATTTGGGGGCTTGTATGCCCATGTTTGCCAAAGTGTGGCTAAGACACTTTTATTAAATGCTTCCGTTGTTTTAAATGCATGTTTTACGTTATGTTTGTTTATGGATGTACTATGTGTGAATGATATTCATGACGCCTTGTATAGTATGGATGAGTTGGACTGCGTTTGACTATTCGTACTGTACGGAGGGTTGTTGACGTGTCCGGCTAGGTCCGGGGCGTGACAGAAGTAGCGTGCCGTTGTAAGACCGTTTGTAGAGCCTTCCGTCTTCAATGGTGTAGCTAGGAGCCCTCAGTTTTGCCAGTTTAGCGCGGGTCTCATTCTCGGGTAGCTGTCCTGTGGAGATGAAGGCGGTGATATCTGAGATCCAATCCTCTTGGTGTTGTTGTATGTTCATGACGGGGCTTGCATGGATACTTGAGAGGTTGAGTTCCTCCATTTTAGCAATCTTGGAGATGTGCTCGGGGGAGTCGGCTGAGAGCTTAGATAGTATGTCGGCCTCGGAGTTCTGAGCCCTCGGTATTTGGGTGAGAGAGTGTGCCTCAAATACCTTAAGCAACTCCTTGGCCGCTTCCTTGTACTGTTTCATTCTTCCCTCCTTGGCCTCATATTCCTCGGAGATTTGGCCAACGACCAACTTGGAGTCGCATTTGATATGGATCTGCCGAGCCTTCATGTTGGCTGCTAGCCGAAGGCCACATAGGAGGGCCTCATACTCGGCCTCGTTGTTGGAGACTTTGAAGGAGAAGCGGATTGCATAGTAGGCTCTGAATCCCTCGGGAGTCATGAGGACTACCCCTCCCCCGCATGCTTTGGTCGCGGAGGAGCCGTCAGTGTAGAGGGTCCACCAGTCATCCGAAGCAGCCGAGGGCTCCCCGTCCGTGGCTGCCCTTGCGGTACACCCCGTCACAAAGTCCGCCAGGGCTTGGCCCTTGATGGCAGGCCTCGGGCGGATGTCAATGTTGTACTGGCTCAAGAAGATAGCCCATTTCACCATGCGGGAGGAGCTGGTGGGGCTCCTCATGAGGGCGCCGAGGGGTTGATGAGTGAGGACCTGAACCGGGTGAGCCTGAAAGTAATGGCCCAACTTCTTGACGGTCCAAACGATGGCTAACACCGTTTTTTCCACAGGAGAGTACCTGAGCTCGGCTTCCCTTAGGGTCTTGCTTACATAGAAGATGGCATGTTGAATGCCGTCTTCCTCCCGGATGAGTACGGAGCTGATGGCTGCCGGGCTGACCCCAAGGTAGAGATAGAGGGTCTCCCCTACCTTTGGTTTTGAGAGCACAGGGGGTGAAGATAGATATCGTTTGAGCTCTTCGAAATCCCTCTGGCATTCTGGAGTCCATTGAAAGCCAGCCGTCTTCCTCATGATCTGGAAGAAGGGTAGAGACTTCTCCGCTGATTTAGATAGAAAGCGGTTGAGGGCTGCCAGGCGGCCCGTCAACCGTTGAACTTCCTTCACGTTGCGTGGGGGCTCCATGTTGATGATGGCCTGGATCTTCTCGGGATTGGCCTCAATACCCCTTCGGCTCACCATGTAGCCTAAGAATTTTCCCCCTTGGACGTTGAAGGTACATTTCTTCGGATTTAGCCGAAGGTTGAATTTTTGCATGATGGCGAAGATTTCCCGAACGTCGTCGGCATGGCTGGAAGATTGTTTGCTCTTGACGATCATGTCGTCAACATAGGCCTCCATGGTGCGCCCTAGGACGGCTTGAAAGACTCGGGCCACCATCCGGGTGTAAGTGGCCCCTGAGTTCTTTAGGCCGAAGGCCATCACTAGGTAGCAGAAGATGCCCTCGGGAGTCATGAAGGCTGTCTTTTCGGCGTCCTCTTCATGCATGAAGATCTGATGATACCCGCGGAATGCGTCGAGGAATGACATGATTTCACATCCCGCAGTCTCATCTACAAGTTGATCGATATTGGGCAAAGGAAAAGGGTCCATAGGGCACGCCTTGTTGAGATCCGTGTAGTCCACGCACATGCGGAAGGTAGGGGGCTTCTGTGCGAGGACCACGTTTGCCAGCCATGAGGGGTATTTCACCTCCTTGATGTGCTTAATAGAGAGGAGCATGGCGACCTCCTTTTTCACAAATTCCCTCCTCTCGGCGGAGAGGGGTCTTCTTCGTTGTTGTACTACTTTTGCCGAGGGGTCCACCGAGAGGCGGTGCGTGATGACCCTTAGGCTTATTCCCGGCATGTCCTCCGGCCCCCATGCAAAGACAGTGGAGTAGGCGCGGAGGGCGTCGGTGATACCGGTCTTCATATCTTCAAGGAGCTGGGCTCCAATCTTCACGACTCTCTCCGGCTTGGCCGGATCGAGTGCAAAGTCTTCTACGTCCTCGGCTGGTTCAGCCCTCGGCCTCTTTTCTTCTTGGTCGATGGTTCCGGTGATGGTGTCAACACGGAATTCCGTCTTACTTACTTTCTTAGTGACTTGAAGATAGCAAGCACGGGCAATTTTCTGATTCCCCCGGGAGTAGCCAATGCCCCCCTCGGCGGGGAACTTGAGGCAGAGGTGCCTCATGGAGATGATGGCCTCGAGGTCCTCGAGGGCTGTCCGGATGAGGATAATGTTGTGGGCGCAGTCGATGTTGACGATGACGAACTCCACTTCGAGCTGGGCTCTATGGAGCCCGTCGCCGAAGATTCCTGGGAGGGTTATTACCCCCTCGGAATCAATAGTATCGCCGGTGAAGCCGGCAAGAGGGGTCTTGATGGGCCGAAGGGACCCCCTCTCCAGATGCAGCTCTCTAAAGGTGCTGAGGTACATTACATTGACGGAGCTGCCCGTGTCAATGTAAGTTCGGTGAATGATGATGTCATTTATTTCAGTCCGAATCACCAAGGCATCCCTGTGAGGAGAAGAAGTAGGAGGGAGATCTGCGTTGGTGAAGGTGATGGGTTCCTCCCTCAGTCGCTTCACCGGGGGCATACGAGTGACTTCCCCCACGTAAAGCGATTGAGCCCACTTCTTCCGCTGGCTGGTGGAATCGCCCCCTGTATTGCCGCCGGTGATCATGAGGATGTGGCATTTTTTCTCCTGGTTGTGGGGGTACTCCTCCTCTTCCTCCTCCAAGTTTCCGATCTCCCTCTTCTTGCCGAGGGGGATGGTGTTCGGGTTCACCCAAGCGTTCACCTTCGTGTGGTGCCCTCGGGGAGGTCCCTGATGAGAAGGTCCCTCCTGCCGAGGGCTCTGAACAAATTGGGACAGGTGCCTCGCTTGTATCAATCTCTCGATGGCCGTTTTTAACTGGTGGCAATCGTCGGTTCTGTGCCCCTGATGCCGATGGAAACGACAGTAGGGAAACTGAGGGTTGATAGCATGTACCTCCGGGGGTGCGCGAGAGTCGCGCTCAACGAGGCCCCTCTCCTCGGCAAAATCAAGGATGATGCTGACGGGGTGCGTCAATGGTGTCCGGGGGCGGTCCAGGAGAATGGGATGTGCCCAAGTCTTAGGGCTGCTCTTATAACCTCCCCCGGGCTTGGCTTGGCCTTGCCGAGGGCGGTCATCAGAGGGTGCTGAAGCCTTGGGGTGATTTGGAGGAGCCCCCGGCCCTCGGTTGTTTTTGTTGTCAGCCCTCGGGGGCTGCTGATCCGGATGCTGGTGATATTTCTCCACTTCCTCGGCCTCAGCATATCGGTCCCCCCGCTGCAAAGCCCTTATGTAGTCGCGGGGGGTTCAATGATGAGGCTCCTTGAAAAGTTGTCGGTGCGGAGGACGGTTTGTAGGAGGGCCAGGAGGGTCCCGTCATCAGCACCGTCGACTTTGTCGGCTTCCGTCCTCCAGCGCTCCAGGAAGTCCCGAAGGGTCTCATCCCTCTTCTGGCGTATGGTTAGGAGGTGGGAGAAGTGCTTCCTTGTGCGACGCCTCCCGGCAAATTGTGTCAAGAATCGCTGGGCGCGTTCTTGCCACGAATCAATGCAGCCCTCGGGCAACCGGTTGAACCATTCGTATGCCGGCCCCTCTAAAGTGGAGAGGAACCAATGACACAAATATTCGTCCGACGCCCCTACCATCATCATGCTGTTCTGATATTTGCTGTAGTGTTCCTGGGGGTCCGTCTTCCCGTTATAGGGCTGTATGTGTTGCCCTCGGTATTTTTCCGGGATCCGGGCCGCCAATACCGTTGGGGTAAATGGCGTCCGAGTCCGGAGCTGGATGACGGGTTCCCCGGAGCCCTCGGCCACCTTCTTCTGTAATTCCTCCATTTTGGCCATCATGGCCTCGTATTTGAGGTCTGAATGAGGGGTGGAGGTGGTGGCGTGAGCTTTGTTGGCCTCCATTTCATCAAGCCGGCGTTGGAGGGCCGCAATAATTTTGTCACGAGCATCATCGGCATGAAGGGGTGCCTTGCCTTTGTCCCGAGGGGGACGCTCCTCGTCTGCCCTCGAGACAGACCCTCCGCTTTCCTGGGGCCTTTGGAGTGCTTTCCCTCCGAGGCGGTCTTGGACCCCTCGGCGGTCTGGCCCTCCTCCGAGCCGGTTGAGGGCGGAAGTGCGGGGCCTTTCTCTATTGTCATTGTGGCGGTCTCGGGACTGAACTTCCTGGGAGGACGTATCTTGGGCCACTACCCCTTCGTCGTTCCTAACCCGAGGGGTGGGGTTCCCGAAGGGGTGTGGCAGAGGGGGAAGTATGAGGTTCTCCCCAACCTGGGGTTGAGCCAGAGCCAGGGTGCCGAAGGCACCTGGGTTCTCAGTGAGCGTCTGGATGAAGGCGGAGAGCGCCGAATGAACGTCGATGGTGAGAACCGGAGGGCTGACTTGGTCACCGCTCCGGTTTTTCTTTTTGGCCTCGATGCCGAGGCGGGCATCGGGGGCATTCTGCTGAATCTGAAGGTGTAGGTCGACAGCCGCCTGTTCCAGCCCAGCGACGACACCGCCCTCGGGAGCCCTGTGAGAGGCTTCGGGGGCGTTGACGTCGCCGAGGGTCAGGTTCTTGTCTTCTACGTTTTTGGAGTTGGCACGTGTTGTTCTCACCATTTTGGTAGAGGGCTAGTGTTTGGCGAAGGGGGAGGGTTTCTTACTCGATTGTTCGACCTCTCAACGAGAGCGCCAAATGATGGATAGTCTACCCGGGGGGTATATATCTGAGGGGTTATTGCAGAGAATAACTTAGAGAGAAGCCAGAGCACGAATAAGTAAGAGAGAGAGTGTATTCAGTATGAATGTCGTGGTTTACAACGGGGAAAAGAGGGTGCTATTTATAGTAGAAATAAATGCCGGACAGGGACACGTGTCAAGCGCCCATTGGCCGAGAGGTCACCTCAACTGGTTGGCGTTGGCAGCCGCGTGTGGCCGCATTTAATGCGGCTGTTGGATGGGACGTCTGTACAGGGTACGGTGATCTGTACGCATGTGGCGCAGATATTATGTCGGGAGAGGTGCCCTCGGCTGCAGGGGACTAGCCGAGGGCTCTTAGTGCCGAGGACCCCTGAGTGCCGAGGGCTCCAGGTGCCGAGGGCTACTGTTTTCGCTGTTTTCTCCCAGTTCCTCTGTTTGTTCGAACTATCCATGTTGTGATAGTTTGGAGCCCTCGGTCAGGGGGCCGAGGGCACCCCAATGTGCCTTGAGGGTTGATTTGTGCGTGGGGCGTTATAATTCTGGGCCTGTAATGCTTTTTGGGCTTGTTGGGCCTTTGTTGGAGTAGTGGGAGTCTGTGGGCCGGGGGTTCCCGGGCCATATTCTCCATCAACGAACATATTAGCAGTTTGGAGGGAGCCATTATTTCAGCAAGAGTTTTGACCCTGTAATTACGCATTGATGAAGGGATCAAAATGGCCTGGAGTTCGAGGACAGTGATTCTCACCTCAGCTTTTTAACACGCAAAATCATTCCGGATGACCGAATGACGAACGGGTTAACAGTTTGGAGGGAGCTGAGTCGTCAACTTGGCCAAAGTTGACCCTGTAATTACGTACGGGCAAAGGGATCAAAACGGCTCGGAGATGGTGTCAAGACTGTAAGATATGGATTAACGGAGCGACGTTCGGATAAGGTACGGATTGTCGCCCGGGGAATCGGAACTACGGTTTTGAAAAAGCTCGCCTCAGTCATGAACTTGATTCGGAAGCGAGTCGCCCTTTTAGCTAGAAGTAAGGAATGACCCAATTCGGTGATCTTGCTTATAGTACGAAAAGGGTTACCTCAGACCCCTAATATGGATGATACGAGCCAGAGAGAATAGTTCGGAATGCATCGGAATTATGGGTTTGGAAGGGAGATAGTCTCACCTCAGCTTGTTAACGTGTGGAATCATTCTGGATGACCGAATGACGAACGGGTTAACAGTTTGGAGGGAGCCCCTATCCCAATCGAGAGTTTGACCCTGTGGTCACGATCAAAACGGCTTGGAGGAATTCACCTCAGCTAAGAGTTTTGAACCCGTGCGTCACGAACGGAAAAAGGGATCAAACCGGGTTCGGGAAAGGTGTCAGAACAATTGTGAAGAGAGTCTCACCTCAGCTTGTTAACGTGTGGAATCATTCTGGATGACCGAATGACGAACGGGTTAACAGTTTGGAGGGAGCCCCTATCACAGCCGAGAGTTTGACCCTGTGGTCACGATCAAAACGGCTTGGAGGAATTCACCTCAGCTAAGAGTTTTGAACCCGTGCGTCACGAACGGAAAAAGGGATCAAAACGCGTTCGGGAAAGGTGTCAGAACAATTGTGAAGAGAGTCTCATCTCAGCTTGTTAACACGTGAAATCATTCCGGATGACCGAATGTCGAACGGGTTAACAGTTTGGAGGGAGCCCCTATCCCAGCTGAGAGAGTGACCCTGTGGTCACGATCAAAACGGCTTGGAGGAATTCACCTCAGCTAAGAGTTTTGAACCCGTGCGTCACGAACGGAAAAGGGATCAAAACGAGTTCGGGAAAGGTGTCAGACATAAAGATACATGAGCCGAGTGAGGTTCGGCCACATAGAAAAGATTGTGAACAAAAAATCAAAGGAAGAATAGAAAAAAGACAACAGATAAAGGAAAGAAGTCCAGTTTACTCTTCGGCATTACTAGCCGGAATATACAAGAAGAATGAATAAGCAAAATTTACAGTAAGACTATACTACTGGAGGATTGCCGTTCGGGGAGGATGGAGGCTGTGAGCTCCCTGCCTGTGCTGCTTTGGATCTTTTCTCCATTATGCGATCATATGTGTTCTCAAACAGATCGTCGAAGCCTAATTCATCAGGATCGAACGGCTTGGGGAAATGCTCTAGGATCAGCTCAAGATTCCTGTCCAGAAGCAGGTCCTGACTTTGCTTCACAGTTTTCTCGGTCAGGACATCCAAGAAAGATTTCCCTTCCGGCGTGCTATCCAGGAGGTCGATCCCTGCCTTGATGGGATCTGAGCTCTCACGCAAAAATTGGCCAAGGTGAGGACCTAGGAATTGTCGGGCCGTGTTCTCCAGAGCGACGTTCAGCCCCTTGCCCCGTTGAAAATCCACTATCGATTGTTGAGCAATCTGGGAAGTATTGACCGTGTAAGGTTCGGGCAGATGGTCGCCAACAGCTTTATCAAATTTAATACCGGCAGATTCAGCAGCCCGCACCTTGGCCCGGAGTTCTTTAAGCTCCCGATCGCGACGACGGGACTTCTCCTGCATCTCAGCCAGAGCAGCTTTTGCCTTCTCACCCTCCTTGGCCTGCTCTTGGAGATCGGCCGCTAACTTCCGAGCGGCAGAAAGGAGGACCTGGCCGTCATCCCGATCGCTGGCCAGGGCTTTCATTTCCTTCTCAGCTGCAAGAAAGGCCTTGTGATAATACACGCCAGCCTGAAAACGAGATTACGATGAAAGTCAGATAAGGTAAAACATGAATAGTAGAAAGGCATGGATCTGAATGAGGTGTACCTTGAGTGCTTCCTGGTGACCTGCTTCGAAAAGATCCGACCAGTGAGTCAAGTTGGTGAAGCTCGGGGGAACTTTGATCGCAGTGTGACACCACATAGAAGATGGCATCAACCCGAACAGATACATCCCCTCTGATCTGGGCCCCATATTTGAAAATTCAACAAATATCCGATCATCGATCGGTGTGTCAGTAAGAATCGGAGTTGAGGTTTTGGCAGGTACCGATCTTTTGGGTTCAACCTCCGGACCGGTCAAATCAACCACATGGTCGATCGGGATCAGTTGATCGCCATCATTCCCTTTGCGCTTCTTACGGGTTTGCTCCACCGAGTCACGATCAGCTATCATCTTCTCCTTTCCTTTACCGGAAGAAGTCGTCAAGGTGGCAGAAGAGATAGAGCGTCGGACGGGTATGGGAGATATCACACCTACAAGAAAGAAGAATAAAAAATAAGAAGCTGATTTGTGAGAATGAAGGATGATCGGGTTAAAATCTTACTACGCTTACCGATTCCAGCAGATAACATGCTCGAAGTAGTGACAAAGCTCCGAAGACTTCGGGTCCCTCCCATCCGCAAAGGCTCAGCTTGGGAGCGTAAAATGGCGTCCACCCTGGGCTGAGAATCCCGAACGGGGTATGCGTTCCACCTGTCCGGGAATGGCAGAGAATCACCTACCCGAACGAACAAAAACCGTTCCTCCCAGTCAGCCTGCGGGGTAACATTCTCTGTGAACAGCTGACGATCAGAACGAGCTACCAGTTTCAGGTACCCCGGTCGTCCAGTAAGGTTGATAGCAGTAATGGTGAAGGAACAGATCGACGCTTGGAGTGATCCTCAACTCATGGCATCGAATGATGAAGCCTGTCAGAATGCGGTAAGTGCTGGGCACGAACTGAGCGGGCAGTACAGCAACCCGGCGTAAGAACTCCACTATGAATGAATGGAGAGGGAACCGAAGCCCAGCAGTCAGAGCATCAAGATGCACTAGCACGTGGCCCGGTTGGTGCCTCATCGGGTGCCGAATGAATCCGGCGTAGTATTCCCTTGGTGGGGGCAACAACTGGCTAAGTTGCCGTTCGACATCTTCAGGAAGACGTTGTCTTTGTTTGCGTATGCGAGTGAAGTGTAGGGGAATGCGGGGTGGCCGCTCGGGCATCCCCTTGTTATAAACTTGGAGGTCATTTCCGGACTGACATCCGTCATCCTGTGGCTGTTCGGTATGTTTGCTGGCCTGAGGATTGGCGGGTTTAGGTGTTTGGGACGAAGAGCCTTCGGCCTTGTTACCAGCAGATGTTTTGCTTGTGCGAATCAGAGGCATCTCTTCAGATTCTGAGTTAGAGGGGTAGTACATAAAAACGCTGGAGGAACTCTGGGAATTCTAGAGAGAGAAGGCTTGAGAGTATGTAAGAGAATTCTGGGAATTCTAGAGAGAGAAAGCTCGAAAGAAAAGTGAGAAAACAGCAGGAGAAATTAGGGGAAGCACCTCTCTATAAATAGGGAAAGTGCCGCACAAATCCCTAATCCATGAGCAACACGTGGCATAGGGTGGTTACGATTAATCTGAGGCATTTATGATTCATTTTTTGTGCACGTACCCCGGACGGGCTTACAGAGGATTAGCAAAGATCACTGGGACTTGCTGTTTAGAAAAACTGCTAAGTCCTAAAAGGTAACCTGAAGCCCGACCGGCTATCAATGTTGTAAAAGGTTATCTGAAATCAAACGGCTAAGTCCTAAAAATTGATCTGAAGCCCGAACGGCTACCAACTTATGAAGAAGCCCAGGTGCGAAGAAAACCAAGAAAACAGCTATCCTAAGAATTGATCTGAAGCCCGAACGGCTACCAACTTATGAAGAAGCCCAGGTGCGAAGAAAACCAAGAAAACAGTTGTCCTAAGAATTGATCTGAAGCTCGACCGGCTATCAACGTTGTAAAAGATTATCTAAAGCCAGAATGTGCTAAGTCCTAAAGAATGGTCTGAAGCCCGAACGGCTGAGTCCCAGAGAGAAGGGGTTTTTTCCTTAATAACTTATCAGAACCTTCTAATGCCCGAACGACGATCAACGGCATTAGGAGTATTTGAGCAAGAAATAAAGTCAGGAAATTGGTTAAGTCCTAAAAAACGGGCCGAATCCCGAATGGCAAGTAAATCAGGCAATAAAGACAGAAAAGATGGTATACAAAGCTTCATGCAAAAAAAGGGATATATATTCTTCGGTTCTACTGACCGGGAAGTATAAGCTACTTAGAGAAAGGAAAATTACAGCAAGTAATTAAAAAGTACATATAAATTATTGGCCAGGGGCCATTTCATCTCCCTCTTCATCCTCGTCCTCATCGTCATCAGACGGGGGTTCAGGCTCTCTCCCGTTGCTGGGCTCGCAGAAATTTCTCGAATTGCGCCTGTATAATATCATCTTTGGGAAGATCAGAAGCCTGAACCGGCCTCCCCAGATTATTTTGAAGCTGAGCAACGAAGGGACGCAGCAGGACCTGGCCAATTTTGCCATAAAGGTCTGAAACAATGGAGTCGTTCCATTTTTTGGCCTCGGGATCCTTGTCCAAGAGGGTCACCCCTGCCGATAGCCGACCAACACCTTTGGGGAAACCCTTCAAGTACGCCCCAAAGGCGAACGAGATTTGGGTCCTTGCGTGATCATCCTTGATGATGGAGAATTCATCAGAGGATTTAAATGTTTCCCGGACGGCGGACAGATCCACGTTCACTTCATAGGGACCGTCCGGGATGCTGGATGGCATTTCTTCAAACTTGACCTTTGCGGCCTCAGCAGCAAGGACCTTTGCCTGGGAAGCTGCAAGTTGGACTCGAAGGGTACCGAGCTCAGCATCCAGCCTCTACTTCTCCTCCGCAAAGGCCTTCCGTTCGGCCTCCACAGAGGCGATGACGGCAGCAGCATGTTGCTCAGCAGAAGACTGGGCAACAATCAGTTCCCGTTCCTTGGCCAGACGGGCTTCCCGCATTTGAAGGGTGTACAAACCCATCTACAGAGCACCGTTCGAGAGTTAATACTGATCACAGAGTAGAATAAAAACAAAGCGCAAAAGATAATGTACCTTCAGAGCGGTCAAGGCTAGACATTCTTCAGATTGCTCGACTGGCAACTGAGGAAGGGAAAAGCTGTTGAACCAAGAGGAGGTCGACCAGATCTGGCTCGCGGTAGAACCGGCCCTTTCTAATACCTCATGGACAGGATCAGATAAGGAGATCCGCTCGACCTGACCAGTAATATGGTCGGTATGGGTCTCACCTGCATTCGAGGGTTCCCCCCGAACGGAGTCAAAATGCTGAGAGAACTGATGCAGTTGGTCAGAGCCGAACCGATCGTCGACCAGCATGGCCTCGAATTGGTCCTGATGGACCTTCTGTATTGGTTGTGGCTCTGGAAGCGGTTGAGAAGAGGCAGCCTCCTGAGCAGGAACAATGGAGGGAGTAGGTTGGGGATTCTTCCTGGATTTTTTCCGTTTACCGGCCCCACCGGCTGCGATAACTCTGCTATCATCCATAGGTAGATCTGGGGTTGGTGCTGAAAAAAGACAAAGGACAATGTTAGTATCGAGCGGCCTTAGCGTGTGAGAAACTAGAAAAAAGAACAAAAGAACGTTTCTCGCACGGGAAGGACCGCCCGGACCATGGCACTTGGTTTCTCAAAAAAAGTAAACCCAAGAGAACGGGCAGTACCTATCCCGGCTGTAATAAGTCGTTCGGGAGTCAGATAACTCATGATGTCCATGCATTTATCCATCTCCACAGCAAGCACGTCCTTGTAAATTTCTTCAGTGAGGACAGGATCAGGAGTTTTGCGGGGGAAGGCATTCCATTTGCGGGGAATTAGGCCGTCCGGGACAGACACGAAGAAAAATCGGTCTTTCCACCCTTTGATTGAAGTTGGGTTTCCCTTGAACAGGATGTGTCCCGTTCGGGCACTAGTGGCCAGATAGCCATGGGTTTGTTGGGGGGCTACTTTGAAAAATTGGTGGAAGAGTTCTAGGGTTGGTCGGGCGCCGACATCTTTACAACGGCAAATAAAACCCGCCATTGCCCGATAGGAGTTCGGCATAATTTGGGCCGGTACGACTTCGTAGAAATTGAAGAAGGAAATGTAAAAAGGGTGTAGCAGAAACCTAAGGCCGGTCCTAATTGAGTCAAAATGAACTATGGTCATTCCGGGCCTATGACGCATTGGGTGAAGCCCAGCTTGCAAACGGAAATCCACCGGGTCAGGGATAAGGGCCGGAATTTCGGCCCTATTATGGGAGGTCAGTTTTTTCCGCCTCTCCCTAATCAATTTTAGGTCAAGGGTATGGCGAGGAAAATCGTTGGGACGTCCGGCCGCCATGGAGGCTATTTCGTCCTCGGATTTGGTGTCGTTGGAATCTTCACTGGAGGAAGAAGAAGTGCTAGGGAGGTCCTCCGCCTCAGTCCTGGTATTCGTCGCCGTTTCAGTAGAACCACCGGCAAACGGGACTGTGATGACGTCCACAATAGCGGCGTCACGGTCATCTCCATGGGAGGCCATCTCCGAATCAGAGGAATGCTCTTTGGGGCTCATCTCGGTCGAGCCGGAAATGAAGATAAGGAATCCGGATTTGAGAGGTTACCTGAGCGATGGAAGCTGGGAGAGAATTGCAGGGAAATCAACAAGGCGCAGAGAATTGCAGAATCGAAACCCGGAATTGAGAAGTTAAAGGCTAATTTATAGCCTTGAAACCGCCGTGTCAAGAACCAATCAGAGAGCGACACGTCACAAGGAGCATTTAAGCTAAACACGTGTCTAATGAAAAGACTAAACGACGGTTATCATGATGAATATGGGGAAATGAAGCGGCAGCCGTCAAATCGCAGCATGGGGAACTGATTACTTCTGTACCCCGATCGCCATTCGGGGTACTATAACATTGATATACTTCCTAATGCACTCACTATCGTTCGAGACATCGGAAGTGGGGGACTTGTGTTGGGATATTGACCTAGAGGCCCAATACCCAGATCGGGACGACCCAAGATATCCGGCCTAAGCAACGAGCCCATCACTCTAGGATGAATAGATCCAGTAAGAAGACATACCGAACGGAGTTCGGCCCAAACAAAGGTTGGCCCAGTAAGAAGAAATACCGAACGGAGTTCGGACTATAGATCATACTTGGACCAATTTGACAACATCTTCAGTACAGCCCAACATCCCGTTCGAGCAACGGCCAAACAGCAAGTGGCCAGGTGCAGTTAATGTCAGACTGTGACATCAGCAAGTGGAAGCATGGATGACCACGTCGGTGGAACAATGGCCAATCAGCATGGGGCAGCCCATGCTCTCCATTAGTATAAATAGAAGGTTTTCAAGTCATTGTAAGGGTTAGCATTTCAATACTCAGGCTCTAGAATAACATCATTGCTCTTATTTCTTGTATTAAAGCATAGTTTCCGACATATCGATCGGGAAATTCCTTGTAATCAGATTGGTTAATTAATACAAGTGAGCTTTCGAGTATTAGTTAGTACAGATCTTATATTTTTTACACGCTGTGATTCTGGGCCATTCCTGATATATCCAAAGTTCGTGTTGGGCTTTCGGATCTACGGGATTTACCCTCAACATTGGCGCCGTCTGTGGGAAACTTGCAAAAAGTCTCACTTTCTAATCATCCAAAAAAAACCTCTATTTTTCAAAAATGGTCAGAATCAGTTCCTATCATACGAGCGACGGTTCACGCCGTCACGGGAGGAGTCACACCCCGGGGAGTCAAAACCCTTATGGACAATCCAGTCGAGGATCGTATCCTCGTTTCGATGGGGATTTTGTGATTCCTGAATCTCTGAGAAGAAATCCTCAGGCCATGCGTGACATGGCCCAGGTCATGCAGCATATGGCGAACGAAGAGGAAGGAGGTTCCAGCTTTACAGGGGAGACCCCACGCACGGAAACAACCGCGGCATCATCCCGTTCACATGTCCATCGGGATAATCGACGTAGCGCCCCACCAACAGCGCACCACAGTCTCAGTGACCGAACCCCGGTCGGATCACAAGCTAGAGGACCAACTCCCGTTGGTCATCATTTCCAGTATGCCGAGCGGGAAAATACTAGGGCCCCTCAGCGGCATTGGGACCGGGACTGTACGGATATGAGGGCTCCACCACCGCCCCCTTTGACGGCCCAGGGGGAAGAAATGGCCGAGATGAGGAGGCAAATGAATGAAATGCGGGACCAGATGAACAGGGTACTTGTACAACCTGCCCCAGTTCAGCTGGGAATTACTTCCCCGTTTACTAGGGAACTCATGTACGCAGATATCCAAGGGGGTGCCAAGCCCCCGACCGGCCAAATTTACGACGGGGTGGGAGATCCCCACGTACATCTGAGGAGTTACCAAGGGGGACTTATGCTGCTAGGAGCACCCGAGGCCGCCATTTGCCGGTTGTTTTTCAGCACGCTCAGGGGGCCTGCCCAGGAGTGGTTCGGGACACTGCAACAAAAACCTAAAATAATGCAACGCAGTGAGAAAAAAGTGCAATTGTTTGCACTTTGCACAGGGGGTAGTACTTTTTATTTGAACTCTCAATTCAAGCATATTTATTTTAGGCTCGTACGTGGCTCTCGAGCCTTTGTGTATATACACATATTTTGTATACAATTATATATATAACTATATTCAAAATATGCGTATATACACAAAGGCTCGTGAGCCACGTACGAGTCTAAAATAAAAGGGAAAGTTCCTGAAATAGGACTAAAACAATTTGAAAATTCCAAAATAAGGCTGTCATGTTTTTTATTCCCAAAATATGACTAATTACTGCCATGTTTAGTAAATACTGTCATGTTTGAAGTCTGGTATTCGAGTCGAGCTGAATTTGAGTCGCTTGAATATGATTGAATCTGAGTCGAGTTTTTCCCGAGTGATATACGAGCATCTATGACTCATTTAAGCCCCTAATTAAGATTATGAAGTACGTTAAATTTTGTGTTGATTGTGTTAGCACCGCAGGAGGCACGAATTAGGTAAGCTGGTATGTTTATCATAACGGAAATTACTCCAAATAGGAGTAAAACTATAGCAAAATCCCAAAATAGGACTTGTTATGTTTTTATTCCAAAATAGGACCATATTACTCCTATTGAAAACATACCTATTTTTTCATTTCATTCTTACCCCTCCTTTAAATATGAGTAAAAGGTAGTCAACAGTCATAATTAAATGTTTAATTCATAATAAATTCGAAAAAAATTAAAAAAGTCGTAGAAAAATAATAAACAAATTAATAAAATATTTATCAAATAAAAAATTAAATAAAATTAAAATTTGTTTTTTTAATTAATACAAAATAGTAAAACTCCATAAAAAGATTAAGAATATGGATGCCTTTCTCACATCCTGTACTGCCTCCCAGCACTACCACCTCCAACAAGTGTAAAAAATGTCATTTTTCTGAAACTACCAAAAATGACATATTACTCTTTAAGAATGCCCAATTTTTTTTTGAATCTGCCATGAATATGGTATTCCTAATGCATGTGGAATCCCCCCGGTGATGGTGGTGCTGGGGCGGCAGAGGAAAAGGTGATTTTTTATAGCATTTTTTAGTTTTTTTTTAAATTAATTTTTTTATTTTTTTTATTTTTTTTGATTTTTTAAATTAGATGCCTTTCCCACCGCTTGTACAGCCTCCCTGCACCACCACCTCCGACCGATGAAAAAATGCAATTTTTTCTAAAAATTGTCATTTTTTCCTAAAAATGACAAAAAAAATTGCATATTTACTTTTGAGAATGCCAAAAAGTTCATTGAATCTGCCATAAATATGACATTCGTAGTGGATGTGACATTTTTTCCCTGGTGACTGGAGGTGGTGGTGCAGGGCCGTAGAGGCGGCGGTGTTTTTTTGCGTTTTCTTTTAATTTATTTTTTAATTATTATTTAAATATTTTTATTGATTTTTTAGTATTTTTTACGAATTTTTGTTATTTTTATTATATTGATGGAGTATATGGTCCGGGGCCCCCCGGCCCACAGACTCGTACTTCTCCTGCTCAGGTCCATCAAGCCCAATAAGCACACAAAGCCCAGACATAGCGGCCCAAGTATCAAGAAGCCCACAAATACACATGTAAGTGCATTCGGCCTCCTTGGCCGATGACTCCAAATTCCACAGAACAACTTCATTTGAGCATACGAAGCTACTGTGAGAAAACGGCAGAAATCAGGATCCTTCGGCTCATAGGCGCCCTCGACATGAGGATAGCCTTCGGCTACACCGAGCCTTCGGCTAAACAGAGGAGCCTTCGGTCACAGGGGAGCCTTCAGAAACAGCGTAATCATCGAAGATTCCCTTTGGGGACAGACAACCACTACATTTAATGCGGCGTCACATCCACCCGCCGCATTGAATGTGGTGCACATGCATATGCCGGTGCCACCCTGATTGAGGTGACCCCTCGACTGTTAGATTGTTGACATGTTTACTCTCATCGCATTTATGGCTGCTATAAATAGCTGCCCTTATTCACCTTGTAAAGCACGTTGAGTTCATTTAATACATTTGACTCTCTTGCTTACTTGTTTGCTCTGACTTCTCTCTAGTTATTCTCCGCAATAACCCTTCGGATAAGCTACCCCCGGGTACACTATCCATCAATTATTTTTTATTATTTTATACAACAAGGGTATATTTGTCCAACACACATAATTAGTTCTATTAAAATATAGTTTACTTTTTGGTCTTATTTGTACAAAGTGACCAACTGTTAATCCTATTTTGACAATTAACCCTTTATCTTATTACCCGCTTCATGATAGCTCTAGCGAGTGATTGTGATTATTTAAGGGCGAACGAATGGATTTTTAATCTTATATCTTGTGAGCGGATTGAGAACATATTATCAAATGAAAAATGCTTAGTGTACACACCATGTACACAAGTTGTACATGGTATAAAGGCAAAAAAAATCTCATTCCCACCTTCTCTCTCGGTTCTCTCTGTCTTCTCTCTTTCCCCTCCCTCCCTTCTATCTTTCCTCTTTACCTAATATCTTCCAAAATTCTCAAAAAAAAATGACATATTATCTTCTTCATCATCCTCTTTCCTTCTTCATCCTCTTTTCTCTAACTTTGTATATCAATTTTATTTATTATTTGCACAAAATTAGCTTATTCATCTTATTTCATCTATTTTTATTATTTTTCTAATTTTTTTCGAATTACATGTAAATTGATTGCACATACAACTAGATCATTCGTTTGGATGTTTATAGATAATTAATTTTTTGTTCACCCAGACAATTAAAGTTGATCGCACCGACAACTAATGTTGATCACACAGACAACTATTGTCTGTGAGCCGCACAACTATTGTCTATGTGGTAAATGTTGTCTGTGCATACAGAAAAATAATTGTCTATGCAACAAGCTAGAAAATATTGTTTGTGCACTAGGCACTGCACATATATAGATTGATATGCAAGCTGATGTCAGTGTCAAACGACTGTCAGTGTACTTTTTACACGAAAGTAAATGCTTGTGGACACGGACAAAAGTTGTTTGTGTACACAGACAACTTTTGTCTATGCTCACGGGCAACTACGTATCAATTGTCTGTGACCGACATTTTGTGTACAACTTGTGTACCCCTAGCATTTCTATTATCAAATAAATGTTGGCCAGATATCATTAAGTTAATTCAAACGAATGTAGTAAAATGTTGCTAAAATGAGGGTTAAGCTAATGAAAAGTCAAAATGGATTTAAAAAACGTTGCTTGGATATGATTAAGTTATTCAATATATATCATATCATGCACTATCTGAAATTCTTAATCCAGATTAGATCAAAATGTATTTTTTTTTTGAATGATAGATCAAAATGTATTTAAAAATTAAGAATGATATTTGGTACCAGTAACAATATAATTCAATAAAAAGACATAATTTTAGTAAAAAAATACATGTAGTACTGAGAAAAAAGAACATCGATAGCGATGCGAACTATATATCTTATTAAATATAGGGAAAACAGTCAATTTGGTCTTCGTGCTTTAATGAAAAAGTTAATTTGGTACTCGTACTTTTAAAAAAAATCAATCAAATCCCCGAACATTATAAAAACGTTTGTTCAGTTGAATACATTTGCAGTTACTTGTCATGTCAGCAGGTTACATTTTAGCTAATTATAATTTTTTGTTTATTTTATTAATAAAAACTATTTTAAATATAATTTTTTCATAAATCAGCAGAATCAGTCAATTCAGCTGATTTCGGTGTTACCAAACGGACTCTTTATGTCTTGTGAAATATAGCATTCAATTTAGCTTGTGTTTTATGATTTCTTTCAATCTTTCCTCGTTTGACTTGGCTAATTCAGCCAGATATATGATACAGTATGATGATGTCAATATTATGATCTTAGGAGATAGCTTAATTTTGTTTGATCTGTTTTCATTATGGAGTATTAAGTTAGACCAAAACATTGTCCATTGGTCTGATCTAATCCTAATTTATTACATGTACCTGATTAGAGCAGCCAATTATAGTTGTTAGCTAACTGAAAGTTGTATTATTGGTATGAAACAATTCCGGCCAGATCAGAATTTGATGACGATTTACAATGTCAATCATTTCGTGATCTCGTCTCTACCAAATGCCAAACGAAGTGCTAAAAATCTGCATCGTGACATCCTTTCAATAGATTTGGGGGGGGGGGGGGGGGGGGGGGGGGTCACGATACGCGCTATTGTCCTTTCCCGACTCCATCACTCTCTCTTTTGACATGTGAGTAACTTTGTGAATGCTCCACTTCTTGCAGGGAATAGGAAATGAATTGAGTGGAAAAAGATACGTGCTATCTCATCCATCTTCTAGGCTCTCCAACATCTGAAGTTTTAGTCCTCTTCCATGGCAATTACTCAATTAGGATCAGCTAAAGCTTCAGATACCTGCGACCTGCGTAGGCTCAGATTGACTTAGAAAACATGAAAACAGTAATTCATTTTCTGTAGCAGATCGGGAGCACACTCCACTTAAAGGATTTCCAAGTATAACATCGAGTGGATTTGATGAGCACGAGTCCATTTTCTGACGTGAGGGAGTGACTGAGAGTTATTGTTAGGTTGCTAGTCAACATAATGAGTATCAACTGGAGAAGTAGATGAAGTGTCGGGATCAGTAGATGGAGGCGGTGTAGTCTCTGCAGCTGTTTCAGACTCAGTTGTAGATGCAGATGTAGTAGATGGTGAAGTCGTTGAAGTAGATGAAATAGCATTAGATGCAATAGATGGTCAAGGAGATGGATCTTGTGGATGTGGATTCTCATATATTTGGTCAAACAGATGATCAAGATCCACAATGTTCGAGTCACTTGAGGGAGATGATGCGGGGAGCTGTGCTAGAACACCAGTGATATTGGGTTTTGAATTGATATGTCCAGAAGTCTGTTATTCCTTCTCGTCAAAGGTCACATTGACACTTTCAATGACCTTTCTTCTGTCTCTGATGTAAATTCTGTAAGCATTAGAAGAAAATGAGTAGCCAATGAACACGCTTTATTGACACAATTTCGTTCATTCCCTTCTTACCTCTGGCAATGGTAAACCATAGTGGTTTTTTGTCTTCAGCAGGGTGTATACGCTATTTCTCCTTGTTGTTTCATCTTTTGAACTAATTAGTTTTTATAATAGTGTATTCAATTTTCATGTGGTCTATTTTAGTTTATTCAGCATGTGATATTTATTGTAGTTCACAGAATATTTTCATAACCTTACCTTGCATTTTCTTGATGACCGTTGACAGGTGTGATGGATTTGTTCAATCATTATAGAGTGAAAACTGAAATGGATTAATTATCAGGGCAACAACACTTAAACGTACTAACGGTCTGTTACTGTTTTGGGCGGTTTCCTAACGCAACGCCCACTGCTCGCTTTTATTTTTCTTACTTACCTCGGTGGCTTCTTTCGTTGAATAATTTTGCATTACCTATGCTTCAAGTTTTCTCCCCCCCATTGGGCATGACCCACGCGCATCGCGCGGGCCAACACTAGTGTGTGTGTGTGCGTGTGTAAAGGAATATTTTATTGATAAAAGAAATGGTACAAAGCGAAAATAAAATAAAAGGGAAATTAAAATACACAACAGTACATAAGGGGAAATAAAATAAGAAAAAAATCTAGCCACGAGGAAATTGTTTTGACCGAGACCTAGCCCTCACATTGTGGCGTCTTTTGTTCTTCTGGGATTTCTGAAGTAATGAACTTAGATTTTTCGCAAATCGTTTAGTTGAATTTGAAGTTCCTAATATATTCATGTTTCAAAATAGGTGATCGACGGCCGCTTTCGGTTGCATGTTCCAAAAAATCGTCTGATAAGCATGAGTCATCCTATAAATCAAAGTTGTCACAAGCATCTGAGTAAGCAGTATGAGTCAATCTATGAATCAAAGCTGTCACAAGCATCTGAGTAAGCCTGTATAGGTGGTAACTTGTACATTTATAAATATATAGAATTAAATATATTTTTGTCCTTATAGTCCAATATATCATACAACTCCTTGTACGCCTCTATAGTCTCATCACTCTGACTTTTTCCCAAATCTTTATAGGATTATGTTTTGTTCCGTATGACTTGTTTCATCTGCTCATTTCAGTTAGATATACAGAGTATATTTTTGTGTGTGTGACAAACATCATTAAGAATCTCCAAGTACTTGCTTTTTGCCACATTGTTAAGGATCCGCTCTATTCATAATCACACATCATTCACATTTTCTTCATTATCAATGCCTCATACATGACTATCAAATAAGAGTATCATACATGCAAAGCTTTGTTGGTGACCCCCCTCAAAAAAGAAATGGAGGGTAAGAATATATGAACATGTAAACCAACAAATTTTATTGATATGTGAGTGAAAAGATTCACACGGATAATCTCAATTATTAATATTCTACTCATATTAATCCGAAGTAAATTGTCTTTAAATAATACTTCCTCCGTCCCGTTGGAATGTTCCCGCTTTCCTTTTTTAGATGTCCCGTTGGAAAGTTCCCAATCCCATAAATGGAAAGTTATCCTACATCAAAACAGGGTCAAACAGTGCAAAACAGTGTCAAACAGTGTCGAAACAGTGCCAAACAGTGTCAAAACAGTAAAATTTACCCCCTGGTAGGTTTATTTCTTTAATTTGTGTGTAGGTCAAACCGGGAACATTCCAACGGGACGGAGGGAGTATATGAAATATACAACATGTCAGCCCTAATCAGTCCCGATTAATCGATCACCTAGAAAAGAAGTAAAAACCAAAATAGCAAATAAAAGAAAAAAGAAAAGAAAAAAAGATATTCATCCTTTCTATCTAATCCTAAGAGCCAATTATCATGGACCTTTGTTCCCATCGAGAAAGCCATGACTTTTCAACAACACACAAGTATATAAGGGATATAGGATGGAACATCTTTCAAGTTTCAAGTATAGCCTTATGAAATTTGAGTTTGGATTGGCCAAATTAAATTTTCCCATTCTGAAATTGAAACAATGAAATCTTAACTTGAGCTCATTTGCTCAAAACCCTAAATAAATAATGAAATCTAAGAAGGGTGGAGATTTCCAAATGCGGTGGAGGGAGAAAAGAAAAAAAACAGAGAGAAGAAATTATGGCTGCATCAAATTTGAGACGATGGAAGCACGGGTCGGAAGAAGAAAAGAGAGAAAAGAGAGTCAAAAGAAGATAAATCATGGTTCCGTGTTAGAGTAAATAGCGAAACACATGTGCAACAAAATAGACGAAAAAAAGATAAGCACGGGAAAGAAGAACTTTCAAGTTTCAAATATAGCCTTATGAACTTTAAGTTTGGATTGACCAAATTAAATTTTCCCGTTCTGAAATTGAAACAATGAAATCTGAACTAGAGCTCGTTTGCTCGAAAACCTAAATAAATAATGAAATCTAAGAAGGGTGGAGATTTCCAAATGCGGTGGAGGGAGAAAAGAAAAGAAAAACAGAGAGAAGAAATTATGGCTGCATCAAATTTGAGACAATGGAAGCACGGGTCGGAAGAAGAAAAGAGAGAAAAGAGAGTCAAAAGAAGATAAATCATGGTTCCGTGTTAGAGTAAATAGTGAAACACATGTGCAACAAAATAGACGAAAAAAAGATAAGCACGGGAAAGAAGAACTTTCAAGTTTCAAATATAGCCTTATGAACTTTAAGTTTGGATTGACCAAATTAAATTTTCCCGTTCTGAAATTGAAACAATGAAATCTGAACTAGAGCTCGTTTGCTCGAAAACCTAAATAAATAATGAAATCTAAGAAGGGGGATATTTCCAAATGCAATGGAGGGAGAAAAGGAAAAAAACAAAGAGAATAAACTATGGCTGCAACAAGTTTGAGACGATGGAAGCACGGGTCGGAAGAAGAAAAAAGAGGAAGAAAAGAGAGAAAAGAGAGTCAAAAGAAGATAAATCATGGTTGCACGTTAAGAGTAAGTAGTGAAACACATGTGCAACAAAATAGATGAAACAAGATAAGCACGGGAAAGAAGAAGAAGAAGAAGAAGAAGGGGGGGGGGGGGGGGGGGGGTTGTAGGGGGGAAATGGCATATGAAAAAATAAAGAAAAAGGAGCACAGAGTAACTACAAGACCAACAAAAATATAACACGTAAACGGGTGACTTGCTGAGTGGGTAGTTGTAGGCCACTGCTAGTTGAGCTTATTCATATTAAGTTTTCATGTATGAACATGTAATAGCATAAGAGTATAAGATATCTATTAGTAAGAATTTAAGTTCAATTCTAAGAGATTGTGGATTCATAACTTTATGTAAAAGAACATGAGTCTAAAAAGTCTTAAATTGAGAAAAATATTAAATGTGACAGGGATGCTTATGTTGAAAACTTGCCTCCCATTACCTTTCAAGGGCTGCTTAAGCAGTTTGGAGTTTGAAGCCATTAGAGGCCTCCTTTAGTTACAAACTATGAAGAAGTGATAAAAAATTACAGTATAACTTTCTTATGATTTCCCAAAGCATAGCGTGACGAGAATTCATCATAGCGTGACGAGTAACGAGAATTGACAGAGTAAGAAAAAGAATCGCCGTTTTTTGGCTTCCTAAAACACATAGCGTGACAATAACTAATTACTACGTAGTACGTACTAGCGATTAGTCTTGTGTTACCTCAATTTTGTTTGTATTCTTATGTATCCTAGCGTTATTTCGTCTTATATAGACATAGAAAAAAGTAAAATAAATGAGAAATTGAGATAACATTAGATAGATAAGTAAATTAAGAGCCCATTGGTGACCATGTTTTTTTATCTTATCAGTCAACTTTCACTACACACACAATTTTTGATTTCGCACGCTGGATTGTGTAATAATAAGAAAAAATAAAGTTAAAGTTACTTTTCTTGTTGTATTAGTTGAACTTATTGTAGATGATCATTTTAACTGTTTTTCATATATTTTTCTTCTTCTTTATTTTATTAATAAGATATATTTTAAATATTTTTTTCACATATCAGAAGATCAACTAATTCAATCATTTCGACCACAACATCATAAATTTCAACAGATTCAACCAATCCCAGTTGATTTGAATATTACAAAAAAGGCTATAGATTACATGTGCTAATGGGTGATACACATACACAGGTAGTCATTTTTCTATAATTACCAAAAATTTAAGCCACCCAAAACCAGCAAGGACAATACTGTAGATCAAGAAACAATTGCTTCATGCGTTCATGTGTCCACAATGGATGAGCTAAAATTGTCATTTTCACTATTTCCAGTTCATAACTTGAAGACATTGGAGGTTTTAAGCCTAGTAAAGTTGACGTACGTGTCCTATTATCATTGGACAGAATATGAAAAGAAAATGGTCTGACCTGGTAAATTCGTACAGCACATGCCTGAGTTATGACAGAGTTCCGGACGCAACCCGCCCGACCCAGAGCTTTCATCCTTTCTTTTTGGATTGAATGAATGAAGAACAAAAATTTACTCCCTCGTAATTGTAATTATTTCAGAATTTATACTCCGATGTTCTTACTTTTTTCTCCTGGATCTGAATTTTCTGGATCAATTCCACTCTTCTCTCTTCTCACTCTACTAATTTCAATCTCTCTCTATCCCAATTCCCAAGCAGCCGAAACAACTGTTGCTGGTAATATTCGCCGGCAAATCAAGAATTTTTGTGACAAGTTTAACGGCAACCAAAACAGTAACAGTTACTTGTCAAGATTTAAGCTGAATCTCACTTAAGCTTCAGACCCATTTCCGCCTTTTCCGACTGTAAGCAGCCTAGCTGACATCAACCTCCGGCGAGTTTTTCCGGTGACTTACAACTCGGTACCGATTTCCAGCTGATTGGGATATTCGGATTGCCATAAGCTAAGCAATCCTTGTAGTTAGGTGAAAAAGATTGATTGACTGGTAGATGCGAAGAAAAAAGGCTAGCTAGAATTAGAACCCTAGTCTGAAATTTCTACTAATAGTATACGCCTATGATTCTACCTCCTTGAAGTTCATAAATAGAAAAGGCTAGAGGACTACTTCTCCACATGCCGACCGACGCCGACAACTCTTTCGCCATGAACGACTCCACGGGTTCCGGCGAAGCCAGCGTTTCTTCGTGTGACAACCAAGCACTTCCCCCAAAAGCTGCCGCCAAGAAAAAACGGAATCTTCCAGGAATGCCAGGTAATATTGAAAGGTCCAACATCCAAAATTTATCCACAATAGGGTTAGATAATCCAACTTTATTGCATATATGTTAAGATCCTACCTCGCAAATTTCTGAACCGGGTAATAGGTTGGATTCAATCTTTGAATGTGATTTGGTCCAAATGACTTGATGACAAATTGACACAAGTTAGTTGAGTGATCCAACCAAATCCTAAACTCTATCCATAGAGACTGTTCAAGCTCTAATGTGTTTTTTGGGTGATTTTGAATGTTTTAGATCCAGATGCGGAGGTGATTGCTTTATCACCAAACACGCTTTTAGCTACGAATAGATTTGTGTGTGAAATATGCAATAAAGGGTTTCAGAGAGACCAGAACTTGCAACTACACAGAAGGGGACACAATCTGCCATGGAAGCTTAGGCAAAGGTCAAGTGTGGAAGTCAAGAAAAGAGTGTATGTATGCCCTGAACCTACTTGTGTTCATCACGACCCGTCAAGAGCCCTTGGCGATCTCACCGGAATCAAGAAGCATTTCTGTCGGAAACACGGTGAGAAGAAGTGGAAATGTGAGAGGTGTTCCAAGAAGTATGCGGTTCAGTCTGATTTGAAGGCTCATTCCAAAATCTGTGGCACAAAAGAGTATAGGTGTGATTGTGGCACTTTTTTCTCTAGGTAAATAAATCCTTCATTCTCCTTTTCATAATTACAAATTTACAATTGGTTTTACTCATGGGACATTTCAGGGAGGAATAGGATTTCGAGTGAGAGTTGCTAACAAGGAATTCATTAAGATATTGTGTTCCCTTGTTGGTTGGTATTTGAATAGATTAGGACTAAACAATAAATTTACTAAATCTCCCCTACTCTAATAATCTTCGCCTTATGTTCCAATAAGGGTTTGGGTTTAGGTGGTGGGATGTGGAGGGGAACTTGTTTCTCATAGTAAATTTTATTAAAGTAGTACTTCCGTCTTTCCTAAATGAATTTATTCTTTCCTTTTTTCTGCTTGTTCCAAAATTAAACACCATGCCAAGTTAAAGCAGAGTTACATAGTGGGTGGTGGGAGTATTATTCTCTTGTTTGGTGGATATTTTGAATGTATTTGGATTAAATATGGAGTAAACTTATTAAACCACTCTTACTTATAATAGTCCACTATTTATGGCATTTGCCATATTCTATCTCCACACAATTGTGTCACTAGATTTGATAGCTTAATTAGAATCCGGGTGGGCAATGGTTGTTTGGCTGAAAGTGTTTGGTAACATCTTTTTCTTCTTAAGAAAGTTAAGTCTAAAGCTACTTGTTCTGAGTATTCTGCTTATAAGCCGAATAAGCCACTTGGCTTCTGAATTAAGCCTAAAAAAATTATTGGCTTGGGTGTAGGCGGGATAGCTTTATTACACACAGGGCATTCTGTGAAGTATTAGCAGAGGAGAGTGCGAAAGCACATGAAGGTATTGTGGCTCCAATCTCTGAGGACCCAAAGCCTGCTTCACCATCACAACCGTCACCTTCGCCACCATTGCCGCCACAGCTGAGTCAGTCACCATCACCACCACAACCATCAGTAGCCCAACAACCTACACCACCATCTGACCCCCCAGCTACCACTGCAGTCGCATCTGTAAAACTTCCAGGTACTTTTTTTAATTAAATGTTTGGAGTTTTGCTGTCTTAGTATTTGGAATTTCCCTGATTTCACCAGGTAAAAAGTAAAACAAACGTGTTATTACCCCCCCCCCCCCCCCCCCCCCCCTTTTGTTTGGTTGTTGTCTTGTGGGTCCTGGAGTTTACTCATTTTTTGATAAAGTAATGGGTTAAATTACCCCATTTGGGTTGACTTATTCCAGGAAACTTGGTATGCTGCTCATTTCCTGATAAAAATTTAGCAGTTAGGATGTTCCTTTGAATCCCCAGCAAAAGTCATAAATCCTCCATAAACCATGACTTTTTTCCCAGTTCCTATGAATTTCAGTTATTTCAAACATGATTTTTTTTTGTAAATTGTTAGTTTTTTGTGGAAAAATTGGATATAACTTATGTTTTCCCTTTATAAGGCGATGTTATTTTATGAGGAAATACAAGAAAATTTGATGCCCGTTTGATAATAGGCCTAAAATGGCGAAAATGATTAAAACTGTGGGATACTTCAATTATCTAAACAGTTTATTTAAAATATACTATTATGAGAACATAAAAATTGATATCTAGAAAAGGTAGAAATTTTAATTTAGCCACAAAAGAGTATCTCCTGCAGTTTTTTCGTTATAAGCCTTAATTGATCAGATAGGCAGGCACCAGATCGCTTTGCTTATTATAGTTATCTATAATTATCACTACACATAATGCAGAGTTCCGGGAGTGTACAAACACAAATGAAACTGGATCAGTGGGCCCAAAACAAGTGGTAGAAGAAACTGCAGTGATAACGAGCTGCTTAACCGGTAGCTGTGGCAGTAGTAGCAGCCCAAACAGTCAAGTAAGTGGCAGTGTGTTTGCCAGCTTATTTGCCTCCTCTAATGCTTCCAGAACTTTCCATTCTCAAACATTTGGCGGCAGCCGCGGCTTTACAGACATGTTCACCACACCCATGGTATTACCTGAACAACCCCCTTCGTCCTCTGAACCAATATCTCTCTGCCTTGCAATGAGTCATAGCCTCGGTCAAGACCGGAGACAGTATGGCCAACCAACCCAACCGGCTATGTCTGCTACAGCACTATTGCAAAAGGCCGCCCAGATGGGTGCATCCCCATCAAACTCATCGCTGTTAATGGGCCTAGATATTCTGTCTTCTTCTAATGGGCAGCATGAGTTTAGAGGGAGGGACGGTGGCTCGTCATTAGCTGTGGGCCTAGGACTCGGGCTTCCATGTGATGGCGGTTCGGGTCTAAAAGAACTTATGCTGGGCACCCCTTCAGTTTTTGGACCGAAGTATCCTACACTCGACCTGCTTGGATTAGGAATGGCGGTTGGTGGCGGCCCCACTTCCAGTATATCAGCTCTTATGACATCTATTGGTGGAAATATGGACATGGCTGCAGGAAGAGGATCTTTTGGGGCTGGGGAATTCAATAGCAAGGACCCCTAGCGTTAAGGGGATGGTTATTTGTTCAAGATTTTGGGTGTGTATATTATAGCTTGTCATTGGACATTACATGTCCTGATGTCCCTAACGGGAACCCATTAGGTCTGACCGTCTGATTACTCCATGGGCCGAGCACGTGACCATTGACTCGTTCTTAGACATGACCGTTGTTACGGTGTTTTATTCGTAACGCCCGGGCATTTATTCCAACGATCACTAGACATATTTATGTGTACAATTTAGTCTGAAACAAAGGGTCCATTCTTGAAAATGGGGCTCATGATATTACATTATAACGTCACAAAAAATAAAACCAGTTTATGTCATTATCCATACTTTGTGGAGCTCTTGTTAGAGGTGTTTTATGTATCTAATTTGAATATTTTGGTCAGATTTGTTTTGTATATTTTCATGGGACTAATCTTGTTTCCAATGTATATTTTGTTAGGATGGAATGATATGAATATTTATCTTTTGGTATGATAAAAGTATATATAAATGGTAATCATAATAATTATAGTAGTAATAATAATAATACCAAGTTGTACTACACTTCAAGGAGTTGTACTTTTATTTGATATGTGTTTTTCCCTTTAGGATGTTTTTACTTGGATTGTAATTTGATGGTCTGATCTGGTCTGGTTTATTTGTATTTTTATAACTATTCAAGTCTGGTCTGAACTGGTCTGGTCTGGTCTTGGATGAATTACAGTCCAAGTAAAAACATCCTTAATATTATTAAATTGAAGCTAATTTCAAAAAATGTGACCACTCTTTATGTATACACAAAAATTCGTGCCACTGAAATTAAGAATGGTCACCGTCAGATTTTTATGTCTCTTACGTGTACCACTTTCGCCGTGAAATATGACACTGAAATTGTTGGAAAAGCTCGTCAGTGACCCGTTGCTGCCCCAGTTACTCGCACCACGATATCGTCACTGCCACAACCCTCCCAACCGATACCTGTCCCACCTCTACTTTATCCCCTCCGCCACCAGCCCCAACACTCCCATTCCAGTCCCGCCCCTCCCCCATCTCGTCCCCAGGCCCAATAGCCTCTTCCCTGCCTTGCCTATTGCCGCCAACGCTGCCTTAGTCCCTCGGCCCCAGCTCCTCCTCTGCATCACGCTTCTGCTCCAACATCCCCACCCTGCATCTAGCTTAGGATCTGGTGTTTCGCCGTGGTTCGAGGTTCAATTTTGCCATTCGAAACCCTAGCAATTAAGGCTGGTGACGCCAACCATTTCGGGATGAAGCCGATGCGAAGAAGAAAGAAGAAGAAGTGCAGATTGAGAGAAGGATCATCTTGGTTTTTGTAGCAAGGTTCATCGACGAAGCTCGTCACCGGCCAAGAAGCTCGCTGCTACAGAACAACGAGCTCAACCAACATTCCAATAACAACATCAAGTGCTCGAACGACATTGCGGCTCCATCAAAGATGGTGGCGATTCCTTTCACCAAACCCGACAAAGAAGAGAGAAGACGCAAGGTCTGGTGCGAGAAGGCAATGGTAGGAACACTTGCTTGCCCAATTCCGTTTAAGTCATATATTTATGCCTAATAAAAGCTCGTTAGTACTCCCTCCGGTTCTTATTAAAGTTCTCACTTTCCTTTTTGGGATGTCTCTTATTTAAGTTCACACTTCCATTTTAGGAAACAAAACAATGCAAAACAGTGTCAAACAGTGTCAAACAGTGTCCAAACAGTGCCAAACAGTGCACTCCACAGTAAAGTCAAATTCATTTTCTTAATATGTGTGAAGTCAAACTAGGCACTTTAATAAGAACCGGAGGGAGTATTATTTTTGTCATTCTTTCTATTTGATATTTCATACTCCTTCGGTCCCTAATAACTTTGACAAGTTTGACCGGCACGGAAATTAATAAAGTAAAAGGTGTGTGGTTGAGATTTGTGCAGAGGAGAGAGAATTAACTGAAACCACAAATTCTTTACTTAAAAGGAAAAGTGCCAAAGTTAATGGGACATCCAAAAAAGGAAAATTGTCAAAGTTATAAAGGACGGAGAGAGTACTTCATACTCCGTACAATATTATGGGTCGGGTGAACAAATACACTCACAATAGACTGAGACAATGAAAATCAAATTGAACAAAACTAAAATTGCCTAAACCTAAAATCACATATTTTTTATGAATCGATTCAACTGATCAAAACCGAAAACCCTAGTTGAAACATGTCGGAACTGACACAAATTGATCACACATTATTGAAATGATGTACTCCCTCCGTCCCCTTTTAAATGTCCCGGAAGAGGGTGACACGAGTTTTAAGAAAAGTAGGTTTGTGTGGTTGATATTAATAGACAAAGTAAGAATAAAGTAAGAATAAAGTAAGAATGATTTTGAGTCACACAAACTTTACCCAATAAGGTATGGGACAATTAAATAGGGACATCCCAATATGATAAAATGGGACATTTAAAAGGGGATGGAGGGAGTACACTTTAGTTATTCGATTTGATTCTCAAGTTATTTTTTATTTTCAAAATCAAATCGATAATTTATCCAGAGCCCGTTTGGTGACACTGAAATCGACTGGTTTTGTTGAAATTTATGAAATTCTAGGTGAAGAGACATCATTGGCTGATTCTGCTGATTTATGAATAAATTATATTTGAAATATATTTTATTAGTAAATTAAAGAAAAATTATATGAAAATAGCTAAAATGATCATATATTCATATACAGTAACTTCAACCAATATAGACAGAAAAATAACTTCAACCTTACATTTTCTTGTTGGTACACAATTCAACGCGCGAAATAAAAAACACGTGTTTGACTAAAAAAATTGATTGATAAGTCTGATAAGCTGAAAAACAGAGTCATCAAAGGGCTTCAAATTGATCACACCAAAATTGGTAAAATCGGACCCCTCAACTTGTCAAGTACTATCAAAGCATCAAGTGTAAATACGAGATAATCAACCCAAAATATGAAACTGTATTCATTATCACATTTTATCAATGAGTTTAATTCTATAATGTTCTAGAAAAAACTCCTTAAATTATCAAATTTGCATTTAAATAAACTATGCTATTTATTTGAAATAATGATATACTATTATAATCCGTACAATTTAATTTTTGGAGCATACAATAGGACAAAAGTACCAGAGGTATTAAATAAAAGAAACGGTGGTTTGATTATAAAAAAATGATTCAAGATAATCTATTTGTTCTGAGGAGAGTGTCTCATCGATGCATGCATTATTTTAAAAAATAATTGCATACATAACTTAAAAAATAAATGTGATTTTTAAATATGTGTCTTCCTAAGTTCAGTGACTAAATAGTAATTTAAGTGACTTTTACAATATACTCTAGTAACTATTAGTCATATTTTGTAAATATAATTGTTGGGATATTGACCTAGAGGCCCAATACCCAGATCGGGAAGGCCCAAGATATCCGACCCAAGTAACAGGCCCATCACTCCATGATGAAAAGATCTAGATCTGGCAAACATTCCTCAGATTGCTCGACCGGCAACTGAGGAAGGGAAAAGTTGTTGAACCAAGAAGAGGTCGACCAGATCTGGCTCGCGGTAGAGCCGGCCCTCTCTAATACCTCATGGACGGGGTCAGATAGGGAGATCCGCTCGACCTGACCCGTGATATGGTCGGTATGGGTCTCACCGGCATTCGAGGATTCCCCCCGAACGGAGTCGAAATGCTGGGAAAATTGGTGCAGTTGGTCAGAACCGAACCGGTCATCGAGCAGCATGGCCTCTAATTGATCCTGGTGGACCTGCTGAATTGGCTGGGGTTCTGGAAGCGGTTGGGAAGGGGCAGCCTCCTGAGCGGGAACAATGGTGGGAGTAGGTTGGGGGTTCTTCCGGGATTTTTTCCGCTTACCGGCCCCACCGGCTGCGATGACTCTGCTATCATCCATAGGAAGATCTGGGTTGGGTGCTGAAAAAAGACAAAGAACAATGTTAGTATCGAGCGGCCCTAGCGTGTGAGAAACTAGAAAAAAGAATAAAAGAACGTTTCTCGCACGGGAAGGACCGCCCGGACCAAGGCACTTGGTTTATCAAAACAAGTAAACCCAAGAGAACGGGCAGTACCTATCCCGGCTGTTATAAGTCGTTCGGGGGTCAGATAATTCATGATGTCCATGCATTTATCCTTCTCCACGGCAAGCACGTCCCTGTAGATTTCTTCAGTGAGGACACGATCAGGGGTTTTGCGGGGAAAGGCATTCCACTTGCGAGGAATCAGACCGTCCGGGATGGACACGAAGAAAAACCGGTCTTTCCACCCTTTGATCGAAGTTGGGTTTCCTTTGAACAGGATGTGTCCCGTTCGGGCACTAGTGGCCAAATAGCCATGGGTTTGTTGGGGGGCTACTTTGAAAAACTGGTGGAAGAGTTCTAGGGTTGGTCGGGCGCCGGCATCTTTGCAACGACAAATGAAACCCGCCATTGCTCGATAAGAGTTCGGCATAATCTGGGCCGATACAACTTCGTAGAAATTGAAGAAAGAAATAAAGAAGGGGTGTAGCGGAAATCTAAGGCCGGCCCTAATCGAGTCAAAGTGGACTATGGTCATTCCGGGCCTATGACGCATTGGGTGAAGCCCGGCTTGCAAACGGAAATCCACCGGGTCAGGGATAAGGGCCAGAATTTCGGCCCTATTATGAGAGGTCAATTTTTGCCTCCTCTCCCTAATTAATTTTAGGTCAAGAGTATGGCGAGGAACATCGTTGGGACGTCCGGCCACCATGGAGGCTATTTCGTCCTCGGATTTGGTGTCATCAGAATCCTCACTGGAGGAAGAAGAAGTGCTAGGGAGGTCCTCCGCCTCAGCCCTGTTATTCGTCGCCGTCTAAGTAGAAACACCGGCAAACGGAACTGGGATGACATCTACAATGGCGGTGTCACGGTCATCTCCATGAGAGGCCATCTCTAAATCAGAGGAATGCTCTTTGGGGCTCATCTCGATCGAAGCCAGAAATGAAGACGGGGAATCCAAAATTGGGAAATTACCTGAGCAAGGGAAGCAGGGGGAAATTTGCAGAGGAAACAACGAAGGCCAAGGAATTGCAGAGTCGAAACCCGGAATTGAGGAGTTAAGGGCTAATTTATAGCCTTGAAACCGCCGTGTCGAGAACCAATCAGAGAGCGACACATCACTAGGAGCATTTAAGCTAAACACGCGTCTATTGAAAAGACTAAACGACGGTTATCATGATGAATATGGGGAAATGAAGCGGCAGCCGTCAAATCGCAGCATGGGAAACTGATTGCTTCTGTACCCCGATCGCCATTCGGGGTATTATGACATTGGTATACTTCCTGATGCACTCACTTCGTTCGAGACATCGGAAGTGGGGGACTTGTGTTGGGATATTGACCTAGAGGCCCAATACCCAGATCGGGAAGGCCCAAGATATCCGGCCCAAGTAACAGGCCCATCACTCCATGATGAAAAGATCCAGTAAGGAAGCATGCCGAACGAGGTTCGGCCCAAATAAAGGTTGGCCCAGTAACAAGGCATACCGAACGAGGTTCGGGCTATATATCATACTTGGGCCAATTTGACAGCATCTTCAGTACCCTCAACATCCCGTTCGAGCAACGGCCAACCAGCAAGTGGCCAGGTGCAGTTAATGCCAGACTATGACATCAGCAAGTGGAAGCATGGATGACCAAGGCGGTGGAACAATGGCCAATCAACAAGAGGCAGCCCATGCTCTCCATTAGTATAAATAGAAGGTTTCAAGTCATTTGTAAGGGTTATCATTTCAATACTCAAGCTCTAGAATAGCATCATTTGCTCTTATTTCTTGTATTAAAGCATAGTTTTCCGACTTACCGATCGGGAAATCCCTTGTAATCAGATTGGTTAATTAATACAAGTGAGCTTTCGAGTTTTAGTTAGTTCAGATCTTATATTTTCTTATACACTTTGATTCTGGGTCATTCCTGATATATCCAAAGTTCGTGTTGGGCTTTCGGATCTGCGGGGCTTACCCTCAACAACAATATTTTTGAAAATACCTCTTATTATAACTACTTGATATTATTTGATTTTTTAACGTCATGTAAATTTATGATATATATATATATATATATATATATATATATATATATATATATATATATATATATATATATATATATATATATATATATATATATACTACATGTTTAGATCTAATGTAACATTATAGATGTAACATATCTATAATAGTGTTACCTATTTCTCTAATGTAACAATTTTTAGATCTAGTGTAACACTTTCTAGAAGTATAAGTGTTACATTAGGTACTATAAAGTGTTACAATAGGTCGAATGCAACACCAGCAAATGTAATGGTAAAAAAATGTTACATTTTCTTTTCAGAGAAAATGTAACATTTTTCAGAGAAAATATAACATTTTTTATCATTACATTTGCTGGTGTTGCATTTGACCTATTGTAACACTTTCTAGAAAGTGTTACACTAGATCTAAAAAGTTTTACATTAGAGAAATAGGTAACACTATTATAGATATGTTACAATCATTAATGATACATTAGGTCTAAAAATGTAGTAGTGATATATATATTACTTGATATATTATTATATACACACATTTTTTAAACCACTAAAAACAAATAGTATGGGTTGCAAGAAGTTCAAAAGTCAAAACTAAAAAACCAAAAATTCTACAGTCTATTCCTACTATTAGTCTATGGTACCGAGTAATATAGAGCAATAATCTCAAATAGGCAATCTATTTTGTAAGCCCTCTCGACCTAAATGGTGAATGTATTGCACACGAGTTGCCCCGATTGACTCGCCGATTGCAAAACGTGTTCACTGTTCAGCTTTGCGGATATCTGTTCGTCTTCATCTCCTCATTGTATACTACTCACATTTTTATTTCTTCAGTTTTAGATTATATCAAATTAGACTTAAACAAACCACTTCAAACTATATCTAACTTAAACAGATTAATCAGACTTCAATAGTTATACACAGAGTTCAGACATTTAGCAGATTAAACTAGAACAGACCAGACTTAAACAGAATAGACTAACCTAACAAATTTCAGTACAAGTAGAAACATCCTAATGTCACTAACTAATAAACAATAATGATAAGTATTTTGGAAATATTTTTAATAACATCAACGGTTTGAATCATCATCTTCCCCAGTGCCGCAAAGGTTCTCACCTACATTTGGGTAAGGAGGATTGGATGTACACAGTCTTACGGTCTTACCCTTGTAGTAAAGCACACATAGACCGTTTTCGGATGACTCATAGTGAAAATCAAGTCAAAAAATATATTAACTAGTTAGTGAGAGTTTAGTGAGATTAAATCAGTACTGACCGTTTTTTCATAACACAAGGATTAAATCAGTACAAACTATTTTTCATAACAAAGAAGCGTAGACAATTTAGTGAGATTTTTGCTTTATTCGATCATTTTCCCAAGTAAAAAAAAGTGATTCTTTGCCTCCATTGCAACTATTTGAATATATTACAAAAATGATAAATGACAATTTTCCACTATAAATTTGGTCATTTTACTCATTTTAGTCATTTAAGTAACCCCATTTTGAATAACTTTGATTTGGTTGTTTGATACTCCCTACGTCTCATTTTACTTGTCATACTTTCATCTTGCATTGGGTTGTTTTAAAATAAATGTCACAATTTTCTTTTTGAAAAGAAATATGTGGTGTACAATATCACTTTATTAACTGTATTATTTTTATATTCTTCAACATCTTTTCACATTTTATGCATTAGATATTAGGTATTGTGTAATACTCCATCCGTTCTTAAATAATAGTCTCATTATTATTTTTTTAGAATAACATTGAAGGGGTAGTATATAGGGTCTAGGGTAAATGATAAAGTAGAAAAGAGAATATATAAAGAAGAAAAATAATGATGTAGGATGTTTTTGGTTGGACTATTTTCAGTCCGAGACCAAACCAAACTTAAACTGATCAGACCAAGCCAGACTTAAAAAGATCAGACAAGACCAGACCAGGCCAAACAGACTTAAACAAATCAGACCAGACCAGACTAAACTCAAACAGACCAGACTAGATCAGCAAATTACAGTCCAAGTAAAAACATCCATAGTAGGAAATAGAATATAGTACTCGTATGTAAAGAGTAAAAGCGAGTAAGCATAATAAAAGTGGGGTGTAAATGTACTTTAATTGAAAAATCTTACAAAAAAAAGAAAAAGAGACAAATAATTAAAAATATCGCAAAAATGTATACGAGACATATATTAGAGAACATAGGGAGTACAATTAGTTGCATTTTTTGTACTTCAAACTAATATGGTTATGAAATCGCATTAAATTATGATTTCTTTTCTATATGCTTCTTATATGTTACATACTAATTCTCGTGTGATATATACAGGGACATAGTCAACTCCGTATACAGTTTTTTTTTTTTAAATGTGCACAGAATTTTTTACCCAAAAAATATAGGCATTTTTAAATTTGAGATGGATCGGGGCCTAGGTTGCCCCCTAACTATAACCCTGATATATATGAAGTAGAGAAAAGTACGGAAAATGTACTTGTGGTTGTGCCCGTTTTCAGATAGGGTCATGTGTTTCATTCTTTATTAAAGTAGTTCATGTCTTTGAATTCCGTTATCACAAGAGGGTCACGCCGTTAAAAACGTCTGAAAAAGACCGTTAAAAGTAACTCCGATTTTCAAAAGAGCTCGAAATTTAAAATAAAAATACTGAAAGGTGCACATCGTCAAGATGACCTCCAAACCACCTTAGCATTTAGATTTTTCAAATCTGTTTGAATTATTTTTTAAAAATGATTTTGCTAATATCACTTTTCCGATGAACTTTCCGGTGACAAGGGTGGCTGAAAACAGAAAAGAAATTAAAGATGACATAGCGGCCGTCTTATTGAGGCGCACCTTCTGGTATTTTTCTTTTAATTTTTTGAGCACTTTTGAAAATCGGAGTTACTTTTAACGGTCTTTTTCAGAGGTTTTTAACGGCGTGACCCTCTTGTGATAACGGAATTCAAACACATGAACCACTTTGATAAAGAACGAAACACATGACCCTATCTGAAAACGAGCTCAACCACAAGTACTTTTTCCGTATTTTTCCCTATGAAGTATGACTTAGACACCCGATCAATTGCATTAGATATTGGTGAGTACATGGTAGATACATGTCTTTGTGCATTACATAGTTAATATACATACGTGTATATTACGGTTGTTTATACACCCGTAATATACACCCGATCAATTACGGTTGTTTATATACATACCGTGTGTAGATACTTGTTGTTGGGCTTACATGTTAGAAACTGATTCTTGTGTGTGATATATTTCTTTAAAGTTGTATCAAGTTCTTATGTGTACATTATTAATTAGTTGTAATTGTTGTGCGTTAGATACTGGTATTTGTGCTTAAATATTTGTTCTAGTGTTTTATATACATACCATATAATACTTCAAAAAATACATACTATATGTTAGATATTGGTTCTTGTGTGTGTGCTATATCACTTTAATATTGACGTGTTCCTGGTTTGTTACATTCCAATTCCTATATACGAAGTACCTCCTCTGTCCCGCTAAGATTTTCTTATTTTACCTTTCGGTCCATCCCACTAAGATTATCTCATTCCAAATTTGTTAAAGTTTGTGTGACTCTAAATCATTCTTACTTTCTTTAATTTTTACTTTATCAATTCTATTTCAATCATATAAACTATTTTTTATTAGTTTGCGTCTCACTTGCTTTTGCCCCTTTGTTGGTGAGATAGAGAGAGTATCATATACTCCGTATGACAAGTCTCACTTTCTATTTTTTACATAGTTTTTCTATAACTACTATTGATTGTTTCTTAACCTTAATACTCTTTTCGTTTCAAATTGATTTGTAAAGTCGACATTTTTTTTGTCAATCAGTATTAAAATTAAATCCTCCCTATTCATAATTAATTCGATTTTTGATAATTACAATTTACATATTCAAAAACTACATTAAAATTTCTTCAAACTTACAAACTCTAATTTAGAATATGATTCAAATTTGACATTCTAATTAATTGAATAAACTGAAACTTTTTTACAAAAAAAAATCAATTTTGTAAATCAATTTGAATGTGTGCATGCCACATCATTGGATCTCTTTATTAATTAGGATGAGTTATTAGGATATGCTGTGATAAAAAAACTAATTAAATTAAAAGTCATCCAGTCATCAATTTATATAGGATAAGGATACGAATATGAAATTAATAGAGATTGAATTTTAGACCGACAAGAGAGTATGGTCACTATGAAACAGTCTAGATTTGAAGTTATTGGTGTGAAGTTATTGGTGTGAATGAGAAGTATGATTTTTGAGTCTTTCTTTTTGTACCCACTTTTGTATACACATTTGCACTCACCCCTTATTTTGTCTGTCTACACAGATAAACATAGACAAAATGTTGTCTTGTTCTTAAAGGATTGCCCGTGTGCACCAGTAAAATAGTGGGTGGCTACAAAAGTAGGTAAAAACGTGGATATTTTTTGCTGATTTTTTACTGTGAAATAACATACTTGGAGGTTGGTGGGAGGATTTAATGCAGTCCCTACCTTTCGTGGTGCTGGCTTCCAACTTCATACGGACTGTATTTATTTTGGGTTTCAGACTTTAATCAGATGAACTAAGGAGCAAATTATAACACGTAGTTATTCACAAACTATAATTATTTTATAACTTCAAAATAAAATTAAAACAAATGAATCTCTAATGAAACCATTTATAAATAGAGCAATTTGACTTTGCACTCCACTTTTTCGGTGTTTTTGAATTTTGCACTCCATTTTCAAAAAAAATTAACTTTACACTCCATCATACAGAGTATAATACTGACAGATTTTTCAATAGGGTGCAAAGTCAAAGGATTTTTAAGTAAAACATGATGCAAAATCAAAATTTTTAAAACATGAGGTGCAAAGATCAGTATCACTAAAAAAATTGGGGTGCAACGTCAAATTCTCCATTTATAATTTATAACCATTACTATTTCATCACAATAAAGTCGTTGTATCTAACTAATTGATCATGTGACTTTGTACAGTAACTGCCGGTTATTCTATTTATATAGTAACTGCAGGTTATACTAACTATTGTTATTATTATCTTAATTGAACTAAAATCCATTTTATGACGCTTTTGAAAGAAGCTTAAAGTGGAATTCAACTAATTTTAAGCATCGAAATTTTACAATGATTATAATTAAATTTGTTTTAGTCCACCTACAAACATTCCTAATAATATAAACATAGTATTTGTATTAAGAACGTGCAAATGAATTTTATGTATATAAATAAACTTGCATGATGTTCTTTCCATATATTTGTGAAAAGACATGGTTAAGAGGATGTACTTTGTAGGGCCGTATAAATATTTTATCAATATACTTTATCATTTGTTTATAAATATATCACCCAAAACATGGGGTGCAAACTCATATTCTCCCATTTATTTGATTAGGGATTTAGGTCTCTACTTGGGAGAACTAGAGAAGGACTGTAGTATTATAAGATGAGTTATTTTAATTTTGGGCCTTGGTATTTTAATAATTTCATTTAATGGGTTTGGCCCTAAAAATTTACAAATTCTATTTCGGTATATCGGTATTTCGGTATATACCGTACCATACCGAAATTAACGGTATTTCGGTATATATCGAAATACCGAAAATTTAAAAAATTCATACCTTTACCGTACCGAAGTGACCCGGTATGGTATCATACCGTACCGAACTTTTTGGTATACCGAAAATTTCGGTAAATTCGGTATTTTTCGGTATGGTATGGTCGGTATACTGAAATTTCGGTATATTTTCCCACCCCTAGTACTTCTTATGTTCTTTCAAACTTTAGACTTTTCATTATTAAGATTGAAGAAAATCCAAAACTAATGGATTGAGTTTTTGGTATGAAACTCTTAGGATTTGATAGCTAAGCTCAAATTTAAGCATCGAGGAAAGGGAGTTAAGAGCATCATCTCCAACGACCTAGTGCATAAATATAACGACTTCATTGTGATTAAATAGTAATGCTTAAGATTTATTGTGATTAAACAGTAATGCTTAAGATATAAATTATTATTGTGAGCAAAACATTATGTGATCATAAGTGAGAATTATGATATAATGTTTTACAAAGAAGAAAATAACTTGGAATAACATGTCATAAATCGGTCAGGGACCAATGAATGAAGATGGGGTGCAAAGGTTGGATTATTCATGAATAATGAAAATGTGAGACTATTGTAAGAAGACCGTTAAAAGGTTGGATTACTAGTTTTCGTTTACCTTGATACTAAGATGACAAAGTAATGGAGAAGGTCTATTTTAAATGCGGGTCAAGGATTAAAAAATGAGGGTCCATTTAGACACAAATCCAATGCAATAAGACAAAATAAGAAGGGAAAACAAAATAAAGAAGGGAAAATTAAGTGGGTGGCTGAATGATTTGTTAGAAGATGACACCCAATATTGACATGTTTCTTCCATATTTCCAAAATGTCAACTCAACTACAATGCAGTTAACACGGTAATTTGATGTTTTTAGACTTTATTAGGTGATTTATGAGTACCAGGAGACTCATCTGTAAGTGATAAGCGTTGGCTTGACACTTAACTCAAATTTATTACAGTACTACGTAAGTACGTAGTACTGATAGCTAGACCTTCACAAAAAATGGGCAAGCTAGGTAATATACTGAGTATATATACGGAGTATATATTTACATTTACTAATTTATCTTCTTATATATTTACGGTTCATTATGTTTAAATTTAAGTTTTTAGTATTTAATAACTTGCCCAATCAATATAATATCTATTTTTATACTTAAAGATTTGAATTTTAAGTTTTAGTTATGATTTTTCATGATTATTTTTGTGGTGAGAGACGTATAAACATTATAAGCTTATCAACAGTTTTAAAATATTGTAATATTATACTCCCTCCATTTCATTAGACTTTGCCAACTTTCCATTTTCGGTTGTCCTAAACATCTTTGTCACTTTCCTATTAAAGCAACTAATTTGTGTTTCTACTCATTTCTCTTTCTTCTTCACAAACTTCCGCCACACAATTTTTACTCTTCTTATTTCTCACCAACTTTTAACTTGGCAAAGTCCATCGGGGCGGAGGTAGTATGCACTATATACACTGTTCTAAAATTGCTCTAGGCGTCTGACTAGACCCCGCCTAGACGTTAGGCGCTGGCCGAGCGCCCCAATTTTCGTCTAAGCGTTCGGACTAATTGTTTTGACACCTAGGTGAATTAGTCGTTCGCCTAGGGCACCTAGTTGCCCGCCCAAAGCGCCTAATCGTCGTCTAGGGCATCTAGATTAGCCGAACAATTTTTTATTTTTATTTTTCTTTTTTGTAAGAGAAATATGTACATTGAACTTTAATCATGAATATGAAAAAAGATACTTGTAAATTAAGATAAAAATTATATATGTTTTTTTGTCATAAAATTATATATGTTTGCATCTGTACTTAAATTTTATTATTATTTAATATTTATAACGTAATGCAGTTAAGTTATTAGGTATCATATATTATTGCATGCGACAATTCTAATTTCTAACATTCATGCATGTTAATGTGTGTGTATATTTTTTTCATACACACACAAACACAATGATATCGTTTTACTATGTATTACTTATCATATTTATGCAAAGATATTGATAAAAATATAATTTATGTGTCTCCGATTAGTTAACGCCTAAACGCTAGGCACTGGGTTGGCGCTCGACTAGCGCCCAACATCTTTTAAAACATTGAGTATATATTAGTAATGTTAAACATTTGTGTATACTTCGTATAATTTTGAAAATCTAAAGTTTTCCTAGGTCTGATGGCCTGATAGACTACCCGACCTACTAGTACGAGCGAGTAATGGGTATGGACATGTGTTGATGTGATTAGACCTGTTTCTTACGGGCCAGGCTCATCCACACTAATGGGCCAAGCCCATTCACACTAATGGCCATGTTAGAAAGCTAAGAACCCTTTCGATTGCTCAAGTAGTTGAGCAGATAAACTGCAAAAGAAAGGTGGATTTTCATTATTTATCATAAAAAGGTTAAGAGCGCATTTGGTGATCCTTTTTCTAACTTATAAGGCTTATCATCCAACTTTTTCACCAAACACGTAACTGTATTGGCTGAAGTTAATATAAAGAACCAATTTAACTATTTTTCATGTAATCTGTTCTTTATTTTATTAATAAAATATTTTTTTAATATTTTTTCGTAAATCAGCAGAATCAACCAATCAAGACACTTCAGCCAGAACTTCATAAATTACAGCAGAATAAGCCGATTTGAATCTTACCAAACATGCTCTAAGAACTAGATAAAAAGTACCGTAGTAAGAGAGAATGCATGATATGAACATATATACTTGATTTTGCATTCGATGAGATATTTAAAGTTGCACTCAACATAGATAAAATACCATTGCGGACTCCATTTGATCAAAATGGGATGATCACACCAATCTCGCAGCATCTAAAAATTTCATCTTCCTACTCAGAATTGATGATCCAGTGATCTTTTTTTAATCCTAGCCACACTATTAATAAAGTAGGACTTAGAGTTTCAGTCCTTTTTCTTTATTAATCCTAGCCACACATGTTTTATTTTCAATTCACACTAGTGAGCCCAAGAAGTTAAAGACTGAAAGGTTATGTTAACAGAACATTTTGAGGCTTATGCCCTAAATGCTAGGAGTAGGAGGAAGTAAAGCCCAGAGCAGAACAAGCCAAGCGCCTAAGTTTGATCACCAGAAAGAGTGAAACCCCACACACAAATCCCAGTGCAGCACTTGACCCTGTGAGAGAAATGGCAGCACAGACCAACATCACAAAAGACTCTTCCTTTGTGTTCATATCCCTCGACGCCATAGCTAATTCTATCCCAGCAAACAGCAGAAGCACTCCAAGAATCCCGATCGGGAACTCCCTCAAGATCCTAACTAATGAATTCCCAATCAATAAACCGACAACCAGCTTCCCAACTCCCAGAAACACCACAGACAACCCGCTGCGGCCACCGAACCTGTACTGCCCCGCCAACCCTCCTGCACCATGACAACACGGCATTGCCCCGAACCAACACCCTACCATGTTCATCAACCCTACACTGATCGATACTTTAGCTGCGGATGCAGCCCTTTCTGGGAACATATCTGCTGATAGCTTACAAACTGCAATCACTGAATTTAAAACTGACAATGGAATTTGAGGAATTGCTCCCCGGAGGAATCCAGTTTTCCAATCTTCCCATGTGATTGTTAGGAGATGGAATTTTGATGGACCTAGCTTGATTTCATGTATGATTGACGGATCGCGGATGAAACAGAGGATTAACCCGACTAAGAACACGATTAGGGCTGACGGAATTTTGGACAGCTTTCTCAATCGGCGGCTTACTCTGCGCCGCTCTTCTTCGGCAGTTCCCTGACACAAAATTTCAGATTCTTCTTCGACTGCTTCTCCGGATCCGGTGACTAATACGATGAAGGAGAGGCAGATAAGTGCAAGGATAAGGCCGTCGAAGCCTGTCCAGGGTCTAGGAGTGGAGCTGCTGGCGGAGGTAGAGGTGAAGTTTTGGTTGTAGCGAACGTATTTGATGGCGGAGAAGGCGAAGGAAAGGCCTTGGGAGAGCTGGACGCCGCGGACGACGGGCAGGGGGATGATTCTATAGAAGACAGACATGAGACCGGTGACGCCGAGAATGAGGAGAAAGGCGGCGGTAGACAACCCAGCGGCGGCGATTTGGGGGAGAGTGAGGTGAGGGGTTTCGGAAACGGCGACGGCGGCGATGGATTTCATAGGCTGGACGGGCATGGGGATGCCGAAGATGAGGCCGGTGGCGATGTTGTAGAGGGCAGTGAAGATTAGGGTTGTACTAAGGTCGAGATTGCAGACTAGAGTGAGGGCTAGGACTATGGGGATGTAGGTGCCTAGGTCGCCGACGGATCCGCCGAGCTCGGCAGGTATAGAGGTTTTCAGACGGAGAGAATCGATCAACGAGAGGGCGTGAAGGTGCCTCCGCCACCACTGGCGGCGGAGGAGTGGAGTTGCGCGGTCATTAGGTGCTTCTTCCGCCATCTTGGGAGTGTTGACTGTCGTGTATCGGCGGATAAGTCTCACCTAGCGTTTCCTCTTGAGAATCAAATTCTAATTTTTTTCCTCGAAAAAAAATCAAATTCTAACTCAATGTTCCGAAAACGAATAAGAATCATACATACAGCGCAATAGGAATTGAATGGTAGCATCAGTCCAAATCAAGAGTGCAGACAAAGAAATGGAATGGTCCATTTTAAAAAACATTCACCCTTTTGGTCGGTAAGTAACCGGTTTCCCGGTTAAACAGTGACGACAGCGACGATGTGCTCGAACTCCAGCAACGGCGGCTGCTGGGAAACGAGTAACATTTAACCGGGAAACCAGTTACTTACCGACCAAAAGGGCTTAATTGAACGTTTTTAATAGTTCGAGGACTTAATTGAGTGTTTGTAAAGTACGAAGGACTAATCGACTTTTTCGGTATAGTATGGGGGCTTATTTGATAGTTTTCCCTAAAAAATAAAATAAAAGGATGATACCCCATCCTGAAGGACCCCAACCTCGACTGGACGGTACGTTGGGAGGATGTAAATTGGACTATAATCTCAATCTGACAGATAGAGAGTGAGGATCTGTCCTCGGTACTTGCAGAGGCCCTATGCATTTTGACATAGTAACTCCTCATCGCCGTTGTCGGGATTCAAACCCGGGACCTAACCCTTGTGGCACTCTCTCGCTACCAGTTGAGCTACGCTCACCGATTTAAAAAAATAAAATCATTTCAATGATCCATTTTTTATCGTCTACTCCCTCGGTACCGTAAAGAAATTTCCGTTCGGTTTACGATGTTTGATTGACGATATAATAACTTGATCCCTGTTCACAATCGGATTATTTTTAGTAAATAAAATTTACATATTCAGAAACTACAAAAAAACCGCTACAAAGTCTCGTCAAGAAAATTTAAATTTGATAAAAGTTTGATATATAAAGTAAAAGATTAGGAATGATTTAAGTTTAACAATGAATAGTGAATGAGAACTTCATTTGAGTTTAACTACGTTTTTTGCTTTCTAATGATAAAAAACTTATGTTATATAGACAAAAATAATAAGCGCAAAACTTATGTTATATAGACAAATTCAAGGAGCAATCAATTTATTTGATTATTAAGGACTCATTGTTCCAAAAGGTGGAAAATCTGTAAGTTATAACTCAGATCTGTTATTATTATCATATTCGTTATTTTGTCATAATCAGGGAAGATCTGTTTGGGAAAATTTTAAACTTCCGCTAACGTACTTTCGAGGTACGTTACATCAATTTCCTAACAGTGGTATCAGAGCCAAACTGATTCTAATGACATTATACGAATTTTGATAGATATTTTCATGAATTGAAATTGCATTATCTTTCGAGATCACACTTTTTACTTCGTATTGTGTTGAGCTAAAATTGGAGGATAAAGCAAGTCTCTGACTTCTTGGACAATCTGAATTTTTTATTCATTATGGGTCCATCTGGAATAAGGGAGCCGCATAGAAAATTGAAGATATGCGTGTTTACAAATTCGGCAAAGATGATTTTTAGGACTGGGGCCCTTTTAGAAATTCTAATATATTATTATTGTTAGTATATATGTCCTAGCGACAATCACTTTTTAGAGATATATGTACTTGATCACATTCAGTTTTATATATTTGATATATACGGTATTACACATTGATGATTAAGTATTTTGATTGTCAATATTTGATTCATAATTGTGTTCCCTTGGACTTATGTTGTCAATAAGTAAGTGGGAGCTTATATGATATAACATAAAGTCCTAAAATAGCCCCAATCAATGATCATCAAGAATGAGATATTGATGATATGCGATAAGATTGGTATGTGGACTGCATCATACTTTTAGAAAGTATAGTTGATCTCACAACTATGAGTTCATGTAATTCATGATGGTCACATAGATATTTTAGAGAATATTGGTATACCCACCGAGAAACCATTTGATAAGTTTTATTCATGTGTCTATGGGATTATCGGCGTATAGAGTAGTGTAATAGTCCTCCGACTTGAGGTCAATACGTACTACATGTGCGGAGTGATGTACTTTGACCATGACCAACGCTTGCACTCCAATCGGGGTAGATACGGCATGTGTTGGGTGCATCACGAAGCACATGGAGTAGTAGTTGAGCCAAGAAAGGATTCATTCCTCATAATAGATTAAGAGAGAACATTCTACTTCTCATATCTAGATGGATCATAAAGTCATTGGCCAATGCAAAGATATATTCGTTTTGGATATCGAATATGATGGATCATCTAGAAAGATTGAGAGACAGAGACTGGGTTATTGGGATAGACACAATATCATGTTCTAGACTTAGTTGAATGTTCGTTGAATGAAAGGACCGTATCACTGTGAGCTCTATATTACAGGGAGTTTGAATAGTCCTCGCAAACGTCCTTATATATTAAGTTTGTCTGGTAAATCGTCTAGGGATTCTACTAAGACCTTAATTTGATTAGTGCTTAATATATAAGGCCCTATGGGTCACACAACAAGTGATTATACCTTCCGGTTGAACTGTTAGAAGGAATTAAATATTAATTGGATTAAATTATATTTAATTCGTAATACTGAAAATTGATTAAATATAATTAGATTAAACATATTTAATTCATGAAATTGAAGGAGAGTTCTATTTGATAGAATTAATTAAGTAAAATACATTAGATTTATTATACTTAATTAAAGTGTATTTATAATTAAATAAGGTTGATATTTTCTTTTAATACATTTTGGAATTAGATTAAAAGAAAAATCAAAATAATAATAAATAATATAATAATAATATATATAGAGTAAAGGTAGGGTAGCGGCTAAAGCCACTCCCTAGCCTTCCTCTTATTGTGATTTTATTATTATTATTATTTATTATTTATATTATTTAATTAATATTTAATTAATAAATAAAATAAAATAAATAATATAGTAAGGGTGGAAAGTGGCGTGCAGCCCACTTCCCCCCATATTATTGATTAGTTTGTTTTATTTATTTATTTGATTAAATAAATGAGATTGGTCCTAATTAGATTAGAACTCTTTAATGAATAAGATTTTCATTGTGATTGGGAAACTAGTTTAAAACTAGTATAAATACACCATTCTCCTTCATAATTCGTGACCAGTTTTCAGATTCAGTATTACCAGTTTATTTCCCTGCGAAGAGATTTCTTAGTCTTTCTCTTAGGGAGATCTAACCGTTCTATCAGAAAGGAGAAATCACGTGGATATCAAATGTCAAGGATTATCACCGCTAGGCTGGAAAATCTGTAAGTTATAACTCAGATCTGTTATTATTATCATATTCGTTATTTTGTCATAATCAGGGAAGATCTGTTTGGGAAAATTTTAAACTTCCGCTAACGTACTTTCGAGGTACGTTACATCAATTTCCTAACAGTGGTATCAGAGCCAAACTGATTCTAATGACATTATACGAATTTTGATAGATATTTTCATGAATTGAAATTGCATTATCTTTCGAGATCAAACTTTTTACTTCGTATTGTGTTGAGCTAAAATTGGAGGATAAAGCAAGTCTCTGACTTCTTGGACAATCTGAATTTTTTATTCATTATGGGTCCATCTGGAATAAGGGAGCCGCATAGAAAATTGAAGATATGCGTGTTTAGAAATTCGGCAAAGATGATTTTTAGGACTGGGGCCCTTTTAGAAATTCTAATATTATTTGGTTGGTTTCAAAATTTTTGGAAATTTTAAAAGGGATCGAATTGCTGCAGACCTATGACATTACAACCTGGAATTGTGTTTCTCTCATTGCTTCGGTTTTTGTGAAGACTATGACTCTACTTAGTTTAATACAACCTGGAGTACTACGTATAAGTTGGAATTTACCTAAGGAATGTTTTAATAAAATTAAGCTTTTTAATTAGATGTAAAAGGTAGCTTAATTTCAAAAAGGTTTTGATTGATAATTATGATATTATCATTCGTTTAAGCATGTTTAATTAGTTATTTGATAATTGTATCTGTTTATAAATTAGATTTATATTACATGCTTTAAATTATCTGTCTGAGTTAGATCTCGTTAACATATTATTTGATGATATGTTTTAGCATCTTGATTAAATAGAGTAATTTAATACCCCGCTAAATGTTCCCCATAAATTAAAATTTAAGTCTTATCTAGGATAACGACATCACCCATCATAATTAAATTAGTAGAAATATTTTTTCGTTGAAGAATATTTCACCCAAGTGTTTATTCCATTCGACAAAATATAGAACTAATTTATAGATACATATGTTTGTGATCGTGTGATGGTTTTGACTTACCTAAATTAGCTCGAGTCGCCCAAGCGTCAGTGTTAATTTAGGGATGTCGATCAATTTAAAAAAAAAATTGATCAACCAAAAGTTGCTTGGACGCAATTGGTCTGGGGACCTACCCATTATATTATTGCAGTGATCAGCCCAAGCTGGGACTGTAATAGTATGAATGAGGATTTTGGCCACTATGATTGTAAAACATTCCATGTTCCTTTTATTGGGGTCAAAGAACATGTAAAAATAGTGGGAGCTAAATAATTAAAAGTCCATATTATTTAGTTAACTAGATGTGATCATAGGAATTAATATATGACTTTAATTCCGTTCTATTTGAACTTCTTTAGGCTTTTAGGAATGTCGAATTTATCATTGAGAAGTATCTTGGATACATGCAAGCTCACTGGACCAAACTTTCTGGACTGAGAAAGAAATGTGCGTTTAGTTCTTAGACAAGAAAATATTGAGTATGTGTTAGACACACCGGTACCCAAGATTCCTGATGCCAACTCTCCTGAGTTTGCCACGTTTGACCTGACTGCTCGAGAGAAACATGTCACTGATACTAAAACTGTGCAATGTGTTATGTTGGCTGCAATGTCTATGGAGTTGCAAAGGTAACACGATAGGATGAGCGCCTTCGAGATGCTTGAACACTTGAAAAGTCTGTTTGATTCAGAAAGTCAGAGTCTAGAGTATGAACTTCTGACAGACATTTTCAAGTGTAGGCTTCAAGAGGGTTGCAACGTGTCTGAGCACGTCCTCAAAATGATTGGCTTAATTGAAAGAGTTGCTACCACCGGAATTAAGTTTGAGGATCGTGTCTCAGCTGCTATCATCCTATATTCGCTTCCGAGTTCATTTACTAACTTCATTGTGAATTATAATTTGAACAAAACGAAAGCGACCATGCCTGAACTCCATAACATGCTCAAGTCTTATGAAGCCTCAACCTCTAAAGGAAAGACTGTTCTTATGGTAAGCTTTAATGCTAAGTCTCGTTCTAAGAACAAGAATAAGCAAAAGAAGAAAGGTAAGGTTGGACCTACTCCTACAGCTCTGAAGTCTAAAGGTGGAGGTCATATGAAGCCAAAGGTTGCAAAGGATGTTTGCCTCTACTGCAAAGAGAAGGGGCATTGGAAGAGAGATTGTGAGCTGTATAAGGCTAATCTAGCCAAAGCACCGGGTGCTTCAAGCTCAGGTATTTTTATCATTAAATAAATATGTCTATAACTAACTCTCATTGTTAAAGTATTAGATACAACTTATGGCTTACACATTTGTAAAAATGTGTAGAAGCCTGAGAAGCAGTGTAGCAGTTGGACTGGGTAAAATTGACCTACGCGTGAAGGCTGGAGCAAAAGTTGCTGCTGAACGTGATAGGATCTTATAGTTTAGATTTGCCCAGTGGTTTTAGATTAGAATTAAATAATTGTTATTTTATTCCTTCTATTACCAAGAAGATTATTTCCATTCAAATGTTAGACATTAAAAGATTTATGTTTCAATTTTGATAATAATAATTGTTATTTTCGTAAAATGGTGTTGTTGTGGAAATGGTTTTCTTATGAATGGTTAATTATCAATTGACATATTAGATATTAAATGAATAAAATAAAAGGATCTCGATTAAGTAATCAGAAAAATTACTACCTATCTATGACATTGCAAACTTGGTCAAATTAATGAAACAAGAATAGCAACGTTAAATAAATTAGATTATTTAACACCATTTGCTTTTGAGTCATATGGAAATTGTGAATCTTGTCTTTCAAGTAACTTGATTAATAAACCTTTTCTAGGAAAAAGGACAGCAAGCCAAAGAGTACTTAAGTAAAATTTCTGATTTATTTAAAAGGTCAAAGAATTCGGTCATAATGAACTCTTCTAGAACACCTTAGAAGTCTGGCGTTTCTGCAAGGAGAAATAGGGCTCTGTTAGACATGGCTAGATCAATGATGAATTCATTTTCTCTTCCAAACATTCTTTTGAGGGTACACGCTATAAATCTCAATATGCATTCTGAATAGTTTGATTAGTGCAAAACGTACTATATGAGTTATAGTATAATAAAAGACATTTTCTTCACATATTAAATATGGGTTTCCCTACATATGTACAGAAATATGCACTAATCAAATTGAAAGGTGAAGTAACATAAAAAATGAAGATTCGTTAGATGGTCTGACGAAGGATTCAATGGGAGAATTAAGTTGAAGAATATCTCTAGGAGGATATCCTTCAGCTAGTGGGAGTAATATAGGAAGCGCTCCGCACCAGCAAGTGATTCTTATGAAGAAAGTAATTACATGGTTGTCATTCCTTCTGCACCTAACTCTCCATCTATGAGTATAGCACCAGAAAACTCTCTGAGCATTGGATAGTCCAATAAAAGAGAGCCTCTTCACGATCAGAATAAAGAGCCTGAACAAAATGCAAAACATTCAATTCTGTGGGTCTACTAGGATTCGTCATGAACTAACTAGGTTTGGCTTCCTCATGGAGGATCATGATGATGTTAAGATTCCCGATACGGATGAACCTGAGACCTACATAGAAGCAATATTAGATGTTGATTGATAGAGGTGGCGAGAAGCCATAAAATCTAAAATGGACTCGATGTGTATCAATCAAGTATGGAACTTGGTTGACTTGCCTATTGGGGTTGGACCCATTGGATCCAAATGATTTTCAAGAAGAAAATTAATGTTGAAGGCAAGGTGCAAACATACAAAGCTAAGCTAGAGGCTAAAGGTTATAGTCAAAGAAAAGGAATTGACTATAGTGATACGTGTTCGCCAGTTGCAAAACTGAAGTCCATTTGGATTTTGCTTGTTACAGCTGCATAATATGATTATTAGATTTGACAAATGGATGTCAAAACCCCTTTCCTTAATGGAAACCTCGAGGAGGAGGTGTACATGGTACAACCTGAAGTTTTTTTTATCCAAGTCAAATTCTATATCAATATGTTAATTGGAGAAATCTATTTATGGGCTAAAACAAGCCTCTAGGAGTTGAAGTGTTAATTTTGATGAAATAGTCAAATCGTTTGAACTCATCAAATGAAATGAGGATGCTTGCGTGTTTAGAGTGCGCAACAAGGATAATGTGGTCTTTATAATCATATATGTTGATCATAGAGAATGATATCCCCTCATTGAAATTCGTGAAAGAATGGTCACCCAAAATCTTCATGAATATCTTTTTGTTTCTGATAGACAGAAAGAACTAGTAGAATTTAATTATTCTAGCACTAGTTTCATGTATGATAAGAAAAACTACGAGTCACAGTCAGTATATGTTTTTAGTCTCAATGTAATAGTAATGCTGCAAGATTTGCAAGTAAGAAACTATTGTAAATTCGACAACTAGAGCCTAGTAAATTGTTGCATTTGATGCAACATAGGTAAGCGTTTAGATACATTAGTTCCTTAAAGAAATAGGGGTAGTTCCTAGTGACAGTTATCCAATAATTGTTATTGTGACTGTACCGGTGCATTTGCACAAGCTAAGGAACCAAGATGCAAAGTAAGGAACTAGAAAATACCTGTGTGCTATCATGTTTTGAGAACAAATAGCAAGAGGAGATGTTGCAATAGAACACCTTCCCGTAGAGGACAATTTGGCTGGCCCATTCACTTTGAGATGTGAGAAACATACTAGACTCTTGAGAGTCTAGGTGTTAGACGCATTGGTGATTGACACTAGGCCAAGTGGGAGATTGTTAGTATATATGTCCTAGCGACAATCACTTTTTAGAGATATATGTACTTGATCACATTCAGTTTTATATATTTGATATATACGGTATTACACATTGATGATTAAGTATTTTGATTGTCAATATTTGATTCATAATTGTGTTCCCTTGGACTTATGTTGTCAATAAGTAAGTGGGAGCTTATATGATATAACATAAAGTCCTAAAATAGCCCCAATCAATGATCATCAAGAATGGGATATTGATGATATGCGATAAGATTGGTATGTGGACTGCATCATACTTTTAGAAAGTATAGTTGATCTCACAACTATGAGTTCATGTAATTCATGATGGTCACATAGATATTTTAGAGAATATTGGCATACCCACCGAGAAACCATTTGATAAGTTTTATTCATGTGTCTATGGGATTATCGGCGTATAGAGTAGTGTAATAGTCCTCCGACTTGAGGTCAATACGTACTACATGTGCGGAGTGATGTACTTTGACCATGACCAACGCTTGCACTCCAATCGGGGTAGATACGGCATGTGTTGGGTGCATCACGAAGCACATGGAGTAGTAGTTGAGCCAAGAAAGGATTCATTCCTCATAATAGATTAAGAGAGAACATTCTACTTCTCATATCTAGATGGATCATAAAGTCATTGGCCAATGCAAAGATATATTCGTTTTGGATATCGAATATGATCGTTATGGATCATCTAGAAAGATTGAGAGACAGAGACTGAGTTATTGGGATAGACACAATATCATGTTCTAGACTTAGTTGAATGTTCGTTGAATGAAAGGACCGTATCACTGTGAGCTCTATATTACAGGGAGTTTGAATAGTCCTCGCAAATGTCCTTATATATTAAGTTTGTCTGGTAAATCGTCTAGGGATTCTACTAAGACCTTAATTTGATTAGTGCTTAATATATAAGGCCCTATGGGTCACACAACAAGTGATTATACCTTCCGGTTGAACTATTAGAAGGAATTAAATATTAATTGGATTAAATTATATTTAATTCGTAATACTGAAAATTGATTAAATATAATTAGATTAAACATATTTAATTCATGAAATTGAAGGAGAGTTCTATTTGATAGAATTAATTAAGTAAAATACATTAGATTTATTATACTTAATTAAAGTGTATTTATAATTAAATAAGGTTGATATTTTCTTTTAATACATTTTGGAATTAGATTAAAAGAAAAATCAAAATAATAATAAATAATATAATAATAATATATATAGAGTAAAGGTAGGGTAGCGGCTAAAGCCACTCCCTAACCTTCCTCTTATTGTGATTTTATTATTATTATTATTTATTATTTATATTATTTAATTAATATTTAATTAATAAATAAAATAAAATAAATAATATAGTAAGGGTGGAAAGTGGCGTGCAGCCCACTTCCCCCCATATTATTGATTAGTTTGTTTTATTTATTTATTTGATTAAATAAATGAGATTGGTCCTAATTAGATTAGAACTCTTTAATGAATAAGATTTTCATTGTGATTGGGAAACTAGTTTAAAACTAGTATAAATACACCATTCTCCTTCATAATTCGTGACCAGTTTTCAGATTCAGTATTACCAGTTTATTTCCCTGCGAAGAGATTTCCTAGTCTTTCTCTTAGGGAGATCTAACCGTTCTATCAGAAAGGAGAAATCACGTGGATACCAAATGTCAAGGATTATCACCGCTAGGCTGGAAAATCTGTAAGTTATAACTCAGATCTGTTATTATTATCATATTCGTTATTTTGTCATAATCAGGGAAGATCTGTTTGGGAAAATTTTAAACTTCCGCTAACGTACTTTCGAGGTACGTTACATCAATTTCCTAACATCTCCCACCCCAGGAGTCCCCCCACCCCGACCCGACAGGATGGTGGGGAGGTTAGTCACGGTGACTCAGTCAGCAGAATGACAGTAGGCTCATACACCCGTGCGCACCAGAGGCCCAGTCTTATTTCAGGTTCTGTGACCTCCACCCGATCACTGTGGGGATTCGAACTTTGGTCCATTGTTCCAAATCTCCCACCACTCGACCAATTGAGCTACCCGTGCGAGTTGATTATTAAGGACTCAGTTATATTGGGATGAGTAGAAGTGATAACTTACCTTAGAAAGTACTACTTAGATTCCACTATCGTTGTGATATTAGGAATTTACATGATTATTAAGAAAAGTGGGTAAAATGTTTGATATCGAATTGACAAGGTAAGAATATAATAAAATTGATTTAGAACTACAGAAATTTTATCAAATTTAGTATAAGATTATCTTAATGAGACACGTTGAAAAAGAAAGATAACGTCTTTGGTTGAACAATTTTAGCAGGTGGGAAGGAATATAACGTCTTAACTTCTTGGTGACCATTACGAGTATTCTTCACTTATATACACAATACGCGCATAAACGAATTATTCTATTCTAATGAAAAATGCAAAAGATTGAAATGACTTGAAGCTAGGTTGTGCATTTTTTTGTTTGTAGCACATTTTCATTTTTAATTACGAGGATGCGCACTTTCCATAAGAAATAAGTATAAAACGATGCTCTTAATTACAATTTGGGTAGCATGAATTGCAAATCGAATCGTGTATCTCAAATGAAATAATTGGTATCCCATGTAGCCAACATAAATCTTGCAGCAAAACAACAAAATATCGAAAAGGTCACCATTGGTGTCGATATAATTAAAGTACCTTTCAAATATGAGCATCTACAAATAAAGATATCAATTTTTTATTATATTTTAATTTGAATGTTGCAACTTTGGAATATGTAAATTACAATTAGCAAAGTTGATTTAATTATCATCATATTTGATTTTATCAGTTAACCTTAAATATTGCAAATTGAAATCAATTTGTGAATGAGGAAAAATGTTTGTACTTCAACTTATATATATGAATGTCAGATCATATTTAAAAAAAAAAAGGGAAATCTGTCAATTTAGTCCCCGTACTATCACGAAAAAGTTAATTAGTTCTCGTACATTAAAAAAATCAATCAAATTCCTGAACTTTGTAAAAACGTTCAATTGAGTTCATCTGCAGGTTACTTGTCATGTCAAGCAGGTCACCGCTGACGTGGCACACACGTGGCAGTCCAATCAGCGGTGACTTTGTTACGTGACACACATGTGAAAGTTCAATCATTCATTTGATGATGACGTGGCGCACACGTGGATCGACGCGTGTGCGCCATGTCAGTGGGTGATTTGCTGACATGACATATAACCTGCAAATGGACTCAATTGAACATTTTTTAAAGGTTCACGGATTTGATTGATTTTTTTAAAAGTCTGAAGACCTAATTATTTTTTCCGTAATAGTACGAGTTCCAAATTGATAGTTTTCCCTAAATAAAATAAACCAAATTTAAACAGATCAGGTTAGTCAGACTTTTACATAGACCAAACGTCTACTAGAACAAACTATAGTTGATGAGACATGAAAATTTAGGTTAAGTTAAAAAACCATTCAAAGTATAGTATAAAAAGGACATAGATTGGACATAATAATATACGTAATAGATGTAGATGGCGGTGGCTTGAAAGGAGGTCTTCGCCATATCAAAATGGATGACAAACCCGATAGATTTATGAGAGTAGCATATCCGAAGATTTGAAACATGAAATACAATACAAAGAGAAAATGTATCATCACCTTTATACACAATTCATTAGTGATGCAACCATTCAAATTGGAAGAACCATCCCCGTGTGAAATAGGGACCGGAGACCCGTTTTAGAGTTTATAAATATACTTACTCATCGAGTCCTTATTTAACTTACACACCAAATTTCACTTCTTTTCATTTAAAATTTTCAATTCTTCCAGCCTGATTCGCTCTTTAACCTTCAAAATATAGCTTGTAGCTTTCATATCAACATCATCATCACCAACATCCTTACTAGACCCACGGACATTGCCACCGGAGCCGCAATGTCCATTCGTTGACTCGAAAGAGGGTACCTTTTTCACATTCGAAGAACGCGGCAAAGGCTCGGTAGTCTTTGTAGTACCACCCGCTTTATATTGAGTCGAAGATAGCGGATTAGCGGGGTGGGAGCGATCGTGGTTCGGGGCTTGAACCGGTACCGGTACCGCCTGTTTTAGGACGTGGCCTGGGACAACAAATCTGGCACGCTCCATTACTATAATGAACGTTATCCTAAAGGAAAATAAAGGAAACAAATGTTGGAGATCTAATAGCCAAAGTGGTGGTGCTTAATCCCTTGAACTACTAGCAATTTATAGCTTAGGTAATGAGTTGCATCATTTGGAAAGACCCATCACCATTCGTATAGTATATGCTTTGAGATAAAAATGAATCATTTTGCGTGGCCGGAGGCCCCCCTTATATTGTTGGAAATAAATTGACCAACTTAAGTCTTCGCTTATCAAAGAATAACTTTTAATTTTGCACGTAACAGTACAGTTTGTTTAAAGCGTTGCGTCCAAAAGGTTGATGCCCAACCCCAAGGCCCCCCACCCCGACCCGACGGGATGGCGGGGAGGGTAATCACGGTGACTCAGTCAGGAAAACGGCAATAGGCCTTTACCCGTGCGCATCAGAGGGCCAGCCTTATTTCAGATTCTAAAAAACCCTTTTTGGGTGCTGCGGGATTCGAACCTTGGTCTACGTCCAATTTTTCCCACCGCTCGACTAACTGAGCTACCCGTGCGGGTAATTTAAAGCGCAAATTACTCAGGTTCTTGAATGCTTCTAAAATAAATAGTGCTTGTCTGTTTAAGGAAAAATAAAAGGTGTTTCTTAGAGTTGAGTTTGTATTTTGAGTATTAGGACGAATAGTGCTTGTCTCTTTAAGGAAAAATAAAAGGTGCTTCTTAGAGTTGAGTTTGTATTTTGATAATTAGGACGAATGTGTGATATTTCGAAGATAAAAATGATAATATTTCGAATTTTGCATCTAACTCATATTTTTTATATTTAATTACATCATTTCTTCATCTTTTTTGGTGATGAAAAGAATATTCTTCTCAAAATTATTGATTTCTTACCTGTAAATATACAAAAGGTGGGACGAATATGGGATCTGATGCAATAGTACGTAGTTTGACAAAAAGATCTTTTAACTTTATTTGCAAAACTTAATTGGCAAAGACTACTAGTATAGTACTCCGAGTGAATATGATTAGAGATCTTTAATTTTGTCCAAAAGAGTAAAGGGCTTTTTCCTTGAATATTACCAAATTAAAATTGATTTCTGAAAAAAGTGATTATTTTTAAATAAGGACAATAATGTGACTAAGAATGTCACTTATTTGGAAAAACATGATGTCACTGACAATATGTCACTGTTGTATGTCACTATTATATATTTATATCACTTTTGAGTATCACTACCAGATTTCGTGTCACTTTAGAATATCACCGTGTCATTGGAAAATTTTTCAGACCACAACCTGTTGGCCACCTACGGCTACCACCGGCCTAAAACAGCCGGCCACCACTGCCAACCACTACCGGCAACCGACCGAAAACCCCCAATACGCCAGTGAACCGCCGTTGCCACCCCCAATAAACAACCACTCTGTAAGTGACCACCCCACCCCTAACCTTTCCGGCGGCCAGCCTCCCCAGCCACCTTTCCAATCGCCCAACCACCATACCTTAGCCCAAACTCCTCCTCCTTCCCGCTGCAATGACCTCAACACCTCCCAGAACTGGAATTCCACCCACCGCCACTGTCATCCTCAACTCCATCCCCCCAATCCATTAGCTCAATTTCCTCCAACCTCGCGCGCGCACCCTGCCCACCGGTAGCCCCGATTGGTAGCGCACACATCAAACTTGCCATCGTCGCCAATTCGTAGCCACGTCTTACACCAATAGATCGAGCGATGAAGATGACTGAAATAATTGTCAAATCGGTGCTCTAACTGGAAAAAAGAGATGAAGAAGAAGAAGAAGATTGGAAAGCTACGGCGGCGGATGCGAAGGAAGTGCATGCGGCGACTAAGGCAGCGCAGCAGCTGAGAAACATCAGCGGTGGGAGGCATGAGCGGTGGCCGGATGCGCGGTAGAAGGTAGGCGGTGGCTCTAGGTTACCAGCGAGACAGTGGATGGATTGCATCTGAAGTGTCCGTCCATGTAGCAGACTAGCAGGGGAGTAGAACGGGCAGGTCATTTAGGGACATTTGGGCCCAGTTATTATTAATTGGGTCAATTTTTTGAAAAATAAAAACGGAGTCATATATTTGTCATTAGAAATATGAGGTGTAATATTGGGGTCATTATTTCAAAAGTAAATGGCCGGTGAAATGAGTTGGGAATAGAATACTACGATAGTACAACTTTTATAAAGAATAAAGAACAAATCTATTTCGTGATATTGGTTAGCATGGCTTGTGTTTTGTGTAAAAAATTACACCATTCAAAAGTAAGTTTAAATATTACCCATCTTTTATTTTTTTCTCTTATACTTTCTCACAAATTAAATGTATTTGAAACAAGTAATTTTTAACAAAAATAATCGAAAAATTTTACAACAATAATGACCCCAATGAGTTAACTGTTTCACAAAAATATAGTCTGTAGCTATCAATATTTGACCTTAAACCTATATATATATATATATTTACTATAAACTTAATTTAATAATTAATACTTTTATAAATTTACTATAAAATTGTAGCTATCTTCTTCTTCTTCTTTTCTTCCTTTTCTCATCTTCTTCTAGGTCCTCTGTATTTTAATATATTTCTGGATTTAAATTTTAATTTATTTAGCAATTTTGAATCTCAGAATGCAGATTCCCAAAAAATGTCACTTTTTGAATGTGAGAATGTCAAACTTATTGGTTATTTGAAAAAAATGTCACTTTTATGACAATATGCTTATAAAGATGGCAATATCAGTTTGACATAAAATGACATTTTCGTATAAAAGATGACATTTTCTATTGTAAAAAGATGACATTTTCACATAAAAGATGACATTTTCTACTGTAAAAAGATGACATTTTCACATTGATAGTTGTGACACTTTCATAGGAAATTATGCAATTATCCTATAAAAAGATGACATAGAAGTGGCATTCTCATATCCAAAAGTGAAATTTTCAAATACATATTAGATATAAATGAATAAACAAATCAATTTCGGAATCTTGTTTTAATTTCTCATCCGAAATCTAAATCAAAATAATTTGTTTAAAATCTAAAAAGTAAGAAGTGTTAAAGTGAAAATCAAGAAAACTAAAATAGGCCAGAGTCGTACAGGAGAGAAGAGAAGAGTGGAAGAGAAGAGAAGGGAAGGAGAAGAAGAGAAGAAGAGAAAGGAGTTGGAGAAAATTACTTGGCTTCATTGGAGTTTTGGGAGATTGGAAATTAGGGATGTTTGCTACGCATCTCTTTTTCTTCATCGCAGATGAGATCGGAAATTAGGGATGCTTTCTACGCATCTCTGTTTCTTCATATTGGAGTCGGCGAATCCAGGGTTTAATTAAAGGAAGGGCAAAAATGTAATCAACGGTCCTATTTCGGGAATAATAGGCCTCAAGTCCTAATTTAGATTTTTAACTATGTTTTAGTCCTATTTAGGACAATTTATTCTTAATTAATTTTCATCAAATTTAAATAAGTCTGTAATTTAAATTCGAACACATTTAAATTCTAATTGATGAAACTGAAGGTTATGATAACGAGTAACAAGAATTGATCCATTTAATTTTCTTTTGACAAAAAATGAAGCTTGCCCGACGGTTTCCCTTCAGGACTTTTAATAATTATTCTGTGTGTATGTGCGCTCGGAATTATTCCTTAATGAAGATCAACAAGAATCATTACACAAGGAGGAACACGAACAAAGCCTCCCTATATAGGCTGGTACAATCAATATTTGTAAGTAATTATAACTTGAAGGGAATAATTACATTCCTTGTTTTTGTCATGTTTCTTCTCTTGCACCGAGGGCTCGGTTCTAAGGCCTAGGGGCGAGTGCTCTATAATAGGTCTAATTTTTTAAAAAATTTATATCTTCTGTTCTTTAATTCTTGCAACACTTTGACTTTCATGTTTGTCAATACACAACTTTGACTGTAATAATATTTGATTATGTATTAGTAAACATTATAAAAAGTTGATACTTTGGAAATTCACATTGATAGGAATTCAATAACATTTTATACGAAATAATTTGATTATGTATATTAGTAGAAAATAGTGGTCAAAGTATGGTCTATGAATAGTGCAAAAGTTACAATGTTGCAAGAATTAAAGAACGGAGGAAGTTACTATATCTCATCGAGATTCGTCCAATTTTGTTACATTTTAAAATTAATAAAGGGAAAATCGCACTTTTAGTCCCTCAAATAGTCAACATATTGAAATGTCAGACATGTGTTCCCTAGTTTGTAAATATCACCTCTCAATTGTCCGAATTGTTGTAAATGTGGTCCTTTGAGGGGTGAAATGTATAATGTGGACATGGAGTACATTTCACCCCTCAAAGGACCACATTTACAGCAATTTGGACAATTGAGGGGTGACATTTACAATCTTAGAAATACGGGTCTGACATTTCAATATGGTGACTATTTCAGGGACTAAAAGTGCGATTTTCCCATTAATAAATTTTAACTTTTTGTGGAAGAAATTTTAATACTATCACAAAATCAAAATTAAATTTCATAACCATTTTTAAATAGAAAAGCTAAAACACATTCACAATTTCATTATTTAACAAAATGATACTCCGCAGTTAATACTCCAACAAATTTAAAATATACAAATTCAGGATCAAACAACAATATAAACAAATTTACAATCTCAGTACTTCACGATTCAACAAGATAAGAATCAATAAGTAAACCAGCAATAAAAAATCTAAATTCGGTGAGAAAAAGTAAAAAGTTGTCATAACTATTAACTAATAATGTAGGGCGTTTTCCCCTCAATATTACTAAATTGAAGTTAATTTCCAAAAAAGTGACCACATTTACGTTTGGACAAAATGTGACTAAGATGCTTATTAATGTCACTGCACCACTTCCATGTCACTGTCGGATGTCACTGTCGCCGCCATCACCCATGTCACTGCCACCGAGTCACTGCCGCCGCCATTGCATGGGTCACTGCCACCGCCGCCACCACCGGCCACATTGACACCTCCACATTGACATCTCCCTCCGAAATTCTGGCCACAATGACACAAATACATTGACATCCACCACTACCTTCGACTAGTGGCCGTCGTCGATCACAGTGACGCTGCCATAATGACACTGAATTTTTCAGTGACATCGCACACCAGAAGATACTCCGGCCGCAACCGCCAAAAACACTATGGCCTACCACTGCCACCCCGTCGTCCCCAGCCATATTATGGCCTATCACTCCTGGTCACCACTAGCAACTCCGATCACCACTCCACATCCCCTTCTCAGCCCCCGCAACACCCTCCTATCCTGAACTACACCCCTAGCCATATCCCCCTCCCCTACCCTAACGCCCTCTCTAGCCCGCCTCCCCAGGCTCCAGACCTAGCCCCGACACAGTAACCATAGCCATGGTCATGGCCCACCTGCAACGACCGCTCGATCGAAGACAATGCTCACCCAACGCCACCACAGGCTCGCCAATGAACCGCCACAATGCCACCACTACCAAGGTATTGTCATCGTCAACAACATCCGTCGTCGGGGGATCGATGTAGAGGCCGATGGAGTTCCATATCTGGAACTTCATCGTACGTAGATCTCACTGCGTAAAACAAAGAAAAGAGAAGACGATGGGGCGGAGAAGAATTTGTTGGGTGTGTTTCGGAAAAAACGAAGAAATATTAATTAAATAAAATTAATTAATAAATAAAATAGCTAGAAGAAAACAGAAAATAAGATGGAGCAGATTTTAGCCAGAGCTCGTGCTACGCACGATGTCCTTAAAACGTATTCGTCGCCTCCCACGGTGCTAGGAGCGTTGCAACGACCGTTTCCCAGGATACGGTGGCTAACGAACGATCGTTTGAGCACACAAACGAAAGTCCCGACGAACTGGAACAATAGCAGAACACTAGGGAAATTTTCAGAGTAGCTGGAAGTGTTTTTAGCTCAAGAAAACGTGAGGAATTTATTGTATGTTGTCAAACCGTGTGTTTGTTGCAAAGCACCTGCCAGCATTTTATAGGAGGATTTGTTGTGTGTTAAATGGGGTGTTAATGGACCTGAACGTTGGACATCAATGACCAGTCCGTTGGGCATTGAATCATCCATAAACTGTCCATTTAACGCTGCATTAAAAGACAAGAACGTTGGACATTTAATGGTTGTAACGGCTTGGAGCAGTTCTGGTGCGCGATCAGAATACCCCCATCAGAGTTAGAGCAACTCTGATGCTACCAGAATACCTCCACCAGAGTTGGAGCGTCTCTGGTACGAAGCCACCAGAGTTGGAACGTCTCTGGTATGAAGCCACCAGAGTTCGAGCCACTCTGGTACGAAGCCACCAAAGTTCGAGCAACTCTGGTCCTGGGAAAAATAAAACGTTACGGGAAGAAACAAAAATTAGACCGTATCTTTGACTGATAGGTTTTCGGACGACATTCGTGTCCGCAGGTCGCCCGCGCACACGAGTCGCGGTTTTTCTTCTCCGTTTCGGGATTTGATCGGCACCCCACCCCCCTGCACGTAAGAGAGAGTCTTTACCTCTAGGAATCTTAACTCCTTAAAAGAGGCTTCCGTTTATAAGGGCGTGAAAATCCCTTGAGTTTTCCGGTGTGGGATAAAACACACTAGAAACCCATCATTTTCCCAATTTTTCCATTTCAACGAGTGAACTTTGAGAATCAATTTCCGATTCACCCGTTATCCGTTTTGAGTGTACCACATATCGAATTGTAGCCCTTAAAAAGGACAATCTGAAACCACTTTGACCCTACCCAAATCAGAAGTGGACCCCACTTAAATAATTGCCCCAAAATGACCATTTAATGCAATTTTTAACACATTTTTTCAACAATCCCCCACATGAATGAAAATTGATTTTCGAGACTTAAAAAGACACGAAGATAGGAGGACACGTTGTGTTCACCGGATGATCCTTGCATACGGATAGGTAGGTTTTATTTTTTGAACCTTCCGTTGTAAAGACACGTTTATTTACTGGCTGTCTAGTAGACTCGATGTCCTTGAACTATACTGCCGTCGTGTAAACATTGACTTATCTTTACACAAGAATCTTCCAACTTTGTTCCGTCCTCATGGGTGTGCCCGTTTTGGCCATGGGTCACCGTCCTGGTTCTGCAATAGTTTCTAAAGAACGGAGCCTTTACAGTTCTCCTTTGAAGTGGCCCTCTTCTCTCTCACATAGGTGATTCTTTCACGAGTATCCCGCATACTCTTCCAACGTTATCGAGTAGATCAACATTTTAGAATCATTAAAGCAAACCTTTTTGCTAACCTCGTGCGGGAGTCACTGTTTTAACGAGGAGTGGGTAGGAGTCCGGGACCCCCACAGTGACCATCCTTCGCTCTATAATTTAGTTATCCCTTTTGAACCTAGGACCAACTAGGTTGGGTATCCACTATAGAACTTTTCAATTCACGGGCTTTAGTCCCATTCCTCGTGACAACTTCTCCAACAATTCTCTATCCAATGCCTTGGTTAGCGGATCCGCTATGTTATTCTTTGACTTCACGTAGTCAACAGTGATAACACCCGTTGTGAGGAGTTGTTTAATGGTGTTATGTCTATGACGAACGTGTCTACACTTACCATTGTACATATTGCTCTGTACCGTTCCAATTGCCGCTTGACAATCGCAATGTATGCATATTGGAGGGACAAACTTTTCCCAACATGGAATATCCTCGAGAAAATGGCGTATCCATTCAGTCTCTTCAGTGCACTTATCCAAGGCTATTAGCTCAGACTCCATCGTAGATCTAGCTATTAACGTTTGTTTTGAGGATTTCCATGACACGGCTGCACCTCCCAAAGTGAAAACATATCCACTTGTGGACTTTGAGTCCTTTATGTCGGATATCCAACTAGCGTCGCTATACCCTTCAAGTACAGCTGGATATCTTCCATAGTGCAGTCCAAGGTTTTGGGTTTTACGTAAATACCTCAAAACCCTTACTATTGCCTTCCAGTGTTCATCACCGGGGTTGCTGGTATATCTACTTAGCTTACTAACCACAAAGGCAATATCAGGCCTGGTACAACTCATTAGATACATCAAGCTTCCAATAATCCTAGCGTATTCTACTTGAGAAATACACTCTCCACAATTTTTGGTAAGTTGTACGTTTTATCTAATGAAGTCCTTGCCTCTTGATAATCATCCTTATTAAATTTCGTAAGGATTTTATCAACGTAGTGGGATTGGCTTAGCGTAAGACCGTCAGGTCCCCTAATTGTTTTAATCCCAAGGATTAAATCGGCCTGCCCCATATCCTTCATGTCAAATTTAGAGTTTAACATGTTTTTGGTAGAATTAATCAGTAGATTATTGCTACCCACGATGAGTATATCATCCACATATAAACATAAAATGACATAGCCGTCTACCGTGCTCTTCACATAGACGTATTTGTCACTTTCGTTTATTTTGAACCCATTAATTAACATTGCATGATCGAACTTTTCGTACCACTCTTTAGGAGCTTGTTTCAATCCATACAATGATTTAATTAATTTACACACTTTCCTTTCTTGGCCTGGAACACGAAAGCCTTCGGGCTGTTCCATATAGATTTCTTCGTCTATATCGCCATTTAGAAAAGCAGTTTTTACGTCCATTTGATGAATTTCCAATTTCCGCAATGCGACAATTGCTAGTATCATCCTAATGGAATTTATTCTCATCACAGGAGAATACGCGTCAAAGTAATCATGGCTCACACGTTGCTTGTATCCTTTGATTACAAGTCTGGCCTTGTACTTATCGATGGAACCGTCAGGTTTTATTTTCCGTTTAAAAATCTACTTGGATCCCAAAGGTTTATTTCCCGGAGGAAGATCAACCAATTCCCATGTGTGATTTTTAAGGATAGAATCCACCTCACTTTTGATGGCTTCTTTCCACATAGGACCTTCAGTAGATGTCACGGCTTCCGTATAAGTCCGTGGTTCATTTTCTACCAAACATGTTAGAAAATCCGATTCATTTTCTACCGTACATGTTAGAATATCCGAGTCAAATTCTACCAGGTAGGTGAGAAAATCCGGTCCGAAGGATTTTTCAACTTTAGCATGTTTGCTACATCTGGATTCGGGTTCTTCTCCGGAGCCCTCGCTAGTATTTTCCATAGCTACGTCAAATGTTCGTTTTGACGTGTTTGGTCCTTCGTTGGACTTGCATGGAAATACGTCTTCAAAGAATGAAACATTCCTTGATTCAATTATTGTGTTTTTATGTACATCCGGATTATTCGAATCGTACACTAAAAACCGATAGGCACTACTATTTTGTGCATATCCAATAAAAATACAATCCACCGTTTTTGGACCTATTTTTATTTTCTTAGGTGTTGGTACAAGCACCTTTGCAAGACACCCCCACACTTTTAAATATTGATAGGAAGGCCGTCTGCCTTTCCACAACTCGTAGGGATTTTTATCATATTTTTTCCGGGGAACCTTATTTAAAAGGTAATTGCTTGACAAGACTGCTTCGCCCCACATATTTTGTGGCAGGCCCGAACTTACTAGCATCACATTCATCATATCTTTCAATGTGCGATTCTTTCATTCGGCAACACCGTTTGATTGAGGTGAATAGGGTGCGGTACGTTCATGTACTATACCCACGCTCGCGCAAAAGTCACTAATTGGTGCTTCATACTCAGCACCTCGATCACTTCTAACCGCTTTAATCCGTCGATTAAGTTGGTTTTCCACTTCATTCTTATAAAGAATGAATTTATCGATTGTTTCGTGTTTATTTTTTAATAAATAAACGTAGCTATAGCGAGTTCTATCATCGATAAAAGTAATAAAATATTTTTTACCGCCACGTGTTTGTATTGATTTAAAATCACAAACGTCACTATGAATTAATTCAAGTGGTTCCGTTTTTCTTTCAACCGATTTGAAAGACGTTTTCGTTAGTTTTGCCTCTACACAAACTTCACATTTGTGCTTCACATCAATTGTGAATTTAGGAATGTGTTCCATGTTAATTAATCTACGTATAGAATTAAAATTAACATGTCCTAGTCTACCATGCCACACATTGGAAGACTCAAGCAAATAAGCAGAAGGGATTTTATTATTATTATTATTAATAATAGTCGTTACATTGAGCTTAAACAGCCCATCAACTGCATATCCCTTGCCCACATACATTCCTGATTTAGACAAAACTAATTTGTCCGACTCAAAAACCATGCAGAAGCCATGCTTGTTCAACAACGAGCCGGAAATCAGGGTTTTGCGTATCTCCGGAATGAACAACACTTGGTTCAGAGTCAGCTCCTTGCCCGAAGTCATCTTCAGGACCACCTTGCCCACGCCTTCAACCGCGGAATGAGCCAAGTTTCCCATCCACACCTTCTCACCATTTGATGGCTCAAAAGTAGTGAATAACTCCCTGTTTGAGCAAATATGTCGGGTTACACCGGTGTCTACGAACCACTCCTTGGAATTGGATCCAACGAGGTTGACCTCGGTCACCACAGCCGCAAGGATGATGTCTTCATCCTTTTGCCCACCTTGCACTAAGTTCACGTGAGAATCTTTCTTCCTCTTTGGTGTCTTGCAATCCACGGACTTGTGTCTGTTATTGTTGCAATTGAATCATTTTCCATTGAACTTCGTCTTGGAAACGCCTCCCTTGGGACCGAGCTTGTTCTTCCCATTGTTTTTATTTTTGGAGCCTTTTGCATGTTCCACCACGTTGGCCTTGGCGTTGGTAACGATTGGGAGTTTCCCATCGTTCTTCCAGTTATCCTCTTCAATCCGCAGACGGAGGATCAATTGCTCCAAGTTCATTTCCTTTCGCTCATGCTTAAGGTAATTCTTGAAATCCTTCCAAGCCGGCGGCAATAAATGGATAATTGACGCCACTTGGAAAGACTCACTAATTGTCATTCCTTCATCTCGAATTTCGTTGAAGATCATTTGCATTTCCTCAATTTGACTCAGACCGTCTTCGAATCCACCATTTTAAAATCAAGGAATCGACCAACAACAAATTTCTTTGCGTCGGCATCCTCGCTTTTATATTTGTGGTCCAAAGCATTTTATAGCTCCTTAGCCGTAGCTAATTTGCTATACACGTCGTACAAAGCATCATGCAGCCCGTTCAACACGTAGTTTCGGAAAAGGAAGTCAGAATGCTTCCAAGCTTCAACCGCGTTGAAAGATTGCGCATCCACCTCACCCCCGGTTGCTACCGGCGCATCTTCGGTCAAGAATCTAGCAAGACCGAGAGTAGTGAGGTAAAATAGCATCTTTTGCTGCCACCTCTTGAAGTTTAACCCGTTAAATTTTTCGGGTTTCTCCACAGAGTTGCTTGGCACGGTAACCATAGGGATTGCTCCTTGGTTGCCCAAAGTAGATGCACCGCATTGTGAACCATTGTTCACCGGTGCTCCACTTTCAGAGTGATTATCGTTTGGCACGTTCTGCCCACCAACATTTCCAATTTCTTGTGAAGCCATTTTAACGTTTTCAACGTTTTCCGAAAACACAAAAAATAATTTTGTTCACCGAAGTGACAAACTACGTTTTTAGATTGTTTACCGCAGTACAACAACCAAGGAAAATACGTTTTAGGATTGTTTAGCTGAATAGAACAATCACCGAATACGTTTTAAGACTGTTTACCACAGTAACACAATCACCGAATACGTTTTAAAATTGTTGGGTGTGTTTCGGAAAAAATGAAGAAATATTAATTAAATAATATTAATTAATAAATAAAATAGCTAGAAGAAAATAGAAAATAAGATGGAGCAGATTTTAGCCAGAGCTCGTGCTACGCACGATGTCCTTAAAACGTATCCGTCACCTCCCACGGTGGTAGGAGCGTTGCAACGACCGTTTCCCTGGATACGGTGGCTAACGAACGATCGTTTGAGTACACAAACGAAAGTCCCGGTGAACTGGAACAATAGCAGAACACTAGGGAAATTTTCAGAGTAGCTGGAAGTGTTCTTAGCTCAAGACAACGTGAGGAATGCATTGTGTGTTGTCAAACCGTGTGTTTGTTGCAAAGCACCTGCCAACCTTTTATAGGAGGATTTGTTGCGTGTTAAATGGGGTGTTAATGGACCTCAACGTTGGACATCAATGACCAGTCCGTTGGGCATTGAATCATCCATAAACTGTCCATTTAACGCTGCATTAAAAGACAGGAACGTTGGACATTTAATGGTTGTAACGGATTGGAGCAGTTCTAGTGCGCGATCAGAATACCCCCATCAGAGTTGGAGCAACTCTGATGCTACCAGAATACCTCCACCAGAGTTGGAGCGTCTCTGGTACGAAGCCACCAGAGTTGGAGCTTCTCTGGTACGAAGCCACCATAGTTGGAGCGTCTCTGGTACGAAACCATCAGAGTTCGAGCAACTCTGGTCCTGGGAAAAATAAAACGTTACGGGAAGAAACAAAAATTAGACCGTATTTTGACTGATAGGTTTTCGGACGACATTCGTGCCCGCAGGTCGCCCGCGCACACGAGTCACGGTTTTTCTTCTCCGTTTCGGGATTTGATCAGCACCCCCCTGCGCGTAAGAGAGAACCTTTACCTCTAGGAATCTTAACTCCTTAAAAGAGGCTTCCCTTTATAAGGGGGTCAAAATCCCTTGAGATTTCCGGTGTGGGATAAAATACACTAGAAACCCATCATTTTCCTAGTTTTTCCATTTCAACGAGTGAACTTCGAGAATTAATTTCTCATTCACCCGTTATTCATTTTGAGTGTACCACATATCGAATTGTAGCCCTTAACAAGGACAATCCGAAACCACTTCGACCCGACCCAAATCAGAAGTGGACCCCACTCAAATAATTGCCCTAAAATGACCATTTAATGCAATTTTTAACACATTTTCCAACAGAAATGAGAATAAGGTGAGGCGGCAGAGTCAGCAAAGGTGTCGGAGGTGGAGTCATCGAATCACTGTCGTCGAAGTCTGGGTGTGGTCGCTGGATCTGTCATCTTCAACGTGGATAGATGTCCGCTTGGCAAAGAAAGAGTAACAGGCTGGGTGGTATTGGGACGAGAGAAGTCATAAATTTATCCTTTAAAAAATTGGTGATATATTTGTCCATTGAAAGTCTACTAATCATATTCGGGCCATTCTATCATAATGTAGTATGTAAAAAACATAGATTGGGGATTTAAGGGTGGTGCACCAAAGGTAGAATAATAGAATTATAGATTTGTGCAAGCAGAAGTGATGTGGACTTCCCGTGTTTTTACGATTTGTTTACTATTTTTCTTACTGGTTGGATGAAAATACAAGATAGAGCCACAACTCAGCCTACTCAGCCTAAGTATAATACATAAATATTGGGCCTAATTTTCTTTTCACTTTTTTTAGACCTAGGGCCGTCGCCCCTGCTGCCCTCCCCCCAGGGCCGCCCTTGCTTGCACCCATGCTCTATGTAGCACTGGTACGGATACGCGAAAACGTGAAAACCAGTACCGGGTTACGACAAAATAAAAAGAATTGAAGTACTATATATATACATGAGCATATTTATAAATATTAGAAGTTATGAGAGTGTGTTTATAAATATTAGAAGTTATGAGAGTATATTTATGGAGAAGGATGGTTGATAACTTCACAAATTGATGATTGAATAAAGTTAAATAACAACCCCATAATTAATGTCATTTATCTAATAACATTATTCCTTTTGAGATATACATGATTAAAGAACCTAGAAGGAATGTTATATTGCTCCTCAGAAGATTAGTAGCAATTTTGATGGGAAAGAATGACACAAATATTATCTCTCAACTTTTATGAGACAAAAATATGACTAAATTTTGGTTTGATAAAAAAGTGACCCCATTTTTCATTTATCCGCTTCTTTCATTCGTCCTCTGCGCACAAAGCCAGGGACCGAGTTTCCTTCTACGCTCGTAGACAGAGCAACTCCACAGCAGGACACCATCTCTCCACCTCAAACCATCACCGTCCATCTCTCTAGGCCATCGCCGACCATCTCTCTGTATCTCCCTGCATGCCTTCTCTCTGCTTCTCTGCTTCTCTCTCCGTCGTTCTTCTTCTCCGACACGACCTCTCTATCAGAGATGGTGGCAACGATTCAGTACAAAACCGACAATGGCGGCGGATAGGGTTCGACAATGGTGGCGGCTATGGTATAACGATGGCGTCTCAAACATTGGAGACATAACTCTTCTTCCTATCTTTTCTACATTGATTTAATCTCTACATCTGTGATTGCTTCGATTGCGGCGAAGATTCGATTGGTTAGGGTTTCAGATCTGGTGTCGGCGGCTACGGTTGCGCTAAGGTGAGTTACATGAAGAATTATGGATGTGGACGGTGGTGGCTGGGGTTGGGAGGGGACTGGTGGGATGGGGAGGGGCTGGTGGGCTGGGCATGGGGCTGGTGGGATGGGCATGGGCTGGTGGGATTTGGAGGGGGCTGGTGGGCTGGTGGGACGAGATGGGGGTTGGGTAGGGGGCTATGGGGAGGGAGTCGGTGGGACGTGGAAGGGGGTCGGTGGGACGGGAAAAGGGTCAGTGTAGACAGGGGAGGGGGCCGGTGGGACGAGAGGTTGGTGCCATGTAGGGGGTTGGTGGGATGTGGAAGGGGCTAGTGGACTGGGGAGGGGCTGGTGTGGTCATGGTTAGGGCAGCGGTTGTCATTGGTGTCAGTGTCTGACTGTGCAGGGGCTGGGTGTGGGTGTCGAGGTATCGGCTGATCAGTCGTGGTGTTGACAACAACAATTTCAATGAGCGAAAACGATTACAGTGACGTGTATTCCGACGACAATGACATCCGTAAGTGACATTAAAATTTGACAATGACAAATCATAGTGACACGAAAAAACCGCAGTGATATGAAAAAGTGGTCGGCGGGGTGCTACTGGTGGTGTACAGTTTTCCGGAAAAGGTTGTCTGAAAATTTTCTGACGATTATAGTGATATTCAAAAGTGACATAATTAAAACCAAAACTGGAGTTTTTAACTACATTCAGCAGTTTATGTTAATATAGTACTCACAATTTGATTAATTTGAGCTATTTCATTTCATTTGTATAATATGGTTTATTGATAAAATAAAGAAAAATATATATGTAAGAATATCTAAAATGGTCATCTACATTAACTTCAGCCATAAAAGTAATTCCAACCTTACATTTTCTTATTATAACACAATTCAGCGCACGAAAACAAAAGTTACGAGCCCGTTTGATAACACTTTTATTTGGCTTAACAGTCAACTTTTTCAACAAACGCGTAATAATAAGAAAAAGTAAGGTTGGAGTTACTTGCTGTTTCGGTTTAAGTTATTGTAGATGACCATTTTAGCTATTTTTACATATAATTATTTCTTTGTTTTATCAATAAAGTATATTTGAAATTTACTTTTTTCACACATCGGTAGAATAAGCCAATATAACCACTTAAACCAGAACTTCATAAATTTTAGCAGGATCGGCCGATTAAGTTGATTTCAGTGTTACCAAATGGGCTCTACATGTTTAGTGAAAAAGTTGACTTATAAACCTGATAAGTCGAAAAACAGTGTTACCAAACGGAGTATTATTCACTTAATTAATTGAGTAAATCGAACAAAAAAAGAGAGTATTGGGCTCAGCCAAATGATTCTACTAAATTGCGCAATACATTTGGACATACATAAGCCCAACTCTAATTCTTTTCATGAAGCTGTACCATCACCATCCTGCAATTCCCACAAGCTTCTGCTCCTGCTCGGCTATGTCCCCCATTTCCCGTCAGATTCACAGCACTTCAAACCTTTCGTCATCACTGGCCGGTAACACACTATTCTTCCTTATTTATTCAAGTATAGCTCTTTTCTACCCTGCATCAGTGTCTAGACTTATTAGTGCGCAGGCATTTAGATTTTAGCCAAATTGCCAATTCCCTACATCCGGATATGTGTTATTTTTACTGATCTTGGTTTGGCTCTTCGTGTTTCACATTGAATTAACTTTCATCGGATGGTATGTAAATTCAAGATATGATTTTTGATAACCAATTAATTCAATTTGCACATATAGTCGTACAAAGGAACATAAAACTCCTGAAAGGTGATAATTCAGTTATGTATACCACGCTCATGAGAGTTATACCAAATTTATAAACTCAAAATGTATTTCTTATGAGCCATTGGTAATTTATTCAACTATCTATCCAGTGCAATAGTACCTCAATTCTCAAATCAACCATTATTAATGATTGTTTGTGTTTGTTGATTTATTTTAAGTAATTATATGAAAAGTGCGTAGTAGTAAAAGTAGGTTTAAGTGTTTGATATTAACATGATTTTTTAATAGAAAAAGTGAAATGCATTTTCAAAACACCCCTTCTCTGCATTAGTGTTTCGCTATAAAGTGATTAATTTAAGTAGAAGCATCTATTTGAAAACACTACTATCAGGCTATCAGCTATATAAAGCTAAGCTCAGAAAAATTCATTTTTTAAGCAAATGAAAACACTCTCAAAGGTATATTATGGCCAAACAACATTATGCAGTTCTGTAAAAACCTCAGTTGAACTTGAGTTGTGCTTTCATTGTTTAATTTGTACAATCACTGCGGTATGTGCATGGCGGATTGGTGGAGTAATTAGACAGAAATAATAGAACCAGATAATCATCATGCAGTGCTGATGTATAAGGCTAAGTACTTAATAAGTACAATAACCAAACACATTGTTATCTGCATGGTTTAAAAAGGTTCTTAAGAGGCGGGTTTTGAGGCGCGCCTCTAGGTGAAGCGCACAAAGAAGGTTTCGAGGCTTAGGTTTTTTTTGGAGGACAAGAGGCTTACGCCTCAAAATTCAAGGCGTACGTCCTGAGGCACGCCTTGAGGCGTTTTTGTGAGGCGTTTTTCCTTTGCTTCTATCTTTTTAATGTACCCGTAGCTTAAAATGGCAGTGTTTTTATTTAATAAAAGGCTCATACATTAAACACGTGTCTACACTTAACCCAAACTAGCCTTGTTCCATTTAAACCCTAACATATACTCCCTATTAAGCATTCTACATGTCATTAAAACTTATCCATACTTCTGCACAGACAAGCAGATAGGTAACCAAGGAAAAAATAAGAAAAATAAATAAGCAATGGAGTTAAATGATAATGAAGAAGAGAAAGAACTTAAGGATTTTTTATAGTGATGATAGAAGGGATGACAGTGAGGAGGCTATAAGATATATAATGATTCTTCTGAAGACCCTCCAGTCATGATGATTAAGCTTCAAGAGTTTCAAATTGTCATATATGTGATATGTCTGTTTTGTGTTTGAGTTATAGTGTTTGATGATGTGATTATATATGTGTTTGTGTTTGAGACTTTTTGGACTTTTATTATGCATATCTATAGTTTGTTATTACTAGATTAAGCCTGTTTAACTATTTTCAGTTTTACTTGTTGGTAAATTTTGAGGGTTATGCCTCGATACGCCTCGCCTCTCTCAAACAAACCGCATTGATACCCGAACTAGCCTTTTTAAACCTTGGTTGTCTGTACTTGCTCTTCAGTCTTACTTGCAAATGCATATAGTTCTCTTATACAATCAAATGTAAAAATGTGCTTTGGATATCTGCCACTTCAAAAAATGTGATCTCCAATGTAATGGGCCTGATCAGATTAAAAATAGAAGATTGTGATAATACAATTGAACAAAACATGGTGTCATTTGAATTTCGACCACATCTAGGAAGCTTGGTTATCTTAGGTGTTTGAAAATTTTCACTGCAAAAGAGCTGTTTTTAACTAATACTGTACATATGAAGTTTATTCCTCAATTTTTCAGAATCAATAAATAATCTTTTAAACCAAATTGCTTAGGTCTATAATAATCCCTTATCTTAGGACATATTGTTTAGGTTAATGACACTAACAATTACGTCAATGACATAAAAGAAACTTCTAATAATGTAATAAATTGGTGATGATATCTGTGATATTTCAATATCATTTCATTGTCATCACATTATGTTATTGTTATTAATATGATAATGTAGTAAATTGTTGTATTTTAGGAAAACTATTGATTAATTGAGATACAAAAGTTTCACAGCACACAACTTCTGAATTTACATACTTTATGAGAGCGTGTTTCATAAATACCCTGATAATTGGTTCTTCGAGCTTCGGCTGCTCGGGAGCGTGCATAGTGTCAAAGGCGAAGAACACCGCTGATATGCTGTGGACTTTATTTTGGTGCCCTCTTTGTTAAACAATCCTCACTTTTGGTTTTTGAAGAGGTTTCTATGAAGGTTGGCATACATAGTCTCTAATCTATCAGGTAGTTTCACAACTGCAATTTTATTGACCCCCTACCTCTACAACATGACATTCAATTTATGAGCTTGTGTTTTTACTTCATATATTATCACGGTGCAAACTGAAAACCGAAAATGACAATATCTGGATTCCTGTACTGAGTATTTTGAATTGATGCGTAACCTGGTTGGTAAATTATGTGGTTGTGAAGGGTGGCCATATTGCTCTGCAGGGCTTTGCAACAGAAAACACTTTATATGCGACTTATCCAAGATTAACATGTTGAACTGAGGGAGTAATAATGCCACTTACTGTGCTGCTTTGTTTTAGGGAAAAAATGCCTTCTGCTCTGTTTTCAAGTCTGAACTCTTCATTCACTTTTGGCATTCAAAGAGCAGTTAGTGTAAAACAAATTGGGAGATATAATCTATCTCTGTCTCTGCCTGTACAAAGTAGTCATACCTGGAGCTGCAGATATTCAAGCTACCTATGTAATACTGGAGTCATGGCTGTTACTGGCTCTGCAGCTGCCTTGGGGGATATTGTGGTGGATAACTTAATCTCAAGCTCTGCAAACCCTGCTAGTGTCTATTTTGGAGATAGAATATGGAAAACTAGTATGAGTTTGGAATCTAGGAAAGTGAAAGCTTCCTTCATATTTGATGTTTCTCATGGGTCATCCATATCATGTCTGGTAACCAGAAGAGGGTTGAAAAGTCACTGTACATCGTCTACTCCAACTTGTTCTGATGGATCATTACCAAATAAGCACCTTGCAAGTCTTGCAATTCCAATTGAACAGTATGTGCTCTGGTGTGTTTGTTGCTTTTGTTGTATTTCACCACCATCTCTGTCTGGACTCCAGAGATATACTGTCGTTCTGTCTAGTTTTGATGCATCTCTTATATCTAACTTTGTTTATCAATAAATGGGATTCATATGCTTGTGAATAGTTATTTTTTTTTCAATTCAGATTTTTGTTAAATTTTTTATTATTTGGTCTCTTCTCTTGATTTTGTTCATTGAAAAAGACTCTGATTCACAAAATCCTTCTCCCTGCGGAAGGACAAAGCAATTTTCCTTACATGAATGAGGAAACACAGTATTTGGATTACTTGAATATTAGGCCTTATTTTGTTAGTGTTTACAAAGAGTCCAAGTGACAGTAGAAGATTTATACTTTTATTTACGGCCTACTTCTTCAAAGCAGTTGATTCTACATCTTTATCATCTGCAGGTTAATCCCTATAATTTGGGGTCGGTGGCGAGAAGATTTTAGTGTCAAATTGTCAAAGTTATTGTATATAATTAGTATAGTTAAACACAATAAATCTCATGCAGAAAGGGAGAGTGAGATATTTCAGCTTTATGCTAGATGTGCTTAATAGCATAACTTTATTACAAAAGAATAATGAGATGCTATTCCAAATCTTCATCATCATTGGTTATTTCCACTTGCGACCATGCATCAATTATTTGAGATAGCTGTATGCTTGTAGCTCTCTGATTAGAAACAGTAAAATTGGCAATATTACTATATTGACAAGGTAAATGTAACACCATCCTAGAATGCTAAATCTCTGATTGATCTAGATTTAAAATATTGTTTGCACTTTCTGATTACATTGCTCTCTCTGGATAATCAGGAAGGCAGTAGGTAATGGACATCTCAAGCTAGTTTCTGGATCATGCTACCTTCCACATCCTGATAAAGTAGGAACTGGTGGAGAGGATGCTCATTTTATTTGTGAAGATGAGATGGCAGTTGGTGTAGCAGATGGAGTTGGTGGATGGGCAGATGTGGGCATTGATGCAGGAGAATTTGCACGCCAACTAATGTCTTATTCAGTCGATGCTCTTCGGCGAGAACCCAAAGATTCAATCAGTCCAACTCGGGTGTTAAAGAAAGCACATTCAAAAACAAATGCTCAAGGCTCTTCTACAGCCTGTATCATAGCACTTACTAGCAAGGTGTTTTTTATTTACATTTTGAAACCTTGACCTCACATCTATATATTTCGAGGCCTATGAGCCATACTTTGTCATCATAGGCTTATTTCAAAGAGATTGTAAATCATACTTCTTAAAACAATGAAGGATAAGAAACTACATAAAAGCCGCAATGAAAACAAGAATTGGTTTATAATGAGATAACTTGCACATTTAAGTAAAAATAACAACACAACTATCACATCATAAATTAAAATAATACTCTGTAATATGACTTCAGTTTCTTAAAACGGGAGGCCAATTCTTTCTACATGGTATTTCAAATCGATATTCAACTTCTTTATTTTTCGCTCCCTTTTAGCCTTTTTACCTTTTGTTGTTGAAGTTTTTACAATAAGCAAAAAAACTATTGGGTCTAAAAAGCAAAGCAAGTTGTTTACAGAATATGCATAAAAAAGTACTAGGCCTAGGGATGTCGCCCGTGTTGTCCATCTCCTAGGCCCCCACCTTGTATACTATCATGAAAGAGTTGCTCCCTTTAATACTTAAAATTAAAAGTTATCAAAAAAATAGGACGATCTATGTTTTATTGCTTAACTAGGATTTGTCTAACCCTGAGTTTAGTAAGTGTAATAATCTGACCCAAAGCATGCTTACACAGCAGATTTAGATATTTATAAAGTAGAACTCCTTGGCCATTAATCTTTAGTTTTGGTACTGATGGATTCCGAGGGCTTTCTCTGCCAAATTTATGGCAAAAGTTCTTAGGCAGTTGTTTGGCAACCCGCAACCTGTTCTAGAAACTTTCTGGAGGAGGTTGCAGTGACCTCCTGCACCTGCCGGAGTGTAGTCAATAAATTTAATGTCTAGGTGTCAATAAATTTAATGTCTAGGTGCCAATTTATTTAGGGTAGCAGCATACGCAGTATTTTGGTCAATCATATATGTTTAAGTCCTATCAACTTTTGTAATCCTATTTGAGGATAAACCAATATGTTGTGCTCATTTTTGTGATAAGTTTCATCTCATATTTTGCACTTTACATAGATGAAAACTGTGTTATGCACATTTGAGTGTTGTAGCTACCATTAGCCTACGTTTTGAACTCTGAAAATGGTAGAGAAATGAAAATAGTACCAAGGGTTGTTTAATGTTTGTTTTCACTTCAGAGAATATGTGGGAAAATCAATTATGATTAAAACTATATTTAAATAAAATGAGTTTGAACAAATAGCTAAAACTGACATATTGAGGTTGAAGCAGTTCATGTTATTATTATTATTATTATTCATTTTCTCTCATGTTTTATTTCCTTATGAAGATTTTCTTAGTTTTATAGTCTTATTGTTTATATGAGAAAAAATGGAGGAACGTTTCACGGATACTGGACCCAAAAAGGCTATTCAAACTTGTGTACTGAGACTTCTCATCTTTTGAGGCTCTCTTGTAGATTTGTGTTGCGGTGTTGGCCCTAGGCTACCTCATAATCAGACTTGTAAATAAGTTCAAATCATAATATCGTATAAACACTGATTCGTAACTGGTACTCCTTTCAAATAGGGTCTTCGTGCCATTAATCTTGGAGACAGCGGCTTTGTTGTGGTTAGGGATGGGTGCACCATCTTTGAATCCCCGGTTCAGCAGCACGGTTTCAATTGTCCATATCAACTTGAAAGTGGCACTGGCGGTAACAGTAATGCTGATCTACCAAGTTCTGGTCAGGTATGTTGAGCTACTGCTTAATCCTCCTATATTTCCCCCACCCACACAATGTAAAAAAGCAAACAAATAAAAATATAAAACGACTGCTTTGTTCTGCTTACATGGTTGCAACAACCAGGGGCAGATCCATTAAGGGAACATTGGGGTGTACAATTTTATTGGATTGTAATGTTATTTACTTATTTCCATCATTTAATCTGTTTGCTTATTACTCCGTATTTTGCATAGTTTAAGTTGTATGACTTGAAATATAAAATAAACTTGTCTGTGCCTGGGTTTTAATTGCCTTTCAACATCTTCAAACTCCTTGATACGCCCCTAGCAAGTAGTAAAAATCTCATATTCCCAGTTGGGCAAACACACATGTTTATACAGCTTTTCATCACCCGGCATTCATCAGGTTTTTGCAGTTGATGTTAAACCTGGAGATGTTATTGTTGCGGGGACTGATGGATTGTTTGACAACCTATACAAAGAGGAAATAGCTGGTGTTGTTCACGATGCAGTAAAATCTGGCTTTGACCCAGACACCACTGCTCAGAAAATAGCAGGTTTAGCACGCCAAAGAGCTCTGGATAGCAAAAGGCAAACTCCCTTCGCTGATGCAGCACAAAAAGGCGGGTTTCGTTATTATGGTGGTAAATTAGATGACCTTACTGTAATCGTTTCTTTGATTACTCATTCCTCGACTGCTGCATAAGCACTAAGTTTCTGCTTTTCCTTTTCTATTGGATCTTTGAGTCTGTTGGCTACAAATATTGACTGATTTTTTGATAAAGAAATGTGCAATTTGATTATTATTTTTTAAAATTTGATTTAATTACTTCTTGTTGATGATTGAGCACAAATGACAAATCCTGTTAAACTCGACATCCTAATGAGGACCGGATATGATTTTGACTTGGCTCTCAAATTTAGATAGTGGGAATAAAATGAAAATATATGGTTGTAGTTGTGTAAGAAAAAAGTGAATTGAATGTGAACCACAAATTTTTTCCAAAAGTGAAAGTTGGAAGAATTAATTGGGACGGTACAAAAAGGAAAGTCGGAAGAAATGATCGGGACGGTGGGAGTAAATCTTTTACCTAAATTAATTGTGGAACTTGGGGAGTAAAAATTATGTATCAAGTGTTATGCCTCTAATAGAGATTAGATCTCTATAATCCAGGTACCAAAATTGCAATTTCTTCTCATTTTTGCTCTCATTACGCCTCTAAAATGATTTAGCCCCTATTCTAACCCATCTAGAAACTGACCTTGTGGGGGGTTGATCCAATATTCCCAATTTCACACAGAAACAGGTAATAACTATGTGCCAAAACCTAAGAATGGATCCAAATAATAATGTGAAATGATACATAATGTGAAAATAACTACAGGTTGAAAAAGATGCTTCGTATTTGCTTGTTAAGTCGATGGTACACCATTTGATAAAAATAACTATAGGTTTAACTTTGTGAGACCAAAGGAGTAAAAGCTAGCTAGAATAGCAGCTAAAACTGCATAAGCTAGGGGCCAAAAGCGCCCCATCCTTACTCTGGTTCTTTATTTTTTATTGGCAGAACTGAACAAACTGAGAGAGAAATAAACGGAACAAAAAGAACCTCATTGATTCATACCGAAGCTAATGAAAAGTGGTTATAACATTAGGTTGGGGACAAAAGTTATTTGCAAAACAGACACAGGGTCAAAGCAAGAACATGTTCTGATATGCTTATTCAGAAACTTTGAACACATGTTTTGGAAAACTGAGGCATTAGGGCAATATGAAAGCCTCCCCCCTAGCTTTCTTCAGGATTCTTCTTCCCCATTCTATGCTTGGACCCCCCTCTCCCCACTCCCACCCACCACCTTCATGTTTCTCTTGTTCTTCTTCGTGCTGCCTAGCTTCCTCCTCCTTTTGAGCCGCCTCTTTTCTTCTTTCTTCCTCCTGTTGCCTAGCTGCTTCTTCCTCCCTTCTGGCTGCCTCTTCGGCAGCTTCTTCTTCACGTCTTTGTTGCTCTTCTCTCTTCTTTGCTTCTTCTTTCTCTCTCCTTGCTTCTTCCTCCTTTTCAGTTTCCTCTTGAGCCGCCTCTTCTTCCTTTTGTCTTTGCTCCTCCCTTTTCTTTGCCTCTTCCTGTTGTCTCTTTGCTTCTTCTTCCCTTCTAGCTGCCTCTCGGGCAGCCTCTTCTTCTTGGCATTTCTGCTCTTCCTTTTGTTGCCTTTCCTTTTCCTTCTCTCTCTTTTGTTCTTCTTCTTTTTCTTTTTCTTTTTGTCTTTCCATTTCTTCTTGTTTCTCTCTCTGCTCTTCCTCCTCTCTCCTAGCTTCTTCCTCTTCTTTCCTAGAAGCCTCTCGGGCAGCCTCTTCTTCTTGGTGTTTCTGCTCTTCCTTTTGTTGCCTTTCCTTTTCCTTCTCTCTCTCCTCTCTCTTTTGTTCTTTTTCTTTTTCTTTTTCTTTTTGTCTTTCCATCTCTTCTTGTTTCTCTATCTGCTCTTCCTCCTCTCTCCTAGCTTCTTCCTCTTCTTTCCTAGCTGCCTCTCTGGCAGCCTCTTCCTGTCGCCTTTCCTCTTCTTTCTTCATTGCCTCTTCCTCCTCTCTCCTAGCTTCTTCCTCTTCTTGCCTTTTCTTTTCTTCTCTCTTTCTAGCTTCTTCCTGTTTTTTTCTCTCCTCCTCTTCCTTTTTCTTTTCCTCCTCTTCCCTCTTCTTCTTTTCTTCCTCTTCCCTTTTCTTCCTTGCTTTTTCTTTTGACTTTTCAATTTCATCATTCATTATCTTGAACTCTTCCTCCGCGCAAGATGTGCAGTCCAGGATTATCGCCTGTTCTTGCTGATTCAATATCTTATCTACTGTCTTGTTGTTGGTGTTTAAAGAGATGGAAATAATGTCTCTGTCCAAAGTCTGGAACACAGAGGCTTTGCCTGCCAGGTACTGAGGATGGTTGTTCTTTGCCGCTGTACTGAATCCCATGAAAACGAAAGAGTCATTGTTGAAAGACACCTGAGCCATGGGATGGAACCTAGGCACCGCAAACACGTCACCTTCCTCGATGTGGAACCTCATGGTTTTGCAGCCTGTTCTGTTTGTCGGCCCAGGGCAAACCACCGTGACCATTCCTTGTCCTTGCAAGCCGATTCCAATCTCAGTAGCCCTTGGGTTCCAATGTGGCCCCATCATTGAGCCCTATTGAAACAAAAAAGATTTATCATCAATGTTGGAATCACAAATATGCAAGAACCCCAAAATGATGGATTGATGGGACTGTATATGAAGGGCATATAACAACTGACCTTGGTCAAGTTGACCATGAAAAGGCTAATGTCAATGCCCTTCAATGCAGACAACTGCTTCTTCGATACTACTGTGCTCCACCCGTTGCAGTTTTCAAAGTCGGGGTCGTTCGAGAAAACATTGAACTGTTGCGTCTTTTTCTTGTTCTGGGCATGATATAAGCTGATGTAGCCACTGCCACTTAGAAGTGCTTTGATGAAATCAAATTCCATCTCCACTGTTTTCTTGGCCTTTGTCAATCCATGCACTATAGCTCCAGGATCTGCAGCGCCAGTAATCTCTTCTATGGCTTCCAAAGGAACCTTCAAACACAAAACACTTTTAACCTTCACTCGTCTTTGTTTCAATTTATATCATGCGACTAGGTGTAGGTTCGGTTATGACCTAGGAGGGTAAAGAACAGGACCTACGTCCCGGAACAGACAATTCTTTTTTTTCAGACTAGGGTGATAATCGGAACCTGAACAGGTTAAGGTTCAGGTTCCTCATTACCATTGGGATGGGAACCGGAACCAAACTGAGTGCACCCTTAAATGTGGTATCTTATAGAACACTATGAACTCGAGTTTACCCCAAAGGCTGCTGCTAGAGTGGCTTTATCAAAGCCGAGAATCAATCTGCGTATACTTGAGTATGGTGCAATTGCTGGTTCCTGAGACAGATGACAAAAACATATTTGTAAAACTTATAATATTCATGAAGGACATATTTTAAACCACAAATCCAAAATAGAGCTTTATTAATGGGTTCTTCATAGTTATTTAGTGAAGAATGACATTTAGGCGGAAGAAAGAAGGGAAGGTGCATACATGCAAGTCATTTTCTGCATTGGCAAAGAAGGCATAAATTCTAAGTTTTTGCCTCTCCATCTCTAAGCTGCTTTGAATGTAGAAAACGGATCCGGGTCGCAGCCTATATATATCTCCTTTTTTCAATTCTAGCTGTTTGGTCTCATCTCCATCAGTCCAATTAATCTGCCCACTCCCTTCACAAACACAAAAAATTAAATTCAAGCACAAAAACTTGCTTTTGTTCTCTTGGTTTTTATGCTTCCTTTTGTAATTCAATTTATTGCTTATTTAACAAAAACTTAATTCCAACAAGTTCCTTTCTTAATTTCTTTGGTTGAGTTCACTTAAAAATAAAGTTAACCTTTCCTGATAAGTATATAAGTATTAATTATGACATTATTAATTCCTCATTATCATTACTCTATTTTGGAATTTTTATATTTTTTTACTCCTTTTTCAAGAAACTTCCCATATAAAATCCAAGATTAAAATACAGAGCTGTGTTGATTTCAAGGATAACTGAAAGCTTTACATTAGAACATTTAACTTACTGGAGTTGGGGGCGAAAATTTCAAATTTAATTTCCTGAAACTGGATTTAAGTCCTTGCATGTGATGGAATCTGATTAGACAGCAAAGTTACCTGTGTGAACATAGAAGACCATTTCCGATTGGAGAAGAACAGGGAGGAAGAGGGCGTTTGGCTCCAAGGTGATGAACTCGATATGAAACCTCCCATTGTCTATCCAGTCGCTAATTCTCACCGTGGAAATCTCTCCCTCCTCCGTCGAAACCGCCGTTTCCCTTTCTCCCTTCTTTACAAAGAGGGCACCGCTGCCACTGACGCCTCTCTCGTCCTCCTTGGCCGCCTCATCCCCTCTCAGCACCGCCGTTGAGCACGGTGCGTTCAAGGATAAGATCAAGAATAGTGTCAAAACAAGATAGTAGATGAACGACACAGAGATCTTTGTCGCCATGGCTGGCTTGCTTTTGTTTTTTGAGTTGGAGAGTGTGGAGGTGGGAAGAAGATATACAGAGTTTAAGGGTGAGTTTTGGTACGTGTCATTTGCATGGGGCAGAGGAAGATACATGAGAGTGCCACGAATCACTCGGTGTTTGTACGGAGTATATATGAGTAAAACTCACGCCAATTCCCAAAATTAATAATGGAATGACATAATTAAAAGGAAACACTCGGTTGTATGGGGTATGGTATTTGGCATCTTCTTAGGAAAATAAAGATGTAAATCATATTTTGGGAAACACACAATGTTTTGGTCACATAAGTGTTAATTTTCTCTTCAACATATTCCGCAAATTATACCATACACCCGGATGTACGGTGAGGACCGTACATCCGGGTATTTTTTAAATTATTATCAACTTCTCCCAATCCATCTTCAGCATCTGCGCTGCCTCAGATTCCTTCTCCCAGGCCGTTCCTCCGTTTGAGATTAGTTTCAGACGTGCCTGCAAGTGATAATAGGGACCTCCAGAGCTGCCAGCTCATGTTTAAGAAGAGGGATCCATCATCACCTCAATTTGCTAATTTAATTAAGTTGTGAACATGTTAGATATGCTCAATTGACATTTAACATACGTATACGCTTGTGATAATAGGGACCTCCAGAGCTGACAGTTCATTCTTAAGAAGTGCTTTGTTTTTCTATATCTCATTGTGTAAGTTACGTATGCTCATTTAATATTCGTTTTATGCTTATTTTAAAATGTCATATGAATACATAAATGAAATGAGTTTTATGTTAAATTCAAATGAGTAAACCGTCCAAAATGAATGAGCACACAAAAATGCGTTTTTAAATTTTTTGATACTCATTTCGTAAGTTATGTATGCTCATTTGGTAATAATGGTATGCTCATTTTAAAATGTCATATCAATAATGCATATTTTAAAATTATTATACTACATTAAATTCGCATATGCTCAATAAAATAGGTCAGATACTCATTAAAAGTACATTATTGCTCATTTAGCTGAATCCGTTCGTTTTCGTTTAAATTACAAAAATGCCACCGATTTTTTTTTGGCCTGAATCAATTACTGGGTTGTCTCTCTTAGTTCGGCCGGGTGTACGTATACCCGGATGTACCATATAGGCACCCAACATATTCAGTCTCGATCATTTATATTCCCTACGTGTGCATTTCGGAACTCATTTTTAAACTAATGTTAGAAAAAGGAAAATTTGATTATTTATTTATTTATTTATTTACTACTTCCTCCGTCCCACTAACAATGGTATAAGAGGGGTGACACGCACACCAATAAAAGTGAGTTTATGTTGTTGATATTGAATTGATAAAGTACGAATGATTTAGAACCACACAAATTTTACAGAACTTGGTCTGAGAAATCTTAGTGGGATGGACTGAAAATGAAAATTGGGACAATCTTAGCGGGACGAAGTGAGTATTTATTTATTTATTTATTTAATTTATTTATTTAAAGAAATTATCTCAAATGGGAGTAAAACTAGAGTGAAATTAAAAAATAGGACATGCAATGTTTTTTTTCTCAAAATAGGACCAAATTACTCCTATCGTCAAACATAGAAAATTTAGCATTCCAGTATTACCCCTTGATATGCTTATATTTTACACACTTTTTAGGCCTAGTTTGTTGATAATATTAGTTATTAAAGTTGTACTTCTGTACATATTTTTATTATTTGTCGTTAATTTGTATTAGTGCGGTGTTATGCGTGTATTTTGTATTTTCAGGTACTTTTGATGATATTTGGATCATATGTGCATAAATTAAAGAAGAAAACAAAAGTTCAAGTTGGAGAATAACAAAAGTGGAATTTCCTTCAAAGCAAATAAGGAATAAATTGGAGAAAAGTAGCAAAAACTGATAAAGATGGGGCTAGGATTCAAACACTAGTCATTTGGTCAAAGAAGGAAACTCTCAACCAGTGAGCTAAATGAACCAAGTTGTGTGAAAAATGGAACAAAAAGAAGTGGCTAGATTTTGAACCCGCGACCTCAGAGTCACAAAAGCTCTACTGTAACCACTGCACTGCTATGTGTTGTTATAATATCATTGCGCGTTTCTGAACATAAACTCGTCAAGTTCCGTAAAATCCAGCAATTAATGATTAATCACCTTATCATTATATTATCTTAATCCATCTTCCTCCACACATAAGCTCGGACCAACTTCTCTCTAAACATCCCAGAAATATTTCTTCCTCCTTCTCTCTTCATTTCTCAACTCCAAATCATCAACCCATCTTCAACCATAACTAATCACTTTCTCATCCAAGATTAAGTCAAGATTAGCATCAAAGCTCCAAGGATTGTCATTTATCACAAGTTTGATCTTCCTTATCTCATTAAATCTTGTACTTTAATCATGAATTCATCTATTTCTATGTTTCCCAACATGTATAGCTAAATAAATTTGGGGTTAGAAATTGGTTAATTAATTGTTCTTATAATGTTTTCATTTGTATTGATTTTAATTGTTAAGTTTGTTCTATTTAGATTGTTGTATCCAGAAAATTAATTATGTTGTGTTTGTGATATATATTATGAGTACTCAATCATAAACATTTTGTTTGTTAAATACACAAATGAACATTTTCTGAACACACCGTTAAACTTCTTTTACCTTGTCCCGGATTGAAGTTTTTCGGGAGAATTTAATTATTTAATTATATTATTTACACCACGGGGTTGGGTAATAATATAGTTAATAATTAAGGTTGCTGTTGCACTTAAACAACTAGTCTCGTTTTGGCCATCACTGCGAAATGTTTACTAGTTACTTATTTTAGGTGACTTGTGTTGGGTCCTAAAATATTTATCTACAACTTCTCACAATCTGTCTTAGAATAAAATTAGCAATTATGTCTTACAAATGAGCATTGAACAATCAGTTGCCAATTTCTACCCCTACTTGCTATTGGTTGAACTTTGTGTTGATAAAAATCTTTTCTCTCAATCACTTTTATTTAATTACTTTTCCAAGCAAACAAAAATCAAAAGAAACGCATTCACAACTTTAATCCTTAGTTTGTGCTTAATTATTTTATTTCACGCTTCTCTGTGGTTCGACACCCTACTTCCTTGGGTAAAAAAATAGTTGTGTGCCCGTTATATGCTACACACTAACACACCAACTTGGCGCCGTTGACGGGGAAGCGGTTTTGAAAAAAAAAATTGAAAGCATAAATTTTGATTTGAGTTATTGTAAATTGTGTGTATATTATTTTTGTTGTTATCTTGTTTACTTTTGCAGGTTAAAAAAAAGTGATTAATTAAAGTTCAAAAAAAAATCAAAAAAAAATCAAAACAAAAATAAAAAAAGGACTGTGATTATTCATCTTACCTGAGCATTGGAGTTGGACTTGTTGACTGAACATATCTGGACATTCAGACCATTGAACATATTGTTACATCTTAATTCAAAGGATAATCCGCCTATATGGCTGGACCACTTACTTGTACATTTTAATTAAAAGGATACTCCGTCTATATGATCAGACTGCTTACTTGTACATTATAATTCAAATGATACTCCGCCTATATGGTCGGACCATTTATTTTTCTTTTTATGGTGGTTCAAACCCCAACTTTTTAATTTCTGCACTTTAATTATCGCAATTTAATGTGTGCACTTATATTATCGCTATTTAATTTCCGCACTTTAATTTCAGCATTTTTTTTTAAATTTTGCATCCCCAAGCTTGTCGGCCGTGTCCACTTGTTGGTGGAGTGCACTTTTTATTTTTATTTTTTCTTAATAATCCCCAGACTGTCGGCATAGCTGCATCTTGGTGGAGACTGTATTTATTACTGTAGCTATTTTTTTTCTTCCCTCAAATCACCATATTTGTCGGCCCAGCCGCATCCTGGTGAATTACTGTATATATTCATACTGCTTTAAGGGCTCACTAGTCTTATTCGGTTTATACCAACTGACTACGTGCGAACCTTAATTAATTAATTAATTAATTCCGCATTTATTTTTTCTTTTCATCTCTCTCTCTCTCTCTCTCTCTCTCTCTCTCTCTCTCTCCAATCCCAACTCCCTTCTGCTTATGCTCACACGTTCACGTGGTGTGAATTGTGAATTGTTATTCTTCTCTGACATTGAAAAGCACATACGTGAACAGAAAAAAATAAAAAAAATGTCAACCGATGTTGTTGTTAATGAGCAGGTACCCGATCAACAAATCGTGGATCAGGTTATGAGGACCAGAAAACCGTTGTATGATTATGTTACACCTCCCGTGGATGAGCATGACAGTGTTATTCCACCAGAGGTTAACATGAATCACTTTGAAATCAAGCCTGCTATCATCCATATGGTTTTAAATACTCAATTTGGCGGAGCGCCAACGGAGGATCCAAATAATCACATCACAAAGTTCCTTCGAGCTTGCAACACCTTCAAAATCAATGGTGTGCCAACTGATGCTGTCAGACTACGCCTGTTCCCATTCTCTCTACGGGATCGAGCTCAGAGTTGGCTTGACTCTTTTCTGGACAATCATTTCTCCACTTGGGATCAACTTCATGGTGAATTTCTCAAAAGATTTTTCCCGCCATCTAAAACAGCGAAAATCAGGAGAATGATTCAAAATTTCAAGCAAAATCCAAATGAGCCCCTCTACGAGGCTTGGGAAAGATTCAAAGATCTTCAGCGACAGTGTCCACACAATAACATCCAAAACTGGCACTTGATGACGGCTTTCTATGAAGGTCTAAGTGAAAATTCTCGGATACTTGTGGACGCGTCCGCAAATGGATCATTCATGTGCCTGGAACTTGAAGAGGCAGAAGAATTGATGGAGCGTATTTCATCAAATGGATCAACATGGTATTCTGAGCGATCATCTGCTCCACCAAAAACCGGAGGCATGTATGAAGTTAATCAAATGTCGGCCATAACCACAAAGGTCGATAGCATGATGAATCTAATCCAAAAGATGACACAAGTCTCTCTTGTGCAAAACTCTACATCAACTCCATCTCCCATTCCCGTTCTTATGTATGAATCTTGCGGTGGACAACACAATCAGTCCACTTGTCCATGGGAAGCAATGGAACAAGTTGACTTTGTCAACTACAACAGGCAGCCCCAACAAAATCAATTTGGCAATTTCAATCCTCAAGGTAGAAACCATCATGGTTTTTCCTGGAGCAATCCAAATGGAGCTGCTAATGCACAACAATCTTACCGGAGTGCACCACCTGGTTTCCAAAATCAACAACAACAATTCAGAGGTGGCCAAGGTATTGTGAACCAACAACAGTATAAACCTACTCAAAATCTTCCATACCCTTCAAATCAACAACAAAAACCACTTCTACCCACTCCCGAAACAACCCAAACTCCTGTCCTACAAAACATTGTTGACCAACTTCTCAAGTCCCAATTATCTCAAGCCGAAACTCTGAAACAAATCACTAAAGAACTTGGTCAACTTCGAGCTCACAACAGGATGCTTGAGAATCAAATTGCTAATCAAGCATCCACATCATCAACTAAGGTGACAGGTAAGCTTCCTGCTTGTCCTGAAAACCCTAGGGAGCAAATCAATGTCGTCACTACTCAGAGTGGGAAACAACATCAATCCTTGCCCCTTTCTAGTAATGAACAAGAACATGAAGTGTTGGAGGAAAAGGCCGAGAAACAACAGAAAGGTGGAAACAACAACAATGAACTTGATGTCGGTACCATGCCAAAATCATCTGATGATCGTAAAGGGTCGAAGAAGGAAAAAGGCAGTTCGGTAAGGAAATATATTCCCCCAGTTCCTTATCCGAACAGATTGTAGAAAGCTAATATGGAGGAGCAGAGAACTAAATTTTTGAATGTTATCAAACAGTTGGATATCTCAATTCCTTTGCTTGATGCCATTACAGAAATTCCTTCATATGCTAAATTTCTCAAAGATATTCTCACAAAGAAGAAGGAGAATCCAGCCACTGTTGTAATGAGCCAAGAATGTAGTGCCATAATCCAAAATAAGATCACACCCAAGTTACGTGATCCTGGAAGCTTCTCAATTCCATGTATCATTGGTGGATCTAAAGTTAACAAAGCTCTTTGTGATCTTGGTGCAAGTGTTAGCTTAATTCCTTACTCACTATGTCAAAAGCTACACTTGGGGGATCCCAAACCAACAACAATGGCATTACAATTGGTTGATCGATCTGTCAAATATCCTATTGGCATTCTTGAAGATGTTCCTATCAAAATTGACAAATATTATATCCCAGGTGACTTTGTTGTCTTGGATATGGAAGAAGATGCCCAAGTTCCTGTTATTCTCGGAAGACCTTTTCTAGCCACGACAGGAGCAATTATCAACGTTAAAAAGGGCACCCTTATCCTTGAGATTGTGGATGATAAGATCGAGTTCAATGTACAAGAGTTGAGAAAGGATACACCTTGTGTCCTTGATGGTTACTATGCTGATGTTATAGACTCTTGTACCATAAAGACGTTTGATGAGTCTTATTGGCTTTCTAAAGATCCCATGGAGTACACCATACGAGAATCTTATGCAGATGAGCAAGCCAATGAAATGGTGAATTTATGCCTCGAAATGTTACAAAGCATATCTTTACCGATTCAGAAGAATGTTTTTTCCCGATTCGGAGTTCCACGATCTTTTATCACTGACAATGGTACTCATTTTTGTAACAAAGCATTGGAATGTGTCCTTTCCAAATATGGGATTCATCACCGACTCTCAACTCCATACCACCCCCAAACAAATGGCCAAGTGGAACTTTCAAACCGAGAAATCAAAACAATTCTCGAGAAAGTTGTTAATCCTACCCGAAAGGATTGGGACGAAAAGCTTGATGATGCACTATGGGCATATCGCACTGCTTATAAAAATCCCATCGGCACCTCACCATTCAAATTGGTGTATGGGAAAGCATGCCACCTTCCTGTTGAGGTTGAACACAAAGCATATTGGGCAATCAAGACACTCAACATGGATCTTGCATTGGCGGGTGAGAAACGACTGTTGCAGCTAAATGAACTTGAAGAATTCAGACTTGCAGCTTATGATAGCTCAAAACTCTACAAGGAGAGAACAAAAGTTTTGCATGACCGGGTGATCAGCCGATTTTTTTTTGAAAGTGGTGATAAAGTTCTTCTATTTAACTCACGTTACAAATTCTTTCCCAGAAAGCTAAAGACCCGATGGTTGGGTCCATTTGAAGTACTTGAAGCATTTCCATCCGGAACAGTCCAGTTGTTAAACAAAAGCGGCCAAAAACTCATGGTAAATGGACAACGGTTGAAACTATACCATGATGGTGAGAGACAAGAGGCAACTTCTGTGTATTGCCTCACTGATCCGAAATATGAATGAAGAGGCATGAGTCAAGCTAATGACCTTAAACGAGCTCTTTTTGGGAGGCAACCCAAGTTTGTAAATTTCAAAAAAAAAACAAAACAAAAAAAAAGCAAAAAAGAAAAAGAAAAAAAATGTCTAGGTTTTTGTTTTTGGACTCTAAAGGGGCCACATCCGCTCGAAAGGACATCTCAACATCATCTTTCCGCACTTCAGGGAAGTTTTCTTTACACTCTAATTTATTTTTCACTGAGGACAGTGCAAATTTTAAGTGTGGGGGAGTGGGTAGTTCGACCCTAATTTCTTGTGTGAATATTTTTTTTCTTTTTCCTTGCTTGTTTGTGTGATTTTATTTTCTTTTATTTTTATTTCGTGTGTTTGTTTGGAAAAGTAAAGACCAGTCTTGTCCAAAATACAACAATAGACAAACAACACATTAGTTTACACTTTTTGTTACTAGTTACTTCCATAACTTTTTAAAATTATTCATTCACCTCTTTTGACGAAATGTGGTTTGAGTTTGAGAAGTGTCACTATAATTTTTTGAGAGTAACTTAGTATTAGCTTTGAACTTGATTCTTTTTAACACTTTAACATTAAACACCTTAGATTTTATTTTTCCAATTTATTGGTTAATAGTTGAATTAGTGAAAGTTTATGCAGTTTAAGATGTTCATACATTTATTCTCCTTGAAATTTAATTTGAACTTGACACATTTAGAAATGATTTAGGCCATCTTTGTTTACCCATGAAGCCAAACACTATCCCTTTGTAAATAAATAACACTTTCCCTAGTAATCCCGTTTGAGCCTTTTCAATGGACAAGTGTAAAATATCTTACTTCACTTGTTACTAATTCTTTTTTTTTGTAACCTTGTAAATACATAACCTTCCGAAGCCCTACCCAAAGTTAATCTTTTCTAATCCTAGAGTAGATTGTCTTGTTACTTGAGAGTGAATAAATGGAGCTACTATTAAGTGTCATATGAGTGAAGTACATATTTGTTTGTAAATTTTAGGGTTAGTTTTTCATTGTAATGTTCAGTGTGTGCCCTCTTTGAAAAAAAATCAAAAAAAAAGAGAAGAAAAATTGAAAAAAAAGAAACAAAAAAAAAAACAAACAAAAAAAACAAAGAGACACATTAAATTCTTGTTGTAATTTCTTTTGTAAAACCCCATTTTTTTTTACTTTTCATGTTTATATTTCTCATTGTTTTGTATGCTCCAAGTTTTTGTAAATTCTTGTGATGATCCGCTCAGTATTAGTACAATATAACTCTCTCTGTATATTCTTACACCAAACCTTCCTTCCAACTAGCCACACTCATTAATCTCGCCACTCACCGAAAAAAGTCCTAATTGATCTATTTGTGTCATTTTTTGAATTTAGCGGATTGGAGAAACTTGTTCTGCATAACCCGAACTAATTTAGATCTATAGGTGTTTGTGTTAAAAGTTTGATTGGAAAATCACAATGAAAGACAATAATACTCAGTTTACTCTCATTGCGTTATTTTGTGACATTTCAGGGTATTGGACCTGATGGATGGTCTACCCGGGGGTATATATCCGAAGGGTTATTACGGGGAGTAATTTAGAGAGAAGTCAGAGCAAGTAAGTAAAAGTAGAGAGAGAGTGTATTCAGTGTGAATGCCGTTTTCAGCGTGTTCTGACCTGGTTACAAATGGGGAAAAGGGGTGCTATTTATAGTAGCAATAAATGCCGGGCAGGGACACGTGTCATGCGCTCATTGGCCGAGATGTCACCTCAACTGGTTGACGCTGGCAGCCGCATGTGGCCGCATTTAATGCGGCTGTTGGATGGGACGTCTGTGCGGGGTACGGTGATCTGTACGCATGTGAGGCGGATATCTTGTCGAGTGAGATGCCTTCGGCTATAGAGCAGTAACCGAGGGCTCTTCCACCCGATGGCACCCTGGTGCCGAGGGCTCACAGTGCCAAGGGCTACTGTTTTCGCCGTTTTCTCCCAGTTTCTTAATTTGCTTGAGAAACCCGCTCTGTGAGAATTTGGAGCCTTCGGCCAGGGGGCCGAAGGCACCCTTGTGCGTTGTGCGGACTGCTTGGTACTCTGGGCCCTGTGATTTGGGCCTGTTGGGCCTGTTGGGCCTTCGCTGGGGTAGTAGGAGTCTGTGGACCGGGGGTTCCCGGGCCATATACTCCATCAGGAGTCCCTCACTCCTTTTGCCGAAAGGTACTTGAGGGAAAAGGAGTAATTTGTGCTTGCTCTTTGATGTTGTCCCGTTGTGATCTCTGAAGTTGGTGAGGAGTTGTTGCTTTTATGTCCCTGCCGAAGGCAGTCCCTCAGTTACCCACATGTCGGGACTTGAGGGCTTGCTTTTTTGTAATTTAATGATTTTCCCGAGGGGGTCCTCCAGTCCCCCACTCCTTGAGGCACTTGTAAAGTGGTGAAAAGGAGTAAAGTAGTGACGTTGCTGTTGTGGGCCGAAGGCTGACGCTTTTCGTTTCATTTTGGGGGGATGCCTCGTTAAAAACCTCATTAGGAAAAACCCTTTGGGAAAAAATCCTAATGAGGGAAAAAGAGTGCACCGAATTCCCCCAATGATGAATCGAAAATGTCAAACCTTGGTGAAAAATGGAGAATGACGGGAATGCCGAAGGCTCTCTCTTCTGGGTGCTCCTGTGCTGATTAGCCGAAGGCTTGCTGTTGATGTCCTGGTGGCACCGAAGGGGAGCCCCTCAATCCAGGGATCGAGGGCCTGCCAGACGAGGGCAGCAGTGAAGTTGTCACCGGGGGGGTCCACTGTTTGTTGATTAGTTGGTGATGAAGATACCCGAGGGATCCCATTACCCGTGTGCCATGGGTCATCCGTCAATGAGGCAACTCCTGGGGGCTACCCGGTTTTGTAGTGCTCAGTGGGAATCCCCGAGGGGTGCCCTGATATGTAGCCCTGGGTTTCTGAAGGAGTGATCCCGAAGGCGTCTGTTATGTGCTGTCTGGGGCACAACCTGGGCACACTTCTGAGTGAGTGTACCCGGGGGCTACCCTTGATGAAGTGGAGTGAAGTATCAAACCCGGGGGCTTCCAGAATATAGCCGTTGGAAATATAGCCGTTGGAATATGTAACGACGGGATATAGCCGTTGGGGGGGCACACGTGGCGCGTGATGGCTGGTTGTCCGTGGGCGGCATCACGGGTTGGGTGAAGATGCGGCGTGTAATGATGGCGTCCACCCGGAGGCCCAGTTTTCGGGCCCAAGCCCGGACTCTGGGGTCTATAAATACCCCGGAGCCAGAGCCATTCCTTCCTTACGCGTTCAAAAATCCTTAGCGAAGCTCTGCCAAAAATTCTAGAGAGAGAAACTCGAGCCCTCGGTCACAGCACTTTCAGAGGTTAGTTCTCCCTTCGCTCCTCAACACTTTTTGCAAGTTCCACCCTCTGGCCTTAGTTTAGGGTTAGGGTTCCGTAGAAATCCTTCGAAACTTTAGACACATTTTTTGGCAAAGAATGTCGTCCGAGAGTGATTCCCAGAATATATCGAGGGAGCCCTCGGTTGAGGATGAGGTTGCTTCCGATGTCGAGTCAAGCAGCAGTGCGCCCTCGGTTGCCGATGACGAAGCCGTGGCCTTGGAGTTGCAGAAGGCCCTTGCTGCTGAGGTGGAAGCCGAGGGCTTCGAACAGGAGTGCGAAGATGAAGAACTAGCCCTCGCGTGTCAGGTGGCGGAGGACGAAGCCCAAAAGGAGGCGATGATGGTTACTGTTGCTGTGCCACCCCCTCGGACTGACTGTGGTGAGCCTAGCACCTCCAGGCCGTTGGACCCGACGCCTCTGAGGATAGCCCCCGGTAAAAAGAAGACAAATTCATAGAGGGCTGCCCCTAAGAAGAAGAGTGTGGCCGCTGGTGCCGGGGGGCCTGTTGAAATGCCAGAGGGGTATACCTGGCTAAACACCGAGGCCCTCGATATTAAGTCGAAGGCGGACAGGGCTGACTTGTACGTCACGCAGCTGCACGTTGGGCCCTCGGCCGTAGTGGTGGAACCAAGCGTCGATGATCTGCTGTCCCGGCCTCCGGAGGGATGCATTGCCGTCCACATCCTGTCAGTGTCCATGGGCCTCCGGTTCCCCCTGCACCCATTCCTCCGGGAGTACCTCCGGTTTGTTGGACTCATCCCCTGCCAACTTACCCCCAATAGCCATTCATACATTGCTGGCTTTCTGCACCTGTGCCGGACGAGGGGTGTTACCCCAAGCTTGGACCTCTTCTTTCAAAGCTTCAACTTGTGCCGGGGGGGGGGGGCACGCGAATGCCGAGGGCTTCGCCAATTTACAGCAGGTAGCAAAGTTCAAGCTGTTTACCGAGGCGCCCTCGTCCAATAAGGGCTGAAAAGACAGATGGTGCTACGTCCGGCTGGCCGAGAATCCCTTCCCGAAGGAGCTACGGGGCCGCTTTCGGCGCCACGAGAGGGTGGGGAGTGCTGCCCTAGAGAAGGATGGCCTGAAACTCGCCAAGATTCCGGAGGGCAAGACGAAGGTCGTGACGATCAAAGAATGCACCTTTGAGGAAGACTTGCATGCCCTCGGGTTCCGACGGTACCGGTTCATCGGGGAAATAGATGAGAAGTACCTTGTCTTCACTGAGGCCTTCGGGGGAGCAGGAGGTAGGCTACGAGGACCCCTAGTCTCCTACTTAGGCATTTTCATTTTGCATCCCGATAGTTGATTTTGGTATGAACCCTTCGGGTTAACATTCTCTTTGCTTTGTTTTGCAGGTATGGAGGCTCTCTTCGCAATGAAGAAGAAGAAGGAGAGGGCGCAATCCCAGAAGAAGGAGAAGACGGAGCCCTCGGGTCAAAAGCCCATTGATGAGGTTTTCCCGAAGGAGACCGCAGAGCCTTCAGTTGCTGCTGCTCCCGTTACTGCGGCCGGGGGCCGAAGGCTGATGTGGCAGCCAAGATAAAGAAGGGGGGCAAGGGGGTGGAGCCCCCGATCATGAAGCAGAAGGTTGCCGGGGACGCCGTTGAGAAGGCGGCCCCCCTCATAATACTCGATGATCAGCCCTCCGCTGACCCCCCGGCAATTGATACTCCGATGGCTCAGACCGACCTTCCCTCGGGGAAGATGCCTCGGGAGATTATTCGGCTCTCCCTCGCTCCGGGGGCATCCGTATTGCACGGTTCAGCCGAGCCGTTATCTTTCCTGAGGGGGATTACCTCGATGATGGACAAAGAAGCCCTCTCCACCTATAACGATGACGCCCTCGAAGCCAGGGCCCTTCGATCAGCTCTGACTGTAAGTGTTTCTACTTTGACTTGATCTCAATATTTTATCATAATCCCAATGCCCGTCTGAACCCTCCGTCCGTTGTTCAACAGGCATGCATAACCTTCGGTGAGCAGGCCCGAAGGCGAGAGGAGTGGTGCCGTCATAAGGCCGAGCTAGAGAGGTCTGTGGAGGAGCTGATTCGCGACAAGGACGCTGCCCTTCGGGAGGTGTGCAAGTTGGAGGATGCCCTTCGGCAAGCGGAGCTGCGGCTGAAGGAGGCCAGAGAAGACGGGAAGGCCGAGGACAGGGCTGAGGCCGAGAGGGTTGCGGCCGAGGAGAGAAAACAAGCTGCCGAGGACGCCGAGAAGGCCAAAGCTGAAGCTGCTGCCAAAGCCCGAGAAGAGGCCATTGCTGGGTTCACCTCCGAGGGCTGGAAAGCCGAGGGCCAGAGCGAGTGGGTGGCTTCTGTGGTGAATGCCTCGATCGAGGAGTGGGTGAGGGGCCCCGGGCTCGACTGGATGAATGAGAGGGGTGACACCTACTATCAAGCTGGCGAGTTCTTCACCCAGCACCTGGTTTACCGGAGGCTCGCCCGGCATTTTGGCACCTCCCTGGATGAGTTCAACCCCTCGGTGTACGGCCTCCCCCCGTTGCAACCGGATGTGCGGGTCCCCCTCCCCGAGGGAGAAGAGCGCCCGGTGATTCATGATTCCATGATGATGGGCGTCGATGATGATGCCGAGGACGCCACCGGGACGGAGGTTACCTCGAAGCCATCGGGGGAGGGTGCCCCCGGGAATGATGTAGTTGATGTGTAATATGCTTTTAGAAATCTCTGAACATATTTTGTAATGAATAACTTTGATCCTTCGGCTTCGGCCTGTTTGTAATTTCACACTTACTCTTGTTTTTGATGAAATGCATGCTGCCTCCGGGCTTTTCATATTCGAATGCGCCTTATGTTTTGAATGTATGCCTTCTCCTTTGAATGTATGTTTTCGGTATTTTTGAATGTATGTCTAGGACTTAGAATATTTTCCGATTGTAGCCTGCCCTTGGAAGCCTTCGGTAGTTGGGCACCCTCTGCTGGATATGCAACCGAGGGTTCTGTAGGAATTAGGACTTAGAAAATTTCTCTAAGTGTAGCACACCATAGGGCCTTCGGGTGTTTGCAGTAACCCAAATCCTAGGACTTAGAAAAATTTCTAAGTGTAGATTTCCCCTTGGGAGCCTTCGGGATATGGCATCCCTTCCTGATGTGTGAATGTTGGACCGAGGGCCCAACGCACAGGACTTAGAGATTTTTTGCAAGTGTAGTATGTCATGTAGCCTTCGGCTACTGTGGAGCCCCAACTGAAATATTGAATAGGCCGGGGGCTAATTCTTTAGGACTTAGAAAATTTTCTTGAGTGTTGATTCCTTGTGTACTGTAGCCCTCGATTGATAGGCAGCCTTCGGCAATTAGGTCCCTTGAGACGAGGGTGAAATATGTAGGACTTAGAAAATCTTCTAAGTGTAGAGTTTCCCTTGGGAGCCTTCGGGAGATAGCATCCCTTCATGATGTATGAGTAGTTGACCGGGGGGAAAAATATGCAGGACTTAGAAAATCTTCTAAGTGTAGAGTTTCCCTTGGGAGCCTTCGGGAGATGGCATCCCTTCATGATGTATGAGTAGCTGTCAGGGGGGGAAAATATGTGGGACTTAGAAAATCTTCTAAATGCAAAAATCTCCTTTGGGAGCCTTCGGGAGATGGCATCCCTCCTTGATGTATAAGTAGTTGACCGGGGAAAAGCATGTAGTACTTAGAAAACATTTCAAGTGTGGATTTTCCCTTGGGAGCCTTCAGGAGATGGCATCCCTTCTTGTTGTATGGCCTTCGACTGTCATATTCCTCTAGTTGCAATACTGACTGAGCCGGGGGCCCATCTTTAGGACATAGAAATTTTCTTTGTTTGCAAGTGTTGTTGTATCGCATAGCCTTCGGCTATTGTATTCCTCTGGCTGTAGTGTTGACTGAGCCGGGGGCCCAATTTTAGGACTTGGAATTTTTCAAGTGTTGTTTCTTTGTGTAGCCTTCGGGTGATAGGTGCCATCTGACTCTGCATTACTTTGTGACATGCCTGGGGGCTACCAATTTAGGACTTAGAATATTTTCTAAGCGTAAATTGGTGTTGAATCCTGTTGTCGTGAAGAAAGTCAATGAGGAGTGTGTGCCCTCGGCATACACTTTAAAAGTTGTAGAATTTGACCCTTGTCATGGGGAAAGGGCCCTCGGTATTTGTGCATAACAGATGCCTTCGGTGTTTGTTTGAAGTACCGTTTAGTGGACCTTGGATAGTCCAGTCCCTTTGTATTGTTGAAGCCTTCGGTGTTTTTGTGACCGGAGGTGACCAGGTAGTGGACTTAGCCGTTTCCTGATGATATTTGTTTGAGTAGTATCCTTCGGGAAATAGGAGCCTTCAGTTACCGGAGGTGTTCCCATGGGGAGCCCTCGGCTTGTTGTGATCTGTTGGAGTGTACTCTTTGATTTCTCGCTGAGTCTACTCCCCTTCACCCCCCCCCCCCCCCCTTTTTTTTTGGTTGGTGGTGAAGGGAAGGCATCAAGAAACTTGGTTTCTTGGTAAGGCTGGGCCTATTAGGAGACCATCAGAATACACCGATGGCTCTCCTCCCTCGGGTTAACCTTCCGAGTTCCGAGGGGATCGAGGGACGTTTCCTGGGCACAAGATATGGTGGTCCGTAACCTGTCTCCCCTTGGGGGATGGCGCGGAAAGCGCCTCATTTTTGAAAGTCGTCCCCTCGGCGCTAGACATAGTCCGTGGCCTGCCACACCCTTGAGGTGGTGGCGCGGGGAGCGTTTCGGTTTGGAAGTCGAATCCTGGGCATTTCTCATGCCTTTCATACCCTGGGGGTAGTGACGCGGATAGCGTTCCGTTTTTGAAAGTCGAATCCTGGGCATTTCTCATGCCTGTCATACCCTGGGGGTAGTGACGCGGAAAGCGTTTCAAGGAAGGGTTTTCATTTGCACACTAGTTGCAAATTGCCGGGGGCACTACGTGCCGCCGGCACCGATGGTGGCGCCTTCAGTATATGCGTCCTCGTGGGGTACGGCTTTTAGAAACAACACTTGGTGTTAGTTTCGATGTGTAGCCCCCGGTACTTGGTACCGAGGGGTCTTCTGTAGGAACACTTGGTGTTCTCTTTGTTGTAGTTGATGGAGGTGTCTACCCTCGGTACTTGGTACCGAAGGGTCTTCAAATGAAACACTTGATGTTTCCCAACAGATGTTTGGAAGTTGATAGGAGAGCATATCCCTGGCACTGGGTGCCGAGGGGTCTTCTTTGAAACATTTTGGTGTTTGTTTCGATGTTTGATGATGGAGGTGTACCCTCGGCACTGGGTGCCGAAGGGTCTTCTGTAGGAACACTTGGTGTTCTCATCTCTTCTTTTTTGATGTTGAAGGTGGGAATGTACCCTCGGCACTGGGTGCCGAAGGGAAATGAAACACATGGCGTTCCTTGTTGTTGGTGATAGGAGTTTCCTCCCTCGGCACTGGGTGCCGAGGGGTCTTGACTGGAAACACGTGGTGTTTTCACTGTTTGTTGTAGGTGTTGATGGTGTCCGCCCTCGGCACTTGGTGCCGGAGGGGGTTCTTCTCGTGGTGAGGCCTGGGGCCTGTAGTCAGTATGAGGGCTTGATGTCTTGAATGTATCTTCATTCTTCGAAATTGGAGGCCTTGGGCCATAGGATAGTACATTCACTAGTTACGAGGGCTTAGCCGCTCTTACATTATTGATAAAATTTAACTAAATGGTGTACATTCCAGTGCCTAGGGACTTCTTTCCCGTTGGGGCGTTTGAGCTTGTAGGTCCCGGGTTTGATGATGGCTGCTATGATGTAGGGACCTTCGAATTTTGGTGCCATTTTTCCTCCCTCGGTTGGTTGGCTGGCTTCCCTCTTCCGGAGGACATAATCCCCCACTTGAAATTCCCGGGTGCGAACTTTGGCGTCGATGTAGCTTTTAACTTGCCTTCGGTAGTTTTCTGCCCAGATGAAGGCCTGCTCCCGGCGTTTTGAAATGAGGTGGAGGTCGAGGGCCATGTTGCTGTCGTTGACCTCGGGGTCATATTGGATCACCCTTCAGGTGGGAAGGGTGACTTCCGTAGGAGCTTTGGCTTCGAAACCGTAACAGAGGGAGAAGGGTGTTTCACCTGTTGCTCGCCGAGGGGTGGTGCGATAGGCCCAAAGGATGTTGTGGAGTTCTTCTACCCAGCCACCGCCCTCGGCCTCTAGCTTCTTTTTGAGGCCCTCGAGCAAGGTCCGGTTGGCATTCTCTACTTGCCCGTTGCCTTGAGGGTAGGCAACGGAGGAGAAGGTGTGTTTGATGCCCCATGCCTCCAGAAGGGCACAGAAGGGGGCTGCCTCAAATTGTGTCCCATTGTCGGAGATGATCTGCTGGGGGACGCCAAACCTTGTGAGGATGTTCTTGAGGACGAAGTGACGGCACTTCGCCTCTGTGATGCTGACGAGGGGTTCAGCCTCCACCCATTTGGTAAAATAGTCGATGGCCACAATGATGTATCTGTTGTTGGAGGTACCCCTCGGCAGAGGGCCCACAAGGTCTATCCCCCATCGAGAAAATGGGACAGAGGTGCTGATGGGGGCATAGTTGACCGCTGGCCTGCCGGGAGCTTTCTGGAAACGTTGACATGCGGTGCACCTCCGGGCAAGGTCAGCACAGTCCCTGGCCATGGTTGGCCAGAAGTAGCCCTGGAGAATGAGCCTTCGGGACATGGAGAAGGGTCCCTGGTGAGCTGAGCAAGTGCCACTGTGCACTTCCTCCATTGCGACCTCGGCTTCATCTGGATGAAGGCACCGAAGTAGCGTGCCATTGTAAGATCGTTTGTAGAGCCTCCCATCTTCGATGGTGTAGCTAGGAGCCCTCAGCTTTGCCAGTTTAGCGCGGGCCTCATTCTCGGGTAGCTGCCCTGTGGAGATGAAGGCGGTGATATCTGAGATCCAATCCTCCTGACGTTGTTGTATGTTCATAACGGGGCTTGCATGGATGCTTGAGAGGCTGAGTTCCTCGATTTTGGCAATTTTGGAGATGTGCTCGGGGGAGTCGGCCGAGAGCTTAGATAATATGTCGGCCTCGGAGTTCTGAGCCCTCGGTATTTGAGTGAGAGAGTGTGCCTCAAATACCTTAAGCAACTCCTTGGCCGCTTCCTTGTACTGTTTCATTCTCCCCTCCTTGGCCTCATATTCTTCAGAGATTTGGCCAACGACCAACTTGGAGTCGCATTTGATGTGGATCTGCCGAGCCCTCATGTTGGCAGCCAGCCGAAGGCCACATAGGAGGGCCTCATATTCGGCCTCATTGTTGGAGACCTTGAAGGAGAAGCGGATTGCATAGTAGGCCCTGAAGCCCTCGGGAGTAATGAGGACTACCCCTCCCCCGCATGCTTTGGTCGCGGAGGAGCCGTCAGTGTAGAGGGTCCACCAGTCGTCCGAGGTAGCCGAGGGCTCCCCGTCCGTGGCTGCCCTTGCGGTACACTCCGTCACAAAGTCCGCCAGGGCTTGGCCCTTGATGGCAGGCCTTGGGCGGATGTCAATGTTGTACTGGCTCAAGAAGATAGCGCATTTCACCATGCGGGAGGAGCTGGTGGGGCTCCTCATGAGGGCGCCGAGGGGTTGATGAGTGAGGACCTGAACTGGGTGAGCCTGAAAGTAGTGGCCCAACTTCTTGACAGTCCAAACGATGGCCAACACCGTTTTTTCCACAGGGGAGTACCTGAGCTCGGCCTCCCTTAGGGTCTTGCTAACGTAGAAGATGGCATGTTGGATGCCGTCTTCCTCCCGGATGAGCACAGAGCTGATGGCCGCTGGGCTAACCCCAAGGTAGAGGTAGAGGGTCTCCCCTACCTTGGGTTTGAAGAGCACAGGAGGTGAAGATAGATATCGTTTGAGCTCGTCGAAAGCCTCCTGGCATTCCGGAGTCCATAGAAAGCCAGCCGTCTTCCTCATGATCTGGAAGAAGGGTAACGATTTCTCCGCCGATTTAGATAGAAAGCGGTTGAGGGCTGCCAGGCGGCCCGTCAACCGTTGGACTTCCTTCACATTGCGTGGGGGCTCCATATTGATGATGGCCTGGATCTTCTCGGGGTTGGCCTCAATACCCCTTCGGCTCACCATGTAGCCTAAGAATTTGCCCCCTTGGACGCCCAAGGTGCACTTCTTCGGGTTTAGCCGAAGGTTGAATTTTTGCATGATGGCAAAGATTTCCCGGAGGTCGTCAGCATGGCTGGAAGATTGCTTGCTCTTGACGATCATGTCGTCGACATAGGCCTCCATGGTGCGCCCTAGGACGGCTTGAAAGACCCGGGCCACCATCCGGGTGTAAGTGGCCCCTGAGTTCTTTAGGCCGAAGGCCATCACTAGGTAGCAGAAGATGCCCTCGGGAGTCATGAAGGCAGTTTTTTCGGCGTCCTCCTCGTGCATGAATATTTGATGGTACCCTCGGAAGGCATCGAGGAAGGACATGATTTCACACCCCGCGGTCTCATCCACCAATTGATCAATGTTTGGTAGAGGGAATGGATCCATGGGGCATGCTTTGTTGAGATCGGTGTAGTCCACGCACATGCGGAAGGTAGGGGGCTTCTGGGCGAGGACTACATTTGCTAGCCATGAGGGGTATTTCACCTCCTTGATGTGTTTAATTGATAGGAGCATGGCGACCTCCTTCTTCACGAATTCCCTCCTCTCGGCGGAGAGGGGTCTCCTTCGCTGTTGTACTGCTTTTGCCGAAGGGTCCACCGAGAGGCGGTGGATGATGACCCTTCGGCTGATTCCCGGCATGTCCTCCGGCCCCCATGCAAAGACAGTGGAGTAGGCGCGGAGGGCGTCGGTGATACCGGTCTTCAAATCTTCAGGGAGCTGGGCTCCAATCTTCACGACTCTCTCCGGCTGGGCCGGATCGAGCGCAAAGTCTTCTACGTCCTCAGCCGGTTCAGCCCTCGGCCTTCTTTCCTCTTGGTCGACGGCTCCGGTGATGGTGTCAACACGGAATTCCGTCTTGCTTACCTTCTTAGTGACCTGAAGATAGCAGGCGTGGGCAATTTTTTGGTTCCCCCGGGAGTAGCCAATGCCCCCCTCGGCGGGAAACTTGAGGCAGAGGTGCCTCATGGAGATGATGGCTTCGAGGTCCTCGAGGGCTGGCCGGCCGAGGATGATGTTGTGGGCGCAGTCAATGTTGACGACGACGAACTCCACCTCGAGCTGGGCTCTATGGAGCCCGTCACCGAAGATCACCGGGAGGGTTATTACCCCCTCGGAATCAATAGTATCGCCGGTGAAGCCGGCAAGAGGGGTCTTAATTGGCCGAAGGGACCCCCTCTCCAGATGCAGCTCTCTGAAGGTGCTGAGGTACATTACATTGACGGAGCTGCCCGTGTCAATGTAAGTTCGGTGAATAATGGTGTCGTTTATCTCCGTCCGAATCACCAAGGCATCCCTGTGAGGAGAAGAAGTAGGAGGGAGATCTGCGTTGGTAAAGGTGATGGGTTCCTCCCTCAGTCGCTTTACCGGGGGCATATGAGTGACTTCCCCCACGTAAAGCGATTGAGCCCACTTCTTTCGTTGGGGATGATGCTGACGGGGTGCGTCAATGGGGTCCGAGGGCGGTCCAAGAGAATGGGCTGGGCCCAAGTCTTAGGGTTGCTCCTATAACCTCCCCCGGGCTTGGCTTGGCCTTGCCGAGGGCGGTCATCAGAGGGTCCCGAAGCCTTGGGGCGATTTGGAGGAGCCCCCGGCCCTCGGTTGTGCTTGTTGTCACCCCTCGGGGGCTGCTGGTCCGGATGCTGGTGATACTACTCCACCTCCTCGGCCTCAGCATATCGGTCCCCGCGCTGCAAAGCCCTTATGTAGTCGCGGGGGGGGGGGGGGGGGGGTTCAATGATGAGGCTCCTTGAAAAGTTACCGGTGCAGAGGATGGTTTGTAGGAGGGCCAGGAGGGTCCCGTCATCAGCACCGTCGACCTTGTCGGCCTCCGTCCTCCAGCGCTCCAGGAAATCCCGAAGGGTCTCAACCTTCTTCTGGCGCATTGTTAGGAGGTGGGAAAAGTGCTTCCTTGTGCGACGCCTCCCGGCGAATTGCGTCAAGAATCGTTGGGCGAGTTCTTGCCACGAATCAATGCAGCCCTCGGGCAGCCTGTTGAACCATTCGTATGCCGGTCCCTCTAATGTGGAGAGGAACCATTGACACAAATATTCGTCTGACGCCCCCACCATCATCATGCTGTTCTGGTATTTGCTGTAGTGTTCCTGGGGGTCCGTTTTCCCGTTGTAGGGCTGTATGTGTTGCCCTCGGTATTTTTCCGGGATCCGGGCCGCCAATACCCTTGGGGTAAATGGCGTCCGAGTCCGGAGCTGGATGACGGGTTCCCCGGAGCCCTCGGCCACCCTCTTTTGTAACTCCTCCATTTTGGCCATCATGGCCTCGTATTTGAGATCTGAATGAGGGGTGGAGGTGGTGGCGTGAGCTTTGTTGGACTCCATCTCGTCAAGCCGGCGTTGGAGAGCCGCAATAATTTCGTCCCGGGGATCCTTCGGGAGGGTCTCCGCCCCCTGCGAACGAACCCGGGCCGAGTGGGCCTGGTTGATTTGGTGGCGAGCATCATCGGCATGAAGGGGTGCCTTGCCTTTGTCCCGAGGGGGACGCTCCTCGTCTGCCCTCGAAACAGATCCCTCGCTTTCCTGGGGCCTTTGGAGTGCTTTCCCCCCGAGGCGGTCTTGGACCCCTCGGCGGTCTGGCCCTCCTCCGAGCCGGTTGAGGGCGGAAGTACGGGGCCTTTCCCTGTTGTCATTATGGCGGTCCCGGGACTGAACTTCCTGGGAGGACGTTTCTTGGGCCACCACCCCTTCGTCGTTTCTCACCCGAGGGGTGGGATTTCCGAAGGGGTGTGGCAGAGGGGGAAGTATGATGTTTTCCCCAACCTGAGGGTGAGCTGGAGCCAGGGTGCCGAAGGCACCCGGGTTCTGGGTGAGCGTCTGGATGAAGGCGGAGAGCGCCGATTGCACGTCGATGGTGAGAACCGGAGGGCTGACTTGGTCATCGCTCCAGTTTTTCTTCCCGGCCTCGATGCCGAGGCGGGCATCGGGGGCATTTTGTTGGATCTGAAGGCGTAGGTCGACAGCCGCCTGTTCCAGCCCAGCGATGACACCGCCCTCGGGAGCCCTGTGAGAGGCTTCGGGGGCGTTGACGTCGCCGAGGGCCAGGTTCTTGTCTTCTACGTTTTTTGAGTTGGCACGTGTTGTCCTCACCATTTTGATAAGGGGCTAGTGTTTTGTGTTTGGTCGAGGGGGAGGGTTTCTTACTCGATTGTTCAACCTCTCAACGAGAGCACCAAATGATGGATGGTCTACCCGGGGGTATATATCCGAAGGGTTATTACGGGGAGTAATTTAGAGAGAAGTCAGAGCAAGTAAGTAAAAGTAGGGAGAGAGTGTATTCAGTGTGAATGCCGTTTTCAGCGTGTTCTGACCTGGTTACAAATGGGGAAAAGGGGTGCTATTTATAGTAGCAATAAATGCCGGGCAGGGACACGTGTCAAGCGCTCATTGGCCGAGGGGTCACCTCAACTGGTTGGCGTTGGCAGCCGCATGTGGCCGCATTTAATGCGGCTGTTGGATGGGACGTCTGTGCGGGGTACGGTGATCTGTACACATGTGAGGCGGATATCTTGTCGAGTGAGATGCCTTCGGCTATAGAGCAGTAACCGAGGGCTCTTCCACCCGATGGCACCCTGGTGCCGAGGGCTCACAGTGCCGAGGGCTACTGTTTTCACCGTTTTCTCCCAGTTTCTTAATTTGCTTGAGAAACCCGCTCTGTGAGAATTTGGAGCCTTCGGCCAGGGGGCCGAAGGCACCCCTGTGCGTTGTGCGGACTGCTTGGTACTCTGGGCCCTGTGATTTGGGCCTGTTGGGCCCGTTGGGCCTTCGCTGGGGTAGTAGGAGTCTGTGGACCGGGGGTTCCCGGGCCATATACTCCATCAGGACCGTTTAGTGGACATTAAAGGTGGATGTGTGATTTGTTTAGTTATGTTTGTAAATCTTATCAAATTGTGTATATTTTTATGTTTGTTGTTTGTTTTACTTGAGGACAAGTAAAAGTCTAAGTGTGGGGGATTTGATATGCTTGTATTTTACACACTTTTTAGGCCTAGTTTGTTGATAATATCAGTTATTAAAGTTGTACTTCTGTACATATTTTTATTATTTGTCGTTAATTTGTATTAGTGCGGTGTTATGCGTGTATTTTGTATTTTCAGGTACTTTTGATGATATTTGGATCATATGTGCATAAATTAAAGAAGAAAACAAAAGTTCAAGTTGGAGAATAATCAAAGTGGAATTTCCTTCAAAGCAAATAAGGAATAAATTGGAGAAAAGTAGCAAAAACTGATAAAATGAGGCTAGGATTCAAACATTAGTCATTTGGTCAAAGAAGGAAACCCTCAACCAGTGAGCTAAATGAACCAAGTTGATTTTTTTGTTGGCAATTCGTATATATTACTTCAGCCCAGCAGTGAAAAATGGAAGAAAAAGAAGTGGCTAGGTTTTGAACCCGCGACCTCAAAGTCACATAAGCTCTACTGTAACCACTGCACTGCTATGTGTTGTTAAAACATCATTGCGCGTTTCTGAACATAAACTCGTCAAGTTCCGTAAAATCCAGCAATTAATGATTAATCACCTTATTATTATATTATCTTAATCCATCTTCCGCCACACATAAGCTCAGACCAACTTCTCTCTAAACATCCCAGAAACATTTCCTCCTCCTTCTCTCTTCATTTCTCAACCCCAAATCATCAACCCATCTTCAACCATAACTAATCACTTTCTCATCCAAGATTAAGTCAAGATTAGCATCAAAGCTCCAAGGATTGTCATTTATCACAAGTTTGATCTTCCTTATCTCATTAAATCTTGTACTTTAATCATGAATTCATATATTTCTATGTTTCCCAACATGTATAGCTAAATAAATTTGGGGTTAGAAATTGGTTAATTAATTGTTCTTATAATGTTTTAATTTGTATTGATTTTAATTGTTAAGTTTGTTCTATTTAGATTGTTGTATCCAGAAAATTAATTATGTTGTGTTTGTGATATATATTATGAGTACTCAATCATAAACATTTTGTTTGTTAAATACACAAATGAACATTTTCTGAACACACCGTTAAACTTCTTTTACCTGGTCCTGGATTGAAGTTTTTCGGGAGAATTTAATTATTTAATTATATTATTTACACCACGGGGTTGGGTAATAATATAGTTAATAATTAAGGTTGCCGTTGCACTTAAACAACTAGTCTCGTTTTAGCCATCACTGGGAAATGTTTATAGTTATTTATTTTAGGTGACTTGTATTGGGTCCTAAAATATTTATCTACAACTTCTCACAATCTGTCTAAGAATAAAATTAGCAATTATGTCTTACAAATGAGCATTGAACAATTAGTTGCCAATTTCTACCCCTACTTGCTATTGGTTGAACTTTGTGTTGATAAAAATCTCTTCTCTCAATCACTTTTATTTAATTACTTTTCCAAGCAAACAAAAATCAAAAGAAACGCATTCCCAACTTTAATCCTTAGTTTGTGCTTAATTGTTTTATTTCCCGCTTCTCTGTGGTTCGACACCCTACTTCCTTGGATAAAAAAAATAGTTGTGTGCCCATTATATGCTACACACCACCCCTACACCTATTTCTCCATCTTCTGTTGTGCATCAAACAAACCTCACCGCGACCTCTCCTATACAACTATACTCACGATTCAGATTGATTGACTACCGGGTCATCACCGTCGCCTCTAGTTTCATTATTACTGACGTCGATCTGCACACTAGATTGATGGGATTTTCTCTCTAACGTCGTCGACTTCACCGTTGTCGACACACCAGATCCATCGGTTTCGACTTCACGCCGGTGCTGTTGACTTCTTCATTATAAAATGGATTATAAATCTTATTTAGGACCTCATATGTATATAATTTTAAGTAATGAAATGAAATGAAATAGTATCATTACATTGCAACTTTGTTTTCATATTTGTTTATTTTATAATTATTAAAGGAAAAAGGGGCAAATAAGCCCACGTACTAACCAAAAAGGGTCAAATAAACCCTTAGGAGGCTATGTTCGGCTGTCGTCATTTGGGGTGGTTCCCGGTGAAAATTTTTGATGTATTTTTTTTGTACATATTATTCATTAAGTCTAGTTTAGTCATACCAAATTTCAGCTAAAACTTCAATTGGGAAGGCACTCAAATGAATTCTTGAAGATAACTGCGCAGTTAAAAGCGCAGTTATCTTCAAGAATTTATTTGAATGTCTTCCCGATTGAATTGTTAGCTGAAATTTGATAGGAGTAAACTAGACTTAATGAATAAGATTCTCAAAAAAATTCTATCAAAAAATTTCACGAAGAACTGCCTCAAATGACTACGTCTGGACAGAATCTCTCATATAAAGATTTATTTGACCTTTTTTAGTTAGTATATGGGTTTATTCGCTCCTTTTTCCATTATTAAATATGTTTTGTAAAATCTTAAAGATTTACATTCGAAACTCCAAATTACAACAGCCGAAAAGAGAGAGACGGCCCAAATGCCCAATTCACACGTCCTAAGCAACGACCGCAGCGCCGAGAAGAGTCCGTTCACCCTCTTCGCAACTTAGTCGGCTCCTCCTCTTCGTCCGTCGATCACGCTGGTCGGCCGTCGGCGCACGACGCCTCTATGCGTTGCCGCTAGGTCCCTGCTCGACTTCTCTGCGCCTCTGTACTTCTGCTCTTCGTCTCTTCAGATTTGAGGTAGGTTTTTTAATTGTTCAATTTTGTTGTACTGATTATTTTCAGCATTAGAATAAAGCCTTTATTTTCAGATTTCCAAAATTTAGGATTTCCATAAATTAGGATTTCCACTTTCTAGAAAGGGCTTTAATGGCTTTATACTTACTTTCACTCTTTCAGGCTTTCAGCTATATATAATTCTAATTTTATAAAATATAATAATATAATTATAATTATGCTTACTTCTGATTTGAGTGAGCCACTGACCATTTTTAGTAATTATTACTAATGTGATTTGTGATTGTAAGTTCTGATTGTGATTTTTCATTATTAATCTCATTAGTTAGCATTAATTCTATATTCTCATTAGTTGTTGTTACTTGTTAGTATTAGTAGTATTTAGTAGTATCTCACCTGTGCAATGTATGATTGTTTTTTTAAATATCAATCACAACAATGAGCAATTTAAAAGAGTACACAGAGAAAACATCTTTAATAATATAAAATGTTACGGTCTTGCGGAGTATGTTATAAAAATTATTATGCATCTAAGAGTAATTTTGAAAAGTAAAAAAGCAAAGAAACAGTTATAACTTATAACAAAATAAAATGCCAATGCAATGCAATTATATATGCTATAAAATGGAAAGATGATATCGAGTTTATACATTTCTAAAAACTTCTTTACATGCAATATTAGTGGTCTCATTTTTCTTTCATTGTCATCATTTACAACTAAAATTTTCAATGCTTTTGGTTTTGTAACCTTGAAACATAATAGTGAAAAATGTGTTCTCTTTAAACATTGAAACAAATGATTATCACACACTCGTTCAATGCAATGCATATTCTCTATATTCCCAATGAAGATGGACAACAAAAAAGTATAATTATTTTAACAATGTTAATTTTAATTAGCATAAAAATATTGAGTGTCGATTCTTACTCCGTATTTCTTATAATTTTCAAATGATTCTTTTAAAAAATGACTAATGTTCTCAATTTTTTAAAATGATATGTTGTTTGATAATGTATACATCATATGTATACTTCACATCGTTATTTTTTCATCCATCTATAAATGGAAAACCATTTTTTGTTATTAACTTTCTAGTTAATTTCTAACAAGTAACAACTTATTAAAATGTGTTTTACTCACTTTTGCTGCATGCCTGCATTGATTTGGAAAACACTAACATACTATGCTTCATAATCCATATGATAATGTCCGGAATTCACATTATTCAATAAGACATGTACATTAATATCTGATGATCAAAGCCCGTAAAAACAGTTGTAAATTGTGGTGTTTTTTATTTTTTTATTTTGTCTTTGACTTTTTGTTGTTGCAATACACGTTATTTTATACTTCTTCGGATTGAATTGCAAACTTTGACTGGCACAAGGATTAAGGAATGACAATTAATGATGCTTGCTTTTTACACTTTTGCCCATTTTCCTAAAAGTAGATGTCTTTAAGTTAATGCAAAAAGTAATAGTAAGGATAAATTTGTCACTTTATTATTATTTACATACCTAAAATAGAAAGTGGAAAATCATTTTGGGACAACCAAAATAGGAAATTTTGCAAATCAAATTGGGATGGAGGGAATACCTATTAAATTCCCCCCCCAACTGATGTCCATGCTAGATCCGCCTCTGATTGTTGACACAGTTAACCAGTTTTAAATTCAGTGATAAGATCTTTGTATGTTTTCTTTGCTGATGTGACGTTTCCATGTAGTAGTAGTAATACATACATACATAGCATTATAATTTAAGTATCATATTCAAATTGAGAAACTGTCCGTCGTCGCCTTCTTTGGCATCATAATCAACAGACCAAAACTTCTTTCTAATCTCACACTTAAATGTCCAGGAAAAAGTACCTGATTCGTCAGTGTATTTCTTAACCAGAGTAGTGGTTTAGGAACTGTCATCATAGCTTGAAGATGAATAATCAAATTTGGGCATCTGAGTTTAATTTAACGGTCTACATCTCCTGACTTATGTGTAAGTTTCTCCCATTGTTGTTCACTAATCGTCATCCCCTTCTGTTCATTCACCCCCCTTTGATCTGTAGAAATTTGAGAGCTTCAAAGGTTAGATATGTTTTGAACTTCAAGATCTTTACTCTCATACTATTCTTCCTCAATTCTTCCTTACTTCTTCCTTATCTCTAAGGAAGGGAAGAACGAAGACCAAGGCATTAACAAAAACAAAAGGATAAGTGAAAAAGATACGCTAAGAAAAAGAAAATGGAACTATGAAGATCGAATAACTATCAGTAAAAGAAAAGGAAGAGCAAATAGTAAAAACCCGAACAGAATATGGAAGAAATAGAAAATAGGAAAAAATAAAGATAAAAAAGGAAAAGATATGATGTTAAGATACACATGTATAAAATAGTTGAGTTGGCAATATTGATGTGGTCGAATGAGATGGCACATGGCTAGTGATATGACATCGACTTAAAGATTACTTTCTATTCTAGGTAAACCGGGCTTAACTCTTGCGGAGTAGTTTTAAAAAGCTTACATGCTGAGCTGTAGGGCAGTGTGTTTGTGGTTGAATTGGAAGTTTGAAGGTTTATTTGATCACGTTCTCTTTAATTTTTATTATACAAAACTTAAAACTAAATGAATTACTGCCACGGCGCCACCATCCTCGGAATTTGGCCAGTACTACCTTCCTGAAATGATACCGTCTTCCTCAACACCGACCACGACAGACCAAATAGTGATATGCTAGATTTTGATGATGGTAGGCCAATTACTGACATCCTGTATTCTGATGACAATCAGTCTAATATTATCATTCCGAACCATATTGTCAACTTGTAGTCATACTATCATTCTGATACTCACAGGCGGTGAGCCAGTGACTTACTACCAGTGGCTGACGACAGGTGTCAGCTAGTATAGCTGAGCTGGATGAGGTAAGAGAACTAAAAAGCTGTGGAATAATATTTTGTCTAGGCGGTGAGCCAGTGACTTACTACAATTTATGCATGTTATATGCTGCAGACTTGCAGTCTGGTTCCGTGGAGTCAATTTCTTCAATCAATATTTTGGCCTCTTAGTTGGTTTCTTTTCTCTCTGTGTATGTGTTCTTAATCTGTTTCCGTTTGACATCATTTTGCATCCGATGATCAGCTGCCAGTTGAATCCCAAAGCTCTCCAGAGAATACCCAGGCGATTGGTGAGAACCTTTCACTTGTTTCAGAATGAACACCACGTGCTTGATAGAAGTCACAGAACATCTCTTCTGTCTACACACTGTTCCATGCTCAATTTTGTACACCATGATCAATTTGAAGCTCTTAAGCTCTTCAAGAAACAGTTTCAAATGGGACTCTCAGAAATAGACGAAGTTGTCATTGCTTTAGCCCTCAAGGCATGCCAAGGAGGCTTAAAATTCGGCTCTCAATTACATAGTCTTGCCATAAGAAGCGGATTATTTTCTTACTTAACTGTCCCCAATTCATTGATGAATATGTATTGCAAATCTGGAGAGTTTAATCACGCATTGTTTATTTTCAATGACCTGGAGAACCCTGATATTGTTTCCTATAACACGATGCTTTCAGGGTTCAAAAATGGGCGAGACGCATTGTGTTTCACATATCAAATGCATGCACTTGGGGTTTCTTTTGACTCAGTCAGTTACACCACAGCTCTCACCCATTGTACATATCAAGAAATGTTCACGTTAGGCCTTCAATTGCATTGTTGTGTGTTGAAGTGTGGATTAGAATTTGAGGTCTTTATTGGAAATTCTCTTGTTACCATGTATTTGAAGTCGGGGGAAATTGTGGACGCTGAAAGAGTGTTTCATGAAATGCCATGTAAGGATTTGGTTTCATGGAATGCACTCCTTTCAGGGTATGTGCAGGAAGGGAGTTACTTAGCCATGGTAATGCCCATGTTTATCGAAATGGTTAAAGAAGGAAAGAAACTAGATCATGTGTCACTAACTAGTGCTATTTCAGCATGTGGGCAGCAAAAAAAATTGGAATCAGGGAAACAAATACATGGTTTGGCTATAAAGAAGGCATATGGATCACATGTCTCAGTTTGTAATGTTCTAATGGCCATATATTCCAAATGTGGTGTTCCAAACGATGCAAAGATTGTTTTTCAAAGAATGAATGAACGTAATGTTGTGTCTTGGACTACAATACTTTCTGTGTGTGGAGAGGATGCCATGTCTGTGTTCAATGAGATGCAGAAAAACGGGGTGCGTCCTAATGATGTGACATTTGTTGGACTAGTCCACGCCCTAACGATGAACAATATGGTATTAGAAGGTTTCATAGTTCATGGATTTTGCTTAAAATCGAACTTTATTTCCGAATATAATGTTACCAATTGCTTTTTGACCATGTATAGTAAGTTTGGGTTCATAGAAGACTCAAAGAAGGTTTTCGAAGAGCTTGGCTGTAAAAAACAGATAATCTCTTGGAACTCTTTGATATCAGGGTATGCTCAAAACGGAATGCATCAAGAAGCTTTAAGAACATTTTCAATCGCCATAATGGAGTCATGCCCAAACGAGTACACATTCGGGAGCGTTTTGAGTGCGATCGCTTCTTCTGAATCCATTTCTTTGAAGCAGGGACAACGATGTCATTCCACCCTGATAAAGCTCGGGCTTCACACCAATCAAATCACTTCGGGCGCTCTCCTTGACATGTATGCAAAGCGTGGGAGCATCTTTGAGTCTGAGAGTGTTTTTCGTGAGATATCAGATAGAACCCACGTTTTATGGACGACTATGATTTCAGCCCACTCGAGACATGGAAATTATGAATCGGTGATCTCTCTGTTTAAAGAGATGAAGCTGAAAGGTGTGAAGCCAGATGCAATAACGTTTCTATCCGTTTTAACTGCATGCGGTCATAAAGGACGGGTTGGTGAAGGTATTGAGATTTTTTCGTCAATGACAAGAGATTTCTCAATCCAACCATCTGAAGAGCATTACTCTTGTGTGGTTGATATGCTGGGCCGTGTGGGGAGACTAAATGAGGCGGAAGAGCTTGTGTCCCAAATTCCAGGTGGGCCCGGACTATCTGTATTGCAAAGCTTGCTGGGTTGTTGCAGGACTTATGGGAATGCAGAGATGGCTAAGAGGGTGGGGGAAGTTCTGATTACTATGGAACCCAAGCATTCGGGTTCTTATGTGATGATTTCAAATTTGTTAGCTGAGAAGGGACAATGGGGCATGGTTGCAAAAGTTAGGAGATGGATGAGAGATAGCGGGGTGAGGAAAGAGGTGGGGTTTAGTTGGGTTGATGTGGGAGGCATTAATGATTCTCTAGATCTTCATGGGTTTTCAGCGGATGACAAGTCTCACCCGCTGTCTGATGAGATTTATAGGATGGTTGAGTGGGTAGGGTCAGAGATGAAATATTTAGAGGGTAGTGAAGATGAAAGACACATCATATATTTGTAACTGACAGAGAAGAAAGAAACCTGAGAGGGTGGTAATACTTTTGACTAAAGAGACAGAAACCTGATTAGCGTGGCCGTGGTGAAGTTGTTGGGGATTCAATCTACCCATATGACACTGAGGCATGTCTTGTGCTTCTTTTACATCATAATATATGTTTTTTCACCCTTACATACAGCATATAGAAACTGTGTTTTATCGAAATATACAAGTTGGGCTGTGTGTGAAGTTGATAATGTTTTAAATAACAAAATAAAAAGAAAATTATATTATTAAACTTTTCTGAGCTTATTAATCAGATTACTAATAATTAATAGGTAGCCAAGATTGATGTTAAGAATGAGACATCAGTTGCTGATTGTGAAACGGAAAATCTTGTGTGGATTGATGTTCTTGATGGCGGTAGGAAGGGCATTTGATTTGATTTTGCCCCAATCTTCAGACCCACCAATAAAAAAGGTAAAATCTGTAAATTTGTTATCACGTCTTATGTTACTTCTGCTTCTTTCCCGATTCTGAAAAAAGAATCCTGTTTCAAACCTTATTTGTGTCCTGTTTCAAAGCAAGTGGTAAATCCTGCTATAAAAGTTTATATATTCTACTCCGTACTGATTACTGATTAGTACTACCTCCGTCCCATTAATATTGGGATATGAGGAGGTGGTGCGGTTATTAAGAAAGATGGATTTATATAGTTGATACTTAATTGATAAAACAAGAATAAAGTAAGAATAATTTAGAAAAAGACAAACTTTACCAAATTTGGTACGGAACAATTCTAGTGGAACGGGCCGAAAAGGAAAAATGGACAATCTTAATTCAGAGATGTTTTTTTGTTTTCTTTTCCTCTAAATGATACTCCCTCCGTCCCGTTAGAAAGTTCCCGTCCACTATTCTCATGGTCAACTTAAATCATTTTTAATCTTTTACTTTATAAATCAAATTTTTGCCAAATATACATTTTTTTTAGAGAGGATTCCCTAAATAGGAGCAAAACATAGGTAAAATGCAAAAATAGGAGTATCATGTTTTGTATAGGAGTAAATTTAGTGTTTGGACAAGTATACCCCTACCCAAGTCCCAACAACTTTTAATTAAATGTTTAATTCATAATAAATTCGAAAAAAATTCAAAAAATCGTAGGAAAATAAATAAAAAATTTATAAAATATTAATAAAAAAAATTAAAAAAAAATTATTTTTTTATTTTTTAAAAAAATTAATAAAAAATAGTAAAACTCCATAAAAAAATAAAAAAAAATATGGATGCCTTTCCCACAGCTTGTAATACCTCCCTGCACCACCACCTCCGGGCGGTGAAAAAAAATTCCATTTTTCCTAAAAACTGCCTTTTTTCTGAAAATGCCGAAAACATGGCATATTTCTCTTTGCGAATGCCAACATTTTCATTGTTTTCTGCCATAAATATGGCATTCGTAATGAACTTGGCATTTTTTCCCCTGGTGACTGGAGGTGGTGGTGTTGAGGCGGCAGAGGCGGCGGTGGTGGTGTTGAGGCGCCAACATTTTCATTTTTTATTTTTTTTTAATTTTTTTTTATATTTTTTTATTTTTTGAAAAATAAATAAATAAATAAATTATTATTATCGAATAAGTCATAAATTAACTAGGTTAGGATTAAATAAGTCATATTTTAGAATTAACTAGGCTAGGGATATTAAGGGTACAAAATTAATGTTTACTCCTATTGAAAGAAGTTTTAAGTTTTACTCCTATTTGTGCAATTATGTTTATATTTACTCCTATATTGGGCAATTTCTATTTTTTTTATCATAGCGGTTTTAATGTAATTTCTGAATATGTTAATTTTATTTACTAAAAATAAACATATTGTGAACAGAGATTAAGTTGCTTTATCGACAGTCAAACATCATAAACCGTTCACGGGAACCTTCTAGCGGGACTGAGGGAGTAGATATGAGGAAAGCTCTATCTCGAGATGTGGAGAAGGAATCCATCATTCCCCTTAAATGGCAGATTACACCAGATGAACTGGAGTATGACTAATGACAAATTCATCTTATTCATTGAATGGCAATTCCCCATCTGTTCCATGTATTTAGCCTTGATTATGTATGACCGACCCATACATGGGAATACTTCAAGTTTTGAATGTGTTTTTTCTCATTTAGAACTGGACCTAATAATCAGTCACTGGTGCTGGTTCTGATTCAAAACCAATCAACTGAGTTGCCTGATTTCATTTTCTGTTAAAGACAGTCGATCCCAGAATTGGAAGAACATTGTCCAAGACTTATTTAGCGTTATAACATACCTCATGTTTAGATTTTATATATGCCAGATCATTCCACATGGAAATGGTATGAAATTAAACTAGTATATAATCCGCTTCATTAAACCTATAGTTGACTACCAACATTGTTGCTGATCACCACTACCAGTGCTGACAATACCCAGAAACGTCAATCCTTTGGTTAGATCATACCTGATGCTAGAAAACGATACTCTCACAGAAAAGAGCATTACCAAAGACAACCTTTGTAGAGATTGGTGTTCCAATTATGAAAACGTTTTCAGTCAATAACAGAAAGGATGCAAATGAGTACATGGGTGCAATTAGGGATGGACTCGGGTCGGGTGGCCCGACCCGGAACTGGCCCGGGACCGGCACTGTTCTGGCCCGGCCTGACCCGGTGGCCCGGTCAGTGACCGGTCCGGGTAGGCCCGGCCCGTGGGTTTTCCGGTCCGGGCTCGGGTCACCCAAAACAAGGCCCGACCCGGCCGGGCCCGGGCCCGGTTCGGGCCAAAAAATATTTTTTTTTTCAATTTTTTTTAACTTTTCGGGTTGGGCTGGGTATTTTGGGCCATTTGGGGTGGTTTGGGGGGTTGGGGGTGGGAGGGGGGTTAATTAGGAAGAGGAAAACAAAAAAAAAATATATAATGGGCCTGGCCCGGGTCCACCATTTCTGACCCGCCGACCCGTCCGGGCCTAGGCCCGACCCGGACCCGGCCCGGACCCGAGTCCAACCCTAGGTGCAATTCATGCATGTGATATTGAGGCACGTCTGCTGCTTCTTTTACATCAATGTTCCCCCCCCTCCCCCACATTTATATAATTATATACAGCAAACACAAAATGTTTTTTAGAGCCCGTTTGGTAGTACGAAAATCGGCTGATTTGGCTGATTCTGTTGAAATTTAGTCCCTCCGTCACGTAAAGGTTGGCCAAAGTTCACTTTCACGTGGACTAATAAAGTAAAAATTGTGTGGTTGAAATTTGTGGATTAATTTTAGCCACATCATCCTTACTTTAAATGGAAATGTCAAATGTTTTTGGGACATCCAAAAAATAAATTTGGCCATCCTTTTCGGGACGGAGGGAGTATAAAGTTGTGGTTGAAGTGGCTGCATTGGTTGATTCTGCTGATTTAAGAAAAATTTATTTTTAATTTTTTTTTTAATAAAATAAAGAAAAAATAGCTAAAATGGTCATCTACAGTAACTTCAGCTAATATAGTCAGAAAAGTAACTCCAACTTTACTTTTTCTGCTTATTACACAATTCAGCACGCGAAAGCAAAAATTACGTGTTTGATGAAAAAGTTGGCTGATAAGACTGATAACCTGAAAAATAGTGTCGTCAAATGGCCTCTTAAGCTACTGAAAATCATAAAAAAAAACATAACTGGCTGTTCTGTATGTCAAACATGATCTGCTGTTACGTCATCTTGGTTTTTACTGTTCCGTATGTGTTAAAAACTGGCTTGATTGAATCTACCCGAATGAAAAACCAATTGGATGATGAGAAACCAGGAAATGCTTGAAAATCGGAAAACCCCAGGAAAGTTGAAAAACGCGGGCTTGTAAAACCGGAGTGACCCAGAAAACCCAGTTGCGGGGATGTTTTTTACTACTCCCTCCGTGAGTCCGTTCCTAGATAAACTTCCAACTTTCCTTTTTCGTTCGTTCCGATTAAAACTGTGTGCCAACCCTATTTGAAAGTTTTAATAGGAACAAAGGTAGTAGTATTTATTTTATATAACATCTGTTTTTATCGAAGCATTGTTTATCTAATTAAATTGCAATCCCAAGCCTCAACATCATAAAATACTATGTATGTTATATATATATATATATATTGTAACTAAAATTATTTTATAGATTTAGAAAATAAAAAATCAAATAACACCACTGATTCAAACAGAACCAGAATTATGTTTTAGAATAGTGTATTTTTAATGCTCAAGTGTTATTAATTACTGGGTAATAACTATTATGAATACTAATTAATTTGATACCCTCCAACCCTCAAAAGGTTTGCGCTCTTTTTTAGATGTCCTCAACAGAAGTGCTCTTTCTATTTGTGACAAGAAAAACACAATCTTGCCATAACAAACGGATTCATAACTTTTCTGACTTGAGTATTCGGTATTCCAATTCATTGATGAACATGTATTGCAAATCTGGAGAGCTCAAAAAAATCATTGGAAGATACACTAAGATATATAGTACATTTGGTCACTGTAATTAGACAATTAGTGGCAGCATAGGTAATGTCTAATAAAAAATCAGGAAGATAAGAACAAGTGGGATTAGTGGGAATAATGCATCATGTTATAATTTACGCACTTTGAATCTCAATACGTAAGTGTGTTGGAATTTCAATATAATATTCAACGGATTTCTGAATATAATAATTCGTCCTCCCACAAATAAAATGTTTGCACATCCTTAGATTTGCAAAGTGCATGGACCCATACATATGACCTTTAACTTCTTTGGTTTTTTGTGAATGGTATTAATCAGAATCTCATCATAAACTTTTGTGTGCCTCAAGCTTGCCTTCCTTTTAATTGCGTGTGTCCCCTCTACTTTCTAACTCCCCTCTCATCTATATATCTTTAAGGATTCCATTTCCTTTCTAGTGTTTCAATTCTAAATGGCTACAATTTATGATTCACAATGTGTAACATTTTGAATCATTTTATCTCATAATATGTGTTGATGTTTGATACCGGCCTGACAATCTTTTGTGCAACATTTATCTTGTAAGAGATTAAATCTACCCAAAATAGGTTGTAAGATATAATTTTATAAATTGAATAAATGAATCCAATAAAACGTTGAAACACTTACTATCTCCCATCTTATTAATATATATTTTTTTCAAAACAGGAGTAAATTTAATGAGTCCAAATTCAGGAACTATGTTATGCTTTAGTCCCACTCCCATATAAGAGCATCTTCAATGCTAAAAAGTTAACGGTGCATACGTGGCATGAGAGATAGTCAATGAAAAAACAATAAATTGAATATCTCTCTCCTTATTTGAAAAATCTTATATCATTTTGGTAAGTTTTTCTTCACAATGTCTAGATGTAGACATTGTGATTGACATTGCAGGGAAAAACTTACCAAAAACACATAAGAACGTGGAAAGAAGGAGAGAGAAATGTCATAAAATCAATCTTTTGTGTCTATCTCTTTCATGTCACGTGTGCACCGTGCACATTGTAGCATTGGAGATGCTGTAAGGATTTCCGTCAATAAAGGGATGTGCATAAACTAGGGTAAGAGAGGCGCAGTGCCACAACCCTTTCCTTCGTGAAAATAGTTTGGTTTGAGATTACTTTTAGGGAAAGTTTCCGAAATATAACTAAAACAGTTTGTAAATTCTAAAATAGGATTGTCATGTTTTTTGTTCCCAAAATAGGAGTAATTATTGCAAATTTTAGAAAATACTGTCATGTTTGAAGTCTGGAACTGCCAAAAAATGGCAGTAATTAGTCCTATTTTGGGAATAAAAACATGGTAGTCCTATTTTGAAATTTTCAAACCTTTTTAGTCCTATTTAGGGTAATATATATACCTTCTTGTAATCCTATTTAAGGACGGTTTTGTATCTAGGGTTATATTTTTTAAACCAGCAAAATAATCGTTTGTTGAGCAGATTGATCACAAGAATATTTCATATATTTCATTGCATATACTGACAACCGCTCCCCCTACGAAGAGAGTACATTGAGGGAAGTCCGGGATAACAAAATTTGTTCAAATCGAGCTGACTCCCCCTTGTTAATAAAAATAGAGGTTCACCATTGGGTCTATCAAAAATCAAAGGACTTTACAGATGAATAGAAAAAATAGTAACTACTTTGTATACACTATAAAATCCTTTCTAGTTGCTTTGCCCTCCGTGCATAAAAAAACGTCATTTGCTGCAAAAGTGAAAGTAAATAAAGCCTAAAATTAAAAGAGAAAGTCTTAAAAGATAGACTTTTTTTACATTGGATCCTTGAAAGTTAGTGTAGACAAGACTGCACTCCATTTTCTTACCCCAACCCACAAGTCCACAACACAATCAAAATAACCGACGACTTACATGCATTAAGTAGAGATGATTACATAACTTTCAAGGACACCAAACACAACATTGTAATATTTTGGTATAAGGGCATCCTCATCCATGAGTTTATTTGAAGATTAACTGGATGATGTGTAAGATTATTAAAAAGATTGTCATTGTGAATGAAAGATTATTTAGTGAGATTATTGAAAAAGAAAATCCGGTATCAAGATTCCAATCCCGGATTATTTTAGATTATAGTTAAATTACATTTAATGCATGTCCGGAAAAAACTGATTATTTGAGTATTATTGTTGATGAATAGTTTTAAACTTTGAGATTATTTAAAATTTATTGAATAAATGTGATGTGGCAATGATGTGTAATAAAAAAATCGTTTATTTAGAGAGCATGAATGGAGATGCTCTAAGAGTGGTAATATCTTTTGAAAGGAATAAATTTATATTTCATTCATTAAAGTGAGATTTCCCAAAATAGGAGTAAATGTAGTTTGAAATTCCAAAATAAGACTATTTTGTTTTCATTCTCGAAATAGGACTAACTTGTAGGCGTGGCTGTCAAATAATTGCAGTACAGTGCATTTAACATGACAATATTTATTATAATTAATGACAGTATTTTTTATACACGGTAGTGAAAACTCATATTTCGGGAAGAAAAACATAGTAGTCCTATTTTGAAATTTCAAACCTCATTTACTCCTTTTAGGGCAATTTTCCTTCATTAAATCAAAATAAATAGCATCACCAATAGAATGAGGAGAGTTCATAATAAACCAATAATTGCAATAGGCAAAAAACTAGTCGCCTTAGCTAAAACACGTGTGAGAAACATACGTTAGTAAAAGTGTAAAACTAGCTCCAATGTTTCTAATATCTCCCCATGCCGATTCTCTAATTCTTTTCATATGCTTTTTAAGAAATTTGTTTTTTTTGTCTTATTTGCCTTAATTTGAAATTGAAATCATTCTAAATGAAAATAAATTTAGACTTTGTCGCAATTAGAAATAGAATATTTCCTGGGGTAGATGAGTTTTTTTAAGTTATACACTTTCGCAATTAGAAATAGAATATACCTTTTATACTGAACAAATACTCCTTCCTATGAGTATTTAATATTTTTTATCTTCTCTACATTAATTTCATTTGTATAATAGGAAAAACGAAAATCAATTAAAAATAATCATTCATCAGGTTCAAGCTTTTAGCACGAAAATCCTCAACTTTAAGCAACTAGTTTATTTGAATACATCATTTTAACCTTTTTAAAACCAAGTACAAAAGCACTTTTTTAGATCAATGGAAAACAGTCATTTTAACTAACCACAATATATTTTTAGGGAAAAGGGACATATATACCCTTATACTATTACTGTGGGAACACACATATCCTTATATTAATTTTTAGAACAAAAAACTGATAAAGTTGAAATTGAGGCACACACACCCTTCCTAACGTTACAAGACTTTCCCGCTTACCTAACGTTAACCTATCATCTCTAATAAGTTGTTTGGGCCTTCTCTGGGCTTTCTCTATCTCAATCGCTTAATTTCTTCGCTCCTTTGTCTTCATCGCACATATGAAGACGACAGATGTGTTCATAGCATAGACAGCTCAAACCCTTTTCAGAGGAGATGAAAGAGTAGTCCGAGTTTATCTGATTTTTCATCAACAAGTCAAAGGTGTGTACAGTAACTACCTCATCCCTATCCATCGCTCCTCTGTACTCACTCATTAAATAACTAATAGAGCTAATGAATCACTTCTCTTAAATGAAAACATATCATTTTCCTGTACCCTTAATTCTTAGGTTCTTTACTGATTTGAAAGTTAAATCCCCCAAACTGGCTTTGAAGGATTTGAATTCATCCTAATTTCTTCCCACATACTTTCTGTCTCTATCACTTTGTGTGTATACAGTAACTTTTTATATGGAGGAGCTATATTTCATGTTGATTTATGTGAATTGATTTCTTGTCATATTTTTGTTTTTTATGATAGAGTAAGAAACTATTGTAACCATGGATTGTGAACTTTATTGTAACCATAGAGGGGACCCACTCTATGGGAAGAAAATGATAACCTTCTAGACTTAGGTGCTAGAGAAGCAGAAGATGTCTATACTAGACCAAGAGATTATGTGTCTGAGAGTGATAGCGACTCAAGTGACGATGAAAATTGTGAGGATGCTGATGGTGATACACCTCTTGAAAAAGTCATACGTGAAGATGGAGATAAACATTGGCAGTTAGGCATGACATTTTCGAATGCTAAGCACGCAAGAGAGGCAATTGCAGAATATGGAGTGGCTCAAGGTGTAAAATTGAAAGTTTACCCCAATGAACCAACTAGAATCAGGGTTAAATGTGTTAACGAGGAGGCATTTTGGCCAATTGGGGTAAGAGGTGGCATGGGGATGAGTTGAAAAAGAGATTCTGGATTTGTGCCTGGTCAACATTTGAAGAGGAATTAAAGGACAATTTATCTAAACTTGGTGAGGTAATATCAATACTTAATTTTGAAACAATAATTTTCAAACTTTTTGTATTGAATTTATTTTCTGCCACACAATAAGTTTTAAATTTGTTTGTGATTTTTTAAGGTTTCCAAGAGTGCTGCTGAAGATTTATTAAGGTACAATCCTCAGGTTTGGTGTAGGGCATATTTCAGTGGTAGGTGCAAGTCACACATTGTTGATAATAACACAACTGAAAGCTTCAATTCTTGGATTATAGAAGCTAGGCACAAACTGATAATGTCTATGTTAGAAGACTGATGGATAGTCTACCCGGGGGTATATATCCGAGGGGTTATTACGGGGAGTAATTTAGAGAGAAGTCAGAGTAAGTGAATAAAAGTAGAGAGAGAGTGTATTCAGTGTGTTATCTCTTGGTTACAAATGGGGAAAAGGGGTGCTATTTATAGTAGCAATAAATGCCGGGCAGGGACACGTGTCAAGCGCTCATTGGCCGAGGGGTCACCTCAACTGGTTGGCGCTGGCAGCCGCATGTGGCCGCATTTAATGCGGCTGTTGGATGGGACGTCTGTGCGGGGTACGTTGATCTGTACGCATGTGAGGCGGATATCTTGTCGAGTGAGATGCCTTCGGCTATAGAGCAGTAGCCGAGGGCTCTTCCACCCGATGGCACCCTGGTGCCGAGGGCTCACAGTGCCGAGGGCTACTGTTTTCGCCGTTTTCTCCCAGTTTCTTTGTTTGCTTGAGAAACCCGCTCTGTGAGAATTTGGAGCCTTCGGCCAGGGGGCCGAAGGCACCCCTGTGCGTTGTGCGGACTGCTTGGTACTCTGGGCGCTGTGGTTTGGGCCTGTTGGGCCTTTTGGGCCTGTTGGGCCTTTGTTGGAGTAGTAGGAGTCTGTGGGCCGGGGGTTCTCGGGCCATATACTCCATCAGGAGTCCCTCACTCCTTTTGCCGAAAGGTACTTGAGGGAAAAGGAGTAATTTGTGCTTGCCCTTCGATGTTGTCCCGTTGTGATCTCTGAAGTTGGTGAGGAGTTGTTGCTTTTATGTCCCTGCCGAAGGCAGTCCCTCAGTTACCCACATGTCGGGACTTGAGGGCTTGCTTTGTTGTTTGTTGGAATTTCACAGATTTTGTAATTTAATGATTTTCCCGAAGGGGTCCTCCAGTCCCCCACTCCTTGAGGCACTTGTAAAGTGGTGAAAAGGAGTAGAGTAGTTACGTTGCTGTTGTGGGCCGAAGGCTGACGCTTTTCGTTTCATTTTGGGGGGATGCCTCGTTAAAAACCTCATTAGGAAAAACCCTTTGGGAAAAAATCCTAATGAGGGAAAAAGAGTGCACCGAATTCCCCCAATGATGAATCGAAAATGTCAAACCTTGGTACAAAGTGGAGAATGACGGGAATGCCGAAGGCTCTCTCCTCTGAGGGCTCCTGTGTTGATTAGCCGGAGGCTTGCCGTTAATGTCCTGGTGGCGCCGAAGGGGAGCCCCTCAATCCAGGGATCGAGGGCCTGCCAGATGAGGGCAGCAGTGAAGCTGTTACCGGGGGGTCCACTGTTTGTTGATGAGTTGGTGATGAAGATACCCGAGGGCCATGGGCCATCCGTCAATGAGGCACTCCCCGGGGCTACCCGGTTTTGCAGTGCTGAGGGGAAAATCCCGAGGGGTGCCCTGATATGCAGCCCCAGGGATCTGAAGGAGTGATCCCGAAGGCGTGTGTAATGTGCTGTGTGGGGCACAACCCGGGGGCACTTCTGAGTGAGTGTACCCGGAGGCTATCCTTGATGAAGAGGAGTGAAGTAGAGAACCCGGGGGCTTCCAAAATATAGCCGTTGGAAATATAGCCGTTGGAATATGTAACGACAGGATATAGCCGTTGGGGGGGTGGCACACGTGGCGTGTGATGGCTGGTTGTCCGTAGGCGGCATCACTGGTTGGGTGAAGACGCGGTGTGTAATGATGGCGGTCCGTCCGGAGGCCCGGAACCCAGGCCCAAGCCCGGATTCCAGCGCCTATAAATACCCCAAGGCCAGGCATTCCTCCGTGTGCGAAAAACTTGTTAGCGAAGCTCTGCCAATTTTTCTAGAGAGAGAAACAGCAGCCCCCGGTTGAATCCTCTGTTCTTAAGGTCAGTTCTCCAGTTACCCTTCACCTCTTAGCTACCTGTACTGCGCCCTTAGGCTAGGAGATAGAACATTTAGAAACACTAGTTGTACGAGCCTTCGAACTAGAGTCAGAATGTCGTCCCAGAGTGATTCTCAAGATATCTCGGGGGCGCCCTCGATGGAGGATGAAGTCCTCTCGGACGTGGAGTCCTCAAGTGCAGAGTCCTCGGTGGGACAGGATGCCGTCGTTGCCCTGGAGTTGCAGAAAGCCCTCGTAGCTGAGGCGGAGGCCGAGGGCTTTGAGCAGGAATGTGAGGACGAAGAGTTGGCCATCGCCTGGCAAGCAGCTGAAGAGGAGGCACAAAAGGAAAGCGATAGGGTCACCGTTGCTGTGCTCCCCCCTCGGGGTGCCGGGGAGGCCAGCACCTCTCGGCCGCTGAATGCGGTCCCCCTCCGGGTGGCCCCCGGAAAGAAGAAGGCCAAGGCCGCTGTTCCCAAGAAGAAGGGCAGCGTAGCGGATCAAGGGAAGCCCCTCGATATGCCCGAGGGGTACTCCTATCTCAACACCGCCGCATTGGAGATTAAGTCGAAGGTTGATGCGGCGGACATCTATGTCACCCAGCTTCACGTGGGCCCCTCGGCCATCGTGGTGACACCGTGTCCGGATGACGTTCTCTCCCGGGCTCCCGAGGGCTGCATTGCGGTGCACGTCCTTTCAGTATCTATGGGACTTAGGTTCCCTCTGCACCCATTCCTCCGGGAATATTTGAGGTTTGTTGGCTTGGTCCCCTGCCAGCTGACCCCGAACAGCCATTCTTATATCACCGGCTTCCTTCAGCTTTGTAAGTCCCGGGGGGTGACGCCTAGCCTAGACCTCTTCTTCCAGAGCTTCAACCTGTGCCGGGGGGGCACGCGAATGCCGAGGGATTCGCCAATTTGCAGCAGGTGTCCGTGTTCAAACTCTTCACTGAGGCGCCCTCCTCGAACAAGGGGTGGAAGGACCGGTGGTGCTATGTGAAGCTAGCCGAGAGTCCCTTCCCGAGGGAGCAGCGTGACCGCTTCAGGAGGCATGAGAAGAGGAGGAGCGCCGCCCTTGAGAAAGATGGCAGGATTCTGGCCATGATCCCGGAGGGCAGGGACAAGAATATCTCCATCAAGGACTGCACCAAAGAAGCAGATCTCTACACCCTCGGGTTCCGGCGGTACCGGTTCCTGGGGGAAACTGATGAGAAGTTCCCAGTGTTTGAGGGAGCCTCCGGAGGTAGGAGCCGAGGGCTTTAGACTCGTTGTACTTAGTTTTTTTTTTTGCTTGGATGTCTTTGTCCCTTCGGTTAGACCCTTCGGCCTAATCCTTTCTCGTATTTTTGCAGGAATCCCCGTGTCCATGGTGAACGTAAAAGGCCTTGCACGTTTGAAGAAACAGGACCCGAAGGGGTCGGGACAGGGCATCCAGAAGCCCGCCACTGCCCTCTTTAAGAAAGCCGAGGGCGATGCCGCTGCCGGCAAGAGGAAGACAGTGACCAAGGGGTCCCCCTCGGCTACCAAAAAGCCGAAGAAGGGGGATGTCGCCGAGAAGGAGCCCCTGGTCATCATCGCTGATGAGCACCCCGCCTCCGGGGTGCAGGTGGAGAAGCTGCCGGGTGGAACGCCGGCGGGGGCAGAGGAGTTGCTGCCTGAGATCCTCCAGGTCGCGTTCCCGAGGGGTACATCTTTGGCCAGCGGTGCTGTCGACCCGGGGGCCATCCTGAGGGGTATGACCCCTGAGACAGATAGGGCTGCCCTCGGGGCCTATAATGATGCGGCCCTCGAGGACCACATTCTCCGCTCCTCCCTCTCTGTAAGTGTTTTCCTGGCTTTCTCCATCTTCTCCTTTGATTATTTTGTGTGATTGCCTTTAACTGTTTTTGTTGTTGTTCTGCAGGCTTGCTTAGCCCTCGGCGAACAGGCTCGGAGGCTTCAAGAATGGCGCCTCCACAAAGCGGAGCAAGACGCCAGAATGAGGGAGTGCCTCCTCAAGAACCAAGAGGCGGTGAAGCTGGGGGCCCAGCTAGAAGAGGAGCTCCGGCAGATGAGCTTGAAATTGGAGGCTGCAGAGAAAGGCAAGGCTGATGCTGAGGCCGCTGCTGAGGCCGCTGCTAAAGAGGCCGAGGACTTCAAAGCGCTAGCCGTCGCCAAGGCTCAGGAGGAGGCCGTTGAGGCCTTTGTCGCCGAGGGTTGGAGAGCCGAGGGGCGCAAGATGTGGGTGTCCCCGGTCGTGGAGGCATGCGTTGAAGAATGGGCCGAGGGCCCTAGGTGGGAATGGATGGCCCGGAAGGGCAGAGAGTACTATGAAGCCGGAGAATTCTTCACCCAGGCCCTCATCTACCGGAGGATGGCCCGGCATTTGGGCATTGAGCAAAAGGACTTCTCCCCCTCGGCGTATGGCCTTCCTCCCCTGCAGCCTGATGTCCGTGAGTCGCTCCCGGAAGGTGTTCAGAGGCCCGACCTTGAGGACACGGAGTTGAAGAATGAGGCCGAGGACGACGCCGTCGAGACCGGAGCGGAGGCATCATCGAGGCCGGCTGCAGAGGGCCCCCCGGTGAATGATGCTGTTGTAGTTGTAGAGTGACTTCATAATTTGTAATGTCTGAATACATTTTGTAACGAACAACGTTGATCCTTCGGCTTCGGCCCGTTTGTAATAGTAACATCGCAATTACACTTGCTTTTTTTGATGATTGAATGATCGCCTTCGGGCTTTGTATATATGACTTGTTCCCTTCAATTCCTTTCTTCTTGAATGTATGCCTCCGTTTTCCTTGAGTGTATGCCTTCGGCATTTTTGAATGTATGTGTAGGACTTAGAATCTTTTCCTAGTGTTTGAATACAGGTGTAGCCTTCGGTAGTTGGGCATTCTCTGATGGATATGCAACCGAGGGTTCAGCAGCAATCAGGACTTAGAAAATTTTTTCTAAGTGTAGCACAGCATGAGGCCTTCGGGCGCTTGTAGTAACCCACATCCTAGGACTTAGAAAAATTTCTAAGTGTGGATCATCCCTTGTGAGCCTTCGGGAAATGGGATCCGTTCCTGATGTGTGAATCTTGGACCGAGGGCCCAATGTTCAGGACTCAGAGATTTTTTGCAAGCGTAGTATGTCACGTAGCCTTCGGCTACTGTGGAGCCCCACCTGTAATATTGAATAGGCTGGGGGCTAATTCTTTAGGACTTAGAAGATTTTCTTGAGTGTTGATTCCTTGTGAACTGTAGGACTTAGAAAATCTTCTAAGTGTAGAGTTTCCCTTGGGAGCCTTCGGGAGATGGCATCCCCTCATGATGTATGAGTAGTTGACCGAGGGTGAAAATATGCAGGACTTAGAAAATATTCTAAGTGTAAAATCTCCTTTGGGAGCCTTCGGGAGATGGCATCCCTCCTTGATGTATAAGTAGTTGACCGGGAAAAAACATGTAGGACTTAGAAAATATTCTAAGTGTAAATTTCCCTTGGGAGCCTTCGGGAGATGGCATCCCTCCTTGATGTATGAGTAGTTGACCGGGGAAAAACATGTAGGACTTAGAAAATATTCTAAGTGTGGATTTTCCCTTGGGAGCCTTCGGGAGATGGCATCCCTCCTTGATGTATGAGTAGTTAACCGGGGAAAAACATGTAGGACTTAAAAAATCTTCTAAGTGTAAATTTTCCCTTGGGAGCCTTCGGGTGATGGGTGCCCTCTGATTCCACACCACATTGCAGATGCCCGGGGGCTACTCATTTAGGACAGAATACTCCTTTTTTAAGTGTTGTTGTATTGCATGGCCTTCGGCCACCATATTCCCTTGGCTGTAATATTGATTGGGCCGGGGGCCCAATCTTTAGGTATTAGAATTTTTTCAAGTGCTGCTTCCCTGTGTAGCCTTCGGGTGCCCGGGGGCTGCTCCTTCAGGACTTAGAATTTTTCTAAGCATAAATTGATGTTGAATCCTGTTGTTGTGAAGAAAGCCAATGAGGAGTGTGTGCCCTCGGCATACACTCTAAAAGTTGTAGAATTTGACCCTTGTCATGGGGAAAGGGCCCTCGGTATTTGTGCATAACAGATGCCTTCGGCGTTTGTTTGAAGTACCGTTTAGTGGACCTTGGATAGTCTAGTCCCTTTGTATTGTTGAAGCCTTCAGTGTTTTTGTGACCGGAGGTGACCAGGTAGTGGACTTAGCCGTTTCCTGATAATATTTGTTTGAGTGGTATCCTTCGGGAAGTAGGAGCCTTCAGTTACCGGAGGTGTTCCCGTGGGGAGCCCTCGGCTTGTTGTGATCTGTTGGAGTGTACTCTTTGATTTCTCGCTGAGTCTACTCCCCTTCACTCCCTCTCTTTTTTTTTTTTTTTTTTGGTTGGTGGTGAAGGGAAGGCATCAAGAAACTTGGTTTCTTGGTATGGCTGGGCCTATTAGGAGACCATCAGAATACACCAATGGCTCTCCTCCCTCGGGTTAACCTTCCGAGTTCCGAGGGGATCGAGGGACGTTTCCTGGGCACAAGATATGGTGGTCCGTAACCTGCCTCCCCTTGGGGGATGGCGCGGAAAGCGCCTCATTTTTGAAAGTCGTCCCCTCGGCGCTAGACATAGTCCGTGGCCTGCCACACCCTTGGGGTGGTGGCGCGGGGAGCGTTTCGGTTTGGAAGTCGAATCCTGGGCATTTCTCATACCTGTCATACCCTGGGGGTAGTGACGCGGATAGCGTTCCGTTTTTGAAAGTCGAATCCTGGGCATTTCTCATGCCTGTCACACCCTGGGGGTAGTGACGCGGAAAGCGTTTCAAGGAAGGGTTTTCATTTGCACACTAGTTGCAAATGGCCGGGGGCACTACGTGCCGCCGGCACCGATGGTGGCGCCTTCGGTATATGCGTCCTCGTGGGGTACGGCTTTTAGAAACAACACTTGGTGTTAGTTTCGATGTGTAGCCCCCGGTACTTGGTACCGAGGGGTCTTCTGTAGGAACACTTGGTGTTCTCCTTTGTTGCAGTTGATGGAGGTGTCTACCCTCGGTACTTGGTACCGAAGGGTCTTCAAGTGAAACATTTGGTGTTTCCCGATAGATGTTTGGAAGTTGATAGGAGAGCATCTCCCTGGCACTGGGTGCCGGGTGCCGAGGGGTCTTCTGTAGGAACACTTGGTGTTCTCTTTTGTTGTAGTTGATGTAGGCGTCTACCCTCGGTACTTGGTACCGAAGGGTCTTCAAATGAAACACTTGGTGTTTCCCAACAGATGTTTGGAAGTTGAGAGGAGAGCATATCCCTGGCACTGGGTGCCGAGGGGTCTTCTTTGGATCATCTTGGTGTCTTCTATAGGAACACTTGGTGTTCTCATCTTTTCTTTTTTGATGTTGAAGGTGGGGATGTACCCTCGGCACTGTGTGCCGAAGGGAAATGAAATACATGGTGTTCCTTGTTGTTGGTGATAGGAGTTCCCTCCCTCGGTACTTGGTACCGAGGGGTCTTGACTGAAAACACGTGGTGTTTTCACTGTTTGTTGTAGGTGTTGATGGCGTCCTCCCTCGGCACTTGGTGCCGGAAGGGGTTCTTCTCGTGGTGAGGCCTGGGGCCTGTAGTCAGTATGAGGGCCTGATGTCTTGAATGTATCTTCATTCTTCGAAATTGGAGGCCTTGGGCCATAGGATAGTACATTCACTAGTTACGAGGGCTTGGCCGCTTTTACATTATTGATAAAATTTAACTAAATGGTGTACATTCCAGTGCCTAGGGACTTCTTTCCCATTGGGGCGTTTGAGCTTGTAGGTCCCGGGTTTGATGATGGATGCTATGATGTAGGGGCCTTCGAATTTTGGTGCCATTTTCCCTCCCTCAGTTGGTTGGCTGGCTTCCCTCCTCCGGAGGACATAGTCCCCCACTTGAAATTCTCGGGTTCGAACTTTGGCGTCGATGTAGCTTTTAACTTGCCTTCGGTAGTTTTCTGCTCGGATGAAGGCCTGCTCCCGGCGTTCTGAAATGAGGTGGAGGTCGAGGGCCATGTTGCTGTCGTTGACCTCGGGGTCGTATTGGATCACCCCTCGGGTGGGAAGGGTGACTTCCGTAGGAGCTTTGGCTTCAAAACCGTAGCAGAGGGAGAAGGGTGTTTCACCTGTTGCTCGCCGAGGGGTGGTGCGGTAGGCCCAAAGGATGTTGTGGAGTTCTTCTACCCAGCCACCGCCCTCGGCCTCCAGCTTCTTTTTGAGGCCCTCGAGCAAGGTCCGGTTGGCATTCTCTACTTGCCCGTTGCCTTGAGGGTAGGCAACGGAGGAGAAGGTGTGTTTGATGCCCCATGCCTCCAGAAGGGCACAGAAGGGGGCTGCCTCAAATTGTGTCCCATTGTCGGAGATGATTTGCTGAGGGACGCCAAACCTTGTGAGGATGTTTTTGAGGACGAAGTGACGGCACTTCGCCTCTGTGATGCTGGCGAGGGGTTCAGCCTCCACCCACTTGGTAAAATAGTCGACGGCCACAATGATGTATCTGTTGTTGGAGGTACCCCTCGGCAGAGGGCCCACAAGGTCTATCCCCCATCGAGAAAATGGGACAGAGGTGCTGATGGGGGCATAGTTGACCGCTGGCCTGCCGGGAGCTTTCTGGAAATGTTGACATGCGGTGCACCTTCGGGCAAGGTCAGCAAAATCCCTGGCCATGGTTGGCCAGAAGTAGCCCTGGAGAATGAGCCTTCGGGACATGGAGAAGGGTCCCTGGTGAGCTGAGCAAGTTCCACTGTGCACTTCCTCCATTGCGACCTCGGCTTCATCTGGATGAAGGCACCGAAGTAGCGTGCCATTGTAAGATCGTTTGTAGAGCCTCCCATCTTCGATGGTGTAGCTGGGAGCCCTCAACTTTGCCAGTTTAGCGCGGGCCTCATTCTCGGGTAGCTGCCCTATGGAGATGAAGGCGGTGATATCTGAGATCCAATCCTCCTGACGCTGTAGTATGTTCATCACGGGGCTTGCATGGATGCTTGAGAGGCTGAGTTCCTCGATTTTGGCAATTTTGGAGATGTGCTCGGGGGAGTCTGCCGAGAGCTTAGAAAATATATCGGCCTCGGAGTTCTGAGCCCTCGGTATTTGAGTGAGAGAGTGTGCCTCAAATACCTTAAGCAACTCCTTGGCCGCTTCCTTGTACTGTTTCATTCTCCCCTCCTTGGCCTCATATTCTTCGGAGATTTGGCCAACGACCAACTTGGAGTCGCATTTGATATGGATCTGCCGAGCCCTCATGTTGGCAGCCAGCCGAAGGCCACATAGGAGGGCCTCATATTCGGCCTCATTGTTGGAGACCTTGAAGGAGAAGCGGATTGCATAGTAAGCCCTGAAGCCCTCGGGAGAAATGAGGACTACCCCTCCCCCGCATGCTTTGGTCGCGGAGGAGCCGTCAGTGTAGAGGGTCCACCAGTCGTCCGAGGCAGCCGAGGGCTCCCCGTCCGTGGCTGCCCTTGCGGTACATTCCGTCACGAAGTCCGCCAGGGATTGGCCTTTGATGGCAGGCCTTGGACGGATGTCAATGTTGTACTGACTCAAGAAGATAGCCCATTTCACCATGCGGGAGGAGCTGGTGGGGCTCCTCATGAGGGCGCGCGCCGAGGGGTTGATTGGTGAGGACCTGAACCGGGTGAGCCTGAAAGTAGTGGCCCAACTTCTTGACAGTCCAAACGATGGCTAACACCGTTTTTTCCACAGGGGAGTACCTGAGCTCGGCCTCCCTTAGGGTCTTGCTAACGTAGAAGATGGCATGTTGGATGCCGTCTTCTTCCCTTATGAGTACAGAGCTGATGGCCGCCGGGCTAACCCCAAGGTAGAGGTAGAGGGTCTCCCCTACCTTGGGTTTGGAGAGCACAGGTGGTGAAGATAGATATCTTTTGAGCTCGTCGAAAGCCCCCTGGCATTCTGGAGTCCATAGAAAGCCAGCCGTCTTCCTCATGATCTGGAAGAAGGGTAGAGATTTTTCCGCCGATTTAGATAGGAAGCGGTTGAGGGCTGCCAGGCGGCCCGTCAACCGTTGAACTTCCTTCACATTGCGTGGGGGCTCCATGTTGATGATGACCTGGATTTTCTCGGGATTGGCCTCAATACCCCTTCGGCTCACCATGTAACCCAAGAACTTGCCCCCTTGGACGCCGAAGGTGCACTTCTTCGGGTTTAGCCGAAGGTGGAATTTTTGCATGATGGCGAAGATTTCCCGGAGGTCGTCAGCATGGCTGGAAGATTGCTTGCTCTTGACGATCATGTCGTCGACATAGGCCTCCATGGTGCGCCCTAGGACGGCTTGAAAGACTCGGGCCACCATCCGGGTGTAAGTGGCCCCCGAGTTCTTTAGGCCGAAGGCCATCACTAGGTAGCAGAAGATGCCCTCGGGAGTCATGAAGGCAGTTTTTTCGGCGTCCTCCTCGTGCATGAATATTTGATGGTACCCTCGGAAGGCATCGAGGAAGGACATGATTTCACACCCCGCGGTCTCATCTACCAATTGATCAATGTTTGGTAGAGGGAATGGGTCCATAGGGCATGCTTTGTTGAGATCAGTGTAGTCCACGCACATGCGGAAGGTAGGGGGCTTCTGTGCGAGGACTACATTCGCCAGCCATGAGGGATATTTCACCTCCTTGATGTGCTTAATGGAGAGGAGCATGGCGACCTCCTTCTTCACAAATTCCCTCCTCTCGGCGGAGAGGGGTCTTCTTCGTTGTTGCACCGCTTTTGCCGAGGGGTCCACCGAGAGGCGGTGGGTGATGACCCTTCGGCTAATTCCCGGCATGTCCTCCGGCCCCCATGCAAAGACAGTGGAGTAGGCGCGGAGGGCGTCGGTGATACCGGTCTTCAAATCTTCAGGGAGCTGGGCTCCAATCTTCACGAATCTCTCCGGCTGGGCCGGATCGAGCGCAAAGTCTTCTACGTCCTCGGCCGGTTCAGCCCTCGGCCTTCTTTCCTCTTGGTCGACGGCTCCGGTGATGGTGTCAACACGGAATTCCATCTTGCTTACCTTCTTAGTGACCTGAAGATAGCAGGCGCGGGCAATTTTTTGGTTCCCCCGGGAGTAGCCAATGCCCCCCTCGGCGGGAAACTTAAGGCAGAGATGCCTCATGGAGATGATGGCTTCGAGGTCCTCGAGGGCTAGCCGGCCGAGGATTATGTTGTGGGCGCAGTCAATGTTGACGACGACGAACTCCACCTCGAGCTGGGCTCTATGGAGCCCGTCGCCGAAGATCACCGGGAGGGCTATTACCCCCTCGGAATCAATAGTGTCGCCGGTGAAGCCGGCAAGAGGGGTCTTAATGGGCCGAAGGGACCCCCTCTCCAGATGCAGCTCTCTGAAGGTGCTGAGGTACATTACATTGACGGAGCTGCCCGTGTCAACGTAAGTTCGGTGAATGATGGTGTCGTTGATCTCCGTTCGAATCACCAAGGCATCCCTGTGAGGAGAAGAAGTAGGAGGGAGATCTGCGTTGGTGAAGGTGATGGGTTCCTCCCTCAATCGCTTTACCGGGGGCGTATGAGTGACTTCCCCTACGTAAAGCGGTTGAGCCCACTTCTTTCGCTGGCTGGTGGAATCGCCCCCTGTGTTGCCACCGGTGATCATGAGGATGTGGCGTTTTTTCTCCTGGTAGTGGGGGTATTCCTCCTCCTCTTCTTCCAAGTTTCCGATCTCCCTCTTCTTGCCGAGGGGGATGGTGTTTGGATTCACCCAGGCATTTACCTTCGTATGGTGCCCTCGGGGAGGTCCCTGATGAGAAGGTCCCTCCTGCCGAGGGCTCTGGACAAACTGGGACAGGTGCCCTGCCTGTATTAATCTCTCGATGGCCGTCTTCAGCTGATGGCAGTCATCGGTCCTGTGCCCCTGGTGCCGATGGAAGCGACAGTAGGGGAACTGAGGGTTGATAGCGTGTACCTCCGGGGGTGCGCGAGAGTCGCGCTCAACGAGGCCCCTCTCCTCGGCAAAATCGAGGATGATGCTGACGGGGTGCGTCAATGGTGTCCGAGGGCGGTCCAGGAGAATGGGCTGGGCCCAAGTCTTAGGGTTGCTCTTATAACCTCCCCCGGGCTTGGATTGGCCTTGCCGAGGGCGGTCATCAGAGGGTCCCGGAGCCTTGGGGCGATTCGTAGGAGCCCCCGGCCCTCGGTTATGCTTGTTGTCAACCCTCGGGGGCTGCTGATCCGGATGCTGGTGATACTTCTACACCTCCTCGGCCTCAGCATATCGGTCCCCCCGTTGCAAGGCCCTTATGTAGTCGCGGGGGGGTTCAATGATGAGGCTCCTTGAAAAGTTGCCGGTGCGGAGGACGGTTTGTAGGAGGGCCAGGAGGGTCCCGTCATCAGCACCGTCGACCTTGTCGGCCTCCGTCCTCCAGCGCTCTAGGAAATCCCGAAGGGTCTCATCCTTCTTTTGGCGTATTGTTAGGAGGTGGGAGAAGTGCTTCCTTGTGCGACGTCTCCCGGCAAATTGTGTCAAGAATCGCTGGGTGAGTTCTTGCCACGAATCAATGCAGCCCTCGGGCAGCCTGTTGAACCATTCGTATGCTGGTCCCTCTAAGGTGGAGAGGAACCAACGACACAAATATTCGTCTGACGCCCCCACCATCATCATGCTGTTCTGGTACTTGCTGTAATGTTCCTGGGGGTCCGTTTTCCCGCTGTAGGGCTGTATGTGTTGCCCTCGGTATTTTTCCGGGATCCGGGCCGCCAATACCCTTGGGGTAAATGGCGTCCGAGTCCGGAGCTGGATGACGGGTTCCCCGGAGCCCTCGGCCACCTTCTTCTGTAATTCCTCCATTTTGGCCATCATGGCCTCGTATTTGAGGTCTGAGTGAGGGGTGGAGGTGGTGGCGTGAGCTTTGTTGGACTCCATCTCGTCAAGCCGGCGTTGGAGGGCCGCAATAATCTCGTCCCGGGGGTCCCTCGGGAGGGTCTCCGCCCCCTGCGAACGAACCCGGGCCGAGTGGGCCTGGTTGATTTGGTGCCGAGCATCATCGGCATGAAGGGGTGCCTTGCCTTTGTCCCGAGGGGGACGCTCCTCGTCTGCCCTCGAAACAGATCCCCCGCTTTCCTGGGGCCTTTGGAGTGCTTTCCCCCGAGGCGGTCTTGGACCCCTCGGCGGTCTGGCCCTCCTCCGAGCCGGTTGAGTGCGGAAGTACGGGGCCTCTCCCTGTTGTCAATATGGCGGTCCTGGGACTGAACTTCCTGGGAGGATGTTTCTTGGGCCACCACCCCTTCGTCGTTTCCCACCCGAGGGGTGGGATTTCCGAAGGGGTGTGGCAGAGGGGGAAGTGTGATATTTTCCCCAATCTGAGGGTGAGCTGGAGCCAGGGTGCCGAAGGCACCCGGGTTCTGGGTGAGCGTCTGGATGAAGGCGGAGAGCGCCGATTGCACGTCGATGGTGAGAACCGGAGGGCTGACTTGGTCATCGCTCCGGTTTTTCTTCTTGGCCTCGATGCCGAGGCGGGCATCGGGGGCATTTTGTTGGATCTGAAGGCGTAGGTCGACAGCCGCCTGTTCCAGCCCAGCGATGACACCGCCCTCGGGAGCCCTGTGAGAGGCTTCGGGGGCGTTGACGTCGCCGAGGGCCAGGTTCTTGTCTTCTACGTTCTTTGAGTTGGCACGTGTTGTCCTCACCATTTTGATAGAGGGCTAGTGTTTTGTGTTTGGTCGAGGGGGAGGGTTTCTTACTCGATTGTTCAACCTCTCAACGAGAGCACCAAATGATGGATAGTCTACCCGGGGGTATATATCCGAGGGGTTATTACGGGGAGTAATTTAGAGAGAAGTCAGAGTAAGTGAATAAAAGTAGAGAGAGAGTGTATTCAGTGTGTTATCTCTTGGTTACAAATGGGGAAAAGGGGTGCTATTTATAGTAGCAATAAATGCCGGGCAGGGACACGTGTCAAGCGCTCATTGGCCGAGGGGTCACCTCAACTGGTTGGCGCTGGCAGCCGCATGTGGCCGCATTTAATGCGGCTGTTGGATGGGACGTCTGTGCGGGGTACGTTGATCTGTACGCATGTGAGGCGGATATCTTGTCGAGTGAGATGCCTTCGGCCATAGAGCAGTAGCCGAGGGCTCTTCCACCCGATGGCACCCTGGTGCCGAGGGCTCACAGTGCCGAGGGCTACTGTTTTCGCCGTTTTCTCCCAGTTTCTTAGTTTGCTTGAGAAACCCGCTCTGTGAGAATTTGGAGCCTTCGGCCAGGGGGCCGAAGGCACCCCTGTGCGTTGTGCGGACTGCTTGGTACTCTGGGCGCTGTGGTTTGGGCCTGTTGGGCCTTTTGGGCCTGTTGGGCCTTTGCTGGAGTAGTAGGAGTCTATGGGCCGGGGGTTCTCGGGCCATATACTCCATCAAAGACATTAGAGTGTTGTGTATGACAAGAATTAAAGAAAACAAGGATGCCATAAGAAATTGGTTCAATGATTGGACCCCAAGTGCAATGCAAATGTTGGCTGATAACAAAGAGATAGGAAGTGGTTGTAGGGTTATATTCAATGGAGAAGCAGGATATGAGATAGGAGAAGGGGATGATAAGCATATTGTTAAACTTGATAGACAACAATGCACTTGTAGGTATTGGGAATTAACTGGCATCCCTTGTCCACATGCATGTTGTGCGTTATTTCATAGTAAGATAGACCCATTAAATGTATTGGAGAAGTGGTATCACAAACATACCTACCTTAGAGCATATGAGTTTCCAATACAACCAGTTTCAGGGAGAAAGTTCATGCACTGTGAAGAATTCCCTGCAATTCTCCCTCCACCATTTGTTAAGATGCCTGGAAGACCACGCAAGAAGAGAATGAGGGGGAAAAATGAGCCACCTGCAGCTTCTTCAACTAAAATGACCACAAAGGGAAGAAAGCTAAGTTGTAGTTTGTGTTCTGTTGTTGGTCATAATAGTAAGACTTGTCCAAGAAAAACCCAGGTATACCTGACATATATATGGCATAACTCAATCACATATAGGTGATTTTTTAATCAAAGTGTTTCTGTTTTAATTTGTAGGATCAAACTCCTTCAGGTTCATTTGTAACTAAGGCTAGTATTACTACACCATCAAACCTTGGTACGAGAATTTCATCTCAGGTTACACCTATTTTAATTCCTACCAGAGAAAGTACATCTTCCAAACATGTCACTCAAACACCTGGATTTGGAGTATTTGTGGATCTTAATACTGGAATGCAGACTCTTAATGTAAGAGTATTTTATATACTTTTGTAAGTATGTTTATGACCTCTTAAATTTTTATCTAATAGGTTTTATTTGTTTATACAGCCAGGTATGCCTGGTGAAATTATCATATCACCAGGTTCTCCCCATTTGCGGACCACAATTTGTGACGATCCTAATGTAGTTACAAGGTTTCCAACCCCTAATGAAAAGGCTATACGAGGAAAAAAGCCAAACTATCAACTGGGGTTCAATTGAGGGAAATTAAGATGTCTGGAAATGGTACTGAAGTAAAGGAACCTACTCAATTACCATTTCAGGGTCCAGGAATGCAATTCAGAGGAAGACCTTCAGTGCTTGGAAACATTTACAACAACAGAGAGACAAGAAGGCTCAACAATTGAAGAATACTCTGAAGATGTAATTGTAGACTTAGAGTTAAAGTAATATGTAGTAGTATTTTGCTTACTAGTGTTTGCATACTAAGCTAAAGCCAGTGTAATGATTTTTGCTACTAGTGACTCATTGATGTTGTTTGGTTAGAACGAAGGAGGAAAACTGAATTAGCTCTTTTTGTATGATTATGGAGCATTCTAATACATAGCATATTGTGGGAAGTGTTTCTAAATGATTATGGAGCAATCTGATCCATGTTATATTGCGTACCTGATCAATATATTATGTTCATAGTTGTTGTTTTTTAGCGCCAGGAGGATTTAGGCATGTTGGCCACTACTCATTTAAGTGATAAAACTGAAAACAACATGCTTATTATAAAAAAACACACTGCTATGGGATATAAACAACACACACTCAATCTAAATAACATGTTCTGGAATTAAATATAGTCTTATGACAGTGGAGTCTTGATAGACAACTACAACATCCTCATAAAAGTGGAGACATACATCATAAACTACTACATGCAAATACTATACCAATGCAGTCAAGAACATCTTTAATCATCTCATAATTTTTTTACTATGACAATTGTCAATACTAGCCAACTAATCATAGCAAAATTGTATGCTATCTTTTTCTGCTTCTTCATTGTTGCTTCATATGCCAATGAGGTTCCCTTTTCAGTAGCATGTTTCTTCACATTTTCTAATTCCCTCCACAGCTGGTGTATTTCTTGATCTACCAAGTCATTTGGCATTTTCACTCTCAATAAATTGAGTCTTTTATTCTCCATTTCTAGCATTTTTCTTTCTAACTTCATCTCGTTTATCAAATCTTTGGCCCAAACCGATAAAGCTTCATCATGCCATTCAAAATATCCACATCCATTAGCCTGCAAATTAAATAGATGTTCACTTTCCATTTGAAATTAAATACAGATGAAAAATAACCGAAAAAAATTCAACCATAAATATCCCAGCAAGAAAAAATTGATACAAAAACAAAATCAAATTCTCACTATAATTTGGACAATCGTAGAAACGTCGCCCAGGATTGTTCGGAGTCTCTGATTTGAATCTTGGAGCTGTTTGTCCACAAAAGCATTTTTTGTGTTGTCCTTCGTAGTCAACCTCAAAATTCAAACGCTTTACAGACCTTGTGGACAGAGTCGAAGAAGAAGAATAAGACATTACAAAAATTTATAAGAGTAGGAAGAAGAATTAGGGAATTAGGACCTTTGTTGTTTCTGAGAGGGGTTGGGAAAGAAAGAATGAACAAGAAAGGGGCTGGGAAGAGTTTTATTTGTGAGAGTGTGTTAGATAAGGACGGTGTATGACGGAGAAAGTCTGGAAACATTAGGAAGGGGACATTTGTACCTCAATTTCAACTTTATCGGTTTGTTCTAAAAATTAATATAAGGGTATATGTGTTCCCACGGTAATAGTATAAGGGTATATATGTCCCTTTTCCCTATATTTTTATAACTAATTAAGTACTTAGCTAAAAGTGTACTTAGTAACTTAAGATCAATGATGTTTTTATTTAGGGTGTGTTTGGGAGTTGGGTTTTGGAAGGGAGGGGAAGGTTAATGGGGGCTTATGACCCTCTTTTTCATGTTTGGGAGTTTAAAAAATTGAATGAGATGGTTTTGGAGGGTTTTTGTAACCCTTCAAAACCCTACAAATGCTTAATTTTTAAGTTCCCCCAATTTGGAATGTTTTGGTGGATAATTAACAAGATGGTAATTTAAGCTAAATAAAAAATGAATATCAGCTCAATGATTTGAATTCGTCATATCTGAAGGTGATTTTAATTATAATTCTTTCAAAAACCCTCTTCTACCAATTTTATTACTCCCAAATACAAAGAAGGGCGGCTTCCTCACCCTCCCCTCCCTTTCCCCTCCAACAACATACCTCCAAAGCCTTCCCCTCCCCTTCCCTTCAAACTCCCAAACATACCCTTAGAATCAAATTTCAGGTCGAGTCTAATTTTTTTATGTTTGATCTAGTTTGATTTGATAAACGTTTTATGTATGTATGTATGTATGTATGTATGTATACTCCCGTTGTCCCTTATGGTTTTACCAAATTTGACTGGCGCATGGATAAATAAAATAAAAAGTACTACCGTCGTCCCATAAAATTCTTCTACTTTGACTTGGCACGGAGATTAAGAAAGTGGAAATGTATGATTGTGTTTGTGTAAGAAAAAGGTGAAATGAATGTGAACCACACAAATTGTCTAAAAATGGTAAGTGGGAAGAATTTTTTGGTACGACCCAAAAAGAAAATGGGAAGAATTTTATGGGACGGAGGGAGTATGTGATTAGGTTTTGTGAAAAGAAGATACAAATAATATGAAGCACAAAGTAATTGATTAACAAAGAAATTGACAAAAAACTTGGGACAATCAAAAAAGAAAAATTGATAAAATTATTAAAGAGAGATGTACTATGTCTATTTTATGTAATACTATTGTCTATGTCAGATCTGATTTCATTTGATAAGATCTACTCCCTCCGTCACTTATAATTTTGCCAATTTTTCTTTTTTAGTTGTCCCAAAAACTTTGTCACTTTCTCTTTTATTCAATCAATTTGTGGCTCCTGATATTTCTCTCTCCTCTACACAAATCTCTACCACACAGTTTTTACTTTATTATTCTACGTGTCGGTCAAACTTGACAATCTTTTAGGGACGGAGGGAGCATTAAAAGTGGAGTATGTTGTAAATTTGTAATCTGGTATGGTATTGAATTGAAAGGAGTAGGGTTACAAAAGGGTGCTCCATCCGTCCTTTAAAACTTTACAATTTTTCATTTCCTTTTTGATGTATCCTGAATATTTTATCACTTTCTCTTTAAATCAATTAATTTGCAATTCATATCATTTCTCCTTCGTATATATACACAAATCTCGATCACACACTTTTTAATTCATAATTCTCAACAAATTTGGCAAAATTTTAAGGGAGAGATCATGCGGGGAGCAGCTCTTTCATCACATCAAGGGAGTTGAGGTCGTGCCGATATATGTGTGAGTGCGCCACCCTTTGGACGTACCATCCACTCGCGCGCCGCCGCAGAAGATGGAATATATTCGTTTCTTCCTTGAATAGCTAACCTAGTCATTAAGCTAGACGACGTCAAAGTCAGCCTCCTTTCCACTCTCCTTTACCGTTATTTTTAATTTTGCCTAGTATTTTCTTTTATATTCTTATACTCCCTCGTCTCCTAATTAAGATACCGGTTTGACTTCACACGTATTAAAAAAATAAATTTGACTTTACTATGAAGTGCATTGTTTTGCACCGTTCAAACACCGTTTGACACTGTTTAGCACTGTTTTGCACTGTTTGACACTGTTTTGATGTAGATAATTTGCCAAATAAGGAAAATAAAGAAGCGTGAACTTAATTTAAGAACTGCCCAAAAAGGAAAGTGATATCTTAATCGGGGGACGAGGGAGTATATTTCTACTTACACTGACGAGGAAAAAGAAAAAGAAGCTAAGATTATAATCTTTGACGATCAGATCATGCAGTAACCTAACATGCACCGACTCTGGATCGAATCTCATGTCCGTTAATATGATTAATGGACGACTGATTTAATTTAATTGAAATAGCAACTAAAACATATATATATATATATATATATATATATATATATATATATATATATATATGTACAACTCAAATTTAATACAGGGTATATATAAGATTGTGTGTTTTATACTTTTAATACGAGTATATGATTATATGAATTTCTATAATTCTATACCATTTTAACATGTCCCAATTTGTACATTTACATTTCCAATAATGAATTACAGAATAAATTGCAAGCTATATCATAGCCGTCGTCCAATTACCGAATGCCTGCCTATAGGCATAAAGGCTCAACTTTTGTGAGGCAGTGTGGCCGATCTTGCAACCAAATATAGGGTGTTATTTTATCTATTCTCCGTTCTTATTATATCTTCCAACTTTTCTTTTTCGTTCGTTCCAATTAAACTTCTATTTTCTCTTTTTGGTGAATAATTTGTGGTTCAGAACAATCTTACACATTTATCTCTCCTTTGCACAACTTTCCACCACACAATACCCATTTTTCTTAAATTGTGTACCAAAGTGAAATGGAAAATATAATAGGAACCGAGGGAATATTACACAATAATGTTGTTTGGTCCAATATATAAATTATTACATATGTTCTATATATGTATTTTTACATTTTATTTTCAAAGTTTTGGGTGTTCACATGAACACCCTTGAATAAAAGAGGTCCGCCCATGCTTTTGTGCCCTGATTTACATCAATTTTGATAAAACCTTTATATATGTACAAAATCCTATAAATAGTTACAAGTGTTTGCTTGGATGAATTTTTTATACAGCTCACCCAATTCACCAGTTGCTACTAAACCCAATTTTTTATCTTATACGGAGTATGTTCTTAAAAACATATAATAAAATATATATGAGTTTGAATATATTAAAGCAGTTAGAGCATTAACGTATATATATTTATTTCAAATTTACAACTAATGTTGTATTTATTTGTTTTAAAATAAAGTTTGAAGTTCTAAATTTTGTATTTGGGTTCTAAAATAAATTATATTTCTCCTACTATTTGTGTAACTTGGGATATAGATCATACTACGTATATGTTAATAATTTCAATGATTGTGATGCAACCTTATACAGTTATACTATGTACCTATATATTGTGATGCTTTTTCAAAAAAATACTAGTATATCTTCATCGTCATCATTATAACCCCATTTCCATAGAGGATCGGATGTATGCAATCATATCTCTATACTAAAGCACATAGATTATTTCCGGATGACTCACAATGAAAATCGCGTAAAAAATTACATAGATTGATTGTTACTTAATAACAAAGAAAGATAAACAGTCTAGTGAGTCATTTTACTTTATTGCATCGTATTCCCAAGTCAAAACATAGGTTGTCTTTGACTCCATCGCAAATAATTGAAATTAAATTTATTTATAAAAATAATATGACTAAAAGTAACATGATGTAAGAATTGAACACAAATTACCATTATTAAAATTATTACTATAATCACTACATTATTTAAGATGTCACACTTTTATAAATAAGTTTTAGTTAAAAATATGTAATTATTTCTAACTTATATTAGATCGATGGAAGATTATAACTAATGTTATAATAATTGATCCTCGTCGCATGTTTATTCCACATTCGCACCCACCTTTTTACTCCATTTTCCTCTAAATTTTCAACGTCTTTGACAAAGTTAAAACAGTTCTAAAAGCTTATTTAGCTTTTTCCTCAAAACACAAGAATTTAGAGGACAGACAAATAATAATTATTATTATCATTTCTTGACTTTTTTCGCTAAGCACCATAGCGGCTGACTTGCTTTCCCTGTTCTTTATGCATTACTTCACACTTTTGTTCTACTTTCTGTTATATAAAAAAGGCTCAACTTTTATGCAGACGAAATTGAGAAGATTCGGAAAATTCATTATAAAAATAATTTTGAACTGTATTTCATCATAGTAGTAATTAAATTATTACGTAGTACATGTTCACTTTACTTTATCAACTATCTCTTTATCAAATTTTATTATTAATAATTAATGATAAACATATATATGATTTAAATAAAAATATGGATAAAAGTATGACTTCTACCTCAATAATAATGATGTTAATCCCCTTTCAAAAAATTGATGTTGATCACTGCGTGGTGGTATTCAAATTTAATCTGAAGTGACATGATCATATTTTCATGAGGAATATAGAGTAGGATAACATTGGAATCGGTTGAATCAGTTGGTTTTGCATGCTGAAATTTATGAAGTTCTGACTGAGAAGATTGGATTGATTTATTCTGTTGATTTATGAAAAATTATATTTAAAATATACTACCTATTTTTGTTAATGAAATAAAGAAAAAAACATAATTATAAAATAATTGAGGTAGTCATCTATACTAACTTCAATCAATCTAATCAGAAAAGTTACTTCAACCTTACTTATTTTGATTATAATCAAAACACCTCAATATGCATAATTAAAGTTACGTGTTTGGTGTAAAAGTTGATTGATAAGGCCGATAAGATGAAAATTAAAATAGAGTCATCAAACAGACTGATAGTAATCAGACACCCTATTTAAGTTTGTAAGTTTTAATTTAGATAATATTTAGGGAAAATGGAAAATTATCATTTTATTATTATAAGTCCTATTTTCAAATTTGTTGTAACAAAGGCACCTTTTATATTTTAATTTCTCTTTCGAACTTCCTTACATTTTCCTTTTGCTGTAAAGGTTTTTCACTCGGACCCCTATCGAAAGAGTAAATGTGCGTGAAGAAATGGATTGAAAAACACACTATGATATGGTGCGCACGAATGAAGTCAAATGAACATTTAAAGCCTAGCTAGCTAGCCAGTGGTATAATAATATATAATGTGGAACCTAAAGTAAATTAAACAAAGAAGCATATATAATGGCTTTTATTGGGTGTCATTATGGACGGTGTTACGTTGTAAATCTAATTCATGGACGGTGTAGATGATCTTTTCCGATGTATCAAAAATAAAATGGACGGTGTAGATGAGACAATAAAGTCATTAGTCACTTAACATTGTCTATTACTTCATGATTAACAATGAAAGATTTGCAAGATATTTCTATAATATTAAAAACAAATTTGAGTGACTTTTAGTGACTTAGTGTAGATTATTGACTCGCAAATTCTATATTACCTGTATGAAAGTATTATACCTTGTCCACGAATATTGTAATTTAATTAAATAATTTAAATATGAATTAATGATGAAATAATGATTATTTGGACCAATAAATAAATAGTATTCACTTTATTTACTATTACTATTATACTTACATATATTCTTTGGGTTTTTTTTTGAAAGAATTCTTCTTTGGTTTATTTGATCTAGTATTTTTATTTCTTCTACATAGATTTTAACAACAGTGTTTTATTTTTCTTAATATGCGCTTCAAATTAATTAATTGGGCTTTCAGGTTTGGAATAATATGAATGAATTTTCCAAACTAAATTTGAAAATTTGAAGATAAATACATCCGCGGCCTAATCAAAACAATCAATTTAGAAGTTCAATGAATTTGAATAACTGTTACGAGCAAATTCTCGCTAAGAATCCTTGACCCTAACTCCCTAAGTTTTTAACAACATATCAATAATACTAGTATGTGAGTATGATTATACAAGCTTGCACAAGAAATTAAATATGGAATTAATTGGAGACGATGATTGAGAGGCATAAATATTAGAGTTTTTTATATAAATATTACTACTAGTTATGGAGTTAGAGATATTCTTCTGCATTTAGACCTTAAACTATAATTCAGTTATGGAGTTGGTTAAAGAGAGTTTTGGAAGGGAGGGCTAACTGTATATATTAATATATATTTGAGGGGTTTTCATCTAAATTGAAGAGGAACACAATTACTAATGAAACAATAATCTGATTGCCCTTTATTTGATTTTAGAAACATTCTTCTATACAGTAAGCCTCCAAAGCCTTCTACTCTAAACCCATCAAAAACAAATCCTAAAGTTTATAGATAACTTATTAGTTATCTTCTAAGAAAGGTATTGGCCATCCTAAAAAGCTCGTATACTCCAAAACTCATGACATTTGAACCACTAAATATATGCATCTCCTGATAATTACAAAAAGAAAACCTTTTAACTACTCAATAAACAAGAGACTTACAACTTACCATGACCCATAGCTGGAGCACGATTTTAGCATGGTAGATTCTATGGTACCCATAAGGTACCATACCTTTGTCCACATGGACCAATGAAAATGTAGCAGTTGAATTATTTAAATCTAAATTAAAAATTATAAAGTGGTGTGGTCCAATCAAATGAATGATAGGTACGGTACCCCATTTTTTAGAAAGGTACCGGAGTTGTCACCTTTTAACATTCATTTTTATAATTCTAAGTCGATCTATTCACATGATTGCCCAATCACAACAGACACATGCAGAAGGCATATGATTTGTGCATGGGAAAAAGATAAAAAATAAACAACAAGAAATCACATTTGTATGATCTTATGGGAAGAAATTAAAGCGGCTTATTCATAAAGCATTACAATCTCAACATGTCTCGATCTCCAGTTCATGGGTACCATTAAAATGAAGTTATTCACAAGTTCAATCTGTAAAGTGGGTTCAAAGAAACCGAAGACATTTCTACTCCACGCCCAATTATGAGATTATAGAATGAGGAGAAAAATGGAACACTACAGCAAATGTTGGGTATAAAATCGGAACCTACTCATTGTGATTAAGAGAAACTTACAGCGATAGAGCGATTGGTTGACGACAGACCTTGCATGCGCAAAAGGACTTCCGGTGAAGAGATGGAAGAATTAGGCCTCCGTTGTAAACATGCAAGCGGGTAGGGTTTATGGTATAATTACAGAGTGAAGAGGATGTAGAATATGGAAGGCGTGCAGGGCGGGCGATTTTCTCGTATAGATAAGCGCGAGAGACAGTTTCGTTGGAAGAAGGAAACTTCGACCGTTATTCGAAAGCCTCTCGCAAGGTCAAATACGGAATAATGAAAAAGCCCTTAAACTCATTTTGATCGGTGGTAATATTTTTGTAAGTAAGGTTTAAGGGAGTAATATTTTTGTAATATTTTCTAAATATTACCAGTAAGCATCTGCATTGATTATGCTAAAATTTATGAAGTTCTAGCTAAAGTGGCTGCATTGACTGATTCTGCTGATTTATGAATAAATTATATTTTAAATATATTTTATTAATAAAATAAAGAAAAAATTATATGAAAAAAATAGTTTAAATGATTCACTATAGTAACTTCAGCCAATACAGCCACAAAAGTAACTTCAACCTTACATTTTCTTGTTATTACACAATTCATCGTGCGAATTGAAATGTTACGTGTTTGTTGAAAAAATGGCCGATAAGCCTGATAAGTCAGAAATGTCACCAAACGGCCTCTATGACTAATATATACTCCCTCCGGTCCTAAATAAACTTCACACTTTCCTTTTTGGATAGGTCCAAAATAAACTTCACACTTCTTCTTTCTTCCTTATTTGGCAAATTATCTACATCAAAACGGTGCAAAACAGTGCAAAACAGTGTCACAATAGTGTACTCTACAGTAAAGTCAAATTTATTTCCTTAATTTGTGTGAAGTCAAAATGTGAAGTTTATTTAGGACAGGAGAGAGTACGGATTGGATATACACGTTCATACTCCCACTAAAACATCCACTACTAATAACATGTGTTAGAGACCCATCAACTGTCTTCCAGCTTGTCATTTTAAAGCCTAATTTACATCTTTCAAGTTAATTGTCCGGCCGGTACTAAGGAGTCAATATACTAAGTTTGAGCATTACATAAAATAATAAAGTACTCCCTCCGTCCCATATTTAACTCCGGTTTTGACCGGGCACGAGTTTTAAGATAGTGGGATTTGTGTGGTGGAGAGTTATGCAGAGGAGAGAGAAATGTATAAGAATGGTTGTGAATCACATATTCTTTACCAAAAAAGGAAAAAGGAGATAAATTTGGGACGGACCGAAAAGGAAAGAATGAAGATAATTCCGGGACGGAGGGAGTAAAATATTGTATGCTTGAAAGAGTAAATAATACTCTCTTCGTCTCATGGACTTTGTCAACTTTCCTTTTTTGGTATTCCCAAAAATCTTTGTCACTTTCCTATTAAAGCAAGTAATTGGTGGTTCTGCACATTTCTCTCTCATCTGCACAAATCTCAACCACACAGTTTTTACTATTCTTATTTCAATCCTACTTTGCACTTGCCAAAGTACACCAGGACGGAGGTAGTAAGAAAAATCACATTTTTTTTGAGAAAACAAGAACCAAAAGTTTGGCAAAATTAGGAGGGATCGGATAGAAGATGAGTATATTAATGAACTGGACTTGGAGTACACACTTTTTGGATACACACATTTACACATTTTGATGAAACGTATTTTGATGAAACTACATTTTGTCTGTACAGACAAAAAAAAAGCCTACACAGACAATGTGTAAAAGAATATTTTTGTATATTACTCCGTCTGTCCCTTAAAACTTTGCCAAGTTTGACCGGTACGAGGATTAATAAAGTAAAAACTGTGTGGTAGAGGTTTGTGCAGAGGAGAGAGAATTGATTATAGCCACAAATTCTTTACTTAAAATGGAAAGTAGCAAAATTAGTGTAGTAGGGAGTATATTAATATACATATATACATGGAGCTTGCCTTCGGGAAGACACTTCCTAGCTCCTGTAAAGCTGAATAGAGACACTAAAAGTTAATCCATCAATCATATCCCTCACCAATCTTTCTGATATCACTCGTGCCATCATATATACCCTACATCATAAGTCTCCCTTCATCTCATTCTCATATACTCATACCCTTAATCCCTCCCTTCCCTTCCATGCAATTCATTCCATACGCTAAGCTAAAAAGCCTTGCTTAAATCTCACCTCCCCCCTTACACTTTTCTTGTTCCTTTTCTATCAATACTGGTGACTACATATATGTATATGGAATATTAAGAGCTTAGCTTCTTGAATTCATCATCTCTCTCCCTAATTAGCTCCATCTCCTTGATCAGAGATATATTTATCCAGAGAACCTGAGAGGTAGATGAAATTGCCCGTTCCAGCCGCCCCCGCCCCCGATGGGCTTAATAGCTTGTGGTACGAGCCGAAGTCCGTTCTTGAGCTCCGGTCCCTCGCCGACGATCCCGTCGAGCTAGCCGCCGATCAGTTCTTGATGACTAACTTCGAGGAGTGGGACTCTTTCATCAAAGAGTTGGGTTTGCAAGACGACGGCGACAGAAAAGTTCCTCTGGCTATCGGTAATAATCCTCTGTTTTACTCCCCATACGAGTCCCAGCTCTCTCACTCGCCGGATTCCGCCCACCTCTTCCCGCCCACGGCCGCTGACCCCACCATCTCCGATGACTGTAATGTTAGTTTGTTGGATGAAGGGTACTTGGGCTTCGAGTTTGATTATTTGGACGAGCTGATTCAGTTAGCCGATTGTTTTGACGTCGGCGCAATCCAGCCGGCGCAGATGCTTCTGGCGCAGCTCAATCAGAAGCTGTTCTCCGCAGCCGGCAAGCCGCTCCGTAGAGCCGCGTTTTACTTCAAGGAAGCTCTTCAGTCCCAGCTGATCTCCGGCGGCTCGACGGCTCGCGAATCTCATGTGGTGAAGACAATTGAAGCTTATAAGATCTTCTCTAATGTCTCCCCTGTTCCTATGTTTTCCAGCTTCACGGCTAACCAATCTATGCTCGAAGCCGTTGACGGCTCGGTGATCGTTCACGTGGTCGACTTCGATATCGGCTTCGGCTGCCACTGGGCTTCGTTTATGAAAGAGCTAGCCGACAAAGCCGAGTCGGTCCACGCCAAGCCGCCGGCTCTTCGTATAACGGCTCTGGTTCCTGATGAGTACGCCGCCGAGTCGAATCTGATTAAGGAAAATTTGGCACAGTTTGCTCGGGAGCTGAAGATCGGATTCGTTATAGAGTTTGTTGAGGTCCGTACATTCGAGCTGTTATCTTTCAAATCCGTCAAGTTCATGGACGGCGAGAAAATATTCGTTCTTTTAACTCCGGCGATATTCCGGCGGGTTGAAGTCGCGCCCTTCGCCGCCGAACTCCGCCTAATTTCGCCGCACTTGGTTGTGAACGTTGAATTTGAGGGGACGGCTGGTTGCGGGGCGTCTTCCTTCCGGCAGACGGTGATCGACGGCCTGATGTTTTTCTCGAGCCTTTTGGAGTCGCTAGAGGCGGCGAACGCCGGCGGAGATTTGGTCGGGAAGGTTGAGAATTTCGTGGTGGTCCCCAAGATAGAGGCGACGGTCGGATCTTCCGGCAGCAACGGGATGTCGTGGAAGGAGGCTTTAGCGGCGGCGGGGTTCCGGCAAGTGGGTTTGAGTCAATTTTCTGACTTTCAAGCCAATTGCCTGGTTGAGAGGATGCAAATTGGAGGGTTTCACGTGGCAAAGAGAAACGCGGAGATGTTGCTGTGCTGGCATGATCGGGCCCTCGTTGCCACGTCAGCATGGAAATGAATTGATTAATAAAGCTGAGAAGTGTAAGGGGGTAGACGATGATTATAGCGCCCATCTTGGGGTTTGGCTCTGTAATTGTAGCTTATGTTTGGTGTTAGACTATTAGGTAGGTTTTTCTGTATTTACTAATTAAGGGTTCGTTTGAAGGACTTAATTATCACAATCATGATAATTATGCAGTGAAGTACTGGGTATATATTATATCTGTCATGTAATTTGTTAAATTAATTATTTTCAAGATTTTACCTTTACATTTGGTCCAAAAGGTTGAATGCCCAATCCTAAGGCTCTTCATCCCGACCCGACAGGATGGTGGGAGGTTAATCACGGTGACTCAGTCAGCAAAGCGGCGATAGACCTTATACACGTGCGCACCAGAGGTCCAGCTTTAATGTAACCTTTACGTTAAGAAAAATTCTACCGCATGCACACCCTCACATTCTTTTAAACGAATCAAGTTTTAGAAAGTGTCCATGTTCACGTCCTAGTCATCTTAATATACAATTTTTTAAACATAAGAAATTTTATTTTTTGTATTTTAAATTTTTAATCCTCTAAGAAAGTTAAGGGGGTGTTTGGAACTAATTCTGCTTTTGCTTCTTTTTTTAAAGCAGAAGCAGAATCAGAATCAGTTTTCAAAAGCTGGTACCCCCCAGCTTCTAAAAAACTAATTCTAGGAGTAAATTAGAGCACCAGAATCACTTCTGCATTTTCACCCAAACACTATAACTTCTGCTTCTGCTCCCTGAGGGAGCAGAAGCAGTTTTAAGAATTAGATCCAAACACCCCTAAAACTACCTACCACTAACGAAGCCACCTTAGGTACATCAGTACATGAACCCTTTCAAGTCCTAATTTTGTTATAGCTTTGGTCCTTGGTTCCTTCAGGTAATGCCACATTTATAAATAATGTCAAATAGATGAGGACTTTATCTCCAAAACTTGTATATCAAAGTTTTTGAAGAAGACATTCGTAAATAATGTCATTACTTCAAAGAAACTGTACGACAAAAAATTACTGACACAAAATAAACATAATATATATTACCCGTTATGGCTATCAAATGTTTTCTTTAGGATGTACTTTTAAATATGTTTTTTACTTTGTACAGAGAGTCGATCCTAGCAATTTTAGGGCTTGACTCGAATATATTACCGTCGTTCTGGTGAACTTTGCCAAGTTCAAAGTAGGTGAGATATAAGAAAAGTAAAAGTTATGTGATTGAGGTTTGTGAAGAGGAGAGATAAATGAATAGAACCACAAATTAATTGCTTTAATTGGAAAGTGACAAAGTTTTTAGAATAACTAAAAAGGGAAAGTTGGCAAACACAATACTTAGAATTTCTTCAGAAGTATTGGGATATTGAGAAAAAATTGAGAAATATATATATACATAAAAATTACAAACACAATACTTAAAATTTGCACTTCTAAATTAACATGAGAATATATGTTCTAATAACTAATTAATTATAAATTATTTTACATTTTTAGCCGCCTATATACATTATAATAAAACTACATGTAGTACATATTAATGTTGTTCAATAATTAGTTTAAACACACACTTTAGTTCAGTTTAAGATTAAAAATAAAATGTTGAACCTTTTTACCGCTTGAGACACATGCATGATACTAGATGTGTATAAAACATAAAATCATTTAGATAGAATTTAATTAATACCAAAATAGTAAACTAAACAAATGCAAACATGTGACTTATAATGCAACTTTCAATTAAAACTATCAAATAATCGACAAAAAGTCAATGAAAAAATAATGTTACTACAATTACCAATTCTGAAAATTGACATATTATGGTTGAGAGATGTAGATAATAAATTCTAATTTACTTAAGAAAAATAACTAGATAAGTAGATATGAAAAGGAGTGAATTTTATGAAGGAAAATAAACATATATGGAGTATATGTATACCTTTAAATTTTGGATCCCAAAATTTTTAAATATTTCGGGGCCTTGAGTCAATGGCCTCACTGGCCTTAAGATAGGTAATGAGAAATACTAAAATGCTTAAATACCGAAAAAACCGGCTAACTCTGAAAAATATTGCTGTTTAAGATAGGTAATGAGAAATACCGAAAATATGCTTAAGATAGGTAATGAGAAATACCAAAATGCTTAAATACCAACGAAACCTGTCTTTTGGGAGAATTTGATTATTGCTGTTTTTCAAAAAAATATTGCATTGTACGTAGTATTATTTAAGCATTTTTAATGTAATAAAATTGTAATCCCAACTTTATATAAAACATTGTGTAATATATTTATATATTCCATCTAGAAAGATAATTATTTAAATAGAGGTACAGAATTAAATTATTTTTAAACAAATATGACAAATTATATTTTTGAATATTACGGAGTATGTGTTTTCTGGACTTGATACATTAGTATTATGAATAATAGTTACTTTTTTAATTGATACCGCGCATATAATTATACATTTATACAAGTGTGATTATATACGTAGTATCTTATTAATGTTGACCAGGGTTGACACGTAGGATCCGGGTTGGTGACTTGGCGAGGTGAAAGACCCTCCCTGAGTCTGTACGAAGTCAAGAGTCCTGACACACATCCAAACAAACTACCCCATAGGCTACCATTTTTTTGGGAGAAGAACCCATAGACTATCAATGAATAAGTGAATAACCATGATAAATCTTTCATGGTGAAAAAACTCTATATTTGTAATAAAAGAAAAGAGAACAAATCAATACATTTTGATATTAACTTCAGCGCTGTACTGAAAAAACTCTATATTTGTAATAAAAGAAAAGAGAACACTGATCATTTGATCAATAGCATTTTGTTTACTTTTACAACATAAACCTAAGACACCTCTGATCCAAATCAACACATTTTGATATGTGTTGGACAGGGGTCATTTGACATATACCACAAACATTGCTCAAATCTAACTGCTCCTAATTAAACAGACAAGTTTCTCAAGGACTTTGGACATCACCCCCCAATTGTAACACTTTACCTTATAGAGTTAATTATCTTATATTAGTGTGGGTTAGCCGAGATATCCGCCGCCATGGTTTCATTGAACACAAACTTGGGCACAGCATCTGGACCGAACTTCTTCATTACTTCTTCCTGTGTTACAACAGCAGGGTTGAAGATTGATAGTCGATCAACTTCTTAATTTCGGGATTATGTTAACGTGCTAAAAGAAGGTAGTAATTACTATGCAAACCTTTATAAACTCATTCTCAGCTCTCAGCTTCAGACGCTCCTCAGATACCTTTTGCACTTCATCCCGGAGAGAGCGGTTATCGTTGGTCAGCATCCCAACCGCCTTTTGTAGTTCTTCACATTCCGCCTATTAAACAAAACATACCACAACGTTTAGTCAGATGATGAGCTGGTTTATGATCAACCGTTTGTTCCACATCCATTAAATATGAAATAAATAAATAAATAAATAGATAGATAATAAATAAATAAATAAATAAATAAATAAATAAATAAATAAATAAATAAATAAATAAATAAATAAATAAATAAATAAATAAATAAATAAATAAATAAACGCATAAATCTTAGACTGCTAATTTCGAGTCATACTCCGTCATATAGTACCAGAGCTAACCCAGGATTCATAATTCTGATGTGGGTCCCCTGGAAGATGTCAAAACCCATCATCTCGACGAGGTGTCCAACTATCAAGATGCATGAGAGGTATACACCCCTAGGGGGTGAAAAAAATTTAAAAAGCATGATCTAAATGCCTAGGAAACTAATATTGCTTGTGGTATAGAGGGTCATATGTAAGTCATTATAAACGGCTAAAGAAGCACGGCCAAAGCAATTCTAAGCCGAAGAACAAGGGTGGAGAAACACTAATAACTGTTGCAAGAGATGTAGCACATTGTACATCCCATTACAAGACATCCGTTCAGGTCTCAAGAGAAGACACAGAAAAAGAGAATAAGTAATAGGCATATACAGTGTTCTCTACCACTACCCCCCCCCCCCCCCCCCCCCCGGCCGCACACACACAAACACTACTTCGCAACCTAAAAAACTGAAAAACTTCAGAACAATTCTGATGGCTCATTCATGTTTATTTTAAAGAGTAGGACTATGTGATCTTCACATAAAGACAAGTGCATCCCCAAATCTCAATGGGAAACTATCTAAAAGCTTATACATATGTAGCAACTAAATTCAAGGTTTTCCTCTTGTCAGATAAAATAGACTCCACTCATCAATCAGCACCCTAACATGTCAGCTATAACATATGTGGCTAGAAGCCTACTATGCATCTCCAGCATCCTAGCCACCATAGTTGAAATTGGAAACCTTATTTAGCCATTTAAATAGATGTAATCTCTTTCCCTTCTAATATCTTAACACAAACCAGGAGACGGAGAGTGTTGGTTATATCCTGAATAGAGGAGAAACAACCTTAAGGAGTTTGTGAATTGTTTTCTAGAATTTTAATTAAAACTTGTAAAGGCTTTTCTTTATATTCAGAAAAGTAATAGAAGTATTTTCTTTCAAATAGTTCGTTCATTTATGATCCTCTATCACTCCACAACGTGAAATAAAACACCATATCTTTCCACCGTGAGCAAAGACGGTGATAATACCCAGTCCAAGAGGGTTTGTCAAACTTCATGGGGGAATAGGTTAAGCGTGAGACACACACTCAAAGGGAAACTGTGGCTTAACAACGATGACGAACAATAAAAAGATTAATTCAGACAAATTATTTGGAGAAAGGAATAGACCTGTTTGCGTAACCTTGATCTTCTAGCCGATTCCCTGTTAGACTGTTTCCTCTTTTGTCTTTTCAGTTCACGTTCATCCTGTAAGTTAAAGGGTCGTGATCCCATAATCAAAATATAATGATATGAAAAAAGAAGATTATTAATAGCACAAGTAAAATAGGACATTAAACACAGTTGATTCAAGAAAACATGCCAAGATATCATGAAGTCATCGGAAAGAGATGTTAAAAACAAAGCCTACAAAAAATCACTCATTGGTATGATGGTATCAATGAAAGAGTTGGCATGCCAATTTAAATACACATAGAAGGTATTTTTATGAGAGAAATATTATTTCCACGAAAAGTTATTGGGAATAAAGTTATTCCCATGGAAAACACTAAAATGGTAAATGCATTAAAAGATTGAATATAATCTTATAAACTTATATTTCTCATTCATATCGGACAGTAAATTGCTGATATCGGACTCTCATTGATTATCTAGACTGGATAAACTGGTGAGGAATTAGATTTATTGACAGACTGAGTTGCGGTTAGCCTTGAGAGATCTTTTAAGCCAAATTTATCATGATATCCGTGACACAATATATTGCAGCATGAGCAGTTAAATAATTAGTACATAGTATTAATGTATTATCTACCAATTCCATGGACCCAAGGCATAAATAGCTCTATTCTAAATTTGCTGCCTAGACTCACCTAGGCACTAGGTTCCCCATCTGCCACCTATGTTATGCAAGACCCCACCTCGGTGCTCTGCACCAGTCTGCCACAGTGCCACCCATTAATGCTTTTTAAACGCCTACTAATTTTAGAATTACATATCCATGGGGCTTCAACAAGTTTCCATGCCATTATCAGTACATACGCACCCAAAGTTAATATCCTCAGCTATTATTATATTAGACTCACCGGCATCCAATGTCCTGGCATCATTCCTTCATGTCCCATCACAGGAGTGGGAACCACAACCGGTGAGAGCATAGAAGGATTTGGTTGCATTTTGTTGGCTCCGGGGGGCGCTGAAGGGTTCCACATAGTCATTCCTATGTTTAAATTAGTTACAGGAACAGAAACAACAGCACTGTTCTGTGTATGGGCGGCACCTGATTGATATGACATGGTTTAATTCAGCAATAACTTATCGAGTGAAAATTTAAAACCAACAAAAGAATCGTGATATAAATGGGTAAAAAACAAAATTACCATCAGCCAGCATCTGATCAAAGCTTCCTTTCTTTGAAGCAGATAACTCCTAAAGAATAATACATAGAGAAATAAATAACTTTTAGCAGACAACAACTAAGAAGGGAATGCATAAACTGCATTAAGAGATTTCAGAAGCATACATTGTTATTGTTGTCATCACTGGGGTCTTCAGTAGAGCCATCACCTCCACTACTGTGAAGAAGAACAAATCATGAATAAACATGTGCAAAATGATTATCAATTAAACGTAAGTTTGAATCTTGAATATGCTACAAAAAGGGAACAAGTGACATGGAAAGTTGTTTTTTTATGCTTTGCTACTAGGAATTATGGTGCAAAGGAAAAGGAAATACTATTACTTTATATTCATCTTTATATACATTATAGTTTCAGTCTTTATACATTTAAATATAAACAAATAAAATGTTTCTCTTAGTTATAGATTATCTTTAATTCCCCGTATATCTTCATTCCTTCCAAATTTTCCTTAATATTATCCTTCTTAATATCAATCCCTAGTATATTCCCGAGGATCGAAATGGACCCAAAGAAGAACAAAAAAAAGGATTTAAAGGAAGATTGATGCCAATCTACTTCAAAACACCTTGGGGTGGTACCATCACATCCCGAGCCAGAAACTTCTTTTGGTATGTCTCCTGCCTTGTTACCAGACTTTCTATTAGTTTTTTTCCCAGAAGCTTTTCTTTTCCCTTTGGATGCTTTGACATCTGAGTCTCCATTTTGCTGCATTTGACTTGGGACCTACCAAAAAGTGAAAAATAGGAATCCTGTCAAAAAGATGAGCACACGAACATCATGTCAAGCTAAAGACAACCCATTCCCTTACTCAACATATCAAAGAGGCTCTAGTATTTTGGTGTCCATTTTGACTATTGAAAATACTCAGAAAAGAAAGTAGGGAAGGAAATAAAATGGAATTTTGTAAGGAAAAATAATTGAAGAAATAAACTCGAACTCAAGAAATTAATTTTGATAATTTTTCAAACTCATTTAGATATTTATTTTTATCTATACAAACTAGGAAACTTAAATGCATGCAAGCTTTAAAGATAATTGACCATACTTTATTTTCTTTTGTATTTTCAAGAGCTAAAGCCAAACATAATAAATAACTTTCTTGAGCACTTGTTTCCTTTCCCTAACATTTTCAGATATCCAAACATATCCATGAACATAGAAAATTGAAGGGAAAAGAAATAAATACTACGAAAAATAACCTTTCCTGTTTGGCTTTTACCTTAAAAATATGAATGAAAATCAAATTTGATTACAATTCAGAATTTTGACATACATATACTTTTCCTAGTCTTTATATAATAATAAATATATAAATGAAAAGAGTTTGAAAAAAACTCAAATTTATTGAAGGAATCTGAAGCAATTTATTATTTTTCCACAATTTTATTTCACTCTAAAATCCCTCCATAATTTTCCTCCCTATTAGAGAAGTCTTGATTACCATTGCCATATTTGGATGCATATAGACAGGCCCGGGAGGATACATAGCAGGATATGGAACAGGGTTCCCATAAGGCGGCATTAGAGGATGCTAAAGAAAAAATATCACACAAGCAAAGGACGCGTTACTCCATCCATCTAAAGCCATTGAAGAAGTGTGATGTGTATGTCTAGTATGTACTCCCCAGTTACATTTCAAGATTCCCATACACTATTAACATGGTCACCTAAACTATAGTTTAATACCTAATTTTATATACTTCCTCCGTTCCTTTTTAATTGCAACAGTCCACTTTTTACGTTTGCCAATGCACAAGTTTGAACATTAATATCTTTCATTCCTTATTAGTAAGAAAAATCACATTTTAAAAATTTAAAATGAGAGGAACTTAACGATATATTTCAAGAATTTGATTTATAATACATTAATAAATTAAATGTAGTCAAAGTAGAATATGAGAATAGTGCAAAATCACCAATGTTGCAACTAAAAGAGAACGAAGGTAGTATTTAGTTATAATCATTTTCAATTTTATCTTTTGCGATTCAGTAGACTTTCTAGCATTATATGTAAACTTTTATGATAAAAAATTATTAAGGAACAGTGTGCTTTATCATCTGTCGATCATCGTAAACCACACAGAAAACCTTGAAATGAAATGGAGAGAGTAACAATTAAATAATGACTTGAATAGGCAAAAATTACCTGGCCTCCCCACATATAGGGATGGGGAGCATGAGAAGAAACAGGTGATGGAAAGAAGGGAGGTGTAGCACCAGAGCCATAATAAGCCTGGACAAACACAAAAGTGAAAAAAATTATAATGTTAGATGACTTAGATCCATTGACTTGGCTTAACATCAATAGGACTACTCATTGTCAAACCGGGTGAGTGCTCGGAAGAGAGCTTGTCCAATCAGGATATAAAGACGCAGCTGGTGTCTCCTGAAAATTGAAAAGAAACAGATATAACTATTAATAGTATGAATCAATAAATCGAGTGCATGTATATACACTTAAAATGGAAATATATACTTCTGCCACCAAAATAACATGTTTGGTTGTGGACTTGTGGTACTTAAATAAACAGAGCAAGGTACAACTCTTAAGGTCACGGAATCCTATTTGGAGACCCATTTATAAGCAGAAAAATCATAATAAGTGGCTTTTGACTTACTAATTTGGTTGAAATGGATTTTAGCAAACATTCTTCCATTCGATATATACGCCATAGTGCCATACAGCCTCATAACATTTACTAAATGAGCTCTTATTTTGCCATTTGTTTGGTTTATTTACTAAATTGGCTTTTGACAGTGCTCCATTTTTCCATCATTTGCAATGGAGCCAAAGACTCACTATATTTTAGCTTGGGATATAATGGAATAAAGAAAAATGACAGACTAAATTGTCTGTGCTTCTTTGTTATGAAGCAGCAATCAGCCCATGCAATTTTCGACGCAATTTTCACTATGGGTCATCCGGAAACAGTCTCTTTGTGCCTTAGTACAACGGTAAGACTGCGTACATCCAACCCCCCCTTACTCCACTGGGGTAATGATGATGATTTTTAATTTTGAGCCGGAGATAAATCGTTTCTGATGTATCAAGAGAAGCAGAAGAGAAATAGATGCAAGAAACAATGGGCTTACGGTTATAATACCACTCCCATAGTCTCAGTAGTGTAATTTATAAGGCAAATAGTAGTGAGGGAAGTAAATGCGGTGGGACCCGAGGGACGCGCGGAGAAACACAGTACGCGGTGTGGTTGAAACAGGGAGCAGGCAGGCGTAAAACAAATAGGACACGCGGTGATATATGTATGGTGGAAGTCGCGGTGAGATAGATATGGTGGAAGTCGCGGCGAGATAGATATGGTAAGACGCATGGCGGATACATATGGTGGAACACATGGTGAGATACATATGGTGGGACGCGCAGTTAGATACGTATGGTGGGATGCGCGATGAGATACATATGGTGGGACACGCGGTGAGATACATATGGTGGGACATGCGGTGAGATACATATGGTGGGACGTGCTGTGAGATACTAAATGGGGTCTTATTTTGCCACTAATTTTATGATACTGAACTTGTAACTTTATTGATGCAAATTACATACGTAGTATAAAATTAGCTTCATTATGAAATACGTGTATTTTGGGGAGATTTTTAAAGCACACGCTCCTTTTTGGGACATATGGAGTAGCAAACAAAATGAAAGAACACCTGAGCTGATGATTTAGGTTTAGAAGATTTTGGTGGTGTTTTATCTTCTTCCTCTGACCCCATTCACTACTTGACGCCTTTATAGTGATTGTCCAAGTGAAGCTCTCTCCGTCCAAATTAAATACTAGACGAACCTGGAAATATTAGGATGGTCAATGTATAGCTGCAGAAGGCAATTATTTTTAATAAATAGAAACACATGTACTTCAATACCCATTCAAAACCTACCTATTGTGCTCTAAGTGAAAAATATGCTGATAAATAAATTTCCACGTTTTATAATGTATAGGATGACAAAGATACTTCATGACTTAGGTTGGGAAAACAACACATTTAAGTACACGATAGTGATAAGAATGTCATCGTTGTCACCACCATAATGTTGTCTGATACTATATTTGTCCAGAGTTAGTAGCTCAAGATCATCCATACTTCATGTCATGTCCCTTGTCCAAAATTTAATGGACAGGGGTAGTAACTCGTGGGATACTTATCCACAGAAGGTGGGAAAAGTGAAGTCATGAAGAGAAGAATCCAAGAAAGTTACGACCCTTGAAAACACTACACACTTCATAAATACGTGAAGCATTGTCAATTGGCAGATAACCTTCTTGTTGCAACTTTTTAAAGAAAGAAGAGTAAAGGTCAAACAATCAACCGAAAAGGGAAAAAATAAACTTTCGAGGATTTTGCACATGTTTTAAACAGAAACTACAAGTTATTAATGCTTCATTTGCTATGCAATATTAATTGCAGAAAATAGTAGTGTATGACCCAATAAAACCAAAGGAAGATGCACAAAAGATATTAAAGTTGCAATTTTACAATCCTACGATGCCAAATACTACGTATAAAAATCTTTCCATTGAAGCAAGACTCTACACAATCCAGGGTGGATCTCCATAGAGGCGAGTAAGAATTCATATGCCAAAGATGACAAATTCATCATAGTTCCTAATTGACAAATTCAGTGTTCAACTAATACACTGGGAGCCCATACGTGCAGACTGACACATGGGGGATGTTTGTAATTTTATAATTAAATATAATGATCCTTGAAGACAGCATAATTTTGAGAGTAACTTATAACCTATGTGAAGTTAACAGGTGATCCCACTTTATCCACCCTCATAGATAAAAACTGGGTACGCTCTTTCAATGAGCTAAACAGGCATAACATATAAAACAAAATGGGATCACGAGGTCCTTTTGAAAGCCATGACAACATAGAGCGAGAAAAGGATATGGTCAATGGGTATTTCATTTGTAGAGAAAATCATGACAACTGACAATTAATGAATTTTAAGGCCTCATTAATTTCCTAGTTATAAAAATGTTTCTATTCCCTACAACTTTCACTCTTCAATTGGAAAACAAAGCTTTAAGAGCATGCCTACAAGATCTCGTCCAAGTCTCATTAGGGAAGACTACGAGAACTCGAGAAGGTATGGTGGTGAAAGAAAAGAGTTTTTCTCAAACTTGAAGAGAAGAATGAAAAACAAGAAACTAGGCTTGTCATTTCATAAGCACACGTTTATTAAGTTCTACTATTCAACAATTCTTAACAAAACTGTGAATTTTACATTATTCACGTACTTAGTTTCTTTATGGATCACTATTCACATACTTTGCGTTGAATGCATTTAATTTTTTTTAATGTATTAAAAAAATAATATTATGAAAAATATTACTCCGCTTATTGTCTCAACATAAACTTTCAAAAATAACTTTTAAAATTTTTACTAATAAGAGATTATTTATTTAATGGTAAAAGTCTTGTGTTGGAAAATGTAAAAGTCAAACGGTTCCAACTAAATAAGACGTAGCTAGTATGAAACTAAGATGAAACAAACATCTTTCTTGTACCTCATGTAACCCCGTTGATGCGGATACAAAAACAACATCCAAACCTTATTCCTAAAAGATTTTGGGGACGCGAATAAGTGGAGAAATTTCAAGGAGCATGCTGGTGTGCTCCATAAGGAGCACAAGCCACTGAGCAGAACGCAGAGACCTCATTTATGTGATACTCTTGTAAGAGATGCTTACATAGTGCTCAGCCAGTGCAGCTAACTCAGCAGCATGCTGACATACTCATTGAAATTCTCATTGAAAAGTGTTCCCGACCAATAGGCGTCAAGTCTATTGGCGTACTCTCCAAGTAAATGAAAAAACTATGTTCCATTTTTAGTAAATTTGTGTTCCTTTTTTGAAAAAAAAAACTTATCTATGTCCATTCTGATTTATATTTTTTTGGAAAAAGAAATTATCTATCTGCTGAAGAGCAGTAAGGGTTTCCGAACTCAGAACCCTCCGAAGTAGGATATCGCAAAATATTTACATTAAAAAATCATTTCAAGTACATTGTATGTTGATGTAGTGATTTAGTCGGCTCTACCCAGTCTGAAGCTCTTTAAATGCTTATGATTCCCATGCAATTTTCTCAAACAGTCAGTGAAAACCAACAAGTTACTTGCACCAGAACAGTCATTCATACACCTTTTCTTAGTTTATAAAATTGGATTTCGTGATTCTTACCCAGACGCCATGGTAGACAGAAGGGAGAAAAGGAGATTAGAACTAGATTCCTGCAGAAAAGAAAATCCACATGCTCAGATAAAGAAATTGAGCCAAAAGCAAAAAAACAGCATATCCATACAGCTAAAAGTTGTTGCAACATTAGATTTCATCAGAATTAATAAGAAATTGATCGAATTGCAAGGTTTCCACTTGATTCCTGCAAGAGCTCAACCATGTTAAAATTAATCCAATTAGAATTCCATCATAAAAGCATCAGATAAACTCGGCACCCTCTGGTATTTGTTTGTTTCAGCCAGTAAATTGATTGAATTGTAAGGTTTCCATTAAATTCCTGCAAGAGCTCAACCATGTTGTTTCAGCCAAAAGAAAGCGAAAACAACATTACTTCCAGAGGTAATTCCCCGACAAACTACTTAATTTTTGAGAAAAAACAGATAGAAAAGAAGGGGATAAATGCATGCCAGTATGGGAGCTAAAAAGAAAAGAAGAGGAAGGAGAGGAGTGACGAACCAGGGGGGAGTGAGGGGGGAGAAAGAGGAGTCCAACTCTGCTCCCTCTCGTTTCCTGCTTTGTTTCTCTTAACTTTCTTTTAGAGGGAGCTCCATTTTTTTCTTTACTTTATTTTTAATTCTAAGCAGGAGAGAAATAGTTTCGGATGTAACAACAGAAGTAGAAGAGAAATACTCCCTCCCTTCCTAAAAATTCTTCCCGGTTTGACTTGGCACGCTTATTAAGAAAGTGGAATAAAGTGGAAATGTATGGTTGTGATTGTGTAAGAAAAAGGTAAAATGAATGTGAGCCACACAAATTGTCCAAAATGGGAAAGTGGGAAGTATTTTTGGGAACAGCCCAAAAAGGAAAGTGGAAAGTTTTTTTGGGAACGGAGGGAGTAGATGCAACACAGGGAAGGGGCTTACTGTTATAATACCACTCCCATAGTCCATAGTAGTAGTGTAATTTATAAGGCAAATAGTAGTGAGTGCACTAAATGCGGTGGGACCCATGGGACACGCGGAGAAACACACTACGCGGCGCGGTTGAAACAGGTAGCTCGCAGGTGTAAAACAAATAGGACACGCGGTGATATATGTATGGTGGACGTCACGGCGATATAGATATGATGGAACGTGCGGCCAAATGTGTATGGTTAGACTCGCGGCGGATACTTATGGTGAAATGCATGATGAAATACATATGGTGGAACGGGCGCGATGAGATAAATATGGTGGGATGCGCGGTGAGATATATAAAGTGAGACACGCGATGAGATATATAAAGTGAGAGATGCGATGAGACAGAGAATACGATGTGTAAAGATTGAGATAAGCAACGGTATACGACATATATTTCTTCAATTTTCTATAGATATGAAGTGTTTACAAGATATAAAAACCAAATTGAACCATGACACTTTATTTTAATGTATAAATCTTCAAACTTTCGTCTAGCCTAAGCCATTGTGTGTAGGTGCACATACCTTCTAGAACTATCTGCGATTTGAATAAAAAATGGAATCGAACCGTCGGCCGCGTTTCCAACTTTTGGAAAATCAGAATCGGAACCGCACAGTACCGATTCCAAAACCGGCAGTTCCGGTTTGATATTTCAGTTCCAAATTTTTGTTTTATATTTAACATTTATTTAATTTATTAAAAATAAAGTATATCGATGATATTATTTTGGTTTTTATATTTAACATTTATTTAATTTATAATATGTAAAGATTGAGGTAACCAACGATATACAACGTATGTATCTCTAATTTTCTATAAATATGAAGTGCTTAGAAGATATAAAAATCAAATTGAAACATGATACTACGTATTTTATTTTAATGTATAAATCTTGAAACTTTCGCCTAGCCTAATCCATTATGTGGGTAGCACACACCTTCTGGAACTATCTCCGATTCGAATCGGAACTGGAATCGAACTGCCGGCCGCGGTTACAACTTTTGGGAAACTGGAATCGGAACCGCATAGTACTGATTCCAAAAAAGGCGGTTCCGGTTTGGTTTTTCAGTTCCAAATTTTTATTTTTATATTTAACATTTTTTAATTTTTTTAAAAATAGAGTACATGATAATTTATAAGATTATTTGGATGAAAGAAGTCCCAAAAATCGTTAATATACTTATTAATTAGTATTTCTTTAACTAAGTACAATAATTAGATACATATCAACAAAATAGTTTTTTAATAAATCTCTAAGTAGTTAGAAATTGGGAGAATTTCCCAAATAGAACTAAATGAAACTTTAATTGCCAAAATAGTACATTAACTTAAATATTCCCTAGAAGGACTAGCTTTCCGATTCTACCGTTGCTTTGTTTTTAATACAATTCATATTTTATTAATAATTAAAGAATAAAAGTAATAACGTAACTTTATTTATAATAAAAAAGTAAAAAAAAACGAGTAAATATTAAATAAAATTTATAAGAATAAAAAAATGAAAAAAATTATAAAATCAAAAATTTAAAAATTAAAGTAAAATAGATAAAAATAATAAAATAAAAAAGTATGTGGAACTATGTTGCCACCCAGCTCCATCAGCTCCGATCACCGGGGAAAATGCTAATGCATGTCAGAAATGTCATCTTAATGGCAGTTTTGGATAAAATTTGACATTTATAAAGAGTAAAAATGATGTATATATGGCATTTTTAGAGAAAAATGGCAGATTTTACACATAATAGCATTTTTAGCCAATCAAAGGTAACATGGTTGTGCAGTGGTCGAGACTGTGGGAAATACCTCCATATATTTTTATATTTTTCAAGGTGTTTTTTTTAAGTTTTTCATTTAAAAAAAACATTAATAATTTTAAATTTTTTTATATTTCTAAAAAATATTTAAATTTTTTTATGTATTTTTATGATTTTTCATATAAGTTAAATTATATGTTATCATTTTTTTGTATTTATTACAAAATAAAATATGATTATCATATTAAGTTATGATAAGGGTATAATATGAAGGAGTTTTTGCCACGTTCGGTCCCCCAACTATTATGTAAGTGACACTTTTGGTACTCGACATCTAATTTTTCTATTTTAATTTATTCCTCGACTTCAAGATTTCCCACATTTAGTCCTCTGACTATTGTCAAATTGAAACTTCTAGTCCTCCCATTATGATTTAGACACAATAAATGGAGGACTAAAAATGTCACTATTATAATAGTTGAAGGACCAAAAGTGTCACTTTTATGAAAGTTGAAAGACTAAATATGGAAATTTTCAAAGACGGGTATCAAAAATGTCTTTAGCGCAATAGTCGAGGACTAAAAATGGAAAAAAATAAAGTTGAGTATGAAAAGTGCCAATGACATAATAGTCGGAGGACTAAAAGTGGCAATAACTCTAATACCATAGTTTTATTTATGCATTTAGGGATTAATTTAGTTCTATTTTGGGAAGATAAATAACATGGTTTTATATGTGCATTTAGGGATTAATTTAGTTCTATTTAGGGCTATTATCTCTTAGAAATTAGCTAGTACAAATTGAGGAGTTAGTAATTTTAAAGTACTTTAGTAATTTGTAAATTATGTATTCTTATAAATGTAATTTGTAATATTAAAGTATTATAACTAGTAATGACTAAAAATTACGAAGTACTAATTAATAGTCATTATTTGTTGTTTTTATTGTTTGTACAACAACTAGATGCAAGAAACAATGGGCTTACGGTTATAATACCACTCCCATAGTCCCAGTAATGTAATTTTTTAAAGCAAATAGTAGTGAGGGAAGTAATTAAGTAAATGCGGTGGGACTCGGGGGACACGCGGAGAGACACAGGTTACGACGTGTTTAAGATAGAGAATGGGCAGACGTAAAGATAGTCAGGGCAATCTGGTGATTGATTTACCTGAAATAGGGCAGCCTGTTGTGGATTTTTGTCCAACCTCTATTCTCATGAAGATGATGTGGATGTCCATAACATTGTGCAGTTTAGATCATAACTAGTTTTTTTTTGAAAGGAAAGAAAATTAATTTACATTAATCAAATCGTTGGCTAAAGCCGAAACAATGAAATCAGGAGGAAAATCAACCCAAGACTGCAAATCAGACAAAGAACAAGCCGCCCTAGCTAACAAATGAGCTGTCTTATACGCTGATCGCCTCACATGACAAAATGAAATGAACGAAAATGAATCCGCTATATCTCTAATGTTCTCTCAGAATCCCCACCAAGGAGAATGATCACAACTGCTTGGAGGATATTAACAAGAAGAGTGACGAAATGAATTGGGATGCATTCATGGAGAGTGATAGCGAGTCAAGAGGAGGTGCTCAAAATTTTCATGGTACATTCGAACGAAGAAAGGAGGCGTTTGTGATACATTTTGAACATGAGGATGAAAGTTTCATCCTTCACTTCTGTGCTGACGACGGTTATGAAGACCATGCGCTTCCTAAGTGTTTTCAAGAATTTAAGAATCTGCGCCACTTAATGGCATTTGTTGAGAGGAAGCTGGAAACGTTGATTACTAGTGCACCACTATAGTCTGTGCTATTTGAGAGCTTACGAGGGATCATCGGGCAAACGACGTTTAAAATAGTGCTTCTTGGGAGGCAACCCAAGTTTAATTTTGCACTTTTGTTTTTGTTTGTTTGCTTTCAAGAAACCCCTCGAAAAAAAAATAAAAAAAAAGAAAAAAAAAATCCGGGGTGTTTTCTGTTTTTGTGTGTGTTTTGTTTTTGCATCTCAGGGTCTTGCTTTGGGGATGATGTGTTGAGGATCACTTGACTCAGTTTAGTTCTACACCAATCAGCGCCTTAGGGAAGTTTCTGCGACTCTTATAATCGCTTATTTCTAATGTTGACTTGAGTTGAGATTGAGCACGCGTGACCCTTTCCTCTTTACCCCTTGTGCATAGTGCATTTTTGGTCATCGAGGGCGATGCCAAAGTTTAAGTGTGGGGGAGTGAATTGGGCATTCGGGCAGTAGTTATCACATGGGATTTTTAGAGTTAGCATGCGCAGGTGTGAGTTGTATATTCATAGGAAAGGCATGTCAAAATTTTTGAATTTTTTTTCCTTAAACCGTGTCTTTGTGAGCTGGCTAGCGTGTTGACAATGCTTTTAGAACATTTGTGAAGTGTTTAGGCTTAAATTGCTTGCACTATAACCAAGTTTTTGAGAGGATGAAGACATTAGTCACCCACTAAATCGTTTCACAAATCATCCACCTGACCTGAATAAGTCATTTAGGAGAAGCCACTTTGAGCCTGACCATTTTGTTCTTTACCCAATCAATTGAGCTCCATAACTAAATGGCCTGTTTCCTTACCCGTGAATAAGTCTGACGAAGTCTTGATGTTTAGGGAACTAGGGGATTATTTTGCTAAAGTTTAGGAAATTTTTGTAGGAGCCAATTTTGGCACTATTCTTATACCCCAAATGGGGTAAGAGCAGTCACTTTTTAGGAATTTGATATTTTCGAGGATTGCATTGTAGGCATGGATTCACCTTAATTAATTGAACTTTAATTGATAATTTTCCTTGGTGAGGCCGAGATTAGAATGGGGTAATGTCTAGTGAAAATCTGAAAATTGAAAAAATTAATTGAATAGCTAGACTTCTTACCTTGCGAAAAAGTGAATGGGAGTCCCAGTCAAAAAGCTTAAGTGTTCGCACAATAAGATGAGACTTGGGTATCTTTCGAAAGAAATGACATTCTCGTGCCAACATGACAAGAAAAACTGAACTTAATTAATTGAACTTGGAGGCTATTGCAAAAATTAGCTTTAGTCCTTCGCGTACTTCAAGTATACATCAAAGCACCAATGTGTCGCGGCGGTTTAGCTTAGTTGTACACCATGTCTACTCTGTGCATAAGTTTAAATGATAGTTCCTAATTAGTGGCATACTGAATTTCTTGATCCTAGGAATAGCCCCGAAACTCTTGAAAGTATTAAGTTTTTGTCAGATTATTCCAAAACTCTCAAAAAAAAGGACTCTTCATTCTTTTACCATTCGCCACCACCTTCACAAGTCCTTCTGATAAGTGGTTAATTCACTAGTGTTTGCTGCCATTACTTCAAGGATGTTGTGAATAATTTTGTCATTTAAGTTAGCTAGAGTACAAAGATGTAGTTTAGGGAAGAATTTTCTTGATTCAGTCTGTCTGTTCTGTGAGTATCCCATGTAACTACCTGTGCATGCTGATGATTTTAATTTCGTGTGGTGATTAGTGTAAGTCTCGTTGTTCAGTTTGTTTGAGGACAAGCAAAGGCTTAAGTGTGGGGGAATATGATAAGTTTGTATTTAGACACGCATTTGATGCATGTTTAGATCGACTTTTGATGGTTTCCCTAATGATTTTGTGTCACAAGTCTCAATTTTAACTCAAGTTATGTTTACCGGGCGTTGGTTCGAGTTTTGTGTTGTTTAGAGTCAAAATCAGGATTTTAGAGTCCGGCACCGGCGCTTGAGGAGCAACCGGGATGATTCGAGAAGCATTCGAGAGTGAATTGAGAGCTTTGGAGGTCATCGGGAGGTTCACATTGAATTTTTGATGACAAAAGAGCTTTAGGATTGGCTACGGGATCAAAAGAAGACAAATAGAGCTTGAAAACGACGTTCATAAGGTGAAAGCCAACTTCAAGTGTTACAAATCATATGAAGACACTATTGCGAGAATAGGAGAGGAAGGAGGCGAAAACAGACGATGAAGTCAAATGATCCCTATTGCGATTTCAGAATGAGACCTTCCACCATTTTATTGATATCTCTTGATTGGATGATTCAAATCCAATTCGGCAAGTTGTGGTCGATAGAGGACTTTATTATCTACAACTTTGATGAAGGAAGTTTTGTCCAATTCGGACTAGAGAAGCTGGAAAGCTTACTTGCAGACACGCACGCGTGCGTCCAACGTTTTTACGCACAAGTCTGTCGGACGCACGGACGCCACACACGCGTGCGTGGGCGCCATGCGTGCCCCGTTTCAGTCCTAATTCAACCCGAATTTCTCCGCTTTTCCTATTTAAACAGCCTGTAAACCATTGTTTCGGGGGGCTTAGAGAGAGTGTCTAGCACGAAATTTAGAGAGCTTTTCAGCTCTGTTCATCAATCTTTTGGGATTCTTTGTAAGTTCCATCTTTTTAATTAATGACAATTAATTATATTCTTCCCAATTATGTTGATTCTTCAATTATGAGTTGTGAGTAGTTTTAATTAGGGATTTGGGATTGATGAAGGGGTTAATCATGACGTATGGCTAGTTTCTTGATGATTTAATTGCATCAATGCCGTTTAATTTGTGTTTGAATAATTTAACTGATCTCTCTTGTAACCTAAATGGCCACTAGGATTATAATTGCATGTAGAATAAATTAAGAGAGATCTAGTTTATTCTAATACACATTCACACACACTTAATCGTTCGCTAAGAGATTAGTAGCGATTAAGGGGCCGTAAGCTCGCTCGTCTTGGCAATAATTTAGGATCCTGACGCATGAGAGATCAGCCTGGTCCCCTAAATTATTGTACACTACGCCGAGAGAGCGGTAAGAACTTAGTAATGACTAGATAGGCTCAATTAAATTAATTTCATGTAATTAGACCTGATCTACCAGAAATCTGGTTACCTCGGATTCAATCTATGTTCCCTTCGTCGTTAATTAGAAAGAACCCCTTAGCTTTAGTATTCGTTTAATTGCAAGTTAATTTTCCAATCAATCAAATCTCGCACAATTTATTTTATTTTATTTCTTTTTAATTGCTGAATTTAATTAATTTTTAATTCCCTTTTGTCCGTCCCTGTGGAGACGATACTCGTACTTACACCTTTTACTACAATCTATTTTAAGTGCGAGAAAACTCACATCAGTGTACGTAAAAGATTCTTATTTGATGACATAAAAGGCTTATTTGTTGCTTGGTTATGTTGTTGTCCCTACATAGTCAACAACAAAAGCTTCATATTCCGATGTTGTCCTACATAGTCAACAACAAAAATTTCATATTCCAATGTTTTTCTTTAGATTATTATTTTTACATGGGGAATGATAACTAAAATGGGGGTACTTAGTTAATTAAAATGGAATTAATTATGCAACAATTTTTTTAATGCTTTTTTATTGAAAATTAAAATGAACAACTTTATTGGTCAGCTAGTTATCAATGAAATATTATGTCGAAGATATTCATCATTACCGTAAACTACTCCCACTGCGCTCTGTCTCAAAACGACGGTCCTATATTTTTAGGTTCAAATATTAAAACAGTGTAGAAAATTATTTACAAATAGTTGTAATTTACAAATAAAACATCTAAATAGAAATTGAGAAAGTGCAGAGTTAAAAAAAAATGAAATGTTCTGATTTGAAAGTTTAAAAAATGCAGAGTCCTACGTTATATTCAAGTGTGGTAATCTCAATGCAAACATTATATAAAACACGTAAACTAATAATTAATACTATGTAATAAATAATTATTATTAGTCAATGACAAAATAATATTAAAAAATGTTGCAATTGTTTAATTATACATTGTGAATCTATTGGTAAAAGAAAGAAATTCAACGGTTACTAGATCCACGCATATGTATAAATAATTGATACAAAACAAACACTTATAGAATCTAATTAATTTAGTTGAATCAAGCATTAACTGTATGGAAATAAAAAAAATCCTTATAACATTTTCTTAAATGAATTAATAGACATGATTATATTAGAAGTATGTGTTTTAATAAAACAATTATTTGTGCAAAATTTTAATAGAATAATTGTAAGTAATACATTTTTAAAATAAAAACATTACATAACCATATATATACATAACTAGAAACAAAAGAAATAAGTAATGACGCAGAGGAATGAAGAAATATATTTTAGAGTAAATTCACCTCAAGATGTAACACATTAAGAAATTTTAAAGCAAAAGAAGTAACTTATAGAAGATTATATGGGTTTTATCATAACTTTCATTGAAAATATAAATGATACCATCGTACTAGTTGTTATCATCTTCAATATAAAAGAAAAGCCAAAGCTGTGTGATTCTTTATTTGGTAGATTATAATAATTTCTGAATCTCTCTTTTAAGTAAAACTTTGCGTATCTCTAATAATTACATATATGTAATCACTATACAATTTTACATCCGATTTTCATACAATAAGTATGTATACACAATACATATTAAATCAATAATTTTCAGAAAAACTAATTTCATTTTATATCCGTGCAACGCCCGAGTTGGTTGAGTAGTATTATTCATATGAAATCCATAAATTTATGTCAATGAACATAACTCATTCATAAAAAGTCTATCAACTTTTTTAAAAGTCCACGGGTTAAAAGAAATACATCACAATTCATATATAATAACCGGCCACCCAGTAAATAATGAGATTTGAAAATCATTTTACTCACTTAATATTCAAAAACAAATATCGGAAAAATCATCACCGACATCAAAATATCTTGCAAAAGTAGTACATTATGTTGAAAAATTATAATGTTGAAGAAATTTATCAGTTACAAGACTAAATTCACAAGTGAGTAAATTTACTGGATTTAACATGAGCATGTGCATAAGTTACGACATTGTATCTGCTTCTTTCTATATTTATAAAACCCAACTGTAACAAATCTTCACATAATTCCGTATCTAGAATTATTATGACATGATATGATAGATTTATGTCGAGTTCAAAATCGGATGGTCTCCAATACTTCTATGGCATATCTCATACTGATACCGAACTGCTCCAAATAACAATCTGTGATAGGTTCATGTATTATATCAGATCTTACCGATGCCTAATGGATATCATGATTTCAAGGTAACAAAATTTCATATTAAAAAAGTTACCATTGAAGTTTTATCTTATTGCATGTAGATCTTTTTACAAAGAAAGTACGGTGAGTTGTTTTCACTAGTTGACCCCACTGTTTTTTGCCTTCCCAATATAACGCTTTGTAGTATTAATTGCATGGTTGGAAGATCAATAATAAATGTCTTTTGGTTTGAGATTATGATGGAATAAAGCAAAATGGCTCACTAAACTGTCTGCGCTTTTTTGTTATGGAGCAGCAGTCAGTCCATGCAATCTTGGACGTGATTTTCACTATGGGTCATCCGGAAACCGTCTCTCTGTGCTTTAGTACAGGGGTAAGACTGCGTACATCCGACCCCCCCTTACCCCACCGTAGGTGGGAGCCTTTGCGGCACTTGGGTAAATGAAAATGAAATACGTAAAAGACTCTTATTTGATGACATAGAAGGCTTAGTTGTTGTTTGGTTACGTTGTTGTCCTTACACAGTCAACAACAAAACTTCATATTCCGATGTTTCGCTTTAGATTATTATTATTTACATGGGGAATGATAACTAAAATAAGGGTACTTATATAATTAAATTAAATATGCAACAAATTCTTCAATCCTTTTTTATTAAAAATTAAAATGAATAACTTTATTGCTTAACTAGTTATCAATGAAATATTACGTCAAATATATTCCTTAGCACCATGTAAATTACTCCCTCTGTCCCAAAGCGGTGGTCCTATATTTTTAGATTCAAATATTAAAACAGTGTCGTAGAATGACACACATAATGTATGGTATAAATGAAAATCTACTTTAGTCGCCTTACTAAAATCGGAAGGAAGACTATCAATTTGGGACAACCCATCCACTAGAAAATAGAGGACCATCATTTTGGGACAGATAGATTATGACGTTTGTAAATCCTATTTGTCACATATTAATTGCGTTTTTATTCTTTTTATGTTTAGTTTAGCAGTCCAAATGGTTATTACTAAAAATATTGGAAGATTATTATGTTAGACATTATATATTCTTTTTCATATTGTCTCATAATTATAATTAGTTACTTTTTGGAAATTCCTAACTTTCTCAAATTTTCAACTTACTTAATTTCTTTAAATCATAACTTGTTTTTTTTTTAAATAGGACCACTTTGAAAAATTTATTTTCACCTTAATTTTCATAAGAGTTATTAGAGATATATATTGTTGTGATGTTACCGTGCCTAGTGGGAGGTCTCGAGTTCGAAACCCGCTAGGCACATAAGGGTTTGAAACTCAATGGAGTGCGTTTCAGCCCTGATTACTCCAGACCCCCCAAGCCCTCCCCCCAAGAAACATTATAATTTTTTAGTTAAAAGAAAAAAAGAAGTTTCAGGAACAAATATAATGAGAAATATATTAAGTGTGGACAATTTTTTTTACTTAAAATAAAAGGTAAGAAGTTTTGTGAACAAATATATGAGAATTGAGAAGTATATAAAAAGTGTGGATAATTTTTTGGATACTGGGAATACAAATATATTAGTAATATTTAGAGAATATTAGAAACTCATATGTTTCATTTTTCATTTTCATTTTCATTTACCCCAGTGCCGCAAAGGCTCCCACCTACGGTGGGGTAAGGGGGGGGGTCGGATGTACGCAGTCTTACCCCTGTACTAAAGCACAAAGAGACTGTTTCCGGATGACCCATAGTGAAAATCCCGTCCAAAATTGCATGGACTGACTGCTGCTTCATGACAAAGAAGCGCAAACAGTTTAGTGAGCCATTTTGCTTTATTCCATCATTAACTCAAGCCAAAAAATAATGAATCTTTGGCTCCATTGCAAATGATGGAAACAAACTCATATGTTTAATGAATAAAAAAAATTATTTATCAATAAAAAAATACCCTAAACTTGAATAAACAATAAAAAACATTCAAATTTATCAATAAAAAAGGATAAAATAAATAAAATACCCTAAACTTTGCATAGGTGTGATGTCCCTACCCCAAACTTATCCACATTGTATAAATATCTCTTACTCTGTAAAATTGAGATATTTATGGTCCATGTTCTACCAAACCATCTAAGAAAGCACACATTTTTTTGGGAATCACACATCCTTTTTTGCACACTATATCTAATTAACATTTTTTAATTTGAGAAATATTATTTGTTAATTAAATTATGGTACAAAAATTTAAATAAATAAAGTTAAAGCGTATTTTTTAAACTAGGACAAGTATGGGGTTGGGAGCTCATGACACCAAGGCAAAGTTCAGAGTATTTTATTTACTTTTTCCATTAAATAAAGACAAAGGAACAATATAAAAAATTGAAATAAAATAGCAAGGTGATACTAATTAAATTTTGTAACAATTAATAGTTATTCTTAGCCAATTACAACCACATGTTTTCACTTTATTCTTATTTTATAAAACTACGATCCAAGTCAAATCGAGAAGAATTTTATACTACCTCCGTTCCCATTTTAACTTCCAAATGAGTTTGGCACAAAGTTTAAGATAATGGATATTGTGTGGTGGAGAGTTGTGCAGAGGAGAGAGAAAAATGTGTAAGAAATATTGTGAACCACAAATTCTTTACCAAAAAGGGAAAGTGGAAGTTTTAATTGGAACGGACGAAAAAAGAAAATTGGAAGTTTATTTAGGAACGGAGGGAGTAGCACGGAGGGTGTATCAAAATTAAAAACATATTACAAAAAACTACAATTTTGTTCAATCTCTTACAAATTTCTACATTTTATTTAATTTACTTTTTCACTTTTTTTTTAATTTCAAACTTTTATATTCTTTAACTTATTAAAAAACTAATTATTGTCATATTTTGTAACAATTTAAAAGTGTTTGATATTATTTTATATATTTCATTTCTACTATTAAGTTTTTATGCTAGTTATTCTACACGTGCGTTGCACTACAGTGAAGTATCTAAATTGAAATTTAGATGGATTATATAAAACGTTAATAAATTGAAGTACCTATTTGATAGTGAATCAATTAACCCAAAGCATTAAATAAAATAAGATGATATACTTAATAGGAAATGAAAAAATACTCTCTCCGTCCCAAATTTATCTTCATAGTTACTATTCACACAGTCAACTCAAATTACTCTTAATCTTTTACTTTATATATCAAATTTTATCAAACTTAAATTTTCTTGATCAAACTTTGTAGCGGATTTAATGTAGTTTCTGAATATGTAAATTTAATTTACTAAAAATAATCTGAGTGTGGACAGGGATCAAGTTGCTTTATCGTCAGTCAAGCATCGTAAACCGAACTACGAAGATAAATATGGGACGAAGGGAGTAATGCTAAATAGTTAATATAAACCATCATACGATGAAATAAATGTGCATGTATGTCCATCTAAAAAAACTACACATTAAATTTTTTTATACAACATTCAAAGCATACTTGGTTGGTTGTTCGTCTTTGTACATATCACAGACTTTAACGCATATGAACTTGTTATTCTCGAGACTGCCGACGTACAATTATCCATGTGTAAAAATGGGTGGCGGATTATTATGCCAACGAGTGTCATGACTTATTATTGGTCACAATAGCTAACTATTAATGAAAATTGTCTACCTAAATACTCCTAAATTGTCATCTCTCTGTAAATCTGCAATCCTTGAGTGCTATTATGCACTTCACATGTTGTCTTTCGAGAGACTTTAGGAACATCATGTTTCCCGTAAACACCATTGAAGTTTGGAAGGACAGTCATCACATAAGTAGTTGTTTGTGAGCTTTTGAACAATTTATCATTATAAAGCAACAAAATTTTCAACTCTCATATTCAAGGTTCTTCAATGGATAGAGATCATATAGAACAAAAAACACATTGCGTATCAAATGAAAATTCCACTGCCCATACATTTCTTAACAATCAGGTAAAAATATGTTGAGCATTTGGTGCTTTGGGAAAAGAAAGAAGAAGCATTTTAAATGTGAGAAAAATATATATATAAAAAAACATACCACCGTAAATATAACGTTCACCTTGAATGAAGGAATCACCACTTGAGTGCTAACGGTTTCAACAATCAACACCATTAGCTAATAGCTATAATGTCATAAATGGTATAGAGTAAATAAACCCAACTCGAATGACATGGGAAATTGTGTACACAAAGGCAACAAAAAATGAACCCCCGAAAAAGTTCAATCATCATTTTACTTTTGGTGCAAGAGATAAAAGAAGAAAAACAATAACCTATTGATACAATTACTTAGCTCCAACATTCACATTTTTGTATACATGATTCATTGACATCAACATATTATTAGGAATATAATTTTATACCACATCAAGAATTATCTTTCACAAAAAGAAACAGGTTTAAAGAGAGGCTATTGAAAAAGAAACCAAAAAGTTCGACACAAAATAACTAAGCCAAATACAACAAACCATATAGTATATACACTAATCTACTTGACTTTATATAGGTCAAAAAACTTAACAACTATCAGAAATAGTAATAGGAAACTAACTTAGATATGCCATTAAAATCTTTATATATATAAAAATGGAATCTTCAGATGCAAAACTGTTCCCGCCTTGCAAAACACTATCCACGATCTGCAAAAAATTACCTTCCTGGCTAATTTATCGTCCATTATCAATGGCCGGATTTTAAAACCGCAATGACTAGTTGAGAGTAAGTTCTTGAAAATATTTTGTAAACTTTGACTACTTTATTGAAAGTACGTGGCAGGTAGTTGAGAGTAAGTTCTTGAAAATATATTAACTTGTGGGTTTGTTTAACATATCTGAATTTTACATCTATAAAATGTGTATTTATTTTAGAAAAGTTGGCTTCAGAAAAACTAATAATAATCTCATGAAATATCCCCTTTTTATCATGTGATATTCCTATTGTACTGTTATATTAAGAAAGTATCTAAATTTTTATTTAGGAATTTAGATTTTAAAAAATCACAAATCCATAATACTTTGTCTTTCTCTACCAATTTTTGTATTCTTACATTATTTGATGTAACACCTCAATAATGATATTTATTAAATTGGAAAATGAGATATAGTATAATTTCAAATTTTATCAAAGAAGTTTTGAACTTTTATGTAATATAAGAGAGATGAATAATGTAATAGGCAAGCAGTCAAGCCTATAAGGCCGAAACAATAATTACACTTTCAAATGAGATAGTAGTATCTTTTTTTTTGTGTGAGAATAAATATAGCTTGAAATTCATTTTGGAACAAATAAACACACAATTACGGATTGCAAGCACATATACTCTTAAACTCTATACTTTAATTTATATATCAGATAACATATACTCCCTCCCTCCGTTCCTATTAAAACTTCCAAACAAGCTTGTGCATTGATAAACGTGAAAAGTGAATGTTGCAATTAAAAAAGAACGGAGGAAATATATCTCTCATATATATATCAAATGACATATATATCCCTTAACCATTTGCACAAAAGGTTACTTTATCATTTTTTGTATTTAGTTGTTCTAAATGAAATTTGAGGCATATGTTTACTTTCCCTTCGTCCCATAAAATAATTTCGGCATTGACTTGGATCACAGTTTAAGAAAGTGAGAATAAAGTGGAAATGTATGATTGTGATTGAGTAAGAAAAAGATAAATGAATGTGAGCCACACAAAATTTTCCAAAATGGGAAATGAGAACTATTTTTTGAGATAACCCAAAAAGGAAACTGAGAACTATTTTGCGGCACGGAGGGGGTAATTAATAACTCATTTTATGTTTGAGTTGAATATAACAACCCAAACATGTTTCTGTTTTTTACGATACCATACACATTTCAATTTTTCAATTTCCTTTAAACTAAATGAAAATATTCTATGCTCACATTTTTATTGGCGGTATTAAAGACTAATTAATAGAAAAAATAATATTAATAATTTAAATTAGAGTTCGAGATTTTATAAAATTAAGACTAATATTAACAATTTAGTAGCTTGCCATACTAAATGCTCTACCATGCCTTCTTCATTTATGATTATGAAAATGTTGAGTCTTCTTCACAAAACTGCTCATAGGAAGATGTGAGGTCATGTTGGAGAAATACTTATCATCTAAACTAAAAAAATGATATACTTAAAAAATTGGTTAAAAAAAGTGAAACTGGAACATGTTTACCCGATTAAAGTTTCAGTACCACTAAAACCCCTTATTGCCAATTCAGAACAGGTCCAGAACTACTCCTGCATGTGATGAATGTGTCACATAAAAATGTCTTATACCAGGCATTAAACAATGCATTGCTTAATATAAGTCAAAAATTGATGTTCCATTTCTTCATTGAAATTTAACATATTTCAACCATTCAGATTTTAGGAATCTCAGTTTAAGATCTGTCTATGCATAAAAACCAAGTGAAGACCAATGCCATTAAGTTCAGCAACTTCTGGCTGTCGGGCTGATGAATTTTGAGACCCCCCCCCCCCCCCCCCCCCCCCCCTTCCCCTGAAGATAGTAGATTAACAAAATGCAGCTTTTAAGATACAAAAGTGCATCTTTGTCACTTGCCAGAAAATCCGCAGTTTCATTCAAGAAGCATTATTATTTTTAGGGTCAATAGTTAAAACTTTACTTGGACAATCTCACAGCATTCCTTTGAGCACACTTCAAGTTGTAAAGTTAACTACACACAAGTAAGGTCAAATAGTTAATACATTTATTTAGTTCCAAGCGATTAGCATAAAAGGATACTTTGGAAAACAGAATATTTAGTTCAACAAAAGAAGATAGAAAATCCAGTATGCTAACTTTAATTCTAAAAAAACACAAACAATTAGAAGAGACACGCCTTAAATCACATAAACTGCATAAGAGCTCAATGAATTTTGTTGGCAATGAAAAGATTGATATCAACATCACATTTACGCATTCAGCTAAGCCTAAGTAGGAATTTCCGTATAATCTAAACAAACTTTAACTTGATTCTTGATTTAATAAAGAAAGAGGCATGTATATGAATTCAAATATAATTTGGGGTTACATCGTTATAGATTAAAACCAAAATAAAATTTAGACCTATATATCTTTCTTATAATGAATAACTTATATAATATGGTGAAGAGATTTCTTTAAAAAAGAACTCACTTATTTATTATTATATCACTATAAATTATTTATTCAAAAGTATATGCTACCGTATAAAATTTAATTTCATTATCATCTTTTTAGTTCATTTGTTTCTCTAATAAACCAACACACCCTTTTAAATCTTTCAACCAATACGCCCTTTTAGTTGGAGTTTAGCATTGGCAAAATGGCAAGCATGGACACTATTACCCTGAGTTAAACTTTCCATAGAAAAGTGACCTTCCAATATAGATAAAAATGCATGTTGTTTTAGGGAGAGTGGTAAAGAGAGATAACCAAAGAGAATGAGACTTACAATAGTGATTCAGACTAAACATAATTAAAAAAAATGGAAGCATGAACCTCATATTAGGAAGCTACTTCATAGAAGCGCATACGATGAAGAATATAAGTCGACAACTAATCAACATCACGCCGATGACACTTCATTACTAACTTCAATGTGTGACTATATCCATCACTGATGCCAGAAGGGATACTCTCATCTTTAAGGTGGCCACCAGCCGAGGAAACCTTCACAAGCAACTAAATGTTGAGTAGCTCGCTCAATGACTCCAAGAAGCATTAGCTTCAGAGCAGTTGAATTATGAACGTAAGCATGCATATCCAAGTTGCTCCATTCCACCACAGTAAAGAAAGTGAAAGCAGCTCTCTCTAGTCGAACACAAAATAAGCGGTACCGCAAGCCGAAGAATAGTACTTTCCTTTTGAAATTCAGAAACCAAAAACCTATTCTGAACAACACATTAATGTCATAACATTGGAAATTATAATGAAAAAATAGTGCAATGCTTTCCTCACATTTTAGATAAGAATATGCTAAAGAACATCCACTCACCTTTAAAAACCCAGAATTTCCCTCACTACAAATGCCGTGATGAGATTTGAAGTACCGGCACAATGCATCAATAAGCTGTTTGGTACTGCCACTATCTGCTTCTAGTGCTGTAAACACACTTTCAGTTGAAAATTCAGATAGTTCATTCCTTCCTTGATAATTAACTTCTATATACATCTCAAAGAGTTCCTTTCTGGCTTCACCAAGGGCAATATCAACCTTTTCATCACATATCAGCAATGATTCCAGTCTGAATTTGAAAGCTAAATTTTAAGTTGTCATCAAATAGACATTTGTAGCTAGAAAACCTTCAATCCTAATATTTGATTTCTTTGTTCACTTCATTTGATTAAAAATATTAAGCATTTCAGAGGGGAGAAACCGATTAACATCATTAAATATGAATATAAAATGTGGTCTAGAGATTCCGTATAAAAGGCATATAAATAAAAGTTTGCAAATTACAATCAATTACTTAGTAGAATAGCGGATGACCAAAATATCAGAATCAATTACTCTACAAAATAAGTGATTATCACATTCATAAAGTTTGAATGAAAGTTACCCGAAATACCCATGTAAATTGTGTAGCAACATCTGTTGTTCCTTTGAACCACTCCATTCCAGTTTCCCCTCTTGTTTGTGCTGCAACCAACACTATTTACAGATTCATATATCATTACCAATTCAACAAAATTGGAGGCAAAACGTATCCGACAGAGTAGCCAAGGAGTTTCATATGCAGTTTTGTTTATTAAAATACAAAACACATTTTATAAATGAAAATCACTTTTATATATACATATTTATTAATATGTATAAATAAAATTGATTAAGGAGGTACATATTTATGAAAGATAATTATTTTTATAGAGGTACAAAATTAAATTATTAATAACCAAATAGGACAAGTTATCATCATTTTCATTTACCCCAGTGCCGCAAAGGCTCCCACCTACGGTGGGGTAAGGGGGGTCGGATGTACGCAGTCTTACCCCTATACTAAAGCACAGAGAGACTGTTTCCGGATGACCCATAGTGAAAATCGCGTCCAAGATTGCATGGACTGACTGCTGCTCCATAACAAAGAAGCGCAGACAGTTTAGTGAGCCATTTTGCTTTATTCCATCATAATCTCAAGTCAAAAAATAATGAATCTTTGGCTCCATTGCAAATGATGGAAAAAATAGGACAAGTTATATTTTTAAATATTACGGAGTGTGTTTTCTGGACTTGATACATTAGTATTATCACTATTATGAATAATAGTTACTTTTTTAATTGATACCGCGCATATAATTATACAAGTATGATTATATATCTTATTAATGTTGACTAGGGTTGACACGTAGGGTCCGGGTTGGTGACTTGGCGAGGTGAAAGATCCTCCCTGAGTCTGTACGAAGTCATGAGTCCTGACACACATCCAAACAAACTACCCCATAGGCTACCATTTTTTCGGAAAAGAGCCCATAGACTATCAGTGAATAACCATGATAAATCTTTCATGGTTATTCTGCTTATCAGTTGAATACGCCGAAGTATCAGTAATCATACCAAGTACAGTATGTAGCATGTACTATTAACTTCAGCGATGTACTGAAAAAACTCTATATTTGTAATAAAAGAAAAGTGAACACTGATCATTTGATCAATAGCATTTTGTTTACTTTTACAACATAAACCTAAGACGCCTCTGATCCAAATCAACACATTTTGATATATGCTGGACAGGGGTCATTTGACATATACCACAAACATTGCTCAAATCTAACTGCTCCTAGTTAAACAGACAAGTTTCTCAAGGACTTTGGACATCACCCCCCAATTGTAACACTTCACCTTTATGGAGTTAATTATCTTATACTAGTATTAGTTTGGATTAGCCGAGATATCCGCCGCCATGGTTTCATTGAACACAAACTTGGGCAGAGCATCTGGACCGAACTTCTTCATTACTTCTTCCTGTGTTACAACTTACAACAGCAGGGTTGAAGATTGATAGTCGATCAACTTCTTAATTTTGGGATTATGTTAACGTGCTAAAAGAAGGTAGTAATTAATATGCAAACCTTTATAAACTCATTCTCAGCTCTCAGCTTCAGATACTCCTCTGCACTTCATCCCGGAGAGAGTGGTTATTGTTGGTCAGCGTCCCAACCGCTTTTTGTAGTTCTTCACATTCCGCCTGTTAAACAAAACATACCACAATGTTTAGTCAGAAGATGAGCTGGTTTATGTCAACAGTTTGTTCCACATCCATTAAATAAGAAATAAATAAATAACCGTATACATCTTAGAGTGCTAATTTCAAGTCATACTCCGTCATAATAGTACCAGAGCTAACTCAGGATTCATAATTATGATGTGGGTCCCCGGAAGATGTTAAAACCCATCATCAAGATGCATGAGAGGTATACATCCCTAGGGGGGTGAATTTTTTTTTAAAAAGCATGATCAAAATGCCTAGGAAACAAATATTGCTTGTGGTATAGAGGGTCATATGAAAGTCATTATAAACGGCTGAAGAAGCAAGGCCAAAGCAATTCTAAGCCGAAGAACAAGGGTGGAGAAACACTAATAACTGTTGCAAGAGATGTAGCACATTGTACAACCCATTACAAGACATCCCTTCAGGTCTCAGAAGAAGACAGAAAAAGAGAATAAGTAATAGGCATAAACAGTGTTCTCTACCACTACCCCCCCCCCCCCCCCCCCCACACACACACACACTCACAAGCACTACTTCGCAACATACAAAACTGAAAACTTCAGAACAATTATGATGACTCATTCATGTTTATTTTAAATAGTAGGAATATGTGATCTTCACATAAAGACAAGTGCATCCGCAAATCTCAATGGGAAACTATCTAAAAGCTTAAACATATGTAGCAACTGAATTCAAGGTTTTCCTCTTGTTAGATAAAATAGACTCCACTTATCAATCAGCACCCTAACGTGTCAGCTATAACATATGTAGCTAGAAGCCTAGTATGCATCTCCAGCATCCTAGCCACCATAGTTGAAATTGGAAACCTTATTTAACCATTTAAAGAGATGTAATCTCTTTCCCTTCTAATATCTTAACACAAACTAGGAGACGGAGAGTGTTGCTTAACCCTGAATAGAGGAGAAACAATCTTAAGGAGATTGTGAATTGTTTTTTAGAATTTTAATTAAAACTTTTAAAGACTTTTCTTTATATTCTGAAAAGTAATAGAAGTATTTTCTTTCAAATAGTTCGTTCATTTATGATCCTCTATCACTCCACAACGTGAAATAAAACTTCATATCTTTGCACCGTGAGCAAAGACGGTGATAATACCCAGTCCAAGAGGGTTTGTCAAACTTCAGGGCGGATTAGGTTAAGCGTGAGACACACACTCAAAGGGAAACTGTGGCTTAACAACGATGACGAACAATAAAAAGATTAATTCAGACAAATTATTTGGAGAAAGGAATAGACCTGTTTGCGTAACCTTGATCTTCTAGCTGATTCCCTGTTGGACTGTTTCCTCTTTTGTCTTTTCAGTTCACGTTCATCCTGTAAGTTAAAGGGACGTGATCCCATAATCAAAATATAATGATATGAAAAAAGAAGATTATTAATAGCACGAGCAAAATAGGACATTAAACACATTTGATTCAAGAACGCGTGCCAAGATATCATGAAGTCATCGGAAGGAGATGTTAAAAACAAAGCCTATAAAAATCACTCATTGGGGTATGATGGTATCAATGAAAGAGTTGGCATGCCAATTTAAATACACATAGAAGGTATTTTTTATGAGAGAAAGATTATTTCCACGAAAAGTTATTGGGAATAAAGTTATTCCCATGGAAAACACTAAAATAGTAAATGCATTAAAAGATTGAATTTAATCTTATAAACTTATATTTCTCATTGATATCGGACTCTTAGACTAACTTCATTGCAAGGGGTGAAAACTGAAAACCCCATATTTGAGGTTTTCACCCCAAATTAACTACAACCCAGACAAAAAATGGTATTGGAGGGTGCCAACTGGAATAGGGAAGACCTTGTGAGTGGGAGTCTGCCCGCCTCATTCACCTGGGGCCAAACCTTAGGCAGCTGACTATTGCAGGTCTTCTCCACGCGTCTGACAACTGCAGCAGGCAATGGAGGACAACAATTGGAGCATGCTGCCTTCTTGGAGTGCTGCGGCTGGTTTTTCTTGTATGACCTAGCTGCCTTGTGCAGCTGGGATAATTTTAAAAAACAATTTTTTGCAGGTAGCAATATGTTTATATGTGTTTCAATTAATTATCTTAATATTCTTTCAAACAAAATTGATTATCTTAATACTCAACAAGATATTCAGTAAGTACATAGTATTAAAAATGAAAAATTAATAATATAGCAATATAGTAAATAATGTAATATTGTTCATTTTATTGAAATTAATTTCAAATTTAACTCAAGTGTGCATTTTTAATACTTACAAAAAAACTATTCACATTTGTTATTTTTTTACATCGAAATGTTTGACTTTTTCAATCATACTCCGTAGTTATTGTTAAAAAATAAATTGTCGCATAAATTATGTGTAATAAAAAAGTAAGGATTTATGCATTTAATTAAAACAAATATGTTGAGTGAATATATTGACGGTGTTGGGTTGCAGGACAAAACTAGGAAAAAAAAGATTGACTGGGTGAATACGTATAAACCGGTGAGGAATTAGATTTTTTGACGGGTTGGGTTGCGGTTAGCCTTAAGAGATCTTTTAAGCCAAATTTATCATGCTATCTGTGACACAATATATTGCAGCATGAGCAGTTAAATAATTAGTACGTAGTATTAATATATTATCTGCCAATTCCATGGACCCAAGGCATATATAGCTCTATTCTAAATCTGCTGCCTAGACTCGCCTAGGCGCTAGGTTCCCCATCTGCCACCTATGTTATGCAAGACCCCACCTCGGTGATCTGCACCAGTCTGCCACAGTGCCACCCATTAATGCTTTTTAGAACACCTACTAATTTTAGAAACACATATCCATGGGGCTTCAATAAGTTTTCATGGCGTTATCAGTACAGACGCACCCAAAGTTAATATCCTCAGCTATTACTATATTAGACTCACCGGCATCCAATGTCCTGGCATCATTCCTTCATGCCCCATCACAGGAGTGGGAACCACAACCGGTGAGAGCATAGAAGGATTTGATTGCATTTTGTTGGCTCCAGGGGGCGCTGAAGGGTTCCACATAGTCATTCCTATGTTTAAATTAGTTACAGGAACAGAAACAACAGCACTGTTCTGTGCATGGGCGGCACCTGATTGATATGACATGGTTTAATTCAGCAATAACTTATCAAGTGAAAATTTAAAACCAACAAAAGAATCATGAATTAAATGGGTAAAAAATAAAATTACCATCAGCCAGCATCTGATCAAAGCTTCCTTTCTTTGAAGCAGATAACTCCTAAAGGAAATACATAGAGAAATAAATAACTTTTAGCAGACAACAACTAAGAAGGGAATACATAAACTGCATTAAGAGATTTCAGAAGCATACATTGTTATTGTTCTCATCACTGGGGTCTCAGTAGAGCCATCACCTCCACTACTGTGAAGAAGAACAAATCAAGAATAAACATGTACAAAATGATTATCAACCAAACGTATCTTTGAATCTTGAATATGCTACAAAAAGGGAACAAGTGACATGGAAAGTTGATTTTTTATGCTTTGTTACTATGGATTATGGTGCAAAGGAAAAGGAAATACAATAACTTTACATTCATCTTTATATACATTATAGTTTCAGTCTTTTTACATTTAAATATAAACAAATAAAATGTTTCTCTTAGTTATAGATTATCTTTAGTTTTCCCGTATATCTTCATTCCTTCCAAATTTTCCTCAATATTATCCTTCTTAATATCAATCCCTAGTATATTCCTGCAGATCGAAATGGACCCAAAGAAGCACCAAAAAAAGGATTAAAAGGAAGATTGATGCCAATCTACTTCAAAACACCTTGGGGTGGTACCATCACATCCCGAGCCAGAAACTTCTTTTGGGATGTCTCCTGCCTTGTTACCAGACTTTCTATTAGTTCTTTTCCCAGAAGCTTTTCTTTTCCCTTTGGATGCTTTTCTATTAAGCCAAAGAAAGATTATAGATAGTTGTCCAAAATGGGCAGTAGTATTTATATCATTCGTGGGTGCGGCTAACTCCCCATGAGGTAATTAAATTAATATTCTTATAATATGAAATTTCATATCAATAGACACCTGTCGTTGTTTATGTCTGGGATTGGAACAAATTCTAAAAATTAAAAATCAGGAATATAAAATATTCGCTACTCACTCGGATTTTTCCATTTTCCTGCATTTGACTTGGGACCTACCAAAAAGTGAAAAATAGGAATCCTATCAAAAAGATGGAGCACACGAACATCATGTCAAGCTAAAGACAACCCATTCCCTTACTCAACATATCAAATAGGCTCTAGTATTTGGAGTCCATTTTGACTATTGAAAATATTCAGAAAAGAAAGTAGGGAGGGAAATAAAATGGAATTTTGTAATGAAAAATAATTGGAGAAATAGACTCGAACTCAAGAAATTATTTTGATAGTTGTTCAAACTCATTTAGATATTTATTATTATCTATACAAACTAGGAAACTTAAATGCATGCAAGCTTTAAAGATAATTGACCATACTTTTTTTTGTATTTTCAAGAGCTAAAGCCAAACATAATAAAATAACTTTCTTGAGCACTTGTTTCCTTTCCCTAGCATTTTCAGATATCCAAACATATCCATGAACATAAAAAATTGAAGGGAAAAGAAATAAATACTACGAAAAATAACCTTTGCTGTTTGGCTTTTACCTTAAAAATATAAATGAAAATCAAATTTGATTACAATTCAGAATTTTGACATACATATACTTTTCCTAGTCTTTATATAATAATAAATATATAAATAAAAAGGGTTGGAAAAAAACTCAAATTTATTGAAGGAGTCTGAAGCAATTTATTATTTTTCCACAATTTTATTTCTCTAAAATCCCTCCAAAACTTTCCTCCCTATTAGAGAATCTTGATTACCATTGCCATATTTGGATGCGTATAGACGGCCCCGGGAGGATACATAGCAGGATATGGAACAGGACTCCCATAAGGCGGCATTAGAGGATACTATAGAAAAAATATCACACAAGCAAATTACGCGTTACTCCCTCCATCTAAAGCCATTGAAGAAGTGTGATGTGTATGTCTAGTATGTACTCCCCAGTCACATTTCAAGATTCCCATACACTATTAGCATGGTCAACGAAACTATAGTTTAATACCTAATTTTATATACTTCCTCCGTTCTTTTTTAATTGCAACAGTCCACTTTTCACGTTTGTCGATGCACAAGTTTGACCATTAATATCTTTTATTCCTTATTAGTAAGAAAAATCACATTTTGAAAATTTAAAATGAGAGGAACTTAACAATATTTTTCAAGAATTTAATTTATAATACATCCATCATTTTCATTTACCCCAGTGCCGAAAAGGCTCCCACCTACGGTGGGGTAAGGGGGGTCGGATGTACGCAGTCTTACCCCTGTACATTAATACATTAATAAATTAAATTTTTCCATCATTTGCAATGGAACCAAAGATTCACTATTTTTTGGCTTGAGAATATGTTGGAATAAAGCAAAATGGCTCACTAAACTGTCAGCGCTTCTTTAGTGTGAAGCAACAGTCAATCCATGTATTTTTCAACGGGATTTTCACTATGGGTCATTCGGAAACAGTCACTCTGTGCTTTAGTAGGTGGGAGCCTTTGCGGCACTGGGGTAATGATGATGATGATGATTAATAAATTAAATGTAGTCAAAGTAGAATATGTGAATAGTGCAAAATCACCAATGTTGCAACTAAAAGAAAACGGAGGTAGTATTTAATTTTAATCATTTTCAATTTTATCTTTTGCAATTCAGTAGAATTTCTTGCATAGTTTCTGAATATGTAAATTTTAATGATAAAAAATTATCAAGGAACGATGTGCTTTATCATCACTCAATCATCGTAAACCACACAGAAAACTTTGAAATGAAATGGAGGGAGTAACAATTAAATAATGACTTGAATAGACAAAAAATACTTGGCCTCCCCACATATAGGGATGGGGAGCATGAGAAACATGTGATGGGAAGAAGGGAGGTGTATCACCACCTGGACAAACACAAAAGTGAAAAAAATTATAATGTTAGATTAGATGACTTAGATCCATTGACTTGGCTTAACATCAATAGGACTACTCATTGTCAAACCGGATGAGTGCTCGGAAGAGAGCTTGTCCAATCAGGATATAAAGACACAGCTGGTGTCTCCTGCAAATTGAAAAGAAAAAGATATAATTATTAATAGTAGAAATCAAGAAATCATGTGTGTGTATACACTTAAAAATGGAAATATATCTTTCTGCCACCAAAATAACATGTTTGGTTGTGGAATTGAGGTACTTAAATAAACACAGCAAGGTACAACTCTTAAGGTCATGGAATCCTACATGGAGACCTATTCATAAGCAGAAAAATCATAATAAGCGGATTTTGACTTACTAATTTAGTTGAAATGGATTTTAGCAAACATTTTTCCATTCGAGATATACGCCATAGTGACATAAAGCCTCATAACATTTACGAAATGGGCTCTTATTTTGCCACTTGTTTGGTTTATTTACTAAATTGGCTTTTGACAGTGCTCCATTTTTTTCGTTTATTTATAATTCTAAGCCGGAGATAAATCATTTCCGATTTATCAAGAGAAGCAGAAGAGAAATAGATGCAAGAAACAATGGGCTTACGGTTATAATATTACTCCCATAGTCCCAATAGTGTAATTTATAAGGCAAATAGTAGTGAGGGCAGTAAATGCAGTTGGCCCCGGGGGACACGTGGAGAAACACAGTACGCGGCGTGGTTGAAACAAGGAGCGGGCAGGCGTAAAACAAATAGGACACGCGGTGATATATGTATGGTGGAAGTCACAGCGAGATATATATGGTGAAACGCGCAGTGAGACACGAATGGTGGGACGTGCAGCAAGATACGTATGGTGGGACGCGCGGCGAGATACATATGGTGGGATGCGCGGTGAGATACATATGGTGGGATGCGCGGTGAGATACATATGATGGGACACACGGTGAGATACTAAATGGGCTCCTATTTTGCCACTAATATTATCATATTGAACTTGTAACTTTATTGTGGCAAATTACATACGTAGTATAAAATTAGCTCCATTATGAAATACGTGTACTTTGGGGAGATTTTTAAAGCACACACTCCTTTTTGGGACATATTGAGTAGCAAACAAAATGAAAGAACACCTGAGCTGATGATTTAGGTTTAGAAGATTTTGGTGGTGTTTTATCTTCTTCCTCTGACCCCATTCACTACTTGACGCCTTTATAATGATTGTCCAAGTGAAGCTCTTTCCGTCCAAATGAAATACTAGACGAACCTGGAAATATTAGGATGGTCAATGTATAGCTGCAAAAGGCAATTATTTTTAATAAATAGAAACACCTGTACTTCAATACCCATTCAAAACCTACTTATTGTGCTCTAAGTGAAAAATATGGTGATAAATAAATTTTCACGTTTTATAATGTATAGGATGACAAAGATGCTTCATGACTTAGGTTGGGAAAACAACACATTTAAGTACACGATAGTGATAAGAATGTCATCGTTGACACCACCATAATGTTGTCCGATACTATATTTGTCCAAATTTAGTGGCTCAAGATCATCCATACTTCATGTTATGTCCCTTGTCCCAAATTTAATGGACAGGGGTAGTAACTCGTAATTAGTAAAGAAGGATACTTATCCACACAAGGTGGGAAAAGTGAAGACATGAAGAGAAGAATCCAAGAAAGTTATGACCCTTGAAAACACTACACACTTCATAAATACGTGAAGCATTGTCAATTGGTAGATAACCTTCTTGTTGCAACTTTCTAAAGAAAGAAGAGTAAAGGTCAAACAATCAACCGAAAAGGGAAAAAATAAATATTCGAGGATTTTGCAGATGTTTTAAACAGAAACTACAAGTTATTAATGCTTCATTTGCTATGCAATATTAATTGCAGAAAATAGTAGTGTATGACCCAATAAAACCAAAGGAAGATGCACAAAAGATATTAAAATTGTAATTTTACAATCCAGGGTGGATTTTAAGACTCTATTGAAGCAAGACTCTACACAATCCAGGGTGGATCATCATAGAGGCGAGTAAGAGCGAAGGCCCACACAGAGAATTTTGGAAAAAGTTATTAGATTTAGAGATACCTTAGTCTTCAATTCATATGCCAAAGATGACAATTTCATCATAGTTCCTAATTGACAAATTCAGTCTTCAACTAATACAGGCCCTCAGTGTTCAACTAATACACTGGGAGTCCATACTTGCAGCCTGACACATGGGGGATGTTTGAAATTTTTATAATTAAATATAAGTATCCTTGAAGACAGCATAATTTTGAGAGTAACTTCTAACCTATGTGAAGTTAACAGGTGATCCGACTTTATCCACCCTCATAGATAAAAACTGGGTACTCTCTTTCAATGAGCTAAACAAGCATACCATATGAAACAAAATGGGATCACGATGTCCTTTTGAAAGCCACGACAACATAGAGCGAGAAAAGGATATGGTCAATGGGTATTTCATTTGTAGAGAAAATCATGACAACTGAAAATTAATGAATTTGAAGGCCTCATTAATTTCTTAGTTATAAAAATATTTCTATTCCCTACAACTTTCACTCTTCAATTGGAAAACAAAGTTTTAAGAGCATGCCTACAAGATCTCGTCCAAGTCTCATTAGGGAAGACTACGAGAACTCGAGAAGGTATGGTGGTGAAAGAAAAAAGTTTCTCAAACTTGAAGAGAAGAATGAATAACAAGAAACTAGGCTTGTCATTTCATAAGCACACGTTTATTAAGTTCTACTATTCAACAATTCTTAACAACATTGTGAATTTTACATTATTCACATACTTAGTTTTTTTAATGGATCACTATTCACATACTTTACGTTGACGGCATTTAATTTTTTTTAATGTATTAAAAAAATCTTATTATGAAAAATATTACTCCGCTTATTGTCTCAACATAAACTTTCAAAAATGATTTTTAAAATTTTTACTAATAAGAGATTATTTATTTAATGGTAAAAGTCTTGTGTTGGAAATTGTAAAAGTCAAACGGTTGCAACTAAATAAGACGTAGCTAGTATGAAACTAAGATGAAACAAACATCTTTCTTGCACCTCATGTAACCTCGTTGACGCGGATGCAACAACAACATCTGAGCCTTATTTCCAAAAGATTTTGGGGATGCGGATAAGTGGAGAAATTTCTAGGAGCATGCTGGTGTGCTCCATAAGGAGCACAAGCCACTGAGCAGAATGCAGAGACCTCATTTATGTGACACTCTTTTGTAAGAGATGCTTACATCCTGCTCAGCCAGTGCAGCTAACTCAGCAGAATGCTGACATACTCATTGAAATTCTCATTGAAAAGTGTTCCCGACCAATAGGCGTCAAGTCTATCGGCGTACTCTCCAAGTAAATGGAAAAACTATGTTCCATTTTTAGTAAAATTGTGTTCCTTTTTTGAAAAAAAACTCATTTATGTCCATTCTGATTTATATTTTTTTGGAAAAAGAAATTATCTATCTGCTGAAAAGCCGTAAGGGTTTCCGAACTCAGAACCCTCCGAAGTAGGAAATCGCAAAATATTTACATTAAAAAATCATTTCAAGTACATTGTATGTTGATGTAGTGATTAGTCAGCTCTGCCCAGTCTGAAGCTCTTTAAATGCTTATGATTCCCATGCAATTTTCTCAAACAGTCGTTAAAAAGCAACAAGTTACTTGCACCAGAACAGTCATTCATACACATTTTCTTAGTTTATAAAATTGGATTTCGTAATTCTTACCCAGACGCCATGGTAGACAGAAGGGAGAAAAGGAGTTTAGAAATAGATTCCTGCAGAAAAGAAAATCCACATGCTCATATAAAGAAATTGCACCAAAAGCAAAAAAAACGCACTTCCATACAGCTAAAAGTTGTTGCAACTTGCAACATTAGATTTCGTCAGAATTAATGAGAAATTGATCTAATTGTAAGGTTTCCACTAGATTCCTGCAAGACATCAACCATGTTAAAATTAATCCAATTAGAATTCCATCATAAACGCATCAGCTAAACTCGGCACCCTCTGGTATTTGTTTGTTTCAGCCAGTAAATTGATTGAATTGTAAGGTTTCCATTAAATTCCTGCAAGAGCTCAACCATGTTGTTTCAGCCAAAAGAAAGCGAAAACAACATTACTTCTAGACGTAATTCCCTGACAAACTGCTTAATTTTTGAGAAAAAACAGAGAAAAGAGGGGGATAAATGCATGCCAGTATGGGAGCTAAAGAGAAAAGGAGAAAAAGGAGAGGAGTGACGAACCAGGGGAAAGTGAGGGGGAGAAAGAGGAGTCCAACTCTGCTCCCTCTGGTTTCCTGCTTTGTTTCGTTACTTTCTTTTAGACAGAGCTCCATTTTTTTCGTTACTTTATTATTTTTAATTCTAATATAAGCAGGATAGAGAAATCGCTTCCGATGTATCAACAGAAGAAGAGAAATGGATGGAAGACACAATGGGCTTTAAGATTATACTCCCTCCGTCTTAAATGTTTGTCACACTTTGACTTCACAAGTTTTAAGGAGATGAATTTGACTTTACACTGTAGCGACACTGTTTCACACTGTAACGGCACTGTTTGACACTGTTTGGCACTGTTTGACACTGTTTGGTATAAATTTGTTTACCAAATAAGGAAGTTTAAAAAGTATGACAAACATTTTGGGACATCCGTTTCGGGAAAGTGTGACAAACATTTAGGGACGGAAGGAGTAATAACTTGGTCCAAAAGGTGGAATCTCCCACCCCAGGAGCCCCACCTTGACCCGACAGGACGGTGAGAAGGTTAATCACGATAGTCAGGATGTTTTTACTTGGACTGTAATTTGTTGGTCTGGTCTGATCTGATCTGGCCTGATCTGGTCTGGTCTGGTCTGAACTGGTCTTGTCTGGACTGATCTGGTCTGATCTGATCTGGTCTGATCTGATCTGGTCTGGGATGAATTACAGTCCAAGTAAAAACATCCTCAGTCAGAAAAGTGGTGGTAGACGTTATACACATACGCACTAGAGGTCCAGCCTTATTTCAGGTTCTGTAACCTCCACACGGCCGCTGCAGATTTCAAACCTTGATCACTTGGTCCAATTTTCCCACCACTTGACCAACTGAGCTACTCGTGCGGGTTTAAGGTTATAATACCACTCTCATACCAGTAGTGTAATTTATAAGCTAAATAGTACTCAGGGCAGTAAATGGAGTGGGACCCGTGAGACACGCAGAGAAACACACTACGCGGCGTGGTTGAAACTGGTAGCGGGTAGGCGTAAAACAAATAGGACATGCGGTGATATATGTATGGTGGAAGTCGCGGTGAGATACATATGGTGGAACGCATGGTGAGATACATATGGTGGAACGTGCGGTGAGATAAATATGGGGGGGTGCGCGTTGAGATATATAAAGTGCGACACGCGTTGAGATATATAAAGTGAGAAATGCGGTGAGACAGAGAATACGATGTGTAAAGATTGAGATAAGCAACGGTATACGACGTATATATCTCCAATTTTCTATAGATATGAAGTGTTTACAAGATATAAAAATCAAATTGAACCATGACACTTTATTTTAATGTATAAATCTTCAAACTTTCGCCTAGCCTAAGCCATTGTGTGTAGGTGCACCGTGCACATACCTTCTAGAACTGTCTGCGATTTGAATCAAAAATGGAATCGAATCGTCGGCCGCGTTTCCAACTTTTGGAAAATCAGAATCGGAACCGCACAGTACCGATTCCAAAACCGGCAGTTCCGATTTTATATTTCAGTTCCAATTTTTTTATATATATATTTAACATTCATTTAATTTATTAAAAATAAAGTAGATGATAAGTTATAAGATTATTTGAATGAAAGAAGTCCCAAAAATCGTTAATATAGTTAATTATTATTTTTAACTAAGTACAATAATTGGATACATATTAACAAATTAGTTTTTTAATAAATCTCTAAGTAGTTAGAAATTGGGAGAATTCCCCAAATAGGACTAAAGGAAACTTTAATTGCCAAAATAGTAATGTAACTTAAAAATTCTCTAAAGAGGACTAGCTTTCCAATTTACCCTTGCTTTGTTTTTAATACAATTCATATTTTATTAATAATTAAAGTATAAAAGTAATAACATAACTTTATTTTTACTAAAAATGTAAAAAAAAATGAACAAATATTAAATAAGAATAAAAAAAATACGAAAAAAAATATAAATTAAAAAACTTTAAAAATTAAAATAAAATGGATAAAAATGAAAAAAAATAAAAAAAAAAAGTATGCAGACCTATGTTTCCGCCTGAGCAACCTCCCAGCTTCATCAGCTCTGATCACCGAGAAAAAATGCCAACGCGTGTCAGAAATGCTATCTTGATGGCAGTTTTAGATAAAAATTGACATTTTCAGAATAAAAATGACGTCTAAATGGCATTTTCAGAGAAAAAATTGTAGTTTTTACACAAAATAAATTTTTTTAGCTGATCAGATGTAACATGGTTGAGCAGTGGCCGAGACCGTGGGAAATACCTCCGTATATTTTTATATTCCTTAAGGTGTTTTAACTATTTTTATTTATTTTCAAAGTTTTTCATTTTTTTGAAAAAAATAATATTTTTTGTAAGTTTTGTTATTATTTTTAAATATTTTTTTAAAAAATAAATTTTTATATATTTTTATGATTTTTCGTATAAGTTAAATTATTTTTTATCACTTTTTTGTATTTATTACAAACTAAAATATGATTATCCTATTAAGTTATGGTAAGGGTGTAATATGAAGATAGGATAGACTTTAATCCTATTTTGGGAAGATAAATAACATAATTATGTTTGCGCATTTAGGGATTAGTTCAGTTCTAGGTAGGGCTGTTATCTTCTAAAAATTAGTTAGTGCAAATTGAGGAGTTAGTAATTTTAAAGAACTTTAGTAATTTGTAAATTATGTATTCTTATGAATGTTATTTGAAATATTTAAGTATGATAACTATTAATGACTAAAAATTATGATGTACTAATTAATAATCATTATTTTTTGTTTTTATTGTTTTTACAACAACTAGATCAAGAAACAATTGGCTTACGGTTATAATACCACTCCCATAGTACCAGTAGTGTAATTTATAAGCCAAATAGTAGTCAGGGCATTAAATGCGGTGGGACCCGTGAGACACGCGGAGAAACACACTATGCGGCGTGGTTGAAACTGGTAGCGGGCAGGCGTAAAACAAATAGGACACGCGGTGATATATGAATGGTGGAAGTTGCGGCGAGATACATATGGTGGAACGCATGGTGAGATACATATGGTGGAACGTGCGGTGAGATAAATATGGTGGGATGCACGGTGAGATATATAAAGTGAGACACACGGTGACACTAGAGAATGTGATGTGTTTGCATTAACATCATAGAAAATAAGTTGATAAATAAGTGGTAAAAAGAACATAGATATGTGTCATGCATTAACATCATAGAAAATAAGCTCATAAATAAGTGGTAAAAAGAACATAGATATGTGTCATGCATTAACTTCATAGAAAATAAGCTGATAAATAAGTGGTAAAAAGAACATAGATATGTGTCATGCATTAACATCATAGAAAATAAGCTGATAAATAAGTGGTAAAAAGAACATAGATATGTGTCATGCATTAACTGTTGGAAAAATGTGTTAAAAATTGCATTAAATGGTCATTTTGGGGCAATTATTTGAGTGGGGTCCACTTCCGATTTGGGTCGGGTCAAAGTGGTTTCGGATTGTCCTTGTTAAGGGCTACAATTCGATATATGGTACGCTCAAAACGGATAACGGGTGAATGAGAAATTGATTCTCGAAGTTCGCTCGTTGAAATGGAAAAACTGGGAAAATGATGAGTTTCTAGTGTGTTTTATCCCACACCGAAAAACTCAAGGGATTTTCACCCCCTTTTAAAGGGAAGCCTCTTTTAAGGAGTTAAGATTCCTAAAGGGAAAGGCTCTCTCTTACGCGCAGGGGGGGTGCTGATCAAATCCCGAAACGGAGAAGAAAAACCACGACTCGTGTGCGCGAGCGACCTGAAGATGTATTTCCATGCAAGTCCAACGAAGGGTCTAGCACGTCAAAACGAACATTTGACGTAGCTATTGAAAATTCTAGCGAGGGATCCGAAGAAGAACCCGAACCCAGACCGTAGCAAACGTGCTAGAGTCGAAAAATCCTTCGGACCGGATTTTCTCACCTACCTGGTAGAATTTGAATCGGATATTCTAACATGTATGGTAGAAAATGAACCGGATTTTCTAACATGTTTGGTAGAAAATGAGCCACGGACTTATACGGAAGTCGTGACGTCTACTGAAGGTCCTATGTGGAAAGAAGCCATCAAAAGTGAGGTGGACTCTATCCTAAAAAATCACACGTGGGAATTGGTTGATCTCCCTCCGGGATGTAAACCTTTGGGATCCAAGTGGATTTTTAAACGTAAAATGAAACCAGACGGTTCCATTGATAAGTATAAGGCCAGACTTGTAATCAAGGGATACAAGCAACGCGAGGGCCATGATTACTTTGACACGTATTCTCCCGTGACGAGAATAAATTCCATTAGGATGATACTAGCGATTGCCGCTTTGCGGAATTTGGAAGTTCATCAAATGGACGTAAAAACCGCTTTTCTAAATGGCGATATAGACGAAGAAATCTATATGGAACAACCCGAGGGTTTTCGTGTTCCAAGCCAAGAAAAGAAGGTTTGTAAATTAATTAAATCATTGTATGGATTGAAACAAGCCCCTAAACAGTGGCACGAAAAGTTCGATCATGCAATGTTAATTAATGAGTTTAAGATAAACGAAAGTGACAAATGCATCTATGTGAAAAGCACGGTAGACGGCTATGTCATTTTATGTTTATACGTGGATGATATACTCATCGTGGGTAGCAATAATCTAATGATTAATTCTACCAAAAGCATGTTAAATTCTAAATTTGACATGAAGGATATGGGGCTGGCCGATTTAATCCTTGGGATTAAAATAATTAGAGGACCTGACGGTCTAACGCTAAGCCAATCCCATTATGTTGATAAAATCCTTACTAAATTTAATAAGGATGATTATCAAGAGGCAAGGACGCCATTAGATAAAAACACTCATCTTACCAAAAATCGTGGAGAGTGTATTTCTCAAGTAGAATACGCTAGGATTATTGGAAGTTTGATGTATCTAATGAGTTGTACCAGGCCTGATATTACCTTTGTGGTTAGTAAGCTAAGTAGATATACTAGCAACCCCGGTGATGAACACTGGAAGGCAATAATACGGGTTTTGAGGTATTTACGTAAAACCCAAAACCTTGGACTGCACTATGGAAGATATCCAGCTGTACTTGAAGGGTATAGCGACGCTAGTTGGATATCCGACATAAAGGACTCTAAGTCCACAAGTGGATATGTTTTCACTTTGGGAGGTGCAGTCGTGTCGTGGAAATCCTCGAAACAAACGTTAATAGCTAGATCCACGATGGAATCTGAGCTAATAGCCTTGGATAAGTGCACTGAAGAGGCTGAATGGCTACGCCATTTTCTCGAGGATATTCCAAGTTGGGAGAAGCCTGTCCCTCCAATATGCATACATTGCGATTGTCAAGCGGCAATTGGAAGGGCACAGAGCAATCTCTACAATGATAAGTCTAGACACGTTCGTCGTAGACATAACACCATTAAACAACTCCTCACAACGGGTGTTATCACTGTTGACTACGTGAAGTCAAAGGATAACATAGCGGATCCGCTAACCAAGGCATTGGATAGAGAATTGTTGGAGAAGTTGTCACGAGGAATGGGACTAAAGCCCGTGAATTGAAAAGTTCTATAGTGGATACCCAACCTAGTTGGTCCTAGGTTCAAAAGGGACAACTAAATTATAGAGCGAAGGATGGTCATTGTGGGGGTCCCGGACTCCTACCCACTCCTCGTTAAAACAGTGACTCCCGCACGAGGTTAGCAAAAAACGTTTGCTTTAATGATTCTAAAATGTTGATCTACTCGATAACATTGGAAGAGTATGCGGGATACTCGTGAAAGAATCACCTATGTGAGAGAGAAGAGGGCCGCTTCAAAGGAGAACTGTAAAGGCTCAGTTCTTTAGAAACTCTTGCAGAACCAGGACGGTGACCCATGGCCAAAACGGGCACACCCATGAGAACGGAACAAAGTTGGAAGGTTCTTGTGTAAAGATAAGTCAATGTTTACACGACGGCAGTATAGTTCAAGGACATCGAGTCTACTAGACAGCCAGTAAATAAACGTGTCTTTACAACGGAAGGTTCAAAGGATAAAACCTACCTCTCCGTATGCAAGGATCATCCGGTGAACACAACGTGTCCTCCTATCTTCGTGTCCTTTTAAGTCTCGAAAATCAATTTTCATTCATGTGGGGGATTGTTGGAAAAATGTGTTAAAAATTGCATTAAATGGTCATTTTGGGGCAATTATTTAAGTGGGGTCCATTTTGGGGAAAAATTGCATTAAAAATTGCATTAAATGTCCAACGTTCTTCTCTTTTAATGCTGCGTTAAATGGACAGTTTATGGACGATTCAATGCCCAACGGACTGGTCATTGATGTCCAACGTTCAGGTCCATTAACACCCCATTTAACACACAACAAATCCTCCTATAAATAGCTGGCAGGTGCTTTGCAACAAACACACGGTTTGAAAACGCACAACACTTTCCTCACATTTTCTTGAGCTAAAAACTCTTCCAGCTACTCCCAAAATTCCTTCTGTGTTCATACTTGGTTCTCGTTCGCTGGACCTCTTGTTTGTGTGCTCAAACATTAGTTCGTAGTCATCGTATCCTCGGAAACGATTGTTGCAACGCTCCTAGCACCGTGGGAGGCAACAAATACGTTTTAAGGAAATCGTGCGTAGCACGAGCTTTGGCTAATTCTGCTTCATCTCCTTTCTTGTTTTTCTCTAGTCATTTTATTTAATTAATTTATTTTAATTAATTTTCTTTATTTTCCGATACACACCCAACATTAACATCATAGAAAAAAAAAGAGAATATGATGTGTAAAGATTGAGGTAAGCAACAGTATACGACATAGGGTAAGAGTATAATATGAAGATAGGGTAGACTTTAGTCCTCTTTTGGAAAGATAAATAACATATCTCTAACATTTTTTATATGTTAAATAAAAGTCCCTACAAAGGTCCCGACGGAAGGTGGCAAGCTCTATTCTCCATGATGAATGGATGAAGGGGGAACCTCAGCCCCTTAGCGAAGCTCATGGGGTATACCCCAAAATAACCCGGTGGAGGATGAAGTACGTGGTCCTTCGGCTTGGGGGCCCTAACCCTACCAAACGACCCCACATACATCTGGGCAACCAAATACTCAGCCACGCTGCTCTGCGGCCTTATAATAAGGACGTTGGTGAGATCCAAGTAGGAGAAAGCTGGACCTTTCTTCGACCGGCGCCTCCTCTTCGACGAGGCAGTCCCCTTAACGGCAGAAACCGGCTTCGGGCAAGGAATGGTGGCTGAAGTAGACTCTCCGTCCATGGCGCGGGAGACCCCTACGTCCTCGCCCTCAGGTGATGAGGCGGCCTCCTCGTCTGCACTTCCACCTCCTCCTGCTCCCCTGATTTGAAGGAGCTCAAGTTCTCTATCTTCTCGCAAAACTCCTCCACCGCTCCATAATCAAGAGACTTGGCAGAGGCCTCATCGTCGTAAGGGTAGTACTCTTCGTCTAAGGTCTTCATCATAACAACTACTAAAGCCCTAAGGGGAACTACTTCAGATCTAAAGCCGTTTTTTGGACTAACACTAGATCAAAGCCTAAGGAAGCAAAGCATGCAAGAAAGCGGAGAAAGGTTTGATGAACTGACCTTTGAAGTTTTGAAGAACGGAAGAATACTCGAGAAAGCTCTCTCTCTAGAAATTTGGGCAGCACTTCGTTAGCTCAGGATGTAAATGGGGGACTTCCTTCGGGGGGGGGGGGGGGGGGGGGGGGTATTTATAGACCTTCCCCCAACGGTCACTACACGTGGGTCCTTCCCATTGGCCACACCAACAACCACCACCCCAAGGCCCAATAAGCTGCCACCGGTTCAGAAGATGGGCCACGCCCACTTCCAGCACTACTCAGTCCACTTCCAACGTATCAGCAAGCAGCATCCACAACGGCCAAGACACTCAACGGCCACCACAAGGAGAGATAGGAGCCTCCACGTTCACAGGACACGACTACGTCGACCCTAGTAGCCAATAATCACTTCAACGGATTACCTCATAACAGCACGCTCCTCGGCACCCAAGCCCCCAAGGTGTGCCCGTATCAGCATGGCACGTTACCAACAGCAGGGCCCTTTCAACGACCACCAAAGCAAAGTGAAAAAGAATCCAACGGGCATCGGCCCTTGTATAAAGCCCTGATGATAACTTCTTGAAAGTGACCTGCGTCCAAGGGTTCTCCGACAGGGTTACCTTGGTCAGGAAATCGCCAAGGGGTTGGATTCAAGGGAAGTACGAGGATCCCGCTTCGGCCTGGGTCTTACATTACTCCTTCACCCCTCACTCATCTTCGGCCTGAAGCAGTGGGGGATTGGGGGACTCCATCGGCCTCAAAACGCAAAGGACAAAATTAAAAATCCAAAAACACACAAGTCCACAACTACAACAACACTATCGTCCATGCACCATAACGTCCAAGACCTGGTGGTGCACCCTCGGCCGCAACAAAGCAAGCAAACAAGGAAGCATAGTTCACCTCCCAAAAACGTGACGCGTGTCGTCCCTTGACGCGTGCCACTCAACGGCCTTGAGATCACGTACTCCACTCTCGGCCAAGATAAGAAAACAGGGACACAACGTCCTCGGGTCCAAACGCCATCATCGTCCACGAGACCAAAATACGCACAACTTCTTCTGGATCAGTGACGTTATCGTCCTCAAAGCCATGGACGCCAAACTACGAATATCATCGCCTCGGCGAAAACACAAAAGGCAACCGCCAACGACCAGAAAGAAGAAACATCACCCTCATCGGCTATTCAAATCAAGGACACATATCGGCCACTGAGCCAGGACACTCATCATCCTCAAACAAACAAACGTACACCATCAAAGGAACATCAGCCTTCTTCGTCCATAGTAAAGGGCATACAATGGCCAAAACACAAAGAACCAAAATAGGAAATGGCCACAACGTCCATAACGGTCCCACATCGGCCAGAAAACACCGAGACTATGGAATCTACTCTCCCTCACTTCGTCTGCATCTCAGTTCAGAGAGTGGGGGACTCCTGATGGAGTATATGGGTCTAGACCCCAAGACCCACATACTCAGAAGAATAAGGAGCACAGCTGTCACCCAGTGGGGCCTCCGTCGGGCAGATGACCCTCCATCGGCCAGAAAGATATCAACTCGGAACATGGTCCAGAAGCCAGGAGAACCGGGTGGCTCCGTCGGCCGGGTCTCCGTCGGCCATGGCTCCGTCGGCCAGACCCTCGTCGGCCACAAAGAGATCCCAGAACCGAACTTCATACTCAGTCATTTCTACATACTTTATACTCGGCCCAGTAGTGGCCCAATTGTAAATGGGTCTCCCAAGCCCAAGACTTGGGAGCCCAGCCTGCATTTACTCTATAAATACTCCCCTTGGGAGTAGTTGTAGGGGGCTCACAAATCATTAATAGCAAGTATTTACTGCACTTCTCTCTCTAGCTCTCACTTCTCTCTAGAATATATACTTTATCAGTACACATATATCCCTATATTTTGGATGTGAGAAAAAATTTACACATGTTCTATTTTTCGGAACAAATATACCCTTGACGTATATGTGGAAGTGCATAAAAATATATTGGAAAAATCATCGCTGACGTCAAAATATATTTTTGAGAAATAGTACATTCTGTTGAAAAATTCTATTGTGGACGAATTTATTAGATACAAGACTAAATTCACAAGTGAGTATATTTACAGGATTAAACATGAGGATGTGCATAAATTACAACATTATATATACTTCTTTCTCTAATTAAAAACCCCAACTTTAACAAGTCTTCAAATGATTCTGATCTGGAATTATTATGGCATTATATGATAGATTTTGTCGAGTTCAAAATTGGATGATGTACAATGCTTCTATGGTGTATCTCATACTCATACCGAACTGCTCCAAAATAACATAGTCTGTGATAGGTTCAGGTGGTATATCATATCTTACTCATGCCTAATGGATATAATGATTTCAAGGTAACAATATTTCATATTAAAAATTACCATTGATGTTTCATCTTATTGCATCTAGTTCTTTTACAAAGAAAGCACGATGAGTTGTTTTCACTAGTTGACCCCACCGTTTTTTGCCTTCCCAATATAACGCTTTGTAGTATTAATTGCATGGTTGGAAGGTCAATTATATATATCTTTTTATTTGGTGTACGTAAAAGATTCTTATTTGATGACATAAAAGGCTTAGTTGTTGCTTGGTTACGTTGTTGTCCCTACATAGTCAACAACAAAAACTTCATATTCCAATGTTGTTCTACATAGTCAACAACAAAAAATTCATATTCCAATTTTTTGCTTTAGATTATTATTTTTACATGGGGAATGAACTAAAATGGGGGGTACTTAGATAATTAAAATGGAATTGATTACGCAACAAATTTTTTAATGTTTTTTTATTGAAAATTAAAATGAACAACTTAATTGTTCAACTAGTTATCAATGAAATATTACGTTGAAGATATTCATCAGCACCGTAAACTACTCCCACTGGGCTCTCTCTCAAAATGGCGGTCCTATATTTTTAGGTTCAAATATTAAAACGGTGTCATAGAATGAATGGTATAAATGAATGGTATAAATGATAATCTACTTTATTCACCTTCGTAAAATGACTATCAATTTGGGACAACCCACTAGAAAATGGAGGATCGGCGTTTTGGGACGAATGGATTATGAAATTTGTAAATCCTATTTCTCACATATTAATTGTCTTTCTGTTCTTTTTATGCTCAATTTAGTAGTCCAAATGGTGCGTTATTACTAAAAATATTGGAAGATTCTTATGTTAGACATTATAAGGTCGGTTGGTAACACTGATTTCGGCTTATCAGGCTTATCAGCCAACTTTTTCACCAAACACGTAACTTTTGTTTTCGCGCGCTGATTTTGGAGTTACTTTTCTTGCTGTATTGGCTGAAGTTACTGTAGATGACAATTTTAGTCATTTTTACATATATTTTTTTTCTTCATTTTATCAATAAAATATATTTTAAAAATATTTTTTTCTTAAATCAGTAGAATCGGCCAATGCAACCACTTCAGGCAGAACTTCATAAATTTCAGCAGAATCAGCTGAATCAGCCGATTTTCGTGTTACCAAATGAGCTCTATATATTCTTTTTCATATTGCGTTATAGTTGTAATTAGTTATTTTTTGGAATTTCCTAACTTTCTCAAATTTTCAACTTACTTAATTTCTTAAAATAATAACTTGTTTTAAAAAAAATAAACATGACCACTTAGAAAATTTTATTTTCACCTTATTTGATACTACCTTTGTCCCTCGGAAAGGTTCTCATGCCAAAATGACAAAGTTATTTAGATAATAATTAAGTAAGATAGTTTGATTATATTTTGAGAAATAATTTTAATAGGTATATGATATAATGGGGTTAGTGCTGATAACTGTGATGTTGTAAATGTATTATTTTTAATATTTAATGATTAATTTATCATTTAAGATTGTTAATTGTTACCTAAAATCGAAATGAGAACGTTTATACGGGACGTCCAAAAAAGGAAAGTGAAAACCTTTCTATGAGACGAAGAGATTATAAAACAATCTTATTTGATGAAATAAAGGCTTAGTTGTTGACTTGTTAATTGCTCTGTTGTTGCCCCTACATAGTCATTAACAAGAACTTCATATTTCGATGTTTGTAAGGAGTTTTTATTTTTATTTTTTTCATGGGGAATGATGGCTACAACTAATTTAATTGAATCTTTTGAAATCAGAATGCATATGCTATAAATTATCAAATTCTTTCTTTTGCGACTATAAATTGAAATGAAGAACTTTATTATGTAATGAGTTTTATAGAATTCCATTCCAATCTGTTAATTGTCGTATTGTTTTTGATGATTTTTCCATTTTATAGATATACCAACAAGTGATTATTCAATGCTCTTCTCTCTCCATCTCGGTTTTCATCCTCATATTATTTCTTTGTTTTAATTCTTCAACAAGTGAATTTTATCTTAGTTTTGTCAACAAGCTAATGTAAAATTGTCATTCCTAATTTCATGTCATTGAGACATTGAGTTTTGATTTCTGGTTTCAGTATGTTGTTGATAAATTTAATAGGCCGTATAGCTCAATAGGAGTACGTCTTCCATATTAAACAGCCTTTACACACAGTTTTTGTGATGTGGCGAAATTTCATTCACTAAGTGTTTAATACGGAATATTATAGCTTTGATGAATCTAATAGTGTCATAGCTACACTGCTTTAGAATTCTTTCATAAAGTTGTATCGTACTATGCTTACACTTTGTCAATAGGCATCTGAGCCTTCAAGGTAATAAATTTGTACCTTCCAATCATTTATGCAACCATTTTGGTGATCTCATTTACTCCAAACATTTTCGTTTGATCTATATCTCATAGTTTTCATATAGCTAAGAGATTGCAGTCAATGGATTATAGCCAGGACTCAAATTCTTCATTTAACATGTTTTGTTTTGTTTTTTTAGTTTTTTTAAGATATGTTCTTGGTTCTTCTAATGAATACTAACTTTTAACATATAATAAGAGGCAGAGACGAAGGTGTAAGGAATTCATAATGGATGCACCCGATTCACCGTTTTATTATAATGAAAGAGAGAGGTCTTTGCTTCATAATTGTTTGAGAAAGTTCTTTTATAATTCAATTGAAGTAGTTAGCAAGGGAAGCTTGATAGACACTTGGAAGTACGGCTTTGCAGACCAGATTACTTTTTCTTTAGCATCTCAAAAAATTTCCGCCCATTCTTCATTTGTTTGTTTGTTTGTTGGGGTAGGGCTTCTTGATTTGCATAAGTCAACAAATTTCCGCCCATTCTTCGTATGGCCACGTACTAACAAAAAAAAGGTCAAATAAGGCCTTATTTATGAGACTCTGTCCGGCCTTCGCCATTTGGGTTGGTTCTCGGTGGAATTTTTTGATGAAATTTTTTGAGAATCTTATTCAGTAAGTCTAGTTTACTCATACCACATTTAAGCTAAAACCTCAATCGGGAAGCTATTCAAATGAATTCTTGAAGATAATTGGGCAGTTAAAAGCGCAGTTATCCTCAAGAATTGATTTGAATGCCTTCTCGATTAAATTTTAATCTAAAATTTGGTATGAGTAAACTAGACTTGATGAATAAGATGGTCAAAAAATATTCATCAAAAAATTCCACCGAGAACCACCCCAAATGGGGAAGGCCGGACAGAGCCTCATACATAAGGCCTTATTTGACCTTTTTTGGTTAGTACGTGGCCTTATTTGCCCCTTTTCTGACAAATTTTTACCCTTCTTCATTCATGAGTTCAATTTCACGAGTCCGTGATTATATGAACATTTTCTTCCATTCAATCAGACGGACTTTTACCAATTACATGAATTGTGAGCAAACATTTAAATTGAGGTTTATATTTTTAAAAGTCTCTTCTTCTTGCCTCTTCTCACTTTCAAGGTTATAATTGTGAACTATGGCATTCAAGAAGGTGGAGATTATTCACATGGTTCAATGATTTTCCTTTAGTGAACTTCATTAAGGTAAATTTATTCCTATAACTTCCATTATGGTGTATGGTGAGGTCATTTATTTATGAATCGACTGTGTTCTTTATAGTTCAGATGTGAAAAAGATGATTCTCTATGCCATGTTAGAAAGTATAATCTATGTCAAACTTTGTTCTGTTGTAATCAAACTATGACCAGTTTTAAAAAACTCAGATTAAACATGATGGACTATGACCAACTTTTTTCTATTGTAATCCCTCATTTTCTCAATTTTAAGATAAACAATATGACATTAAAAGTGTGATAAAGGTTCTTCTCATTTGAGGATTTGAAGTTTAGGACTTTCTTGTCAAAAGTGATTGGTCAAGCCCTCTTCGTTCCCATGTTCACTTATTATTATTATTTTCTCTTAGATTTAATTTCCATCGTTTTTTTTGTAACGAATTTATTAATTTCTTTTTAATCAATTTTCATAGAATCTCAAATACTTGACGATCTTATCTAAAATTTCTTCCTACCGGAATAGTTGTAATATCAAATTATTTTTCACTACTGAGTTTTGAAATCTCTTCCTTTTGAATGTGAAATTTATATCTTCTTTCCTTATTTTTTCTCATCATTGAAATGTCTATATTTTTATTTTTCTTTCTTTCTTTTATCTGTCATTTTTATAACTAACAAGTTTCTTCTTTTAGTTTTGTTTGTTTTTTTGGGGACTTTTTTTATATTTTAAAAATTATATGTTATGTACGGAGTATATTATAGCATATAGATGGCGTGTCTGGCATGAGTCAGTCGGGCGAGCGCTTTTTTACACCTTGCGCCTCTGGCGATTTGAGTACTCTAGCGCCTTGGGTGCGCCTCACGACTTTGACTATCTTGGCGGTAACTTTAATCATAGTAATTTATATTTAATTTTTAAACATAGTGACCGTGACATTATACTATAGAACGGAGTAACTTTTATTCATATTTTTTGCAAACCAATTTAATTTCAGTAATACATCTGAAAAAAACTCTTTTTATATTCTAATTTGCTCTAACTATTATTAGTACCCGAGTGCACACTAACTATTGTTTATGTATTGTTTATGTATGCTCTATCGGTATTGTACCATTTTTTTTAAATTCCAAGTTAACTGATACATTACACTTCGTTGTAAGAAGTCATTATGTAACTTAATTCTTTATGAAATGCTATCCCTAAACTAATATTGAAATTGATCCTTCAAAACTTTATGATATTGCATCTCATATATAAGCATTAACTTATATGATTGATTAGCGTGAAGAATAGAATGATGGTGTACACTTTTATTCACATTTAAAGTTTCAGATTTAGGTTCGCCTTACAACATAATTTTGAATGGTTTTCCCTATAAACTTGAAAGTCAAAGAAATTTTAAAGTTTTGCTTTTCTTTAAATTCAAAAAGGAAACCATAGTTCCAATGACACTTATACGGTTATATAGGGTAATAATAGTTGAGCTAAGGGATAGTATGTATGGAGCATCACTAATTGAGATAACATATTCAGTTTGCACTAATGTGCATACATTAATATTTGGGCAAGAAAATTGTCCTTCCTTCACAATTATCTCCTCTTCCTTGAGTCCTTCTATAAGTTTTATGTTCCAATTCATTTACATAGGCTCAATGGGCTATTGAAGCTGGTTTCAGGAACTTTGAAGTGGAGACTGATTCACTAGCTTCCATCCTGCTCATTCTTTTTGCTGATTATGAAGGCTTCAGGAGCATTACAAGCAAGCTTCATCGGTACATTCACAGGGCTAAGATCAATTTTCACCATAGCTATTGAGAAATCAATTTGGTTGCTCATCTTCTAGCTCACGAAGTTTCTTTATCCGGAAATGCTATTGTTTTCCAATCTGTAGCGTTGATGGATTAAAATGACAAATAATTTGTCTTGGTTTTAATGGAGAATTGGAGATGCGTCCTAGAAAATTAAGGTTGTTGGGACCAGTAACACACTCCTCATTGATTAAGTTGACATTGATACACTTTCCTTTTCATCCAAAATTTGGCAATAAGAAGATGAAAGACCTCAAAATTGTGAAATTCTGAAAGTTCTACATCTTCTTTTAGCATATTTTCCTTTAGGATTTTTTTCTATAAGTTGTGATCTTATTAATTATACGTAATACTGATCTCAAATTTGGTGATGATACATTAATAAAAAAGGCTCTAAATAGATTGTGTTTCAAAAAATTAGGCCAAACTACCAACAACAACAACAACAACATCCAAGCCTTAATCCCAAAAGAATTTGGGGTCGGCTAACATGAATCGATCTATGATATCGATGCCAAAAAGAGAAGGCGGACAAGAAAAGGAAAAAAAAGTAAGATAAAATGAATAAAATAAAGATACATAAATATAAGATAACAATAACACAAGAATATAACCAAGATAAAAGAAAAATAAATAAAAGAACATAAAAAAGCTAGAAGATAAAAATAACATAAGAATATAAAAAGATAAGGAAGATAAACGATAAAAGAAACAAGAGAGGAAAGGTAGACAAGACATCAATCGTCCACATGGATGTGCACCCTCCACTTTGCTCTCTCCAAAGCCATACTCTCATCCAACCCAAGAAGACGCATATCAGTTCTGATTACTCTAATCCAAGTCTGTTTGGGTCTTCCCCTCCCTCTCTTCTCAGACTCTTCTCCCCACCCCTCAAGTCTTCTAACAGGTGCATCACTCGGTCTTCTATGCACATGCCCAAAATACCGCAAACGAGACTCCTACATCTTATCTTCTATAGGTGCTACTCCCATCTTTTGTCTGATTACCTCATTCCTCAGGCGGTCTTTTCTGGTATGTCCACACATCCAACGCAACATACGCATCTCTGTCACAGTCATCTTTTGAATGTGGCATTGCTTCACCCTCCAACACTCTACGCCATACATTAATGCCGGCCTAATTGCTTACGATAAAATTTACCTTTCAATTTAGTCGGCATACCTCGATCGCATAGAAATCCTGAAGCACTTTTCCATTTCATCCACCCAGCTCTGATTCTATGACATACATCTCCATCTAATTCACCATCCTTCTGAATTATGGATCCCAAGTAACGGAACATATCACACACCGGTATCTCCTTATCATCAAGAGTAATCCCACTGTTGCTACCGCTTCTACCTCCACCGAACTACCAAATTGGTAGGCCAAACTACCAAATTGGTAAAAAAATATCTCCAGAGTCAAATTGGTAAAAAAAAAAAGCACCAATGACAAAATAGTTGATTTGTTGTGAGTGAAATACTTTCGGTATCCGACTTTAGAATTCTCAACATTTCATATCTTAAATATTGAGAAATTGACTAGCATTTTCAGTCTTTGATTTTGTCATGAAAAATGGAATACTAAAAATTTCAACGATCATGTTTAATAATAGCAGTTGTCTGCTAGCTAATAGCCGGTTGAATCAGCAAATTCATGTTAACAGATTCCGTTAGCTTTTTAACTACCCGCTTTCATTAGCAATTTGAAATAAAATGTTAGTAATTTAGTTGTTTGCAATTAGCTTTTAAGATGTAAAATGACCATTAAGGATAAGAATTTAAAAGTTTATATGTTTAACTTATTTTTATTTCTTTTATTTTTAATAAGTCTTGGAAAAAAATTTAAAAATTATATTTACGTTGATTTTAAATAACTACTACTACTATCATTTTTAATATATCTACGTTAACACCAGCACTCACATATAAATTCATATATTTTTATTATTAAAATTATAAATATTTATTAGTTTTTTAAATCTACTCCAAAATTCTACTCCATATGAAAATTCTAGTTTATAAGAAATATTTTTTCTATTTTATATGGAGGTTTAAAAATTTTTATAAAGTAGTCATATTTAAAATATTAATACTAGAAATAAATAAATTTATATTTGTATGCTCACCGCTCATGTTAATGTACATATGTTAAAAATGATGTGGTATTAGTTATTTAAAATAAATGTAAATATGATTTTTAAAACTTTTTCTAAAACTTATTAAAAAATCAAACACACCCGAGTGACATTTTTAGTCCACTTTTTATGATAAAGTCAAAGTACAAGGCCTGAAACAATTTTAAAACACTTAGGATATGAAATGTCGGGAATTCTAAAGTCGATAACTAAAAGTGTCCACTCACAAAAAAATGACCAATCTATCACTCGGGCTTCTTTTTTTACCATAATATGTCTTAAGTGGTCTTTTTTTACCAAATTGGTGATTCATCCTATTTTTTTTATGAATTTGGTAATTTGGCCCCAAAATTATGGTTTGTATACAATGCAAAATGTGGAATGCGTTCCTATACCTCTTGAGTTATAGTGTAACAATTGACTCATACATTCTCTTCGAAGTTACTTATATTCTTAAATTTCTTATTAAGAATCCTAACTATATTTATAAATTTAATATTTACCATTTCTCTGTTCTTGTGATAAATAATAATAAGATTTATAAATGCGGGTGAAAAGTTTCTTATTCCTCGACTTACTTTAACACTATCAGACGTTAGACTCCTTTCACTATTCAGCGCAGACAATTTCCATCGGTCTATTTTTACGGGTGCACAATTATACTAGTTCGTATATTGTACACCCGGGTGTATAGGTAGGAACTGTACATCCAGGTATTTTTATAATTTTGTTTAAGATTCAACCCAATTTGAATAAAATTTAATGAATGCAAAGAAGGCCCACAATAACTAATGAACACAGCCCATAAACAAAAGGCCTTGTGTGGAAAACAAGCGAAAGGGCCAATTTTTGGATGGTGGCATTTTTGTAATTTAAGCTAAAAATCACTCCTTCCGCTAAATGAGCAATGATATACGTTTAGTTAGCAGCTGACCTATTTTATTGAGTATTAGGAGGCTAACAATGAGTATCACTATATCTGCTTCATATCTTCTAATTCTTTTTCTTTTTCTTACTTTTTCTTTGATAAAAACTTATTAAATTATATCTATAATGCACTCCTATTAATTTCAACATGTGAGTCTAATGTAACTTTTGAAATATGCACTGTTATGACATTTTAAAAATGAGCATAACAAAAATACCAAATGAGCATACATGACTTACAAAGTGCACATTGATATGAAAATCGTAAGGTTTTGTTAGTTGAACATCACGACATTTTAATTGGATGAACATCAAACCTCTGCTATTGAGATGAAAATCACGGTTTCTGGTGAATGAGCACTAATGAACTTTTAATGAACATCAGACCTATTATGTTGAGTATTAGGTGTCTAATATTCAGAATCGTGATCTCTGCTTCAGAACTTTTAATTCACTTTCTTTTTGTTCTTTTTTCTTTTATAAAACTTATTAAATTATATTTATAATTAACTCCTATGAATTTCAATACGTGAATCTAATGTAAAATAGTACTTTAAAAAATGCATTGATATGACATTTAGAAAATGAGTATAAGATCAGTACCAAATGAGTATAAGATCAGTATCAAATAAGGTTTGTTAGTTTAACATAATTACATTTTCATTGAGCATCAAACCCCCTCTATTGAGATGAAAATCACACTTTCTGATAAATGAGCATTAATGAACTTTTAATGTGCATCAGACCTATTAATTATGAGCATTAAAACACTTTCAATGAGCATCAGACTTATTCGGTTGAGTACTAGGAACCTAACAATGTGAATCTAATGTCATATGCAACTTTTAAAATTTGCATGAATATGATATTTTAAAAATGAGCATAATATGAGTACAAATTGAACAAACGTAACTTACAAAATGAGTATTGATATGAAAATCATAAGTTTTTTAGTTGAACTTCAAGACATTTTTATTGAGCATCAAACCTTCTTTATTGAATATTGAAAACATGCAATTGAGTATCATGGTTTGTGCTCTAATATCTATAATCAACTCCAACATGAATCTAAAAAATAAACCGAAACATTTAATAATATTTTATATTATACATTTTCATAATAATTGAATATAACATTAAAGTAGAAGGTTGTTGAAAAAAAAGGAGAACAAACAAACAAAAACAAAAAAAGGAGAATAAACAAAAGAAAAGAAAAGAAAGGAGAAGAAGTAACACATGAGCATTGCACCAACGGCGGGAAAAAGGAATCAGCCTACGCATGAACATTGCAGCAACGGCGGAAAAAAGGAACCAACCTATTAACTACCCTCAAAGTTGCTAATAATTACAAAAAACCGGGCGTACATCAGTACATGTACACCCGGATGTAGGATATAAATTGCGCAATTATACGTGGCGATCCCGAGAGTAACAAGTCCATTTGAGTTGAAGTTTGTAATATATGACGCAGACGGACAACCAACGAAGTCTACATTGAAAGTTGTTTACAAAGAAGTTTGTAGTAATTTGTAGTTTTTTTATAACTCCTTAGACAAACGTGCACAATGGCACACATAATTATCATATAGTGATTAATATTTAACTTTGAGCATTATTTTTTAGTTTCATACTAGACATGACTTCTTATTTTAACTTATGTTTTCAATTAATTGATTCATTATCAACTTTTTTCTTATTTCTTATATACTTCATCTAAATTCCTATGTAAGTACTTCAGTTCCGTGCAACGCATGGGTGGGGTAACTATTATATATTATCACAATACAATTTTACAACCGGGTTTCAATTTTTATACAATAAGTATGTATACACAATACATATTAAATCAATAATTTTCCAAAAAACTAATTTCATTTTATATTCGTGCAACACCCGAGTTGGTTGTGTAGTATTATTCATATGAAATCCATAAATTTATGCCAATGAACATAACTCATTCATAAAAAGTCTATCAACTTTTTTAAAAGTCCACGGGTTAAAAGAAATACATCAAAATTCATATATAATAACCCCCCAGTAAATAATGAGATTTGAAAATTATATTACTCAATTAATATTCAAAAACATATATTGGAAAAATCATAACCGGCATCAAAATATCTTGCAAAAGTAGTACATTATGTTGAAAAATTATAAGGTCAAAGAAATTTATCAGTTACAAGACTAAATTCACAAGTGAGTAAATTTAGTGGATTTAACATGAGCATGTGCATAAGTTACAACATTGTATCTGCTTCTTTCTATATTTGAAAAACCCAACTCTAACAAATCTTCACATAATTCTGTATCTAGAATTGTTATGACATGATATGATAGATTTCCGTCGAGTTCAAAATTGGATGGTGTCCAATGCTTCTATGGTGTATCTCATACTGATACCGAACTGCTTCAAATAACATAGTCTGTGATAGGTTCATGTAGTATATCAGATCTTACCGATGCCTAATGGATATCACGATTTCAATGTAACAAAATTTCATACTAAAAAAATTACCATTGAAGTTTAATCTTATTGCATGTAGATCTTTTTACAAAGAAAGCACGGTGAGTTGTTGTCACTAGTTGAGCCCACTGCTTTTTGCCTCCCCAATATAACACTTTGTAGTATTAATTGCATGGTTGGAAGGTCAATAATATATATCTTTTTATTTGGTGTACGTAAAATATTCTTATTTGATGACATAGAAGGCTTAGTTGTTGCTTGGTTACGTTGTTGTCCTTACACAGTCAACAACAAAAACTTTATATTCCGATGTTTTCTTTAGATTATTGTTATTTACATGGGGAATGATAACTAAAATAAGGTTACTTATATAATTAAATTAATTATGCAACAAATTCTTCATTGCTTTTTTGTTAAAAATTAATATGAACAACTTTATTGCTTAACTAGTTATCAATGAAATATTACGTTGAATATATTCCTCAGCACCATGTAAATTACTCCCTCTTTCCCAAAGCGGTGGTCCTATATTTTTAGATTCAAATTTTAAAATAGTGCCCTAGAATGACACACATAATAATGGATGGTATAAATGATAATCTACTTTAGTCACCTTACTAAAATCAGAAGCAAGACTATCAATTTGGGACAACCCACTAGAAAATAGAGGACCATTATTTTGGGGCGGATGGATTATGAAGTTTGTAAATCCTATATCTCACATATTAATTGTGTTTTTTTTCTTTTTATGTTTAGTTTAGTAGTCCAAATGGTTATTACTAAAAATATTGGAAGATTCTTATGTTAGACATTATATATTCTTTTTCATATTGTCTCATAATTATAATTAGTCATTTTTTGGAAGTTCCTAACTTTATCAAATTTTCAACTTACTTAATTTCTTTAAATCATAACTTGTTTTTTTAAAAAATAGGACCACTTTGAAAATTTTATTTTCACCTTAATTTTCATATGAGTTATTAGAGATATACTCCCTCCGTCCCGCAATGAACTTCCCACTTTCCTTTTTTGGATGTCCCAGAAACAAGTTCTCATTTCCTTAAATGACAAGTTAGTCTAAATCAGGACAGTGTCAAACAGTGCAAAACAGTGCCAAACAGTGTCGAAACAGTGCAAAACAGTGCCAAACAGTGTCAAAACAGTAAAATTTACCCCATGGTAAGTTTATTTTCTTAATATGTGTGTAGGTCAAACTGTGAAGATCATTGTGGGACGGAGGGAGTATATTGTTCCAAAAGGTGGAATCTCCCACCCCAGGAGCTCCCCCACCCCGACTTGACAGGATGGTGGGGAGGTTAGTCACGGTGACTCAGTCAGCAGAATGGCAGTAGGCCCATACACTCATGCGCACCATTCGGAGGGAGTATATTGTTGTGATGTTACCGTGCCTAGTGGGAGGTCTCGAGTTCGAAACCCGCTATGCACATAAGGGTTTGAATGAAACTCAATGGAGTGAGTTTCAACCCTGATTACTCCAGGCCCCCCAAGCTCTCCCCCCAGACCCCCCTCCCCACCGGAGTAAAAAAAATGTTGTTGTGATGTATTAAATACATAGAACTAATACCAAGAAACAACATAATGTTTTAGTTAAAAAAAAAGTTTCGGAAACAATTATAAGGAGACAAATATTAAAAGTGTGATCAATTTTTTTTACTTAAAAGAAAAGGTAAGAAGTTTTGTGAACAAATATATGAGAAGTATATAAAAAGTGTGGATAATTTTTTGGATAGTGGAAATACAAACATTAGAGTTTAGATCACTATTTTAGTAACTCATATTAGTAATATGGCTTTTAGAGAATATTAGATACTCATATGTTTAATGAATAAAAAAGTTATATTCATTTTTATTCATGTTTAAATTTGAATAAACAATAAAAAACATTCTGATTTATCAACGAAAGAAGGGTAAAATAAATAAAATACCCTAAAATTTGCTTATGTGTGATATCCCTACCCCAAACTTATCCACATTGTATAAATATCGCCTACTTTGTAAAATTGAGATATTTATGCCCCATGTCCTACCAAACCATCTAAGAAAGCACACATTTTTTTTGGGAATCACACATTTTTTTTGCCAACTATATCTAATTAACATTTTTTAATTAGGGAAATATTATTTCTTAATTAAAATATGGTACAAAAATTTAAATAAGTAAAGTTAAAGCGTATTTTTAAACTAGTACAAGTACGGGGTTGGGAGCTCATGACACCAAGGCAAAGTTCGGAGTGTATTATTTATTTTCCCCATAAAATAAACACAAAGGAACAATACAAAAAATTGAAATAAAATAGCAAGGTGATACTAATTAAGTTTAAATTCGTAACAATTAATATTTATTCTTACCCAATTACAAACACACATTTTCACTTTATTCTTACTTTATAAAAATACGATACATGTCAAATCGAGAAGAATTTTATAGGATGAAGGGTGTATCAAAATTAAAAACATAGTACGAAAAATTACAATTTTGTTCAATCTCTTACAAATTTCTACATTTTATTTAATTTACTTTTTGCACTTTTTTTTAATTTCAAACTTTTATTTTCTTTAACTTATTAAAAAGAAATAATTATTGTCATATTTTGTAACAATTTAAAACTTTTTGATATTGTTTTATATATTTCATTTCTACTACTAAGGTTTTATACTAGTTAGGGAAAAGGACCAAAAATGACATTAAAGTTTTTAATGAAGCTTGGATCATATCGGACACAATGGTTTTAAGCAGATCAAATAAACACAAATCCAAACGTTTTGGTTCCTTTTCAGCGACCCTTACTTATCTCCGTTTGTCTGGTTCCTTTTGCCGTTACGAGGTCTCTCTTTCTTATTACAATAACCCAATATGTGCAATCTCAAAGCGGGCAGACCTAAGAAGAGGAAAGCATACTACTCGGAGATGCTATACTGCTTCACCATCGACCTCAATTGAAAATATTAATAAAAAAGTGGCATACTGGTTCAGGGCCCTAACATCAATTCCAGTCTTCTACCGTCGATACATGTGCTTGGCTTCCCGTTCTCAAAGAAATTCCTGAAGAATGACGGAAATCTTGGTACTTAAGGAGGAAGCGTACTCCATTATAGCTCTCAGATATCGTTTAAGGTCACTGAAGTGTTTCTTTTGTACATTTATCTGCAATTTTCTCATTCAAATTGGCCCCTTTCTTTTAAAATTAGTACTCCATATAGTAAAATCTGGTCCACACCTTGGCCCCTATAATCATTAGAGCTAAATAAAAGATGATAATGCAGATTAAATTGAAGCTTCGATGACATGTACTCCGCCGTATGTTCAGAAGTTAGATTTATATTCGTCTGAGTATTTAGTTGCTTCAAAGACGATTCAAAATACAAAATTGAGGTTTATTTCCGAAAACACCCGACATTAATGAATTAGAGGTTCTTAGTTTTTTATTTCCGCACAATCGATGGAGCGATAGAGTGGCTACTGAAGTGGTAAACATCTATCGGATGGAAAGGATGTTAACGACAGGGAAGGTAATTTAACAGAGATGTTAAAGGGTGGCTGAAAAGGAACCAAAACGTTTAGATTTGTGTTTATTTGGTCTATTTAAAACCATAGTGTCCGATCTGAGTCTCGTTAAAAACCTTAATGTCATTTTTGGTCCTTTTCCCTACTAGTTATTGTACACTTGCGTTGCACTAGAGTGAAGTATGTAAATTGAAATTTAGATGGATTATATAAAACGTTAATAAATTGAAGTAAATGTTTGATAGTGAATCAATTAACTCAAAGCATTAAATAAAATAAAATGATATACGTATTAGGAAAGGAAAAAATAGTGCTAAATAATTAATATAAACCATGATACGATGAAATAAATGTGCATGTATGTCCATCTAAAGAAACTACACATTACCACAAACTTTTTTTATACAACATTCAAGAAGAAATTCCACTTATGGTCCTTCGAGTTTTGCACCAATTCCACAATTAATCCTCGTCTTTCATTTTATCCATTTTTGGTACCTGACTATTGTTTTCTTGACCATATATAGTCCTTTTCCGATAGTAAATATGCTCAGAAATGGACCACAAATGGTCAAGAAAAAAATAGTAAGGTACCAAAAATGGATAAAGTGAAAGACGAGGACTAAATATGGAAATGACACAAAACTCGGAGGACCTAAAGTGGAATTAATTCCAACATTCAATGCATACTTGATTGGTTGTTCATCTTTGTACATATCACAGACTTTAACCCATATGAACTTGTTATTCTCGAGACTGCCGACGTATAATTATCCATGTGTAAAAATGGGTGGCGGATGATTATGCCAACTTTTCCAATGAGTGTCTTGACTTATTATTGGTCACAATAGCTAACTATTAATGAAAATTGTCTACCTAAAGACTCCTAAATTGTCATCTCTTTGTAAATCTGCAATCCGTGAGTGCTATGCAATTCACATGTTGTCTTTCGAGAGACTTTAGGATCATCTTGCTTCTCGTAAACACCCTTGAAGTTTGTAAGGATAGTCATCACATAAGTAGTGGTTTGTGAGCTTTTGAACAATTTATCAATATAAAGCAACAAAACTTTTCAACTCTCATATTCAAGATTTTTCAATAGATAGAGATCATATAGAACAAAAAACACATTGTGTATCAAATGAAAATTCCACTGCCCATACATTTCTTAACAATCAGGAAAATATATGTTGAGCATTTGGTGCTTTGGGAAAAGACAGAAGAAGCATATCCATTATGAATGTGAGAAAAATGGAAAAAAGACATACCACCGTAAATATAACTTTCACTTTAAATTATGAACGTAAGCATATCCAAGTTGCTCCATTCCACCATAGTAAAGAAAGTGAAAGCAGCTCTCTCTAGCCGAACACATGATAAGCGCTACGGCAAGCTGAAGAATAGTACTCTCCTTTTGAAATTCAGAAACCAAAAACCTATTCTGAACAACACATTCATGTCATAACATTGGAAATTATAATGAAAAAATAGTGCAATGCTTTTCTCACATTTTAGATAAGAATTGGAGACAAAAAGTCTTAGAGACTTTTTGTTAGAATTGGAGAAAAAATAGTGCAATGTTTTTATTTTTCTTAGAGACAATCTGCGCATTGTTTCCCCTACACAGCTTAAGAGGTGTAATAGTGTAGTTAATACCATTAATTGGACTTCCATATTTATTAGGTTTCCTATTGTAATCAGGACATATTTTATTATATATATGACATCTAAGGCTACCACATTGATAAGTCATTCCATTATTCTCACAAAAAGGGCTCCACTTTGTCGTTAGTTTCTCCCCAAAGAAGATGATGCTCAACTCTATGATGGCGATCACTCTAAAATTTATCTAGAAACAACGATGAGTGATGCCAGTGGGTTTCCTCAAAGGCGCCCAAGCCGTAGGGATCACTCAAAGGCGGATGGGGTACTTTGGCGTGGGGGTTGATACTGTCACCGCCCCAGCTTCATCCGCTTGTAGTTTTTCATGAACGGCTATTAACAGCGGGCGAGATAATCATAACTCATGCGCAACATTAAAAGGCGGTGACTTTTGGGCCAAACATGGTGTTAGTAGAGGGTATATTAAAAATTATAAAATACTGGAGTATTAACTCATGTTTTTGGTCTTCTTTTATCAAGTCTAAGTACCCTAGAGATGATGATATGAGACCAAAAGTTTATGACTCACCAATTTGAAAAAGGATATGCTCTGTCCATGATGTGGCCTCCTCACTGGTGGATTCTTCAGGCTCTTCAGTTCCTCATTTATCCTGAAAAAACTCAAGTACAGGTCAATTTTCCCTGAAAGCTGCCTATCAAGCTATTAGGCACTCTGGGCTCAACTTTTTCCTATAAGCACATGTGGCACCCTCATCAACAACTTAAAATTAAATTGTTCCAATGGAAACTTTTCAGAGGAATTCTTCCTATGTCTGATAATCTTAACCATTTCAGAAAGGTTATTCAGCCCTCGATTTGCCCTCTATGTAGGAGTAATGGAGACTCTACTAATCATATCTTTCTGGGATGCAATTTTCCAAATCTATTTGGGCCTACAAACACTCACTCAATCCGTAAAGATTCCTGGGATGGTGGTTTAAGGCTGGTAGCAAACCCTCATGGATATTTTTAAAATTATTTTACAAGGAATTATCTGCTGGATCATTTGGAAGTTAAATACGGAATTAGTATGGGGCTCTCGCACTGGTGTGCCCAATTTTGATCATATTATTTGGCAAATTAAACTTTACACTCAAAATTGGGCTCTTAGCCTATCTAATTTGAAGCTCTGTAAAATTGATAAGGTTCTATTTGATGAAGGGCTTAGTCCTAAAGATTTTCGACTGACACAGAAATTCATGAAGCCAATTCGCTGGAGCAAGCCGGTTAAAGGTTTAAAGATGAATGTGGATGCTTCGTTCATACCTAGGAATGCTTCAGGAGGAACGATTTTGAGAAACCCGGCCGGTGACCTGATAAGTGCTATCTCCTTTCCTCTCTCTACATCTTCGTCCATGGAAGCTGAAATGTTAGCGTTGATGAGAGCTACCAGGTGGGCGTTGGAGGAAGGCTTCAATGGATTCCAGGTCGAGTCCGATGCTGAGGCAATTTTGAGCTCTCTCTAAGGTAAAATGAGGTGGAATTGATGAGAGAGAGATTAACAGAAATATGACTAAAAAAAATTTGAAAAATTCCAAAATAGGATTGACATGTTTTAATTCCCAAAATAGGACTAATTATTGTCATGTTTTGGCAGTATCAGAATTCAAATATGTTATTATTTTCTAAATATGACAGTAATTATTCCTATTTTGGGAATAAAAAATATGACAATCGTATTTTGGAATTTTGAAACCGTTTTATTCATATATCAGGAACTTTCCCTGATATTGTTGGCTTCAGACATCTATGTTTTACGAAAGGTATAATGTTTCGACATATTTTTAGAGAAGGTAACAAACCCGCCCACTTCCTCGTTGCAATGTATCCGGCCCATTTTATTTGATGGACTTCGGTTAATGCCCCGCCCAACCCAGCCTAGCCCAGTTAAGCTTGAGTTTAATTTCGATTTATTTAATATTCCTTACTTTAGATGCTTTGTATAATTTTCTCATGAAAAAATTCCACTTTTGATCCCATGACTATTATATCACTTCCACATTTAGTCTCTTACTTTCAGATTGTCCACATTTAGTCCGTGACCATTATCCCTCACCACCCGTTGTCCTTCTGGCCAAAATTCCAGCAAATTTAGTCCACTTATCAGCCTCATAATCAGTCTTTGCATTAGATTTTATATAAGGTTGAGTTTTTCATATCATTCTTTGCATTAAATTTGACTTTCATACCTAAAATCTGCATTAAATTTGCCCGAATTTTGGCGAAAAGGACGAGGGGTGGTGAGGGGATAATGGTCACGGACTAAATGTGGACAATCTGAAAGTAAGAGACTAAATGTGGAAGTGATATAATAGTCATGGGATCAAAAGTGAAATTTTTTCATGAGAAAATTATACAAAGCATCTAAAGTAAGGAATATTAAATAAATCGAAATTAAACTCAAGCTTAACTGGGCTAGGCTGGGCTGGGCGGGGCATTAACCGAAGTCTATCAAATAAAATGGGCCGGATACATTGCAGCGAGGAAGTGGGCGGGTTTGTTACCTTCTCTAAAAACATGTCGAAACATTATACCTTTCGTAAAACATAGATGTCTGAAGCCAACAATATCAGGGAAAGTTCCTGAAATATGAATAAAACGGTTTCAAAATTCCAAAATACGATTGTCATATTTTTTATTCCCAAAATAGGACTAATTACTGTCATGTTTTGGCAGTATCAGAATTCAAATATGTCATTATTTTCTAAATATGACAGTAATTATTCCTATTTTGGGAGTAAAAAATATGACAATCGTATTTTGGAATTTTGAAACCGTTTTATTCATATTTCAGGAACTTTCCCTGATATTGTTGGCTTCAGACATCTATGTTTTACGAAAGGTATAATGTTTCGACATATTTTTAGAGAAGGTAACAAACCCGCCCACTTCCTCGCTGCAATGTATCCGGCCCATTTTATTTGATGGACTTCGGTTAATGCCTCGCCCAGCCTAGCCCAGTTAAGCTTGAGTTTAATTTCGATTTATTTAATATTCCTTACTTTAGATGCTTTGTATAATTTTCTCATGAAAAAATTCCACTTTTGATCCCATGACTATTATATCACTTCCACATTTAGTCTCTTACTTTCAGATTGTCCACATTTAGTCCGTGACCATTATCCCCTCACCACCCCTTGTCCTTCCGGCCAAAATTCCAGCAAATTTAGTCCACTTATCAGCCTCATAATCAGTCTTTGCATTAGATTTTATATAAGGTTGAGTTTTTCATATCATTCTTTGCATTAAATTTGACTTTCATACCTAAAATCTGCATTAAATTTGCCCGAATTTTGGCGAAAAGGACGAGGGGTGGTGAGGGGATAATGGTCACGGACTAAATGTGGACAATCTAAAAGTAAGTGACTAAATGTGGAAGTGGTATAGTAGTCACGGGACCAAAAGTGAAATATTTTCTTTTCTCATTGGGAGGTTTTAGTTTCGTTCTCTTTATTAATAAAATACGGTAAATGTTCCCCGACATTTACCTCACTGATGTTGGTGGTTTACCGTCCGGGTTATGAATATAATTTTCCATAAATACTACTTTCACTTTTTAATTTTGACCCATCTTTCTTTAAAAAGGAAGCTTTAACCCATCTGTGAAAATTGCAGATAATTCGTTGTGCAGCAGCCCACAAAATAGGGGTAGCCCATGATGAGTTGGACTTGGGGTACACACTTTTGGTGTACACACTTTTTACACATGCCTGTGTAAGGTTTTTTTTTATGTCTGTACAGACATAACGTATTTTAAAAATACGTTATGTCTGTACAGACATAAAAAAAACCTTACACAGACATGTGTAAAAAGTGTGTACACCAAAAAGTGTGTACCTTTAGAATTTTTCTTATAAGTTTAGGTTGAAACAATAGACTGGGTCCGGCGTGTCCAAAATAATATCCTGCCCAAGAAAAGAAAACGGCCGAAAAATACAATAAGCAATAATTTCAGTCCAATATAAGAAAATGAACCCAAATTGTCAACCCAAGTGAATATCTATAGGATTATACCTGGTGAAATTTAATGCACTAAATTCCTTGTGATATACTCTCTATTACTCAAAATTTTGCTAAATTAGATTGGCACAGGAATCAACAAATTATAAACTATACTGTTGAGATTTGTGCAGAGGAGACAGAAATAACAGGAAACACAATTCATTGATTAAAAAGAAAAGTAACATAGTTTTAGACACAATAAAAAAATGACAAAATTATAAGAAATTGAGGAGTATATAATATAATACGTAGTATGAAAGTACGTAATTCCTTACATAAGGGAAAATATTAATTATTATATGAACTTTTAAATATTACCATTCTCTATTCTTTTTTTAGCTACAACATGAAAACTTACACTACTAACAAGCTCTACTTTGGGATATTTTTGAAAAATATTGTTGAATTCGTCGCATCACAAATTTCCATAATCTGATTTAATTTATTTTACTAATACAGAATTAGGGAAAAATAATTAAAAATCCTAAACTTTTAAGAGGTGTGAGGTAGGTACTTCAAACTTGCACATGTAATATATTTACTTCAATCTTTATATAAAACGTTATGTTAGCGGCATGATCATATGTTTTCTTCACAAATGTAGTTTTATGGTGTTAAGTACATAATTTAAAATATACTACCTCCATCCTGGTGGACTATGCCAAGTGCACAGTAGATGAGAAATAACAATAGTAAAAACTGTGTGGTTAAGATTTGTGCAGATAAGAGAGAAATGCGGAGAACCACAAATTAGTTGCTTTAATAGAAAAATGTCAAAATTTGTTGGGACAACAAAAAAAGCAAAGTTGTCAAAGTCCAATGAGACGGAGGGAGTCCAATAAACAAAAGTATACTTATGAAAGATGCAATTAAAGTTAGATTTGGTCGGATTAATATTGATTATTTCGCAAATGAAATTTTAGAGTGTTAGTGCATCCAAATATACCTTAGAGGATTTTAAATTATGTACTTATTTCTCTAAATGTAGATTTGTAAAAAACATGTAATCATGGTATGAAAATAACTGTTTATATAAAAACATACTCCGTATAATCATGCTCCAAATACATACAGAGTATTACATATGCAAGTTTGGCTATTTATTTCACACTCGTTCAAAGTTTAGGATATTTCTATTATTTTTCCTAATTAATTATAATGAGATCAAAGTTGTGCATTAACAAACGTGAAATAGGAGTCTTGCGATTAAATGATGTTTGAATTAACCAGAGGCGAACTTATATCTTTCAAGAGTGCTACTACAAAAATGGAAGCTAAGGGAATAAATATAGCTAACCTTCCTACAATAACTTCCGTAACGGCTAGTGCAATACATGTAAGGAAATATTAACATTAAATATTAATAATATGGAGAATAAATCTAATAATATCTAACACATTTCGAATAGATGACAAAGTTGATTATATATAGCTCACACAGCTTTCCTCCACAGTACTCCCATATGTGCGATTTCAAATTCCTGAGAATAGAGAGTTTTTGAAGTTATATATTTTCCTCCCCTTCTCCCACTCTATTTCTCTTCCCTTCAAAATTTAGCCAATTAAAAGTCCATTTTATAATCAATATTTTCACCTTATCAACGTTGAGATTACATTTCCATCTAAATTTGCTTAAGAGAATTATTCTAGCTTTTTTGGATATTTCTTATAATTATTTATTATTTTATTAATTTTATTAATAAAATATATTCTAAATATAATTTTTAAGAATTCAGCATATTTAGTGAATTCATCCGTTTATTTAGAAATTTTCAAATTTAGTTGCTAATAGTTACCCCATTATAAAAATATACCGAATATCAGGGCCGTTTTTTAGGGGGTTCAATAGATTATCCAGAACAGGGCCCCAAAACTTACGGGGCCCCAAAATTTCAAAATTTTATTAGTATTATATAATACTCCGTAATATTATACTACATATATTAATACTGATCAGTAAAACACAGTTAGTGAGGAAGAAAAATATTTTACCATTTTTTTCGTTGGTCGTTTTAGTTTTCTTTAATCAAATTGCTTGAATAATGAGTTATGTTGCTTTAAATCAAATATTAATTCAATTTTAGAAATTTTTTATTACATTATTTAATGAGTATTCAATTAATTTAAGTATATGTATTTGGATTGAATTTTTTTGATACTTTTTTATATTAATGTGGGGCCTCGATTTTACATTTGAAACCGGGGCCTCCGAATTCATTAGACGGCCCTGCCGAATATGCAAAATGACATATTGAGGACCCTACTTAGCTTGAGGTCTCACTCACGATCGTTACATACTTCGTATTTTCCATTTTCTGTTTAGCGAAAACAAAAGGCAAAATTATGAATCAAAGAAAAAGAATAAATTCCACTTTTGATTCTACGAGTTTAAGTATAATTCCACATTTATTCCATATATTTCACTTTGTCCATTTTTGATACATGATTATTGTGTTTTCGTTCATATATAGTCTTTTCGGCATTGTTTCCGATGGTTGAAATCGTCAGAAAAGGACCACAAACGGTTAAAAAACATTAGTCAACTATCAAAAGTGGACAAAGTGAAAGACGTGGATTAAGTACGTGTGGAATTGACACAATACTCGTACGACCAAAAGTGGAATTAATTCAAGGAAAAAATAGCTTTGAAGTTTCAAAGTTTACCTAATGGCTTTTTTGTTTGAGAAAAGTTTACCTAATGGCTAGTTATTATAAGTTTGATTTTTTTATGCGTTATAAGTTGGAATAAATATAATTAATTCGATTTGGCTTAGGTGGATTTAGCCAAATGTCACCTCTAGTCGAAACAGTCATTTTCAATAATGTACAAGAATTACTAATAACAATAACGTTGTACCAGCTGACTAAATAATGACTTCAAATCATTATAAATTGACAAATGGATAGACTAAATAAAGTCACGTAGTACACCACTAACTGAATGCTACTATATGGCCCGGAAACTAGATCAAGCAATAAGAAGATATTAAAATTGGAGAAATTTACAAAGACTACTACACAAGGGGTCATTTAATTATCTACAACCTAATTTAACATTACAATAATGCAACTAATCAAGATGAATCCATGTGGTTATTATATATATGAATATATAATAAACACTTCAACAATAACCTAGCTAGGTTTGTACACATAATTACCAATCACATTCATCAAATTAAGTTAAATCCATTGATCCTCTACATGACCATAATGGTACTGATCATCAACGTAGTAGAACGACACGTCATCCATTCCGAAGTACTCTCCGTAAAACGACGGGGCCCCCGCCGGTGTCGGGAACGACGAAGTGCTCGGGCTATTGCTAGAAACCCCATCGCCCCGCTCCGACGACAGCCTTTGAAGCTTGTTCTCAACATCACAAAGCTGTTGCTTTAACTCTATCACCTGTAAAATTAATCACTCAGAATTGATCTGAAGTCTCTTTCAAATTGTTTTGTTTTACAAGAAGAGAAAAAAGAAATATGATGCCATGAAGGTACACTACATCCATGTGGGAAAAGAAGGAAATGTCAAAAGGGGGGTTGGCTCATCAGAGATCATGTGCGGCTTAAACAACAGCGTCTAGACTGACCAATTGGAATTGAAGTGGTAACAAACAAAAACCTATCCACTTGCAAGTTGCAAACTCCTTTTGTTGCAACTATGTTATGTGACAAGGCATTACAAAATCCCTTAAAGGCATTACAAAAACCCTTAAATTAAACATCCCACACTAATTAAATACAGTTTTCAATTGATGTGACAGTGTTCTTCACTTTGCAAATGAATCATGCATCTTAATTACTAACTTTATTGATTGATTAGGTTTTAACATCAAATTGCTCTAAATAAGAGTAAACAAGTTTTGAAATTTCAAAATAAAATTATTTTTTTCCTGAAAAGGAGTCATTATTGTCATTAATGAGAATATTTAAATATTGTCACGGCAATGCCTAGTACTTCAACTCTTTTAACAATTCAGGATGACAGTAAATACTGTCATATTACTCCCATTTCGAGAAGAAAAACTTGATAATGTTATTTTGAAATTCCAAAACTCGTTCAATTCTATTTCGAGAATTTTTCCTTAATTTTATCAACGATAATTATGAATTGCAATTCAGAACCAGATACATAGGGATCTAATTAAGAACTTATTGAAATGAACCAAAGTGTAGTTAAGTTTGGACTTAGGTTGGTATAATGTTTTTTCCCAATAAATTCTTATGCATTCTTTTGCACATGTAATCAAAATAGTTATCAAATTTAGAGTGGGCCATGCTTAACATGACCATCATCTACGCATCCTGTTCCTAGCTCTGAGTGTCTAAAAGAAATGTAAAGAAAAACTTCAGTTTTGATATTTCAGAAGCATTGAATTGTTGTGTGTATCAGACCACCATATTTTCTTACATAAAAAGGTCAAATGAGCCCTTATATAAGAGGCTCTGTCCAGCCGTCATCATTTGGGGCGGTTTCCGTTGGGATTTTTGATGAAATTTTTTGAGCATCTTATTCATTAAGTCTAATTTACTCATACTAAATTTCAGCTAAAACTTCAATCGGGAATGCATTCAAATGAATTCTTGAAGATAACTGTGCAGTTAAAAGCGCAGTTATCTTCAAGAATTCATTTGAATGCCTTTCGGATTGAATTGTTAGATGAAATTTGGTATGCATAAACTAGACTTAATGGATAAGATGCTCAAAAAATTTCATCAAAAAAATCCACCGTGAACTATCCAAAATGGCGAAGACCGGACAGAAACTTCTATATAAAAGTTTATTTGACCTTTTTATGTAAGTTAGAGGGCCTAAACCTTTTTTCCATTTCTTATTATTCACTTTTCTTAGGCCCTCACCTCTAAGCTAGAGAGAAGTGAATGAAATAGGCCATCTATTAGCTTGTCTAAAGTTGGCAAATTCACCAATTTTCATTTCAAGTCTTTTTAGGACCATCATCGATCATCATCATAAACATACATGTACACATAAAGCGACATATATACATACCTGAGCTTCAAGGCGACATTTTTCAACCACGGCGGTGTCATGCTCAGACTTGAGCCGGCTGTACTCCCCCTCCAGATTCTTGCTCTTCCACCGCGCCCTTCGGTTCTGGAACCAGACCGCGACTTGTCGCGGGTCTAGTCCCAGCTCCGAAGCCAGCCGGTCTTTTCGCTCCGACTCGAGCTTGTGCTCGTCTCGGAAGCTTTGCTCCAAAAGGCTAGCTTGCTCTTCACTCAGCTTCCTCTTCTTCAACCCCGTCAACCCCGCACCCGCCTTCTTCTTCTTGCGCCGCCGCTTTTGTTTCGCCTCCACCGCCACCTCTCCTAAAAAAGAATGTGGAAGTCAGAAAAAGAATAACATAATACTAGTATATCTTAATTCTTAATTAGAGAAGTACATTAATAATAATAACCTTGATCAGATAGGAGTGGAGGGAAGATATGAGGGTAGAAATCGGTAATGAGAGCCATTGGATCATTAAGGTGGAGGTTAGTCATGGCGCTATTGCAGTCGGCCATTTTTCCAGAGAGTGAGGAGCTAAACTTATAGCCTAATAAGAGCGTTGGTGAGGTCTCTATATATACCGCATATTGCATGCGGTCTAGATGAAAACTAAATTTATCTAGATCAATCTCAAGACATCCCATTGCAAGGGACAAAGACAAATAGAAGTACTATGTATAGCTAAGTTCTATCTCAAAAACTTTGGGATAAAAGAAGAATAAGTAGCCTAATATCTTACTCCTATATCATACTCACTACGTATTTCTCATTAAAATTATCTACATTCTAATTTATCGTGACACTACCATCATTATTCATTTATTTTGTGGTGTCTTCTACTAGACATCGAATGACTCCATAAAATGAAGTCATATGGGGGTTCCATATTTTTGTACCGATCATGTGCCCCGACTCGGCTCCTGAATAGAACTTATATACTCCGTGTATACATACCAAGTTTTAAGGTATTTTCAGAATTTCAACTCAAACAGAAAAATGAAATTATTTACCTTCAGCCCCTCTATATTTTTCTTTTTTTGACTACAAACATTTTTGGAAGGATAAAAGTGGCAATATAGTGTTTGGTTATTGGCCTATCCATTTTTTGATTGATTTGATCACTATTTAGCTTTTTGATCAAATAATCACCTAATTAGAGCGTTTGGCTAAATGGCTTTTACATTTGGCTTCTGATCTCAAGCAGCCAAAATATGAAAAGCCATTAATCTCAGCTTTTACGATCGACTGTTTCATATATTCCCATGTTGCCCCCTATCTTTTCCTTACTCAAGTGCTCCTACTTGTTGCTAAACAAAAACCAAGTTGGAGCCCAAGAAAAAAAACTTTCATCCTTATGCCTCCTATTTTTTGGTACTAAGTTTAATTTTATTTTTTACTAGTAACTCCAATATTTTTTTCCTTTTTACCAGGTAGGAAATAGTTCGTATTTTTTAAAACTTGTTGTATATTCCTTCTATTTTTTATTGTAAATTCACTGAAAATAGTTCCCAATTTCTACTTTTTTTGTAAGATACTCCGTATAATAATAAAATGAAATAAGCAAGATATTTGATTGAAATGATCTTGCTTCATGCAAAATGAATTCATTATCGAATTGGCGTGTTTGGTTATAAATAGTCTTATATATATACAAAATGGGATGTAAGAGAAGAGTCGTCACTTGAAGTGGCGGATTTTGTACTATAAGAGAAGAGCCGTCACTCGAAGTGGCGGCTTTTGTGAAGTAATACAAGAGCCGCCACTTGGAGTGGCGGCTTTCCTTGACCGTGGTTAATTCCAACAGTATTTTGGGAATTATTCTTAACCCGACAGTATTTCCTTCTTATATCCATATTTCTTAAAATAACTACTCCCTCCGTTCCTAAATAAACTTCCAACTTTCCTTTTTCGTCCGTTCCAATTAAAACTTCCACTTTCCCTTTTTAGTAAAGAATTTGTGGTTCACAACATTTCTTACACATTTCTCTCTCCTCTGCACAACTCTCCACCACACAATACCCACTATCTTAAACTCTGTGCCAAACCTATTTGGAAGTTTTAATAGGAACGGAGGTAATATAACTCTTAGATACACTCATTTATCAAGGATGAGTGTTTTGGCCAAGCTACCAAGTGGAGGACCTGGAAAGGAATGACAAGGCAGGCGCCCCACTTCCTATCTCCAATTAGTAGTTAGATTAGATGATAAATTGTACCCTCTGCTTTTGATCCACCTGAATAATATTAGTTCTTTCTTATATAAACTAAATTTCGAGGTTGCAGAAACCATTTAGATGAAACATTACTACAAAAAAGACGAAAAAGCATTATGAATGTATAAAACTAGAGCCGAAAGCCCGAAACTACACAACTTTGATCTTGAGTTTTGATAAGTAAAAACACATTATAAAAACGGCATTATTTTATGTTGAGATTCATATAAAATAAATAGTACATTTGTTGACATTGGAATTAAGTGTCACCGTCATTGTCTCAAAATGAAATTTGGCTTAAATTTCAACACAAATTTTACTCCCATCCACTCATTTTTTACTCATGCTTTTCATTCGATTGAATTTGTTTGGTAAGGTGCATGGGAAGGAGATGAACTAGATTTGTGAAGTGTTTGAAAGGGGTAAGTATCTTCATGAAACCTAACATGACGACTGACATAGACACGACCTGTAGTAGGATCCAAACAACGATAGCCCTTACAACTCGGTGCATAGCCAACAAAAACACATTGAACAGATCGAGAGGAAAGTTTATTAGCCGAAGAGGCTGAAAATTTTGGATAACAAGCGGATCCAAAAACACGCATAAATGAATAGTCATGGACACGATGAAAAAGTTTTTGGTACGGAGAAAGTCCCTGTAATGTAGGAGATGGTGAATTTGTTAATAATATATGCAGCCGTAAAAATAGCATCAATCCAATATTGACTCGGAATAGAGGTTTCAAGTAGCATAGTCCGAGTTAATTCAAGAAGATGACGGTGTTTGGTTCCTTCTGTTTCATTATGTTTGTTCCTTTTTTTGTCTGCCTCATCAAGTTTGTCTCATATCTCCTCCGTCTCTATTTAAACTTTTTTATTTGAATAGGACGCATCTTAAGAAAGTTATTATTTTTCTTTGATTTCCTGAAAGAGTGAAAGGCACATTTTAGTGATAATAAAGTTTACTATAAAATAAACCATTTTGAGGTTGTTTAACCTGGTTTAATTAACACTATTTTGCATTGTGGTGTCATTATTATCTAAGGGCAGTCCGTATTGTAAATTAATACTCCATCCGATCCCAAATGAAATTCACACTTTCCTTTGGTAGGTCCAAAATAAATTTCACACTTCTTTTCTATTCCTTAATGGGCAAATTATCTACATCAAAACAGTGCAAAAGAGTGCAACACAGTGCCAAACAGTGTCACAACAATGTACTCTACAGTAAAGTCAAATTTATTTTTTTAATTTGTGTGAAGTCAAAGTGTGAATTTCATTTGGGACCGCTGGGAGTAGAAATTAGTGTACTGAATAATGAAACGAAACATTATTTAGAGACATCCATGGAAGAAAGTGAGATGTAACGTATTTGAAGAGACAAAATGAGTAGATTATACTCCCTCCGTTGAAACAAGTTTCACATTTGACTTCACACGTATTAAGAAAATAAATTTGACTTTACTGTGGAGTGCACTGTTTGGTACTGTTTGAACGTTGTTTGGCATTGTTTGACACTGTTTGACACTGTTTTGATGTAGATAATTTGTCAAATAAAAAAATGTTTGAAAGTGGAACTTATTTTTGAATCTGCCCGAAAAGGAAAAATGGAACTTCTTTTTGAATCGGAGGGAGTATATTACGGAGTAATTTTTATGTTGGTTTGAATTCATTCTTTCTTTATTTGCACTCTGTCAATTCAATACTAACCATGCGACTCTGTTTTTCTTAGTACTAACAACAGCCGTTTTGTACTAATTTTAGGGAACAAAGATATCAAGTACTCATTCAGTTCTATAATTTTTTCCCAAAATTTATTTGCACGTAGAATGATAAACTATGTGATTGAAATTTGGATAGAGAAAAAAGAATTAAACTAACTACACATTTGTTACTTTTTATACAGCTATGTATATTTTCTTTTAGACTGTTTTTCAGTTTTAGATCAGATCAGACATTCATAGTAATAAAATACACAAATACTAGACATTTAACAAAGCAGACCACACAAGAAAACATCCTAATCACGAAGTAAGAAAACTGAGAGAATTTTTGGAAATGGAGAGAATAGTAATTCATCTGGGTAGGTCAGTAATTTCAGTCAATTACTAAACTATTTTAGCAAATTCTATCTTTGAAGTCAAATTAAGCGGCTCGAAGATTCCAACCAATCAACGTTAAAGCTGTATAACTTTTTGCCCTAAAACACAAATGTGTACGAAGATAATAAAAAAAACTGTGTGCCAGGAAGCAGCTAATTAGCAAGCTAGGTGGGAACTGTTTTCAACTCTCCAGACCCACTTTGTCTCTGTCGTACGATGAAATGAAAAACCAGACTTCTCAAAAGTTACTTTAGTCTATTTGCTTGTGGGAAGGCCATAACATGCGCGCCTTTTCATTGGCCAATCCCTATATATACATATTTCATCCTCTCTTTTGATTAATTATGTTTAGTCAAATGACACTTCACCCTACTAGTTTCTTAAAACTGCTTTAAAAAAAGAAGCAGAAGCAGAATCAGTTCCAAACACTCCCTAAATATTGAATTATTATCACTCAAATCACAACGAGTTTTTATCATTGATCATTTTTTTAAGCTCACTCCGCTCAACCAACTAAGGTAAAAGACACTTCACTAATAACTAGTTATTCTTTTCAATTTATCCAATAAAATGCTCAAAAGTTCCCTTTCATATTAGTAATTCAAATTTTAAGAAAAGAGATAAATTCTCTAAAACGGGAATAAAAATAATGGTATGCCGCTAAATATGAGCACTATATTTGAATTGATTGAATAGCAGTAGAGTACTATCATCCAAATCACACTATCATATTGTGACCTTGTAAGCACCGGCGGATCTTGCAATACAGCATGGGGTGTTCCAAATTATTTTTGACACTAAAATATTACTCAATAATATTATTTGATCCAGTAATTGAAGAAATGTAATTTTTTTCAACTACAAAAAACTAGTAAATAGGGTTCATAATAAGAAATATTGTATAAAAAATACAATATATAAATTATTACATCAATCTTATATGTATTTTTGCACTTTATTTTCAAATTTTTGGGTATTTAGCTGAACACCCTTGAACAAAAGAGATCCGCCAGTGCTTGTAAGATACCCCCTCCGTTCCATTTAAATATTCTCGTCTACTATTCTCCAGTCAACGTGCATGTTCTTAATCTTTTCTTTATATATTCAACTTTAATCAAATTTAATTTTTCTTGATCAGGCTTTGTAGCGGTTTTAATGTAGTTTTTGAATATGTAAATTTTATTTATTAAAAATAATCTTATTAATGACAGAGATCAGTTAACTTTATTGTCAGTCAAACATCGTAAACTGCGTGGGAACCTTGAAGTGGGATGGAGGGAGTATCAATATTGAAACAACGTTAACTAATCTTACTTAGAAAAATAACTACTTAGCTAAGCAAATCATCTTTAATTTTTACTCTTATTTAGAGCCAGTTCTTTTTTACCATCTACACTTTTCCCCATTCATATCCATCTAAATAACTCATTTCTCCATTTATCTTCTCATTTTTCATTTTTCCGATCCTTTTGCACTTCATTCCCATAGTTATTGTTATTTGTTTTTTAAAAGTGGTGCATGTTTTTTTATTTTTTCCGAAAAAGTTCCGAACAATATTTTACTCTCTGATTCTCCAGTCATAATTAGGTAGATAATGTTGGGATGGAGAGACTAGAGAGTACATCCTTTATACTATCGTATGTTAATTGTTCTTTTATTTACTTTTTCCATTCTATTTATAGTTTTCAATTAAGATTTACTGAAGATAAAATTAAATAATCTATGCTTATATCCAAATTAGCGGTTATAACTAAAATTTGCATATTTCAAATCTACATTAAAATTTATATCAAGTCGTAAAATCCAAATTCTCGTCGAATACTACCAGACTTTGATACAACTCAAACTTATAAAATAAACAAAATTGTGTTGACAATTTTTATATACGTATCATTTTGCTATAAAAGATTTTTTCCGTTTCAAAGTTTTAGAAGTTAATTAGATTCCCAAGTATTACTACGTACTGATTAATTCCAGTGTAGAGTTGAGTTTAATTGATACATTACACATTTTCACTTCCAAATACATTCTAGATTTCTAGCTAATTGAGCGTGAACCTCCAAGTGGCTGACACTTTTGGATGAGTTGGTCGATGGAAAGACCTCTAAATTCCCATGGATGAAATTGAACTTTTTATTTCACTGTTTCTGAAAATGAAAGTATCTAATACAGTTACAACATAATGTGAACACGATTTATTAATATTTTAAGAAAAGCCACATCTATATTAATATATAGATCTCTGAATCTATCAGAAAACCCTTTTTAGAGAATTAATGGAACATATATGAATGAGTTATCTAATTAAATTAACTCATGGGTGATTAAGCATTTCACCTTTAGTGAAAGTTTAAACATTGAATGTGTGGAACACATACGAATGAGTTCCACTAATTAATTGATCCAAAAGGTGGAATCTCCCACCCCAGGAGTTCCCACTCCGACCCGACAGGACGGTGGAGAGGTTAGTCACGGTGACTCAGTCAGCAGAATGGCAGTAGACTCATACACCTGTGCGCACCAGAGGCACAACCTTATTTCAGGTTCTGTGACCTCCACCCGGTCGCTGCGGGGATTCGAACCTTGATCCATTGATCCAAATCTCCCACCACTCGACCAACTGAGCTACCCGTGCGGGTAGTTCCACTAATTAATAGCATGACCATTAGTTGAAATGATCCTTATATTTCCTCAATCTAGTTAGTGATTAATGATATGACATAATCCTAATTTCTCATGTACAGAAACCAAGTAAACCCGAATTGTCAATTTTTCTTAGCCATACAAATTACAATGTCCTTATATTTTTATTGTCTAACGATATTGAGAAATAGCGTAGGGGGTATGTGCATGCACCACATTCAATGTTTAACATTTCATTTAGAGACACAAAAGTCTTATTTGGATTTTGCCCGTTACCGAATTCTGGATTAGTTAGCGGATTATAACGGGAATTACGTGATGGTTTTTTCTTTTACTAGTTCTTAATCCAATATTTAGTACGTGGCAAGCCATCCAGTTGGTTAAGTACAAATATAAAAAAGCACAAATATGGTATAGAATTTTTTAATTGTGAAAGATGCAAACTCACGGGCTAATTTCAAATCTTAATATGAAAATTAAAGAGCTTTATTTATATTTTTATCATTATTTATATATATATATATATATATATATATTCAGATAGTAGTGACATTATGTTATTTTGCGAAATTACTTTAATATGATTTCACATGGATTGATTAGCCTCAAACTAGGTCAGATTTGGCCATATTGAAACAAATCAAAGAACAAACTTAACACCTCCATCATACTAGAACAGCAGGCTTAAATAAATAATGATAAACTACACATAATAACATCCAAGTCAAACCAAAACATACCTCAATTTTCGATCCAAGTGAAAATATCTGTTGTATCAGTACATACAAGATAACAAGATATTTTGAAGACCGTACTAAATGTCATTTTAAGGAAAACTTTCAACAAAAGTGTGAAAACTGTTGTCATTGGTTTATAATAAATTTGACTACACACGTATTAAGAAAATAAATTTGACTTTACTGTGGAGTGCACTGTCTTGCACTGTTAAAACACTGTTTGACATTGTTTTGCACTATTTGACACTGTTTTGATGTAGATAATTTGCCAAATAAGGAAAGTAAGGAAGTGTGAACTTAATTTAGGGACTGTCCAAAAAGAAAAGTGGTAACTTAATTGGGGGACGGAGGAAGTAATTTATTGAAAAATTAATTGTTAATTATTTCTTTTATCCCATTGAAAAGACCACTCTTTGTCTCGGTTATCTTACTGTATATTGGAGAGTTTTATTGACTTTGTCATTTAAAACTTATAACGACTGTATCCACCATTAGTTGTCTAGATTTTTTCTAATATTTTTGGGGAAAATTCTACGAGAAATGCTATCCGATAAAACATTCCGCTAAAAATTGTGCATCCCGGTTGAAAAGTTATTAGTATGAATATATTTAGTCATTAAATGCCACAAAAGAGTATTATTACAACAAAAAGTATCATCACAACTTTAAATTACGAGATTAAATATATAATATATTCTACAAATTGAAGCACAACAACGTTTTTGGAAAAAGTTCAAACGAGAGAGAAATTGAATACAGGATTTAACTTGAAATGAATTGAAAACCTTATTTGGGACGAAAGATTATAGATTAATGAGATATATGAAGTATACTGCATTAACAAAAATATTATCGTTAAAAAATGGTATTAATGTAAATTAAGCTTGGTAGTACACTGTATTATTTTTGTGTGTAACACCTATAACTTTATGTAAAATGTTATATATCCGGCTCATTATTCATTTCACTTAATTATAACCGGCTCTGACCACACTAAATGCTCACAGAAAGCACCAGCGAAGCACAAACAAAGATAAAAACGCTCAGTCTAGCCCAATCATCTTAACGCTCACATAGAGGAGTAGAGGTTAACAATGTTGAACCCTGACTCCCTCTCTCTCTCCCTCTCTCTAGGTCAAATAGAACAGGAAACACTCGCACCACAAGAAGACAAAGGGGAAGCCTTAAATACCAATGGGTTGAAAGAAAACCTAGGCGATGGTTCCAGAAACGGACAGAGGCAGAGGAACTGGGCTAGATAAAATTAAAGGACTGAACACGATTGGACCATAATAATGGGAGACAAGCTGCCTTAACCATAGGCCAATACCTCCATAGTATCACTTGACCTAATTCAAATCATTTCAAATTTAGTATAAAACATAGTTCCTCATACAAATAATGTGAGATTAATGGAATGGCTTACCCAATTGGGAGTCGACCCTAGATGTAATATATATAATAAAGAGTGTCCTCAGTACAATAGGAAACATAAGAAATATGGAAACCTAATTAATGAGTATTAATTACTCCATTACACCCCTCAAGCTGTGCAGGAGAAACAATGTGCAGATTGTCTCTAAGAAAAATAAAACGCTATGGAGACAGACTTTTGGTAAAAATATCTGCGAGCTAGAACTGTGTAGGAACATAACGAACAACCATATCTCCATGTGAGACTCTCTCACGAACAAAGTGGTAATCAATGTTGATGTGCTTGCTCCGCGCATGCCGAATAGGACTTGTGGATAAGTAAGAGGCAGAAATATTATCACACAATAACCGAACAGGCTGGCAAATAGGTACTCCTAATTCGAACAATATAGAACGGATGTGGAGAGTGTCCTGAACTGTGTAAGCAATAGCCCTGTACTCGGCTTCTGTGGAAGAGCGGGGAGACAATTGACTGCTTCTTGGATTTCCACGAGATCAAATTAGGACCCAGAAAAAAAGCCAGGCCTGAAGTGGACCGACTACTATCAGGATAGTCAGCCCAGTCAGCATCAGAATACGCCTGTAAAATAGGAGAAGAAGTGCTCGGCTGTAGGATCAAACCATGATCTGGAGTTCCCTGAAGATACATGAAAGTACACTTAACAGCTAAAAAATGTGAAGTATGAGGTGCATGCGTAAACTGAGAAACCAGGTGAACAACAAATGTAATATTTGGTCGTGTCAAGGTCAAATACTGTAAAGCACCTACCATACTTCTGTACTTCGTAGGATCTGCGAGAAGATCACCATCCGTGAGAGATAGCCTAGTTCGAGTAGGTATCGGAGTACAAATAGGTTTAAGAGTGTGAAGATGAAACCTGGTTAATAGATCAGACACATATTTTTGTGGAGACAGAAACAAACCTGAAGACGTTCGAACAGCCTTGACACCTAGGAAAAATGTAAATCCCCCAAATCCTTCATGGAAAAACAACGGCCGAGACAAGAGATAAATATGGAAATAAAGGAAGGGGAATTACCAGTTATAATAATGTCATCCACATACAACAGAAGATAAAGAACATGAGACCCATGGCGATAAATGAATAAAGAATTATATGACTTATAACAAACAAAACCATGGGTTAACAAAAAGCTACTAAATCAATAAAACCAGGCACGTGGAGCCTGTTTGAGACCATAGATAGCCTTTCTAAGCCATCAAATATGATTAGGAAATTGTGGATGTATAAACCCAGAAGGCTTACACATATAAACCTCTTCAGTTATATTGCCATGAAGAAATGCATTTTTGACATCTAACTGACAAATAGTCCACCGACACGAGACATCAAAAGATAAAACAATACGAATAGTGGTGGGTTTGACAACAGGACTAAAAGTCTCAGAAAAGTCTACACCAGCTTGTTGAGAAAATCCCTGTGCAACTAAGTGTGCTTTATAACGCTCAACAGACCCATCAAATTTAAATTTTGTTTTACAAATCCACTTAGATTCGACCACATTTATACTAGCATTAAATGGAACTAAATCCCAAGTATGATTATTAATTAAAGCATTAAACTCTCCTGCCAAAGCAGCTCTCCCTTTAGGATCTTTATTGGTCATAGAAAAACAAGAAGGATCACATGCCATAACATCTGTTTTGAGAGTAAAAATATTTTTGGGTTTAAAAATTACGGATTTAGCACGGGTTTGCATAGGATGACAATTTTTAGGAGAAGGTGCAGAAGAGGTGGTGAGTGGAGGGCTATCAGTAGAGGGGTTGGTCTCTGTGGTCGTGTATTAAGAGGAAAGGGTTGATGTACTTGGAGTAACGGAGCTAGTCACAGGTGTTTTGCTGGATCTGTTAATCGGACTGTTCGATATAGATGGTGGAGAGGCAGTCGGCCGTTGGAGTGTCGGTTGAGGGCAGTGGTAGGACTGCCGCAACTCGTCAGGAGAGGAAATAGGGTCTGCTGCCAGCGTAAGAGGTGATGGTGGGTTATTGATCACATGCATATGCACCGTGCTGGTGTTGGACAGAGTGGACAGATCATTGTGCGGTGAAGAAGAAGTTAAGTCTGAGTACGGAAAATAGTCTTCATAAAAACGGACATTCCGATTAATGTAAATCTTGTCGGTAATAGGATCTAAACAACGATAACCTTTGTATTCAGGAGCATATCCTAAGAAGACACATAAAGTGGATCTATGAGAGAGTTTGTTGGCAGAGGTGACATTAAAATTTGGAAAACAAGCACATCCAAACACGCGCAAAAAAGAGAAGTCGGGAGTGTAGTGGAATAATTTTTCAAAAGGAGATATACCATTTAATTTTGGAGTAGGAAGCCGATTAACTATAAATGTGGAGGTAAACACGGGTTACACGACATCTACCCCAAATTTGGCTGACATGTTTGTTTCAAAAAGCATAGTGCGAGTTAATTCAAGTAAATGCCGGTGTTTGCGCTCAACTACTCCATTCTGCTCAGGGGTGTTGGGGCACGACTTGCGAAATAAAATACCATTTGTGGTAAAAATATTACGCATTCCATGATTATCAAATTCATCACCTCCATCACTTTGAAAAATTTTAATTTTAGAGTTGAGTAAATTTTCCACCATTAATTTGAAATGCTGAAAATGTTTTACAATTTCACTTTTATGACGCATGAGATAGAGCCAAGTAAATTGTGAGAAATCATCAATAAATAAAACATAATATTTAAAGCCACTTGTAGAGTAAACAAGAGACTGCCAAACATCTGAATGAATTAAATATAAAGGAGCAGGAGATTTATGCCACAATTCTTGAAAAGGTGATCATTGTGACTTTACTAAATGACAAGAATTACAATTATGGTATAAACTAGAAGTACTCAGAATAGTGCCGGACTTTTTTAATTTATATAAAATATGACAACCACAATGTCCCAAACGACAATGTCAGACCGGTCCGAGAGCAACATGCGAGATGAGAGCAACAGGTGAGGGATGAGTGAATGAAACGGGATAAACGCCACCATTACTGGAAGCTTGGAGGAGCACCTTCCCTGAAATTGTGTCCTTAATACAGAGAATTTTTATCAAAAATCACAAAACAGTTATTATCAGCACACAATCGTTCAATGGAGAGAAGATTATATTTCAGATTAGGCACATGATAAACAGATTTATGGAGAGTCCGAGGCATAGTAAATAAATGCACATCACCAACAGTCATAACAGAGAGATTAGAACCATTAGCAACTGTAATTTTTAATGGGCTAGAATAAATAGATTTATTTTGCAAAATACCTTCATTTGAGGTCATATGAGCAGAAGCACTGGAGTCAGGATACCAGACAACTGGAGTGGATTAACCAGTAGAGACAACTAAGGCGGGAGCCTCAGCTTGAACAAAACGGGATGAACACGAAACAACTGAATGATCTGGAGAATGACCGATCTGACAAACAAAAGGTGGTCGAACAGTACCAAAACTATCCTCAAATGATGGAGACCCTACAGAAGCAGTGTTAGTACAAAAAGTAGAGAGAGCGGGAGTATAAAACGATGATGCAACTGAATTACACAAAACTGTACCCGGTCCCCAATAGTTGGGCTGCTGTCTTCCTCGGCCGGATGGTGGCTGGTGCTGATGTTGCTGACTGTGGGGAATATAGGGCGATGTTGGACCGTACGCCTGTTAGGACTGGTGTCTGCCGCCCGGCCTCGATTTCCGCGTCTGCCCCCTACCCCACGGATCAGTTGATTCTGTTGGTCGCCAGAGGAAGGAGCAGAAGGAGCGTCACGTCCACCCCCTGCCGCAGGAGGTGCAATAATCAAACACTGGAGCATGAATGGTATTGTCCAATGATTGTTGAAAGCGGAGACGGGCATCTTGTTGAACCAATTTTGTGCCTAAGGAGTCGAAAGTGAGTCCTTCCGGAAATAATGTAACGGGTCCCACTAGCGACGCATAGCCGGGTCCCAAGCCTAAAAGTGTATATTGAATGAGATCTGCATTGGAGACCGGTGAGTTGATGGTAACTAAATTATCAGCAATAGTTTCAATCCTACGAACATATTCCTCCATGGACTGATCCTCATTCTTTTTAGTGTGAGACAACATCTGTTTTAATTTCATGGAGCGTGCTAGACTGGCAGCCATAAAGCGGGATTCTAAACGTTGCCAAGTTGCCAAGAATTCTTCAAGCTATGAACTTCCATCAAAATTTCACGGGAAAGTGTTGCAAATAACCAAGCATGAACCGTTTGATCCAATTTGATCCAATGATAATATTCAGGATTCAGGGATTGAGCCTGATATAAATCATATGTATACAAAGGCGAAGCCAGAAGAGATCCATAAAGAAAGCCCAAAAGACCGTTAGCTACCCAAAAGGATTCAAACTGAGTACCCCATGGAAAGTAATCTTCAACAACCACCAATTTAGATGTCACAATCTGAGTAATTGAGGCCCCATAAGTCATGCCCTGAGCAAGAGAGGCGAAGGAGCTGGACAGCGGAGGGGTGGTGTGTGACCTGCCAATCTGTTCGGTGTGCGGCAACTGCAACCCTCGGCTGCCGGGCAATGTGGGCCCAGCAAACCGAAGCCCGCCAGGGTTCTCGGAGACTTCATGCGATGCTTCCTAGCATGTAGAAGGCGGTTGGAGGAGCGGTCGTAGGGTTGGTGCCGTCAGATTCCAAGAGAAAATAGGAGGAACCTAGGAGGACATCGGAACCGATGAGGAGTACACCTACCATGGCTGCGAACTGAGCGGTTCTTCCGTGGAGAACGACGCCCTCTGCGGAGCCGAGGAGAAGGGCGGCGTTGCACTCGCGCTTTGCACTGTTTCGGTCACCAGAATGGAGGCGACGGTGACAGTCAAATAGGCGGCGGCGGTGGAGCTGTCGGATGCCATAGGACCGAAAAAATATATATTAAAACTGGCTAAAAACCTAGAGTTCTTGATACCATGTAAGAATAATGGAATGACTTACCCAATTGGGAGACCCAGATGTCATATATATAATAAAGAGTGTCCTGAGTACAATAGGAAACATAAGAAATATGGAAACCTAATTAATGGGTATTAATTACTCTATTAAATAATACCCTTGATACAAATTTTGTTGACAAGCCAAATAACCGGTGGACGTAGCTCATCTGGTAGCGAGGGAGTGGCACAAGGGTTAGGTTCTGGCTTCGAATCCCGGCAACTGTGATGAGAAGTTACTATGTCAAAAAAGCATAGGGCTTCTTCAAGTATCGTGTACAGAACTCCACTCTCTATCTATCAGATTGTGATTATAGTTCAATTTACATCCTCTCAACGTATCGTTCGGTCAGTAGATGGAGTGGAGCCCGCCACA